>JARHVA010000726.1:935000-2251250 GCA_037957365.1 Torreya grandis | reverse complement strand
CTGATATTACTACTACTCAAACTCTTACAATAGAGGTTGAGGATGATTTAATAATAGTTGGTAAGATTAAAAAGGCTATATCTAGAGGAGAGTCATTTATTTATATTACACCTCAAATTGTAGATACTTTATTACAAAAATTTGCCAATGACTTACTGCAAGTTAAGAGGAAAATTGTTAATAGGACTCATACAGCTCCAACCAAGAATACTCCTATACATAATTTCAACAATAAAAATAGAAATCAAATTTGCTAGTCCTCAACAAAGGCTACCAATTGAAGATGTATTGAGAAACCATATTGAGAAAAATGAAGAAGACTTAATAGCTGATGGTGTTAATCAACCTCTTGATGAAGAAGATGATTTTGTAGATCCTACTGGCGACTCCAATTATTACCTAGAATATGAATTAGAAATTGATTATGATGAAGCATTTCATGAAGATCATAGTCAATATTTTACAATTTTTATAAGGTCTCAAAATCAATAAGTTGTTGATAAGTCATCAAAAAAACAAGAAAAAGGGAAGAATCAACCTGTTGTTGAAGTAAGTATCCTTAGGAGGGGTAGTTTTATGCCTCCTTTTGTTCCTAAAGAGAATTATGTTCCCTCCACTTCCCAAGATTTGAAGTCAAACACTCATATAACTAAATTTATTTCTTTGTCTCTTATACCCATTCCTTCTTTTGACATTATTGATCACATAAAGAAAACTAAAATCCAAATGTTAGAAGCTGAATATCTAAGGTCTTACCCAGATCAACTAAATAGATTAGTGAAATATGTTAAAAGTAAGGGGTCAAATAATAATTCCAATTATTCTAAGGGTATTTTACCCATTCCTAAGTTAACCCCTTCCCAGAATAACTCTATTGATGGTACATTTTCATTCTCTCCTATTTTATATAGGATAAAACCATTTTATGTATCTCTACTAATCAATGGATATAAGTTAAGTAATTGCATTCTTGATTTATGAGCCTCTGATAATGTAATACTAGCTAAGGTAGCTAATGCCTTAAGTACTTCTCTGACCAAGTCCATAGGAAAATGCTACTCAATGGAAATAAAATTTCCCCTAATTGGATAGATTAACGATGCTCAAGTTGTTCTGGTAGCCTTTCCAAATAAAAGGCTTAAAATGATGATCTTGATAGTAGATATCCCAGTCTCATATGGAATGTTACTCAAAAAAATTTTTTGTAGAGAGTTAGGAGAAGTTAAAATGGATTGGTTATGTGCACATATTCCTATTAAAGGAGTAAATTATAAGCTAGAACCAGAGAAGAAATCAAAATACACAGTTTCCAAATTTGAAGATCTAAGATCCTCTTTGAAGAGTCAGGTCATGTAATTTATTTTCTTGAAACAAGTAAAGAAACTAAGAAAGAAAAAGATGAAGAGGAGTTATGGATTATGGAATTTGATGGAAGTTTTAGTTTTTTTGGTTTAGGTGTAGGAGTGGTGTTGATTTCTCTAACTGGATAAGTTTTTTTAATTCATTTAAGCTCATGTTTGAAAACACTAATAATGCAGTTGAATATAAAGCCCTCTTTTTAGGACTTAAGTGAGCAAAAGAGTAGGGAATAAAATTCCTTAGAGTTCAGGGAGATGCCAAACTTATAGTCAGGCAAATCAGAGGACAATATCAAGTGACAAAAGATAAGATGAAACATTACTAGGATAGATTTTTGAGTGCTATAATGGATTTTTTTGCTTTCTTAATTAATTCAGTATCTCATGATCATAACTCTAGAGCTGATTCACTTATTGTAAAAACATCCTTGCTTAGGGTTGATCATCGACATACAATCTTCAAAGAAGGTGATTACAAAGTGGAAATGGTTTATTGCCCAATGGTCCCTGATAATGTTGAACACTAGCAAGTTTTTAATGATGATAAATAAATAACAGCTTTCTTGGATTCACAAGATAATTTTGAAGGATTATATTTCAAAGGAAGTAGTTCACATTCCCATGAAATAATAATAGGTACTATTGATTTTGAAATTTCTAAAGATCAATCCATAATTCAACTTAAAGGGAATAAGATTCCTAAAGACATAGTTTCTTTAGAAGAGATTTTTGATAAGCATGACAAGTTCCTAAAGAAGAAAAAGGAATATGAGGAGACTTATTCTACATAAATATAACTAGTTAATTTAGGCATTAATGAAGATCTTAAGATGGTTAACATTGGTAAGAGCTGCTCACAAGAGGAAAATGAAGCTTTTACTAAAAAATTTAAAGAATATATTGATGTATTTGCTTGGTCATATAAAGATCTCAAGTCCTTTTAGCCAGAAGAAGTATAGCATTACATTCCACTTCATCCAGGTATAAATCCATTCAAGTAGAAGTTACAACATCACAATCCTACCATTTGAGGCATGATTCATGCTAAGATTTAGAAACTCTTAGACACAAAGATTATTTATATGATCCATCATTCATAATGGTTATCAAACATTATCCTAGTAAGAAAAAAAATGGATAGATATGATTATGTGTTGATTTTCACAACCTGAATTAGGATTCTTTAAAAGACAACTATCCATTATCTATCATGGATCATATTTTACATGTGGCTATAGAGTCTAAAATGTTTTCCATGTTAGATCGATTCTTAGGATACAATCAAATAAATGTAGCTGAAGAAGATAAATACAAGATAGCTTTCACAACACCATGGGGGACTTTTGCTTATCAAAAGATGCCTTTTGGGCTAATCAATACTGGTGCAACTTTTCAATGAGCTATGGATTTAGCATTCACTCATTTGAGTAATAAGAGTATTTTAGGATATCTGGATGATTTGATTATGTTTTCAAAATGAAGAGGTAATCACTTAGCTAACCTCAGGGAAGTTCTGATCCAATGTAGAACACATGGGATATCTTTAAATCCTAAGAAATCCATATTTTCTATAATTGAAGGTAAGCTTCTTGGTCATTTGGTATCAAGTGAAGGGACTAGAATTGATCCAGAATGAATAAAAGCTATTCAGAGTTTGCCTATGCCCATGTCTAAGAAAGGTGTACATTCTTTCTTTGGAAAAGTTAATTTTCTAAGAAGATTTATCCTAAATTTTGTTAAGTTAACATGCCATATATTAGATATGATGAAGAAAAAGATATATTTTAACTGGAATGATAAAGGAAAATTGGTGTTTGAAAGAATCAAAGTAGCAATAGATGAAGCTCCAATGTTAGTTTCTCCAAATTTTAGTAAGGAATTTATTATTTACTATTATTCTTTAGAACATACAATGTCATCCATTCTCATGCAAAAGAATGATGAAGGAGTTGAAGCACCTATAGCCTTTATGAGTCAACCACTGAAAACCTCAGAGTTAAAGTACTCTCAAATGGAGAAGCATACATATGCAGTAGTGAAAGCATGTAAATTTTTTACGTATTATATTTTTTCTTCTCACACTTTTGTATACATTCCATATTGTATAGTTAGGTCTACTCTAACTCAGCAAGAGTTAGGGATACTTAGGGGCACTTGGGTTGCTAAAGTATAAGAATTTGATCTTGACATCAGACCAACAAAGTTAGTGAGAGGTAGAGGATTATGTCAATTGATGACTAAAAGAAATCTTGGAGCTACAACATCTATAAATCAAGGAAAAACTAAAAAATAATTACCCATGGTACTTTTTTCTATCTGGTTAATGAATGATACAACAAGATTGCTTACTATTTGACTTATGGAGGATTTCTAAATAATCTGACAAAGAAAGAAAAGTAGACTATCAAGTTGAAATCCAAGGTTATGTCATTTGGGATAATGATCTATATAAAAATGGAATTAATTGTGTTTTTCTCCATTATGTAGATAAAGAACAACAGATTGAATTGTTAAAGGCATTTCATGACAAAGCATGTGGACATCATTTTTTAGCCAAACTCACTACACATAAAATCTTATGGGCAAGGTATTTTTGGCCTAATTTGTTTCAAGATGCATCTAAATGGGTTGCTAAATGTCAATCATGTCATATTTTTATAGGAAGAGTTAAATTACCTGCTTTGCCACTAAAACCAATAATTATTATTAGCCTTTCTAGCAATAGGGAATGGATTTCATTGGTTTGTTGAATCCTCCATCAAGTGTTGGACATCACTACATTCTGATAGCTACTGATTATTTTAGAAAATGGGTTGAGGTTATCCCAATAAATCAAGCTACATCAAACATAATATGTGATTTTATAAAATAAAATATTGATGTCATATTCGATATACCACTTAAAATTGTGATAGATAATGTAGCCAACTTCTCTTCTATGGAAATTACTGAATTATATTACTCTTATGGGATAAACCTAGTTCATGCTTCAAATCATTATCCTCAAGGTAATGGACAAGTTGAGTTGATAAATAAAAATTTGATGAATATTATTCAAAAATTGGTGGACAATAATCAAAGGACATGACATAAGTTTTTTAATGCATTTTGGGTTTTCAGAATTACTCCAAAGAATGCATTAGGTATGTCTCTATTTCAATTATTATATAGAATAAATGCTGAAATACTAATAACCCTTGAATTACCTATTTTGTAGTTGGTAAAAGAAATTGAAGACACCACTTATCAAGATTTGCTTGATAAGAGAATCATGTTTCTTAGTGAACTGCAAGAAGTTCATGTTCAAGTTGTTGATCGGTTAATGGATCATCAAGCAAAAGTTAAGAAGATATTTGACAAAGGAGTCAGAGATAGACAATATGAAGTGGGAGATTTAGTTATTCTATGGGATAAGAAAAATGAACAGAAAGGAAAGCATGGAAAGTTTGACTCCTTGTGGAAAGGACCCTTTACTATATAGAATATTGCTAGGAAAGATAGTTTCTTCCTATCTTATCAAGATGGGATTACACTACCTCCACCTTTCAATGGGCAACACTTGAAGCTCTAAAAAAATTGAGTAGCAAGGTATCTCCTACCTATACATAAATAAAGTTTTTATCTTTTATTTTGTTTTATTTAATGTCTTTGTGTTCCAGTTAGTTTAGTAGTTTTTGTGACTAAGCTTCTACAATGACTCCATACACAATGCATTGAAAGCAAAACTAGATATACTAAGATCTCACCCTTGTTTCTTTTCTTATGATAGAAATAAGGGTGTCCCTAGTTAGAGGCAGTTGGTGTCCCCAAAATTTGATACTTCAAGATTTTGGGAGACACCCCTTTTTAAAAATTTGCATCTTAATTAAGGTGCATGTCAGTTGTGTTGTTTGAAGTCAGTCTTCAGAATGAATGATTTAGGACCTGTTTATGTTTTATTTTTATTTTTTAAATTTTTATCTCAATTGCTTTAGGTTTCTCTAGAATATTAAAAACACTAGCTTAAAAGCATCACCCATATCCTCCATCCATCTATTTTTATAGCTTGAAGGTAACTCAACTCATTTTATAATGAAAACTGGGTTCTATGAGTTACTTTACTTCCTTAAAAAATAAGTTAAGTTGTCCTATGAGTTACTCACACTTCCCAGACCAAATCAGGTTTATCAAATAAATTTTCTTATGAAAATTAAATAAAGTGAAGTAGATTATGAAACCCAATTAACAATACTAAGACCTTATCAGGTTCTCAAGACTACTTTACTTATAAAGTTTATAAGTAAAAGCTTTGTAGGTTTATGAACCTGATTAGCACTACCAAGACCTGATCAATATTATGAGACTACTTTGCTTATAAAAGCCTAAAATAAGTAAAGTAATTTGGCAAGCTAACATGACATTCACACATTTATAATTAATGCATTGACAAATATATAAAATCAAAATTTCCACCTCACTCCAAGTCATCAAAAATAAGCAATTACCTCTGTGAACCTTGAGTTGAGTGTTTTCAATCTTTGGAGTAATTTGGAGCATTTCATTTTGTGACCCACTTACAGTTGAGGTAGGCATATTATTTTATTTTGATTATTTTCTTCTTATTTATTTCTTTTAAAGGTTTTTTCCTCTATTTTTCTTTTTATTCCATTCATTTTCTCCTATGTTAGGGTTTGCATGTTCATCTATTTTTTTCATTGTTAAAATCATCATTTTTTAGTTTTAAAAAACACTAGTTATAGACCTTGATATGTTTTTCCCATGTAAAAAGTCAAAAAATAAAAATAATCTTTCAAGGATGCCCTAATTTCTTAGACCAAATCGGGTTTATCAGTCACCTTAACTTGTTTTGGGTTTATACCTACTAGTAACTTGTCTTGAGAAACCCAAGTCCTAAAGACTGATCCAATCAATTTTTCTATTACTTATTACTTATTTATAAAGATATAAGTAATCATTACTTGTGAGCCCAAAGTCTTACACCTTGGAGAACTTGAAGTATTCTACTAGTAAGAACCCAAAGCCTTATAATGTTGAAAACCTAAAGTATTGTAACATTGCAAATTTAAAGTTATCTCCTACTACTGTAAACTCATAATTCATCAACTTGAAAGAGAAACTTAAATGTGTTAAGACTTTTAGCTCAAAAATAAGTTACTTAAGTTTTTAGAAATACTTGTTCTTTTAAAAGGTTTTTGAAACTTGCTTAGAGTTAAAAAGTATCTATGATAATCTCATTCCTAGTTTTCTCAATCCTTTGAAGTATTCAGTGAGTATCTCAAAACATTTACCAAGTGTTCTTTAAAATTCAAAGGAGTAAATGTCTAGGTTGGAAGGATTAGGAAGATTAGAGGGAAAAGTAGCAGAAGTGGAAGCACAAAGTAAAGTCATTTAAGAGGTCCTAAAATTAGTACTTGAGGAAATTCCTAAATTGATCAAGAAGGGTAAGAGAAAAGCAAAGGTGAATAAAGTAACAATCCAAGAATCCATAATGAAGTATGAATATAAAGGGAATCCTATCAAATATTCCATTTCATCAAAACTCATTGAGATAAGTGACACAAATATGGGGCATGTGTTTATTACTGAGCTTTTAGAAATATCCAAGGCTATTGTAAAGACTCCACTTCTAAATGCCATGACCTATAGTGGAATTATACAAGCAACAACTTTCCCTAGCTCAACTTAGACTCTTAATTGTGTACTTACATGTGAAAAATATTATGATTCCTTATCTAGAGTAATAAGGGATACTACTGGGAATGTAGTTATAAGGCTTGATATTTAATATTTAACTATTGCTTAAAAAATCCAACATCACCAAACATAATTGACATTTCAATGGAGATAACTAAGAAGCAATGGGAAACTAAGATGCATGAATGCATCAAGATCACAAATATTTACTACTTGAAAAAGGTCAAATAACCCTCAAGGTTTCCCAAACACCTTGTTAGGTCTGATTTCATTCAAGAAGTAGATGATATTATTCAACTCCTGTGCAGAATCAATGGACAAAAAAATGTTAAATGGTTTTCACCATGGATGTATGCTAACATCAAAACTATTGATGTAACCGAGAGTTTTTCTAAGATTGATTGGGCAAAAATGACTAGTGATAACATTGATCAATAATTAAAGAATGTATTACAGACTTTTGATTTCAAGATGACATCATATTTGGTATATGTAGTAGCTTCCACTAGGGATTTTTCAAGGTTAAGGACTATTGGTACTTTATCAATAGTACTAATCTATGAATTTTATACTTAACTAGTCCTTGAAAGGTATTACAAAGATTACATCATAGTGAATGACAGTTTATTTTATGAGCTTATTTGCAAGTTGGAAAAACCATTGAAGCATAAAAGGGTGTCAGATGAAGCATGGGATGCAGTGGATTTATATGGGTGTATTTTTATCCAAGTTCATAAATTCACTTATCTCATAATAGGAGGATTCTCAGGAGCACCACTTAAGCTACCAAGGTACCTAAGTGACAAGTAGATCTTGATGGAGATGAGCAAACAATGAGTTGAGTTACATGATTTGCAATCCAAAGCACATAAGATAGTTATTAATTTTCCAATTATTATTGGTCACTATCATTGTCCTAGCATATACAAAGCTAGGAATGTGTAGAAGGAAATCTATCATCATTATACTCAAGTTCATTTTGAGGCCAAAGAAAATTTTGATTGTAGAGGTGTTGCTTAAAATATTGTTTCTATTGAGTATACTCATGTCCCAACACTAGATGATTTAGGGATAGATTGTAGAGATGATTTTGAGATAAGAAGAAGAGATAAATATAGGTTAACTATAGATCAAATTTGAGCCTTTGATTTAGCAACTATTCTAGAGGATTTATAGGATGATGACATAGTTGTTAATGATGCTTTCTAGGCAGTAGGAAGAGATAGGGCCCCACTTCCAACAATTGAGTTGGGTAATGATCATGATAAGACAATTGTAGAGATAAATTCAAATGTTTTGGAAATGAATTCTAATTGGATTTTAAATAAAGGATATTGCATGAAAGGGTTCTTAAGTTAAACTACACCTATGGGACATATAAGAAAATAAGTAAATAAAGGAGAAAGTAGTCAAGGTCCCATAAAGAAGTTAAGGCTCAAGAAGAATGTGGATGAATATTTCTTAGTAATAAAAGACAAGTAGTCAATCCAACATACTATTATCATTTCACCATCAGTTTCTCCTACCCTTGTTCCTCTAAGTATTCCAATTTCTATTCTAGCTACTACTTCTATTAAAGTTCCTTTAATTTCTCCCTCATCTCCTGAGTATAGCACACGATCCTCAAAAATGCATTATCTAAAATAAGCAAGTCTTTCCCATCTTCCTTCTTCTCCAAAATTTTCAACTCCCCCACCTCCTTCATATGAACCATCTCATGCTGAAGAAGAGCTCAATAAGGCAAATGCTGAGGAGACTCTAGCATCACGTAAGGAAGGATAAAAAAAATAAAAAGAGCAAGAGACAAGACCTGAAAAGGAATCCATTCAAAAAGTTATAGATAAAGGAAAAGATAAAGTGGAAATAGAAAAATAACCTCTTGTACAAAAATTTTCTTCACAAGAGTTGGTAACTAGAAGTGAACAACATGCAATGACCACACATTTGGTTGTTTCCACCAGTACAAAATTTTCGTCTTCGTTGGCCTTACAAATAGTTATAAGAACCAAAGAAGTAATCAATCTTGAAGTAGTGGTTATGTAGTTGTTAAAGAGTCTAGAGAAAAGAGGGAATAAATCTAAGCAAGCAAAGGTAACCTCAAAATTGATAATTGAGTCCTCAAGGCAAAAATTTGTTGAGATAGCAACTCCACCACCTGGAGTCAGCAAAGGAGAAGTGACTAATGATAAATGATCAATTATAAGAGTATCCATTGGAGAATTTATAATGGATGGACTTAAACAAGATACTCATATATTGATTAATATTCTCTTTATAAAGCTAGATGAAGAGAAGGCTGCTAAAAACAAGTCAAAGGAAAAAAATGATAAGTTATACCAAATAATTGCAAAAGTGGTGAAGTCTATCCCTCAACAAACTTTTCTCCCATATATTGTGATTAATCAACAAGTAATTATTGAAGTAGAATAAATTGGAGATAAAGCTAGGGTCATTGATAGGTTGATTGAAAAGATGAGACAAAAAGTCAAGAATTTATTTCCACTCGGTAAAGATGCTCAAAGTGATCTTTTGGGAAAGATAACAAAAATGAGCACAATAAAAATTGAATTAGAAAATGAAAATGGTCTTTTTAAACTCCATTAGGGAAGTCTTGAAGAGATTTTAAAATTAGATGAAAAAATTGTAGTTAAGGAACGAATTGCTTCTTCTTTGAAGAAAATAAAGCAAGAAGATTATCTCCTTTCTTTCCATTTAAGAATCCTTCCAGATATAGCTAAGAAAATGAAGATTATAGAAGAAGAGTCACATGATTTCAATGTTGATCTTGAAGATTGATTCTTTGGAATCATAGGTATATGGACAATTGTTGTCCCAAGAATAGCTAAATAGTTGATAGAATAGTTCAAGCGAAGAATATACACAATTATGACTCCCTTTATAACTAAGTCTATCAAAGTGATGATGAATTGTCAAACAGATTTGAAAAGGATAAGACCAAGGATTGATAAAGCAAAAGGTCAAAGTAAAAAGATCAAAAGGGAAATAGTAATATTTGAAACAAAGAAGAAAGTAATCATGAAACTAGATGGAGTCATCCAATCAATAATTTCTTAGCACATCAAGTACAGAGAAAAATGCAAAGATCAAATTCAATAATTAGATTAATCTTGTCTGAAGATTGAAGTAGATTTTGTCTTTTCTTTCACTTTCATTCTCTAATTTTTATTCAAGTATCTTTACTTGAAGTATTTTTGTGAAAGTAAAATACTTCATCTAAGTTTTTCTTGCATGTAAATAATTTTTATTCAATTCAAATAAGAAACATGAAGAAGGCTACTTGGCACTGATCACTGCATGACATGGAGATTTTTAAGGAAGTTGTTACTCAATAGTTTCTAATTTTAGTGCATCACATGGAAAATTTAAGAAATTATTTCCTATTTGGATTCTAATTTTATTTTTATATAAATATGAATGCTAACCTACATGCTAGAGGAGGAATTTTTTTTTGGCAAAGGAAAAAGATAGAAAATTATACAAGTCGGTTTAAGAAATTCAAAACGTATGTTTGAGACAATCAAATTTTCTTGTATGAGTTGTAATGGAATTGAATAAGAAGACAATTGGATTTTCCAAGGAACTTTGTGTCTAAGGGGAATTATTTCATGTATTCTTTGATGATAAAATGGTAAACTTTGTGTTATCCTTAAATCTAAATTGAATTCTTAGTTTTCTTAAGTTATTTACTAAAACGTTATCTCTTTAAAGTGTTTATATACTTTCATGGATATAATATACTCTCTAAAAGCTATCTGTTGTGAAACACAAACTCTATTTCCTCAAATACTGTAATTTTTTTCTTATTATTCATCTTATTTAAAAATTCTTGAAACTAGCTACTTGTTATAGAATCTCTTTGTTATGGTTCATGAATGAAGAGATTAAAGTAATACCCCTAAGATAAAGTAATTTAAATTTAATTTAATAGGTCTCAAATATAGAGTAATCAAGAGTAGATATTAAAAATAAATAGGAGCTTCACTGTTAAATAAAGGAGATTTCTCTCATGACTACCTAGGTTTTAAGTTGTGCATAAAATCTAGCCAACATGTAGTTTTGATGAAACTTTGCTTCATTGTTTAACTTTGGAAAAATCTACACTAGCATTATGAGAAGTTCATGGAGTATATGGATCCCACACTAGCGAGGATGTCCTATCCAAAAATATCTTACATACTGGTTATTATTGGCCCACGATGGATGCAAATGCAACTACATATGTAAATAAGTGTGAAAAGTGTCAACAGCATGCCAATTTGATTCATGCCCCAGCCAAGACTCTAAAAAAAATGTTGACATCATGGCCATTTTCTACATGAGGCCTTGACCTCATTGGGAAGATCAATCACACCTCATTAGATAGCCATAAATATATCCTTATCACCATCAAATATTTCGCTAAGTGGGTTAAAACTATACCCCTCACATGACTAAAAATTAAATTTTCAAGTTCATCTTTAACCATCTCATTTGTCACTATGGTATCCCCTTTGACATTATATATGATAATAGAGGATCATTCAAGAACAAAGATGTCGACAAGCTATGTTTTGAATACAACATCACACAACATTTTTCTATGGCACATTATCCTCAAGGTAATGGCTAGGTTGAAGCATAGAACAAAACCATTGTCAACATTCTCAAAAAGATTTTCAATGATGCTAGTCATGATTGACACCTTCAGATATTTTGTACCCTTTAGGCATACCATACCAATCACCCTACACCCACAGGAGCCACTCCATACTCACTTATTTATGGTGTTAAAGCCATCCTTCCCATTGAGGTTGAGTGTCCATCTCTGCACATATCTTTCAAGCATGTCCTTGATGATCATAACTATCAAGTAGCTTGCCTGCAAGAGCTAGACCTACTTGATGAAAAATACACAACTATGCTCAATAATATTTAGGCATATAAAAACCAATTTAAAGGCCACTACAATTAGCATTTGAAACATAGAGAATTTGAACTTGGTGATCTTGTTATTAAATAAAACCAAAAGAATACCATGGCCAAAAAGAAGCATAAAGTTAAGTTCAAACCCAATTGGGTTGGTCCTTTTTTCATTACAACAAACTTTGGAGCTGGAGCATACAGGCTTGCCACACTAGATGGCCAAGAACTTGGTGAGCTGATCAACATTATCCACCTCAAGTGGTACTATACTTGAGTGACTTGGTGTATTGTCTATAAGGACCATTTCAATTTGTATCATTTTGTTACTCTTCTTTGTATAATAACTTTTTTACCAACCTATCACTTTTCATATCACATGTCTATTTTACCATACCATCCTCATCAATTGAGTTCAGTTTTCCCTCCCTACTCATCCCTATGACCTTGGTTACATTCTATTTGGTTTCATCACCACTTTTAACATGAGCATTTAGATTTGGTTTTAGTATTTGTTATATACATTCCAAACAGAGGCAATATTTTAGAGCAGTATGATAGATATTTGTTAGTTGCATCCTTCATTTCTTATTTAATTTTCTCGCATTGTATTGATCCTAATTATAACTTCCTATGGGAAAATTAGTCTTAGTGACCTATGTTGTTGTAGCCTAATTATAACCATATATGGGAAAACTACGGGCAACACTTATTTATTATGCCTTGATCATACTAGTTAGCCATTCTTTATGTCATACTATGCCTTTATAACAACTATACCTATTTTGTTTTAATTGGATGCTACACTCATTGGGTTCATATGTTTTAAGGTAAAACTACAGTGACTTGAGGTCCTATTCTAGGACTATGTAGATAGTGCTCGATACTTGTTGAGGTCAGCTCAATCTACCCTTTCCAACCACACTCTCACCATTTTATGATCAACCTAAGCCACTCTCTTGAAATTTTGTGAGAAACCTAAGTAATGCTCTTCTCATTTTATGATCTTGAACCATTTTTTATCTTTTCATTTTTGATTGAGTTGAGATACTCAAAAAATTCCAAAAACATTTGTAAAATCATTAGAAAAACCAAAAACATTGACCACTTCTTTGCCTTAAGGATTATGGGAACCCTTACTAAGTCATAAGAAAATCACTTGTTCCTTAGTTTCCCCATCCTTTTTGGAATTTTATCCCATGGACTCGCCATTTTTCAGGACCATTCATATTATTATATTACATCCATTTTGTTTGTTTTCATTAGTTATCATTTTCTTCCCATTTCTTGGGAAATCTACATTCAACCTGAAGTTTTTATTGGATATATCATCCATGAAACTATGTAGGTAGCATCCACTTGCCTAGTGCATATGGAGATAGCTTGGCCACCTCCTTCCTTTTTTTCTATTCCCCCATTTTGTTAGTTTGTCAAGTTATTGCCTATTTTCTAGGGGCAATGTTCGTATGGCTTAAATTTATTTGTTTATTTCTTTGTTATTTTTTTTGTGTGCCTATTTGTTTTCTTTCTATATTTTTGCCTTGATTTAGTTTATGTGTGTTCATTGGGTGATTCTTTTCCCACATTTACACTTAAATCTATCCATATTTCATATGTTTACATTATCATCATGGTTTTTATCATTGGTGCATTGTTTTTTATTAAGTATTAGATTACGGGAGTCAGTCCCTATGCATATTTTGGCCAACTCCTCATGATGTTCTACCATGATGCCTACCATCACATGCTATAAAAAACCTCATATTTATGAAGTATAGTCAGTAATGGTGGCATCAGCATCTCTTTGGCACTGATATCCCAATCCTATCCCAAATAGAGTTAAACAATAAACAAATTTCAGCCTTTGTTAGTTCAAATGAGCATCTCCCTACTAGCAATTTGTTCCAATTCATATTTATCCTCTATATCAAGTTACCCACATCATATTCGTCATCCTCAACCAATCAATCATGTTTGCCATAATTGAGGTCTAATGCTTATAACCACCTATGAGAAAATCATTGAACACTATCCCACCTGCATTTCTTAATGATTATAATCACCTTTGGGAAAATAATTTTGTTGTCACCACTTTAATTTTTCTATCTATATAGGGGCATGTTGCTATCTTGTTTGTCTATCCTAACTAGGATAGATTCATCTTTTCAATGATTATAACTACCTTTGGGGAAATTAGTGTGTTATCATATCATGTACCACTATCAGGGTAAAATGATTATAACCACCTTTGGGCAAACCATTATACACCATCACACTTGCATTCCCAATGATTTTAACTACTTTTTCAAACTCATTATGTTTTCAACCCATCATTTTCCTTTTTTTGGTCCCTCATCTCCATTTTTCTTTCGAGGGACCACTTGTCGACCTTTCCTTGGCCAACCGTTCCCTCAAGGGGGCATCATACAATTAGTTCATCATTATTAAATTTGTAGGTATACAATAAAATTTCATTATTTGTGAAGACATTACTATGCCTATAGCTTACAACACCTTCCCAAATAGGGTCAAACTATAGACACCTAAATTTGGCCATCGATAACCTCTAATTAAGCTTTTGACTAATTTCTATCAAAATGTGTAATTTGGCTTAAAACACATTAATTTTTTTGAAAATGACATATTCAAGTGTTTATTTTGGCTAGGGTATCATTAAATGGGTTAATGCAATTCATGGGCTAGCTAACTTTGATAAGATCATTTCAATTCAAAATGCTAATTTTGCACCTGGGTGTCTTGGATTGATCTTTTCTATCAAATATTTTGCATGAGACATGTGCCTTTGTTATTTGGTGTTGAAAAAATAATAAATGGAATAATGGATTCAAAACATCTAACATCAACTTCCAATTCCAATCTAGTCAAATTTCGAGCCAATAATAGGACATTCTAACCAATTTGATTAATTTGTGCACAAAAAGCCAAGGTTTACATCAAAGTTCCTAATCATGTTTATGGATAATTAAACCAAAATAGGGATTTAAGTTAATTTTCCATTTCCATGGAACTTGTTGAATAAATCTTTATTGTAAATTGATTTTCATTAACTTCACCATCAAATGACATCATCTTATGGGGTAACATCCACAAGCCATAAGTGACACAAATATTAGGATTTATGCCTCCCATGCCTCATTAAGACCCTCCATGCCTATTAATTAACCCTCTATCCCAAATATTGATGATCCTATTTATGAATTTTAATTACATAATTGAATTAATCCTTAGGCACAAATCTCCATCTTGAGATGGACAGTTCAGGCTGATTCTGACCATTTCAAAAAATCTATAAATAAGAGGCCTTGCCTATAAAATTTTAATCTCTTTTTATGTCAAAATTATAATTCCCAAATGCATTTAGAATTATTACATCTTAGTATTATAATTTTCAAATATTGATCCAAGCTAATCCAAGCCAAAACCACACAAGGTGCCAAGGAGAGATGGAGGTAGCCAAGCTTCTATTGATGCAGACTTCATGAGCATAAACTAAGAAAGTCACTACAACAGGCATTTTAGAGCATCCAAAGAAGGTGAAAGAAGGATTAATTTTCATTTGAGTTGTATATTCCATTATAGTTGTTAAGCATGGAATATACTGAGAGGGGGGGTGAATCAATATATTATATATCTTATAAAACTTTCCCTTTATCAAATTCCACTTAATCAAACATTCAAGATATGTAATAAAACTCAAACAATAAACATCACACAAGATAGAGAGAGACACCAGATATAATGTGGAAACCCAATGTGGGAAAAACCACAGAGAATCAATCTCAAATATATTCATGAAAATAAACCCACAGGAGCACCATACCCCTTTGCTGAGTACAAATCTCAGCTACAATTCATGAGCACCAACCCACAGGAGCTTCAAACCCCTTTGCCGAGCACCAACCTAGATACTATTCATGAGAACCAACCCACAGGAGCACCAACCCCTTTGCTGAGCACCAACCCAGCAACAATTTGTGAGCACCAACCCATAGGAGCACCAACCCCTTTGCCGAGCACCAACCCACAAGAGCACCAACCCCTTTGTGTATACCACACACCTATCTCTCAATATTGCTATCTCAAAAAATGATAGATCAATACAACATCTCCTTTCTCTCTCTCTCCTTTTCTCTTCTAAGCTAGATATAACAAATACGAATCATATTAATCTCTCACAATTGCTCTTCTAAGCTAGATATTACAATATCAAATCAACCTCTCACTTCCACATTACAAATGGCTACTCAAGCCTTTATTTATAGCTTTCCAAATGACCTTTGGCCTTCCCCCTTTGTGACCCTTCAATCCTCATGGAAAAGGGCACCAATCTTGGATGACCCTTCATATTCAAGCCTTTGAAAAGTCATGTGGTGACCCTTCATGACCAAAAACGTCCTTCCCACTTTTGTCCTCATCTTTGGTGAATTTTCATATTCCTTAAAATGTCCCTTCATGAGAAATTAGCCCTTACTCTTTTTTCTTCACTTGGTGACTCATGGTATTCCCCAAAATGACTCTTCATGGGAAAATGCATACCATCCTTTTTTTGTCTTTACTCATGGCTCTTCGACTTCTCCATGGGCCCTTATTTTATCTCATATGCAACCAAAAATATATTCGTTAATATTAAAAAAATATTAACTCATATTAGCCAAGATATAT
This sequence comes from Torreya grandis, assembly GCA_037957365.1. Classification (NCBI taxonomy): domain Eukaryota; kingdom Viridiplantae; phylum Streptophyta; class Pinopsida; order Cupressales; family Taxaceae; genus Torreya; species Torreya grandis. The sequence goes on along the minus strand of JARHVA010000726.1, from coordinate 2,234,595 downwards.
TTATTACAAACAAAATTAAATGTAATGGGGCCTTTATCACCAATAATGTTAAACCTTTGACATCAATGATAATATTTCCAACAATCTCCCCCTTTGTCATTGATGGCAACCTCAATCCTAAAACTACCACATCCTGTCACCTGCACATCTTGTCATCTGAAAACATACAGTAACTCCCCCTTACTATAGCAACCTATACCTATTCCCTGTACCTATTTTTTGCACCTGTACCTGTACTTGTTATTATCCCCCTTTGACATCAATGGCAAAGGGCCTACCTAGAGCTAACACTTAGCTCCCCCTCACTTGATGCTGAACATCAATGACATGAAGTAATAGAAATTACTCCCAACTCCTCTCGCTGATCTTTGAATGTATCCTTTGATCGTGCCTTTGAGAAGATATCTAAAAATACATACACATTATTCCCTATCCTTTGAGCATCTACAATCAACTCATTTGAATCTTTTCTTCTAATCTCACAACCTTCAGCATGAAACCTTAATGTGTATCCTTGATCACAAATTTGACTAACACTCAATAGATTATGCTTAAGACCTTTTACATATAAAACATTTTTAGTCTTAGTTCTACCATAATCCAAACTCAAAGTACCTTTTCTAGCTATCTTGGCAGTGGCTTTATCTCTGAATCTCACTATACCACCATTGATCTTCTTTAGAGATATTAATTTACTTTTATCTCCTGTCATATGCCTTGAACATCCGCTATCAATTAACCATGGCTGATCTTTACCTCTTATATGCAGTGTTATCTGAACCATCATTGAATCTTTAGATTGTTTCTTCTGCCATGAACATGTCTGAACCTTCTTCCTGATGAATGGATCTCTGACACTCTGATTCTTATTCTTGATGAATGGAGCTTTGAAACTTTGATCCTTCTTGACTGACTCAAACACACTTCTGTAATATCGAGCTATGTGTCTGAAGTTGTTGCACTTGTAGCATATTATGGTCTCTTCATCAAAGCTTGATAGAGGAGTAAAAGAGTTGTGGCTTCTGCTTGACTCTACTTGACTTTCTTTATCCTTATTTCTAAAATTGTTCTCTCTTTTTCTACATTCTAATTTCTTGTGACCATATCCACTACAATAAAAACAATAGCCATAAAAATAAGACCTATTTGTATATCTCTGACCTGATTACCTTTTGTAGCTTTGTTCCTTCCAGCCTTCTCTATTTGGAATGTCCTCTGTATTCTTTACTTCTCCCCTTTTTGTTTCCTCTTGTGTAAGAGCTTCAACATAGCTCTTTTTCTTTTCAAAACCGATCCCTATCTTATCTGAATATGCTTTTTGACTTTCCAATATCTTATTCAGCATGTTAGTGCTATCTTCAAATTTTGAATCACTGACTACTTTATCACTGACTGCTTTCTTAATATCTTCTTTTAAAGAGGCAATTTCAATAACATTCCTTTCATAATATTTCTTTGTTATTTCCAACTGTGCTATGAGATCTTCAATCATTTCCTTTGACTCTTGTTCTTTTTTCTCGATCTGGCACTTTAATCTTCGATTCTTCTTCTGAATAGCTTCTAACTCTTCTAAGGCACAATTGAGTTCTCCTTCCATATCTACCTCAGCTTCCTCCTCTTCTTCTTCTTGATTATCATGTATGGCCATGAATAGAATCTCTTCTTCTTCTGAATTGCAGACTCCATTATCTTCAACTGAGCTAGGATCCTCAGAATATAGGCTCTTCTTCTCGAATCCCTTCTTGGGTTTGCCTTTGAAATAATTCTTGTATGTAGGCTTTTCTTCTTCATCATCATTAACCTTATATGGGCATTTAGCTAAAAAATGTCCAATCTTTCCACAATTAAAACATTTAAAAGGTAATTTTTCTTGATATTTACTTGTTCCTCTTTTTGGCTTGTGAATGAAAAGTGCTTCATTTTCATCTTCATCATCACTGGAACTATCACTTGATTCTTGAATCTTAGCTTTCTCTTTCTTTGATGTCTTGAAAGCCACTTCTCTCTTTGAGGGTTTATCCTATTCTGTCCACATCTCATATGTCATGAGAATACCATGAAGCTCATCCATCTTTAGCTTGGCTAAATTCTTCATCTCCTCAATTGCTGAAACCTTTGCATCATATCTCATTGGTCGAGATCTCAAAAATTTTTGCACCACCGTTGACTCTTCCAATGTTTTTCCAAGACCTTGAATCTGATTTACTATCTGATCAACTTGCAAGAGATAACTTGTTATATATTCTTCTTTTTCCATCTTCAAACTTTCAAACTGCCTTCTAAAAGTTTGCAACTTAGCTTGCTAAACCTTTCCATCACCTTTGTAAATATTCTCAAGTTTTACTCAAGTTTCATGAGCAGATTTACATTGCATAACTTTAACAAATTTAGATTCACATAAACCACATAAAATATCATTTAAAGCTTTAGCATTACATTCACTTGCCTTCTTTTCTACTGGAGTAATTGTAGATGTTTGTGGCTCTTCATATTCCTCTACCACTAATTTCCATATGTCGAATCCAAGGGCCATCAAATAAACCTTCATTCTCATGCTCCAAAAAACATAATTCATCCCATCAAACAAAGGTGCCTTATTTGTAGAAAATCCTTCCTGTGACCCAGCCATCATGCTTTTCCGATCTACCTTCAAGCTATAAAACTTTTCAAAAAGGAACCTGCTCTGGTACCAATTGTTAAGCACGGAATATACTGAGAGGGGGGGTTGAATTAGTATATTATATATCTTATAAAACTTTCCCTTTATCAAATTCAACTTAATCAAACATTTAAGATATGTAATAAAACTCAAACAATAAACATCACACAAGATAGAGAGAGACACCAGATATAACGTGGAAACCCAATGTGGGAAAAACCATGGAGAATCAATCTTAAATATATTCGTGAAAACAAACCCATAGGAGCACCATACCCATTTTCCAAGTACAAACCTCAGCTAAAATTCATGAGCACCAACCCACATGAGATTCAAACCCCTTTTCTGAGCACCAACCCAACTACTATTCATGAGCACCAACCCACAGGAGCACCAACCCCTTTGTGTATACCACACACCTATCTCTTAATGTTGCTATCTCAACAAATGATAGATCAATACAACATCTCCTTCCTCTCTCTCTCCTTTTCTCTTCTAAGCTAGATATAACAAATACAAATCATATTCATATCTCACAATTGCTCTTCTAAGCTAGATATTACAATATCAAATCAACCTCTCACTTCCACATTACAAATGGCTATTCAAGCCTTTATTTATAGCTTTCCAAATGACCTTTGGCCTTCCCCCTTTGTGACCCTTCAATCCTCATGGAAAATGGTGCCAATCTTGGATGACCCTTCATATTCAAGCCTTTGAAAAGTCATGTGGTGACCCTTCATGACCAAAAATGTCCTTCCCACTTTTGTCCTTATCTTTGGTGACTTTTCATATTCCTTAAAGTGTCCCTTCATGAGAAATTCACCCTTACTCTTTTGTCTTCACTTGGTGACTCTTGGTATTCCCCAAAATGACTCTTCATGGGAAAATGCATCCCATCCTTCTTTTGTCTTTACCCCATGGCTCTTCAACTTCTCCATGGGCCCTTATTTTGTCTCATATGCAACCAAAAATATATTCGTTAATATTAAATAAATATTAACTCATATTAGCCAAGATATATTTATTACAAACAACACTAAATGCAATGGGGCCTTTATCACCAATAATGTTAAACCTTTGACATCAATGATAATATCTCCAACAATAGTCTTGTTAACTAAGCTCTCCTTATTAACTAGGCCTAGAGATGTTATGCTAGTGTGTTTATTTTATTTTGATTTCATTTTGGGACTAACACAATATTAACCATCCTATCTTGAGTCAAATTCCTAGTTCACACCTTCAACTTTATTAACCTTTTCATAGTTCCTTCTAGCCTCTCTAGGAATGATCAAAGAGAATTTGTTCAGATTACCTCTCACTATACCATTATGGGAATAATTCTTTAGAAGCATGGCTTTGATGGCCTCCTCTTCTACTATCTATGTAGTCAAGAAGCCTCTCATGCTATCAAGGAAATACATGATGGTATCTATGGGCACACTTTAGTGGTCTCATTGTAGCTAAGTGCATCTTCCATATCAATTATTACTAGCCTACCCTTAACCAAGACTATTGTGATTATGTGAAAAAGTGTGTTACGTGTCAAAAACATGCTGATTTGCATCATGCACTTAGCCATAACCTTCATGTTTCCACTGATTTTTAGCCTTTTTCACAATGGGATCTAAGCCTTATTGGTGAAATTAATCCCCATTCCTTTTAGTAACACCATTCTATAATCACCACAACTGAGTATTTTACCAAGTGGGTAGAGGTTATTCCTCTAGTCTTGACCAAATCAGAGAAGATTGTCAACTTTATCAACCATCATATCATGTACCACTTTGGTTTTCCTCATAATATTATCATCGATAATGGTAAGTCCTTTAATAAAAATCAAGCTTAAGGTTTATGTGATGCATTCAACATCAAGTTAAGTTTCTCCTCACCCTATCGACCTCAAGCTAATGGACGAGCAAAAGCCTTTAACAAAACTTTTAAAAACATGTTAACTAAAATGGTTAGTGCATCTAGTTGAGATTGGTATTTTCACATCCCTTTCACCTTGTGGGCATATCACACTAGCATTAGAACCTCTACAAGTATTACCCCATTTTCTCTTGTATTTACAGTAGAGACTGTCTTGCCTCTCAAAGTCCAAATCCCTTCTCTTCTCATATCTTTGCAAGATCTTATTTCAGAGGATGATTATCATCAACACTATTTAGCCTAACTTGAGATACTTGATGAGAATTTCTTAGTGTCCCTCACCCATCTTCATGTCTATCAAGAGTATATCAAACACACCTATAATAAACACCTTAAAATATGGGAGTTCAATATCAAAGACCTTGTCTTAAAGGAAAACCAACATGTCACTAATATGGAGAAAAGCAAGCGAGGTAAGTTTAATTTCAATTGGATTGAACCTTATATCATAACCCACAAGTATAGATCAGTATCTTACTAGTTATCTTCTCTCAAAGGCCACCCAAAGTCTAATCCCTTTAATGCTTCGCATCTATGCCCATTATTTTGTTAAAAAAGATCGAGTTCACTTTTTTTTACCTTAAGATCATCCCTTGTTATTCACCCACATTCATATACCTACTTTAGGGGAAATCAATTAAACATGAATCATGTGATTATCCATCACAGTCACAACTTAACCTTGAATAATAGGTATCATGACTCTACCCATGGCATGGTTCTCATGGTACTTTCCACCCCTTTTCAAGATGGATTCTCATGATCATTGTCACCTAAATATATTTACACCTAACCAACCTTCTTGTGGTTTTAATTTTTCCTTCATAAAGGTGCACCACTAAATCATCCTAAGCAAGTATATGTTAAGAAAAATCAAAACAAAATAACAAAATTCTATCATTAGCAATCATGGGTCATCCCTAGCTTTTACAGATTGCCCCCTTGAAGGATATCTATTGAAAACCTTTTTAAAATTTCCAAAACATAAGGTGGACTACTCCCTCAAAGGATAACTATCAAGAGCATCAAATAAATCATATAAATTTAGACCACTCCCTTGAAGGATGGTTGATTAAAGCATTTGTCAAAATCATAGCAATTTCCTAGAAGCTTTTTGAATCGATCAGCTCTCCATATACAACACTAAATTAAAAGACCCACCCTCACAAAAAAAAATCAAAATAATCTTGAAAGCTATAATCAACTCTCAAAATAGCATAATAAGGTGAAATCCACAATCGGCTCTCATAAGTAGAATTTTTGCATTGATCAGTCTACATAATTTGGCATAGGCTTGCTTACCCTTTTTATTTTAAACACCTATAAATGAGGCAAACTAGTCTCACAAAAGGTTCCATTTTCACCCATCTCCCCTTTACACTATATGCAAGGGATTTTTTAGCTTACTTAACATTATGTGGACAGGATACCTTTTTAGCCAACTGATGAATGATAATGTGAAACATTCAAAGGGATTCTATTCATTAAGTCAATCTAACTTTGGTTTTGTTTTAGTCCTTGTCAAATGATGAAGCATCATGCTCTTTACTCATCCTATCATGACTAGTTGACATTTTCATTATGGAATTCACCTCTTGATCAGATTCTCCATTCTCCCACCTACCCTTTTGGAGATTACCCTTCTCCAACCCACTATTAGACCACATCCACCTCGACATTGGTCATCTTTTAACACATATTTTTGCATAATTTACAATGACCATGTTTGGTTATTTTGACCACACCAATCGACCTTACCATGTTGACCATTTGCATTTGCACCACCTAGTGCATAATAATATATTTTGTGTATTTTGGGGATCACTTCCTACCTCATATACCCATGACACTTGACCTTTTTTATTTTTCAAAGGAGCACTTCCTACCTCAAATACCTATAGAAACACTTACCTTGCCTAGGAGACTTACTTCTACGAGTGTTCCCAACTACCATGCCTACATACGATCACATAATTCATTTGTTTCTTATCCTTCATAGAACCAAACCTTATTATTTTTACCAACATTAGAAACCTTAGTCTATGTGTGATCTTGGCTATTGCACTTAGTCATAGTTTGTGTGCAATTTCATGTTTTGAATGCCTAACCCTCTTGACACCCACCTCATGACTCACTCTTTATCACTTATCAAACCAACACCTAATTATATTTTACCTCATCACCTCCAAATTTGAGGGGGAACACCTCCTCCCATATTTAGGGTAATCAGACCTTCGACCAACACTCTATTTTTGTTTTTCAACTTGTTAATTTAAAGCTACATAACAAAAAGGGGCAAAATATAAACACCAAAAATATACACACCATAATTTTGAGTGTCAAAATACCCCCTAGACTACCCTAGGTCCCCCTTCAATACCAATATCACCTTTTGACCCCTAAACAACCTAGCCTATAGTTAATTTAATTTAACTGGTTCAACCCTTCCTTCTAGCCCTTCTTACCCTTCACCCTTGATCATTGATAGTCACCCTAACTATTGATGGTTAGGTTGCACTGCCCTAACTAAAAACATGAAAATAACCACCTTACTTTTATAATTATAGCCCCTCTAATTTTAATTATGACCCATTACATGGATGAGTTAAATTTAGAAGGCCTAGTTCATTTGATGTTGCAACCCTCTCACCTTACCTATAAGAAAGAGGAGTAAAGAGGTGAAAATGCATTGACAAACATCCAAAAACATCTATGAATCTATAACTATTATAAAGAGCTTTTGAATCTAGGAGTTTATCTCTTATAGGTCAATCAATAATCTAGCAATCCAGTAATTGTATCAAAGAGACAATTTGCCACTGCCTCTCCATCAAGCCTTCAAGTACCTTTACTCTATCAAAATCAAGGTAGATTCCACCAACAAATCAACCACCTCAATTATCCACTCAATCAACTTCTGATAAGATAAGTACTTGATTCCTAGTATTCATTTACTTTATTTCCATTTTGTAACCAACCTAAGCCTTACCCACCTCTCAAAATCCATCTTTTGGATCTTATCAACTAGCCAAAATTACCAACCCAGATCCTCACATAGTAACTAACAATGGTTAACTCAACCATTGATGGTCTGATCAACTACCAATGGTCATTTTGACCTTCAATGATCACCTTAACTACCGACAGTTAGCCTAACCACCAACGGTCACTATGGTACCAAAAATAGCAAGCTAATTTCACTTACCTACACCTAATCAAACCTAGTTTCATGTGTTCCTACTTATTCATATAACCCTTTCTAATTTTTTGAAACATACCCCAACTCTCTAGCACTAGTATTGATTAGTTTATTATTAATTTAATCATTTTTAGCATATTTCCTAGCAAGCACTCTTATGTTTAGTTTCAGTACCTTTTGATTCATTGATGTAAGTACCTTTCTTTCCTATTTATAAAATTAATTATTTAAAATGTGTGGTTTGATAGCCCCTAAATAAGCTCTCACTTCCAAGATCTAGCTATTTTTAGGAAATCCACTCAACTATTTGTCTAACAAATAAGTTTGCTTTAGTGTTTTCTTATCTATAGGTCATCCTCCCAAGCCAAAGAGGAGTTCTTCATAATATTCTAATTTTAATATGTGCACAATCAAATAGGTTTTTCAACCATACTCGTACTTAGTTTCTTCTTTTCCTCTTTCCAATAATAAGCAAGAAATTCATTGAAACACACACACACACACACACACACACACACACACACACACACACACACACACACACACACACACACACACACACACACACACACACACACACACACACACATCTAATTTATCTTTTGAATGGATAGGTTCAATCTAAGTTTATATCTATAGTATACTTCCATCAAAATTCGCACAACTATCCATATATTAGCATCTTTAGATGGGTTTTCCAGGAACCTCTACTAAAATTTATCCAAATCCTATTGTATATATAAACAAGAGACATTTTATCATAAATTATTGACCATAAACCATAAAAAATTCAAAGGCAGTAACCACAAACTACCATATAACTATAACCCTATAAAAACTACTAATAAAATTAAAAATATTGATATGGACTTGCATGCTCATTTTAGATCTATTTAAAATTTGTTAAAATCAGCTCTAAAAAACCATTTTATTCCATTTTGTTCATTTCCATAAGTGAAAAATGCATTTTCCTTCTTTGGGCACATCAACACCTACAACATCATCATATTCAAATTCTTATACTTATTTTATATTCTGAACAAATTCTTCTTAGAAGAATTATTTTGAGCTTAAGTCAAAATGTACTATAAATTTCCATCAATGCATCTTATAATTAGAATATAAGAAAACACAATGTGTATAACAATGTGAAATTATTAAATACTATTTTTTTTTAGTTATGATCAAATATGAAATATACTTGATCATAATGTTGAGGTAGCACATAAGGATAATTGTACCCCTACAAATATTTATTTAATTCTACTACATAAATACCAATTTGCATTAATTATGTCCCATATATTTCCCACATAATCCATTTTTCATTTCACCAAAATTTTGTCACTTGCACTTTCTTAGCTTGTGTATGCAAATGGAATTATTTCATCATTATTGTAAGTCTTCCTTTTATTATCAATTCTCTCTGTCTAATATATTTACTATCTACATACATTTCATTATGATTTATCACTAGAAATAACTTCTAATTAACTACACCACCAACAAGAGAGAACATATTTACATGACATTCATATATATAAGTGTTTATAGCCTTATATGAACTTTACATCCTCACGTAATTTTTAATGAATATTTGGTCACATTTCTAGGTTAAGTATCATAATGATAATCATAAACATATTACATCTAGCATTGAGTGTAATGTTCTATCCATTCGGTGAATAAGTCTTGGGAATAAGGCTTGCAATATATTATCTTCTATGATTTTATCAATTCCTTTCAGGATCCCATTTTTTAATTTTAAACATCAAGCTCATTCTTTATTTTATCTTTGTTCAATAATAACAACTTATTAATGGCATCTTCCTCTACTTGACTTTCACACCCTAGAAGGTAATATGAAATTAGAATTATACAATGAAATTTCATTTCCTAGTTGTAAAATATTATCTCATTATTATTTCCCTACATTTACATTTTAATGATTCATCTAACTACTCAACATCATGATCAACATCCCATATACAATGTATTTCAAGGCATTCCTTTTGTATATATTCAATTTGATAGGAAAACAATTATTTAGTAGTATAACCTTCTATAATAATATCATCTAAAAAGGCTAATTGCTTCATAAACCACTTTGATGTCTTCATGTAATCTCAATCCAAAAAATCCACTACATGGACTAGTGGATGAACATATGAGTCTAGAAAATGGAGTTGATAATTCCATTCCAAAGATATAAACATTCTCTAAAATTTCATTTCTCATCTTTTATCTTGAAGGTGTGAATCTCCTTTGTTTACAACCATCTAAGGAATTATTAGAGTCTAAAAATAGCCTTTCTAATATTAGGTTTGATTACATCCTCACCCCATATAGTCCATGCACAATATACACTCACCCCAATTATATGGGTCATCTTTGAGGAGACATTTCACTATTAATGGACACATTAAAAAAACACGTGATTGGCATACCATTGTAAATGTATGTTGACAATAATTTTAGTTGTAGATTACTTAATATCTCTTTCTCCTTTTATGTTTGACATGACAACTTTATATATATATATATAAAGTTGTCATGTCAAACATAAAAGGAGAAAGAGATATTAAGTAATCTACAACTAAAATTATTTTCAACATACATTTACAATGGTATGCCAGTCATGTGTTTTAAAACTTTTAATGTGTCCATTAATAGTGAAATTTCTCCTCAAAGATGACCCGTATAATTGGGGTGGGTGTATATTGTGCATAGACTTTGTGACTTTTACAAGGTAGAACTTATTTACAATCCACAAACCTTTTTACATATGTCTATTAGTATTATAAGGATGAAAAGTTATCTTCATTTTGAAAACTCTAAGGTCTTTATGAGCTTCCAATATGTCCTTTTCTTCCATTAAAATATGCATCCATGTTGATCTAAACATATTTTTTAATATATGCATTAGGGCAAGGATATGGGAAACTAAAAAATGATTTCAGTATATGTAAATTTTTCTTACATAGAGGTTATAAAATTTGTTCTAAAATATAGATATAATTTATTATTAGATCAAAAGGGTCTTTTAATAAAACCATGGAAAATGGGTTTCAACCCCATCACTAAAAGCATAGATGCCATCACTATGTAGGTAAATCTTTATACTGTACCTATGGTGTTCTGGGGAGAAATAATATTCACAAAAATAAGGGATGCCATTGGCCAATACCTATTTATGGATGCACAAACTGAAGATAATCTAAAATAAAAATCCAACTTGAGTAAGGCTAGAATAGTGGTTTTTATAAATTATATAGTCTTAGGTCTATAAAGTTTAACCCTTAGGTCAAGTGAGGGTACTTGGACTCAAGCGATTGACTATGTGAACATCAAAATATATTGTTATGGACGTGATAAATCATGTCAATTAAATATGAAATGCACAAATTGTAGAATTAGTATAAAGACAACATTTAATTATAATAAGGAGTAGATAGACACTGAGCATTCTCCTAATGTTCTTATTGAAGAGATGGTGAATAATAAATAAAAACCAATACTTGTTAACTAGTTAGATCATTTTAAGACCCTTCCTTCTTCATTAATTAAGCTTAGGATCCCTCCAAAAAAGGTAACATTTATTTTTTAGAAAACATAAGTTTATCCAAATTATGATTAGCTTGGAGACTCTAAAATTATATAACTTCTAGAAAATTTTGAAACTCCAAGATACTATCTCAAGTGCCCAAATTACCAAAATACTTTCACTAATATTTCATATCTAGAAGACTTATATTATAATATGAAAATAAAACACAAGAATCATAAAGTGTAATTTACCTTTTTTGAATGTTTGGTGCATTAACTAGCTATTTATTTATTTTCCTTTATGTGGGTTAGTTTGTAGCCCTATTTTTTATTTGTCCTTCTTATCTTCATTGGTTTATCTTTTGACCCATTTGTAATAAAGGTTTGGGCCCTTTCAAAAATACACTTTTACCGTTAATAAAAAAATGGAAATATTTACAAACAAATATGGAAGGTCTACTACAGGAGGTGTTTGATGTTATATGCATAATAAAAAATATAAATATTTAAGTTGCTACTTTAAAAAATAGAAGCTAATGCCAAATCTCCCTAATTATTCTTAAAATCTAATATTGGAATTTGTAATTGAGTATTTAATTGGTCAAACCTCATCATCATCAAATGCACCTACAACACCACCATCATAATCATTATTGATATCATTATCCTCATTTTTATCATTGTCATAATACTCATTTTAATTTATCGATCCCTAAAAAATAAATAAAATATTATTTTTTTTCAAAAAAATACTATAATTAAAAAATAGTCATATTTATAAATAACATACGTGAAGTCTACCATGAGAGGCATTTGATGTTCCCTAAATAAAAAACATATAAATAGATAATCTAATATTTTTAAAAATATAACCTAATATCAAATTTATAAACCTTAATTATCCATAACAATATAATCTTAAAATTCTAAATTGAGTATTCAATTATTTGAAAAATTAATACTTACTTAGATACCTTCCATGACGTTAAAGTGTCTCAAAAGTGTTTCTAAACCTTCCTCTATTTCCACCTAGATGTGTTCATAAAGTGGTAGGGTTTGGAAGTTGGCTTCCTTAAAAAAGAAAAGTAATAGTACAAATAGAACCACATATAAATGAATAAAAAATGACTAACTAATAAAAACAATATGCAATAATCAAATTATATATGTTATTATGACATGTTTTAAAAAATATTTCTTTTTTAGGTATTGAACATATTCATTTAATCTATTTTAAATAATCTATTCTAGAAAAATATATAAAAACTACACTACTTATTCAACAACAACCATAATATATATCCAAATTAAGTTATTCAAAATAAATTGGAAGGAACTATAAACTAAAAAATTTATCCAACACTTATTTAAGGCCTATTTAACTAGTAAAATTAGTAATAGGGTTAATTTCAAACTTCTTCTCTATTACCTTCAAATACCCATTTTTTCTCTCTATAACCCTGTTTTCATTACCCTCCCATTTATTATCATATTTTTCCCACCATCTTTGATGTAATAGGTGGTGAGCATATTTTTTTGTTGGGATTTTGGATTTTTTTATTTTTATTTTTTTATAGGTTACATCACTAGACCTTCTTAAATCATTCCCATGTACATTACAGTCTCCTTCCCAATGAGATTCTTCCCATAATCATGTAAAAACAAGTTAAATATGTGTTTTCCCCCCTCCTTTAGGAATTTGGGCCAATCAAGTTAAGTTAAAGATTTGGTCCTAGAAAGATATTGGATCACCTATCAAAGACAATTCATAAGCAATTCACCATTGATATCTCTTTAAACCCCCCATCTCAATGAACCAAATTGGTGTGCCTATCATACCATATAAGAATAGGTGGTACTTGTATGCAATTAGAATTACATGATGCATAATGAATGAATCTTGGATCAGATAAGATAAATCACACATATAATTTTGATTAGGTATACACTTGTTAAGTGGGAGCATGACCAATATCGGGATCTGCTAGACCAAATTAGGGGATCACTTGTATCACTTGTCACAACACATCATGCTAAAAAGGGTTCTAAAGCCTACAGTCTAACATGATCACATAATAACCCTAAAATATTCTTATGATTTGATATTCTCTTATCTAATAAAAAAATTAAACTATTTTAAATAACAAGAAAAGTAAACTAATCTAGTGCGCATGAAAACTTGTGGAACAAAGTGGGGGGGTGTTAGAACAAAACAAATAAATAATAACTAAAATAAACATGCATAGGAGACATATAATCATGTAAATGTATATAGAATCCTAATACATGGAAGAGAAGAATACATATTGCATTATTTATCTACTCTTACAAAGGAGAAATAAAGTTAGGAATACTTAACTTTAAAGCCAAACTTGCTGAGTCTTAACCTCTCCCTTGGCCAAGGTGATTCACAAGACATTATTGTGACTTGTATGGATAACCAAGATAAATCAGATATATGATACATGACCTACATAAGCATCCAAAAAAATTCTCCACAAGAAAAGATTAGATCTCCAAAAGAAAGTATTGAACCTTAAAGCTTTATTCCTCAAGTAGAATGGTCAATACATATATGTTTATTTGTACTTATTTGCTTAGTTCTTTGATCTCTTTCAAATCTTACAAAATGGTCGTAAATAAACTTGTATATATAGTAGTAACCTACCTAAAAACCATTCGAACATGTTGGCTATACTAGGTTGACCAAGTTGACCTAGTACATTCTCAAGCTAATGCCTAAAGTCTATGCTAGGTTGGCTAGGATGCTAACAAGGTAAGATAGCTAAAGTGTCCTTAGAATAGACCTAGTACATTCTCAAGCTAATGCCTAAAGTCTGTGCTAGGTTGGCTAGGATGCTAACAAGGTAAAATAGCTAAAGTGTCCTTAGAATACACTAGGTCAACCAGGTCAAACTAGTGTGCTAAATAGATAAAAATGTAAATAAGGAAAAAAAATGAAGGAATAAAGCATGATAATGACTAGAATGGATAGGAAAGAGAAGAACAATCCTAGGGTTCATGGTTTTAGGGAGTTCATGTGTAGATAACAAGTGGCAAAAGGAACAACAATCTTACGAAGCACCAATGGTCTACCCACCCCTTTCCTAATGTACCCTTTAAGGAATGCACTTAGAGATATTGAGACTTGATAGGTTTTTATAAGATACAAAGTGTCAGTAATCAATAAAATTTTGAAAATATTATGTGTATACATATGCCCTAATTGAAGCTCATCACATGTCACCTAAGTGCAACACAGAATGGTGCTTTGTAAATAGAACATGATAACACACAACATTGATGCTAAGTATGGTGTAGTAAGAAGAAAATAAGATAAATGAAAGAACTAAATTTAGAAACACATACCTTTAACTTACCTTAATATTGTAGATAAATAAAACTGTAAGAAAGTGAAGGTGTCTAATGTAAAACACACTAGGTGAACCTATAGAAGTTAGTGCAAAATATATCCAAAAATAGAATTTTGGAAAATAGGCATATGATAGTGGAAAAGAATTGCTACATCATCACATATATAACTCATTTTATGGTTTGAAAAATGGATGAGCAGAAACAAAGATATGAGCAAAAAAAGAAATCTAAAGAAAAATAATTAAGAATTTTGAATTTTGAAAAAGTGGTTTTAAATATGAAAAAGAGATATCATTTTGTTATTTTTATTTGTAAGGAGAAAATGAGCTCTAGAGAGAAAAAATTATTAAATGTCAAGGGAATGACATGCTAGGCAAGAGAGGACCCCAAGAGCGAGAGCAGGTGCATTACAGGTATGCAACCAAGGATCTCAAACGAGGTTTTTAATTTTGCATTGATTTAAGTGAATTTTGAGTAAATTTTGATTTTAAGCATTTATACATATCAAAAATGAACAAAATTAGGTTCTAAGGGTAATAGATAGGAAGATAGGAAATGGGTTGGGAGGAAATAGGAAGAAAGCAAGAAAAAGACATTTTTTTAGAAAAATACACTAGGTCAGCACACTAAACCTACTAGGTCAACCAAGTTGACCTAGTAGGTTGAATCAGGGTGAAAATCCATATGGTCGACCTAGTGTATTCTACTAGTTGAAACTAAGTGAAAAGGTGTTCAGTTAGTCTATAAGGTCCAAAATGAAACTTGAACGCTGGGGAGAAGAAGATAAGAGGAAAATTAAGAAATTTAGGATAAAATAAGACAAAAATAGGGAAATTTTGGTCAAACTAGGTTGACTAGGGAGCCAAAATAAGCATGTAAAAAGATGGAGGGTTAGAATGGCCCAAAATGACCAAAAAAGGGCAAGAGGGACCAAAATAGGATAAAAATGAATAGAGTATGCTTGTTTTTTATTAAATATAGAATGTATAAAGAATGTATTGTGATTATACATGACATGAAGGAACTAATACATCATTTGTTATTTTTTTATTACAAAGATGGCCATAGTTTTAGAGACTTCTAGATGTGTTGTGGCTGCCAAAATTTTTAGAGAGGTTGACAAATGGAGATAGAGCTAGAATGATAGCCATAGGTCTAGGAGGGATATCATATATGTGTAGGATCCTTCTGAGTGTAGATGTGTTGGTCATATTCCTTGGTTGTTGGGAATGGCTGACCAACACATTCATATGGGAGGTGGATGGGGATGTGATAGAGGTGGATATCACACTAGAGGATATCCATGCCATCTTTCAACTACCCATAGTAGGAACACCAGTGACCATAGGGATACCATACATCATAGAGGAGAGGGGAGCCTTAGCCATATGGGCTAAAGGCTTAGAGATGATATTGTTGAGGTGGAAGGTGAGTATGGATGATGTGTATATATCATAGATTATAGATATTTGAAAGGTGATTATAGGTCTTGTGACATAGTGAGTGCTCTTTCACAAGTCAGATGGAAAGGTACCACTATACATGATAGCCTCTAGTAAGATAATGCTGAAAGAGGGAGTGATATATAATTTGGGCTCTATCATCTAGGTCCAACTTGTTCATGATCTATTTGAGATGTAGGTCAGAGGAAATAAGACCATGGGATTGATCATACTAATGAAGCATGGATATATGAGATATTTCTTATGTATCATCCAACTAGGTTACCCCATATGATTGATAATAGGTCACCTTGGGTAAGAATATGGATGGAGGACTAGGTAACATAGGTTATGCCCCATGTGCTAGTGATATAAATAGTGAGATACATTGACATAGTGTGGTGACCATATGACCAACTAGTGACTACCTAGGAGAGATGGCACATAGTTGGACCAGTGCTAAAGAGGAGAGAGGTGATAGGGCACTATATATGGTGGAGAGAGCCACATCTAGTGGCACAAGTACCAAGTCAAATGTGTATACCTCATCTAGAAACATCGATACTCATGCTTTAGTAGTGGACTCAGCATGTAAGAGAGCCATGAGGGAGGAGGGGACTCAGACCACTGATAGTGAGACTGACATTGAGGATATGTTGGGACTGAACATGGACTAGTTAGGTATGATGAGGGGTAAAGTAAGAGGAGATGGAGGTAGGGGTGGAGATACCAAATGTACCACCACCATCTCTATAGAGAGATGAGCTATGGCCATCAAAGACATGATAGCGACTAAGGTAAGAGGAGAGAGTGGAAACCATCATCATCTTTAGTAATTTAGTAGAGGAGCCAAAGGAGAAGATAGGGAAACCACTTAGATGGAGGTTAAGATAGATGTGATCCATGACAACTAGGTTTGAGCTAAGGAGGTGATCAATAAAGGAGGTATTAAGAGACCACATAGATAAAGAGACTATGCTAGGTGGTTGCATAGATGGTGAGACCATAGGAGTTAAAACATAGATAAGTAATAAAGAGTATGATTAATTTATTGCTTAAGTTTTTATTTGGTAGATAGATAGATATTATGAGATATGACAGTGATCTAATATCCATCTAGTTTAATGTTATAGGTGTACTTGAGGATAAGGAGGAGATATGGGGGTCCCTAGTTAGGGGAGAAATCCATGTCATCCTAGATGAGACTCTATATCTTTATGACCCCATGACACTAGATGATCTGAGTATACTATTTTCCCTAGCTTAGGCAAGCTAGTTCAGACTAGCGAGAGAGGCCACAAGGTAGATATAGATGCAAATAGAGAGGGTAAAACCACTAGTAGAGATGGGTGTAGGGGAGAGGCAAGCCTAGTAGGCCCTAGCTGATGAGAGAGATATGAATTGAGATATAGTGACACAAATGATGCATTCATATATGATAATGTAGACCCAACTGAGACAGGCACATGTAATGACCCAAACTGAGTTGGTATAGGCACAAATGCAGATAGCATGTCTATAGGGATAGGTAGAGGGATTGAGATCTTAAACTACCTCATTACAGTGTATTATTGATAGGAATTAGATTGAGGCCTCAATAGATAGCATCTAGGCCATAAAATAGACATGATGGACCTCAACCCTCGTGCTAAGGCTTTATATATGATTGTATATGTTTTATCAAACTCTTGAGATATATTATAATATTTCACAATGGGAAGTATAAAAGAGAAAAAAAAATTAAAAAATTATGGTCTTAAATTTATCATACTATTTCAAGCTAGGAAGTATGAGAAATTCAAGAAATGGTTGTAATCTTACATGCACTCAAAAACTAAGAAAATAAAAGCCAAAATAAAAATGAAGTAAGCATAAAACATACTAAATATCAAGATGGGACATATGTCAAATGATGTGTAACCTCATAATCAATCAAATCTTATCTCTTATTTGACACATGTAATTTGGATGGTGACTTGTTTATTGGAATTTTTTGTTTTATGAGGAGGGTCAGGTCCTATTCATAGTCTTACATTGTAACTCACAAAAGAACCCAAGGGGTACCAAAACAACATTGGTAAGCAAAATAATTAAGACTAATAAATCAAGTATATGGGTAATAGGATCAAAAAGGTGGTAATTTGTAAGGAATGTTGGGTCTTATCCATGGTCTTACAAACAAACTCACAAATGAAATCCCATGGGGATTTATCAAAAAGATAAACAATATTTCCCAAGAGGAAATATGAGGAAAGGGAATGAAAAAGGGAATGTAAAAAACAAAGAATTAGGTGTCTTATGATAAAACTTTAGGAGATAAGAGGCATACTAAGGACATGAGAAGATACTAAGTGACTAGTGGTCATCTATGTATAAAGGAAACCTATTCCCTATAGACACAAAGATTTTTAGGTAGATAAGTGTGCTACTAAGATCAACTCATGAAGGTAGATTGGTATAAAAAAATTAAAATGGACCTACCTCCCCATGATGTGTTCCTCTCTCTTTAGGACCCCTTATAGAGTCATCGGTCTACTATGAATATTGGGTACTGGCATGATAAAGTAGGTAGCACTAAGAGATTTTTTTAATTATTTTCTTCTAATCTACTAGCATACCACACCCCAAAGGACCTCAGCTCTATTGTGAGACCAACTATAGAGTTTGAAATTTGACTAAAAGAAGGAGATGTGCTTTGAATCACATTTTTTAGTGTGATTTGCCTTTTGAGAATATTTGTGGCTTTTTGATATCACTGCCCTTGTTTAAATGATTTGGATTTTAAATTTATTTTGAAGGCTTTTTAAGATTCCTCCTCCATACAGATTTAGAATGACCAATCATGAGATAGATAGTGGTACACATGAATGAGTTATAGGCTAAGGTTAAAGGAAGCTGAGTAACCCAAGACAAAATACTGACTAGGACACTTAGGCTTGACAATGAATAAGTATTTGATCTCAAGTCTCAATAATTTATATTCTTAGTTTGTAGAAAGTGAAGAAGGAAAAAGGAGATCCAAAAGAGGACTGGTGAAAGGAAATATTAACGGAAAAAGATTTTTTGCTCATTGATCACATGGTAAAAGGAGATAATAACCAAAGGGAACATGGTAGATATAACCAAGTCATCATGATAACTATATATGAAAATAAAGGTTAGAAAATAAATAATCATGAAGATACTAGGGAAGAGTTTTGAGAAAAAAACTCTAAAGGGGAAAGAAAACAATGATAAGTTAAAAATATCAATGATAAGGAAAAGACAAGGCAATGTGAAAGATAAATAATCAAAACTAACTATAGTACAACAAGAAGGGACAACATGAATAAGATAAAAAAATAATTTGACATAATCTCAAATGATATAATAAAAAATAGGTAAAAATAAGATTAAAGCATATGTCTAATCCAAATGTAAATGAGAAAGCACCATGCATGTGCTCATAAATATTGGTATATCTATCCACACACATTATCCAAGATATTAGATAAATCTCTATGAATCTGGATATGAACTAATGCTAATGTCTTGTCAATCTTTGCTAAATATTGGGAAAATAGTTCTTTTCTAATCTCCTTAATTGAAAAATTAGGAATACTCATTGGATCATGCTGAGGAGGGGAAGTAGGTGAAGGGTGGTTAGGAGAATGTGTAGGAATGGGATCTATGGGAAATGCTAGAATCATCGATGGAGAAGAAGCTATGGGTGAAGGAGGGTCCATGAGTGGATAAGGATCCATAGGTAGAGGTACAAAAGGTGGTGAATGGACCATAGGAGGTGTACTTATGAGAGAATAAAAAGGAGCCTTATTATGAGAATGACCTATGGGAAGAATAGTAGAAGGCCTAAGAATAGCTATAAGATGATATTTAAGATGTTGCTAAAGGATACGATAATGATTAGTGTGATGTGTGCCACATTGGTGCCATAGACAATACCTCTCACCATATTTAGGTATATGTTTAGGAAGAATCTTTAGAGGAGGTATGGTAGTGTATATTGATGGGGAAGAAGGATGCAAGGTATTAATAAATTACCGTAACTTATGACAATGGGTAGAAGAGTGATTATATATTCCATATAAGCAACGTATATGTTTATGAGTATTATTAGGAGAAACACTCATTGGAGAAGGTGTAATAGGTGTGGATGAAGAAGGATATGGATCATCAACCAATTTGGTAGGAAAAGGATCCATCTTGGGTAAAGGAATCAAACCATCACCAAGAGAAGGTGGTGAGGGATAAGGAATGGAAGTAGGTTGAATAGAAGGAGTACTAATGGAAGAAGTAAAAGTAGGCCCATCAATAGTGGAAGAAGAAATAATAATTAGTTCTGACATAGATTCCATTGTGGGAAGAGTGGGATCAATAGAAGGTCTAAGGAGGGTTGCACTAACCTCAAGAGTGAATCAATAATGGGAGTCAGGGAACCTAGAAAAATGGTAAGGTCTAGTCATATCATGATCTATGAGCATAGTCCTACGGGGTTCCTTAGAAACTAGAGGTGTTGGCACCATCTCTACTCTGCAATAAAGAGGAAAAATTTAAGAATCAAGAACTATAAATGTGGGAACATGGTAAGATGCATGAAAATACTCAAATAAATAAGAATGATAACACACAATCTCAGCATCATGGGCTTGGACAAGGCCACCTAATAAAGGATCATCTAAAGAATAGCCATCATCATAATCTAGCATATGAAGATTAATGACATAATTTGGTATAACTTTGTCATCAGAAGAAGCATGGTGAATAGAATGCCTAGTCTTGGATAAGACTATGGGAATGTCATCGCAAGATGGTTTATGAGAATGAGTTTGTAATGAGTTCAAAAGTTGCGAGATGAGATGAGAAATGAGATCAAAATTATTGATCTTTAAGTTAATCTCATTGAACTCATCATCGTCAAAGTCTAAAAGGTTAGGAGGAATGTTACCAATGAACTTGGGATGCCCATTGTAGCCTATGGTTGAGTTGATAGGAAAGATAAAAAGTTTTGATTCATAGAATGGAATATAAGGTAAAGGCTCAAGAGTAGGAATCTTAAAAAACCATGATATTGGAATTGATCAAAATTCCAAGGGTTAGTATCTTCTTGAACCCTATAAATGACTCCATTATAAGGGAATTTAACACATTGGTAGGTGGAAGAAGTGATATCTCACATACAATGAGTTCATGGCCGATAAAGCAAGATGTTATAAAAAAGAGGGAAATTAAAGATCATCACCTTTACATGAATGATAACAGGTGGGACAGTAATGGGAATCCATACACACCCAAGAGGAGGCATTTTCCTTCTATTATATCCCTGGTAGGTGTTATGTGTAGACTTAAGATTGCATTCTGAATATCTAAGGGTTTTAATGAAATCAAGATAATCAACACAAGTGCCAAAACCCTCATCAATTAATGCTCATTTGACTTGGATATCACCTATTTGAATACTAATAAATAAAGGAGGATCATCTACATGAAGCATAATGTCATTAGGAATCATAGATGTGATGGGAAATTTCAATAAAAGATAAGTATCAATAGTTTCATCAACATTGATGGACATCTATTCACATTATTGTAAGATACTATCCTTGAAACCATATAAGGTTTCCTCCCCACCTGTTAAGGGAGGACGAGGGACATTCATCTCAAATAATAGTTGCATAATATGGTTCTAATGATAGGGAAAGGTCCTCATAAGATTAATAAATGGAATTTGAGATGGGAGATTAGTGAGTTCCACAATGGAATAAAACTCATCATAACCCATGAGAATATTTTTATATATAGATGTGCATAATGGTTAAGGAGGTCTTTGGAAGGAGGAATCAAAGAGCATTAAAAGAATGAAAAGCTTTATAAGAAGGTTTTTAATCATTTGGTGATGAAGAAGTAGTTGGTTTAAATTGATCTTGAGAAGTAGAAGTGTTAATAGAAGGTTGATTATCATTGAAAGGTTGATTATCATTGGTATTAGAAGATGATGGAAGAATAGTAGAAATAAAATGAGTTGTGTTATCTAAGGGAGAATCATAAATTGGATCATCATCAAAGGTTATAAGATCTTATTTACCCAAATCATTTAAATGATTGGGAGAATAATCTTTGATAACACTGAATGTCTTAGAAGGAGGCAGGGTATAGATAGGTTGGGAATCAATGAAATCTACCATCCTTCACATATTAGTCATGATAAACACATTTTCATTGGAAGTGGGTTCAACAAGACTTTATACATTATTGGTGGAAGAGGTGGACTTGTATTGGTTTTATTGAATAGGTTGATGATTAGGTAATGGATCTTTGTAAATAACTAAATGAACATTTGCTTGACTCAAGGCTTGGGTTTTATAATGAGTTTTATAGTCCTTGAAATTAACTTCATAATCTTATTGATGCTTTTGAGTGATAACATCATGATCAAAATTAGGACCAAGAAGAAAGTCCATAAATAAATTATGAAGTTGTCTACAAGTCTCATGAGAGTGATCCCAACTATCATGAAACCAATAAAATTTGCTAGGATCATACTAGGTTTTCATATGATGAGTAGGGTTAATCTCTCAAGGGAGAGACCTACGTAGATGCTTAAGTAATTTAACTAAGGAAAGAGGTTTATGGACATCAACAATTTTTTGTGATGAGAAATTAGGATCAGTATATTGTTGAGAAGGAGCTAGTTTTGAAGAAGGGGTATGAATGATAGCTTGAACATTGTGAATGGTATGAATCAATAACACCATCATTGGTAATATTTCACTTTTTATTTTTAAGTAATTGATGAAGACCCACAAAAGGTTAGGGTGGCTTGAATTGATGCATAAGGAAATCTTGTCTTTTAGCTTGATTAATGGCCTCTTCCAAGGTATGTGGAGAAAGGGTACATACTCGATATCGTAACTTAGGAAACAAAGCATTTGTAAAGAGATGAAAGAGATTGTTGTCTTCCATGTTATGTTCACACCTATTTGATAAAGTCTTCCATTGTTTAATAAAGGCTTGAGTAGTTTCATTTTCATTTTATTTGCAATTGATGAAGTGGGCTAAAGTTTTTTTAGGAAGATCACTAGTTTGGAATTATTGTACTAAAGTATTCACTAAGTCTTCCAAACTAGTAATGGAATGAGATCTAAGTTGATTATACCAATCCAAGGTATCATCTATGAATGTTTTGGCAAGGATTTTGGTAGTAAAAAAGGTGTTTAATTTGACCCAACCCTTATAAATATTTCAAAATGTTTTAAGATGATGTGTAAGATCAGTTGATCCATTATAAGAGATGGTAGGTGTTATACCTCTGATCTAGTGTTAGAAATTTGAGTAGTAAGAAGTTAATTTTGTAAATTCTTGATAACTTTGTTGACTAATGGAGGTTGAGGAATGAGATTACCTTGAGAATTTTGAAGAGGAAGAGGAACACTTTGGCTATGTATGTCCTAAGCCATTGGTTGCAGTTGTGTTTAAAGATTAAGAAGGTGGTTTTGCATTCTCATCATTTGATTCATATTATGAGATTGAAATGTGTTCATTTGATTGAGAGTTTGTAATAATAGTTGATGAGTTTGATTAGTGTTATTAGAATTAGTGTTGGTGTTTAATTTAGTATTAGTGACTTGGATACCACTATTAATCTTGACATGAAGTACTAGTGGAAAATTTTATTTATGAAGCAAAAGATGGACTAGTAAATGGTTGAGATGAAGAAGCACTAGAAGCATGATTAAATTGGGTAGTAAACAATGAACTAGTGGATGGATTAAGGATAGTGGATCTTATAAGAGGCCCACTAGATGTGGAACTAGCCATATTAGTTGAGATAATAGGCATGCAGGTAGAAGAAATTAAAGAAGTAGATGTCATAACATAATAAGGAGTCAAGATTGAAGGGAAAGGTTGAGAAGAAAATAAATTATTACCCCAAAATCCAGCTAAGAAAGTGGAAGTAGGAGAATGAGGTTCTTCAACTTGACGGCTAATCATGAGGTTATAGATGGTACAAGGGTCTTTCCCTCTATATTGAGGGAATTTTGTGATAAATAAAAGCATTTTGAGAGTATATTATAAATAATATTTATCTTATAATAAGAGATGATTATTATTAAAATAGGTATTATGAGGATTCCCATAATTCATTATACGGGTTGCAATATGGACATTACTAGTATTCTCAAAAGGGGCCCGACTTTGTCTATGGGAGACCCTATTAGGATTGGTAAATTCCATCATATTTTCTGATTGATTTTTAGTGTTATCACCAAAAAATTATTCCATGATGAAATGAGGAAAATGAAATATGAGATAAACAAGGAATTAGAAAGTGACTGTTGCTAAACTAGGTCAGCCTAGTTGACCTAGTGCAAAAATTGGGTTTATGAAACTGAACTAGGTCTAAAGGATTGACCTAGTAAAAATAACAAAGACTAGAAAAAAAAGGGGAAAAAGTATAAAAATAGTACTAGGTCAACCATGTCAACCTAGTGCAGTGTATAGGGGATGGAAAATATACTAAGTCGACCCAGTCAACCTAGTACAACAAACATGAAAAAGAAAGAGTTGATAATCAATTTGTGAAAAAGAAACAAGATAATTGGCAATAAATCTAAGAAGGTAAATGCTGAAAGTAAGAAAATAATCAATTGAATTGATGTTATTCAATCCAATTGATGCACCTAAATCAAAATTCTTGCACCAATATGAGCTAGTGCAAGTTCTTGCACACACAACTGAGCAAAGAGCAAACAAAATACTTGAAAAGTAAAGATAGCTAATTGGTCAACCTAGAATGTTAAATTATTAAAAAACATGATTATAAATGATAGAAAGTTGGCTATAAATGAGGCACTAAATAATAATCTATGTATAGTTTTAGGTGAGTTTAGGATGAAAGGGACTGTAGTGGAAATGATACAAACTTGGTATTAGGGCCTACCCCCTCACTTCACACACCACAATGATAAGAATGTCAGGTGCTTATCCAAAATATACCATTAACCATGTTTTATACTTGACTATAGTATCAAGTTGGCATTTCCCCCTTGGTGATGATTTTAATTAGGTTGGTCTGGGTAGTCAAATGTTAAAATGTTTTTTGATGTTAAATGATTTGGTCGTGTGTGCATAAAATAGAAATAGGGCAACTAAGAGGTTAATTAAAATCCTCCTAATTAGACTATGTGAACTATTCTAAGCATGTAAATATATGAAAAGAAAGATGTGATCAGCATATAAGGTTAATTCTAACTTTGAATTAAGGTATAACAAAAACACTATATGCACAACAAATATAACTAGGTAGAGAGTGTCAAACTATAACTACTGAAAATAGGGTTTGGAAAACCTATTAGTTTGACCAGGTTGACCTAGTTATTTCAAAAAACAAACAAGACACAGAATTAGGTCGACCAAGTTGATCTAGTTGGCTATGTAGAGGTTGTTTTGAAGGCTAAAAACTTGAAAAGAAAGTACATAAATAGAGAGATATAAAATAATACAAACTCACATTTATGGTTTAGAGATATAAATTATTAATCCAAAACCTACAAACTAGGTCGAGCTGGTTAACCAAAAAATATAGAAATCTATTGAAAAAAGTGTTGAAAAATGCACTAGGTCGACTTGGTCGACCTAGTTGGTTGGACTAGAAGTCGAGAAATGTACTAGGTCAAGTTGGTTGACCTATTAGGATGATCTAAAAGTTTGGAAACTAGAATTTGTACTGGGTCAATCTAATCGATCAGGCTATATAAAAAATACTATAAAGTGATTGTAAATATAGTAGGCTGATCAGGTTGATCTTGTAGGCTAAAATGATATTCTAAAAAGTGGTAAAAACCTATACTAGGTTGAGCTACTTAATCTAGTCACCTATTCCTACACACAAAGAAAAATAAAATTGGGTCGACAGAATTGAACCAATATGTCAAAATAATGAAATAAATGAAATAGTGACAAAATAATGAAATAAATGAAATAGAAGTAAACAAATCTAATGAGGATTTGGTTTGTATTTGTTTCACCAAAATGTATGCAATCAAAATTCTATGATGCATAATGATTTAATCCTAGATCAGATAATATAGATCACACCTACACTTCCAATTGGGTATAAACTTGTTAAGCAGGAGCATGAACAATATGGGGATTTTTTAGACTTAATTAGGGGTTCACTTGTATCACTTGTCACAACACATCATGCTAAGAAAGGTTCCAAAGTTGACAGTCTAACACAATCACATAACAAACCTAAAATATTCCTATGATTTGATGTTTACTTATGTAATAAACAAGAAAGCAAACTATTATAATAACAAGAAAAGTAAACTAATCTAGTGTGCACACTTCCTCAAGTAGAATGGTTAATAAATAGATGTTTGTTCAAACTTATTCACTTAATTCTTTTCTCTCTTTTGACTCTTATGAAATGGTGGTAATGACCTTGTATATATAGTAGTAACTTTCCTAAAAACCATTTGGACATGTTGGTTGTACTAGGTTGACTGGGTCGACCTACTACATTCTCAGGCTTATTCCAAAAGTTTGAGCTAGGTTATTCATGATGCTAACAAGGAAAAATAGCTAAAGTGTCCCTAGAATACATTAGGTTGACTAGGTTGACCTAGTGATCCAAAACTCGAAAGCTTTGGTTGAAAGATAATTCAAGAAACAAGAACAAAACAATTCAAATAATGTTATCTTTGATAAAAGATGTTTTATTGATCAATTTTACAGATCCAAACATATGCTTATCTCTAAGAAGAGATGTCTAATTTCTATTTCAGGTTACATCTTAATTTATACATGTTTTGAAAGTGTGGGGAGGATATGGAAGGTCACCAATCTCGAGGGAGATGAACTGGTTTGACTTCCATGATTTACAATAATACATAATTCGAGGAATTACTATTTTTAGAAACTTACTATTTTTAGATTACACTACTAAAATTGAAATGTGAGATAATTCCATTAGGTTTTAGGGGGTAAAAATTCATCAAGTGGATATCCATGCCATCTCATGACATTCCCCTCATTATTATCTTTCCAATGGTTCAAATGGTGTGTCAATTGGAGCTACGGTGCAAAAGTTATGGCTCCCAAAAGTTTCACCATCAATTGGGGTGGACCCATCACTCGAATTTTCATTTGAATTGTTGTCTAGATCATTCCTCCCTCCTTGAGAATCAATGTTCCCCATTACATCAATATTTGTCATCAAATGTGGTAGTTGTACTTTAATTTTATTCTCGATGCATACTTGGAAGGGATTGTGATTTATGGAACTGTGCAGGGCTCGATTGTTCACCATTTCTATCTGATCATTAGTCTATGGATGGAAGGCCATGAACTTCTTCAGCTTGGTGTCTATTTGCTTCTATTTTTGTGTTGTTTGTGTAGTCAGGGTTATAACATTGACCCTTTTGGATTCTTGTGGCTTGACCACCATGAGAAAAAATTTCTTGGCAATAATCAGAGAGACAGATGTAGAAGGTGGTACTTCTAGTACCCTGTAGCATTGTGTTCCCAAAGTGAGAGAAATCCTTTGAGTTCTTGATTCATATATACCATGTTGATCATACATGAATGGCTAACCAAAGAGTACATCACAAACATCTAGATTGACCACATCACATAAGACCTCATCTTGGAAAGGTTGTATTGCATATGAGAGAAGACATTGGTGGGTGACATAGAGGTTTCTCCCTAGACTCAACCATCCAATACTATATGGTTTTAGGTGAGGCTTCATAGATAGATTTAGGCTTTTCACAACATTAGTAGAGATTAAATTCTTTTGACTTCCACTATCAAGATTGAAATGTAGAGGCTTACCTTTCACCCATAACTTAGAGTGAAACAACCTTATCTTGTCATCTAGCATCTCGTCATGTGTCTGTGATGAAGCAACAATGGCTTCAAGATCAGCATCTATAATTTCTTCTTCAACCTCTTTAACTGTAGGGTCTGTATGAGGTAGAGTAGTAGATGTTGAGGATTGTGACTCAAAAAGTAGTGATTTGATAGCTTGACATTCTTCTTTGGAGTGAGTTCCAGATTTGTGATAATCACACCACTTCCTAGTCTTTCCTTCCTTTTGCTTCCAATTTTGGCCTTGTGTTTGACCTTCTTTGTCACTTTTCCATTTTGAAGACTGATTATTTATATTCATTCTTCCATGCTTCTACTCAATCTTCACTGCGAACTTGTATGCCTCACTGATGGTTTCTAAATTGAAGAGTTCTATTTCTCCCTGTATGTACCATTATAGTCCGCCATGATATTTGAGAACCTTATGTTTCTCACTTTATTGGATGCCCAATCTCGCAGATAGAGAATGAAAAATGTCAGTGTAATCTTGAACAAATTTCTCCTTACCTTGGCAAAGTTTTTGCCACTCTATATACAGATCATCATATGATCCAATGGGGTAGTATTCTTCCTTTATAGAATCTATGAAATCATCCCATGTAGGTTCTATCTCAAAGCCAATATCATCTGCACTTAATCTCTTTTTGCACACTTCCCACCAATTTTTGCCAGGCAATGATGCTTTCAAAAGAACAAAAGTAATCTTCTCTTTATCGGTGAATTTATTTATATAAAAATAAGATGAAAATTGATCCAACCAATTTTCTATTACATCAGCATTGATTTTTCCTTCAAATGTAGGGATATCAGAATTCACCTGAACCTTGAAGGGTGTTGGGACACTAAAAGGATGTGCAGGTGCGGATGAGGAGCTAGAATTTCCCATCGAGATTTGTTGGAGAATTTGAGTGAATTTTTGTATCATCTATGCTTGTTTCTATTGGAGGGCTTCATTCACCATTTCATTGAAAGGATCGGATGGCTCGGTGTTGTCCGCCATTTGAAGTCATTTGGAGCGAATAGGTGGATATTCTATTGGTTCTATTTTCTACCCAAGCTTCTTGTAATCTGACCTCATCCTCAAGATCATACACTCTAAAGACAAACCACTCTGATACCACTAATCCAAAACTTGAAATATTTGGTTGAAAGATAATTCAAGAAATAAGAACAAAACAATTCAAATAATGTTGTCTCTGATAAAAGATGTTTTATTGATCAAATTTGCAGATCCAAACATATGCTTATCTCTGAAAAGAGATGTCTGATTTTCATTTCAGGTTGCATCTTAATTTATACATGTTTTGAAGGTGTGGGGAGGATATGGAAGGTCACCAATTTCAAGGGAGATGAATTGGTTTGACTTCCATAATTTACAACAATACATAATTCAAGGAATTACTATTTTTAGATTACACTACTAAAATTGAAATTTGGGATACTTACATTGGGTTTTAGGGGGTCAAACTTCATCTAGTGGATCTCAATGCCATCTCATGACGTTTCCCTCATTATTATCTTTCCAACAGTTCAAACGGTGAGTCAATTGGAGCTACAGTGCAAAAGTTATGGCTCCCGGAAGTTTCGCCATCAATTGGGGTGGACCCATCACCCGAATTGTCATCTGACTTGTTGTTCGGATCACCTAGTGTATTGAATATGTAAAAATTAAATAAGGTAAGAAATTAAGGAATAAAGCATGATAATGATTGGAATGGATAGGAAAGATAAAAACAAGCCTAGGGTTCATAGTTTTAGGTAGCTAGTGTGTAGATATCAAGTGGAAAAAGGAACAACAATATTATGAAGCATCGATGGTCTGCCCACCCCTTTCTTGGTACACCCCTTAAGGTATGCACTCATAGAGATTGAGACTCAATAGGTTCTTACAAGATAAGAAGTGTCAGTAATCAATAAAATTTTGAAAATTATATATATATATATATATATATATATATATATATATATATATATATATATATATATATATATATATATATATATATATGAATTAACAATAAAAAATAGAATAATCTAGTTAAAATAACAATAATTTTTTAAATTAGATTAGTAACTTACTAATTTTTCCTCTTTTTTAGAAGAATATTGTGCATCAATTGACATGACATGTCTTTGTACCATTCTTCACTATTAGATTACTCCTTTTCCTTTTCCTTTATTGGGTTTTTAATTACCTTAATTTTGTATGATTTTGTTTTTAAATGACATATATTAATATTGTTGGAAATGTTACAAAGAATTACATATTTGAGCTATTGGAGTGAAGGATGCAATTAAAACTACACCTAAAATGATTTTTTCCCCGTCTTTAAACTTTGTCAATAGACAATAAAATAAAATTTTAATTTCTTCCTTTTTTAGGTGGTGTTTTTTAAATTTTGTATGCATTTTTTCTTGTTAGAGTATAACACATTAAAATTATTTTACATATTTTATAATAGAGGTTACATATATATATGCTTTATATGTCCTTAACACAATGATTCAAGCCTTATTGCAATTCCTAAAAATACACATTACTTATGTGAGATGTTAAAAATAACTCACCAACAATATAATATAGTAACTAAAGTACATCAAAAATAATGTGCATACTAACTATAAAATATCCAATAGTATGGTTGTCCCTAATGTAAATCCTAATTCAGCTAGGTCAGGATTTACGACATGAAATAAAAGAAATATTTTTAAAAAATGACTACATTTTTAATGTATTAAACATTGTTTGTTATAGATTAAATTATTTACTTGAGAATTTTTATGCTTCCATGGTCCATGATAGTGAGTAATATTTTTCTAGGTTTGAATTGTGGATGAAATTATATATTCATCAATGTTCATAAACACTCAAGTGGCCCATCATCAAAATTAAAAATTATTATTATATTTTTTTAATTTATTAAATGAAACAAAAATGTGAAAATTAAATTATTTACTTATAAAAATTTTAACTATATTTTTTATTTATTAAAAGAAACAAATGTTGAAAAATTAAAAATTTAATATATTTTTAATTCATATAATCCTTAAAATTAGATCTTTATAGTAATGTAAGCATATAATATATTTTAAGTTTATTTCATGAATTGTAAAATAGTAAAATAGTAAAATATAATTCTTTAATATATATTTTAATCTATTTAATAAAAAAAAATTAACAAGGCAATAAAAAATTGTTAATGGAGTTGATGAAAGAGATTCCATATAAAATCATGTATCAAGTGATAAATTTTTTGTACAATTGAAACCACATTGAGTTAAAGAAATAAAATATATGACTCTCACACCTACTCCTAAATAAACATTCAATTAAATATTTAAACCTAAATTATTATTATTAGATATATGACTAAATATAATCATATATCATTGTCTCATCATCGTTACTGCTTGTATGCTCGAACAAAGTATCATTGTCCAAGGAGTAATGTTACTAGGACTCCTGATTTTCCTCTTTTGGATACTCATATGATGAGATAGAGGAGTTAGGTGATAGAGAGTAACTTTCATCCTTAGTCTTTTATTCATGTTGTTTTTGCCTCCTATATATACACCTTCAAATATCCCTAATAAAATAAGATAAATGGTACTAATTTAATTATAGTAAGGGGGATCTAATTACTTATGTTCATAAGGCATGTGAATTGAGGATAACAAATACAAGAAGTAATATATTATTTACTCTTTTGTATTGATAATACAAGGTGAAAGACCTTAAAATAATATGAGATACAAAAATTTTACGTGATAAGTTTCAGATAACTTGAATATAGATGGTAGACATGGTCATAGTGATTGTATTACCTAATTTTACCATCACTAACAACAAAACCACATGCCACTTAAAATATAGAAAATACTACACCATAAATGAGTGAATAAAGATATTTAAAACTTGAAATATTAGAGTTCACAATTTTTCATGCATTCATAATATTAAATTATGCATCATGAACCAAAATGCATGATAATGGAGACCATGTCAAATGTGTAAAGTGAAAATGTCTTAGATAAAAATATATTAAAAGGGGTTATAGAATGGAAGGTGATCATTCAATTGTGGTGGTTATATTATTTCCATTAGACCATGGATTCATATCATAACTTTAATGAATATGGTGTTAAGAATCAAAATAGACACAAAAAATCACACAATTATTGTATACTTTTTCAAAACCCAGGTAAATAACAAAATAACCTACATGAAAGTATTATTATTCATCCAAATGATAGACTAAAAATCACTGAGAATAAAGCACTAAAAATTTAATTGAAATAATAAATTTGAATAAATACCATGTAATTTTATAACATCATTTATTATCTAGACTATATGCAAGGCCACATAACTTTGTGACCAAGTGGCAATTAAGAATTACAACCAATTACATAACTCTACTCATTTTTTTGGTTATATTTCACTCTTTGAATTGTGTAATATTTTCACTTACAATGACACTAAAACTCAAAAAAACTCTAACCTATAGAACAAGAAGTTAATTCCATATCCAAATTATCTCGATGAAGAAAATATTCATAAATTTATAAAATGTTGACCCTAGAAAATTATCTAAGTACCTAAAGACTAAAGTGTGAAAGCACGTAATAGGAAAATTCATATCAACTACAATAGTTGAAGAGTGGCATGTGCAATATGAAAACATGGCCTATGCATTCCCAACATGGAATACCAGTAAGACATGCATAAATTATTAGAAACCATGTCAATGTATGCCAAATGATAAAGTAATAGGATCTCGACAAGCAACCACATGGGCCCAAAAACCATAATTGAAATCATGAGGGATAAATAATGGGAGTTAATTCTAACAGTGGATCCTGATAGATAATTTAAAGTGAAGGTGAAAGGTGATGGTAGATGGCATTAGAAGACACAATAAACTAACTACCAGGTGGGCAAAATGGCACAATAATTGTAAGGTAGTTGTAATTAGTGGTAGGAAAGGATATTTTGATACTATAAAAGGCATATGAAAATGAAAATAAAGAGCACTAAACTTTATAGACATGTTAGATTATATAAAAGATATATTAAATACCAAGGTAATAACTTAGGATAGAGATAGGAATGGTAGTGAAAGCAATGACATTATAATCATTATAAGTACATTGTAAAACATGAAAAAATATATAATAATGAGAGTTTAATCGATAAATTTTCATTATTGACTTGATGATGCTTGTTTATACCTTTTAATGAATGAATGAATGAATGGTATCACTTCTTCACTTAGGATTGTTTGAAATAAGCTAGATCATGCTTAGTTATCTATTATTGGAATGGCCTCTTAACTAGGTTATGACTAAGTATGAATAATAAGGTGAGTGCCAAGGGTAATTATCTTGCTTATTGTGTCATACAAATGAACCCAATCTTACCCATTTTATCCCCTCTACATATTAGGTGAGCATGTAAGTTCCCATTACGTGATATGTTAGAATGACTAGGTTAAGTTTTTAATCCTATAAGGTGATGTATGAGAAATAAATATTTATATATAGCCTAAATCTATATTGTAAAATTTTGGTTTCATTTCTAGGATAGGTCACATTTTATTATTGTGATGGTATGCAGAAGTGATCTAAAGAGCATAGATATGGTTGTATAGTATCCTATGTACCTAAAAAACATAGAAGGTAAAGGAATAAATGGCATGAATTATGGAAGGTATCAAGGATAAGTTTAGCATTGAAGGACCAAGTGAGTGTGAGCTCTAGAGGTATGTATATGATGAAAATCAATATATAATAATGACTTAGATGGATCCTAGGAAAAGGATGGAGTCTAACTCAAGAGATGCCATAGGGACTTAATAGAATGAGAAGGGAATGATAAGGACTCTCATGTAGAGGATTTTTGGTTGAATGATGAAGATATGAGTTCTAATGAGAAAAAGTGATACTTGGAAGAAGAGGTTGAAGGAAATGAGTATGGGGATAGATACAAGGAAGCTATTGAATAAGTTCTCTATACTCCTTTGACCTAATGTGCATGATAATGCACCTCACTCTAAATTAGAGGAAGAGTTGCAAGGCACTTTAGAGGTAGGAAACATATGAGGATTCATCACACATGTCAAAGAAGGAATTATAGTAGATAAATTAATCCCATACCCACTAATTGAACTAGTGGTTACCCACCAAGTGCCACACATGCATACCATGTAGTGTATTCTACAACCCATTAGAGGGGTTGTCAACCCTAAGATGAGTGGGTCAAATCATAGTGGAGTATTAGGATTTGGAGGACCATTTATAACCTATCAAGTGATCTAAATAATGATTGGAGCCATTTTGTAACCTATTATAGTAGTTAGTAGATCCATATTACTAGTTACATGAATTCAAATTTTTAACGTGCCTCCAAGTAGTACTTGATTTATACAAGTTACATAAGCACCAATTAATGATGAATTTTCCACTCATATCTACTATATAATTACCTTGATCTTACCAAAGTATCGTGTGGTTGATAACACCTCTAAACATGTACATAAATTTGAGATCATTTGGCATGTGATGGGAGCTACTTTACCAAAATGTAAAGCAACTAGTTTTTAAGCACTCTGTTGTATCTGCATATATTTTATCAAAATTTAGACCTTGGAAAAATAATTATGGACTATGAATTCCTAAGAGATGCCTTATTAAAATAATTATACATCCTATAATTTGAATAAAAAATCATTCTCTCACTTAAGGACATTAATCAAGAAGCAATGGAGGGTGTTCAAACATATGATGCTAGGTTTAAGACCCTAGTATCTAAGATTTCATATATAATTCACCATGTTAATCATGATTTATGGTTAATTTGGGGATTACTTTTGATAATTTAATGTTCCCTCTCTATGTGAACATTCTCTAAACCTAAAGAAGTACTAGAATCAACATTAACACTCAAAATTATTAGCATAATGGACATGAGAGTTAACCCGATGATAGAGGCACAAGTCACATTGATGGAATTGATTTTACCTTGGCTATTAGCCAACCAAGTACATGAAATGTGATCTGGATTGTGGTATGGTGATTATAATGTGGAGGGGCATAACCAAAATAGTTCCCCTAAGTGTTTTATGTGTACCTTGATAACCTCTTGTGAGATTTATCATAAAGGCCATAATACACATTACTGTCATATTCTATAGCTTGTTATAGAGACCAAAGTGTAGCTATATTGTAATATTTGTAATTCCTCTACCCATAATACTAAAAATTATTTGGTGAACTATTAATTTCATGATGCTTAGGAGTGAAACACATGATAAACACATAGGACCCTCTATCCAGAGACAAATCAACCAAGGATATGATGGGACACCTAGATGAGGATATAAAAACTATGGATAGTAGCAATGAAATTTAAGTTATGTTGGAGGACATGGTAGAGGATGGTTTCCATATCACTCTTGTTATAAGTGTGGGTTGTTAGACCAATTTCAACATGACTACCCCTATTATCCTACTTGTGTGTATTATCATGGGACAACAAAGTTGAGGAATGCCCAAACCTATATGAAAATATCATGTATATGGGATAGGATGATATAATGTGTGTGTAAGATAAAAAGACATAATAATAAAAATAATGTTGGAACCAAGGTCTCGGTGCTAACATGTAATGGTTTGGATACATAATAAACAATGACTCCTAAATAAGTGGCCACACTAAGATGCAATCCTAAGGGGTAAGGAATAGGATTAACATTCCCATAACTTGTCCTTTCATCCCTAATAGAAGGTTTATGATAGATATAGGTGTTGAGTAGGTCTATGAATGTAATTTAAATCCTATAGAGAGAACCCTAACTCACCTAAGAGTTGGAGAAGAAAGCTAGATGAGAACTTTGAACCTATAAGGATCATGTTGGTGAGATTTTAAAACCTACTCACTCTCTTATGATTTAAAGGAATGATTAATATTCTGATAAACCTCCTGGCTGATTATGATGATAAATAGCCAACAGATGTCTTGGTACCATACCTAGTACAAGGCTATGAAATGAGGATCACCCAAAACATAGGCTATGATCAAGACTTACTTGTGGATGTGGAGATCAACATATATTTAGTTTGTGAAATCTTGATGGATATTGGTGCTAAGGTGAATGTATTCATAAGATATGCATGTAAAAAATGAGTAGACCTATGCTACAACCCTCACCTCACATTTTGTTCATGGGAAATAAGACCAAAGTGTAACCCATATGGGTTCTACATAATGTTGACATTGAGATCATGGATGTAAAGTTTATCACTGGCTTTTAGGTGATAGAGCTTGTTGAGGAAGAAAATTTCTCCACATTTCTGGGAATCCCATGATGTTATGCTAACAATGTAGACATGCACTTTAAATAGTGTTACACGAGCTTAAAAAACATAAGTGAGTGCATGGTGGTCCCTTTAATGTAGATTAAGGTACTTTTTATGTTGATCACATAGAGCTTGAGAACATGTTAAATAATGTCTAAAACATCACCATGCAAGTCCCAATCCAACCATGGAAAGCACCCTAAGATGGAATGTCTTAGAGTTTACCTTTGATACCACAAGTTTTAGTTGTGATAATTGGGTAAAAGAACAATATGAATTCACTAAGATAAGTTGTGGAGAGATATACTCAAGCCCCCTATTTAAATCTAAGAACAAGGTGACATACACTGAGAACACACATTCTAAAAAAGGGGCTATCCAAAGGTGGAGAATGATATGGTCAAGGCATTGACCTTAGAGGGCACAAAATGGATCCAATACTATATTTTTCCATTCCAAAAAAGATAGAACCTAGAGGTTATGCCTTAGACCAATAATTATCCATACCATCGGTACATCTTGTGTGCATTGGTAAAAGTAATCCAAAGTGAATAAAGGCAAGTTATCCTTAAATTGAAAATAAAGTTTGGGTGCTAAAAACACCTACTAATTTTTAAGGAAGAAAGGTTCCCCAAAATAGGAAATGTGAGCTTTATTTTACATTCCAAGGTAGAAGTTTCCATATGCCCCAATATAGAGAAGAACAACCAACACAAAGTACTGTCGAGCTATGGATCAAAAAATAATAGTGGTGAGATGTATTGAAATCATTTAAATATTTATCAACTTAGGCTAGATATGTAATAGGGTACCTATACCAAGTTGTAATAAGGCTTTCTAGGCCATCTAATTTCTGCACTTTTGCTTTGATTAAATTAAGTTAGATTAGCTCTAATAAGAGTAATTATGGACATTAACAGTGTAATAAGATGTACACCCCTCTTAATATCTAGTTGGGGAGTTGAGTGGAGTACTTAATCAAAGGACATAACCACCAAATGTATAATTACTTTTGGTGAAGATCATTTCATTATAATACTAAAAATGCACTTTATGCCATCTAATTTCTGCACTTGCCATCTAATTTCTGCACTTTTGCTTTGATTAAATTAAGTTAGATTAGCTCTAATAAGAGTAATTATGGACATTAACAGTGTAATAAGATGTACACCCCTCTTAATATCTAGTTGGGGAGTTGAGTGGAGTACTTAATCAAAGGACATAACCACCAAATGTATAATTACTTTTGTTGAAGATCATTTCATTATAATACTAAAAATGCACTTTATGCCATCTAATTTCTGCACTTGCCATCTAATTTCTGCACTTTTGCTTTGATTAAATTAAGTTAGATTAGCTCTAATAAGAGTAATTATGGACATTAATAGTGTAATAAGATGTACACCCCTCTTAATATCTAGTTGGGGAGTTGAGTGGAGTACTTAATTAAAGGACATAACCACCAAATGTATAATTATTTTTGGTGAAGATCATTTCATTATAATACTAAAAATGCACTTTATGCCACCAAAACATAGTAAGACTTATGCAATCTCTTATCAAATGGATAATTTAAGAGTTTTCTATGATAGATGATTAGGCATAGGATTTGGTGTGGGGTGGGTGATGTGAAGGAGGT
Organism: Torreya grandis; assembly: GCA_037957365.1. Taxonomy (NCBI): domain Eukaryota; kingdom Viridiplantae; phylum Streptophyta; class Pinopsida; order Cupressales; family Taxaceae; genus Torreya; species Torreya grandis. Next base: position 2,196,571 of record JARHVA010000726.1, on the reverse strand, counting down.
ATAAAGAGTGATGCATAAAAGAGAGTTAGGAATAATTTATGTGCAAGAAAATGATAGCATGCATAGAAATTGCAAATAAAGGAGAAAGTAGGAAGGGAAAGTTGGTGTGAATAAATAAAAAGGATACAATATGAAGTGATAGGTTTAGAAATGGAGGATAGAAAATTAAAATGCTTATTTGGCTAGCTAAACAAATTTACATTTGGTAGTGATTGGATTGAAGGACAAGAGAGGACAAAAAATATAAATGGCCATTCCAAATTTATTATTATTAGAATTGAGTGGTTTGAAGAGTGAATCAACCTCAAAGGACATGAGTGGAAAGGCTTAAGGCATGACTCATGATAGAACCTATTATAATTTAAGGTCTTAATAAATGACTCAACTCCCCTAGCATAGGTGGTTGAAATAGGCAATGACTAACTAGAAATATTATTGTCAACTTGTGTACTAAACCAACTAGTGACCCACCTTTGCATTTATAAATATTGACATTTGACCCATGAAAAAGATTGAAAAATAAATTTATTTCCAAAGGAGGTTGGCACTAATGGATAATAATATTGTATAATTTAGGTTTTTATGTATTTATAATAGATAAGGCTGATGAGATAGTCATTATGTGGAGAAGCCAAGAGGCTTAGAGGGAGTAGGAGGATAAAGAACTAAAGATCAAGTTATTAAAGACTTGGAAGGGGGATCTTATAACTAGTAAAGTGAGGCAAGAATCCCTTTTTTGGAGCTAAAAGGCTAAAAATCTGAGGGCCCCACATGATTTTACATTTGTGTGATTTTATTGAATCAATGAGGCTATAATTATCTTGCACCCACCCTTAAGAGATCGCAAGAAAACTAAGGACCTGTAAGCATTAGTATAGAGATTGAGAAGGTCACCGACTGAGTGGAATAGTAATGCAATAGATGACTCAAGAAGGATTCATAATGCTCCATCAAGCTTAGATGTGTAGAGGGAAGGAAAAATAGGGGAAGATGCGAGAATCTTGAGGAAGACCCATGTATGAAGAAGGCCCAAAGAAGAAGAGAAAGTTGTTGAAGAATAGTGAGAGCAATTTTGCATCAATAAAAATTGGTAACACTAAAGGCCAAGAGAATACATGGTGGAGTTGTTCAATGAAAGGATGGTGGGAATTTGATGATAAAATTATATGGTGAGGCAAATACAAGAGATAACAGGGCTCCACACTATTACCCTTGGTAGTATTCATCTAGACTCATCAAAAGGTGAGAGGAAGTAGCTAAACTTCCTAGTTAGAGGTAGAGGTAGAGGATCTTGGAATTTTTTCTCAGTAGTAGCCCCTAATTAGATGAATGGGGCCATCAAGGTAGTTCCCCATTTTTTTATTTAAATCCAAGTGTAACCTCTAGTAAACTAGTGCCCAACAAAAATGAACTGATGGGTTAAACCCATAAGCCTATGCTAAAAGAACATGACCCCAAGAGGCATGATAATTGATTGGGATATAAAGGCTCTTGCACAAGCTATAGTGTATTCTAAGATAGAGAATAATATGGGGCATAGGAGTCCCTGAGAGGAGCATATAAAATATGTAGATGAAGGTTGTTGTGAGAGTAATTGGGATCTACATGCGACAAGATGAAATGCATGCACCCTATCAATAAAATGTTGGAGATGTTTTGGAGGCGACTCCACATGAAATCAAATAGGGATCATGTACTTCATAATGTAGAGGACAACATGTAGTTGAACCCAATCCCTTCCACACATTGGGGTTTGATTTTGAATAACTAAAGTTAGGGGTAGGAAAATGGAGGAAGAACACACAAATTTTTACTTATCACTAGAACATAGTGAAACATACTATGAGGAGGCACACAATACAATACTTACAAAAAAAATTAAACCTAGATAAAGTAATTATTTATCCTATAACTTTGTAGACATTTAGATTGTATGAGGAAAATAAGCAATAGATAAGTCGGTTGCCTAGGGATGGACAACTAGTTTAGTGTAGGGTGATGTTGACTTTATAAAATTGGTTTAAGAACATAATTACACAATAGGTTAATTTATATTAACACTAATAGTTAATTAGTGGATCACATAATCAAAATCCATAACCTACATGTGCACCCAACATGAACTACTATAAATACAAGAGCAAAATGTTAGATATCATGTAGACAAACACTACTAAATAAAAATATAGAAGGATTCAGAAATGTAACTATGTGGACATAAAAAATTTAGAAAAAATCATGAGGGATAAATGGTAGGAGTTAATTTGGATAGTGGATCCTGATAGATAGTTGTGAAGTAACAATAGAGTGAGGTGGTAGATGGAATTGATCAACACAACACACTAACTACCATGTGAGAAGAATAAGGCAATAATTATAAGGTAGTTGTAGGAAAGGCTCTTAGGAGCCTATAAAATGTGGATGAAAATGATAAAGAGATATACATTATAAACATGTTATTGGATTGTATAAAAGATATATTACATAATTAGGCAATAACTTAGAATAGAAATATGAATGGTAGTGAAAGTAGTGGAAATATAAGTGTTATAATACCCTTGTAAAGCATGAAAAATTATTTAATAATGAGAGGTTAATAAATAAACTTGTGTTATTAACTCAATGATGCTTTTTTATACCTTTGAATGAGTGAATTAATGGTATCATTTCTTCACTTAGTATTGTTTATAATAAGTTGAATCATGCATAGCTAGCCATTACTATAATTACCTCTTAACTAGGTTAGAACTAAGTGTGACTAATAAGTTGAGCACTAGAGTGATGATCTCAATTATCATGGCACACAACTCACCCTAAAATTCCTTAGTTTCTCCCTTATACACCTGGGGTGAATGCGTAAGGTCCCCTTGCTTGATATGTCAATGGGACTAAGATAAGTGTTTTTATCTTAAAAGGGGATGCCTGAGAGAGAGATAGCACACATCTAACCTAAAAATAAAATTCAACATAAAAATATTTACCTCCATAATTTACCAAGATCACTCCATATATTTTATCATCAATGGTAGATGGAAGGATAAGTGTTTATGTTAGGTTGAATCATGATTTCAACCAATCACTACTCATCCTTCCACAAGTACATATTAAAAAAATTTATCCATGGGTAAATTTGTGACAAATGGCCCAAGATCTTAACTTCATCTAATAATATTCCAATTATGATCATATGAATTTGAATAGAACATATAATTTTCCTCAAAATAAACCTTTCAAAATTCAGATTTGATCATGAGAGAAACATAAAATCCAACTTGAGATTTAAAAAATTCCTCATTGAGCATGTGTTATCACATAAAATCATGGGAGTGTAGAATTAAAATCCTCAATAATGACTCTTGGCACAATATCTCAATCTATTTCCTAGGGACCAATCACCATCCATAAAGGAGCATGCTAGGATTACTTAAAAGTTCATCATGGTGAAAATTATGACACCTAGCAACTTTTCCAACCTCCAATGCATTCAAATTTCATTTCAACTTATTCCATTATGTACACTACTATGTCTCCATTTGAAAATATGGAGCTACAAACTTCAATTGTGATTAGGTCCATGAATTTGCACCAATTCCCTTAAAAATTATGATCAATGTCAAGACCTTGTTGAGACTTTTCCAATAAGACTTGAAACACTTGAAATGGAAAAATAAATCTCAAGATATAAATGATAACCTAGCCACTTGAAATAATATTTGAAAATTTCATAGTGGAAAAAATGATGACCAAATGATGTGGATATATCCATCAAATTTAGTCTCATATGTCCAAATGATCTCTATTGTCCATTTGAAAACATCACATGGCATTGTCCTCAGAGATTATATTGTCCTACCTTTTTTTTCAACATATTCAGTGTTTAATTATGTTTATAAACACGTTCACTTATTATTGCCTACACAACATGAATTTCATTGAATTCTCACTTTATCTTTGTATTTTCTTGTGTGGTTTGTGATCGGTCCATGTGGTAGCCAATGAGTGGCATGCACCACAAACTTTATGAGCTCAGTTTTACCTTTTAATTTATATTAATCCTAGTCACCTTATGACACATGACCATCTCTCATTGGTCATGGGACATATATTCCCTTTTACTCTACATAGGTTGCTTCTCACTCTAACGTGAATTACGTAGACCCACTCAAGTTTTCATTTTGCCTTATAGTCCTATTTGAGTCCATTCTCCAAAATTTGAGTAATCTCTCTCCAATATTTATATTATTATATCTATTTGATCAGGACACCTAGTATTACCTCATAGGTAATGGGGTCACAATCTCATGAATTCCACCTTAAATTCCTTAAGGCATAGTTTTTTAACTCCATGGGACTATGCCATTTAAGGCATGACTTGTGGCCATAAATGAATGGGCATGAAGAAAAATCTACATAGAATTAATATTTTTCTTTGGAGATATACTATGTATATCTATGGATCATTTCACTTCACTTAATTTTTAGTTGGCATCCACAAAAAAAAAATCTAGTCACTAAATTTTCATGTGTTTGTCCTCAAACCAAATATCTCTTGAGTATAACACTATCTCTATGTCCAACTATGCTGTGACCAACTATTAAACATGATTCAAGACATGTGTAATATATCAAGGATCCCAAATGGATATTAAAGATTCAAAGAACCACCAGTGAGAATAAAACATGTGGCCAAACACTAGTGATCATAATGCAGACACATGATGCCTAATTAGAGCCATGGATTCACAAAGGGTTCAGAGTTGAATTGTAACTTTACTACAAAGGATATCTATGTACCTTGTCTGATAAAGACATTACTTATAACTACATCTAAATTATCATATATAAAATATGTAAAAATTTACATGGAGCTATGAAATCAGTAGGTCAAAAGGACACATGTAACACACTAATTGACTAGTAGAATCAAGGACTTGTAAATTAGTGAATACTTTAATGGAAAGGAGCCTATTGAGCCATTATTTTTATGCAATGGCAGGGTTTTTAAGTCATAAAGGCCATAAGATAAAAATGTGGATTTGATATTTTTTTATATTAAATTGGCCTGTAAATAATATTGAAAAAGAGAAGTGAGCCAAGTGTATCAAAGTGGCCATGGGAAAAGATTTATAAAATGAGCCTAGGTCATAAATATATCAAAGGTGGTTGGAGAGAAATTTAAACTTGTAAAAATATTACTGTGTGACACCCTTTTAAATAAAGTTAAGACCCAACTAGACCACATAATGGGGGGGACCTGAAATGCATTGCAACCATGGAAGTGAATAAGAAGGTAAAATTTAAACTATGGGAAAGAAAAAAGATGACCAATGGAACAATGACATGGGGAATCATACCAATAATACCATAAAAATTTGTTGGGATTTATAAATGAACCTATCATGGTGAATAAAACACTTATCAACACCTAAAATTATCCATAATTTTTAACATTAGGGACCTAAAATGTCATGGAACATTCCGGGCTCCAATTGGTCCTCCTCCTCTAATTCATCCTCCTTGTTATTATTGTATTTGTCACAACATATATTTTTAGCTTAATATGTATTGGTTCTATTTATTCCTTGGAATTTTATTATTTTACATTTTTTTGATCCTCACTTTTCACTTTCATTTGTTTCAATGGGCAATGATTCTACAAATTATAAATAACATACAAAATAACTATCAACTAATAAACTTAATATACATGGTAAAGTTTCTAAATTTGAAGCAGTTTAAATATATAAGGGTTTCATTAATAATTTCAAAACAGTTTTTGAGTACACATGAAAATTACAATAGTTCATGTATTAGTTTATGGACCATAATTTGTATTCTTGTAGTGACCTTGTTGGCATGCATGTACTGATGGAAGTGACTAGATATTTGGTATGTATAAATTAGATCATTACCCTATAAATCCTCCATATATAAATAAAATAAATTGTGACATAAAATATCAATTAGTCCCTATCCACTTAAATAATTCACCTATAAATTACAATATTTTTCATATGAGATTGTGTAGCCTAATTTCAATATTGGCATACTAATATATTTATGGAATGACTAGGCATTCCATGCATATGAAAAATTCACCGTCCTTTGAATTTTTCATATATATATATGAAAAATTCAAAGGATGATGAATTTTTCATATGCATGGAGTGCCTAGTCATTTCCATAAATATATTAGTATGGCAATATTGAAATTAGGCTACACAACCTTATATGAAAAATATTATAATTTACACACACACACACACACACACACACACAAACTATTAATTTTAATATAAAATATTAATTAGTCTTATTCCACTTAAAAAGTGCACTTGAAAATGAAAATATATTCTATATCAAGATGTGCAACCTAATTGATATTATTTGTTAGTGTAATTATGTATTTACCTTGGGTTATTGACTAAGGTAATAAGTAATAAGTCTATGGTTAGTTTCCTTAACCACTTGGGTTAAGAGGTTAGTTTGTTTAATAGGCTTAGCTTTTTTCATGCTAGCAAATGTTGGTTATTTTACCCACCCATTTCACATGTTTCTTGATTGGTTCATTTATTTACCTATTTAATAGGCCTTTCTGTATTGTTTGGATATGGAATGTATGCTATGAATACGATACGGTTCTTTCTCACTCTCTATGTTTTATCTAATATGGTAATCAAAGCCCATGGTTTGTAGAGCCTGAGTGGAGGTATGTGGAAGCCAGAGAGGTTGGTGTCTTACCAAAGAGGAGCTTCATGTGCCCAGTAGAGAAAAAAAAATTCAAGCTCAACTTGAAGACTACAAAACTACCTGGGAGGATCAAAAGACCAAATAAGTTTAGAAGGTCATAAGAAGTAGTTTTAGGTGGTTTAAAGCCTTTATTTATTTTTTTGGGTAGGTCATATGGCTTGGGCATCGTACAATTTAGGGAGAGGTTGAAAAATTCAAATCTTGATCATTTTTAGAAAAATAAGAGTCTAAACTATGAGTTAATTCATAACTTAAATAGTGATGCAGATAGTTTATAATTTCACTGAGAAATAGGCTCAGAATCTACACCTAAAGTTTCACAAGTAGGCTAATTTTCTAATTGGTTGAATGTTTTCATGAAAATTTTAACTTAAAGTTTTATTATTTTAAATTTTTTAATTGAAATAAATCAAAACTTTAGCCAATAGGGGTTATTGGGGACCTACCACTAAGTAATAATCATGAAAGCATTTAGGAAGTTAAACATTTCAACATTTTCTAGGTTTTTTTTATCTAGATGTGGATAGAGAAAGAATTTTTTAAATCAGAGTTGTAGGTTCCTGATTTAATTGTTTCAATGGTATAAAATTTGAGATCTTGCAAATGGTATTGAGTTTGTTGCTAAAAACTAGCAGAGTTGTTCAGTGTCAATATAGAATCAGTGTGTAGAAGGAATTTTTATAAAAGCCATTATATATTTTTTGATTTAATTGTTTTAGTAAAAACTATATTAAATGGATAGGAGTCAACACCAATTACTACCAAATTCTCAAAAATTGATCGACAAAAACTTTAGTTCGTGGAGTCACAAGGTTTTGACGATATGTGAATATCAGAACCTTGATCAAATAGTGCTTGGTAAATAGCAAAGGCCTGCCATTGGTTATGATGAATATGATAAACATCAGCAGGAGGCTCTTATGTTAAAATTTTTAGTAGTAGATAATATAATCTTAAAGATTAAAAATGTGACCATTGCATCAATTTTGTGGACTAGTCTTACTTCTAAAAACTAGGATTATAAAGCTGGTAAGGTATTGTATGTGAATAATTTGTTGTTTTCTACTAAGATTTAAGAAGTTGGATCTATTTTTGAGTTTTTATTGCAGATCAAAGACATCAGTGATCAGTTGAAGGCTATGTATAATCTTGTTGATGAACAAGATTTGATTGCTCTAGTTATGCAAACTATTCCACCTTCATTTGAGTCATTTTTGGAGTCCTTACACATGATTTCTAAGATGGATAATTTGGAATTTAAATTTTTTTCCACATTTCTATTGTAAAAGGAAAGATAGTAAGAGCAGATAATGTTGTCTACATCTACTTCTATAAAGAGTGCATTCTTCATCAAGGGAAAGGGTAAGTAGTTTGGTAAAACTATTAGTCCTCCAATAGAAATTTTATAAGTAAGTGGTTATTATAATATATCTAAGTGGAAATGTTTTTACTATAAGAAACCTAGTTACCTTAAGAAAGATTGCAAGAAAAGATAATAGAATATGGCTAACCCTAGAAAGAAAGCTCATCATGTGAATGTAGCTAAAGCTGAAGGTGAGGAATCATCCCCTGATTTTGATTTCATGGATTTTAGTGTTAATTATATGATGGATTGATATTATTACTTTGATTCAAGGGCATATCACCATTATACATGCCTTAAAGACTGGTATGTGGATTTTATTGAAAATGATAGTAATAATGAATCTGTATCTTTGGGAGATGGTAGGACTCATTTTATGAAAGGATATGGTAATGTTCAAATCAGTTTTAATGGTGTAGTTATATATACATTTAAGAATGTTAGGTATGTGCCTAATATGAACAAAAATTTACCTTTCATTAGTGAGATCACTTCAAAATCTGATTTTGTTATAAAGTTTCAAGGACAACAATGTTTAGTCACTACCATATACAACAAGATTATTTCTATTGGGATTGGTGAGAACAACTTTTATAAGATTGTATATCTAAAGAGGGAAAAGGAAAGTGGACTTGTACTAGTTGGTAGAAAAAGTTCACTATGGCATGAAAGTTATGGGCATTTGAATTTCTAGTATTTGACTAAATTGAGCAAGACTAAGATGGTTAAGTGGATTCCTTATATTTTGGATAGCCATCATGTATATATTGGTTGTTAGTTGGGGAAGCAAGTTAGACATTCATTTAATGTTGGTAAAGATTTAATAGCTAAGGGATTATGAGATCTAGGACATGCATATTTGCATGGTCTAATGCAAACACCTACCTCTTCTAGATCTTGTTATTTTTTGTTGATGGTTAATGATTTATCTAGGAAAAAGTGGGTATACTTTCTAGTGAAGAAATTTGATTATTTTTCTAACTTCCTTACTTGGAAAGCTATGGTTGAAAAATAGGTGGGAAGGTCAGTGAAATATCCTAAAACAACTAATGGGGGTGAGTCCATCTCAAAATAGTTCAAATATTTTTGTACCACTAATAGCACACACATGTATTATACTACCCCTTACACTCCATAGCAAAATGGAGTTGTGGAAAGGAAAAATAGGACAGTGATGGACATGGCTCATTGCATGGTCCAAAGCAAAAATGTCCCATATAGATATTGGGTAGAAGTAATGAATACGATGGTTTACATCCTCAACAGAAGTCCTACAAAAGCATTAAAGAATATTACTCCATAGGAGGCTTTGTCATGTCAAACTCCAAATGTAAGTGCTTTTAAATTTTTGGTTGTGTAGCTTTTGCAGTTATTCCTAGTCAAAAGAGAAGTAACTTGGATGTAAAAAGAAAAATATACATGATTGTTGGGTATAGTGAGAAGTCCAAGGCCTAAAAATTAATTGATGTTTATACTAAAAAAGTTGTGGTAAATAGAGATTTCATAGTAAATACATAGATACCATACTTCACATTAACTGGTATAGTTTTAGATATCGAGTCATTATTTTTTTTCTAATGATTCTATTATAAGTTGTGGTGTGAAAGTTGAGTAGGATTTTAGTTCATCATTAAAATCACATTCTAGGGAGAGAATTGATGTAGGTCATTATGAGGTTCTAACATAATGACCATAGAAGACAAAGTGGTATTCTACCACTATGGAAGCACTAAAGGAGGGAGACTTGCCACAGGGTATGGAAAGAAGAAGACTGAGATCAGGAAAGTAGTTTGGTAATAAAGGTGAGCATGACAATTTTTCTCTAACAACTATTATTTCACATGTATTTGAGCCTAATTATTTTTTAGATTCCAAAGGGAAACATGAGTGATAATTAGCCATGTAATTGTAATATGATTCCTTGATGAAGAATAAGACTTGGGAGCTGAAGGAGCTACCACTAGGAAAGAAATCCATTGGTTGTAAATAGATTAACAAGGTAAAATGCAAAGTAGATGGTTCTTTAGACAAACACAAAGCTAGAATTGTCGTAAAAGGTTATTCATAAGAGGAAGGGGTTGATTATGAGGAGAATTTTGTTCTTATTGCAAATATGGTAAATTTTCATTTGATTATTGTTATTGTTACTCAGTTTGGATGGTAGGTGCACCAAATGGATGTCAAGAGTGATTTCTTGAATGGAGATCAGGAGGAGGAGGTTTACATGGTTCAACCATAGGGTTTTCTAGTTTTTGGGAAGGAACATCTTGTTTTCAAGTTGATTAGGTCCTTGTATGGGCTTAAATAGGCTCCTTGATCTTGGTATATGAAGATAGATACATACCTTAGGGAGTCTAGATTTAAAAGGTGTAACTCTAAACCAAATATCTATATAAAGGTGTTTGGTGATGATATATTAATTATCATTGTATATGTTGATGCTTTAGCCATCATTGGGACTAGTTCTAGTCTAATTTAGAAGATGAAGGCTAACATCTATTGTACTTTTGACATGACAGACTTAGGACTACTAAAATACTATTTAGGTGTTGAGTTTTGTCAAGGTGATTGTGTTGTATTCATGTCACATAATAATTATGATAAATCATTATTAAAAAGGTTTAGAATGATGGATTGTAATCCAACTCACACACCTATGGAAGTTAGATCTAAAATTCTAACTAATATTGATTCACCTTCGATCAATGAAATAGTGTATCGGTAGTTAGTGGGTAGTCTCATTTACCTCACTACCACTAGACTGGGTATTTATTTTATAGTGATTTTTCTATCTTGCTTCATGTATAAACCACAAGAAGTAAATTGGTTAGCTACAAAATGGGTATTAATATATGTCAAAGGTACTCTTGACTTTGGCATACTGTATGAGAAGTTTGTAGATTTTGAGCTTTCAAGATATTCTGACTTTAATTAGGTAGGATCATTAGATTCAATAAAATCTACAACATGCTATGTTTTCACTCTTGGTTCAATATTTTTTTCATGGTAGATAAAAATACAAACTACAATGGCATTATTTTTAACAGAATTAGAGTATAAAGCTATGGTTTGTGTAGGTTGTGTAACTATGTGGATAAAGAAAATCTTGGAGGATATTCAATTTGAGTCATCAAAGCCTACTCAATTTTTTTATGATAACTAGAGTGTTATGATGATGGTAAAGAATCTAGTATTCCATGCTAGGACCAAACACATTGAGGTTCACCATCATTACATCTAATATTTGGTTATAAATGATGACATCAATATCTTTTACTAAACCAATGTAGAGCAACCAATTGATATAATGACCAAAACACTTGGTATAGACAAGTTCATAAAATTCAAAGATAAACTTGGTCTTGTTTCTGGTTTTGTCATTAAGGGAGGGTGTTAACATAGATATGTATTTACCTTGGGTTATTGACTAATGTAATAAGTCTATGGTTAGTTGTCTTAACCACTTAGGTTAAGAGGTTAGTTTGTTTAACGTGATTATCTATTTTCATGCTAACTAATGTTGTTTATTTTACCCACCTTTTCACATGTTTCTAGGGTGGAATATTTCTTTGCCTATTTAATATACCTTCTTGTATTTTTTAGATATGGAATGTATGTTGTGAATATAGTCTGGTTCTTTCTCACACTCTATTTTTTATCTAATATTATTTTTATTGACCTTGTTGACAACCTCGATATACTAATGGAGGTGTCTAAGCATATAATAAGTATAGATAAATGCATCATTATATGACTCCTCCATATAGAGATTATAAATTATGAAGGACAAGATTAATCAGTCACAATCCATTTGAGAATGCACTTTCAAAATACAAGATTTTCCATATCAGGTTGTGTATCCATAATTGATATTCTTACAGTAGTGATCTTGCTAACAAACCCATATTGTAGATTATCATAGTGAAATTTTTAAATAACCCAATCAAATTATTGTGACCTTATTTAGGATTTAAGGATTAGATAAATTAATCTTAATCTACTTCAGAATTGCACATAAAAATTACAATGTTTTACATATTAAGTTATGCAACCATAATTGATATTCTTACACTGACATTGTGAGTATAACTAATATAATGATATAAGTGACTATACCATAGATTAGGCTTGTTGTGTAAGCATAATTGAGATTCTTAAAGTAACCTTTATTATATTCCTAATTTATTTTCATATATATTTGTGAGGGATGAATTAATATATCAATCTACATAACCAAAGCTAAATTTATTCAATTTTTAGGAGGCAAACGAGAGCAATTGATTGGGTTAAGAGAGAATTATTAATATTTTAAAGTTCTCACTCAGTTACATTTTATTTAACTTCATATAATTTTTTTTTCTTTTTTTTTTAATTTCTTCCTTTAGTACTAGAAATGGATAGGAAGGTTTGAAAGTGTGATAATTTATATCCACCTTTTATTTTATCATAAAGACAATACCATGATTATTACTAGTTTCTATTGTGGACAATATCTTGGGAAATTAGTAATATCAATAAAATTATTCACCAAACTTTTTTTAGCAACCTCTCCAAGCATATGGAATTTTGGTTGAATGAAAATTAATACAAGAGTGCTCATGGGTTGGAGAGGACATTTGCAATGATAGTTTTCCCATCTAGGTATAATTTAATGATGATGTAATATAATATGTTATATACCAACTTGTATGTTTTATTATTGAGGATCAATTTGATTACATATATTCAAATAAAACATCTTTTGTTTGTTTTTAAGAAGGTGAATTACCTCTTTGGCTAGTCATTTTATATTCACTTCTAAAGGAAAGCATACGATTAGTTTTTTTAACTTATAAAACTAACTTGTAAGTTATTTTTAAGGAAATATAAATTTTAATATAATTAAGGAATGTTTGGGTGCACGATTTTAAATATTTATTAATAGATATATTCTATGCTAAATTTATAATTCAAAGAATGAGGTTTAATAATATCATAACAAATGCATATAATAAACTTCCTTGTATTAATTAATATATTTTTGAATATGTCTCCTTATAGGAATTATTTTATAAAATAATCTTCCTAATCAAATTTATATGATCATTATTACAATTTTTATGTACTTCATAAAAGGGAAAACTATTTTTTTTACTTCATTGATGCCAGTTGGACTTGTAAGAGCCTTGATAGGAGCCTACATAGTGAATGAAAGTGACCTAGGATAAAAATTCCAAAGAAATAATATGCCTATACCCCTTCCTCCTCCCCCCAATGACTATATTATATCCCTCTAGATCAAATGGTTTATTGAAGAAAATGGGAGAGCTAAAGGGATACAGATCCACATAACTTTCCAATTAATACCAACCTTTGAATTTCCTTATAGAAATTTAGGAGAAAATATTGGTGGAGTAATGTTTCCTATCCCATTGTTGTGAATACATACATGAATAATCAGGGTCATTTATTTGGGTTTTGAAATAAGGTGAATGCACTCTCTCTTCTTGTGAACATTCCTAATTCCCATTTTGTGTGTGTTTATTTATTTCTATTTATAACTCCACTATATCACTCATATATAAGTTTGAGTGGGTTATTATCTTATCTTTCTCTAATGGAAAGGATTTGTGATGTCCCTATTTGCATTGATGGGGAAGATATTAGATCACCTTTAGGATATAAAATAATCAATTCTTAACCACTAAAATGCCATGCTTTCTATCAAAATGCATCTACAATCTAGTCTTGATTTATGTACTTGACTTTGCAAGTGAACACAACTAATGGATTGAGATTGTAATATTAAAAATTATGATTGCATAGTTAGATAAGGTAAGTCTTAAAATTTACAATTCCACTCAAAATAAAAAATGTTTTATTCTCAATCCACTTGAGTGAAGCTAAAACTTAAGTACACTACTTCCTACATCTAGTTATATAATAATCATAAGTGATATCTAAACACTAGTTTGGTGTATTTGAATGTATACTAATGGATTAAATGACTAGCTAGACATCCAATATGCATTAATAAACTAAAATTTATCCAACTCCTACATAGATACTAATTAGGATAGGTAATATCTATCAGTATCAATCAACTTGAATGCACCTAAAAACTAGATATAACACTTTCCATATCCAGTTGTAATAAAATCATTATTGAAATTATTAAAAACACTAGATTGGTGAAAAAACACCCATACTAATGTAAATGACCATTTATACATTTAATATGAATTAATTAGATGATCATTTTCTAAATCTTACATAGAGAATAATTCAAATAGAAAATATCTGTTAGTCTTGTTCCACTTGAGCGCACCTATAAATTAAGTAAAACACTTCCCATACATAGATGTACTAAAAACATAATTAATATTCTTATAGACACCAATTTGATGAAACACAACCATACTAATGGAAATGACTAGCAAGACATTTGGTACATGTTAATTATTTGATCATTGTCTAGATTATACATAAAGACTAATTGGAAGAAACATATTTATTAGTCTCGACTCACTTTTCTTCACCTAAAAATAAAATTGCTTTCCATATATGGTTGTGCAATCATAATATATTATTCTTATAGATACTCTTGTGTCACACACTCAATATATTTATGGAAATTAATTAATAAGCATATTTTGGTATAAGATTTATGGTTTAGAGTGATGATATGTGATTTTAATGTTCATATATTGTTTCTAAATATACTATTATATGAAGTGTTGTAATTAGGTATGTTTTTTAAACTCTAAGTCCACCCTTATAGGATCTCCCATTTTAATAAAATTATTCAAATTCTTCCAATAATAATGGTAGAACTAGTTGAATACAATCACAATAATTCTAATCAGGAGAACGTAGATGAATATGAACATATGATGCAACCTATAAGGATATGGCACATTCATATGTATAAATCATGTTGAATGCCACCTTTTAACTGCAACATCATAGATATACCGTTTACTATTTAAACTCCCATGATCAAACATGATTACATATAAAGATTTCATGAGTAAATACAAGAAATGAAGAGGAACTAATAGGGAAAAATAATGTCAATGTAAGTAATAATGACATTTAGGTATAATATGAGGATATTTTGAACGATTACTATGTAAATATTTCTATATATCCTATGGGATCATTTTTTTGCACCAAGTAGAATATAACCTTCATATTATAAACCATGGAGAAACACTATTTCAATGAGAACCTTGTAGTTGAATAAACTATGGAAGAGGAGGTTGGGTAACTTATATCATGAAGATAATTTAATCATGTGTTGGTTGTGTGTGTGTGTGTGTGTGTGTGTGTGTGTGTGTGTGTGTGTGTGTGTGTGTGTGTGTGTGTGTGTGTGTGTGTGTGTGTGTGTGTGTGTGTGTGTGTGTGTGTGTGTGTGTGTGTGTGTGTGTGTGTGTGTGTGTGTGTGTGTGTGTGTGTGTGCATGTGTGTGTGTGCGTGTGTGTGCACATGCATGTGCATGCACATATGTACACTTGCACAAGTGCATACACATGACCATGTGTATGTTTGATTATGATTTCCTATTCCATGTTATAATTTGGAGTAGTTGGTTAGTTGAATACAATCACAATAATTCTAATCAGGAGAACGTAGATGAATATGAACATATGATGCAACCTATAAGGATATGGCACATTCATATGTATAAATCATGTTGAATGCCACCTTTTAACTGCAACATCATAGATATACCGTTTACTATTTAAACTCCCATGATCAAACATGATTACATATAAAGATTTCATGAGTAAATACAAGAAATGAAGAGGAACTAATAGGGAAAAATAATGTCAATGTAAGTAATAATGACATTTAGGTATAATATGAGGATATTTTGAACGATTACTATGTAAATATTTCTATATATCCTATGGGATCATTTTTTTGCACCAAGTAGAATATAACCTTCATATTATAAACCATGGAGAAACACTATTTCAATGAGAACCTTGTAGTTGAATAAACTATGGAAGAGGAGGTTGGGTAACTTATATCATGAAGATAATTTAATCATGTGTTGGTTGTGTGTGTGTGTGTGTGTGTGTGTGTGTGTGTGTGTGTGTGTGTGTGTGTGTGTGTGTGTGTGTGTGTGTGTGTGTGTGTGTGTGTGTGTGTGTGTGTGTGCGTGCGTGCGTGCGTGTGTGTGTGCATGTGTGTGTGTGCGTGTGTGTGTGTGCACATGCATGTGCATGCACATATGTACACTTGCACAAGTGCATACACATGACCATGTGTATGTTTGATTATGATTTCCTATTCCATGTTATAATTTGGAGTAGTTGGTTTATGTCCTATCATGTATCTTATAGACACATTTTTATTTAGAATGTACCTATATTTGAAATGATCCATTCATTTAGACTTATTTAAATATGTTTAAATTTTTAAAAATTAGAGAACTACATATAAAAAATAACAATTTGTATTTTGCTCATTAATTAGGGATAGGTACAATGAAATTGGACAATGTTTTTATAAATAAGAGTTAAGTGAAAAAATAATGACTAATGAGGGGTAATTGGTTTACAATATCAAATTAATGACCAAATTACATGTTATAATTACAAAGGGGAATTGAGACCACTAGGTCAGTGCAAAGTTGTGATTAGGGACATATCAACCACTGACTAGATGTATGCCAATTAGTATGACATATAATTATCATAGTAACAGTGAATCAAAGTCACTATTTTATTATGTAATTATCCCAAAGAAACTTATATCCAAAATAGGTGGAAATGACACTATTTTACTAGTGTACAACTGTATAGTAAAATTTTTATTTATGGATATATATAGTCATACTTGTGTTTATTTTGGGCATTTTTATAACACATCCACCCAAATAGAAGTTAATAGACATATAGTACACAATAAAGGATCATTTTATGACTTTTTCATAGATGTTTGTGAAGGAGAATATATTTTGTTCATAAAAATATATGTTCATAAATTTCCATTTTTAAAACATCCAGCATTAGAAACCTCATGAATCAAAAGTTCACTAAGGATGAGATTTATAATAGAGAGTAGGAGGGAGGATGATGTATAATTTTCAAAACCCGTAAGAAGTAATGTAGGAGAAGAGAAACCTAAAATACAATTTTTAGAGCCAAGGATAAGTAGTGAGAATATTTGTATATTTAAAACCTTATCAGAGAATATTGGAGAGGTTGATTTTAAAATTTTACTTTATGCATTATATTTAAAATATATTTTTATTTTGATAATTTTAAAATTATTTCACATCAAATAGAACTATAAAATTAGAATTGAATGGAAGAAGGATAACCTGTGAAAAGCTTACTTTACAATGGCTTCATGTCGACCTTGTTCATTTCTAATTTCTTACCTACCTTGTTTCTCACACCACATGTGTGGGAGTTCTAAAGCTAATCGTGCATTTTTTATATGTTTACCATAGCCTAGGTTTGGGATTATTTTTGATATATAATGACCTTCATCCATTTTTTTTAAGTAACATGAAGAATGGCACCAAAGTGAGCTAGGAAATTTGACCCAAAACTTTATGATGAGGTATAACTTCTGACTCTCCCTCTTAGCCTAATATTTGCTTATAAGTTGATGTCATTGAAAATTTATGAAGTGGTATGAAAATTATTATGTTATAGCTTACTATTTTGGTTTCATCCCCTCTTAGAAGTCCCTCAATGCCTGATTTTGATAATAATTGTATCCTCAAATGTTCATGTCACTGGCATTCTAAACCTTACAAAAAGGTTCTTTATTTTCTCCTTTAAAGAGTCATCTCAAGTCCAAGGTCTATTTGATAAGTTAAGTTATAAGTTACTTAGGAATACCCTTATTATTTTTCCCCCATGGACCTATACCTTCAACATTTCTTACCATGCATTTATTCAAGTGATAGTATGGATTGAACTCCTCTCCCCACCTTTCACTTCCTATATGGGCCTATTTTGAGGATATTTTCAATCCCATAGGATTTGTTTTTTATCATGAATTTTTTTATACTCTAAATTCCCTAAAAACCATGTTTACATCAAGGTTGACTTATCGAAGGATTTGAAATAATATATTGATATTCAAGTCGGTCCAGATTGTTAAGCACAAAAATTCATATATTTCAATCTTCCAAACACTTTTTTTTCCAGTATCCTAACCATAGTATTAAGGATTTTATCCTTATGGGAAGATTTAAACCCTTTATTAAAAAAGTACCCTCTAATAATCCCAAGGTAGCAGAGAATAATAATCAATAAATGAAGGTGACAATTTTTTTTATTCCATTGGTAACAAAAGTTCCCTACCCATCATTACCCATTTTGTGAAAAACCCTCTTTTTAGGTGCACAAGGACAATCCTCCCCCCAACATCTTAGTATTTGAATGGCCTATCAGATATGAGTTTAATAAGATATTAAACTACATATGATTTCATATCTTATTAGGAATTACTCTATAAGTGATCCTACCTATAGACAATCATGCATCACACCCTATAGTGGTGGTGACTATCCCCAAGAGAATAATAGGACTATACATTTCTCCATTTTACTTGATAATTTCATTTTACCAAACCAACAAACACTTTTGGGAAATAGTTTTGCAACTCTTGAAAAGATTGAATATGGTTAGGGTTAACTCCTCATGGATGATACTCCCCAATGAATGTCTTATCTTGGAATGTTTTAGGTCTCATAGAGTATTCTCATAAAATATCTGTGTGTTGTGTGTTAACAATTGGGATCTCTATAATTTTTTCTATAAGAATTTTTAATTTTAGGGCTTATTCTACAAGCCTCTCTAAAATATATTATTTTACGATTCACACTTATCCACTTTTCATTATGAGGGTCATGGAAGTTCTACTATCTTGGTTTCTAAAAAAAACCCTTAATTTTTGCCTCAAGGGAGACCCATCACATCAGGATATTTATATTTTAATTAATATTAATGTTTATTCATTTAGATTCATCAATATTTATTCTTAAAATTATGATTCTAACATAATATTTTTATGGTGATATTTAGTACAACCTACCCCTCACCACTTAGCTCATGTGCAATACTTCAATATGATTGAAAGTTTTGAATAAGAAATTGGTGCACTCCTGATGCGATGGTACATAAGAGAATGTGAGGTGTGGTTTTATTTTAAAATTTTGTGGGGCCTTATGGACCCTCTTCTTTGGTAGTAACCTTTAACTACCAATCCTTGGTTTACATAAATTAACTAATGTACTGACACCAATATAGTCCTCAAGAGATTGGATCATTTTATGCCTTCAAAGCAAAACATCTTCTATTTTGATCTTTCCAATGGAAAATATATATTCGTGTATTTTAAATATGTTCATTCATACCACAATACCATCAATTTCAAAGTGGAGTGGAATGGTATTCACTTTAAAGTGTCACTTAATCAATTCTTCTTTAACACTTCCCTCCTCTTCCATGATGACACAATCTATCCATCCTCTAAACCAACACATTTATTTAAAATTATGGTAAATATGATAAAATAATATTAGGGAATCTCTTCTTTCCTTAAGCACAATATATTTATCTCGCATATTTAATCCTTCACCACCTCTCTCAAACACCAAATCAAAGTTTCAAATAGTTATGTGATTAGAGGGGTGAAAATTCATGTTTGAATCCATTGGCTTAAAATTAGAGATAAGACCTCAAAATAATTATTTAAACTTCATATATTCAAGCAAGCTCAATACCACATCAAGGCCATCAAATTAGCTCAACTATGACTTGCTAATATTCTTGACATAAATGATGTTATTTTGGACCACTATAAATTTGTGTTCCAAGCCTAGAATGAAATAGTGGAGAGAGCTCAAGTTATGAAAGAATGATTAATTTTTTTTACTCATAAGCTCAGTCTAGCTGACTAAAAGTTATGTTTTACACCTCTATCTCTTGATGAGATCTTTCACGATTTGCAATGCATGATGAATGATAATATTATAGGCATTGATGTCTTCCCTTATGAATTTTTAAAAACTACTTGGGACTTCATTGGGCATGATTTGATTCAATTATACAAATAAGTGTTATAAAAAAAATCCTTGGCTCCCTTATTAATAAATAAAACATCAAATTTATCCCCAAGCCCAAATATCCTTAGCTTATCACCAATTGGTGCCCTATCACCTTCCTCACTATATATTATAAAATCCCTTCTAAAGCTCTTGCTAACTACCTTCAACTCCTTCCTATCATTTTCAGACTAAAATAAATGGGTTTTACCAAAAATAGGTATATCTTAGACAATATTAATTTTGTTTAGGAAGGAATGGAGTGGGTAAGAGCCTCTCATCAATGAACCATATTCTCAAATTAGATTTTAAAAAATCCCATGATAGGATCGAGTGGAATTTTATTCTTTCCATGTTTTAGGACCTTGGCTTTAGCCAACTATTTATTTCAGTTATCTAAACTCTTTTCTTTAATGCATCAACCTAACTCACTATAAATGGGATCAAGTTTGATAGTTTTAGCCTATTCTACTCCATATGGCAAGGTTTTCCTCTTGCACTAACATTATATGTTTTTTCTACTGAATCTCTCAGATATCTTTTGGCTCATAAACCTAAGTGAGGTTTCATTAATGGAATTTTTCTTCTTGACTGATTCTCTTAACTCATCAATTTCCATTTTTTATATGATACCTTTCTTAATCTTAAAGAGAAATAAAACTATTTTACGGAGGCTTTACATTGCCTAGACATTTTTGAAAAGAGTTTAGCTCTAGCCTATGAAAGAATAAAATCCAATGCTTTAGACAAAGTCTAATGTCCATGCCTAATTGGTTACTCCAATGCAAGTGAAAATGGATTCTTAGAGGGGATTAATTACACTTCTTTAGCATTCCCTTTTCTTTGATATTTCCCCTATGGAGCTATGGTAATATGTCATAAATAGATTAGATAAGATAGGTGAGTAATGGGCCACCAAACCCTCTATTTAATAGGGATATTCTAGGTGTTTTTAGGTTGTGGAGCTAAAAGCTTCACTGATGCAGACATGGAGAAGGTTGTTGAGGTTACGGAGGATTGCTGAGTTGCAGAACGAGTTGCAAGGAAACTGACATCAGTCTGATCAACCAACATCGGTCATATTATAGTGCAGAAGCAACCGATGTCAGTTATGAGTTAGCCGACATTGGTCAGGAAGGAGTCGACGTCAGCAACCTATGTGTGCATGCAGTTTGCATGTGGGTTCCAGACAGGTCTATTTTTGGACTATCAGTTTGCATGTTAAAGGCTAATTATAGTCTTAGAGTTGCGTGTCTAATTATTGTAATTAAGAAAGTCTAATTATTGTATGCATGAGATCTATATAATAGACTCATGGGCTGTATTGTAAAAGTGTGCTAGAAAGCCATTGAGCTTGAAGAGAGAGCTAGAGTAGTTCCTCCTAGTTCCAAAGGGGTGATGAGTGTGTATGATCAGGGAGAGTTGCAGGTTGTGCAAGTTCTACTAGGAGATCCACTGGGGTACTGGTTGAAGAATCATGAGGACTTGGTGAGGCAAGGACAAGGGTTCTTCAGGGTGTAGAGATATCTACATGGTAAGTAAGGTCTGTTGATTTGTAGGTGGCAGCAAGGAAAGGGAGATCTACTTGGAGTACGGTTGTGTACTTGGTGTACTGGAAGCATTGTTACTGACTGGTGGAGGTGAACACCAACTCTATATTTGAGTTGTGTGTTGGGACCGTAAGAAAGAGAGGGAAGAAGTCCTTGAGGTGTGGCAAGCCTTAGAGGTGGAAGAAGAAGTGGCATCTTTTTTATTGTATTTTCTTCTGAGTGATTATTAATACAATTGTGTATTATCTCTCATATCATGTGTTGTTTCATATTTCTAGTTAATTATTCATTCTGGTTAAATTCCATGTTTAGTTGCTTATATAAGAGGTAATCATATATACTCTTATTGGTGGAGTAGGATCCTGACAGGTGTGTACTAAGATTTTAGTTGTTACTCATGTCTAGTAATCTTATTTTTGGGCCCCCTCTAAAGCCTCCTATGACAAGCTATAAAATATTCTTAGATACTTTCTTTAGTCTAATTCCAAACAAGCTCAAGTATTACATAAAGTTACTTGGGGTATTTGTTGTCTTCCTCATGATAAAGGAGGTATGGAATTATTGATATTTATAGGTAGAGTATTTTATTGTGTGATAAATAGGTTGTTATAGTTGTTGAAGGTAATGAATCTTTGTAAATTCTCCTATGTTATTATATCTGTTTACGATAGGTATAATTGGAAAAATAATGGTTTCCATACTTTGCCATTCACCACTTCCCCAGTTAAAATTAAGATCTCTTTTGTGAATAAATTATTTTGGAAAGATTTTGAATATGTCAAACCCTATTTAAAGTGGATTGGCAATGGATATAATTTTTCCTTCAATGACCTTAACCTTAGATGGTCTCTTATTATAGATAAATACAAGTCTCCTTCTAGTAGAGTTATTTGGCATGAAATATTTGAGGCTTTTCAGAAGAGGAATTTAAACCTAAAGGATTTGGTCTTAGCTTGTGATTGGGATCCTTTGCCTTTTATAACATATAAATTCAATATAAATAATTTAGATTTATCATTTTTTAATCATATTCATGAGTTAATGTCAGATGTTATGATTCAAAAATTGAGATTGTAATCCCCATATGTTTGGTGGAAAGATTATTGATGGAATGGTGATATTCATTTAAATAACTACTACCTAGACCTTCTTTATCAAGTTATGAGTCCATTATATCTAGATTTAGGTAAGCTCAATAGGTGTTAGAATATTAATTACTTGCTCAGGACTTGGCTTGCCCAATTCAATAGAATATGGACTACTAAGCTTGAACCCAAGCTTGCTTATTTTCTCTAGTGTTTGGTTTATGAAGGCCTTCTGCTTGGAGAGAATATTTCTCATCTTGGCTTTTCTCAACCCAATTTCCTAACCTATTATAAATTATAATCCTTCAATAATATCTTTAGGAGATGTCCCAAATCTCAATCTAATTGGCAATGGATACACAGTCTCTTTTAGCCCTTTCATCCTACACCTTTTTCTTGGCATTTGAATCTCTTTGTGGATTCTACTAATTGGTCAACATATAGTTTTTTATATAATATTTCCAAATATTTCATATTATTTAAAGTATTTAACAATGAATAAACATCTCTTCATTTCTATATTAATGACAAGATCTTTATAATATCTTAGGTATTTATGTATATTAAATCCTAGGTGGGAAAGGTGGCCATGGAAATCAATAAGTTATAAGAGTTTCTTGACCATTGGGGGAGTGATCCATGTGCCATGAGTCACATCCCCCTATATCATACTCCACAAGGTTCTTCACCACTGACACCCAAATATTAGTGGAGCCACTCTCACAACCACAAAATTTCTCCACCCCTCCTCTTCAACAGGGAGGGGTTAGATTCCAACACTTCCTCATTGGAATTTCATCTTTGGTCCATATCGATGGGGTTCACCTGTTGGTCCTAACCCCATTGGTAGTGTTGTAAATCCTCCTCTTGGGTGGGGAATTATTTTTTTTGCGTCTTCCAAACCATATGGATGGATGATTGGATCCTGATCCTCCCTTAGATAAGCCTTCATATTAGATTACTTAACCACTGAAGGATGAGCTTCCACCTTCTCTTTCCAATGCATTAGTTTATGATTTATTTCTTTTTATTCCTTATGTAGTTGGTGATTTATGACTTACCATGATTTTATAATAGTTCTTTCTTGTGAGTTAGATTTATTCCTCCAATGAAGAGTGTGAACCTCGAATACCAATATTTTGATTAACTTTGTAACCTCATGTATATTATTATTTTTTAATAATTTTTATACTACACTGTTCTAAAATTAAAATTATAAATGAGCTAGATTTTATATTTGCTACTACAATTAATTTTGAGTTTCAATAATTTTTAGAAGGCATAATCTAAATTGATTTATATAAAGTGTAGACATAAACCAAAACATTTTAAATGAATTAAGAATTTATTTACATGTGTTATAGTTGAGTCATTATAAATATTACCAATTAATGCAACATGATTTTTTAAGGGCTTCAACACCCTCATGCAAGCCTATGCATGGTTGCCAAATATCAACTATAGCTATTGCACATTTATCTATACCACATGAACCTACATCTAATCCACATCCTATAAAGTTATTGGCTCCACCTCATACACTTACAATATTAATTTACTTATACCACCCATATCAACTCCATCTATAATAGTCACCATATTGACTATGTCACAAATACTTAACATTCATCCCATAGAGCATGTTTTATAACAACCATTGACTTCTTCCAATCCTTTTCAATATATAAATGACTAATTACATGACCTCCCTTGATGGACATAATTTGATTATGAGTTAAAAAATGATTTTATTTTAAATTGATAAAATGATATAGTCGTTTCAATTGTTACCGTAGTGTGAACTAATTTAATATAGAGATTTTAATTTGGACATAAATTGAAGGACACTATCATCAAATTTAATATAAAATAAATACTTTATGAGATCATTTTTGTGACATGATCAAATTTTCACATGTTGATGAAGAAATCATTTTTCATAATTCTTTTTTCAAATTTTCTAATTGTAACATTACAAAAATCATACATGTTTGATGATTATTTTCATATCAAGGATATTTTTTATGATTCTCCTAGAATGCTTTTAGATATATATTTCTATTTTGAATTGTGTGTGCAATATCAATGATAAATACTAATTATAGGTATACGTTTACTTAAAATTAAATAAAAATATAGACATGTAATAAAATTTATAGATTTATTTGGAGGCATTGATTAATTAAACTTTAAATTAATTGATAAATTTCAAATATTGGTATCAAACATTAAGTTTTTTTTAAATTCTAAATTGTAAATAGACATTGATATATTAAATTTACTTGAAATGAGAATAGGTGATGTGTGTGTGTGTGTGTGTGTGTGTGTGTGTGTGTGTGTGTGTGTGTGTGTGTGTTGATGATGATGATTATTATTATTATTTAAACACCACTTTTTGGGGTTCTTAGAGGTCAAAAACCAAGTCAAATGGGCATATAATGCATGGGCCACCTCCTAATGCATATATATACATACATACATATACATATACATATATATACATACATACATATACATATACATATACATATATATATATATATATATATATGTATATGTATATGTATATGTATGTATGTATGTATATCATTATGATGATGATGATGATGATGATGATGATGTAAAACCCACTTTTTAGGGTTCTTGGAGGTCAAAAACAAGTCAAATGGGCATATCATGCATGGACCACCTCCTAGTGCAACCTACTTTAACATAAGCAAAATTCCTACCTATGGCAATTTTTTCTTCTTTATTTTCAGTGATTGATATTGTCAAAATTTATTTTTTCATTTTAATAATTCATTGACACTAAGTTTCTTCATGAATTATGTTTTTTTAAATGACATTTATAGTGTTGATATTTCAACAAAATTTACTAGCACTTAGATTGTGAGAGTATCTTAAACATTGTTAGATACCACACCTTGGGAATGCATGCTTTCCCTTTGTTTTTAAACCTAAAAAAACCAATATGCATATATAATCATGAAATGTCCAATAAAAAATTATGTAGAATTTTCAAACTTTATTGTTAAGTAGTCTTGAATATCATAAATGTGCACGACATTCCATAAAGTTAGCAACTAATTTATAAGAGATTTAAGGTAACAATCCATGTTTTCACCTAACTAAAAAGAGATACTATATTTTATAATAATCCATGGAGGAATAATATAAATTATCAAAATAATAGGATAAAATGAATATATTGTTAACAAGTTATAATTTGGATTAACTCCATCATTGATGATTGAGTCTAACACCTCTAGCATTGTACTTGAATTTTTCAAGCTAATTTTTCTCAATGTGTTTCATATCTTGGAAATTACTTGGTTTGCACATCATACCATTGGTGATTATATTATTCAAATTTCATGTTATTAGATATTCAAGTGAGATCCAATGATAAATATGTTTTAGTGTGTTAACCAATCAAAAATTACATACGTGTTTGAAATTTGATATCATTCAACACTAGCATTTAAATCATGTTCCTTATACATGGGATTGGAAAAACATATATCAACCTAGTAATATTTCTTGAATAATATGAATTCTTAGGGAAAATGATATATTTTTTGTTTCTTAGTATGATACAGGGATTATGTTTTCCATAGGTAAGATACATTTTTTTAGCAACATGTACATGTATTATTACATCATATATGAATTTAAAATAGTATTATACCTATTTTATCTAATGAGAAGAACATTTATAAGACAAAAATAGAATTTGATAAAGATAATTTATTTATCACTTCAATAGTATTATGACACTTAAGTTTAATCATCTAAATCTAACATTGAAACCCATCAATGCTAAGGTGGAATTCAACATTGTTATTCTAGACTCCCTAACTTTTAAAAATGAATTGTATTCTAGTTTTTTATATAATTAACTCCATTAACCTCTTGAACATTATCAAATGGTTCTTGATCAAGACTTTTTTGAGATTCATTCACACTATTAACATCCTCATTGTCATTATCATTGTCTTGATGAATAATTTTATCATGAATATTATATAAGATAAAATGAATGAATTATCATAACATCCACACATATTAATTGTAAATGTATGACTTGTGGTTCATATTCTAAATTACATTGTGGATAGGATTTTATTCTTCATTACATGTAAGTTTCAAGTGGAAAAACTATTTAATTTTTTGTAGCTAAAAAATATCATCAAAGTGTATGGGATGATAAGGATGTCACATTTTACATTTATACATCTATGAATCACTTAATAAATAATGTTTTGATTGATGGGGGTGATCACCAATCCATAATTAAATTGAAAAAATGAACATAGACAAATATTTATGATAATTCTTCAATTCATTCAACACAAAAACACATCTATGATAAATTTTAAATTAGATTTAAGAAAAAAATTCAAGTATAATAAATATTAAAAAATAATTTTAAATTTATTCATGATAATTTTTAATGGCTCGATTTTTTTGCTTGAATGCAACCTGTAAATTAGTCAAAAGCTAGGATGCTTTTCCATGTGGGACTAAACTTGCAAATCAACTTCTAGAGATAACTAGTTTAGTTAACTATTATAATGCCAATATACCAATATGAAAGTAAAAAATGGAAGGGATAAGGGAAGATTAAAACATAAAATTGAATGTGGAAATGCACCAAAATAAGAAGAGGAGGATCTCTTTTCTATTTAAATACATTGCATCCTTGTATGAAGTGAAAATAACATAGTAAATAAAATAAAATATGCAGGGAAAGGCAAACCCATAAATAATATATCAATATCAATATAAAAATTGAAGGGTAGAAAAATCAAAACCACGATAATTAAAACTACTTGCAAAATGTATGCACAATCAAAATTTATCTTAATATAGGTTCATGATATTCATATATAACATAAACAACAAAGGTTCATTTCTAAGTTTTAAAAATTAATAGGCATTAAAATGCCTAGAATATCATCTCATTAATTAAAATGAATAATTAAATACTATATAAGATAATGGAGGATAAAAATATAAGGAAAACATTAAAATCGTCTTCATCCTATCATAATTTAAGGAAAAAATCTGATTTCTTTATCTGTTGTAGCTTGCTCCCCAAGAAAAAAATTATTAGATTTTCCATGTTGATCATATCTCATATGCAGTATTTGGTCTACAAATGGTTTTTGGCTGAAGAGTGTATCTATAATAATATAAACAAGTATACATTACAACACTAATCATACAAAAAATTTGTAGAAAGGTCACACCCCGTGAGTAAAGTTAAATCGAGGATAAAAAATCCTTAGGAAGTAATAGGTCCAACATAGGGTCAATAATGATCACTCAACAAAACATCAAATAAAATATGTGAAATAACCAACAAAGAATTCATAAGAGCACATAGAAATAAAGGGAATAATTTAAGCTAAAACAACAAACATGTTAGACGGAGGATGTAGTGGAGGAGACATATCATATAACTTGTCAACCCAACCTCCCTAATCAATTAGGTCTTCATCCACATGTAAAGGTTCCCATCCATCATTTTGTTGTGCATTGTTGTTTTCAACCATGCGTCTATCAAAAAAAAATTACCAAAGCTAGTTGCAGATAATTTTCCTAAGGGGGAGGGCCCTAACCCCTGCCATCACCTCTATGGTCTTGGTAGGGAGGACCCCAACCTCTACCATCACCTCCAATCCTAGAATATCCACTTGATCTACCATGTCATAGGTAATACTAGCAAGGTGGTGATTGGTGGGAAGAGAGGCTCTTATGTATGTTCCTAGAATGCTACTGACATGAACCACATCCCCCAGTATGAGGAGGTGATGGGAAATGTGGTAGACCTATAGGTTCTTGGCTAACTAAACATGATGTATTTCCCCAATGATCAAGCAAGTGTTGAAGGTGATTAAGTTCCAAGCAAACTTTTTTAGTCTAGCTTTAAATATAGAGAGTAACGTTGGACATGAGAGTATTTTTTTAGTAATAGAAAAACTACGTTCTATTTCCTCATGATTAAAGCAAGCATGGTTCCTAGATTTACAAATTTGAAATATAATGTCATCATGAAAAATCTACTAAAATCTATTGTATCTTTCAAGAAGTAGAGCATAGTCCCACATGCGATCCATTTTCCATGTAAATAACTTAGGTCTAAATGGATAAAAGAGGGTATGAATCTAATTCCACACTCATTGAGTGTGAGAATAAAAATAAAAAAGGTTTTTAATAGTCTTGGATTGATGATAGGTTGGAAAAATGAGATTTTAAACCCCCGTGTTCTTTAGCCAATCACCCATAGGAAAACCCTGACAGAGGATGCACTAAAGAAAATGGGCATTTTTTGGCTCAATGGGAGTATCCCACACATTGTGTAATCTTCTAGACTAGACCCCATGGATGGATTATAGGTTACATCAATGATTCTGAGTATCATCTTGAATATGTTTTGGCTAAAATATTATACCCCATTTGAGGAGAATGATGAACAAAATTAGTGGTTATAGGCTAATGCTAGTCTTTTCACCAAGGATTAAGAGACTTTACTCCAGTATTATGAAGATACTTAGTAGGTATGGAGATTTAAATTTCAATAATAAACTCAACATCTAGATGATTTAAATTAAATTTGGTTTGAATATGCAACCAAGAAAGCAAAGCATAACTCATGGTGTAAAAGAGATCCCCTATGGTTTTCACACCTTTTTTTAATAATATTAACCCTTTAATCCAAGGGACCAAAGAAAAGAGAACATTATGAAAATTTAGGTAGGGAGACCACCAAAAGGAGGAGAATTAAGAAAAAGTTCGTATAACCCTCCCATATCTAGATTAGATGGGGTTTGATTTTTTTCCAAGATTTCCATATACTTTGAATGACAAAGGTAGCCTAAATTTTAATCAGAAATAAGGTAACAAGAATAGTATGGAGACCAAGGCCATGATAAGCACATCTACCACAAGGTACCCCCTAAGATATATAGTGATGAAGCAAAATATTCTAGGCTTCATCACCTTCTAACCCATAAATAACCTATTTAATTCTGAGAGCTAGACCTTGAAGCTTAATGTATAGGAGACACAGACCACCCACCTCCTTAGGCCTACAATAAATTTCCCAAGAAACTCTATGAAATCCTTTTTTCCCTTCAAAATTGGCCTAGAGAAAGTATCTTAAGATATTTTCTAGCCTACTATAGGCAACATTAGAAGGATCCCAACATGAAGAATATTAAACATGTGTAGCCGCTAAGACCTTAGAACAAATTTGAAACTTGCCCACTAAAGATAAAGGTTTTATGATCCAAAAGGAATTTTTTTCTTATCCCCTTTAACCATATAGGACCACAAATTAGAATGAAAGGTCTAAAAAATAAAAGGAATGTCAAGTAAATTAAATTTAACCCATGGAAGAATCCATTACCACTGATATCCCTCCACCCAATGGGGTTTGGGACCAAGACTCTGGCAATAACATTGAGTTTTTATCCATTGAATGGATGATCCAAAGGCCAAACAAAAGATATGAACACAATCCATAGAATTAATAACCATCTCCTCCTCTTCTTTAAGAGTGATTAAAAATTCATAAAAAATGCCCATTTATTAATTAGCAGTCACACTTAGGGAGAGAGATGCCTTTCACCAAACCTCGGGACATATAATTATCAAGTAGATAACTAAAACACTCTACAACTAACATATAAAGTGAAGGGGCCAAAAGGCACCCCTAATTGACAGATATATAAAGTTAAAACTAAGAGGAATGAGCCCCATTTATGGTGATACACACCCTAACATATTAGAAAATCATGTTAATTATTTGCACAAACCTAGAACCAAAGCCAAGATCTTCAAGAATGGCTAGAATAAAGGGCCACTTAATGTGGTCATAGGCCTACTAAAAATCAATCTTAAAAAATAAGGCCTTTTTATTGGAAACATGAGCCCATTCAATGCCTTCTCAAATATTAATGACATTGTCTAGAATGTATCAGTGTTGGATAAAACCTATTTGTTCACTTCTAACAATTAAAAGAAGAAGATGTTTAAGTCTAAGAGCCAACACCTTAACAATACTATTGTAAGAGACATTGAGAAGAGTAATCGACCTCTAGTTAATAATAATCTTAGAATCACCAAAATTAGAGATCAATTTAATAAATCTTTCATTTAAATAATGGTGGGTTCACAATTTTCTCACGTATTTTGTCCTTTTCACAAACTTTTAATGGGCATCATCTAGCTTTTAAAAATAAAAGAATAATTTTTAAATGCTCTTGGACCTTCTAGTTTTGGATTCTTATCTTTTAAAAATCATTGGATATATTTTTAGTCAATATTTACTTTCCCCTTTTGAATATATGAACTTTTAAAATTAAATAGTGGGTGAGCCCATTATTTCATTTTAACAATTTAAATTAAGCTCATTTAAATTTAAATAATTAATAAGTGTGAGCTAGACTTTTTTCTGCAAGGAAATGAGACTAGTAAAATGTAAGTTTAGTTTAAGGATTTTAACAATAATTAAATATTTTATATTTGTAAATGTGTAATAAATTATATCTATTTTTTTTTATAAATCCATCTCTTTTACATCACTATTGCTATGACGACGAAAGATTGTCAAAAAAACTCCTTATTTTAATTACATTTTATCATGCAAGAGTGGGATGAGTATGGTTTAAATAAGTAACTCTTTGTTTTTATAATATGTATAATTTACTCTACCATTATTTAATGAGATAAATTATTCTGAGTCTCATTCTCTCTATCATTCTCACACTACATAATTTATAATGAGTTGCCTTTGACATGCATCATTTCAAACTATTTATAAAATTGGAATTATTATTGTAAGCATACACATGACCCTCTATGTATGTACAATTATGCATTGATCAGAATTTTTTCCCCTTCTTAATCTTGTCTATGATTGTTTATACATTTGAACATAATCTAAATTCTCACATGTTAAACTTATACTCAGCCAACCTATTACAAATTTTGCAGGGGTGCTCAGGTTTATCAAATAGTAATATATAGATGCCATGATCTTGACACATTTTTTATTCTACATATATGAAGGAAAAAATAAATAGACCCAAAGCTATATCACATATAGTATATAGGTGTATCATATATTATCACCACTAGAATATAAAATGTTTATACATTATGAGAAGTGGCTTATTCATTGGCCATCCACCAAACACTATGAAATATCTAAAGTTTGTATCATATAATATCTTATATTTCCTTAGGATCTCAAAATCATCTAAAAAACTTTGGATCGTAAGATGTGTGGTCTACCATCCATTTATTTTTAGTCATTTTCTTAAATAAAATTGATAATTGACTTCTTCATTGATTAGTTTTTGCCTAATCTTATTCATATGGGGCATCAAAATTAGAAGTATATGGTGAATTTATCAATGCATTGATTGAATACATAGACCTTAGGAATGAGGTTAGTAAATATAAATCAATAGCCCTATTGACACTTCATCTAAAAACATTATAAACTAGTCTCACAAACACTATGATTTATTTTCATTATTCCTTTTCCACCTCTACCTATTTTGATTTGCACTCGTCTTTGCATTAATGATTGATATGGCTCACCTTCATTGGTATAAAAATTGATATTCATTTTAAAACAGAGGAATTAAACAAAAATTAAATTAAATACAACACCTATATTTTTAAAACAAAACATACATTATGGGATAGAGATATGCTATAAGTAGTCACATGAGGACTATCTATGAAAGAATTTGAGTGAAGTATTGGAGGATAATTTAAGTAGTGATTATTTATAGCACTCAAAAATTTTATGTTGTAATCAAAATCACTTACCATATCTACCCCAAAAATACATCAACATTTATCAATATAAATAATCATATGTGTATGTTTCAATAGAATTGTATTTATTTCTTCTTATGAGACTTAAGGTGTTGAATTCATATGAGGGATTGATTTAGAAATTATCATAGCCTACATGTTTAGGCATTTTATGGTAATATTTTGAGTATTGTTTATTTGATATGGTAAAAATTGAGGGTTTTGATGGGATCTCTCAACCTAATACAAAACTAACCATCACCAAAATGACAAAACAAATAAGTACCAAACAATAACACCCAAAACACTAGGTCCAAGATAAAAAAGATACACAACAAATAAAACCACCATGATAAATTGAAAAAATTAATGCTAAGATAATGACTTCAATGAATTTTTTTTAGCATTCTGCCAAAAGAAAACTAGAATTCATTAGTATTGTTGTCCCCCAAAAATGTCACTCATTTTTGGAACAACATATGAGCTATTTTGGTCTTGCACGGCCAAAAATAACCTCTTCCCTTCTTGAAATTTGTTCTGAACTTTCAAATTCCTCTTTTTTCAAGATTTTTCAATAAAGGGATTAGCAGGTTCAATAGTTTCAAAGGTTTAACATCATTAGCAAGGGCTAAGCGCATATGTCAAAGGTTCAAAGTTCAACCATTTCAAGGTTCCACGACTTCGAGCACTTAATGAGTTTCAAAGGCTTGAACTATTGAACCGTTGAACCTTGAACCATTTTGGTTCATCAGTTCAATGGGTTCAATGTCTAAATAGTTCAATGCACTTGCTTCAAAGATATATCAAAGTGACTCAGCCAAATCAAAGGAATGAACCGATCAAACCTTTGAACCTTGAACCACTTCATAGGTTCATGGGTTCACGGGTTTAAAGGTTCAAAGGCTGCCTCGGTTAAGAAAGAAGCATGCACAAAAGAAAGAGTCAAGCGGAAGCTGCCAAGTGTCATCAGTTGAGCCCCATTATGCTTTGTTTTTGAGAAGTGGCAGAAGCTACCACATGTCCCTTTTGAAGCTCATCGAAAGCTGCCACATGTCAACATCTACATTTACTTCCTTCTATTTCATTGTATTAAGTAAAGACTATGGTGGGCCCTAGGGTGAATGACTAAATTGAAGTGGAAGCTGCCACGTGTCTACATTTGCATGACTATTTTGTGACCCAGTAGAATGTGACATGTGTCAGAATTTGGTTCTAAAAGCTTATTACAAGTCACAAGGCTTCTTTCGATAAAGCTTCTCTCAATGTTCTGCAGAGGGTGACAAGTGGTAACCATGGAAGGCTACACTATGTTTTTCTAAGAGCAACAGACCATGCCATATGCCCCTAATAGAGATCGGTGGAGGCTGACAAGTGTCATCATCCATGAGAGCCTAACTAAGCCCCAATTGTTTCCATGTTGAAAAATCTTGAGAGCAAAAAGTGCCAAGTGTCAATGGTGGAAGATGCCACGTGTCTCTAGTTAAATGTGGCAGAAGGTGCCATGTGTCAAAGAACGGGACACTCTCAACATAGGGGCACAGAGCAAAGGAAAGGTTTCCTTCAGAAAAATTGTTTGAAGGAATTCCTTCAGACATTTTGTTTGAAGGAAATAAAGGGACCAACAGCTTGCCAAAGAAATTGAAGCCCGAAGGCCACTTGGAAGATCCTAAAGGGCAAACACCTTTGTGGAGGGACACTCGACATTCAGAAACAAACCTTTTTCAAGACCCTTAAGGGCAAGTTCCCTTTGGGAAAGGTTTGAGCCTCAAAGTGTAGTAGAAGCTGCCAAGTGTCACATGCCGAGACATAGTTTCAAATGAAGCTTCAAATCATGGAACTCACCACGTGTCCCATCCCAGTGCAGCAGAAGCTACCATGTGTCTGCATCCTAGTGCAGTGGAAGTTGCCATGTGTCTACATCCACACCCTAGCTGCTAACAAGTTTCAAAGATTATTTTGATAAGCCTATTTTGAAGCTATAGATGCTGCCATGTGTCCTCACTCGCATCACAGTGGAAAGTGGCCATAACAAGTGAGAAAGACATGAGAAAGTTGCTAGGAAGAATGACGGGCCCGTAAATGCCAAATTTTTCATAATAA
The DNA here is from genome assembly GCA_037957365.1 of Torreya grandis. Taxonomy (NCBI): domain Eukaryota; kingdom Viridiplantae; phylum Streptophyta; class Pinopsida; order Cupressales; family Taxaceae; genus Torreya; species Torreya grandis. The sequence continues at coordinate 2,161,831 of JARHVA010000726.1, read as the reverse complement.
AGTGTCTGTTGATTTTAGTAGACTTAAAGCACAGACCCAAATGCATTCAAAAATCCTAAGGCCAAGGCCAAGAGAAGGAAGAAACAAAAATGGAAAATCAACATGAGTTATTTCCAGTAGGTGAAGCAGTTCACCGGGTAGATATTTTGGGGCTTGCAAAGATTGAAAGCATCATCTATTTGTCTCCTTTGAGATAAAGGTAGAATAGATAATTACACAGCCTAATAGGTGATGGAATGAGTGATTCAAGCTAAGGAGTGGACAAAGGAGATGAATCAACATGCCAAAGTTAAGGCAGCTGCCCTGCTCTAGCATGGCCCTTCCTGACAGAATCAAAAATGCATCCAAGGCATTAATTTGCCGAATGGGTCACTCCATGGGACAAAGTGGCCTCTATATAATGTAATATTTTGTACCATTTGAAAGGAGATCTTCCTCTTACCAGAATACAAACTCTACCCAAATTGAAAGGCATTACTGAGACTTCGAGCTCAGATTGTTGTTCATATTTATTTGATTGAATGAGAAAGCAAGTTACTTGTAGACTTTGTGCTGTTATAGCTTGTGATACTTTAGGGAATTTTTCTTATGTCTATTTCCTAGAAGCATTCTTATTTATTTGATTTAACAAGTAGGGCTAGTGGAGGTGATAAGGAAGGTGTCCTGAAGCCAACTAATTTTAGACTCTTTGCTGTCATAGTTATCTTAAGTGTGTGTTTTTCTTTTCTGTTTCAATGTAAAAGACCTTAAGATGACTTTGTGCCCTCATTATCTTTTGTATCTCACTCTAGGGAAATTAAGGTGGAGACTTTGAGCTACATCTTAGATTGTTGGTTACTTTGGACCCTGTTACTAGTCACTTGTTACCAGAAAGAGTCCTATTGTTTGCAAGAACAAGCACTTTTGAAAGAAGAGAAGTGCCTTATGTCACTTCACCAGGATTTATACTATCTAAGAAGGGATCTGGCTCTTGGTTGAATGTTAATTTTGAAAGAAGAGAAGTTCCTTCACCAATCACCTAAGATTTCTCCTCTATTTGTTAGCATCATCTCTGAAAAAAGAGAGATGGATGGTTTATCCCACCCTCGTGTCTTACTTTCTACTTATATATAGTATATATCCTCTTGCATATTTAATAGGAAACCTCCCCTTGATGAGAGGAGATATTTTTCCCCTTTAGATGTGGCAAACCTACAACATTGGATGACCAATCTTCCTATGCTATGGTGATAGGAACTATTTTGCTCACCAGTTAGCTAGGCGACAAAATATTCACCCAATAGTTTTTTGCGACTCTGCTAGGGATAGTAATTTTGTGCAATTTGGAATCTCAAGTTTTAGATTGAAACATCACCTGTGTCTTACACATTATCATTATAACCCTTATCTATTATAGACTCTATCAACTTCATTCTGTGTCTTACCCATTATCCAATTATAGCCTTACCATTTTCCTTCATCTCCATTATTTTATCTAGTCTACAAAACTAGAGCTACTGGGAAAGAGTGTGCAGTTTGAAGCCTCAAGCCTCAAGCTGAAGCAATGCCAGTCCTTCTCCATTTTTGTTTTGAAATCTAGCCACTCCACCCAAATTTTTTATCCCTATTTTTCATAATTAAATCATGGTAGTTTGAGGCCCCTGAGGTAACTCTTTTGGCCCACTCAACTTGACTCCACCTCTACATGAACTCCTACGTAGTTCAAGAAAGAATTTCCCAAAATTATTTGGTGATGGGATAGTTCACCCTGATGAACACATTACAACCTTCAACATAGCCTATGGTGTGATAGGGGTGGAATTTGAAGACGTGGAAATAAAGCTTTTTGTGGAGACCCTACAAGGTGTTGCTACAGACTGGTTCTACCATCTGCAAGTTGGATCAGTGACTGACTGGGACACACTTAAAGCCAAGTTCGAAGTAAGGTTCAAGCCTATAGAGGATGTGCATGCTTTGTTGGCCTAGCTCACTTAGATGAAGAAAGAGCCTCATAAGCTTATGAGGGATTTTATTTCCAAGTTTGACAAGCTGAGGAATAGGATTCCTGTAATTGCTCAACAAACACCTGAAAACCTTAAATGCTTCTTCATCAACTCACAGCTACCTGAAGTGAGTTTTCTACTGAGATGAGATGGCCACATAAAACTTGAGGCTACTCAGGACTTGGCTACTAAGGTAGAAGATGACCTTATCTTGGCAGGAAAGATAAGGAGAGATATTAACAGAGGTAAACCCTCTTCATCTTCTGAATACTCACCCACAGCCACCACTGACCCAATGGTACAAAAGCTAGAAAATGAATTACTAGCCTTGAAAAGGCAAATGGCATAAGGTATGTCTTCTACTCCTCTCTATAGAGATGTACCAAGGAGGACATTCCCTAATCAGCCATATAAGGCAATGCTACCAAAAGTCAAGGGCAACCAAATCATCTTCCTCCCCCACAGAGGAACCTTGCCCTTGAAGCACCTCTAACCAACTCAGTAGTTGGATATCTGGAAATAGAACATGCTTTTTCTTTCCAACCTAAGTTTGAGCAAGAAAATGGTGCTGATCTCTTTAGGGAGGATCAAGAAGAATTAGCTAGTGACTCCCACATTGGTTTCCTGAATTACCAGGATGAACCTAGAAGTGAAGGTGAAGTAGTCAAAAGATCATACGTAGTATTCACTTGGTCTAAGAATCAATCAACCCATCAAGCTGATAAATAAAGATCAGAGGAATGAACTCAACCTATAATTTCAATTGCTAAGTGGGGAACCACTCTGCCCTTCCAACCAAAGGACCCAATGACTGCTAAAAAGGTAAATACATCAAGCATTCCTACACCTTCTACTTCAAATTCGTAGACCAGTCCTCCCCCTCCCAAAAACCAAAAGGATGAACTCCCATCCTCTCTCCCTAGTCCATTTTAGTCATTTGACATGATTGATCATGTTAATAAATATAAAATTCAAATGACTAAATTTTGATTCCTGTAAGCCAATCCTGAGCAGTTGGACATTGGTGGAGAACTAAGTATGGACCTATCTAAGGCAAAATATGTGGTCACCCAAACATTGGCCCCTACAGCTCAAATTTTATTTGAGCCATCAATTAGGGGTAATTACTTCTTGACCACAAAGGATGCTCATGTCTCACTTGATGAAAGTCTTGTAGCTAGAAATCTAAGATTTGATCCAAACAAGACATCAGAAGAATTGGTAAGATGTAGTATAAATCAAAAAGGATCTTCCATCTTTGATGAAGATAAATCTGATAGAAGATCAGCTTTTGATGATGCTTGGATCCTAGAATTTGATGGTAGCAATTCTTCCACTTATGCTGGAGCTGAGACTGTGTTGATATCTCCTCAAGGAGATATTATTCCTTCATGCGATTTGTAGTTTAGCAACACCAACAACACAGCTAGATGCTTATCTCTGTTGCTCAGATTGAAGACTACTCAAGTTGAAGAGATCAAACTCCTTCACACTAAAGGAGATGTTGAGCTGATGGTTTGCCAGGATTTTGAGGTTGATAATCAAAGCATGTGCTGGACTGAACTAGTAGAACAACAAGCTATGGTGGTGGACCATACTGTTGTACTCCGAAGTTAGCAAAAGGAACTCTTCACCAAGAGAGCAAGGAGTTTTGGTTTTTAGTTTGAAGACCACATCCTACCATGGGGCAAGAAGAAGAAAGAGCCAAGAGGAAGATGCAAAAAATTGGTTTCTTGGTGGAGATTCCCATTCACCCGCCACCATTTCTAGGGACAAAATGGTTTCCTGTTGGTTTATTAGGATGTCATCCCCTTTTCTTCACCTCACAATGAGTAGTGTTTGAAGTACTTCAATTCTTGAAGTATCAGATAAGTTCACCTGTACATATGTATATTTGTATAGTTTCTATTTCTGCTTTGTGTTGTTCATTTGTTTCTTTTGGAGCCTTTCTTTTTGGGTAGCATGACTCCATAGCCCAATGGCACACTTTAAAGCACTATAGATTATGGTTTCTACTCCCCTTAGTTGTTTCAAGTTTCCAACTGAAGGAAGTTCCCAACTAGAGCTAGCTCTTGTCCCCTAAAAATGTCACTCATTTTTGGAACAACAAATGAGCTATTTTGGTCCTGCACAGCCAAAAATAACCTCTTCCCTTCTTGAAATTTGTTTTAAACTTTCAAATTCCTCTTTTTTCAAGATTTTTTAGTAAAGGGATTAGCAGGTTCAAAGGTTTAACATCATCAACAAGGGCTAAGCGCATATGTCAAAGGTTCAAAGTTCAACCATTTCAAGGTTCCACAGCTCTGAGCACTTAATGAGTTTCAAAGGCTTGAACCATTGAACCATTGAACCTTGAACCATTTTGGTTCATCGGTTCAATGGGTTCAATGTCCAAATAGTTCAATGTGCTTGCTTCAAAGATATATCAAAGTGACTTAGCCAAATCAAAGGAATGAACTGACTGAACCATTAAACCTTGAACCACTTCATAGGTTCATGGGTTCACAAGTTCAAAGGTTCAAAGGCATCCTCAGTTAAGAAAGAAGTGGGTGCAAAAGAAAGAGCCAAGTAGAAGCTGCCAAGTGTCATCGGCTGAGCCCCATTATGCTTTATTTTTAAACAGTGGTAGAATCTACCACATGTCCCTTTTGAAGCTTGTTAGAAGCTACCACATGTCAACATCTATGTTTCCTTCCTTTTGTTTCATTGTATTGAGTAAAGACTATGGTGGGCCCCAGGGTGAATGACTAAATTGAAGCAAAAGTTGCCATGTGTCTGCATCTACGTGACTAGTTTATGACCTAACAAAATGTGACACATGTCATCGTTTGGTTCTCAAAGCTTATTACAAGCTGTAAGGCTTCTTTCAATAAAGTTTCTCTTAGAGTTTTGCAGAGGGTGACAAGTGGCAATCACGGAAGGCTTCACTATGTTTTTCTAAGAGCAAGAGACCATGCCACGTGCCCCTGACAGAGATCAGTGGAGGCTAACAAGTGTCATCATTTATGAGAGCCTAATTGAGCCCCAAATGTTTCCATGGTGTTGCAAAATCCTGAGAGTGGAATGTGTCAAGTGTCAATAGTGGAAGATGCCACGTGTCTCTAGTTAAAAGTGGTGGAAGTTACCACATGTCAAAGAATGGGACACTCTCAACATAGGGGTACAAAGCCAAGGAAAGGTTTCCTTTAGACAAATTGTCTAAAGGAAATAAAGGGACCAACAGCTCACTAAATAAATTGAAGACTGAAGGCCAATTGGAAGATCCTAAAGGGCAGACACCTTTGCGAAGGGACACTCAACATTCAGAAATGGACCTTTTTCAAGACCTCGAAGGGCAACTTCCCTTCGGGAAAGGTTTGAACCTCAAAGTGTAGTGGAAGCTACCAAGTTTCACATGTTGAGACATAGTTTTAGATGAAGCTTTAAAGCGTGGAAGTCACCACGTGTCCCATCCCAGTGCAGTAGAAGCTGCCATGTGTCTGCATCCACGCCTCTAGCCGTTAACAAGTTTCAAAGATTATTTCAATAATCCTATTTCAAAGTTGCAGATGCCGCCACATGTCCTCACCCACATCATAGTGGAAAATGGCCATAGCAAGTGAGAAAGACATGAGAAAGTTGCTAGGAAGAATGATGGGCCCGTAAATGCCAAATTTGTCATAATGAAGTGTCTGTTGATTTTAGCAGACTTAAAGTGCAAACCCGAATGCATTCAAAAAGCCTAAGGATAGGGCCAAGAGAAGGAAGAGACAAAAAGGGAAAATTAGTAGGAGTTATTTCTATTAGGTGAAGCAGTTTGTCGGGTAGATATTTTGGGGCCTGCAAACATTAAAAGTGCCATCTATTTGTCTCCTTTAAGATAAAGGTAGAATAGACAATTGCACAGCTAAGCAGGTGATGGAATGAGTGATTTAGGCTAAGGAGTGGACAAAGGAGATGAATCAATATGCCATAGTTAAGGTAGCTACCCTGATCCAACATGACCCTTCCTGATATAATCAAAAATGCATCCAAGGAATTAATGTGCCAAATGGGTCACTCCATGGGACAAAGTTCCAAGCCTCCCTCATGCCTCTATATAATGTAATCTTTTGTACCATTTGAAAGGAGATATTCCTTTTACCAAAAGCAAAACTCTACCCAAATTGAAAGTCATTACTGAGACTTTGAGCTCAGATTATTGTTCATATTTCTCTGATTGAATGAGAAAGCAAGTTACTTGTAGACTTTGTGCTGTTATAGCGTGTGCTACTTTAGGGAATTGTTCTTATATATATTTCCTAGAAGCATTCTTATTTATTTGATTTAACAAGAAGGGATAGTGGAGGTGATAAGGAAGGTGTCCTGAAGCCAACTACTTTTAGACTTTGTGTTGTCATAGTTGTCTCCAGTGTGTGTTTTTCTTTTCTATTTTTGTGTAAAAGACCTTGGGACAACTTTGTGCCCTCATTGTCTTTCGTATCTCACTCTAGGGTAGTCAAGGTGGATACTTTGAGTTACATCTTATATTGTTGGTTACTTTGGACCTTGTTACTAGTCACTTGTTACCAGAAAGAGTCCTGTTGTTTGGAAGAACAAGCACTTCTAAAAGAAGAGAAGTACCTTTTGTCACTTCACCAAGATTTCTACTATCTAAGAAGGGATCTGGCTCTTGGTTGAATGTTACTTTTGAAAGAAGAGAAGTTCCTTCACCAATCACCCAAGATTTCTCCTCTATTTGTTAGCATCATCTCTAAAAAAGAGAGATGGATGGTTTATCCCACCCCCTTGTCTTACTTTCTGCTTATATATAGTATATATCCTCCTGCATATTTAATAGGGAACCTCCCCTTTATGAGAGGAGATATTTGTCCCCTTTGTATGTGGCAAACCTGCAACATTAGATGACCAATCTTCCTATGCTATGGTGATAGGAACTATTTTGCTCACCAGTTAGCTGGCTGAACAAATATTCACCCAACAAGTATCAACAACAAAATTGATCAAGTGTGTTCAAAAAGACAACCAAGAAGGAATATAGATCAGCCAATTGGTGAAGTTAGTCTTCTTCCATGGTGGGACATTATACCTTCCATAGTCCATTGGTTCCCTTATTTCACCAAATCTTCAACATTAGACCTTAACCTTTCAATGTTTGTCTTTCAACCTTTCCTTTTACTAGTGGTGTCCATAGGAGCTTTAATCTTCACTTATGAAGGGGAATACAAGTAAGCTAATAAACCTAAGGGGGAAAGAGGAAAAACCAAAATAGTTTCACTCCATGAAAAGACCAAATTAGCCATGGGAAGATCCTCTAGTGAGGGATGAGGAGGAGAAGGATCCCATAATTGATAGAAGATTCCATGATTATGCCATAGAATGTCTTAATTAGGAATTACTTCTTTATTCTTCCAAACCAACTAAAATTGAGAGGCACTCAAGACACCCTTATAGGAACACCTAATAACTCAGTGACCAAAAAGGTTGCATCAGCCAACATCCACTATTAATTTCATCTGCATCATGGGTTTAACATGTACATTAATAGTTAATTAAGTCATGTAAAATGATTTTACCTCAAAATACTTGGCTAAATGTTATAATACAAACCAAGCATTGGATATTATCAAGAATCAATATTGATTTCATAACAAAAGTGAATCTAAAACATATGAATAAATGAAAAAAATGGATTCAATAAGGTTCAAAAGTACTATATCAAAATTTTAAATATTATTAAGTATCAACAATTTCATCTACCCCTTCCAAAATAAATAAGCCCAAAATGACATGAATTTGACTTTTATCTAATTAAATAATGAATAAATAAAAAATGTATAATGAAATGACTAAGATTACATATCTAGATATTTATTTTTCTCTAATTAATTACTTCAATTAACTAATCTTAACAGTCCAAGTCACCCTCAAACATACTAAACAAATCCTAGGATTGGTATTATGTTTGAATTAAAATAATAATTTAATTAATTTTACCTAAACTTCAACATTTAAATTCACCAAAAATATCACCAAATTTTGATTTAAAGCCACATTTAATTTCAAAGTTAAATACACATGTAAAGATGAAGTTAAAGTCACATCAAAATATGAATTTAACATCACCTTAATGTCTTCACTTTAAATTAAATTTTAAATTCATTATTAACATCACCTTAATATTACTCTAACCTCACTCAACATTAAAATGACTTTAATTAATCTTAATTTTAAGGGTTGATATTCGCATGGATAAAAAGGTCGATGAAGGTTATAAATACATACCTACATGGATTGGCCCTTAATTATTCATAAATAAAACTTTGGTAATGGGCTTTTCATTTATGCACAATGGAAGGTAAATAATTTGGTGATCATATTATCTCTTTATATCTCAAATGCTACTTTATGTATCCCTAATGTTCATCCCATTTTACCATTCATGCTTCCCTTATCCTTAATTTTTTTTACTTGAGTTCACCATGGCCTAATATTATTACATAGATAGATATCTAGTACTCTATTTATTTAGAAAATATTTCTTCTAGCAGACACAAAAATTAATATTTATTGTTATAATGATGTATGTGTGACTATTACTTATACACATTTAACTCATCCATGATTTTATGGTCTTTAAACAATATTCCTTTACTTTTATGTAGATGACCCCTACCTCTTAATCAAAATTATGATTCTGAAGATCCTTATTCACCATCCTAAGTAGCATAAACTCATTATCAAATTGGACCACACTTCCAATTTAGTTATCTCTACTCCTTAGACAAGACCACTCCTTCAAGAATATCCCACTTTCCAGTAGTGTCTTAATCTATTGGTTGCATCCTAATGCCAAATAATGAATATTTTCTCAAATTCAAATTCACCAAACGAGTCATCCTACATGTTTCATAAGCACCACCTAAAGGAATTTTCAAATGATCACTATAAATCCACATATTCTAATAATTTAATCACTAAAGGCTCATATTATTGAAAATCACCAAAATATCTAATTGCACATTGAGAGGAAAGAACCTGTTCTTCCCAATTTTAAGTACACACGACCCTAATAGCCCTAAGTTAAGTCTACTTACACCTTCAAGGTCACAAGTCATTATAAATTGATTAATCACAAATAAATTTTACCATCATATAACATTACACTAATCTTACACACACACCATTGTAGCATAGGATAATTTCATGGAGTTTGATACCTCTTCAAATTATTAATATGTAGGTAGAGCTCAATATAAGGAGTGTAGAGGTCAAACACAAATTTAGCCACTAACCTTTTTTTCCTATTTATTTTGTTTGTCTATCTTTCTCTATTAAGTTAGGGCTCCAAGTGAAGAATAAGGTACATAGTGGCTTTCTTAATGAGAGAAGTGATATAGAACATGCACACATGATAACTAGGCAAATGTGCATAGGTTCATTTTTACATAGAGGGCAATCACCCTACCAGATGTCAAAGCTTTATACTAGATGACAATGTGTGTTAATTGTGTTTGAATAGTAAAAACTTGTCCCAAGTAGATGTAAATCCCTGTTCCTAATTCACAATGGCCTCTAAGAGCCCTATAGTCAATTATTCAATCATAGTTATAGTCATATATCCCTAATTTTATAGCTAAGTCATTCTTATTTTTAAATTTTTATTTTAAGCATCTTTGTATATATAGTAAGTTCCAAATCAATTTTCATATTCTAAACTATGATTTTACTTAGTAGTTTATCATAATTAGGATTTAGTTTCTATTTATCCTAATTTTGATAAAACATATTGGTGAACTCATTTATGGATTGAATATTTTAAAACCCTAACCATATATGTTTTTGGGGTTTCTTTCCATCTTTTACTATTTCCAATTTTTATATTAGGTTTTTCATATTTAATAAATTCTTTATTAACAACAATCTTTCAAGTTTATATTTCATATTTTATGCAATCTACAAAATTTATATCTCTCTTAGAATAATTGATAGACTAAGTTGTCCTTAAGTTTAACATTTTTTTATTATAGTTGATAACAACCTAATGGAAAACTTAGTTAATTGATTTGATGACACAAATAAAATATAATTAAAGGGATATATCACAAAGAATAAAGATATGTAAGATGTGTTCATAAACATTCAATAATTTTTTTTACTATCATCTACTATGGGGAACACCAAAGGTTTCATCAAATCAATGTGCCACTTCCTACTCAGTCATTCATAACACCACCTTCAGTTAGTACACATTCTAGTCCTATTGTATAATTATTTTTTTATTTAATAGGTAAATATCAGGTTTTACAAGGACCTAAAAACCATAGTTTAATAAGTATATAACATAGAAATATGAAACAAGGAAAAACTAGGGCACCACAATGAAATGGATGCTAAGTGTCATAAAAATTACAATAATAATGGGACCAAAAAATAAGAACAAAAAGCAAAGACACATGTTAAATTTGATGTACAATCCCTTATGTAAGAGCTTTTAGCCCTAAAAATTAAGGTGTTTCATTTGGAAATGTAGGAACATATATTAACATTTAAGCTAAAAGAATGCACTTATGACCACCCTTTTGACACACTTTGATTATGATATATTCTAGGGCCTTTATCAATCCCCTCTACCTCCCACATCTCATATTGATGGTGTGTGTATGTATATTCGATATGAAGTATCCAGGGTTTATGTTTTTAAAACCATTAAAGATCAAGTCATCAATATGTGAAGGATAATAAAAAAATTGTAAAATAAAAAATAATATTTAATTCAAAGATTTCATGATTAGAAAAATTAGCTCACATATGTCAACAATCCAGAATGTTCTAGTGTTAATCATGTAGTTGTATCTTCATCTAGAAATGGTATGCCTAACAAGACTTCATATCTAGATTGGAAAATTAAAAAAAAAATCATATATAACTAATGATTTATAAATTATGAAAAAGGCTAATAAGTGTTCAAGTGATATTCTAAAATAAATGTTTCAAAACAAGTTTATCAAACTACCTCATCTACATCCTCTAAAGAGATAAAAACATTATTTTTCATACCATATAATGCATGGACATCATATAGATATTTGTTTCACTTTGAAGAACAAAATACAAAATATAATTGATAGTGATGATCCTAAAATTGATTCCTCAATCAAAAAACCCATAGTGGAACATGTGCAAGTATAATAAGTACCAAAATCATAATTAGAAAAAAATGGACACCAAAGGATAATTTAGAGCAAGTAAAGGTTCAAAAGGAAAAATTGGAGCAAATAAGATTACAAAGGGAACAAGATGAAAAGGAACAATTACAAAATCAACAATTTGAACAACAAAGGTTACAAAAACTAAAGCAAGAAAAAGTGAAATTACTAAAAAATAAGTTACAAAATTAAACTCAAGATAAGCAAATAAGCATTCTTAAAAGAGGGTTTCTAACAAAAGAGTTTCTAAATCAAGAAATGCCTACACAATCTAATGTTTAAAATATGGTTATAAAGGGGGAAATTAGAAGTCTCTCCTCATATCAATAGCCTCTCACTATCACTACTAATACAGATGGAAAGCAATTTATAGATCTCAAGGTTATGGATTATCAAGAAATCATTTTTTATCCTATGCCATTTATTATATCTCTTGGTTTTAAACATAAACACTTGGATAAAACTAGTGCATCTACAACAAGTATGGGATCAATCAAGTTAAGAGTTTCTTTTATTTCAAAAGAGTTTTATCTTAATTTTTGTGTTATTTTAAATGCAAGTGCATAAAATTTGTGTTTGACTGAGCATGGTTAAAACCAACAAGAGCAATGATTGATAGAAACAAATGTTACATATCATTTGATCATAAAGGAAAGGTCACATCATTTTTTAAATAAGGAATATCTTTAGAGAAAACACAACAAAAATAAATCACATATTCAGCTAGAATACAAATAAATAGAAATAATGACATATCAGTATAGGCACATGACATAGTACACATTACAAAAGAGAAATCAAAAAGGTCAATACCATAGTATATGGTAGTTTGTTATTCATACACAAATACAAAATATGATCAAAATATTAATGATAACAGTTCCTATAATAATGTTGATTGGTATGATCTAAATGATATGATTATGGAGAAGACTATTATGATTATGATAATACAAGTATTATATAGATGCATCCCATTAATGAGTTCCTTCCCCTATAGTAGAATTATCTTTTATCCATAGATTATTTTATTATCATCCCTTATATACAGAAAATATAAAAAGCTAGATATATTAGAAGAATTCAAAATCAAGACCTATGCATACTTATGTTTATTTCATTTACATCATTTAATTTGTGCACAATTATTTAGCACTTATTTATATCTAGTTTTATATCATATATAATTCAAAAGTGTACGTAAGTGAGTGTAGACCATATAGGTTGCCATCCCCAGACCTAGATTTAAGTTATTTCATTATCTCATAATCAGCCACTACATTAAAATAGTATTCCCATATTCAGATAATAGTGCACCCCACTATTTTCCTATTCCCCTGTTATTTTCCTAGTTAGTACAAGTTATCATTTATCATATCCATAAAACACACAAGCCTTCTATAGTTTGTATATACATCAGCTCACTGGGGGCATATTACATAGGTTTTATCCTTCTTTGGTTATCCCTTATTCCTCAAATATCTTACCATTTACCCAAATTAATGAATCTACTAGTGTTATAAATAGTTTATGTTGATCAATTAAATATATTCATGCATGATTTTTTTGTTTTCTTTTTTGTTTCATGTCTTGTGCATATTTTTTGTTTGGGTTGTAGACATTTAAACATGTCCTTATGTGTGGATATAAGCCTTCATTATATGTTTCTATGCATGTAAGTGATATTTTATCTTGTCCCTTGTATGTGGCCCCTTGGCCTTCTTTTTTGTGTTTTGTGTTCTTTATGTATATTCATTATTTTTATCTGTCATGGCCATGACATTTTTTTAATTTTTTTATCATTTTTGATGCTATGATGGACATCATACATCATCCAAATCCTTTCAATTCTATGATGTATAACATGCATCCCTCCTTGAGTTTCTCTATTTCAACTTTACATACTTAATTTAAATCACATGTGTGTTATTTTCTACTAATATATATCTTGACAATGTAATTATGTATGTTGTAGACACCTGAATCTAGCCACCAATAAATTCCAATCAAGATTTTGACCAATTCTTACTAAAATACACAATTTGGCCTAGAAACACTAAATCACATTAAAAGCTTTGAACCTGATATAGTCAAGTGCTAATTTTGGCTAGGGTATCCCTAAATGGGGTAGTGCAATTTATAGGCTATCTAAATTTGATCAAATAATCCAAATTCAAAATGCCAATTTTGCACCTAGGTGCTCTGGATTTCTCTTTCCTATCAAATATCTTGCACAAGACACATCTTTGTTATTTATTTATTGTTGGTAATATCCTAAATGGGATAATGGATCCAACGCATCTGACATTGACTTCTAATTCTAATCCAGTCAAATTTTGGACCAATAACATGGCATTCTGATCAATTTGAGTAATTTGTGCACAAAGTGCTTAATCATGCTTAAGAGTTAGTTAAACCAAATTAGAGCCTAATTAATAATTCCATGGAAACTTATTGAATACTTGATTTTATAAATGAATATTGATATCTTTATCATCAGGTGACCTTATTTCTTGGGAAGACATCTCTAAGCCATAAATGCCACAAATATCAAGATTCATGCCTCCCATGCCTCATCAAATCCCTTTTATGCCTATTCAATGCCCCTCTATGCTAAATATTGATGAGCCTATTTATGAATTTTAATTTCAAAATTGGATAAATCATTAGCCACACATCTCAATCCTAAGATGGATGGTTCAAGTTGATTCTACCCATTTGCAAAAATATATATATAGGAGGCCTTACCACATGAATTTTAAGCTTGGATAATGCAAATTTACCATGCCAAATTGACTTTAGAGCCTCATAAAAATTAGTGTTATAATGCTAAATTATTGAGCCATGCCAAGCCAAGCCAAACCATAAGCCACAAGTGAAGGAGAAGAAGAGATAGCCAAGCCTCCTTTGATGAAGACTTGATGAACACAAACTGAGCAAGCCACTACTACAAAGCATTTGGAACATCCAATGAAGGTGAAGGATTCTTTTTTTTAATTTCTTTTTAGTTGTGTTTGTCATTTTTTTTGTTATTAAGCTCACCCTAGTAATTAGGCATGAAGGTTTTAGTTTTACTGTGTTTTTGTCAATTTTTTTTTCATTTTGTCTCTAACACAATACTAATCTCTTTTTCATAGTCAAATTCCTAGTTCACATAATGGCATGCCCAGTGGGACCGAATAGCTTCACAAAAATGATCACAAATCTCTTTCAAACAACCTAATAATTATTTCCTTATAGAATCTTGAATTAAGAAGCCAAAAAGAGTGAAAATTTGAGTAAAAACATGTTTTTATAGAAGTCACAGGTTTATTTTGACACAGTCATGGTATTATTGCTCTAAGTTGTAAGATTTTCCTGCAACTTGTGGTATTGTGCTTAACTATTTTTCTTTCAAACTATCTTTGTGTTTCTGTGTAAGTTTAACAATACTACTACTAGCTCAGTAGTAGGATTGTTTTACAACTTGTGGGGTTGCCAAACTAAGTCACAATATTGTCTAACTACTAGTAGGTTAAGCAACAATACCACTACTTTTAAAGTGGTAGGATTGTCTTGCAATTCATGATATTGTCACTGTGAGTCACGGTATTATAGTGTGCAAAATAGGCCATTTTTTGAATCTTTGTTTGGGGTCATCTAGACTCCATTTTTGATGATTTTTTTTGAAACCATGTGTTTTCTTCTAAATTTTTTGAATATGTAATTATTTTCATGTGAAGTTGTATAAATGTTTTTGCAAGTCTGTTAAAACCAAAAGTAGTAGGATTGTCAACCCAAATAGTGGTATTATTACCCTAAGCTATGGTATTATTGCCCCAAGTCATGGTATTGATACCTTGAGTCATGGTATTGTTACCCTTAGTCATGGTATTTTTACCCTGAGTCATGGTATTATTACCTCGAGTCACAGTATTGTTACCCTGAGTCACACTAATATTACCCTGAGTTTCAGTATTTTAGACTCGAGTAATAGGATGGTTTTTCTTTGTTAAACTAACATGAATAATAGAATTATTGACTTGAGTGGCAATTTTGTAGAGTTTTAGGATTGCTCTGTCAAGTAGTAGGATTACACTATGTCAACCTGAGAGCTCATTTTCTAAGTTGATTTTTTCATCTTCAAAAGTGCTTCAAAGTTAAATCACTTGTAACATTTTTCTTGCAGGACCAGCTTGGAAAATTGCTAAAACATGTTTAGATCATCTTTTGCATTCTTTAAAATGAACTCAGAACATTATTTTGGTGTTTAATATAACATTTAGTTGCTTAAGTAAGTATTTTTTTGAGCATTAATTTTCAAAGTTCACAATCTTAAGACCAAGGGGTCAAAATAACACCACCACACCTTTCGATTTGGGGCTTAAAAATGAACTCATCTTTTAAAGATTTTGTGTTCACTACTTATTTCAATTAGCACTTTGTTTTTGTAAAATACAAGGATGTTGTGTGTATGCTCTTTCATTTTTCCCCTTTAGGGAACCCTTGGAATCAAAAGTGTTTTCTTTATTTACAAATTGACTAGTCCAAGGCATAGAAATAACATCATCTAAAGCACTCCCCAAAAACTCATAAAAGTATTGGGTGACCTTGACAATGAACCTAAAGTATTTCTATTTTATGATTTCTTTATTTCATGTAAACTAGGCTTGCAAGGGGGATGCCATTACCTCCCATGAGTTCTTTAGTGAAGCTTTAACCTATGGTTTCACCTCTCAATACTAACTTCATTTAGATCCATATTAGAGTTACACATGGGATGTAGTGGCACTTTGGACATGACACTACACTGAGTGAACAATAGGATGTAGTAGTTACAAAAAGGACTAGACATTTTTGTAACAAGCCAAGTGATACAAACCCAAAATCCATGATTTTATTTTGCATTGTTTGACATGAAAGCCATTGTGCAATTGATTCCCCTAGAATGTTTGGAAACTTGTAGATCTTAGACAAATCCCCACTTTCCATTAAAGTATTGTTGGTGAAAGGTGCACCTCAAGGTCCATGTCACAGTACTATCATTTGAGAGAAGGGGGTGTAAAAACCCTACTATATAATGCACATTTACTTTTGGATGAAAACTTAAAATCCTCTCAAATGATGTATATTGATGGATTCCAACAATACTAAACAACCTTTTCAGTTTAGGATCTAAGAGTGATTAATTATTTGGTTTTATCCTAGATTAAAGTCTTGTTTAGAGTCAAAACTTGGTGTAAAAAAATTATACAAAATAAAACACATGACCCTCATTTTCCTTTAAACAAAGAGGCATTATGCTACCCATGTGAAATCATCAATTTGCCTTGTTCAAAGTTCACCAAAACATGGAGTCATATCATCCATTTTAGTGCAGTTATGCTACCCAATTGAATCTGGACCTTTACCAAAGTTTTTTTAAGTCCTTCATTTATAGTTTAAATTCAAAATTGCACCTTTATAAGTTCATAGGTTTGATGTGTTAAATGGGTTTGCCATTTGTACTAAACTTGAGGGAGCTTAGGTTTAATTTATAATTTGGGTTGAAGGTTGTTTAAGACTCATGATCGTTATCACCACTTGATAGACTTAAGTCATTTTGTACTAAACACTTACAATTTGAGTATATGAACCACAACATTTTGAGTCAAGAAAGGTAGTTATTAAGTTATGGAGCTAAAAGCTTCACATGTATGCAAATGTGGAGGTTGTTGAGTGTTACAGTAACCGATGTCAGTCAGGCCAATTGACATCGATCATATCTTCAGCTACACAGTAACTGACATCAGTTATAGTTGGCTTGCATTGGTCAGATAGGAACCGATGTCAGTCACCTATGTGTTTCCAGAACTGGTCTAATTTTAGACGGACAGTCAGTTTGCATGTAAAGACTAATTTTAGTCTTGAGTCTACATTTCTAATTATTGTTTACTTGGGGATCTATTTAAGAGACCCATGGGGTTGTATTGTAATCAAGGACTAAGGATTAGATCCTTCAAGTGTAAGATCTAGAAGGTCTGCAAGAGTGCAAGACCAGGAAGATCTATAGGTAATCAAGGTCAATTGATCTGCAGGGTGTGAAAGATCAAGATCTATTGGTGGAGGGAACAACAACTCAGTATTGAGTTGATTGTTGGTTGTAATTGATTGAGAGAGAGAACTCTTGAGGGAGAATTACTGTACACCCAAGAGGTGTGGGAAGAGTGTGATTTCTTCATTGTATTTCCTTCTGGAAGAGTGTTAATATAGATTGTATTGTTTCTCATATCATCTATTCTTTGTTGTTTCTGATTTCTAGTTACTTATTACTTTTGGTTTAATTCTATGTTTAGTTGCTTATACAAAGGTAATCAATTGTACTCTTAGGGGAGGATCCTAATAGTTGGTATCAGATCTAGGATCACTAACAAGTTGTAGAGTAGGTTAGTGTTTTTTTTATTACAGGTCACTCACAGGGGTTTCTATTTGAGTGGGAGTAAAGCAATGGCAGAAGAAAGTAAGCTAAGAATGGAGAAATTCAATGGCAAGAATTATCAATTATGGAGGATGCAAATAGAAGATTATCTGTATCAGAAAGATCTCTACTTACCATTGGGTGGGGTTTCAAGCAAGCCCACATGTATGCAAGATGAAGAATGGAGTGTTCTTGATAGAAAGGCTCTGAGATCTATAAGGTTGAGCCTAGCATCATCTATGATCTCCAACCTATCACAGGCAAAGACAATGGTAGAGTTAATGGAATCTTTAGCAAATTTATATGAAAAACCCTCAGCTTTGAATAAGGTATTTCTTATGAAGCAATTATCTAATTTGCAAATGCAGGAAGGTGGATCGGTATATAATCATCTTAGTGATTTCCATGGTTTAGTAAACCAGTTAAATTTAGTTAAAATAGGTTTTTATGATGAAATTAAGGCTCTCTTAATCTTATGCTCTTTACCTGAAAGTTGGGATAGCTTGGTAATGGCAGTAAGTAATACTGCGTCTGCTTTAAATATCTTGAAAGTTGATGATGTTGTTAGTGTAATCTTGAATGAAGAAATTCACAAGAAAAGCACAAGGGAAACATCAGATAATGTTTTAAGTGTTGAAATCAGGGGAAAGTAAAGAGAGAAGGTCGAGCAAGGGAAATCAAGGTCAAAGATAGGTAGTAGATCCAAATCTAGAAATGGAGGTATAACCTAATGGAATTGTGGAAAGAAAGGGCATGTAAAGAAAGATTATTGGTTGGTAGAAGATCAACATGAAGGAAATAAAGAAGCAAATGATGCATCATTTACAGGTATTGTTGTACAAGATGCTCTTATATGTTCCTTGGATAAAGTAAAATCTTGGGTTTTATATTTTGGTGCCTCTTTCCATGCAACCCCAAATAGAGATTTTTTTCATGATTATGTCCATGGAGACTTTGGAAAACTTTATTTAGGGGATGGTAAACCTTGTCAAATTGTTGGAAAAGGGAAAATGTAGCTGAAATTGTAGACTGGAAACATATGGGTGTTGAAGGATGTCATGCATGTTCCCATCCTGAAGAGGAGTCTAATTTCTACAGGAAAGTTGGGTGATGAGGGTTGCATAGTAACTCTCACAGTGGAATCTTGGAAAGTTTCCAAGGGTGCACTTGTATTAACAAGAGGTAAGAAAGTAGGTACACTTTATCTATCTACTTGTATTACTAATTCTCCTTTTGTTTTATCTACTTTAGATGTAGATGCAAAGATGTGGCTCTGTAGGCTTGGTCACATGAGTGAGAAGGGAATGCATGTTCTTAAGTCAAATGTTAAGAACTAGAAAGCCTTGGTTTTTAAGGAGAAGTGATGGACAGTGATCAGCTCAAGAGGTTGAATAATTTTGAGTAGGCCAATGTTGATTTGGACAAGGTTATGATCCAAAATGAGCTCGCAGGTAAAAATCACCACTCACAGGAAAACACAGAGACTGACATTGGTCAGGAAATTGACGTCGATAGTCAGGTGGAAATCGACGTCGGTCAGGTAAGAACTAACATCGATGAGGTCAGTCAAGAGGAATCGACATCAGTCGAGTGCAGACTGAGAGATGACTGGGATCGATCACTGTTAAAACAAAATTTGGGTAGATAATAAGCTATCAAGGAGTCTTACATGCCCATAAGGAGGTCTAAAAGGGTAAGTAAGCCTCAAATTCATTATTCCCCTTCTTTATACTACTTGTTACTCACTGATGGTGGAAAACTAGGAAGTTTTGAAGAGGCAATATAGGTAGAATCCAGAAAATAGTGAGAGCATGGCATGAATGAGGAAGTTGATTCCTTGGGAGAGAACCAAACGTGGGATTTGGTAGAGTTTCCAGTTGGAAAGAAAGCACTGAGAAATGAATGGATTTATAGGTTAAAGAAAGAAGAGAATGGATAGGTGAGATAGAAGGCCAAGTTATATGGTCTTGAGCAAGCTCCAAGACAATGGTATTTGAGGTTTGATAGATGTATGACAAAGCATGGCTTTAGTCAATGTCAATGTGACCATTGTGTTTATTTTACCAAATTGGATAATGATAGCTACATTATCTTGTTACTATATGTAGTGTATATACTTGTTACAGGGTCACACATGCAGGGAATTACTGAGCTAAAGGTAAAATTAGCTCACACATTTTCCATGAAGGATTTGGGAGCGAAAATCCTTAGCATGAGTATTTATAGAGACAGGGAAAATCACAGGTTGATTTTGTCTCAAGAGGATTATGTGAATAAGGTAGTTGAGAGGTTCAATTTGCTGGATGCATAAATTGGTAAGCACAACTATGGTTGAACAGTTCAAGCTAAGCAAAGAATAGTGTCCTAAATCACATAATGAGGTTTAGTACATGTTATGTACTAGACCTGATATTGCCCAAGCAGTGGGAGTTGTCATCAAGTTTATGGCCAATCTAGGAAAGAAGCACTGGAAAGTAGTTTAGTGGATTCTCAGATATCTGAGAGGGACCAACAGTAGGTATTTATGCTATGCAGGGTCAAGCACTTCTCTACATGGGTATGTAGATTCAGATATGGTAGGTGACTTGGATGGTAGGAGAAGCACCATAGGATATATGTTCACTGTTGGTGGAATGACGGTTAATTGGATTTCAAAGTTGTAGAAGGTTGTTGCAGTCATAGTGGCTAGCAAGGAAATGATATGGATGATTTGGTTCATGGAAGAGTTGGGAAAGGAGCAAGAGAGTTATAGATTATACATTGATAGTCAAAGAGAAATTCATTTGGCAAAGGATTTAGCCTTTCATTCAAGAACCAAACATATATAGCTTAGGTACCACTTCAATAGACAGGCATTGGAGGATGGACAGTTGAAGCTGGAAAAGATCCATATGGATAGGAACCCTACAGGGATGTTAACAAAGTCAAGAACAAAGGAGAAGTTGAATCTTCATTCAACTTCTGTTGGTCTTCAAGATTGAAGATGGGGATACAAGATAGAAACAAATTAGATGTTGTACAGGTATAGGTATAGGTGTAGCTATTTATCTCCAAGTGGGAGATTGTTAAGTTGTGGAGCTAAAAGCTTCATAGGTATGCAAATATGGAGGTTGCTAAGTGTTACCGTAACTAATGTCAATTAGGCCAACCGATATCGGTCATATCTTCAGCTACATAGTAACTGACATCAGTTATAGTCAAACATCGGCCACCTGTGTGTTTCTAGAACTGGTCTAATTTTAAACAGACAGTCAGTTTGCATGTAAAGACTAATTTTAGTCTTGAGTCTACATTTATAATTATTGTTTGCTTAGGGATCTATTTAAGAGACCCATGGGGATGTATTGTAATTAAGGACTAAGGATTAGATCCTTCAAGTGTAAGATCTAGAAGGTCTGCAAGAGTGCAAGACTAGGAAGATCTATAGGTAAGCAAGGTCAGTTGATCTGCAGGGTGTGCAAGATCAAGAAGATCTGCTAGTGGAGGGAACAACAACTCAGTATTGAGTTGATTGTTGGTTGTAATTGATTGAGAAAGAGAACTCTTGAGGGAGAATTACTGTACACCCAAGAGGTGTGGGAAGAGTGTGATTTCTTCATTGTATTTCCTTCTGAAAGAGTGTTAATATAGATTGTATTGTTTCTCATATCATCTATTCTTTGTTGTTTCTAATTTCTAGTTACTTATTACTTCTGGGTTAATTCCATGTTTAGTTGCTTATACAAAGGTAATCAATTGTACTCTTAGGGGAGAATCCTAACAGTAGTGTTATGCTATCAAATTTGTGAGAAATTATCTTTACCTTAGAGATTTTTTGAAACAAGCATTTTGTCACATATTTTGGGTAGTCTAGCGTTGTTACGCTACCCAGAACATTTTAGATATTGTTTCATAGGCCCTCTTGCATAGAGTTCAAATTTGTTCCTACATTTTCAAATCAATCCAAGTGTACCTTTGTGAACCTTTATCTAGCATAATTACATTGTTTTCTTTTTGTCTATCTTATTTTTCAAAATAACAAAGTTTTATACCATTATTTGTGAAAAAAATAAACTATCTCTAAAGTGCCTTGTGTTTCCTACCTTATACCTATTTGATCGATTGCATGTCCAAGAGTCAAATTCCTAGTGTTTGTTAGAAGTGTTTCAAATCTGTTAGATTAAAATTTTCATCTATTTCAAAGTCTAGCTTTTGATGTTGTTTGGCTAAGAGTCCTAGTGCATGCCTTGTTTGAGTCTAGCTTTTAATGCCACGTTTTGGCCGAAAGACCTAGCAACTTTTAATATCCTAGATTAGAGTGATTTGAAACACTTCAACCTTAACGTTTGGCATTTATTTTTGGTTAATTTACTTAATATTTTTTTGTGTAAGGTGTGTAATGTTAGACACTTAGGATTATCTTGAGTTATCATAAATCTTTGCATAAACCTTTTTGATCCTTTGGATGAATCTAGACCATGTTTGAATATCATCTTTTAGACATTATATTTTAAGATTTTATAGAATTCTTTGACCTTTTATTGAATTTTTTTTTACTATGGATCCCAACATATATTCCTACACTTGTAGTGGACTCATGTACAATCTAGGGATTAGTAATTTGGTTGCATAGGAAAAAATGGTGCAAGACCCCTACACAGATAATATTACTTATGAGATGGATCTTTATCCCTCTTATATACTTAATTAGGGGTACAAATCCAAGATCCATTGGATAATTATTTGGTTATTACACCACCTTATTCAGAACAAGACCAAGAATAAACTGTATAATATCTAGCTACAATACCCACAACTAATGAATTAGTTATTCAATAGTCATGCACTACTAATATACCTTACACATGTGATCCATTTTTATTTGAGTATCATTTGTTAGAGAATAAATATGAGATTTTGGTTTGATCCATAGAGGTAGGGGCCAAGTTTTTGGTAGAATTCCCCCATGAAAATTTACCAAGCCTAATAAGAATGCCCCACAATATAATTTACAATCAATAGGCTTCTTCTATCAATCCTTTGGCTCTAGTCTAAACAACATATCCAAAGCCTTATATGCCTAAAAAAGGAAAAAACATCATGGAATACCACTTTAACCAAATGTAGATGGCATATAAAACCTACTTGAGTCTAGTACATAATTTCAATCAGATGACCATGGTGAGCAAACCTTTTATTTACTTAGTTCCTTCAATAAGAGTTTTGATAGAGTTAACTAGTCAAGAAAATTATAGTTCAAACCCATTCATGTAAAACACTTCAGTAGAAAACTTATTGTATATGCCCATTATTGAAGAAGTGTCTTCTAATTCTACATAGAATAATGAGAAAAATATAGTGGATAATGTGCAAACAACATCCAATCTAAATCAAAGTGGTATTGATGCATGAACAACTATTCAACAACATGTGCCTGTAGTTAATACCATGAGTGGATCATCATACTAAGGAATAGGAGCTTCTAAACTCCAACTTTCATTACCTACTTCCCAACCTCAACCAGCTCCATTAAATATGCAACCAATAGGATTAGGTAGTCAACCAACAACCAATCTCATGCCTCAATAGTTGAATATGACAAATCCTACTCCTCAATAAGTGACACGTAATATTCCATAATAGCGGGCACAATATAATTTACCAATGCAACAAAGGATAATTGTATTACCACCTCAACAAGGGGTAACTAATGTTCCACCTCATCAGGTAGTGACAAACACACCTCTTCAGTCACAGGCTAGTGTACCAATCCAACACCAAATGATGGCTAGCCAACAATGTGTAAATATTGGTTAGCAAAAGATGATGAATCCCTAATGTGAATCCACTTCCTAATAGGGATTTTTTTAACAAGGAGGCTTCCATATTTCTCAAGTACCTACTAGCCAAAAATTAGTTCAAAATGTGCCACAAGCTCAAAGACAGGGTCTTGGTTCATAAGTTCCCACTTAACAATAAGGTTTGATTAGTTGGAAACGTGTCCCTTTTCAATCACAACAAGCATAGTATGGGCATATTTATCCATCCCAAACCCAAAATCCCCAAAATTAGGTCTACATAGCCCACCCAAACTAGAATATAACACAACCAAATGTGTAATTCTAAGTATATCCTAATCCACGTATGCATATTCCTGGTCCATTTCCAAACCAAACCAATGTATCCTAATACATCTCTCCATCATACCCAGTCAAAGTGTCCCACTTGTGACCTCACAACCATCTACCCAAACCAATATTCTTCCTCAAACCAATGTTCCTTTTAGTTTCTTATCCCAAGAATTGTAACAGATGAAGGATGTAATTACTACCATTCAAGCTGGGAAATAAACTAAAAATTTTAAGTTGGATGATGTGTGTTCTTATCCATTCAACATGGAGTATTTGTAGATACCATTTTTTTAACGATATAAACCACCAAAATTTAACAAATATAAAGGGAAAGGTGACCCTAAGGCCCATTTAACTAAGTTCTTTGTCGTATGTCAACCAGTGGCATATAGTGATATATACCTTTTATTGTTGTTTCCTAGGATCTTTGATGGACAAGCCTTGGATTGGTTCTTAAAGTTACCCAAGAATTTAGTAACAAATTTTGATGATCTTTTTGATAAGTTTGTGCAACACTTTTTCTTATAATCTTGAACATGGGATTTCATTGGCAAATTTGACACAAGCAAAACAAAATGCTGTTGAGAGATTTGTAAGTTATCTACAGTGATGGAGAGCCCTTGCAATCTGATTCACCCATAGTTTACCAGATAAACAATTAGCCACTATGTTTACTAAAAATTTCCATAGTGAGATAGATTATCATCTAGAACTACAATGTGTGCATACTTTCAAGGAGATCATCGATAAAGGCTTATTGATTGAGCGAGCCCTTATTAATAAAGAGATCATCAAGCTTACTTTAACTAATCATAATCAAGGTACCAATCAAGGAAGTGTCCAAAACCAACATCTAATCCAAGTACAAACATCACAACCACCATAGGCCAATAACCAAGATAGACCAAAGCAATTCAATCATAATAATAATGTTATGGGCAATAATGTAACTGAGTCACGCCATGTCTAAATAATGCAAACATCACCTGCACAACCTTTTTAGCTTACTCTTACCCAACAACCTCTCTAACCAATACCACAAGCCCAATAACTGAGACCTGTGCAATAAATACAGTAACTTTTACCATTGTAAACCCCTCTTTCAAGGAGAACTATGCCTATGCATCATGTCTTTAGTAACCTAAGAGAGCCTATTAAATCTATATTTCATAAATTTACCAATGCTAATCTAATTATTTAGCCTATACCAAAGCATTATCTGTAAGGCATTCCTTATCCTAATTGGTACCATGAAAATGAATTCTATGAATATCATCGGGTCAACGGGCATAATCTATGAAGATGTGTGAAAATCAATCATTTATTGATAATATGTTGGATAATAGGGAGATAACATTGGATAATGGTGCTTCCACCTCTAATCAAACTCTTGGGATTTATCAAAACCCCTTCCCCCAATATAACACCCAATAACAACATGACAATTAGCAATAACAGTAATAAAACTGGCCGATGTAACAACAAAATTAGTCATGTCAAAATCAAAGGCTAAACTAGTATATTTAACAAAAGAACCCAAAGAATTAAAATAATGGAAAAAACTAAGGTTAGAATGGTAATAACCAACTAACCTACCATGCAGTTGCACATGACTACAATAGGGTTGTAGGTCATATTGTAAGGGGTAGCATTAATATAATCTCCATTAATCCTAGACCAAGCACTAATCAATCTAGACCATTTATAAACAATAATACTAAACCAAATTACATAGATAATCCTTCTTTGACCTAGGACTACACATAGGCAAACTAGCAAATCAGGACACCCACTTTTGGACCATGTACCGATAACTCACCCTTTTCACGTGACCACATACAAGTGCACTAGCAACTGAGACTTGTCCTATCTCATCCCACACCATTCCCAACATTTTTTAGCAATTATGGTCTAGCATCTAATCTTGATTATGAAATCACAACTTGAAGGTTAAAGATTACTATCCCAGGCCCACAACCATCTACCACTTTTCTTGTTATCTAACCAATCATTTAGCCTCAAAATAAACCATTCACCATTGACCAAAACAAGACACTAACACAAATTTATATTTTAGATTTTATGTGAATGTCAACAATCCACAAGAACATTTTGAATTAGTTTTAACCCAATCCATTATTGCCAGTGACATATCCCTTGATAAATTTCAATCTTTGGTTGGACACCTAGTTCTAGCCAAACAGGTCACATTCAACCAAAGTGATATGTCTTCCCTTGGCCCACTCCATAATAATCCATTGTATATAGATTTTTATATAAAGTGGCATAAAGTGAAACGTGTCCTTATAGACAATGGTTCAAGCCTCAACATAGTGTCTCTAAAGCTCATCAAGCTTCTTGGATACATAATGGTAGATCTCCAGTCATAAATGATAACTATCAAATCCTATGATAATCAAGAAAGAGAATCATAAGGCACCATTGACTTACCAGTTATCATTGGGCCTTTAACCCATGATAGACTTTGCTATGTGCTTGATCTTGAGTTGTCACATAATAGGCTTCTAGGTAGGCCTTGGTTACATGATATTTGTGTAGTCCCATCAACACTACACCAATGTATCAATTTCTCTCACTCAGGGCTGGAAGTGAATGTTCAAGGATATTTACACCCATATGAACACTACAAACACCTCAAGGCCAAGTTTCAAATCTATAATCACTAAAATGGCATGAATCCAAGTTATAATTAAGATAAAGGAAAGGCCATACTTATTGATCCTCCATAGGATAATTGCATATATTCTAATACCTTGGATTCCCTTTCCCACATGCTACCTCCCGAAGCTTGCAATCATTTCACTATTTCAAATAATGATCCAAAGGAGTATGTGACCCATGATACCTTCCATATTTCCAATCTTCATCAGAATCCAAATACCTTTGGATGACCTAAAAATACCCCACACATGCATTGGCAACAAAAGAAAAAAGATAAGGGACCTATCATGTTTGTACCTGCATCTGGCCTAGAACCAGACCCTCTTAAAGGGGATGAATCATGGTTGTACAATGACAACCAAGCTGATTGTTATAAAAGTGAAAAGTATATTTTTCCCAATAAGATCCTGGAGCATCAAGATTATGAAGGAAGAGGACTTAAACTAAATCAATGAGGAACCATTGAGCCAATATCCATGACTAAGTATAAAAGACCCTATGGACTTAGATTTAAACTACCTGGGGGTGACCCCACATATCTTATTCAAGTTTCATCACTAGTGGCTAGTAATGATGATGTTGAAAATGAAGCCAAGTTTGATCATAGACTCACATTTGATGACCTAACTAAGACTAACCTATTTGATAATAATGCCATTTCAACCCTTACCCCAGTCATTCATCACAACCCATTGCCATTGCACTATCCCCAACTAATAGATTGGAACCAACAAGAATCCAATTTATTAGTTGATAAGTTTTAGAATGATGAGGCATTTTGTGATTTTCTATGCCTTAGAGACAATGTTCCGTTGGGAGATCATAAATCAAGATTCTCAATTACATTATATCCTACAGCCTATTTTAAAGAGCAAGTGAACACCTTTATCCAAAAATAAAAAAATAAAACATTGAGTTCCCCAATTGAAAATATTTTTGAGGCATTTTTTGACCAGGGAAAAAGTAAATATGAAGGCTAGTCTAGTGGTGAAAACCTATTTTAGGTGTCATTAGGTGGGGGTGTTCATTCTTCTTCAAATTTAGATTAGGAGACCACCAATGATAAACTTTCCTATAGATTTGAGTTCAATTTTGAACAATAACAAGTGTTTGATCAAATTCTTCAAGAATTTATAACTATTTTTGTCACATGAATAGATCTCCCATTAGGGGACTCAAATTCATCATGCCTAGGAGACATTGAAGAGCAAGTCCTAACAGAGGACCCTAATATAGTCCAATATTTTAGGTATTTTCCTAATATCCTAGATGATGGTTCGACCCTTCTATTCAAAGATATAATAGAGGTAAACATCGAGACTCCATCAGACCTAAAATGTATCAAATTAGGCATGTCCCACTCTAAGGAGGAACATGAAGTCTTTATAGCTCTGTTGAGAGAATTTGTAGATATCTTTGCATGGGATTATTCTAAAATATTAGGTTTGGACCTCACCTTAGTTCTACACCACCTTATGGTCAATCCTGATGCCAAACCAGTGAAACAAAAACTATGTAAGATGCATCCTTAAATTACTATCTTGGTAGAGAAATAGTTGGAAAAACTCTTAGAAGCAGGGTGTATTTGGTCCATTGACTACTTAGAATGGATATCTAATGTTGTACCTATTATCAATAATCCTAAAGGAATCAAAATCTATACTAATTTTTGAGACAAACAAATATTGTCCTAAGGATGACTTTCCATTGC
Source organism: Torreya grandis (assembly GCA_037957365.1). NCBI lineage: Eukaryota > Viridiplantae > Streptophyta > Pinopsida > Cupressales > Taxaceae > Torreya > Torreya grandis. The sequence goes on along the minus strand of JARHVA010000726.1, from coordinate 2,133,722 downwards.
CTAATATTGATATGATCATCAATTCCAAAGTAGGTTATGAAATGTTATGCTCTCATAGATGGGTTTTTAGGATACAATCAGATCAGAACAACACTAGAAGACCAACATAAAACAACATTCACGACTCCATGGGGAACATTTTATTATTAGGTAATGTCATTTGGTCATAATAATGTTAAAGCTACATATCAAAGGGCTAGGACTGTCATATTCCATGATACGATGCATGATATTATTGAAGACTATGTTGATGACATATTAGGCAAATCCAAGACTAGGGCCGACCATCTAGCAGTGCGACATAGGATATTTGCAAGACTACAAGAGTATAAAGTCAGACTCAATCTAAAGAAATGTGTGTTTGGCATAACCTTAGGAAAATTACTTAGATTTATCGTGTCTTGTAGAGGTATTGAAGTTGATCTGGCCAAAGTCCATGTTATAACTGAGATGCTACCACCAATTAATTTGAAGCAACTCGATAGTTTATCGGGAAAGATCCAATCAATCTAATGCTTCATCTCTTAATTATAAAAAAAAGTGTCATCCATTTAACATATTTTGAAGAAGGGAGTTGCATTTCACTGGGATGACCACTACCAAATAGCTTTTCAACAACTTAAGGACTATCTAGTTAATCCACCTATTTTGTTACCTCTTATGCTAGGAAGGTCATTCTTGTTGTATCTATCAGCTACTGATAATGACTGAGGGGAACTTTTAACTCAACATGATAACAATGGAAAAGAGCATGTAGTTTAATACTTAAGTCATACCTTGGTTACTATTGATGTAGAAGATTGCACCCTTGGCAGGAGGTTGAGCTCCTGCCTTCTTCATACAACTATGGAAACTCCCCTCTCACTTGTGGGACTGGTGAAGCTGGAGGTGAGAGTCTCTAGGTAAAGTCTAGCTCCCTTTGATGCATCATATTCGTTCCAAAAAGTGTTCACACACACACACACACACACACACACACACACACACACACATAATGGGGGGGATGAAAAGTAAGAGAGATTACAGGAAAACAAACTACTTTAAAGAGGTGATGCACCAAAAATAAGTTGACCTTCTCACATCCACACCTTAAATTAGACATACACATACATACACTTTAGACATTGGCAGAAGGACTAGATTTGCAAGAGCTTGACAGAGAGGCTTTAATGAAAATACATAAAAATAGAGATTCACCAAAGGTGTTGTGAAAGGCACACTGTAAGGTAATTTCTTCTATTTCTTCACTTCTAAATAGAACTCTCCTTATTAGCTGAAGAAATGGCACCTTGTAGACAACAAATATGTTGGTGTTAGACCTATGAAAGCATCAAGAAACAATGACTAAACACAAACTAACACTCAAGACATACACAAAAATATCTATCCAAGATAGAGGTAAAAAATGCGTTTATTGATTCAGGTGAAATTTTGCCAGGTCTACGCCTTACAAATGTCGAAGATGATTTCTCAAATGAAAATTCCTTGATATATAGGAGAAGAAAGGAGGCCTTTTGGCACCCCTTTTACAAGTGACCCATGTGCCTTACGAGCATTGGGAAGATCAAGCTGCCTAAAAAATAAATGTTGTGTCAGCCCTAGTTTTGACTTCAGGCATTTTTTTGACATGGCCGCACTATTTCCTCATTAATCGAGGCTACTTCTTGAAGGCGTCTACACAAGTTGTCTACTCATAAGTATAAAATGAAGAAAAAGGATCACACGGTTGGCCCAATGGTCAATTTGTAGCCATTATTTCACCTATTGGAGTAACTTCTCAAATCGAGGATTCCCTTCGCCACTTGGACTATCTGCCTACTCCATGCTTGGCACTTTATCTTTTTCCTATCTTGTCTCTTTTGGCTCCTTCGGCCCTTGGGGGTGATCTCCTAGCGGGTCACTACATTTTTGGGTTTCCTTTCATGGTTGGCATCCTTTTAGTTTGAAAGCAAATAGCTATTTCACTGTGTTAAATTTGACATTCACGCGGCTATCATTACTTTGAAAACCAACAGCTAATTCACTTTCTTAAGGTTGATAGCTTTCTGGACGTCACCATCCCTAGAAAAATGTCATCGGTCCTTCGTAGGGTTTTTCTACTTGAATTCCCTTCTTAGCACCTTCCTGAAGGGAAGGTGACCCTTCAGCCTCTACTTTGTGCCCCTTTATTTGGCTGAGAGTCCCCCACAAGGGCACCTACCCTTCAGGGTCCTTCAATGGGTCGCTATGCTCTTCCAGATTGTTTCCCAAGTTTTTGTAGGATTTTGTCTGCAGACATTTTCCTGTGGACTTTTGTCTATAGACATTTTCCCACAAACTTTTGTCTGCAAACATTTTGACTGAGTTTCTCAGCGTGGCTTTCCCTAAATTCCTTCAGACAAAAAGTCTAAAGGAATTTGAGACTTAAACAAAATCCAAACTTACCCTTCAGCTACCTTTTCTTTGAAGTGCTTGCCCTCTGCAAGGGCATTTAAACTTTGAGCTGCCCTTCGGCCATCTAGGCATACCCTTGAACCAAGCTGTTGAACCAAAAAATGGTTCAACAGTTCAAGTTGTTCAACCATTGCACGCCAATGCCAAGTGAATCAAAGCTGATGAACTTGAAGTCGTTGAACCATCTAATTGAACCAAATGACTGAACCATTCATATGAACCAAAGCTTGAAACAAGGTCATTTGAACTGTAGATGGGTGAACCAAGTGCCAATTGAACCAAGAGCGGTGGTCTTGAAGATTGAACTAAGGCCTAAACCAAGGCCAAATTCGTTAGACAAGAGCCTAAAAAGTCTTGAAAACCCCAGCATTCTCTGAACTAATCCTCCTTGCACCAAAAAACTAACCAACTGAGTCTATAAAAACATGAAGGCTGTAGGGAACTATTGAATCCTTAGAAAATATTCTTGTAGAGTCCATAGATTTTATAAGACATGTGAAAAATTAGAAGAAATGGCCTAGAACATCAAGAGGCAGAAGGGGACCAAAATTTTTCCCTATTGGGAAAAAATTGCTCAACAGTTACATATGAACACAACTATGCACCTATTGAAAAATCTTGTCTAGCTATAGTATTCACAACTCAAAAATTGTGCCATTATATGTTGAATAATAAGACCATGGTCATTTCAAAAGTAGATCCACTCAAGTATCTACTATCTAAAATAACTTTACAAGGTATAAAGGCCAAATGGATCATGCTTCTTAGTGAGTTTAACATAGATTATGTCAATCAGAAGGTAATTAAAGGACATGTCCTTGTAGATCAACTTGTTGAAGCACCCCTTGAAAACACAAAACCACTCACATTTTATTTTCCTAATGAATCCATAATGACCATCATTGACACACCTCTTAAGGATTAGTTCTAGAATCTATATTTTGATGGTTAATTTACTGCACATGGATTAGGGGCAAGCCTCTTATTTGTTACACCATATGGGATCTAATCCCTAAATCATTTAGAATTAATTTTCCTTGTACAAACAACATGGTTGAGTATGAATCACTTGTCACAGGACTTTGATAGGTAGTATAATGGAACATATCTCATCTCTAAATTTATGGTGATTCTTAATTAATCATCAATCAGGTCACAGACCATTTCCAAACCAAAGATGACAAGTTGGTTCCATATAAGGCTATGGTTGATACCCTAAAGCAAAAAATTACAAATATCCAATTTGAGCATATAGCAAGGGCTAGTAATAGAATTGTAGATACCATGGTTAATATTGGCTCTCTAATTCAACAAACAGACCAAGCTAGAGAGTATCAGTTATTTGTTGAGAATTTGTTAGCACCAGCTCATGAACCTTCAACCATTGTAATGATTTGTGATATTGTTGGTCCTAATTCTATTTGGTACTTAGACCTTTATAGCAACCTTCATGACTAATTTATACCACCTAACCTATCTCAAAAAAAAACCAAAGCCTTTATTCATCATTCCACTCATTATACTCTACTTAGATCCACCCTTTACCACCATAGTTTCTATGGAAGTCTACTTCATTGTTTAACTTTGGCAGATTCTACACTAGCATTAAGAGGAGTTCATGAATGGGTATGTAGATCTCATTCTAGCAGGGCAGTCATATCCAATAAGCTCTTGCATACTGGTTATTATTGGCCCATGATGGATGCATATGCAGTTGCATATGTAAATAAGTGTGACAAATGTCAATGGTATGCTAATTTGATTCATGCCCTAGCCTAAACTTTGAAAATAATGTTAACACCATGGTCATTTGCTACATGGAGACTTGACCTCATTGGGAAAATAAAACCCACTTCATCTAATGGCCATAAACATACTCTTTCCACCACTGAGTATTTCACTAAGTGGGTTTAGCTATACCCCTCACTTACATGATTGGAAAACAAATTTCCAAGTCCATCTTCAACAATATCATTTACCACTATGGTATCCCCTTTGACCTTATATCTAATAATGGAGGATCATTTAATAATATGGATGTTGATAAGCTATGTACTGAATATAACATCATACAACATTTTTCCATAGTATATTACCCTCAAGGTAATGGCTATGTTGAAGCATTAAACAAAACCATTGTCAATATTATCAAAAATATTGTAAATGATGTTGGTCATAATTGGCACCTACATATATTCCATACCCTTTAAGCATACCATACCAATCATTGTACTCCCATAGGAGCCACTCCATACTCACTTGTTTATGGTACTAAAGCCATCTTTCCCATTGAGGTCGAATTGCCTTCACTACACATATCTTTCAAGCATGTCCTAGATGATCATGAATATCAAGTAGCTCACCTGTAAGAGCTAGACCTACTTGATAAAAAATGCATAGTTACATTCAACAATCTTTAGGCATATCATAACTGACTCAAAAGCCACTACAATCAGCGTGTCAAGTATTGAACATTTGAACTTGGTGATTTTGTTCCTAAAAAAACCAAAATACTACCATAGCTAAGAAGAAGCATAAAATTAAATTCAAAACAAACTAGATAGGGCCTTTCATCATTACTGTATATTATGGATCAGGAGCACATATGCTTGCCACACTAGATAGAGATGAACTTCCTGAGCTGATGAATATTATTCACCTCAGGTACTATGCTAAAACACTAAGGTGTATTATCTATAAGGACCATTTTAGTGGTGCCATTTTATCACTATTCTTCTTTGTACAAATATTATTCGTATCCATCCTCTTAGTTGTATCCACTTTACATTTTTGATCTATTAACCAAACATGTTCTTAATCCTAACTCATTTAACCCTGGTTTTTTCCATTCATTACACATTTTCAGTACTGAGGAATCTATTCAATTTCATTAGTTGTTTCAAATACTTTAGACATGGATCATATTTTGGAGTTGCATGATAGAAGTTTTAGAATTTGCATCCTTCATTTGCTATTCCTTTCTTATCATTGGTCTTTCTACTAATCATAACCACCTTTGGGAAAATTAATACATTGATCCATGTTGTTGTGTCCTAGTTATAACTGCCTATGGAAAAACTAGGGGAAACATTTTTTTATTGAGCCTTGACATACCAACTTACCACTTCTTATGCCATACTATGCCTTTTTACCAACTGTGCCTATTTTTTTAAAATTTATTGCTACACTAGTCAAATTCCTCCATTGTGGGGTGGAACTACAGTGACTTGAGGTCCTAATCTAGGACTATGTAGACCGTACTTGATGATTTTTGAGGTCAAATCAATCACCTTTTCCACCATGCTCTTTCTATTTTATGAATAACCTAATTTTCAATGCTCTCATCATTTTGCGAGCACCTTAAGTTTGCACTCTCTCATCATTTTACGAGAAAATTAAGTTTAAATGCTTTCACAATTTTGCAAGTTTGAACCATTTAGTGTCTCATCATTCTTGATCGAGTTGTGATACTTCAAACATTCCAAAAAAAATTGTAAAATCATTGAAAAAACCAAAAACATTGACCATTTCTTTACCTTAAGGATTCTAAGAACCTTTACTAAGTTGCAAGAATACCACTTGTCACTTAGTTTCCCCATCTTTTTTGGCCTTTTATCTCATGCACTTTCCATTTTTCAAGACCATTCCTATCCTTCATTAGATCCATTCTATTTATTTTCATTAGTTATCACATTCTTCCCATTTTTGGGGAGAACTACATTTGGCTAAAAGTTTTTTTATTGGATATTACATCTATGAAACTATGTAGGCAACGTCCATTTGCCTAGTGCATATGGAGAAAGATCAACCATCCCCCTTCCTTTTATTCTATTCCACCATTTTGTTCATTTTATAAGTTGTCACCTATTTTCTAAGGGTGATGTTCATAGGGTTTCTATTATGTTTTTTGTATATTTGTTTTTACTTATTTTGTTTGTTTGTCTGCCTATTTGTTTGCTTTCAGTACTATTGCCTTGATTTAGTTTATGTGTGTTCATTAGGTGATTCCTTGCATACACCTATACTTGAATCCATCCATATTCATATGTTTGCATTGTCATCATGGTTTCTATCATCGGTGCATTATTTTCTAACTATTGGATTTTGGGAATCAGTGCTTATGCATATTTTGTCCAAGTCCTCATGATGTTATACCATAATACCTACCATAACATGCTATAATAAACCTTATCTTCAAGATATATGTTCAGTAATGGTGGCATCAACATCTCTTCAGCACCAATATCCCAATACAAACCTAATCATATCTCAAATAGAGTAATTAACCATGAAATAATTTTAACTTTTATTAGTTCAGATGAGCATCTCCCTACTAGTAGGTTGTTCCAACTCATCATTACCCTTTGTGTTAAGTTAACACCATCATCAACCAATTTTATCATGTTTTCCATAATCGATGTCCAATGATTATAATCATCTATTGGAAAATCATTGCACACTGTCCCACCTACATTTCTCAATGATTATAAACACCTTTAGGCAAATCATTATGTTGTCACCAATTTACATTTTTAGCCCATATAGGGGCACATGGCTATCTTATTTGTCTGTCCTAACTAGGGTAGCTCCATCTTCTCAATTATTATAACTTCCTTTGGGAAAATCATTGTGTTATCATACCATGTTACTACTATCACGGTACAATGCTTATAACCACCTTTGGGCAAATCATTATACACCATCCCACTTGCATTATCAATGATCTTGACTAATTTTTCAATATCATTATGTTCTCCTCCCATCATTTTCTTTTTTTTGTGTCCCTCATCTCCATTCTTTCTTTCAAGGGACCACTTTCCAACCTTTCTTTGTGCCAACCATTCCCTTGAGGGGGCATCATACAATTAGTTTATCATCATTGTAGTTGTAGGCATACAAGACCTTTTCATTCTTTGAGAAAATGCTAATATGATTATAGATTTCAATGCCTTCCTAAATAGGGTTAAATTGTAGACACCTAAATCTACCCATCAATAACCTCCAATTAGGCTTTTGACCAATTCTTACTAAAATACACAATTTGGCTTAAAAACACTAAAGCACATTAAAAGTTTTGAACCTGATATAGTCAAGTGCTGATTTTGGATAGGGTATCCCTAAATGGGGTAGTGTAATTTATAGTCTAGATAACTTTGATCAAATCATTCTAAGTCAAAATGCCAATTTTTCACTTAGGTACTCTGGATTGCTCTTTCCTATCAAATCTCTTGCACAAGACATGTGCCTTTGTTATTTATTGTTGGTAACATCCTAAATGGGATAATGGATCCAACACATCTAATATTGACTTCCAATTCTAATCCAATCAAATTTTGGACTAATAACAAGGCATTTTAATCAATTTGAGTAATTTATGCACAACTTGCTTAATCATTCTTAAGAGCTAGTTAAACCAAATTAGAGCCTAATTAATAATTCTATGGAAACTTGTTAAATACTTGTATTTATAAATGAATATTGAATATCTGCATCATCAGGTGACCTCATTTATTAGGAAGACATCCCTAGGCCATAAATACCACAAATATCAGGATTCATGCCTCCCATGTCTCATCAAAGCCCTTTCATGCCTATTCAATGCCCCTCTATCCCAAATATTGATGAGCCTATTTATGAATTTTAATTAAAACATTGAATTAATCCTTAGCCACACATCTCAATCCTGAGATGGATAGATTAGGTTGATTCTACCCATTTTCAAAAATCTATAAATAGGAGGCCTTGCCACATGAATTTTAATCTTGGATAATGCAAAGTTACCATGCCAAATTGAATTTAGAGCCTCATGAAAATTAGTGTTATAATGCCAAATTATTGAGCCAAGCCAAGCCATAAGGTGCTGAGGAGAAGAGGAAATAGCCAAGCCTCCTTTGATGAAGTCTTCATGAGCACAAACCAAGCAAGCCACTACTAAAAATCATTTGGAGCATCCAAGGAAGGTGAAGGATTCTTTTTTTTCCTTACTTTTTAGTTATGTTTGTCATTTGTTTTTGTTGTTAAGCTCACCCTAGTAACTAGGTATGAAGGTGTTAGTTTTAGTGTGTTTTTTATCAATTTGTTGTGTTCATGTTATCACTAACACAATATTAATCTCCTCGTCATAGTCAAATTCCTAGTTCACATATGCTTATTTATACATGCATCTCACATTAATATTTTTCTTAGTATATATATGATGATGTTATGCTCCTCCATATTATCATTATTACTTAGATTTATATATTTTACATAATGTCTATTGCATAAATTTTTTATTTTGAGTTAAGTTATTATGCATTTTCAACAACTCACCTCAAAGAGGGGGTGTACACAATGGCTTGTCTTAGAGACTAAACCCCTACAATATAATGCACATAAATAATCTTGTAGACTTCACATAGTAGATCACATAACATATTCAAAAAGCACAATAGATAGTTTTAGATAGTAGCACACCATGATATTATCTTATTCCCCTACTATTCTTTGAGTTCCTGGAAAATAGTCAATTTCAAAATTTATCATTTTCTTAGGTAATAAAAGACAATATGCACATATACATAGTTTTATTTTCTAGAAAATTCTCAATTTTTATCTCATATTTGTTTAGTTTTTGAGCATCATGTGAAGTATTTTTTTGGGTTAGCATGCAAATTGTTACTTAGAATTTTAGTTGTTATTACTTAGTCTCATAATCCATAGGGGTATATGTACAACATATGACTTTCACCTTGCTCAATTTTGTCTTAGTTTCATAGATGGAATGACAATGTTTTCCATTCTCCATGTTGTATACACTAGAACCAAATTATACTAACATTTTTCACCATTTTTCACCTAAATTGAACCTTATTTCATCTACAGTGGTTAGTTTCCCCTATTTTCACTAGTTTTTACACTATAATCATATATTAGGATTCATACATGGATTCCAAACTACTACACCACTTTAGATATGCAATGATGGAGTTAAGAACACCCTAAGTTTTTAAGCACACTGACCTATAAATTATGATTTGGTCATGCACAGTCCAACCCAAGCTTCTAAACATAAATGAAATATCTAAGGGTCTTACCCTCTACATTCACCAATTTTTACACCAAAAAAACACAATGATTCACATACCCAATTAGGTGTATTTTTTTATTTTTATTAGATATATAAGTTTCTTATCTTTACTTATTGATATTATTCTTAAGTAAGGATTGATTTTATACGTGTTTCATTATAGGCTTGCATGAAGCACAATTTGGCATTGTGGCCTACATTCAAGACCACACTTCATAGGTAAGCTTAGGTACACACTTTTCATTTTACTCTAATAATTTTCTTTTATTGCATTACTAAAATAAAATGGGGGTAAATTCAGACATAAATTAACATTTAAGCTAAAATAGTGCACTTGTAACCAACTTTTTGATAGACTGAGCTCATGACCCATTATAGGGCCTTTTGACCACTTTCTTTCACCTTTTATGCAAATGAACCATTCTTATAATAAAAACTATGGCCCTAGAATGTCTATAATAGACTCATTAATAGCCTAAGCTCATTCTTAAATTGATCCACACCTTTAGTTTATCAATTCTTTCTCTTAAGAAAATAGTGCCCTATTTAGACAATAAAGTTCCCTGCTCTTGTCCACATCTGCCAACAGTGTCCTCACACCAATTAATGGAAATTTTCAAAAATTAAAAATCATGACAATGGTTAACCAAAAATTTTAGCATAGACACTTCAAATATACCACTCTAGTGTCATCATTAATCTTTGAACCAACTTTATGTAACAACACACAAATTAAGACAAAATTCATCAATTGTCTCAAGTTCATTAGCATAATTATTTTGCATATCCTAAAATACATAGGTACATTTCATATTGGGGAAATACACCACATTAGATCATCTAATTGATTAACAACATTCTAAATTAATTAGTTTCTTTGATAATACCACACTAGTTCAATTAAATAAAATAATCAATCAAAAGGGAAAATTACAAAAAAGACCACATCATCCTAATCACTCCTTATTACCTAATTGACTTTGATTATCTAATTAATTAGTCATTAATGAGAATTTACAAGTATGCACATGTCAAATTTATAAAAAATTAAATGAATTCTAATTTATTACATCACTCACCAACTTAACAATATTAAAATCATATTTCAAAAGTCTAAGTGTCATTCACAAGGAAAGTTTAATTTAAGATGATAAGTTTTCAAGCAAGGTTTATGGAATTCACTTACACACTTCAAACCCTTGTTCAAATATCCCTATAAAACTTTAACCATCCTTATCACTCATCAACTAAATCATCTAGCTTGCAAGGGGTTACATTGATGGATTTATCACACATCTTGTAAAATCCTATTTACAACTACATCCAAGCACATCACACTTTTTGACAATAAAATCACATGAAAATTTATAAAAATTATGTCTTATTGATTGTTTGTTTGCTTTATTTTTAGTCTTGCTCAATCTGAGGATACATGCTTAGGTTAGTGGTATGATATTCATTTGGTTTAATTTTATACTAACCCAAAAATAACCTTCATAATCATGTGTTAAATATGGAATGTCTAGTGAGAATTACACACAATAATCAACTTTAAGGATACATCATCATCATTCTAAGCCAACATTTATTACAAACTTTGAGCTAATTTCTCTTATTTTCCTTCAAATTTGTTAAAAATTATGTTTCCAATATAGTGTCAGAAATTCTCTACTAATTAATAGAAATGCTCCCAAAAATAGTGATATAATGACTAGAAATGATAGAAAGACTTTTTGTTTGTCTATTTTTTACAATGGATAGAAACAAGGTTCAAAATGGTGGAAACAAACTATGCATTATCAAAACTACCTTTTTGACTATGTTTGAAGGGATTGGAGAAATCAATTTTTGAAGTGGTGAAATCATGGTGTATAGTGGTAGAATCATGTCTATTATCAGTAACTATCTTTTCTCCAATATTGGTATAAATGTGCTTCGAATGGAAGAAATGTTATACATAGTAATATTATTATGATTGTTAATAATGAAAAAATGATTTTACGATTTTTATCTCTTTATTTTTTGCAGTAGTAAAATCACAGTTCATAATAGTGGAATTATGATTTTTAGTAGTGTAAACACTCTATGTAGTAGTGGATTTTCTAATCTTAATAGTGGAAACATAATTTTCTATTTTATGTTTCTATTTCTTGTAGAATAATGAAATTGACACGGAGAACAATAAAATTGAACTACAAAACAACCACCTAAATAATGGTAAAAATACATAGAGAGGCCATACAATTAAATTTTGAGACCTCATTCACTTGTCAATGATCACATTTGAGACTACTAACTTGTTTGTTGCATATTTCCACTTGTCAAATACATGATTATTCAACCAAACATCTCACAAACATTTATTTTGGTGCTTCAAAAATAATAAACAATTGAATTAATCCTTAAAACAAATTTGTTTGAGTTTTATTTTGTATGTGTGAAAGTTTGACATGTGTATGCTCTCCCCTTTCTTGATTTTAGGATCTTGTGTGATAAAAAAAAACTTAATTTATTTTTTCCCCTTCCCATATAAATGCTATGTATTCTCTTTTCTTACCCCTCATGGGATCTTGAGAGTAAAAAATAATTTATCTTCATATATTATTTTTGGTTATATGAGTTAGACCTTGATCCCTAACTACAAGTACTTAGGGTGAAGTGACTTAGATTTCATTCCATAATTTATACTAACCCTATGTTCTAGTGGGATATATAAATTTAAATTAATTATCGACATTAGCCAAACAAATTTATTATTTAAGCATAAATATGAAGGTAAAGCAGTTTACCTCTGACACTAGACTTCAAAAAACACTCTTGAGGAATGATTTTTTGGCAAAACTCTACTAAAATATTATGATTTGAGTAGCCACAAAGGGATTAGACCCTTTTATGAAGCTTGTTATCACCCCCTTAAATATACTTGGGCCACAATGAATTTTAAGGTATATAGGGGATGCATTTAGCTAAGCCTATTTATACCTAGATTAAGACCATCAACCTATAAACTACACATAGTAGAGGGAAAATTATATTCCAAAAGATTAATCATTACATAAAAATGCTTAGTGAGAGTTGGGAGACCAACCTATTCACCATTTTTCATGATTAGATTGATGGGTTAATGATGGTGTCTCATACCCATTTATTACTAAGCATATGGAATGGACTTTTGAGTTTACTTATTTGTTGCCAATACATGTATTACGTGTTAACCCATGCACTTAAAACAATTTTATAATTCCTAAAGTCCAACCTTTTCACATCTAATTATCATGTTTAGGTATTACTCTACCAAAATTAGGAATCATTATATCAAATAATAATAATAATATGTTATTTACATTATACCATTACTCTATATGATCTGAACCACATCCAAAAACCTAATCAAGTGTATTTTGACCAATATCCAATTCCAAATAAATTATTCAAATTTGGTCTAACCCTTCCAAATCAAGTCAAATTGGGTCAAAATTTTGAAGACAACCTTCCTTCATAAAGTCAAATTCAAACCTTTTCAAATTCAACTCTTGAAGTCAAATAAAGTCAAAGATAGATTTCAACTTGAATCAAGTCAAATTCAAACTTTTTTAAAAGTTAAATTAAATCAAGATATTTCAAAATCAACTCTTGAAGTCAAATAAGTCAAAAGTCAAACTTATATAAGGTCAAATTCAAAAATTTCAAAGTAAACTTTTCAAAATATGTTAAGATCAAAGGTAAAACTTGATTCGAAACCTAAATCAAAATTCAAACAAAGTTAAACCTCTACCTTTGACCAACTTCAAACCAAGATTAATTCAAGACAAAGCCAAAGTCATAAATCAAGTCAAATCATGTCAAAACATCTAAGGCATACTTAAACATCCAAGTGTGCTTTAAATTATAAAACATTTCCAAAAATCATCCTAAAGTTAAAAATATTAAGGAAACTTGTTCAAACAGATAAGATTGATGAACAAATCAAAATCAAATGTTAAACCAACTTATTTTCAAAAAATGCTATAAGTAAGGATTAAAAGTTAATTTGAATTTGATTCCTAAATTTAAAATTTAACCAAAACTACATTAAAAAAAGTATAACATAAATATTATCAAAACTTGACATCATATCTCCATCTATTCAAATAATTAATCCAATCTTTCATCCAAAATTGAAGATAGTAAATATGATTAAATACACTAGAAGTGGGGCTTCATACAACACCACCTTTGATGATGATTGGAGTTATAATCAACTTATCCAAAAAGTTGAAGATCAAACAAATAGTGGGGTATATCAACAATAATATGAAATTCAACCACCCTAATTAGGACCAAGAGTGGAACCAACTACCAAGCAAACTGATCTCCAAAAAGCCCAATTTGAACAATAATTTTTTTAACACAAGGATGATGTCTTTTGTGATTGCTAAAACTAGGGGCCAAATTTGCTACAAGGTATCCCACACAAAATTTACAAAATATTGTTCACCCACATGAGGAAGTGGTACAATGCCACCAACAAGACAAGGCCACTTCTAGCCAATGCAATAACCCCACTAGGTTTTACTAGAATAAGGTCAAAAAAATTAAAAAATTTACACAAATTCAATACAAAGATTCCATCTCGATGAAACTAACATATAGTGATATTTATCTAAATACATTAGTGTTTAAATTAACCATAAATAAGGTCAAGAACTAATCAATTTAGCTAATGATCACTAAATCAAGATCAAGTACAAAGCTGATAGAAAATGAATACTAAATTTATTCCATAAAACTACACTTATAAATTCAGCCACAACTAATACAATATTACAACCAAGTACGGTAATGATACATATGATTTTTTTATAATAGTTTTAGCATAATACATGTCTTAATAATAATGTATAATGATACAAAGCTCTATAGACAATGTGAGTCTCAATGAACTCATATTATCCATAAGTAATAATGAGTGTAGTCACTAATGAAGTACTATTGAGGGGAGGGAGAACATCATCCAAGTGATTTTCCATACCAACCATGGACCATCAATCCCTTACACAATCTCCCAACCAAGGAATGTCCCTCCCTTCATGGATGGGTAGATAATGATGATGTAAGAATCAAGAGTGACAACTAGAACCCATGTGTTATAAGATAACTATTACATATAGTATATCATAAAAAAAATGTTCTTACATGATATCATACAAAACATGTAAACTAAATCAAATAGATGAAATGACAATATTTAACCATAAACACTACTATTGACTAATTTTTGGTCTTACAAGCCAAAATTGGGCACCCCCTCCTTTTTATTTGAAAAGATTCTTTCACATCCATGATTTGGCTAAGTCATCCCTTAGCTACCTTATGTAAAATACCCCCTGTCAGACCTATTCCATGAAAAAGCCAAGTTTTTTGTCATTTTGCTTAGTCTAATGCAAATCAGGCTTGTGCAGGTGCATTATTTGTCTACTTATATAAGTAAAAGTGATTGAAGAACCCAAAATGGTCTAAGAAGTTTTCAAAAGGTAATGGATTTCCTTTGGAGGGAATTTTGACAGCTTAAAGGATGTTTGCAAAAAGTCTGAATGGTATGTGCCCTTATAGAGGGCACCTTGGTCGATGACAGGACCAAATAAAAAGGTCTAAAGGGGCATTTCAAGGCATAAATTTCCATTATGAAGGGCACCTTGAGAAAGTGAAGAATGAATACAAAAGGCTTGAAGGGCACATTCCCTTCGAGAAAATAAGTAATCAAAAGAAAGAATTCGTTCAGATAAAATATTCAAAGGAAAGCATGGTAAAAATCCCAAAACAAAGAAGGCCTGATAATTCAAAGACAAGCTAAGAAGAAGGAGAAGGCAAGGAAGAGATAAAACACGAGAAAAGTAAAGAGAAAAAAGATAGTGTAGAATAGATCTAGCAGTTGACAAGGTCAAAAAGTAGAAGCAATGACCACTCAGACCAAGACAAGTGGCATAGACAACTCAGCAAGGAGAATTAATACATTTGGTGAAATATATCTATCGAAAACTAATAAAATAGATTGGTTTTAAAACTATAGAGGAGATCAGCCCATGTTTTCATGCTTCACCATTAATTCATATCCAATTGTGCCCAGCATTGAAGAGAGCATGGTCCAGCCACAATAACTTGAGGATGGCTTTGTCAATTACTAGAAGGAGTATCCCATGCTTTTGTAGGCCCAAGACAGTAAGGGTGGCAACTTGGACATCTACAACATGTCTCTCCCATATGTAGTTTAAATAATATGGTAGCAACATGGTCTTTTGGTCTCTGTAGAAGTGTTTAAATCAGCATGGGTTTCCATTCCTTTATTTGTTAACAACCTTGTTTCTAATTCTCTATATATTTGTAACTTCTCATTTGAGAAAATATATCAACTTGTATGGATAAGCCCTATAAGAATTTACCTTGAATTAGGACATAGCATTTTTACCTCCATTTGAGTTTGCACTTTTGTATATGTCTATGGTTTTTTCTTGTGTTAAGACATTTTCTTTCATGCTTTCACAGAATGATTACAACATGTCTAGTGTATTGAGAGTTCTTCTTTTGTAGGTCATCAAAAAGTGTCCATATTAGAGTATAGGTGCATGTGAATAGGCTATCATAGTGTGTCTTATAACACCTTCTATAGTTATTCCTCTTTGTATCTCCATATGACCCCCTATTGAAACACTGATGCAGAAGAGTTTCTCATGTCAAATGAAGTGTATATCAACTTATTTTTGGTGAAAAGTATATGTCAAATCTGAGTATACTAACCATTTTGGTGCATCACTACTTTAGTTTAGGTTTTATTTTTAGTATTTCTCTCCCTTTTCATCCCCCCCATTATCAGTAGTAGGAAATCTAGGGTGTCAAGGTGCATCAAGGGGAGATAACCCCTAATATACAGAATCACCCCTCACATTTACCACCCACAGCAAGAGGGATGTCTCCATTGTGTCATTTGGATGAAGTGAGATGAGCCTCCCCTCAAAGGGTGAAATCCACCACATCAATAATTTCTATCACACCTAGTGGGACTAGTTTTTTATCCAAAGAGTTGAAGAATTTTGGTGTGTTCTTTAACCAAATAGCCTTTAGAGGCTTTTCATTAACACCAATGGAGACTCTGAGTTAAATAAATTGGTTAATTAGTCCTAGTTCCATCAAGAAATCACTTTAGTATGTATAATCCCATTATTGAGTAGCATGGGCCTTATATTCATTCATATAGTTTTGATCAAGCTCAGGTTGTTCATGGAATCACCTCAAGTAACTCTCCTAGTTGCCCTTCACCTAGTGTAAGGGAGATAATGTTGGAGTTTTATAATCAAGTGATGGAGATAGATAGATTGGATGAGTAGAATAGATATCAACAAGAGCTTATGTATAAAGAGGAGTGTTTGTTTAGGCAAACCCAAGCCTTGAAATCCATGAAGGAGGAACTAGCAAGATGGAGGATCTCATTAATTGAAGGTAATCAGCCTTGTATGCCTTTTACCATCCCAGAGAAACCTACTCCTACTCAAAATAAAGTCCCCTTTTGTACACCAAATCCTTTTTACCAAATAGCCCTTGCTCAGTAAATCCAATCTTCTAGCTTATCTAGTGCATTAATCACTCTTGCTCTTAATCCTTTGCATATAGATTTCCAACAGCAAAGGGCATTACAATATCATCTCATGGAGACTAAATTTCTCAATT
Organism: Torreya grandis; assembly: GCA_037957365.1. NCBI lineage: Eukaryota > Viridiplantae > Streptophyta > Pinopsida > Cupressales > Taxaceae > Torreya > Torreya grandis. The sequence continues at coordinate 2,116,519 of JARHVA010000726.1, read as the reverse complement.
ATTTAGAATGTGGACCCTCTTTTGATAAGAATCACCCTATATCTTTTGGAAAGTAACACGTCTCTCTTGAAACAACTCTTCCTATGCATAAGCAAACCCTTCCTAGTCTCCCTCAAGATCCTTAGGTCTTTTAGCATAGGATTGGCTATCATGAACTAGATTAGGACCTTAAAGAGGATAAATTTTATACCTATTCACAAGGGAAGAGTTCCAATCCCAAGGTCATGAGTTAGAAGCAAAAATCAAATCATGGGGTAGGAAAAAAGAGGAGGAGAGGCCTATTCATTTTGTTAGAATCCTTGAATAAGATGAAGCTTCTCTTAATCATCATGATGATACTTATGACCTCCAAGAAAGGATATTTCAAGAGAATATAGCCAAGAAAATTGTAAAGTTAGAGTCTAGAATGAGGTTTCTTAGCCAAGGTGTGATGGATGGTTCAAACCAAGCAGAAGATCCTGCATCTGAACACACCCCATCTACACCCCTCCAAGAGATTTATCAAACCACATCTAATGTGGATTAAGTTCTATCCAAATGGAAGGAAGAGAATCATTTGATTCTAGCTCAATTTTTACCTTCTCTTCCACATGATTTTAACCATCATCCTTCCACTCAATCCCTTCTCAAGGAGGAACCTATTTTGAAAGATGCAAGGGAAGAAGAGAGGATTCAATTCATGGCTGATCAATAAGTCTCATGGATGACAATGAGGAGGAAATAATCATGGATGCTCCTTTTGAATACATCATCAATAATTGAGGATACATAGGTCATGCATACATGTAGATGTTCTAACAATATGAAGATGAGGTTGACAAACTTTATTGGTCAACAATGGATGATGAAAGCATGGTGATCTCTCTCCCCCCTTGTTTGATGAACTTACTTTTTTTTTTTGATGAGGAGAATGACCATGCCATGGAACTTGAGTTGGAGGAGGATCAAGAGCATTTCTTTGAACAACTAGAGACTCTTGTTTTTTAGTAAGAAAAGGAGAGGCATGTCCATCTTGATGAAAGATTTAAAGAAAAGAGCCTTTAGCAAGAAGGTGACATTATGTGGAATGAGAAAGTAGTTTTTGATCTCATTTCATACATCATAATAGTCACTCTTCTTCAATAAATCCATGATGAAGTAGAAGATCATTTTGATAGGCTCTTCAATGAGGCAAAAGGGAACAAGTCAATCCATTATGCATATCAAGGGGGTTATGAGCTAAATGAGCCCTATGGTGATGACCTAGAAACCATTGAATTCTTGGTGAGATAAACTAGCATGAAGGGAAAACATGAGGAAAAATTCTAAGATAAATATGAATACATGTATGTTTGAAGTATGTTTGACCCTGATTCATTTGGATATAAGCCAATCAAGGTGGCAGACAAAAAGAGCAAGTCACCAGGTCTCCATTCCATTCAACCACTTGTATGACATCATAAGTTTTCTTTCCATGAAGGAGACTTAAGAATTTTTCCTTTTGATCTAGGAGGGAGGCAAATGTATCTATTTAGTTGTACATAGTATTTTGCTTTCAGTTGTGTGTCTTTCATTTCCCCTAAGTGTTGTTTCACACATGTGTATAATTTTTTAGCCTTTATTGTGTGTGTTTTCCTTTGTGTTTGAGGTAAAATATTTACTAGTTCATAGGTCCTTATAATTCTATTATTAACTTCTCCTAGATGTATCCTAACTCCATGCCTAATGGGCTTATAGGCTACCAATCTTCCCAATCTTAACAGGCATGCTTCCCCTATGAGTCACCAAATGTGTTGACCAATTTTTGGTCTTGTAGGCCACAATTGTGCACCCCCTCATTTTTTGTGCAAAGATTCTTTCACATCCATGATTTGGATAAGTCATCCCTTAGCTTCCTTGTAAAAAATACCCCCTATCAGACCTGTCCCATGAAAAAGCCAAGTTTTCTATCATTTTTCTTAGTCTAGTGTAAATCAGGTTTGTGCAGGTGCATTACTTGTCTACTTTTATAAGTAGAAGTAATTAAAGAGCATGAAATGATCTAAAGTAGTTTTTAAAAGGAAAAAAATTTCCTTTAAAGGGAATTTTGATGGCTTGAAAGATGTTTTCAAAAAATTTGAAGGGTATGTGCCCTTACGGAGGGAACCTTGGTTGGTGGTAGGATCAAATCAAAAGTTCCAAAAGGGCATTTTGAGGCACAAGGTGTCCTTGTGGAGGGAAACTTGAGAAAGTAAAGAATGAAGACAAAAGGCTCGAAGGGCATGTGACCTTTAGGAAAAGAATTAATCAAAAGAAATAATTCCTTTGGACAAAATGTTCAAAGGAAAGTGTGGCAAAAAGCCTGAAACAAAGAAGGCTCGATAAGTCAAAGACAAGCCAAGAAGAAGCCAAGACAAGGAAGAGACAAAACATGGTTAAAGTAAAGAGCCAAAAAAGATAAAGCATAGAATAGTTCCAGTATCTGACAAGGTCAAAAGGTAGAATCAATGACCACTCAGACCAAGACAAGTGGCATAAACAACTCAGCAAGGAGAATTAATACATTTGGTGAAATATATCGACCAAAAACCAATAAAATAGATTATTTTTTGAACTATAGAGGAAATCAGCCCATGTTTTCACACTTCACAATTAATGCACATCCAGTTGCACCTAGCATTGAAGAGATCATGGTCCAACCACAACAACTTGGAGATGGCTTTGTTAATTGCTAGGAGTATCCCATGTTTTTACAGGCCCAAGACAGCAAGTGTGGTGACTTGGACATATATAACATGGCTCTCCCATATGTAGTTTGAAGAATGTAGTAGCAATTTGGTCTTTTGGTCTTTGCAAAAGTGTTTAACTCAACATAGGTTTCCATTCCTTGATTTGTTAGCTACCTTGTTTCTAGTTCTCTATATATTTGTAACTTCTCATTTGAGAAAATATCTCAACTTGTATGGTGAAGCCCTATAGGAATTTACCTTGAATCAAGACAACATTTTTAATTCCATTTGAGCTTGCACTTTTGCATATGTTTATGGTTTTGTCTTGTGTTAAGTCATTTTATTTCATGCTTTCACAGAATGATTCCATCATGTCTAGTGTATTGTGAGTTCTTCTTTTGTAGGTCAGCAAGAAGTGTCCATATCAGAGTATAGGTGCATGTGAATAGGCTGCCATAGTGTGTCTTAGAACACCTCCAATATTTCTTCCTCCCTGTATCTCCATAGGACTCCTTGTTGAAAAACTAATGCAAAAGAGTTTCTCATGTTAAATGAAGTGTATATTAACTTGTTCTTAGTGTAAAGTGTATGTCAAAGTTGAGTAGACCAACCATTTTGGTACATTATCACTTTATTTTAGGTTTTATTTTTATTATTTCTCTTCCTTTTCATCCCCCCCATTATAATTATTAGTAAATCTAGGGCCTTGAGGTGCATCAAGGGGAGCTATCCCCTAATCTAGAGAATCACCCCTCACATTTGCCACCCATGGCAAGAGAGTTGTCTCCATTGTGTCATGTGGATAAAGAGAGATGAGCCTCCCTTCATAGGGTGCAATCCAATACATCAACAAATACTTTGTCCAAACTTTTCATATAGTTATTGATCTCAAAAATTAGTCAATTTCATACACACCAATCAATCGGATAATGATTTATCTATATATTAGTGACACTATTTAAGTAAGTGGAATCCATCTCACTCACATATTTAGGGTTATTAATACCATATTTGGTTTATATATTTAATAATATTAAAACCAACAAATTTCATAATGAAATTTTCCTTATTAACAATCACATTTTATGCTAATACAAAAAAGTCCCAAAGACATGCATTTAATCCATCAAATGCAACATTATAAATCCAAACATCTAATTGAGTTATAACATAATAAAATCATATATATATTCATATTTCAAACTATTATACCATTTGGGTAAAACAAGATTAACAATCAAATCAATCAAAATATACAGGTAAGATTATAAGCTAGACAATCATATCAATAATTAATAGCTCATTCAACAACCATTTTATTTCATTTCCTAATTGCATAATTTATTTCTCATAAAACTACTCAATGTAAAATGATAGAGCTAAATATTCTTAAATATTTCATAATGATAAGTCCCCTAAATTCCTCAAATTCACTTCTAATTCAACCTTATTAAGCCAAGAAAACAAACTTGTATACCTATATAATCATACATATGACATAATTAATTATCAATCAATATATGCATGTTTATATTCGGTATCCTCTTAATTAGAATAGTATTATGTCATTAAATTAAGAGTTTCATGAATATATATATATATATATATATATATATATATATATATATATATATATATATATATATAGATGCATACAAATATAACACTATACTTAGTCCTTTGTGACATCATATAACATGTTTACTCATTTAACATAATATGCATATTTGATTATGGCATACCTAAATTGAAATAAAAAGGATCACATATAAAAATATGCCTATTCAAATACTTGATCATGTTACTAAGTTTTTATTAGTGTATAATATCCAATAAAGATTGAAACTCTAGTTTATACAATTATAACTATGTTACAACCAACTCGTAATCCACACTAATTATCCCATATAGCATATAATTGAAACCACACTTAGCCACATCTATATATATAGGAATATTTTTTTATGGAAAGATACCTTTATATAGCCATGTACTTTTATAAATATATCTAAAATATGATTGGGTTTATACTTATATTCCAATAGTTTACAAGAAAATCATTTCATTTTAAAACAAAAATGTTTATGGAAGATTTACCTAACCATAATGTATTGAAAATAAATTCATTACTTACTTGTATACAAATGAAAACTCACTATATAACCGTAAATAATATCCATTTAGGTTACAATTTCCTCTTATGGTTCAAACACAATAAAAACATAGTGATATATGTAAGTGTAAGAATTTTAATCTAAGTATAAAATATACATATACATTGATCATATTCATATCTTCGAATCATCTAGTAGAGACCTGAAGGATATATGAATAGGCCCCTATATATTTATATAATTTTGATTTTCCCTATATACAAGTTTTATAAATGAATCAAAATAACTTGTGTTATATTTGATTGAATATTTCATAAATGTATTCATTATAACCTTATACACACACTCGTGTCCTATGTAGTTTTAATAAATAAACCCAATTTAAACATATGTACTATCCCACACATTATATGGACAAAGGCATAACTTAATACTAGTTTTCAAGGATTAAATTTAACTCTATAAACCTAGCCATACCCTAACCTAGGTTATCATTACAAAATCATGACTTGATTTCAACATAAAAACTACCCAATAGATTTTTTTTATGAAAAGGAATGATTTAATAATATGGTTTAAAGACTGAGTTCAAACTTTCATTCCCAACTGTACCTAGATTTATATAAAATTAGTTATTTATTTCATTTAACTACGATCTTAAATTAAGCATTTTGGTAGGGTCTCCATATTTCTAAAATCAACTAAAATTATATACACAAATCTATCTACGTTAATCCATTTCGTTAATTTTATAAAAACTATGCAAGAATTTATATCATAAAACATATTTTTTGTATTTTGGCAATGAACTCAGAATAATATAAATGCATATAATTCTATAAACTTATCTATTTTTAAATAGGGTTCTTCATATCTATAATTAGGGTTCATTGTGTCATATACAATAAGACAACACATATTAGAGTCTAAATCTCACATTAGCAAACTCAAAACTAGATCAACATGAGAATCAACCATTTCAAATGTAGATAACATGATTATAACTAAAAGTAAATATAAGATAAAAAATTAAGAAATGAATATCAAATTATGTTGTAATATTTTTGGTATGTGTGGGTTCTTAGTTTTCATTCTTTCATCCCCCAATGCCTCCATCTATACCACCCTCTACATGATGTCATGCCTCTATCATAGTTTGAGGGATGGATCTATCCTACATCTACCTTAAAACAATAAATGTAGTTATCTTGAATCAATGTAAAATCCATAATATACTATTTTAATGAACTAAATAAACATGATCATCATGTGCATAACATACAAGTACAACTAACTCAACTAGTTAACGATCATGTAAATAAGCAATATAAAATTATCCATACATTAGTATCTTAAATCTAGCTTAACTAATAGAAATAACCAATAAATAACCATAAAATTCATTAATCAATATGTTATTATGTCTAGAAAGGAATCGAGATGTAACATCCTTCACCCTAAAACTGGTCATCATCCTAATGACACTTACTCTAACATAAGTTTTGAAATTAAACATTATTTAGTAGAAAATTAAATAATATCCAATAACATATTAAGTAAAAAAATGTATAAACAACCTATAAAACTCATAATAATCCTCCCAAGTGACACTATCTTCAAAATATTGGTCCCACTAGACCTTGCACTGTGACACTTCTCTATTACATAAATTGATTTTGTGAGTGTCAATTATTTTGAGTGGTTCTACTATGAACACCTCAGGATCCAAAACTACAAAAAATTTCAATCCAATACATGAGAAGGATTAGAAACATACTTTTTAAGATATGATGGAAAACATTATGCAAAATAGCTAGAGATGGTGGCAAAGCAAGCTTATATGTTACATGATTGATCACTTCTAGAACCTCAAAAGGTTCCACATATCTTAGTTAAATATTCATTGATTTTCCAAACTTAATCAGTCTTTTCTAAACAACTTATTAATCATTATAGGAGAAATAAAACATTCAATATCCCCAGTGTCAATTAATATGTAAATTAGATGTTCAAATAAAATACATAGTTAAATAGGAGAAGTTTGGAACTCAACTTGACAATTATCAATAGCTACATGAATCCTCTATTGAAAAGTTTCATATTATGAAGAAAAACACTTATTATTTCCATATGATTTATATTGAATACACTGTCTAGTGTAATGATCACCTCTATAGATGAAGCAACCTCCAGGTGGTCCTCTCCTATCAAACTTCTAGTTCCCCTTGAAACCTCTCTTGAAACCATTTCCAGGTTTCCTATTTCCCAAACTACTATTGAACTTAACATTATGTCTCTTAAAATGATTCTTGGAGTTTCCACTCCACTTCTAACTCTTCTTTTTGAAAGTGATTTTAGGACCTCAAAACTTTTTATTAAACTTATCTCTGACCTAGCAAGAGATTTTAGCTGCTACTCCTACTTGACTACCTTCTTGAAGACATAATCCATGGTAGATGGCCCTTGCACATCCACATCATAAAAAATTTGGTATTTTAAACCCATAATAAACTTCTTGATTTGAAAATTCTCATCCACCTGATACTGAGGAACATACTTTAAGAGCTTAGTAAATTACTCCCAATATTCATTCATAGAAAGGTTTCTTTGCTTAAGGTTTTAAAAATCCATCAGCTTTTGATCAAAATATAGTTAAGGAAGCCACCGTGACCTAAAAAATGTCAAAAATTTCTCCAAGTGGTGGTGATGTAGAGGTCATCATCAAATTTATCATCAACTAATGAAAATAAGAAACACATTCATCACACTTACCTCTATTAATCCAACTGGCTCTAAATGTTACTTATATTATCTTAGGTCCTTATGCCTTTAGTTACACAAAAATATCTATATATATCCTTAATCACTACATAATTTACCTATTTTTACTAATCATCCTTTCACACAATTTATCTTGTCATTCTCTTATGACTTACACAACAATCTTGGTCTACTATGCTTCTTCTTAGACTAGGTCTCTTTGGTCACTTGGTTCCATTCTTGATTCTGGTTTCTTAAAAGCTTATGATGTTTTTTGAAACCCATTTCATTCTTTAAAAAAATCCTATTTTACACCTAAAGTTTTTACAAAAACATTTAACACAACTCCTTACACACAAATAACTCTTTCTTTGAAATAGGGTTTCCTACTAGCCTTTTTTAGGCTTATCTGCATTTGATAGACTAGTACCTTCTTACCTTGGAAAACTAAAACCATTTTATAATATACTCTATCCTATCCTTGAAATACACAAATTTTTATATTTAATTAAATTATTAGATCATTATTTTAGGCCCTTTTTTCTCTCAGTTTAGGCATATTGGTCACTTTCAACCTACAACATACACAGTCCTCAATATCTATATGTGCACTTTTTATACAAGAAAACAAACTTGAAAACATATTAAATGGGATGATCCCCCATATTTTCACAAATATTTTTATTTTTTTACTAGTACAAACTCATAAAAATCCAATTTATGTTTTGAAACCCTAGAAATAGGGTTCTGCTTGACTATGCAAGCCCGAGAGGAATAATAATAAGATTGTAAACTCCTAATGAGGTTTCATGATACTATGAAAGTTATTCTATGTATTTATAAGAAATATACTTCTTTAAAAATTATTTGAATCCATTCAAGAGACTAATATTCACACTTTTACCATGACATAATGATTTTATGTATGAAATCAACAAGACCATTACACTCGAGAGGAGATAAGATGATGATCTAGGGTTCTAAAAAGGTCTTAAACTTCTGTGAAGGCTTCACAAAATATGTATAAAAACTTTAAAATCCCTCCAAATTTTTAAATATTATTAAGAAATTTATTCTACCATTATTCATTCATCATAGTTTGACTATGTGGGGTTTCATATCAGTTACATGTTTGTGTTAGTTTTCCTCATCCAAATACATGAAAACAACTTGAAAGAATGTAATGAAATTCATGAACACAGGAAAATCCACATATTAACACACCAATAAAGTTAATAACTTATCTTTATTAAATCATTCTATACATGCTTTTTTTTTCTCTTTCATCTCCATTACACACTAAAGCAAAGGAATTGGGGAGGAGTCCTCATGTACATCATTATCTACTAGCTAATTTAACTAGTCATATACATTTGATGGATTGGTCTAGATTGTCCCTACTATAACTAGTTGTTCTCTCTTGTGATCACTGTATTTGACATCTTCCTTGAATGTAATTTTCTCCCTAAGGTGGTTATGATGTTATTATATCTTACACTAAATAAATACATTATATCTCTACCTCATATCATTCATCTACTCATAAACTATCCCTCACTGTAGAACTAGTTTTGCTTAAACCATACCCTTAGGACTCAAGGGTAATTTATTTATATATTTTATAAGATCATAGTATATTTGAGATCAAATGTCACAAATAGACATATTCCATCTACATAATTCTTTTATTATCCTTGGAATTCACTTGACCATTTAATTCCATGTACAAACCTTACTTATTCCTCATATAGGCTTGTAGCCTTCCTTTGAATAATTACTCTTGGTTTCATCCATAAAATATCTATTACCAAGGTGAGATTATATTTATTATCATAATTTACACCCCTTTATGTGTCGTTAAAGTTTCATACCCAAACTCCCTTTCTTACTATTACTTCCTTTGTAATATATCCTTCCTTTAAGGCCTAATTAGGCCTATGCCAATAGCCCTGCTACCAAATCCATACATATTCATACTATTTCACTCTAAAAATAGTTTAATCTCTTAAATAATCTTGAATTAAACAAAACTAAAAAACTTCATAGTTTTTTGATGGTTAAATCTCTTCAAATTGACCAAATTCTAACCTAGGGTTTCTTAGCCTACCCATATGCCCGTGGGCATCTAAAATTGAAAATATTTCATTTAAATTTTTTTCCAAGGTTTGAAATTCATTCCTAAAGTATTTTTTGACCTTAAACAAACTTTCTAAAATGTTTAGATACTTATCTCAACCTGTTTAATCTTTTACAGAAACTGAGTACAATCATATGACTATTATAGGTAAAATAGGCTCCCAACGGACAATGTTTAGTTTTTAGTTTCCTTTACAAGTTTATGAGACTTTTGATAGGTTTTTAAAATTCATATTATTATTATTCAACACTTTATATCCATTTATTTCAAACTTATTAACTTGATTACTACTAGTTTCATAATTTTGAGTCCTCTTATAAAAACCCTGAGTCACAACTCACAGTGACTATGTATCAACATGAATTTTATAGACTGTGTAAAATAATGGGTTTCAATACTTATAAACCTTCAGAATTATCAATAATCTTAAAACAAATATTATAACTCACTTATTTATTCATATTTCCAATTTCTTATTCTTATTCAAGCAAACAAGGGTCTTACACTTATAAAATAGGGCATAATTATAACTTATTGACATAGTGATTTATCTCTAAAGGGTTCACAACTTCCTAGGTACATTCATATCATTATACACTCCCATTATAAATCAATATTAAATTAAGATTATTTACCCCAAAATAATTGTTCACACCTTGCCATCATTCCTTGACACCTTGCAACCAAACTATGGACTGTATATGCATAAAATTCTCCTTCAAAGAGATTGTGAGTTGAAGTTATACAATATTTGAATAATGTTTCATTTAATTTATAATTTTAAAACCATTTATATCATTTTAAAACCTTTAACTTAACATGCTACAGTCTGGTTCTAAAGAAACAAACACATATTCCCATTCTTGACTGATATAAAGCAGGGCACATGACAAAATTACCTTTTGCTTGGGTTTCTTGTAATTTTCAATGTTTCTATAACCATAAGGGTTATTCAAGGTTATTATAACATAAAAATAACACCAAATAATAAAATAATTATCACTCTATACACTTCAACCATTGGTTCAATCTTATCGTCTCTGATTGTGTTCTATAGTCCATGAGTCCAAACATGTAGTCTTAATCAAACCTACAACATAATCTATCAAAATGGTGTCCTCAAGAGCCTTAAAAGAATATATATATATATATATATATATATATATATATATATATATATATATATATATATATATATATATATATATATAACCATTAATATTCTTAATATAAATAATAACTCACCAAAAACAAACAAATTCTTCATTCACTTGATCAATCAATATTGCATTTGGAGCCTAATACTTGGGCTTGTCAATTTTTTGAGGATTCTTGTGTTATCTTACACTCTCAGATCCTCCTTTCCTCTCTTTTAATTCTCTCCCCTTCTCTAAATTCCAACCTCTTATAATTTAATTAATCTTCTTCTTTATCTCAACATAGGATTTTCCAAAATAGTTACATTAACTTTCTTGTCCACAACCAAATCTTAACGTACAAGGGGGATTAATATTGGTTACATGGATTGATATAAAAATTATTCAAGAATTACATCATGTTACCTTCCCTATGAATTTTATGTAATTCAAACACCTCAAACATACGAGATATCCCTCTTAGACTCTTAACAACATTTTGAATTTTCAAATTTTTATTTTTGGAGGGAATACTTCTATAGTCCATATAACTTACCCTAATGAATCTATATGAACACAAAAGACTTAAATGGACTTAATAAGGTCTCTTAAACATTTAGACATCTACTTTGACTAGACTTGACCCTTTTATTGACAAAACATAGAAATGACAACTCTTAGGTTGATTCTCCTACATCATACTCCCTAGGAGGGGAAAAAATTGAGCCTCATAATTTCTTACTCAACTTATATTTGGTTCTTTGATGTTCCTTCATACTCAATTTTTTTTTTCATTTTGTTTGGTTCCTTTTTCCTTGCCAAATTCTTGGATTTCTTCTTTGTAGCTTTGTCTAAACTTATTGTCCATTCATCTTCCACTTACATGAAGTGTTCCCACTAATGTACTTTTTTATTTTATACATATTCCAAATTTTCCAAGTCATTTTGGAATCCATCATACTCAAATTCACTCAAATTGTGCCTATTCTTTTTGCTTATGCTTCTTTTTTTATCTTCTCCTTCATTGTTTTCATTTGATTCTTGCATGTCTAGTAGGTTTTGATTCATGTTCCTGATAACATCTTCTTCCTTGGTCTCTAATCACCTCTTATGCATCTCAAATTTCATAATTTTTTGTATTAGATTTTCCTTTCCTACCTCTACTTCACACTTCTTCACTTTTGGATGTTTTTTCCTCTCATCTTACTCACTAGGTAAGAACAATTCTTTGTTCCTTTCATTCTCATCATAATACAATGTGATTTAACATATTTTTGGCTTTCCAAATCTATTTTTATATAATTTAAATTTATATTGTGCTTTCCCAAATGAATAACTTACCTTTTTTCTTGTTTATCCTCTATTTGCTTGCTTATTTGCTTACCTATTTGCACAACTTTTTGTGTTCCTCTTTGTTTCTCCTCTCTTGATGTTTCTTGGAGTTATTTCTTAACCTATACCTATTTTACCTCACCTATTTACAGCCTCTTTTATCTAATAAACATTTACTCCAACATATCTAAGTCTTCTTGCAACTTGTATAAATCCATATCTTCAAAATCTTCATCATACATTAGTGTACATTATCTTTCATTGTCTTCAGCAGCTTGTCATTTATATTTCCCTTTGTTTTCCTCATTTTAAAGTGTCATATAATCCTCCTCTTTCTACATATAATTATTCTCAAGCACTCTTTTAGTTTCTTCTTCCTCAATTTGCCTTTCTACACACCCATTCATCAATGCAATTGTTTCCATGTACAAGTTATCTTCCTTATTGGAATCAAATTCAAATGAATCATTATATAAAAAATTGGAAAACATATCTATCCAAAACTTATATTATCTTATTAATTCTTTTCCTTGTATATATGGTTGTACCTTCACCTCTTTGTCTTGTTTTTCTTACACCATCTCTCTTGCTTGTTTTGTGGACTTGTCAACGTCTTCTACCTTAATGCTTTCTTGGAGCACACTTGCAATATGATCTCCTTGTGATATTACCTTTATTTTCACAACCCAATTGATGACTTGTACCTTATTAGGATGTCACTTGCCTCTCTTTTCATCATTCTCGTGCCTCATGCTTTGGTTATCTATCTTGCCAACCTTATGTTCCTTGTCATTTGCCATTGGTTTCCACATTTGTGCTTGCTTTCCACCTGTATATTTGCTTGGTTTGACATATTGAATATTTAAAACCAATTTTTGAAACCATCTATCTATATTCATATATTTATGAAGTTACAAGACTCATCTCAGTTATTTTCCCCACTTACTAGCCTTAACTACCTTCTATTTACCCCTCATTAGGCCTAATTTAAGCCCTATTTGTACTCAGTTACCAATATCTATAGCATGTTATACCCTGCCATTCCAAAACCACCTCAATATATTTATTCATTATTAAAGGAACAAAACTACAAAATTTGGTGATTTTTTAATGGATAAAACTCTCAAAATCTTCCAAATCCTAATTCTAGGGTTTTTAGCCTCTGTTCTGGGCCAAGATCCTTCAAAATTAGATAAATTGAGTTAAAAAAAATTTCCACAACCAAAATCAATTTTATTATAACTATATTTATTACTTACACCTCATACAATAGTATATAGCTAACACTCCCATGATTTCATGCTTCTTATAACTCAAAACTCGGTGAACTGGGTGTGTTTTCCCTGACTAAATAGGGTCTATTTGGGATTTGTCCTCCAAAATAATTCCAAAATTCTTAATGAAAACATACAACATTGATACATCTTATAACCATACTAAAAATCAACTATATCTATGTTATCTTCATCCTTACTCCCATATAGTGAACTTTTCATTTCAAATTTCCGTGCTCCAGGTCCTGACACATGACTATATTGGTACCAATATAATCATCATCCAAATTTCATTCCTCTTCACTTATTCATGTCATGTTCTTTAATACTCAAACTATTAGATAGGGTATATCTCATGTAAACAGGGGTATCACCTATGTGTCAACAGTGTTTTCATGTTGAACTATAGATATCCAAATTTTCCAACATTATCACTTATTAATAAACTATTATCCTTACACCTTTGTCAAATTACTTTTCCAATGAACTTGCCAACAAGATTTCTTTATTGTATGTATGGGGTTTGTTTCATTATGCAGGGTCTGCATGTATTGGTCTTGAGATTCTCTTACCCACATGGACCTAACTTTCATATGGCTTTCTACATACTCACATAAATTTTTATAAACATGATTTACAATATTTATTCATTCAACATACCATTCCTTTTCTTGGCTATCACTTTAGAACAAGGTTCTTTATAAACATCTCAGTGTCAAAGAAACATATTGAAGAGTAACTCTACCCTAGACCCTATTTTTATATCAGTAAAGAATTAAAGGATATTTTATCTCTTAATATATTGAAATAAATTATGCATATCATTAGGAATAATTCTCATTAATTATCAGCATCTAGTTCTCTATCCAAATTGGTCTCATGCTCTCAATGATTTGACCCCCAACTCTTCATGTCTTATTCAATCTTTTCCCTTTATCTTTGGGATTAGAAACGTTTATATTATAAGTATATATTTATTTTATATTAAATAAATATATTCATAGCCTTAATCCTATTATATTACACTCACATTCATCATCTATCTCTCACAATGCTTAAAACACAACTCTCTCCTTTGTTCTATACCTCAACTTGTAATATTCATCCTAGGCTTATAGCCCTATTTTCCTATTTTCCCTTCCTATGAAAAATACATACACTATTTTTATACTATGAAACTATATATATATCCCCCTCACTCAAATACTCCTTCATACAAATTTTCATGAGCTAATTTTGCCTATAGACCGCTTTTCCATCATTAGACCTTAACAATTAGGCCTCATTCTAGCCCTGTTTGCACTCAGTTGCCAATATCCATAATATGCCATATTTTTTCACTAAAAATATGATTAAATATAATTAAACATGATTATGTTAGGAAAAATAAAAAAATTGGTAGTTTTTAATGTTTAAATCTCTCAGAATTGACTAAACCCTAGTTCTAGGGTTTCTACCTCTTTACACAGGTTGAGAGCCTTAAAAATTACATATATTTCTTTACATTAGGTTTCAAGAATACAAAACACATATATTGAATCTATATTTATGTCTTACATCTCAAGTAATCATTTGAAACTTACTTTCTTTCCTCTATTTGTCTTTTCTAAACAACACACCCCTTGACTATGCAAGAAAAATAGATTGTTAGAGGTCTAGGATGGAATCACAACATTTAGTCACATTATAATGTAAAGAATGAATTTTTTGAGATTGGTTACATTAATTTAAAATGTATCAACATCATATAATTCCAAATTACCACTGTATACATATACTTTTCCTTCTTCAATAGTTCACATAGTCTTGAAACAACAAATAATGCATAGGCAATAGGGGTCTATTTATTAACCAACCTTTAAACAAGTGAATTTTGATTAGTTAATTAAAATATATTAATATTAAATATATTTATGAAAATAATACATTTAACTTAGTTCTCATTTTCCTAGATCAAGTGTATTATTCCTTCACTATCCTCTAAACAAGGATCTTATACTATGTATTCAAGGTTTGTTAAATACAGTAGGTTTGTGATTGGTCTATGGCTTGTGTGTTACCAATTACACATTTATTTGAACCCAAAACAATTTATTTTCATCACCATTATATAATTATAATTATTTTCTCAACCTTTATTTCCATATTTAGCACTCAACACTAAACATAATCTTGATGACTGCAAACTAGTTTCCATAGACTGCAAGTAAAATATACACCATCCTAACTGTAATTCACATTAACAAAACCTTACTAAGTGTTCCAATTAAATAAGGGTATTTTAATTAAGCATCTTAATTTATTCAAAAAATCATCACTTAGAGTACATTCTAACAATTTTCACCTTGTTCACATACCTTTTACATTGAAACTTTAGGCAAGTAACAGGGCCTATAAGCAGAGTTTTCCTTTCTTCTCAGTCATTACCTTCCTTCACGCATCACCCTTACACATAATAGAGTTTTTTGAGGTTATAAACCTCTTCAAGTTATTTTTCAATAAAATTCTTTCAGTATTGAAAGGATCTTGTTCTAATCCTCCTTCTATTGAGCTAAAACTCATATTGACTGAATGCAGATCTGTAACCAAATAGAGTACAACATAATATTGGATCTTGGCATTATGGTTTCCTCAATGCAACATTTTATCTTTCAAATGAAAATTTTCACATTCAATTTCATGGGGTTCATCTTATTTAAATTTTTAATATATCCCCCATCACTTCTCATTGTCACAAAATCACTTTTCAATCTCTTTTATATTCCAAAACTATCCTAACTACCTACTAACTCCCTCTTGTACATTGGGAGAGTTTAACTACCAAACCACTAACCTACTCATAAAAATGACTAACTTATGAGTTAGGTATGTTCTAGAACACCCTCGACTCCTCTTTAAAGCATAACCACACAAATTACAATGTTGAGACTTCTTTATAAAAGTTGAAGTCTCCTAAACTTCACATGTAGATTTGAAAATTCAAACTAAGGGTTTTGGCAAGAAAATGCCAAAGTGACCTTAATTCAAATTTGACAAGGACCTAACATTCATGATTGACTCCTATAGACCTCTTATGACCATAAAAACTTAATAAAGACTCAAGACATGTAAAATAAACCAATATGTACAAAAGGTAGTGATGTTCCTACATTAGGTGGTGGTAGGGTCGAGGTTCATCTCAAACTTCTTATTATCCCACAAGGTTGTTGATTCTCTAGCAAGCAGATATGATTCCAAAAATAATTTGGTAACTTAAGAGTAATTTTTAATCTTGAAATATTTCTCCATATTTGTAATCCATTCTTCAATTCTATCTTCTAAAATGGTTCCATCAAACTTTGGTGGATTCACGTTTTTCATATCCTGTGCCAACTTTGTATCTATTCGAGCTCTCCCATCTTATGGCACTTCCTCATGCCTTTACTCTTAAGGATTTTCCTAATCAGTAGGATGATCTTCAATTTATTCTTAACCATTCTCTTCAGCATGCCCATGTACTTCCTATTTTAGGGTCATGATTCGATCATTAGTTTTGTCCATGGTTCTGAGGATCTAATCCAACTTCATAGCTTGCTTAATAAGGAATTCATTTAAATCCACCAGAGGGTTGGTGTTTGAATTAAATTAACCTATAGGTCTAATGTGCACCATTCTTATTCTTAGTTATCAATAAAATACATTTATATTAGTAGACTCATTAAGTCCTAGATTTTGAGCCTCAACTCTAATACCATAATGTAATAACCCCACTGAGTTTTACTAGAATAAGGTAAAAAAATTGAAACACTTACACAAATTCAATACAAATATTACATCTTGATGAAACTAACATACATTGATATTTAACTAAATACATTAGTTTTCAATCTAGCCATAAATAAGTTCAAGAGCTAATCTATTTAGGTAATGATCTCTAGATCAAGATCAAGTACAAAGATGATATAAAATGAATACTAAATTTATTCTATAAAATTGTATTTACAAATTCAACCACAACTGATACAATATTACATCCAACTAATGTAATGGCGCATATGAATAAAAAGTATATTTTCAAGATAATGCATATCTTAATAATAATTTACAATGATACAAAGCTCCATGGAGCATACGAGTCTCAATGAACTCGTAATATCCATATGTACTCATGAGTGTAGTCACTAGTGGAGTCCTGTTGAGGGGAAGGAGAGCATCATCGAAGTGATTTTACACACCAACCACAGACCATCAATCCCCCACATAATCTCTCAACTAGGGAATGGACATCCCTTCATAGATGGGTAGATAATTATATTACAATAATCAATAATAAAAACTAAAAACCATGTGGTTTAAGATAACTAACATGCAATATATCATATAGAAATATGTTCCAACATGATATCATATAAAACATGTAAACTAAATCAAACAAGTGAAATGACAATGTTTAACCATAAACACTACTTTGGCCAAAGTTGTCATATATTTATGGATCTTAAGGATCAGTCAATTTCATACACACCACTCAATCAAATTACGCTTTATCTGTGTATTAGTGACACTATTTAAGTAAGTTAAATCTATCTCACTCACTTATTTAGGGTCATTAATACCAGATTTGGTTTATATAGTTAATAATATTAAAACCAATAGATTTCAAATGAAAATTTACTTCCTAGAAATCACATTTTATACTAATACAAGAAAGTCCCAAAGACATGCATTTAATCTATCAAATGTAATATTATAAATCCAAACATCTAATTTAGCTATAGCATAATAAAATCACACACACACACACACACACACACACACACACACACACACACACATATTCCAATTTTAAACTGTTATACCATTTAGGTAAAATAATCAAATCAATCAAACCATATGAGTAAGATTATAATATAGAAAATCATATCAATAATTAATAGCTCATTCAACAACCATTTTATTTCATTTCCTAATTTTATAATTTAAATTACTCATAAAACCCATCAATATGCATATTTGACTATGGTGTACCTAAATTGAAATAACAAGCATCACATATAAAAATATGCATATTCAAATACTTATTCATGTTAATATGTTTTGATTATTTTCTAATATCCAATAAATATTAAAACTCTAGTTTATACAAATGTGACTAAGTTCTAACCAACTCACAACCCACACTAAGTACCCCATATAACATAAAATCGAAACCACACTCAGCCACATCTATATATAGGCAAATTTCCTTATGTAAATATATATTTCAAAAGTACATAATCATGAATTTATACAACCATGTACTTATATAAATATATCTAAAATATGATTGGGTTTATAATTACATTCCAAATTTTTAAAATAAAATCATTTCATCTTATAAACATAAATGTTTATATAATATTTACCTAACCATAATGTATTTATAAGAAATTCATTCTTTATTTGTATACAAATGAAAACTCATTGTATAACCATAAATAATATCTATTCAACTTACAATTTCCTCTTATGGTTCAAACACACTAAAAGCACAATGATATATGTAAGTGTAAGAACTATAGCCTGAGTATAACATATACATATACATTGACATATTCATATATTTGAATCATCTATTAGAAACCTGAAGGATATATGAATAGGCCCATGTATATTTATATAGTTCTAGTCTTCCCTGTTTACAAGTTTTACAAATGAATCAAAATAACTTGTGCATTATCTACTTGAATCTTTCATAAATATATTCATTGTGACATTATACACATAGTCATGCCCTATGTGGGTTTAATAAATTGACCTAGTTTAAACATATGTACAAGCCCACACGTTATATGGAGAAAGGTATAACTAAATACTAGTTCTTAAAAACTAAATTTAACTCTATAAACCCAGTTGTACCCTAACCTAGGTTATCATTAGAAAACCATGACTTGATTTTAACATAAAAACTACCCACTATATTTTGTTTAAGAAAAGGAATGATTCAAAATATGGTTTAGATATTGAGTTCAAACTTTCATTCCTAGCCATACCCAAATTTATATTTAAACTTAGCTATTTAATTCATTTACCTATGAGCTTACCTTAAGTATTTTGGTAGGGTCTCCATATTTATAAACTAAACTAAAAATTGTTTACACATCTCTATCTATGTTAATCCATTCCACTAATTTTATAAAAATTACACAAGAATTTATATAATATAACATAGTTTTTGTAATTTGGAAATGAACTCAGAATGATATAAATTCACAGATTTCTATAAACTTAGCTATTTTAAAATAAGGTTATTTATAGCCATAACTATGGTTCATTGTGTCATATGAAATAAGACAACACATATTAGAGTCTCAATCTCACATTAGTAAACTCACAACTAGATCAACATGAGAATCAACCATTTCAAATGTAGATGACATGATTATAACTGAAAGTAACTATAAGGTATAAAATCAAGCAATGAATATCAAAGCATATTCTATTATTTGTGGTGTTTATGGGTTCTTATTTTTCATCATCATCCCCCAATGCCTCCATCTATTCTACCCTCTCTGATGATGCCCTCCCTCTATCATAGTCTAAAACATGGGTCTATCATGCATCCACCTAAAAATAGTAAAGGTAGTTAGCCTGAATCAATATAAAATCCATAATATATTGTTATAATGAACTAAATAAATATGATCATCATGTACATAACATACAAGTATAACTAACTCAACTAGTTAATGATCATGTAAAAACCTAATATATTAATTTACATACATATTTTGAGAAGTGTTGTCATTGATGTGAAAGTTAGGGTTGATGTCATTGATGTCAAGGTCAAGGTTGATGTCATTAATGTCAAGGTACATCTAGTAAAGTGCATGGTAAAGTGATATGTAACAAGGAAGCCATGTGACAAGAGATAATTTGTAGGAAACCTAATGACTCTCTATTGAGAGATAATTTGAAGGAAACCTAATGATTCCTCTGAGGTTGATGTCAAAATTATGGTCAAGGTAATATTTGAGTACAAGGTGTCATGAGATGCCTAGCCATATCAAGCTTAGTTATATCATGAACATGTGCATGGTGAGCATGAATAAGTATTTAAAAAGTATTAAATTGTTTGAGGATCATGTAAGGCATGTGATCAAGGTAAATAAGCATCAAAGAGTGTTTCAAGATCAATTTCCAAAGTTGTCAAGTCTTTGAACCT
Organism: Torreya grandis; assembly: GCA_037957365.1. NCBI lineage: Eukaryota > Viridiplantae > Streptophyta > Pinopsida > Cupressales > Taxaceae > Torreya > Torreya grandis. The sequence continues at coordinate 2,095,896 of JARHVA010000726.1, read as the reverse complement.
AGCAAGAGACTTGAGAAGGATTATGCATAGGATGCTTAGTGACATGGATGCATAGAGGAATAATATGATATATGAGGTTGTTTTATCATGCATATGAGGTATTGGAGCACTCATGAGTGTCTCAAAGTAAGCCTACATGGGTAAATCCTATAGACCTAGCATGAAAATAGACTAATTTTAGACTATGCATAACCTAATGAGGTGCCATGAGGTGTTTTCAATACCTATGAAGGATAAAAAGTAGTGTTATGGAATGTTATAGGTTTATTTATCATGTATATGAGGTGGAGATCACATGAAAAGAGGTTTGAAGGTCAGTTTCAAGGCCTAATGTGACTTACAGGTCAAATGTCTATCAAACAAAGAGAGAGATGATGGTCAAATGGGGTATCAAGATCAGTTTCCAAGGAAATTATGAGTATGTGTGTATTAATATAGGTGTTTCATGTTTTTTTAAGTGTGTTTACCAAGTCTAAGGTCAAATTTTGCAATAAAAGGCATAGAAAGTGGTTTTGAGGTTTCTTGTGTGCATAAAATGAAGGATTCTCAACCTAAAAAGAACTTTCAAGTACTTTTTGGCATGTGTAACCTATGAATGGGAACCTAATATATCCATGGTAGATGTGTAATGGTCCTATCTTAAAGTTACAATAATTAATTTTTAGAATAAGGGTCTAAGCTTTTGAACAATTGTTAACACCAAAAATAACGTTAACTCTCTCTAAAACCCTAATAATGACCTGATGAGAAATGATAAAAATAGCCTATAATGGTTTTTAATGGATATTTAAGTGATTTTATGTTGTATTAAACTCTCTCAGGAACCTTTAGGTGTGATTTGTTTGCCATGTGAGTGAGTGGACCCTACAAGAAAAGCCTTGTTTTTTGAAGATTTGTTGTAACAGTTAGAGTTGACCAAATCAAAGTTAATAAATTGATGAAGGTTCAATCTTGAGGATATTTTTCCATGTCCATTGTGGTTTATAATTAGGTTCTATCTCTTATGGGTGATAAATTGGCCATACAAGCTAACCATCACTAAAAGGCCTAATGGTGGAGACAATGAGAAAACTAAGTAGAAGTGAGAATTTGATTAGGGAGTGTTATCATGGACTAGGGATGAATCCAATTGAATGAATAGGTTTTTAAAGACCTGTAATACATGTTTATGTTGGATATATTTTTTATATTTCAGTGGATATGATGAAAATTATTGCTCATAAGTTGACCTGTCTAGTGAAGATAAGATAGTGAAGGTGTGAGGTTATGAGATTGGTCTACAAGATCAAAATTTCCATATGACCATTTTATCTATATATTTTATATTGGTATAATGATATTATAAGATCATACACATGAATTATAAGGATTTAAAGTATCTACACGTGTTTAAAGTCCTTATCACCATGATTATGTTTGAAAGTAAACTAACAGATCTGGGTAAGCAAGTTGTAGTGATGAGTTGGAAGATCTCTACCCTTAGTTGAATATTTAAATTCATATGATGTTTATTTTTAGGATATAAATTTATTATTAATTATTTTTTATAAGCTTTTAAATTATTTAAATTTATTTAAATTTTAAATCCAAAATGGGTTGACTGGTTTAGGTTTGATTATGTATACTGAAGATAAAAGATTGGTCTACAAGACCAATATTTGGCATTGGACATTGTAATATTTGTATTTGAGACTGATATATAGATGTGAAATAATATATTTAAGTTTTAATAGGTCATAATAATTTTTATTTTAGGTATTGAAGTTCAAGTCTTCATGATTGTGTTTTGAGACTAGTTGGAAGTTCTAAGTGGGCTACTTACAGAGAAGGGTTTGAGTATTTTTACCCTAAGTTATGAAGTTTAATTCACATGTTTCTGAATTTAAGGTAATGTAACTTATATATATATGTATTTTTTTTAATGTTTTTTTGGTAAACTTTTGATTATGTTTCAATTATTTAAGATAGAATTTCGAGGTATGCACAAGCCTAATGTGAACACTACTAATGACGTTCTCTAAGTAGTGGTTTGAACTCAAACATGTTATGGTGCCTAAATGAGATTATAAGTGTTATATTGGAATGGAATATTATGTTTTTATTTTGTGTAAAGTGTTTGAATTTTCTCCAATGAGATCAAAGGGTAACGGGTGCTAAGTAGGCTTAATGAAATTAGGTCTCCATGAAACCTAATAAAGAGATAAGGGATAAGTGAAGTAGGTCAAACCTAAAAGGACTAAAAATACATTTTATCCATGTCTATGATATGTCATAAAAACCATTTCACATTTATATAATAATTTAATGATGTTTGGCTGACTAAGAAGGATGTGAACAAGAGACTTGTATAAATACTAGGCAATTTTAGGCATATATGTGTGAGTGTAATGCAAACGAATAAGGAAGTATATTGAAGAGTATAATTAGGTATTGTATACCATAATAATAGGTTATAATATCAATTATTAACATTTTATAGATATTCTATGTGTGAGTATCTAAGTCACATGACCTAATCAAGTCAAGAAAAGGGCAAGTTGAGCAAGGAAGACTAGAGGCCAGTTTGAGAGGGATAGAAATGTGTGAAAAGATAAAGAAGGAAATAATCATTTTTTGTATGAAAAACATAGTGTTATAAATATTATCACATGTTTTATGTGGCTGATTTGGTGCTGAGTCATCTAGGGGGTTGGTACCTCCTTGCAAGTGGCTATTGGAAATATTGTCATTGATGTCAAAGGTCTATCATTATTGGTGATAAAGTCCCCATTGCATTTAATGGCATTTTTAATATTCATATCTTGGATAATGTGTGTTAATATTTATTTAATATTAATGAATATATTTTTGGTTATATATAAGTCAAAAGAGGGCCCATGGAGAAGTCAAAGAGTCATGGGGTAAAAGACGAAAGAGGAATGGGATGCATTTTCTCATGAAGAGTCACCTTAAGGAATTCCAAGAGTCACCATGTGAAGACAAAAAGAGGTATGGCACATTTTTGAATGAAGGGAAAATTTGAGGAATATTAAAATTCACCAAGATAAAGACAAAATAGGAAAGGATGCTTTTGATTATGATGGGTCACCATATGACTTTTCAAATACAAGGATATGAATGGTCATGCAAGTTTTGCACCATTTTCCATGAGGATTGAAGGGTCATAAAGGGTGAAGGCCAAAGGTCATTTGGAAAGCTATAAATAAAGGCTTAAGAATCCATTTGTAACATTTAAGAGAGTGCATGGTTTGTATTTGTGTTTGAAGAGAGAAAATAAGGAGATATTGTAGAGTTCTATCATTTGTTGAGTAAGCAACATTGAGAGATAGTTGTGTTTTCTACACAAGATGGGTTGGTGCTCATTAATTTTGTAAGGGGTTGGTGCTCCTATGGGTTGGTGCACAAAAATAGTGACTATGTTGGTGCTCAGCAAAGGGGTTGGTGCTCCTACAAGTTGGTGCTTAAAAATTTTGTATTTTGAGTTGGTGCTCATTCATATACTTGAGATTGTTCTCCATAGTTTTTCCCACTTTGGGTTTCCACATAAAAACTTGGTGTCTCTCTCTCTCTTATTTGGTGCAATTTATTATTTTAGTTTTATTTCATATCTTGAATGTATGATTGAGTTGTTAAAGAAAAAAAAAGATTAAATAAAATATATATAATATACTGATTCACCCCCCCCCCTCTCAGTATATTTCATTCTTAACAATTGGTATTAGAGTAGGTTCCTTTTTAAAAAGTTTTACATCTTGAAGGATGATCAAGAAAACATGATGGTTGGATCACATGAAGGATTTTATACAAAAAACACACCTTTGTTTGATGGAATGAATTATGTATTTTGGAGCGTAAGGATGAAGACTTATTTGATGGCCCTTGGATTTGACATATGGCAAGCAATGTTGGAAGAATATGAAGAGCCACAGACACTTGTAACTACTTCGGTAGAAAAGAAGGCAAGTGAAAATAATGCTAAAGATTTAAATGCTATTTTATATGGTTTATGTGAATTATAATTTGTTAAAGTTATGCAATGTAAGTTTTCTCATGAAACTTGGGTAAAACTTGAGAATATTTACAAAGGTGATGGAAAGGTTCAACAAGCTAAGCTTCAAACTTTCAGAAGATAGTTTGAGAGTTTGAATATGGAAGAAGAAGAAAATATAGCAAGTTATCTCTTGTGGGTTGATCAAATAGTCAATCAGATTCAAGGTCTTGGAAAAAATTTAGAAGAGTCGACTATGGTTCAAAAGGTTTTGAGATCTCTACCATTGAGATATGATGTGAAAGTTTTGACAATTGAAGAGATGAAGAATTTAGCCAAGCTAAAGATGGATGAGCTTCATGGTATTCTTATGGCATATGAGATTTGGACTAAGCAAGATAAACTTTCAAAGAGAGAAGTGACTTTCAAGACATCAAAGAAAGAGAAGGCTAAAATTCAAGAATCAAGTGGTAATTCTGGAAATGATGAAGATGACAATGGAGCTCTATTCATTTGCAATCTGAAAAAGGGCACAAGTAAATATCAAGGAAAATTACCTTTTAAATGTGGAAAGATTGGACATTTTGTAGCTAAATTACCAAATAAGGGTAATGATGACAATGAAGAAGGGAAGTCTACATAAAAGAATAATTTTGAAGGCAAATTCAAGAAGGGATTCAAGAAAAAGAGTTTATATTCTAAAGATCCTAGCTCAACTGAAGATAGTGGAGTCAGTGACTCAGAAGAAGAAGAGACGTTATTCATGGCCAAATATGAAGATGCCTCTACAAGTAAAAGTATAGATGATCAAGAAGAAGAAAATGATGAAGCTAAAGCGAATCTAGAAGGAGAACTCATTTTTGCATTAGAAGAGTTAAAAGCTCTTGAAAAGAAGAATCAAAGATTAAAGCTCTAGATTGAGAAAAAAGAAAAGGAGTCAAAGGAAATAATTGAAGATATACAAGCACATTTTGAAGAAGCCAAGAAGAATGAAGAAGATATAATGACATAGTTGAAAATAGTAAGTAAATAATGTGAAAGGTATGTTATTGAAATTGCTTCTTTAAAATTAGATCTTGATAAAAAAAAATAAAGCAATCAATGATAGAGCAGCCACTGATTCAAAATTTGAGAATAGCACTAATATGTTGAATAAGATATTAGAAAATAAAGAATCAATGTTAGATAATATAGGTATTGGATTTGAAAAGGAGAAAGAGGAGCTCAATACTTTCATAGATAAGGAAAAAGGAAAGAGCTATGCTGAAGCTCTTACAAAAGAAGAAATAAAAGGGAAGAAGTTAAGAATACAGAAGACATCTCAAACAAAGAAGGTTGGAGGGAACAAAGCTATAAAAAGCAATCAGGTCAGAGATACACAAATAGGTCCTATTTTTATGGTTACTATTTTTATTGTAATGGATATTGTCATAATAAATTAGAATGTTGAAAAAGAGCTAACAATTTCAGAAATAAGAAGGAAAGTCATGTAGAATCAAGTAGAAGCCACAACTCTTTGGATCCTCTATCAGGCTTTCATAAAGAGGTCATAATATGTTACAAGTGCAATAACTTTGGACACATAGCCTGGTATTGTAGAAGTGTGTTTGAGTTATTCAAGGACCAGAGTTTCAAGGCTCCATTCATTAAGAAGAAAGTTTAGATAGGTTCTTGGCAAAAGAAACAACCTAAAAAATCTATGTTGGTGCAGATAGCTTTGCATGCAAGAAATGAAGAAAATCCATGGTTCATTGATAGTGGATGTTTAAGGCATATGATAGGAGACAAGAGAAAGTTCATAACCTTGAAGAAGACCAATAGTGGCATAGTGAAATTTGGAGACAATACTACTACCAAAATTGCTGGAAAAGGTACACTAAGTTTGGATAATGGTAGAGCTAAAACTGAAAATGTTTTATATGTAGAAGGTCTTAAGCATAATATTTTGAGATCAAGTCAAATTTGTGATCATGAGCACACGCTAAATTTTTATGCACAAGGTTGTGAAATTAGAAGAAAAGATTCAGATGTATTAGTTACAGATGTTTAGAGAATAGGAAATAACTTGTATATGCTATTAGACATCAAAGGTCAAAGATGTTGTTTGAGTCAGATTGAAGAAATTTTGCTATGGCATAGGAGAATGGGGCACATAAATTTTGAAAATCTTGTCAACATCAAAAAAAATAAAGTAGTCAAAAATCTTCCAAAGATTACAAAGCCATCTGACATGCTTTATGAACCTTGTCAACATGGGAAGCAGGCTAGAAGGTGGTTCAAAATAAAAGAGGAGTTGACCACTCAGATGCTAGAGCTTATTCACATTGACCTATGTAGACCTATGAGAACTCAAAGTAATCAAGGTGAGAAATATTTCGTGTTTCTTATTGATAATTTTTCTTGTATGACTTGGGTAATGTTTTTAAAGAAAAAATTAGAAGCTTTTAGACATTTAAAAGCATTCAAAGCATTAGTTGAGAATGAAACTATTTTAAATATTAAGTGTCTACGATCAGATTGAGGAGAATAATTCATGTCAAATCAATTTATTGAGTTTTGTGAAGATCATGGAATAAAGAGATTATTCAATAGCTAGAACTCCACAGCAAAATGGAGTAGTTAAAAAAAATAGAATAGTTTAAGAGATGGTGAGGACAATGCTAAATGAATCCAAGATAGAAAATAAATATTGGAGAGAGGTGGTTGCTATAGCATTGACGATTAAAAATAGATCATTTTTGGAAGTCAATAGTGAAAAGACTCCTTATGAGTTATGAAAAGACAAACTAGCAACAGTTGATTATTTTAGAGTTTTAGGTAGCAGATGCTTCATAAAGAGAACCGATGAAAAACTTGGTAAGTTTGAATCCAAAGTAGATGAAGGTATATTTATTAGTTATTATTTCAAAAGTAAAACTTATAAATGTTATAACAAAAGAATCCAAAAAATTGTTGAAAGTGCAAGTGTCAGGATAAAAGAAGATGGAACACAAAGAATCAGTGATCCAGTAGACATTCCTAAAATCATTTAAGAGGAAGGTTTTGAAGAATTAGATGAAGATGAGAAGGAGAAAAAGGGCACCAAGACTCCATCCAAATACATTCAGATAAATTATAATGATATCGACATCATTAGGGACATAAATGAAGGAATTTGCACCAGAAGAATGATGGTAAGTGAATCTTAGCAAGTTAATTTCTCTTTATTATCCAAAATTTAGCCTAAAACTTTTTCAAAAGCTAGACATGATAAGCATTGGGTTAAGTCTATAGATGAAGAATAAAATCAGATAGAAATTAATGATACTTGGGAATTAATGCCTAGACCAAAAGATCACAATGTGATAGGAACAAAATGGGTTTATAAAAATAAGTTGAATGAAAATGGAGAAGTGATCAGAAATAAAGAAAAATTATTATGTAAAGGATATGCTTAGATTGAGGGAATAAATTGTTAAGAAACTTTTGCACTAGTGGCAAGGTTAGAGTCTATTAGAATGTTTATTGCATATGTAGTGTTTAAAAATTTCAAAATGTTTCAAATGGATGTCAAATCTGCCTTCTTGAATGGAAATCTTGAAGAAGAGGTCTACATTGAACAACATGAGAGATTTATTCTCTCAAATATTAGTAACCAGGTATGCAGATTGAAGAAAGTATTGTATGGATTGAAACAAGCTCCCATAGCTTGGTATGCAAGACTTGATAAGTTCCTACAAGATCAAGGTTTCAAGAGAGGATTTACTGATAGTAATCTCTACATAAAAATAAAAGATGAGCATCAATTGATTTTCATGGTATATGTTGATGATATAATTTTTGGAGGAAATATTGAGAAGATAACAAAAGAAGTTTTTGATAGATTTAAAAAATAATTTGAGATATCTATGCTTGGAGAATTGTCATTTTTTTTAGGATTGTAAATATTTGAGTCAGATAAAGGAATTTTCATATCTCAAAGTAAATATGCCAAGGAAATGTTGAATAAATTTGGTTTTGAGGATTGTGCACCAGTTGGCACACAAATGTGTATAGGAAATAAGGTGAGCAAGGATGAAGATTCACCTATTACAGATCAATATTTGTATAGATCTATGATTAGTAGTCTCTTATATTTGACAGCATCAAGGACAGACATCATGCATGTAGTAGGTATGGTTTCAAGATATCAGTCATCTCTAAAAGATATTCATGTTTAGTTAGTGAAGAGAATATTCAGATATATCAAGGGGACATTGGATTATGGATTATGGTATCCCACAGGTATAAATTTCACTTTGGTTGCTTATACAGATTTAGATTAGGTAGGGTGCTTAAATGATAGAAAGGGTACAAGTGGAGGAGATTTCTTCCTTGGTGATAGTTTAGTATCATGGCTAATCAAGAAGTAGAATTGAGTATCACTTTCTACAGTTGAAGAAAAATATATTATATCAGTATTGTGTTGTACTCAAGTGCTTTAGATGCAACAAACTTTGGAAGATATCAAAGTAAAGTATGATGAACCTATTTTTATTTTTTGTGATAACACAAGTGCTATAAATATTTTGAAGAATCTAATGATGTATTCAAGAACAAAATATATTCCCATTAGATATCACTTTTTGAGAGAGTAAGTTGCATATCAACAAGTTAAGATGGAGTATATCAGTACTATAGAGCAAATTGTAAATATTTTTACAAAGGCACTACCAAAATACATATTTGAGTATCTATGAGAGAAGTTGGAAGTAATTTCTTTTACTTCCTGCCATTGAGGTTTAGCATCAGTTGAGGGGGAGCTAAGTGTTAGCTCTAGGTAGGCCCTTTGCCATTGATGTCAAAGGGGGAGAATAATTGGTACATGTATAGGTGTAGAAATAGATACAAGTTGATACAGTAAGGGGGAGTTATTGTATGTTTTTTAGATGGTAGTATGTGCAAGTTTTAGGATGAGACAGTTTCAGTTTGAGGTTGTCATCAATGACAAAGGGGGAGATTGTTAGAAATATTGTCATTAATGTCAAAGGTCTAGCATTATTGGTGATAAAGGCTCTATTTCATTTAATGGTGTTTTAATACTCATATCTTGGCTAATGTGTGTTAATATTTATTTAATATTAATGAATATATTTTTAGTTGCATATAAGTCAAAAGAGGGCCCATGGAGAAGTCAAAGAGTCATGGGGTAAAAGACGAAAGAGGAATGGGATGTATTTTCTCATGAAGAGTCACCTTGAGGAATTCCAAGAGTCACCATGTGAAGACAAAAGAGGTATAGCACATTTTTCTATGAAGGGACACTTTGAGGAATAAGAAAATTTACCAAGATAAAGACAAAATAGGAAAGGAAACTTTTTCTTATGAAGGGTCACCATATGACTTTTCAAATGCAAGGATATGAAGGGTCATGCAAGTTTAGCACCATTTTTCATGAGGATTGAAGGGTCACAAAGGGTGAAGGCCAAAATTCATTTGAAAGATATAAATAAAGGCTTGAGAAGACATTTGTAACATGCAAGAGAGTGCATGGTTTGTATTTGTTTTTGAAGAGAGAAAAGTAGGAGATATTGTAGAGTTCTATCATTTGTTGAGTAAGTAACATTGAGAGATAATTGTGTTTTATACACAAGAGGGGTTGGCGCTCTTGTGGGTTGGTGCTCATGAAGTTTTTAAGGGGTTTGTTCTCCTGTGGGTTGGTGCTTAGCAAAGGGGTTGTTCCTCCTCTAAGTTGGTACTTGAAAACTTTGTATTTTGAGTTGGTGATCATTCATATACTTGAGATTGTTCTCTATGGTTTTTCCCACTTTGGGTTTCCATGTAAAAATCTTCTCTCTCTCTCTCTCTCTCTCTCTCTCTCTCTCTCTCTCTCTCTCTCTCTCTCTCTCTCTCTCTCTGGTGTGGTGCAATTTATTATTTTAGTTTTATTGCATATCTTGAATGTATGATTGAGTGGTTAAATAAAATAAATAATATTAAATAAAAGATATATAATATACTGATTCACCCCCCCTCTCAATATATTTCAAGATTAACAGTGGGTTATTATTAAAGCTTAGTTGAGTTGGTGCTTAACTAGTTGGGGTTGGTGCTCTATATGAAGTTGGTGCTTCACTAAATTTTATGTTTGTCTTATAGGACTATAGTCTATTTTTATATATCAGTGGGTTCTATTCTCATTGAGTTTTTCCCATATATATGGTGTGTTAACTTATGCAATCTTGGTTCATGTTTGTCTAGTTGATTATTTATGCATTGCTTGTTCTATATGTTGATGATTACTTAAGAGGATTTGATAAGAAATTTTTGAAGGACAATTCCACCACTCTCAGTCATTTTACTTCCAACATTTGGAATCGTATCCTAGTTTTTTGAAGTAGGTCTAAAATCCTAAAGTAGATCCTAGAAACAAGGATGGATAGTCAACAAGCTTAAGGTGGTTTCTCTACTAGTAAGCCTTTGTTATTCAATGGATCTAAGTATGATTTTTTTAATGTTAGGATGAAGATATATTTGATGTCAAAATGACATGATATTTGGTAGTCAGTTATGGATGGTTATATTGGTCCTCCTATTCCACCAATAGATGCAGTAGGTAAGAAGGCTAGTGAGAACAAATCCAAGGCAATGAGTGTCATTATTTGTGGCCTATAAAAGTTAGAGCTTGTGAAGGTAATGTATTATGAATCAATCAAATAAATATCAAATAAATTTAAGACCATACATGAAGGAGACACCAAGGTGAATATGGACAAGTTATAGACCCACTAGAGATAGTTTAAAAGTCTGAAGATAAAAAAAAATCCTTACCTATTGAAGGTTAATGAAGTTGTCAATGTCATTAGAGGATTAGGAAAAGAGGTGAAATAATATATATTTATTAAAAATTATTGAGATCACTAACTCCTAAGTTTGATTCTAAAGTGTCTATAGTAAAAGAGATGCAAGATTTAGACAAGCTAGAGAAGGATGGACTTCATGGCATTTTGACTACTTATGAGATGAGAACTAATGAAAGAAGACATCCAAAGAAGGAAAAAACTTTCAAAGTTGAGAAAAAATTAAAATCTAAGAAGGTTAAGGATGAGGAATTCTCAGATGTTGATGATGGTCAACTGATAGCCATGTTTGCAAGGAAGTTAAGATTTGGATTTGGTAAGTACAAAGACAAGTTGCCCTTTCAATATTTCAATTGTGGAAAGATTGGTCACTTTTCATCCAAGTTTCCTAACAAGGATAAATATGAGCATGATAAACATCATGGAGATGATAATAATACCTATAATCCGAATAAAAATGAGTTTAGGAAGTATGAAGGTAGGAAATGAACTTTCAAGAACAACAAAGGCTTTTATACTAAAGAAGTCAACTCTTTTGATGTGACTCAAGTGCATCTAATTATGATGATGGAAATCATGAACCTGAACATGACAATATTGAAACCTTGTTTATGGTCATAGAATCAGACAATGAGGGTTGTTCAAGTGGGAAAGGCATTATGGTTGATATAGAATTAGATGAAGAAGAAGCTAAAGTAGATATTGAGGCAGAATTGGTAAGTGCCCTACAAGAATTAAAGGTCCAAAGGAAAAAGAATAATAAATTAAGATCATTAGTTAAGGACTATGAGGTGAAGTTTGGCTTGTTTGAGGAAAGATGAGTAATGCTTCCAAGGAGTATGATGAGATCATCAATCAAGTTGAGTCATATATAGATGTATTCTATACGATTCTAAAGGTTAAAGAGTAATAATACATTAAGTTTAAAACTAAAATAGAATCCTTGAAATCTAAGTTGAGTCAATCATCTAGTAAGCTGAGGACCTTTGTGAATTTTCAAAGGAGCACTGAGACTTTAGATGATATCTTGAGTAGTCAAAAGTTTGAAAGTGATAAAATAGGTCTTGGTTTCAAAGAAAACCTAAAGGAGGCACCTCAAATAAAGGAGAATATTTTTGAATACAAGAAGGTAAACATAAAAATGCCTATCAAACATCCCAATGTTATAAGGTATATCAATTCATTCAATGGTTATTATTTTGTGTGCAATCAATTTGGTCATAGAGCAAGAGAGTGTAGAAGACCTTCCAAGAATGAGTACTCATGGGACTATGGAAGGAGTAATATCTCACATTAGTCAAGAGGTATGTATAAGGTGGTTTTATATAGTTTTAATTATGTAGGACACATTACAATATTTTGTTCTAACAAGGTCAGAATATCATCAAGTCAAAACAAGAGGTTTGAAGCCTCTAGAGTGCTAGAGAGAAGACAAATGAATGTATGGAAACCAAAGATAATAGAGATGAGTCAAGATTAGTCTACAAGCTCAAGTGGAATACTTGTTGTGATAGAACATGATTTATATGTGCAATCAAGTTAGGAATGCCTATTTTTATTCCACATTGATGATCAAATGGTTGATGAAGAGATCAAGCCTATAGTGCCAATCAAGCCTAAAAGGATATTAAAGGATATTTAGTCTTGTAAGAGCATGGAGATATGGGAATATCATAAACTTGAGATATTATAGTGACCTATGGTAAGTGGTGACTCCATTAGGCTTCATGGAGACACTATTTAGGTAGTAGAAGAATGGTGTATGTTTGGTTTGTGGGGGAGCTATTCAGGTTTGTGACTGAGTTTGATTTACATTGAGAAGTGGCCTTGTAATTAGAATTCATTTAAAGGAAGTATGGTTGGAATAAGGTGGATCATGTTGCTGTAATGCTTCATATTCTATATATTAAACCTTTGTTTCAAATAAGGTGTGACTTTAGATGATAGTTGTGGAAGACCTTTGTCATTGATGTCAAAGGGGGAGAAAGTCCAAGAAGGGAGTTTGACCAAATTGGGAGAGATGAGAGTGATCAAATTGAAGAATATTTTTCTATCAATGACAAAGGGGGATTTTTTTGAGAACTTTTTTCATTTATGTCAATGCCAAGATTGATGTCATTGATGTCATGGTACATCTAGTAAAGATGCATGGTGAAGTGGTATGTGATAAGGAAGCCACATGACAAGAGAGAATTTGAAGGAAACCTAATGACTCTATATTTAAAGAGAATTTTAAGGAAACATAATGATTACTTTTAGGTTTATGTCAATATTTAGGTCAAGGTAATCATGTTTGATTACTAATCTTTGAGTATAAGGTTTCATGAGATGCTTAGTCATATCATGAGAATGTACATGGTGATCATGAATAAGTATGTACAAAATTATGAAATTTTGTGATGAGCATGTAAGGCATGTGATCAAGGTAAAGAAGCATCAAAGAGTTTTTTATGATTAGTTTTCAAAGTTTTCAAGTTTTTTAACCTAGAAAGAGATTTGAGAAGGATTGTGCATAGGATGCCTAGTATGGTGCATAAAGGATCTTGGTGGTGTAATGACATGGATTCATATAGGCATAAGAGGATATATGAGGTTGTTTTATCGTGATATTAGGTATTGGATCACTCATGGGTGTCTCAAAGTAAGCCTACATGGGTAAGACCTACAAACCTAGCATGCAAATAAACTAGTTTTGGACTCTACCTAACCTAATGAGGTGTCATGAGGTGAAGTCAACGCCTATTAAGGATTAAAATTATTTTTTTGGAATTTTAAAGGTTGTTTGAGCATGTATATGAGGTGGATAGCACATGAAAAGAGGCTTGACTTACAACTCAAAATCCTAGAGAGCAAAGAGAGAGATGGTGGTTAGATGTGGTATCAAGATCAATTTACAAGGAAAATATGAGTATATGTGCATTAAAAAAGGTATTTAATGTTTTTTTAGGTGTTTTTACCAAGTCTAAGGTCAAAGTTTACAATAAAAGGCATGAAAGTGGTTTTGAGGTTTCTTATGTGCACAAAATGAAGGATTCTCAACTTGAGAAAAACTTTAAAATACTCATTGGCATGTGTAACCTCTACATAAGAACCTAGGATATTCATGGTAGATGGGGAAGGGTCCTAAATCAAAGTTCCAAGAATTGGTTTCTGGAATAAGGGGCTAATATTTATGAATGATAGTTAACAAAAAAAATAGTGTTAACCCTCTCTAGAACCCTAACAATGACCCAATGAGAAATATCTTGATCAAAATAGACCATAATGGTTTTTAATGGTAATTTAGGTGATTTGAGGTTATATTCAACTCTCCCAGGCATCTCCAAGTGTTATTGGTTTGTTAGGTGAGTGATTGGACCCTATGGAAAAGCCTTGTTTCTCAAATATTTGTTGTAATAGTCAGAATTGACCAAGTAAAAGTTGCTAGATGGATGAAGGTTGAATATTTAGACTTGTATTTCATGTCCATAGTGGTTTTTTATTATTTTATATCTCTTATGGGTGCTAAAATGGTCATACAAGTTGACCTATCTAATGCAGATAAGAAAATGAAGGTGTGAGGTTTTGAGATTGGTCTACAAGACCAATGTTGCAATATGAACATGTTATCTATATATTTTTTATTGGTATAATTATATTATAAGATCATCCACATCCATTATAAGTATCTGAAAGTGTCTACATAGGTGTTGAAAGTCATTATCACCATGACTATGTTTGAACGTAAATCAGTAGATTTGGGTAAGAAAGTTGTAGTGATGACTTGGAGGCTCTCTACCCTTAGATAAATATTACAATGTAAATGATGTTTTTTTTAGGACATAAATTTCATATTCATGATTTTAATAATCTTGGAAATTAGTGAAAGTTATTGAAATGGTAAAGCAAAAAAGGGTTGATTAGTTCAGGTTTGATTGTATATACTAAAGACAAAAGATTGGTCTACAAGACTGATATTTGGTATTTAAACTTGTAAAATTTTTATCTGAGAGTGATTTTAGGCACTATAAATCCACACATGATGATTTTGAATGTCAAAATACCCCTAGATGTCCACTTTGTCTAAACTTCACCCACTAACCCACCTTGAAATTAAACCATTTGCCTTTGACCTTTAACCCAATGTAACCTTTTTAAACCCGCCTTAACCCACCACCTTTGAATACTCAACCACCAATGGTCATCTTGACCATTGATGGTTAGCCTAACCATTGATGGTTAGCCTGATATTCAGTAGCTAGTTTCCCATCACTTGAACAAGTATAACTCATGATGTGTGAGCTAACACATCAAAATGTTATCTAGATATTCACCTTCTCCATTTGATAATTCATCATAAGCCTCAAAATCATCAATAAAACCTCTTATGGAACCTTCTACCTCCATCTCTCTTTGACTATGAAAAGAGGGGAGCAAGAGGTGAAGGAGAAGGGACAATTAATGATCTTACAATTACTCATTCATATTTTATTGTGTAGGTCTTCATTCCAATCAACCAACTAGTAGAAAAGAGACCTAACACTCTACCAAAATTGCTTTGCAACCACAAGCACCATTACTTTGCCAAAATTCTTCTAGGCTTCATCAATATCTTCAAACAACTTGAAACTTCAAAGCTAAGTATTTGTTTTCATTTATTCATTTACTTTGTTTCATTTTAAACACCTTTACTTAAACCAAACCTTTTCCCTTGATACTTCTAAGGTCATTTATTACCCTCAAAACCATTAACCAACCTCAAACAACCCACATAACCTTCATGTAACCAACCCATAACCTATTCTATCCAGAACCAATAAGCTATCTAAACTCACAATGATCACTGATGGTTAGCCTAACTATCAACGATCACCTCAACCACTAATAATCACCCTAACCATCGATGGTCAACCTAACCACTGATGGTCACCCTGACTGATGACAGTCACTATGTGAAATTTTTTGACCAAAAACCATAAAGATATTTCCACCAACCAAACCTCAACCAAAATTTAATTTTCTCAGCTTCTATCACCTCATAGACCAAAAAAATAACCTGACCTAACCTGAACATTTCTTAATAATTTAGCATTCACTTAAATGTTATTTTGTTAGAACACTATCATTTATTTTAATAGTATTTATTTCTTTAGATATAGTGCTTTTATGTTATGTTATCTTTCTTATCAGCATTTATTTTCAACATTAAATTGTATCAAAAGGTGGTTTGATAGTCTCCTAGATAGCTCACACTTCTAGGATCTAGATTGCTAGGAAATCCACCCATCTACCTAACTAACCAACCCCTTTTCTAGTTATATCTTATTATAGGTCATCTTCCCAAGCCAAAGAATATTATCTCCAAATGTTTGGATTACAGAGTGCACACCATATCTAAGTTATACTAACCTCTACCCCTCTTTCAATTTTACCTTTCTTCTATAAATAGATAAAAATCAAAATTTGAGTAAAACATTTGGCATGCCCAGTGGGACATTAACATCATCTAGGTGCCCCTTTCTTCCTTTATTTTATGCTTATAAAATGAAATATGAAATTTATTTTGGGTATAAAATTAATTGAATACACTCATTGCTTGCATGTTTAGCTCATTTATTTAAATTAAAAGCAAAGTAATCAATCGTAACTTCACCTCTTTATCACACACATACCAAACCACTTATCAATCAACACATCATAACATCCAACATAAGGCCTGACTAATATTTCATCACCTAGTGGTAAACCTTGACCCTTTAGATATCTTACCTGGACTTCACTACCAATAAGAAAATCTAAAACTCAACTCTCTAATTGAGTCCAAACTCTAAAATTTAATATATCTTGGCTAAGCACCCAACACCTTTATCACTGTGGTGTGTGAAGTGAGGGGGTATGCCGCAATATCAAGCCATGTATTGACTTTAAATATAAATTTTGAGAGCCATAACTAACTTGAAACCAACCATATACTTCGCTTCTAGTACTTACTCTACAAGCCAAGTCTTCCAAAATTCTTTCTAACTTAAGGTATAAGGCAAAAGAGAGATGAAAAAGAACCCGAAGAGGTAACGTACTTTAGTGTGTGTTTTGCCTTTTTTCCTTTTTCTTGTTTTCTCTTTGTTTTGAGTTGTGAGAAACCTACCTTCTACCATCTTTTCTTCATTACCTTGTCTAATGGGGAACCATACTATATTCTCTCCTAGAGATCCTAACTTTGCTAGGATCTTGGAAAACAACTATCTTGCCTTAGAGTGATACCTTGCATCAAGAGCCACTTATACTCCTAACCTTACCTACCACCAACCTAATAACCTCACCCATAATCAATCAAACCTTACCTATTATCTATCAAACTTCAATTATAACCAATCAACAAATTGTCAACTACCACCTGAGATGGTTACAATGTTAATGGACTGGAAAATCAAAGTAGAGTCATCTATTTCTAGTACCCATGACCAATCAACCCTCACTTACAATCAATCAAATCTTAAATACAACCAACCAACAACCTATCAACAACCATTTCAGCATCATCATACCCAACTAACAACCCATCAATATCAAATTAATAATTATCATAACCAACCTTAACTTCAACTTATCCAACCTCATCAACCATTGGTTCACCTACCCCAACCATAATATCAACTACCCCAACCCACTTTGATGCAACCATTTTCATCTCAACATTGAGATTTAGTCTATCCTCTTTACTATACAACCAAAAACTATCAAACCAACTTATCAACCTTACCTAACCTATCAAACCAACCCAGCTCATCAACCTTACCCAAATAATCAAATCCATCCAACCTATCAACTCAACCAAACCTATCAAACCAACTAACCTCATCAAACCAATTAATTATCTCACAAAATCAAGAGCAAGCCATCATTAAACCTCATTTTACACCCACTATTTTACACACCAATTGCCAAATACCTCAACATAATGAGGCCCATACATTATATTTGGTTCTTACTCAACCTATAACTAAGGAAACCATAATCCAATCCTTAACCAAACCACTTGTTAACCAAGTGGAGCCTTCTCAACTTTTCTTCAAAATCCTAATCAAAGAAACCAACCAACCTTTTCCACTCACCCATGTGGAACCAACCTACCAAACTTTTCCACTCACCCATGTAGTGGAACCAACCAACCTATCTCTTCCACTTACTAGTTTTTGGGAACCTACCATTAACCCTACCATACCTATCATAAACCTTAACTTACCAACTATCAACCCAACCTTAACAACCATAAACCCTACCTCACCTACCATCAAACAAACCAAACCTACCATTAACCCAACCAAACTTATCATTGACCTGACCCTACCTATAACCATCCACCCAATCTTACCTCACCAACCAAACCAAACAATCAAAACAACCTAACCAACAAACTAATTCAACCATTTATTTTACTTCTCTCAACCAATCAAACCAACCTTACACCAAATCAATCAACCATAATAAACATACCTTTTAACTCAACCATAATCAAGCTATCTAGCAACCCAAACCAAGATCAACCCATCAAACCTACCAAACCTACCTTAACATACCAAAATTAGGCCCAACAACATTTTCCTAGCATTAGTACAATAGAAGAAATCCCACCTGAACCACCACCTATAAACTTGACCTACTAACCACTAATAACTAACAACTAACAACCATTTTTAGAGGGTGGATGAAGTCATCTTCACCCCTCCTACATGCTCTTATTAACAAACACATCACCTTGGGATCATTTTCTCATCTTCAATCATCCATGAAAAGAGAAAACTAAGAGAAATTTCCCTCCATAAGGCTTTAACCATTTATCAACTCAAACCATACCTTAAAAATTAACCAAACTAACTCTTGGCATTTTTCCTCAACCTATCAACCAACTAACCCTAAAATATTAGATATTACCTTTCTCTTTCACCCAAAAAAACCTTATTGGGATTCACCTTCTCCCCAACTATTGGAGATTACCCTTCTCCATCAACCTATTTGGCAGTCACCTTCTCCTCAACCTGTGGAGAGTACCTTTCCCATCAACCCAAATTGAAAAAAGTAGTATACCAAATTGGGACAACCCATTTAGACACCACCTAACCTATTTTAAAGTCACCTTCTTCCCAATCATTGGAGATTACCCTTCTCCACCAACCTATTTGGGAGTCACCTTCTCTCCAACCTCTGGATAGTACCTTCTCCATCAACCCAAACTAAACCAAGTAGTATACCAAATTGGAGAAACCCATTTGGACACCACCCAACCTATTTGAAAGTCACCTTCTCTCCCAACCATTGGAGATTACCATTCTCCACCACCTAATGAACCATGGGAGATTACCTTTCTCTACCAAACTATCACCTAGCCAACCTCACCTTTTTGTCAATCTAAATCTTTTCCACATATAATCAAGTGTCAAAAAGTAATTAGGGGACATATAATATCCTAATTGACGTCAACCATTTATGCAAGCATGCATTTGGGGCATATCAAAACCTTAAACTCCTCAAATGATTTTGTATTTATGTGCCTATTTTTTAGTTAAACCAAGTTCATCATCATTTTGTGTCTAACTTAAGCTCATCCCTTATTTTCAATCACCTTTATCTCCTTATCTTTAAGGACAGTTGAATAAAAATAGGATCATGTGATTATCTATCACAAACTTAGCCTAATCCTAAGCATGTATACCATGGCTCTACCCATGGCATGATCCTCATGGTACGTTTCAAACTTTTTAGCATGCATTCCCTTAGTAATTGTCACTTAAACCATCTCTTTTACCCATTTTCAACCTCATTGTACTATGGATTTACATCCATAAAGGAAAACCTTAGGCCTATATAGACAGTCCATGTCTAAACCAACATATAAACAATTTAGGATACCAGACTATAACTTGGGTCAACCTCTTTAGCATACAGACTGCTCCCTTGAAGGACAACTACCCAAAATCTAAATTGATTAAAAAGGTGGACCACTCCTTTGACCAAAAACTATCAAACATGAACAAATCCAAACTTAAACCACTCCCTTAAAGGATGGATAAGTCAACTTTATCAAAAACAATCATTTTAAGCTTCTCACACCAATAATCTTCCCAAACATATCAAACTAAACAATAACATACCCTATATCAAAATCAAACACCAAGCTATCTCAAAAAAAATTTAATTAGCTTTCATTAGTAGACTTCTCGTATCGATCAGTCTACACCTAGCATAAGACATGGACTTATCTATCATGGTTCTTAGGTCACCTATAAAGGGTCAAGCCATCCCCATAATAAGGTTATCATACCTATCACCCACTACCTATCATCCATCCCCCATTTTTGTCATCCATAAATCAAGGGATTTTTTAGCTTACTTGACATCATGTGATCAAGCTACCTATTTTAACCATCAAACTAATAAACAAAGTAAAATCATAATAAGAGTTTATGTTCATAAGCCCACCCATCTTGCCATCATAGTCTTTGTCAATCAGAGCATTAATCCTCCTCATAATTTCATGACCACTTAGGAAGAAGTGTCTTCCCCCTTGTGAGAAATTGAAAACTACCATCAAATTAACCAATAATTGAGCTTATTTGAGAGTCACATTCTCCACCCATTTGGAAGTCACCTTCTCCCCCAAAATTTGGAGATTACCCTTCTCCAACTTGAACTTACATTAACCATAAACCATTGGAGATTACCCTTCTCTTACCAAACCAAACCATGAGGTACACCAAATAAGGGCAACCCATTTGAGCACCACCAAACTTTGGATATTATCTTTCTCTAACCACCTTAATTTAACCATGAACCATTAGATATTACCCTTCTCTACCAAACCAAGTCAAGTGGTACATCAAATTGGGGTAATTCATTTGAACACCACTAACCAACCTTTGGAGAACACCTATTCTCCACAAACCAACTATGAACCATTAGAGAACACTCTCTCCAACCAACCAACCAACCATATGACCATGTTGACCTCAACATTGGCCATTTTTGACCCAAACTATTGGCATATTTTGAGATGACCTTGACTTGGTCCTTTTTACCATACTGATTACCTTGCCATGTTGAACATTTAAATTTACACCACATCATGCACAACTAGATCATTTATGTTTTTCAAGGGAGAACTTCCTACCTTGGATACCTATAAAAACATCAGCCCTGTCTAGCAAACTTATAGAGTCACCTAATCAACTATAACCAGCATAATGGACTAGTTACCCTATCACTTGTCCTTCTAGAACCAACCTTATTTTTACCAACATTAGAAACTTAGTCTATACATGATCTTAACTATCATACTTAGTCATATTTTATGCACATATTTGTCCATTAATTCACAACCTAACCTACCACCCTTGTCATCTACCTTCCCATCCACTTAACCACTCATCAAACCTAAACTTTATTCTCTTTCACCTTATCAACTATAAATTTGAGGGGGATCACCTCCTCCCATACTCAAGGCAACTAAACCTTTAACCCATAATCCATTTTTATTTTGTATCTTGATGATATAAAGTACATAACAAAAAGGGGTAAAATGTAGACACTAGAAATCTGCACATGATGGTTCTGAATGTCAAAATACCCCTAGATGTCCACCTTGGCTAAACTTCACCCACTAACCCACCTTAAACCTAAACCATTCACCTTTGACCTTTAACCCAACCTAACCTTTTTAAACCCGCCTTGACCCACCACCTTCAAATACTTGATCACTAATGGTTAGCCTAATTATCAATGGTTAGCTTGATTGTCAATAGTTAGCCTGACCATCAATGATTAGGTTCCCATCACCTGAACAAAAATAAATCATGATGTGTGAGCTAACACATCAAAATATTATCTATATGTCTAGCTTCTCCATTTTATATCACATAATAATCCTCAAAACAATCAACCAAACCTCATATATAACCTTCTACCTCCATCTCTCTTTGCCTATAAAAGGAGGGGAACATGAGGTGAAGGAGGAGGGACAATCAATGATATTAGACTTCTTCATTAGGATTTTCTTTTACAAGTCTTCCTTCTAGCCAACCAGCCAATATAAAAGAGACCTAACACTCTGTCAAAATTGATTTTCAACCATAGGCACTGTTACTCTACCAAAATTCCTCCAAGCCTAATCAACATTTTCAACCAACTTCAATAACTTCAAAGCTAAGTATTTGTTTTCACATGAGGTTAAGTAGGGTGTCAAAAATTAGATTACACTATAAAAGACCAACTTAGAATTTAAGGGGTCTATTACTTACCCAAGTTTTAGAAGGGCCATTACTATTTAGAGTTAGAAGTAAAGAAGTCTGGGAAACTTGGATTAGTCTTTTCAGATTAACTTAGGTTTTAGAAAGTCTATTACTACTTGGAGTTAGAAGCAAAGTAGTCTGTGAAACTTGGATTGCTCTTCTGAGACTGACTCAGGTTTTAGAAGGGTCATTACTCCTCATAGTTGAATGCAAAGTAGTATGAGAAACCCAAATTAATCTTTAGATATCAAATCAAGTTTTATAAAGTTCATTACTACATGGAGTTGGAAGAAAAGTAGTCTAGGAAACCTATATTTGGAAAGGGTCCAAGTATGTGTAGAAGTAAGAACTTGTAAGTGCCACAAATTTCAATTTGTAGCTCCATTTTAGATGCTAGTTTTTTTAAAGTGCATATTTTTAAAATATTTATGCATTGGTGATATTTTTAGACCCTTTTTAACATATATTTTCTTCATGGTATAATGGTTTTGTTGTTCCCAAAATCTGTCACTTGTTTTTGTGGACAATGTCGACCATTTTTAGTCTTGCAGGGCAAAATGGTCTCTTTCTTTCTTTCAAAATGTTTTGAGCAGTCAAGTTTTTCAAATATTCAAGCCTTTTCATCAAATTAAATCATAGGTTTAATAGGTAGGCTTTCTCAAAGGGAAGTTCAAAACACTTAAGGCATTTCTTAAGTGTTTTGAGGATGGTTCAACGCCGAGGTTCAATCAAAAGACTTAACAGCAAGGTTCAAAGAATTGGAATGAACCATTGAACCCTAACTTCGAAAGGTTAAAAGGTTCAACAAGTTCAAAGTTTCAATGAGTTTGAAGTTTCAATAAGTTCAACAAACTCAAAATATAAACGGATTCAAAGAGTTAGAATGAACCGTTAAACCTTGAACTGAAAAGGTTTAACGAGTCCAATGACTTCAATGGACTTAAAGAATAAAATGATTCAAAGAGTAAGAATGAACCATTGAACCCCACCTCCAAAAGGTTCAAAGGTTTAATGAGTTTAAAGGTTCAAAGAGTTCAAAGTTTGAGTAGAAGATTCAAGCGAATGGATGAAGTGAAAGATTCTAGAAAATGATTCAATCGAAGAACACTAAGTGAATGCAGCCCTTTAAAAAACATTGAACCATTGAACCATTAAACCAAAAGAGTTCAAGGTTCAAGGTTCAAAGTGGTTCAAGTGATTGATGATGTCCCTGTGGATGTCAAATTTAGGGTGATAGAATAATTGTTGACTTTCAAAAGAGCGCAGACATGAGAAAAAACTCAATGACTAGCCAAATAAGGAGCTGAAGGAGCCAGCTGAAAGAGAGAAGATATCCCTGAGAGCTCAAATCACCAGGAAGAGATAAAATGTGGTAAGGAGAGAGGGAATGACTATATAAAATCTAAAAATATCTATAGAAGAGTTATTCTAGTAGGTGGAACAGTCCACCAGGTGGACCTCAGAGAACACAAACATTCAATGGCATAACCTATTTTTTTCCATTGAGTAAAGGTGAATGGATAGACGTGTAAGCATCATAAAAATGACCAAGAAACCCATGCTTAGAAGGAGACATTTGAGATGATTTAAAATGCCAAAGTTAAGGCTGATGACCTATTCTAGCATGGCCCTTTCACAGAATATTCAATGCAACATGGGTCATTTCATGAAAACAAGCACCCAAGTCTTTCTAGTGATGATATATATTGTAATCTCTCATTTTGTATAAGGGAGATCTCTTTGTTATCAGAAGTGAAGCTCTGCCTAAATTGAAAGGCATTCCTAAGACTTTGAGCTCAGACTGTTAATCATATTTTATTACGTGAATAAGAAAGTAAGTGACCTTTCAGACTTTGTGTTGAATTAGCTTATGTTATCTAGGAAATCATTCTTATGTATTTTTTCTAAATACAGTCTTGTCCATTTAATTAAATAAGTAGAACAAGTGGAAATAAGCTGGAAGATGACTTGAAGCTAACTGTAGGAGACTTTGTACTACCATAATTGTCTTTAGTCTATGTTTTGTGTAAAGGATACTGGAGAGACTTTGAGCTCCCCTTATCCTTCGTAATCTTTCACTCTATTGTAGTTTGCAGTGGAAAATTTGGGCTATACTTCATTATACGGTGTCCTTGTCCTAAATCAGTAGGAGAAATAATGAAAGACTTTATGCTTTTGTGGGTTTCTTGTGGTTATAGTTACTACCAAGAAATAAATTCTGCTATTTGCTGAATATCATTTTTGAAAGAAGAGAAGTGCCTTCAGTAATTACACCAGAATTATCCTTTTTTCTATGAACATCATCTCTAGAAAAAGAGAGATGGATGGTATGTTTTCACCCCTATGTCTATTTTCAACTTATATGTGTGTGTGTGTGTGCGTGTGTGTGTGTGTGTGTCTACACACACACACACACACACACACACACACACACACATATATATACTATACTTATAGGAAACCTCCCCTTGCTAAGAGGAGAGATTTGTCTCATTCTAGCTATGGCCCCCACACCCATTTTGACATATAAATCTCCTTAGTTGCGGTTGATGTAACCATTTTATCGTCAGTCAGTTGATGACAAAATATTCACCCAATAATTTTTGGTGACTCTGCTGGAGAAGAACAAGTAGCTTCACACCAACAGTTTTTGGTGACTCCATTAGGGAAGAACAAGTAGTTTTAAGCCTCAAGATTCAAATTAAAGTAGTTTTAGTTCTATTCCATTTCCATTTCACACTCTGGCATATCCACCGTACACATGAAGCTAGAGAGCTCAAGGTATTGTTGACCCTATATTTGAGTTGGTGCAGCTGAATAATTTTGATCTTTTTCCTCCACCATCTCACCTTCAACTAACTAGGAGTTTTCCTCCTACAAACATCAGGTCTCTAATACAAGGAAAATATTCTCTTTCCTCTACTAGCAGAGATTTGTCTATACATATCCCATAGATATTTTTTATCCCTCCTTTCAATAACCATATCATGGCAGTGAAAAGGCCCCTGGGATAATACTTTTGGTCCTCTGAATCTAACCCTACCTCTACATGAAGTACCCCGTAGTTCAAAGAATTTCTTTTCCAAGTTCTATGGTGATGGGAAAGTTCATCTTGATGAACATATTGCAGCCTTATACATATCTTGTGGTGTAATAGGTGTTGAATATGAAGACATAGTTGTCAAAATATTTATGGAAATGTTGCAAGGTGCTACTACAAACTAGTTTTATCATCTACAAGCACAAACAATGACTAACAAGAACACTCTCTAGGCCAAGTTCAAGGGTAGATTCAAACTTGTTGAAGATGCACATGCCCTATTATCCAAGCTTACGCAAATGAAGAAGGAGCTTCATGAACCCATGTGAGACTTCATTGCTAAATTTAACAAGTTGAGGAATAGGATTCCTACAATTGCTTAGCCAAAACTTGAGAATCTCAAATGCTTCTTCATCAATTCTCAACTTCTTGAAGGGAGTTTCCTGTTGAGGTGGTCTGGCCACATAGATCTTGTTATAGCTTAGATTTTGGCCACTAAGATTGAAGATGATCTTATCTTAGTAGGAAAGGTAAGAAGAGATCTTAATATAAATAAATCTTCTTCATCTTCTAAAAATTTTTCTACAGGAACCATTGATCTTATGGTGCAAAAGCTAGAAAATAAATTGCTAGATCTAAAAAAGTAAATGAAATAAGGGATGTATGCTCCTCCTTCATAATAGGATATACCAAGAAGGATGTTTCCCAACCAATCATATCAAGGTAATGCTACCAAGAATCAAGGGAAACTAAATCATTTTCCTCCCCCACTAGAGAAGCTTGTCATTGAAGTAACACCAGTTAACTCAGCAATTGGTTATCATGAAGTTAAACATGATTTCTCTTTCCAACCTAAGTTGGACCAAGAAGATGATGCTAATATATTTGTAGAAGGTGAAGAATAATCATATGGCGACTCCAACATTGGTTTCCTAAATTACTAGGATGAAGCCAGAAGTAAAGGAGAAGTGGTTGATGGATCATACACTATATTTACTAGGTCCCAGAACTAGTCAACTCAACAAGTTGATAAGAAAAAAATAGGAAAAGAATCTTGACTAGCAATTTCAACGGGGGACTTCACTGCCCTTCCAATCAAAGGACCTGGTGATCAATAAAAAAGTAAGTACCTCAAACAATCCTACACCTTCTACTTCAATTTCTCAAACTAGTACCACACCTAATAAAACCCAAAATTGATGGACTACCTTCTTCTATTTCTATTTCATTTCAGTCATTTGATATAATTAACCATACTGGGAAGACCAAAATCCAAATGTCTGAGTTTAAATTTTTACAAGCCAACTCTGAGCAGTTGGATAGGTTAGTTGAATACATTAAAAACAAAACCATCATAAGACAAGATGTTTCAAAGGTAACTCATGATTCCCCAAAGAATTCATCTGCCCAAAACAATCTTGTCATTACTCCTCCTGTTGTCTCTAGGAAGATAAAACCCTTCTATGTTTCCCTATTGATAAATGGTCATAAGCTGAACAATTGCATTATAGATTCTAGTGCCTCTGATAATGTGATGCCCACCAAGGTGGAAGCATCTCTCAGGCTCACTTTTACTAAAAATTTTAAGAGATTTTTCTCCATGGAAAACAAATAAGTGCCACTCTTGGGATAGATCAAAGATGCCTAATTTTCATTCAGGGCCTTCCCAAATAAAAGAATTAAAATGATAGTCCTGGTGGCTGACGTTCCAGCCTCCTACGGCATTCTGCTTGGAAATTTTTTTTGCAAGGATGTTGGTGGATGATTGAGCATGGACCTATCTGAGGTGAGGATTCCTATCAAGGGCGTCATGCAAAGGCTACTTCTTGAGGATTCAAAATACATTGTCACCCAAACATCAGCCCCTAAAGCTCAAATTCTGTTTGAATCTTTAGGAATGGATAACTAATTTTTATCCACAAAATATGGTTCTATTTCATCAAATGAAAGTTATATGGGTGATCATTTTAAAAATTCAGATGAAAAAGAATCTTCCCTCACTTATGAATAAGAATCTGAAAGAAGATTAGATTCTAATGATGTCTGGATTCCTGAATATGATGGCAGCAATTCTTCTACTGATTCTAGAGCTAGAGTTATTTTGATATCTTCTCAAGGAGATATTTTTCCCTACTCATACAAGTTGTAGTTCAGCAACACTAACAACACTGCTAAGTATGAATCTTTGCTACTCAGATTAAAGGCTGCTTAAGCTAAAGGTGTCAAAATTCTTCATGCTTGAGGAGATGTTGAGCTAGTGGTTTTTCAGGTGAAGAACCTATATCAAACCAAGAATTAAAGATTGAGACATTATCACAATCTAGTGTGGGACTGCCTTGAAATTTTTGATATTTTCAATATTTTTGTGGTGCTTAAAGAGTTCAATAATCGAGCATATTCCTTGGCCATCTCTACAACTCTCATGGTCCCTCACCAAGATTTTAAAGGTAACAAGTACACTATTGAACTAGTTTTTTGACCAAGTGTACCTGATAATGCTGACCATTGGCAAGTTTTCAATAGTGACAACCAAATCATTGATTTTTTGGAACAGATGGATAGCTTTGAAAAGCTTCATTTTTAAGGTAGTGAATCTCCACTGTGGGAATCAGCTCCTAAAATAAATTTAAAAGCTGACAAAGAGTTCCTTTAGCTCAAAGGGAATAAAATTTCTAAAGGATTAGTTTCTCTTGAGAAGCTTTTCAATAAGCATGATAGGTGTATCAAGAAGCTAAAAATAGATTCAAAATCCTCTAAAGATTTTGATCAAATAAATTTGAGTACAGAAGATAATCCCAAAATGGTCAACATTGAAAATTGTTGCACTCTTGATGAAAAACTAAAATTCATTACCCTAATTCACCATTACATTGATTTTTTGACATACTCTTATGATGATCTAAAATATCTCAAGCTTGAAGAAATTTAGCATGAAATTCCTCTCAAGATTGGATCATTACCTCACAAGAAGAAACAAAGGCAGTACAACCCCAAGATATCAAGCACTATCCTTTCTGAGATACAAAAAATTTTGAATGCAAGAATTATTTTCCCAATCCATCATTCCACCTATATTGTGAACATAGTCTCTTTGAGAAAGAAGAATGGAGAAATTCACCTATGTGTTGATTTCAAAAATTTGAATCAATCATCTTTAAAAGACAACTATCCCCTACCCATCATGGATCAGCTGCTACAAATAGTCAATAGCATAGAGATGTTATCAATGCTAGATGTTTTTTGGGATATAATCAAGTGGAAGTTGGTGAAGCAGACCAACATAAGACCACTTTCACTACACCTTGGGGCACCTTTACATATCACAGAATGCCTTTTTGCTTAATCAATGCTGGCACCACCTTCCAAAGAGTGATGGATCTTACTTTCAGAAATGAAATGGAGAAGCTCATTGTGATATACCTTGATGACTTGATAGTCTTTTTTAAACATCATCTTGATCATGTGCATCATCTACAACAAGTGCTAGAGTGATGTCAGCAAAATGGTATTTCTCTTAATCCCAAGAAGTCAATTTTTGGGGTTATAGAAGGTAAACTTCTCGGTCACACTGTATCGTGAGAAGGCATAAAGATTGACCCATAAAGAGTCAAATCCATCCAAGATCTTTCTCTTCCTACCAGTATTACAGTAGTCCACTCTTTTTTTAGAAAAGTGAATATTCTACGAAGGTTCATTCTTGAATTCATAGAGAAGACTCACCACATTATCAACATGATGAAGGGTAAAGCTACTTTCAGTTGGACTAAAAAAGGCAAGTCAACATTTAAAAATATCAAGGAAGCTATCACACATGCCCCAATCTTGGTTTGTCCTGATTATACTAAAGACTTCATGATGTATAGCTATGCTTTTGAACACACACTTTTAGCCATCTTGGTTCAGTAGGATAAAGAAGGTGTGGAGTCCTCCATATCTTTCATGAGTTATCCTATTAAAGCTCATGAGATGAAATATTCAAACATGGAAAAGCATGCTTATGATGTGGTTAAGGTGGTAAAACACTTCCACTTTTACATCCTGAACTCACACACTATTTCTCTGGTTCCTAATACAAAAATCAAGTCCATTCTAACTCAACAAGAATTTGGAAATAAAAAGGGCAATTGGATTGCTAAAATCTAAGAGTTTGATCTTGTTATCAAACCTATGAATCTTGTGTGAGGAAGAGGTCTCTGCCAATTAATTTCTGATAACATACCAGAAGAAGCAAGGCATGAAGAAATAGAGGTTGAAGACATGCCTACAGTTATCTTTATCACCAATATGAATGAGTGATATTACAATATTGCTCATTCCCTTCCCTATGGTGAGTATCCTTCTCACCTGTCTCATAAAGAAAAGAGGACTGTTAAGTTGAAAGCTACCAACTTTATCCTGTGGGACAATAGTTTGTACAAGAGGAGCCTTGATGGGGTGTTCTTTCATTATGTGGATAAGGTGCAACAGAGCAAACTTTTGGAGTCTTTCCATAATTTATCTTGTGGACATTTTTTTTCACCTGTGACTACCCATAATATTCTATGAGCTAGGTACTATTGGCCTACTCTATTTCAAGATTCATATACTTGGGTGCGTAGATGTGATCTATGTTAACAGTTTGTTGGAAAACTTAAGTTGGTCATGTTACCTCTCAAGCCTATGGTGATCAAAGATCCATTTCAACAATAGGGAATTGATTTCATTGGTGTTATAAATCCATCCTCGAGTGATGGACATGACTATGTTCTTACAGCCATAGACTACTTTACCAAGTGGGTGAAAGCCATTCTAGTCAAGCATGCTACTTCATAAGTGGTATGTAATTTCTTCAAGGACAATATTATTTCCAAGTTTGGAGTCCCAACCAAGATTGTAACAAATAATGCAGCCTATTTATCTTCTCATGAGGTTACCTAGTTCTGCTACTATTATGGGATTATCCTCTCCCACTCTTCTGACTATTATCTGCAAGGAAATAGTCAAATAAAATCAAGTAACAAGAACTTAGTAACCATTATCAAGAAGTTGGTAGATAATAATCAGAGAACCTAGCATAAAGTATTGCTTAACACTTTATGGGTAGATAGAATTACACCCAAGAGGGAAATAGGTATGTTCCCATTCTAACTTCTATATGGTTTAAACGTAGAGATACCAATCACCCTAGAATTACCAGCATTAAAGTTGGCAAAGGCAGTAGAAGATTCAACTTTTGAAAGTTCCATCGATAAGAGGATTATGTGCTTGACTGAACTAAATAAGCAATGAACTATGGTGGTGGATCATATTACTACACATCAAAGTCTGGTAAAGAGACTCTTTGACCAAAAAGCAAGGATCTATGGTTTTTAGATTGGAGATCAAGTCTTGTTGTGGGACAAGAGGAGAGAACCAAAAGGAATACATGGAAAATTAGATTCCTTATGGAGAGGCCCATTTTCCATTCATCATTTAAATGGTGAAAATAGTTTCTTATTAAAATATCAAGATGGAATGCCATTTAGTCTGCCCGATAGTGGGTAACATCTAAAGCACTTTAATCCTTGAAGTATCAGATAGGTATAGTTGTACATTTATATAGTTTTTGTATAGTCTTTCTTTGTTTTGTGTTGTTCATTTATTTTTGGTGCCTTTCTTTTTGCGTAGCATGACTCTGTAGCACAATAGCATAGATGAAGACACTAAGATTCTAGATTCTACTCCCTTTGATTGCTTCATTTTTCAATTGATGGAAGTTCCCCAGTTGGAGCCAACTATTGTTCCCAAAATTCATCACTTGTTTCTGTGGACAATAAGTCAACCATTTTTAGTCCTGCAAGCCAAAATGGTCTCTTTATTTCTTTCAAAATGTTCTAAGCAGTCAAGTTTTTCAAATATTCAAGCCTTTTTAGCTAAGGAAATCATAGATTCAATAGACAGGCTTTCTCAAAAGGAAGTTCAAAACATTTAAGACATTTCCTAAGTGTTTTGAAACATTTAAGACATTTCCTAAGTGTTTTGAGGATGGTTCAATGCCGACGTTCAATCAAAAGACTTAACAACGGGGTTCAAATAATTAGAATGAACCATTGAACCTTGACTCTGAAAAGTTCAAAGGTTCAACGAGTTCGAAGCTTCAACAAGTTCAACAGACTCAAAAGATAAATGGATTCAAAGAGTTAGAATGAACCATTGAACCTTGAACTGAAAAGGTTCAATGAGTTTAATAACTTCGATGGACTTAAAGAATAAAAAGATCCAAAGAGTAAGAATGAACCATTAAACCATTGAACCCTGCCTCTGAAAGGTTCAAAGGTTCAACGAGTTCAAAGTTTTAAAGAGTTTAAAGTATGAGTGGAAGCTTTGAGCGAATGGATGAAGTGGAAGATTCTAAAAAATGATTCAACCAAAGAAGAAAACTAAGTGAATGTGGCCCTTTAAAAAACATTGAACCATTGAACCATTAAACCAAAAGAGTTCAAGGTTCAAGGTTCAAAGTGGCTCAAGTGACTGACAACATCCCCATGCATGTCAAATTTAGGGTGATGGAATAACTATTGATTTTTAAAAGAGTGCAGGCCTGAGAACAAACTCAGTGACCAGCCAAGAAAGGAGCTGAAGGAGCCAGTTGAAAGTGAGAAGATAGCCCCGAGAGCTCAAATCACTAGAAAGAGACAAAACATGGCAAAGAAAGAGGTAACAACTATAGAAAATCTAGAAATATCTGCAAAAGAGTTATTCCAATAGGTGGAACAATCCACCAAGTGGACCTCAGAGAACACAAACATTTAATGGCATGACCCATTTTTCTCCATTGAGTAAAGGTGAATGGACAACCATGTAAGCATCATAAAGAAGACCAAGCAACCCATGCTTAGGAGGATACATTTGAGATGATTTAAAATTCCAAATTTAAGGCTGATGACCTGTTCTAACATGGCCCTTTCATAGAATATTTAATGCATTCAATGCAGCATGGGCCATTTCATGAAAACAAGCGCCCAAGTCTTTTTTGTGATGCTATATATTGTAATCTCTCATTTTTTATAAGGAATATCTCTTTGTTGTTAAAAGTGAAGCTCTGCCCAAATTGAAAGGCATTCCTAAGACTTTGAGCTCAGACTATTAATCATATTTTGTTCAGTGAATAAAAAATTAAGTGACCTTTTGGACTTTGTGTTGAAATAGCTTTTGTTATCTAAGAAATTGTTCTTATGTCTTTTTCCTAAATACAGTCTTGTTCATTTAATTAAATAAGTAGAACAAGTCGAAATAAGCTAGAAGATGTCCTGAAGCTGACTGTGGGAGACTTTGTGATACCATAATTATCTTTAGTTTGTGTTTTTTTGTAAAGGATACTAGAGATACTTTTAGCTCCCCTTATCATTTGTAATCTTTCACTCTATTGTAGTTTGCAGTGGAGACTTTGAGCTAAACTTCATTCTACAGTGTCCTTGTCCTAAATTAGTAGGAGAAATAATGAAAGACTTTGTGATTTCATGGGTTTCTTATGGTTACAATTACTACCAAGGAAGGAATCTTGTTGTTTGTTGAATATCATTTCTAAAAGAAGAAGTGCCTTCAATCATTACACTAGAATTCTCCTTTTTCTATGAACATCATCTCTAAAAAGAGAGAGAGATGGATGGTATGATTTCATCCCTATGTCTATTTTCAGCTTATACACACACACACACACACACACACACACACACACACACACACACACACACACACACACACACACACACACACACACACACACACTATGTTTATAGGGAACCTCCCCTTGCTAAGAGGAAATATTTGTCTCATTTTGGTGATGGCCACCACACCCATTTTTCCATATAAATATCCTTATGCTGTGGTTGATGTAACCATTTTTCTGTCAGTCAGTTGATGACAAAATATTCATCCAATAGGTTTAATACTCATTGTACCTTTTTTGAACACATTATCAGATGTGCTTGATGTCCCTCTCATACTCTCTCACACTAATTACTCACAAATGCATTCTCAATGGTGCCTGGCATTAAATATTGAGCATGTGTTTCATTTTAATTTAAGGGGGGTCTTCTTGATAGTTCAATGGGGTACTTATACTATGTGTAATTTATTCTTTGATTTTATCTCAATTTTATAAATTATCTCAATCTAACTAAACTAATGGATCTAAACATTGAACCACTCACACCATTTAAATATCTTGATTGGAAGTCTAAAATGTAGCTCGCCTTGAGAGGTAAAGGACTCTATCAGATCACTATGGGTGAGGAAACTAAGCCATATATATATGAAAAAAAGATTAAGTGGTATAATAGATGTGATTAGGCTTATGGGTTTTTATGCCTATCAATGTCTCTTGACCTCCTATTTCATGTTGAATATGCAATAGCATCCAATTATGTCAATTAGACTATCCTAGACAAGATTTTTGGAGTGTAAGATATCATGAAGGGTCATGAGCTAGAGAATGAGATCATCACATTGAGCCTAGGTGACTATGATACCCTACAAGACTTCTTTACAAATTTTAAGTCATTGAGACTGTAGTTAAAATAATGTGGCATTAAGAAAATAGATGACTAGTTGATTCTATTTATGCTTGCAAAACTAGGTCATGACTATTTATTTTTCATCTTTATATTTCATGATACCAAATGTGCACTTGGATCCACTTGAAAAATTCCTTCATTCAATGATTTTGTTATCGATTTGACTTGAGAACAAGATAATTTGGCTTAAATGGGTACACTAAATCTTCAAAATCACATGCCTTGATTATTAATTAGGATAAGAAGAAGCCTTCTAGCAGTGGCAAATAGGAGAAAAAATAGTCTAAACTAAATCATGAGCACAATAAGAATAAAAAAATAGATGCCAAACTTAAGGCATCATCAAATGAGTCTTCCTAAAGTGGAAAAAAAAATAATAAGAAACTCAAGTGCAACTTTTACAAGAAACCTAAGCATGATGAATCTTAGTGCATGAAAAAGAAGATTGACACCTTGACTAAGATGTTTGAGAAGAATAACATCAGTTTTCTTGAATCCTCATCTCATAACACACTTGTACAAGATTTTTCAAAGGCTAAAGACAATAAAAACATAACAATAAGGGCAAGACACTTGTTGTAGTAGATTCTCAACCTTCAACTTGGGTTCTTGACTCAGATGCTTCTTATCACATGGCCTCCTCAAAGGATCTCTTTTTAGAAATAGAGCCATGTTTCATGCCTTCAATTCTTATGGGTGATGAAACTTTGATATAATTTAGTGGTAAAGGACTGGTTGAAGTAAGTAATGTGACATTTAATGATGTTTTGTGTGTTCCTTCACTATACACTAATCATCTATTGATATACCAAATCACTCACATAAGTGCAAGGAAGCAAGTTGAGTTCACACCTAATTCAATGGTTATCAAGGAGCTATATAGTGACACTACAGTGGCTTAGGGGAAGGACAATCATTAGTGTAGGCTATATACCTTCTCATAATTTTCCTTAGATCAACCCTCAACTATATTGCTTACTCATGTAGATGGAGTGAGAAAACTATGGCATGAATGGTTTGACCATTTAAACTACTATTACCTAAAGAAACTTAGTCATCAATACATGGTTTCAAGGTTACCTAAATTCAAATTTTTAAATGGCCTATGTAATGGTTGCATTCTTAGCAAGCACCCAGAAGATAAATATGACAAAGGTAAAACAAGGAGAGCTAAATAAAAGCTATAAATTGTCTATAGTGACATAACAGGTCCATTTCCAAAAATTTCATTCAATAAGACCAAATCGATACTCACATTCATTGATGATTTTTCAAGGTACACTTGGGTGTTTTTTCTCAAAAATAAGTCTAAGGTCTCTGATCACTTCAAGGACTTCAAGGCACTTATAGAGAAGTAGTGAGATTGTTTCATCAAAATATTAAGGACTGACATGGTGGGGAGTATATCAATAGGAGGTTTGATTATTTTTTCACATTATATGGGATTTATATGCAACATAGTTTCATATAGTTCTTATAAAAATGGTGTGGTTGAACATAAGAACCATTCCTTGAAGTAAATGACCAATTTCATACTTGAAAGTCTCTTATTCCTCAATTTTTGGTCAAAGAAATTAATTATGCATGCTACATTCAGAACCGTGTTCCACATAAAGATTTGAAATAAATCACTCATTTTAAAGCTTGTGATAGTAACAATCCCATAGTAGATCACTTTTAAGTGTTTTGATCACCAGTAATATCATGTGTTTCCAAGAAGAAACATAAGGCAATGGACCCTCAGAGTCAATCTTATATCTTTTTGGGGTATGCAGAGGGTACTAAGTGATACAAGATTCTACATCCTAAAAATCATGAATTTTTGATTGAAAGGAGTGTCAAGTATCATGAGGGCACATTTGAACTCACTATTGGCACTCCAAACTCTTCAAAATTCTCACTAGACATTGATTCCACCTCAGATAGTGACTTGGATCCACCTCAAAATCCTCATGTTGATAATGATGACTCTTCTTGTTGTTGTTCAAGTGATTAGGATTCTCCTCATACATCTCACACTCACACTATAGATGATGATGACCCACCTCTATATTCTCCAATCTCATAAAATTATGGTCCCACTTGGGCTAGACAGACACTTAAAAGTGACAGGAAATGGGTTGGAAATCCATCATATACAAGGTGGACATGTTCATAGTTTCAAGGGACTTCACATGCCTACTTGGCCATTTCCTCAGATCCACAAACCTTTCATGAGGCATCTGGCATCCCAAAATGTGATTCTACTATAAAAGAGGATTATAGTGTTGGAAATATTGTCATTGATGTCAAAGGTCTAGCATTATTGGTGATAAAGGCCCCATAGCATTTAATGGTGTTTTTAATGTTTATATCTTGGATAATGTGTGTTAATATTTATCTAATATTAACAAATATATTTTTAGTTGTATAAAGTCAAAAGAGGGCCCATGGAGAAATCAAAGAGTCACAGGGTAAAGATAAAAGAGATATGAGACATATTTTCCTATGAAGAGTCATCTTTGAGGAATACGAAAAGTCAACAAGATAAAGACAAAAGGGAAAAGGATGAATTTTCTCATGAAGGGTCACCATGTGACTTTTCAAATGAAATGATACAAAGGGTCATGCAAGTTTGGCACCATTTTCCATGAGAATTGAAGGGACACAAAAGGTGAATGCCAAAGGTCATTTGGAAAGCTATAAATAAAGGCTTGATAATCCATTTGTAATATGCAAGAGAGTGCATGGTTTATATTTATTTTATATAATAAAAGAGAAGAGGATAGAAAGATATATTGTAGAGTTTTATCATTTGTTGAGTAATCAACATTAAGAGGTAGTTATGTTTTATACACATGAGGGGTTGGTTCTCTTATGGGTTGGTGCTCACAAATATTTGCAAGGGATTGGTGCTCCTATGGGTTAGTGCTCACAAATAATTATTGTATTGGTGATCATCAAAGGGGTTGGTGATCCTACAAGTTGGTACTTGCAAAATTTGTAATTTGAGTTGGTGCTCTTTCATATACTTGAGATTGTTCTCCATATTTTTTCCTATTTGGAGATTCTATGTAAAAATTTGGTCTCTCTCTCTCTCTCTCTCTCTCTCTCTCTCTCTCTCTCTCTCTCTCTCTCTCTCTCTCTCTCTCTCATGTGGTGTATATTGCTTTTAGTTTTATTGCATATCTTGAATGAATGGTTAAGTGGAATTTGATTAAGTAAAATATTTATAAGATATATGATATACTAATTCACTTCCCCTCTCAGTATATCTTGTGTTTAATAATTGGTATCAGAGCAGGTTCCTTTTGAAAAAAATTTACAGCTTGAAGGTAGATCGGGGAAAACACAATGGATGGATCACATGAAGGTTTTTCTACAAATAAGGCACATTTTTTTATGAGACAAATTATGATTTTTGGATCACAATGATGAAGACTTATTTGATGACCCTTGGATTATACATTTGGCAAGTAGTGGTGGAGGAATATGAAGAGCCACAGACACTTGTAACTATTTCAGTGGAAAATAAAGCAAATGAAAATAATTCTAAAGTTTTAAATTCTATTTTATGTGATTTAAGTGAGTTGGAATTTGTTAAAGTTATGTAATGTAAATATGCTCATAAAACTTGAGTAAAGCTTGAGAATATTTATAAAGGTGATGGAAAGGTTTAGCAAGCTAAGCTTCAGACTTTCAGAAGATAGTTTGAAGATGGAAGAGAAAGAAAATATAGAAAGTTACCTTTTACGGGTTGATTAAATAGTTAATCAGACTCAAGGTCTTGGAGAAAACTTATAAGAATCAATCATGGTATAAAAAGTTTTGAGATCTCTACCATTGAGATATGATGTAAAAGATTTGGCAATTGAAGAGATGAAGAATTTAGCCAAGCTAAAGATGGATGAGCTACACGGTATTTTTATGGCATATGAGGTGCAGACTGAATAAGAGAAACCTACAAAGAGAGAAGCTGCTTTCAAGACATCAAATAAAGAGAAGGCTAAGATTCAAGAATCAAGTGACAGCTCTAATGATGATGAAAATGATAACAAAGATCTATTCATCTAAAATCCAAAAAAGGGCACAAGTAAATATCAAGGAAAATTACATTTTAATGTTTTAATTGTGGAAAGATTGGATATTTTATAGCTAAGTTCCCTAATAAGGGTAATGGTGAAAATGAAGAAGGAAATTCTACATACAAAAATAATTTCAAATGAAAATTCAAGAATGGATTCAAGAAGAAGAGTGTATATTCTAAAGATCCTAGCTCAGCCGAAGATAATGGAGTAAGTGATTCAAAAGAAGAGATTCTATTCATTACCATATATTAAAATGCCTCTATAATCAAAAGTACAGATGACCAAGAGAAAGAATAAGATGAAGCTAAATTGAATCTAAAAGGAGAAATCATTTGTGCCTTAGAAGAGTTAAAAGCTCTTGAGAAGAAGAATTGAAGATTGAAGCTCCAAATAAAGAAAAAATGAAAAGGAGTCAAAGAAAATAATTAAAGATCTATAAGGAGAATTTTAAGTAGCCAAGAAGAATGAAAAAATCTAATGACATAACTGCAAAAAGTAAGTGAAAAATATGAAAGGTATTTTATTGAAATTACTTATTTAAAAGCACATCTTGAAAAACCAAATAAAGCAATCAATGATAAAGCAACCAATAATTCAAAATTTGAGAAAAACACTGATATATTGAATAAGATATTATAAAGACAAAATCAATATTAGATAAGATAGGTATTAGATTTTAAAAGAAAAAGAGTTATGTTGAAGCTCTTACAAAAGAGGAAACAAAAAAGGGAGAAGTTAAGAATACAAAGGACATCTCAAATAATGAAGCTTGGAAGGAACAGAGCTACAAAAGGCAATTAGGTCAGAGATACACAAATAGGTTATATTTTTATGGTTATTATTTTTATTTTAATGGATATGGTCATAAGGAAATAGAATGCCAAAAAAGGGCTAATAATTTCATAAATAAAGAGAAGGAAACTCATGCAGAGTCAAGCAGAATCCATAACTCTTTTGCTCCTCTATCAGGGTTTAATGAAGAGGCCATAATATGTTATACGTGAAATAACTTTAGACACATATCCTGATACTATAGAATCATGTTTGAGTTAGTCAAGAAGGACCAGAGTTTCAAGGCTCCATTCATCAAGAAGAAAGTTCAGACAGTTTCATGGCAAAAGAAACAACCTAAAAAGTCTATGTTGGTATAGATATCTTTGCATGCAAGAAATGAAGAAAATTAATAGTTCATTGATAGTGGATGTTTGAGGCACATGACAAGACATAAGAGTAATTTCATAACTTTGAAGAAGATCAATGGTGGCATAATGAAATTTAAAGATAATACTACTACCAGAATTGCCAAAAAAGGTACACTAAGTTTGGATAATGGTAGAATTAAAACTAAAAATGTTTTATATGTAGATCTTAAACATAATCTTTAGTGTAATTCAAATGTGTGATTAGGGGAACACACTAAATTTTTATGTAAAAGGTTTTCAAATTAAGAGAAAAGATTTAGATGTGTTGGTTGCAGATGCTTAGAGAATAGGTAATAATTTGTATATGTTATCAGACATCAAAGGTCAAAGATGTTGTTTGAGTTAGATTGAATAAATTTGGATATAGCATAGGAGAATGGGACACATAAATTTTGACAATCTTGTCAACATTAGAAAGAAGCCAGTAGTCAGAAATCTTCCAAATATTACAAAGTCATCTAACATGCTTTGTGAACCTTGTTAGCATGAGAAGTAGGCCAAAAGGTGGTTCAAAACAAAATAATACTTGACCACTCAAATGTTAGAGCTTGTTTACACTGATTTGTGTGAAACTCTAAGAACTCAAATTACTCAAGATGAGAAATTTTTCATGTTGCTTATTGATGATTTTTCACATATGACTTGGGTAATATTTTTAAAGAAAAATCAGAATCTTTCAGATATTTCAAAGCATTCAAAGCATTAATTGAAAATGAAATTGGTTTAAAGATTAAGTGCCTAAGATCATATTGAGAAGGAGAATTTGTGTCAGATCAATTTATTGAGTATTGTGAAGACTATGAAATAAATAGACATTATTCAATAGCCAAAACTCTACAAAAAAATAGAATAGTTGAACAGAGAAATAGAATAGTTCAAGAGATGGTGAGGACAATGCTAAAGGAGTCCAAAATACTAGATAAATACTGGAGAGAGGTATTTGGTAAAGTCATACATATCCAAAATAGAGAATTATTGAGAGTCAACAGTGACAAGACTCTTTATGAGCTATGAAAAGACAAACCAGTTACAGTTGATTATTTTAGAGTTTTTGGTAGTAGATGCTTCATAAAGAGAACTGATGAAAAACTGGGTAAGTTTGAATCTAGAGTAGATGAAGGTATATTTTTTGGTTATTATTTCAAAAGTAAAGCTTATACATGTTATAAAGAAAGAATTGAGAAAATTGTTAAAAGTGCAAGTGTCAGGATAGAAGAAGATAGAACACAAAGAATCAGTGATCTAGTAGACATTCCTAAAATCATTGAAGAGGAAGGTTTTGAAGAATCTGATGAAGATGAGGAGAAGGAGAAAAAGGGCACCAAAAATCCATCCAAATACATTTAGAGAAATTATAATGAAAGTGACATCATCAAGGACATAAATTAAGGAATTCACACCAAAAGAATGATGGTAAGTGAATTTGAGCAAGTAGATTTCTCTTTATTATCCAAAATTCAGCTTAGAACTTTTTCAGAAGCTAGACATGATAAACATTGGGTTAAGTCTATGGATGAAGAATTAAATCAAATAGAAAAGAATGATACTTGGAAATTAGTGCCTAGAACAAAATATCACAATGTGGTAGGAACAAAATGGGTTTACAAAAATAAGTTGAAATAAAATAGAAAAGTGACTAGAAATAAAGCAAGATTAGTATGTAAAAGATATGCTCAAATTGAGAGAATATATTTTGAAGAAAATTTTGCACCAGTGGCAAGGATAGAGGCTATTAGAATGTTTATTGCATATGCAGTGTTTAAAAATTTCAAAGTATTTTAGATGGATGTCAAGTCTGCTTTCTTAGATAGGAATCTAGAAGAGGAGGTCTACATTGAGTATCTAGAGGGATTTATTATCTCAAATGATAGTAAAAATGTATGAAAATTGAAGAAATCATTATATGGATTGAAACAAGCTCCTATATTTTGGTATGCAAAACTTGATAAATATCTACAGGATCAAGGTTTCAAGAGAGGATTTGCTGACAATAATCTCTCCATCAAAATAGAAGGTGAGCATCAATTGATTTTTGTGGTATATGTTGATGACATAATATTTAGAGGTAACATTAAAAAGATGATAGAATGATTCAAGATGTCTATGTTTGGAAAATTGTTATTTTTCTTAGGGTTGCAAATTTTTTAGTCAAATATAAGAATTTTCATATCTCAAAGCAAATATGCCAAAGAAATGTTGAAAAAGTTTCATTTTGAGGATTATGAACTAGTTGTTACATCGATGGGTATAGGAAACAAGATAATTAAAGATGAAGATTAACCTATTATAGATCAATCTTTGTATAAATCTATGATTGGTAGTCTTTTATATTTGATAGCTTTGAGGCTAGACATTATGCATGCAGTAGGCATGGTTGCAAGATATCAAGTAGCCCAAAAGGAGAGTCATGTTTATTTAGTGAAGAGAATATTCAGATATATCAAGGGGACATTGGATTATGGATTGTGGTATCCCGCAAGTATAAATTTTACTTTAGTTGCTTATACAGATTCA
This sequence comes from Torreya grandis, assembly GCA_037957365.1. Lineage (NCBI taxonomy): Eukaryota > Viridiplantae > Streptophyta > Pinopsida > Cupressales > Taxaceae > Torreya > Torreya grandis. The sequence goes on along the minus strand of JARHVA010000726.1, from coordinate 2,054,472 downwards.
TGTTGAGTAGGTTTATTGGATGATATAAAGAGTACAAGTGGAGGAGCTTTCTTTCTTAGTGATATCTTAGTATCATGGCTAAACAAAAAGCAAAATTTAGTATCACTTTCTACAACTGAAATAGAATATATTTCAATGGTATTGTCTTGTACTCAAGTGATTTGGATGAAGCAAACTTTGGAAGATATCAAGGTAGAATGTGATGAACCTATTTCTATTTTTTGTGACAACACAAGTGTTATTAATATTTCTAAGAATATAGTGATGCATTCAAGAAAAAACATATTCTTATCATATATCACTTCTTGAGAGAGTAGATTGCAGATCAATAGGTTAAGATGGAATATATTAGTACTACAAAATAAATTGTAGATATTTTCAGAAAGGCACTACCAAAAGACACATTTGAGTATTTGTAGAAGTTGGGAGTAATTTCTTTTACTTCCTACCATTTAAGATCAACATCAGTTGAGGGGGAGCTAAGTGTTAGCTCTAGGATAGGCCCTTTGCCATTGAAATCAAAGGGGGAGAAGAATAGAAATAGGTACAAGGATAGGTATAGGTGCAAAAATAGGTACATGTTACTACAATAAAGGGGAGTTATTATATGTTTTTTAGTTTGGCTATATATGCAGGTTGACATGTACAGTATAGGTTTTAGTGTGGCAGTTTCAGTTTGAGGTTTCCATCAATGACAATGGGGGAGATTGTTGGAAATATAGTATTTGATGTCAAAGGTCTAACATTATTGGTGATAAATGCCCCATAGTTTTTAATGGTGTTTTTAATATTCATATTTTAGCTAATGTGTATTAATATTCATTTAATATTAATAAATATATATTTGGTTACGTAAAGTCAAAAGAAGGCCCATGGAGAATTCAAAGAGTCATAGGGTAAAGACAAAGGAGATATGGGACACATTTTCCCATGAAGAGTCATCTTGAGGAATACAAAAAGTCACTGAGATAGAGACAAAAGGGAAAATGATGCATTTACTCATGAAGGGTCACCATGTGACTTTTCAAATGAAAGCATATGAAGGGTGATGCAAGTTTGATGCCATTTTCCATGGGAATTGAAGGGACACAAAGGGTGAATGCCAAAGGTCATTTGGAATGCTATAAATAAAGGCTTGAGAAGCCATTTTTAATATGCAAGAGATTTCATGGTTTGTATTTTTTTTATATAAGAAAAGAGGAGAGAATAGAAAGACATATTGTAGAATTCTATCATTTGTTGAGTAAGCAACATTAAGAGATAGTTGTGTTTTATACACAAGAGGGGTTGGTGCTCTTGTGGGTTGGTGCTTAAAAATATTTTCAAGGGGTTAGTGCTCTTGTAGGTTGGTGCTCACAAATAATTATTATGTTGGTGTTCGTCAAAGGGGTTGGTGCTCCTACAAGTTGGTGCTTGTGAATTTGTAATTTGAGTTGGTGATCTTTTATATACTTGAGATTATTCTCTATGGTTTTTTCCATTTTGGATTTTCACATAAAAATTTGGTCTCTCTCTCTCTCTCTCTCTCTCTCTCTCTCTCTCTCTCTCTCTCTCTCTCTCTCTCTCTCTCTCTCTCTCTCTCTCTCTCTCTCTCTCTCTCTCATGTGTGGTGCATATTGTTTTTAGTTTTATTATATATCTTGAATGAATGGTTAAGTGGAATTTGATTAAGTAAAAGATTTATTAGATATATGATTTATTGATTCACCCCCCATCTCAGTATATCCCATGCTTAACATATAGTTCCTTAATTAGGAACAAAGCATGAGACTTGGTCCCTCTTCCTAAAATAAGAAAATTGGTCTATTACAGATGGGTTTCTCATACTAAGTATGGTGAAAATATATTTATTGATAAGTATAAAGCTCATCTAGTTGCAAAGGTATTTTCTCAGGTGCCTGGCATAGACTATATCAAGACATTTTCTCCTATAGCTAAGATGACATCTATCAGACTCATTCTAGCCATCATAGTCACACATCAATAGGATGTTCACCAAATATATGTCAAGAGTGATTTTATACATGGTGACCTCAAAGAAGAGATCTACATGGAGTAATCACAAGGCTTTGTGGAAGATTATTCTTTGGTATATAGACTCAAAAAATATACCTATGAACTCAAACAAGCCCCTTAGGCATGGTATGTTGAGATGGACTCCTTTCTCCTCATAGTTGGGTTCACTAGATGCCACTCAAATTTGAATGTCTACATCTTGTGGCAAGATGATTCTTTGTTGATCCTAGTTCTCTATGTGGATGACTTGTTGATTACAAGGAGCTCAAAATAATCCATCTCAGTAGTGAAAACTACACTTTCAGATAGATTTTTAATGACAGACATGGGATTGTTGCATTACCTTCTCAAGATTGAATCATTCAATCAGATTATGGGATAACTTTATCACAATCCAAGTATTATCTTAATTTACTTACAAGGTTTAACATGGCTGATTATAAGCTAGCTCATACTCCCTTATTGTCTAGTGTGAATCTTGAGGTTGATTGTCCTACACCATTGGTTAATGCAACTCCATATCAACTTGTGGGTAGTCTTATCTATCTCACACACACTAGACCTGACATATAATATGTAGTTAGCATGGTCTCCCAATTTATGTAAGAGACACATGAGTTTTATTGGAAAGTAAATAAGTGGATTTTTCACTACATTCAAGGTTCACACAACTATGGGATACACTATAGAGCAGGAATAGAGGTTGATTTGATCAAATACATAGATTCATATTGGGCTATAGATATTTAGAGTCAAAATTCCACTTTAGTATGTAGTTTCTCACTTGGTTTAGGTCCAATAAGTTATTCAAACAAGAAGCAACATGTAATTAATTTATCATCTATAGAGGTAAAATACAGAGGGGTTATCAATGTCACAACTAAGGTAATTTGGCTTCAGGGGATTCTCACTGAGTTTGGTATCTAGTTTCATAAGACAATAATCATCTAATGTGACAACCAAATCACTATCTAGATTTCCAAGAATCTAGTTCTCCATCAAAATACAAAACACATAGATAGTCACATGCACTTCATCAGGGATAGTTAACCCTAAGCTTGAGCCCTTAATGAGGAAAGATCTCTCAAATCTCATTGAGGCTAGTATAATATTTCTAATCAAACATTCCTCATGGGTGGCCAATCTAGTCCTAGTGTGCTAGAATAATTGGGAAATCCACTTATGTGTATATTTCATGGACCTGAATAAAGCCTCACTCAAATACCACTATCCCTTTCTTTCAATGGAGCAAATTTTACCAATAGTCATAGGCATAGAAAGGTTTTCACTATTGGATGGTTATTTAAGTTATAACCAGGTGCTTGCATAGGAGTGCAATCAATTCAAAATTGCATTCACCACTAAGTGGGGCACCTTCATATACTGCAAGATGCCCTTTGGTTTGACAAATGTAGGATATACCTTCTAGAGGGCCATAGACATCACATTCAAGGAACGCCTCAACAACATAATCTTGGTCTACCTTGATGACATAACTATTTTATCAAAGTGTGTAGTGGATCATTTGGGTCACCTAGAGTAATTCTTCAAAAAATGTCAATAGTTTGGGATCTTTCTAAACCCAAGCAAGTATCAACATCAAAGCATATTATAGATATTCTAACCAAGCCCTTCACACAGAGTAAATTTGTGAGCTCTCATTAGGGTTAGGGTTGTTCCACCTTATTCTTCCTCCTATGGAACTTCCTCACTATGTACTTGGGTACCTCATCATAATTTCAATATCGGGACCCAATTCTCATCTCACCTAAGCTACGCTTAAGGGGGATGTTGATGTAGTGCTTTTTCCCATTGGGTTTTGCCTACATGGATTTATGACTATTTTATGTTAATTAAGCTTCCTTAAATTAGTTATAAAAGGGTCACATAAGCTAATTTCATTTTAATGTAATTATCTAATTAAGAAAATTAGAGGCTTCCTCATGTTGCCATAATTTTCCCTATATGTACCCCACTTTTCCTTTTTGAAAGGTAAGACAGGTTAATGCAATTTTATGCAAGCAAGTCATATTTTGCAATATTTTTGTGTTTTACAATATTTTTGTGTGAAGACAAGCTTCTTCATCTACAATTTATTTTTGATTTCATTGTTCCATACATATATTTGCTCAATATTCTATGCAAGGATCCAAGATCATAGCCAATTTGACACATATAGCACTAGGGCATACTATAAGCAAATGTATCAGTTTGAGGCATAAGATTAATGATTTGATAAATGAGAACATCATTAATGTGATTAAACCTATAAAAAGTAAAAGGGTAGAACCAAGTGACAACAAAGCAATGAAAATATTCAAATGTCATTTCCCTAAGCATATAGGCTAAGAAATAATATATAAATCATAAGTTTATTACACATATAATGCACATCCTCCACTAGTTTCTTATCATCTTAATACAGAGGCACAACATATTTTGAATGACATCATTGGTATATATCATGTTTCAATGCCATCTAGACCAATTATCACATTTATAGAGCATACAATAGTTGATGATGATTTAAATTTGCACTCTTTATTTATTTGAGCATATATTGATCACCAACCTATATAGAGTTGCATGGTTGATAATGGTTCAAGTGTGAATATGTGCACTATCACATTTCTCTCTCATATTAAATACATAGATAGAGATATATTTCCTACTGCCATAGTCATTAAGGGATTCAATGGTCATATTCATAATTATATTGATGAGATCACATTACCACTATAGGTTGGTCCAGCACATGGCCACCAATTTGAGATTGTTACCTAGTGAAAGTATCTTTGATATGTTATTGGGATGTCTTTATATTTAAGAGCTTCATGTAGACCATTCTACAAGACACATATGTTTGATATACATATTTGCTAATGAGTTTATCATAGTTCATGGTATTCCATATGAATACCCCAAATAACCAAAGCTATTATTCCTACACAATAAATTGTAGTTGTACAAATTAAAAATGACTAACCTACTCAAAACATTTAGAAGAAAGTGGTTAACTTTACAAGGATACCTATCCTTTAAAATCCATTTATTAGTGATTTGTAATAGATTCTAGAAAGACACTCTTTACTCCATCTCATCCTAGATTTATATTATAAGTCACTAAGAGTATTATACAAAGGAAATGAACATAAAGGTATTCTTACACTCTGTAATCACCTAAAAAGGACACTTAAGTGATAAGAGTGCTACTTGCGACCACCCATCCCTATCTTAGCCATAGAGTTATTTGAGGGCCTATTTTCACACTTATCCCACCTTTGTATGGGCCATAGGAATCCCTAGACATCCCTAAAATATCCTTGAACCCTCATCTTGAGATCTTGGCCCTTCATGCATTAGGTTTTTCCACCTTGACACTAGTGCCATAATAGGGACAATAGTGCCACATGGTGCTAGTGTCTTAATTATGGCATTATTGTCATTTCTTTCCTTTTCCCACCAACTTATATATTTTCAAATCTAAGACCACCTAGGGTCAACCTAGATGTTTTTTAACTCCCGCATAAGCACCAAAATAGTATATATACATCTCTTTTAACCCTCTATCCACTAGATGGAAATCATATGCAAATTACACATACAAACTCAAAATAAGTTAAGTACAATCAAGGTTATCAATCCCTATTCTACCCTACTTATGCATGTAACCATATAAAACATTTTTTAGCTCATATTACTTATATTTCTAGTCTCAAAAACATTTAAAGCACTCAATTAAAAAATCAAACTAGTTTCACTTGCACTTGAACCAACACTTAGGTGGTGAGAAATACATCAGTCATGATCTCTTTTTGGAGTATTGGTATGTAGGCAACTCTCATCGCAATGGGGTGTTGAAGATATCTTTCCTACCCCACTAATAACACACTTTACTAATTTTATCAATTGGATACCCTATCAACATGAATTATTAGAGTTTTCTCATAAAATCTATCACAACAAGTCACCTATAAAGATCTAGAACTCATGCATGAAGGAACAAGTTTGATAGACACAAGTGTACTTAGAAGCTTAGAACATGTCTACATAGGGGACACTACCACCAAAATAGGGACACTAGTACCACATGAAACTATAATCCAATTAGGGCACTACTATCTAAGAGGGGTTTCGACACTCAGATCCTATTTATGACACTTAGACCAGCCTCTATCTTAGTTTTTAACTTTAGTTCATATGTCTTAGTCATTTTTAAGTTAAGTTCTTATTTACATTATTTATTATTATTTTTATAAAGGTGAAATTTATTTAATTATGTTATAGATCAATGGTTGTATTTATTTCATATATCTATATTGATTTACTATACTTGGTCCTTTAGCAACATAGAATTTACCTTTCACTAAGTCCTAAAAGGTTAAAACATTTGGTGAACCTGACTTACTTTGAATATTATTCAAACCCTAAACCTAGCTTTATATGTTCTTAAGTTTTGTATGTTTTTATTTTATATGCTCAGATATTAGTTTTAAAATCTTTTATTTATTTCAATATTTCATTCTTGAAATCTTTAATAGATTAAATTTCTTACAATAATTTGTTTTCCTACTCCCCAACCTACAATGGTAGAATTCAACAACCAATTTGATGAAATCAATAAGAGACAATTGCAATATTTTGTTTACAAACATTTAGATATCTAATATGACCTTATCAATATTATCCATGAAGAAATTCAAAAATTAAATAATAGTCAATCTTGTACTCCCACAGATAACAACATTGTTACACCTACCTTGGGACTAACTCATCTTGTCTGACAACTAGTTTTGACTCAATAATATTCATTGGTTACTATAACTCCTATAGATAGTTCCTCTTTTCTGAATGTACAATCCATTATGCATGATAATCATTATCTACATGTTAAGGTGTTACATCTTGAGTAAGGAGCTACTAGGCCATCACATGCATTGAATTCTCATGTTCTTTTACATACACCTTTGGCACATAACATAATGGTAACTCCTTTACCATATATATTCATGGCACCTAAGATTATATTGTGTGATGGTAAGGGTGACCTAGATCACCATCTCTAATATTTCTATATAGCATGTTTGGACTACGTGTCTAATGATTAAATCCTCACTAGGTTGTTCCCACATAATTTAAAGGACTATTCCTTATAGTGGTTTTATGGTCTTGTGAATCAATCTATCACCACTTTAAATCCATTGGAAAATATGGTGTTAGCACATTTTTAAATTAACATAAGTGATAATATCTCATATGCTCAAGTATCCCAACTGAAGAAAAAATCCAATGAGCCTATTGCAAAATATGTCTTGTGATATAAGACTACGTTGGCAAAGTTGACTGGCCCCATGGTAGATAGAGAGCTCAAAGAAATATTTAAATTGAGCCTAATACCAACATTACATGAAGCTATATTGTTCAATAAGTTTCCAACCTTCACATATTTATGCCACACAGTGAAAGAAAGGGAAGTCAAGCTTCTCTCTATGGGTAATTTGAAATATATAAGTGGACCAGAATCAACTACTTAGAGTTCTATTAAGCCTCCATATAAAGTAAGAGCCACTAAAAATAAGAGTGATCCAAAGGCCATAGTTAACACAACTTTATATCCATCTCCTCGCCTAGTTTTATTAGCTCTTCCATAAATAGTTTTCAACAACCTTCCAAAATAACTAGCATGTGTTTTACAACTCTTATAATGCAATGTCATATCTTTCCCTCCCATAAAATAGTTTGATAAGACACATCCTCTTCCAAAAATCTATTATTTCAATGCATTATATGAATATCATAGGACACCAAACTACACTAAAAATTGATACATCAACTTGAAACATAAGATACAACATTTGATAATCTAATATAATTTATATGGGCACACCTATAGATGTATCCAAATTTCAAAAAATATATGCTAAGATCCATTTTTAAAGAATATAAAAAATGATGAAAGGGTACTCCAAGTGTTCACTACACATATTAGGCACATCCACCACCAACATCGTATCACACTACTATAAAGGATGCATACCCCCTACACAATATTATTAGTGTGTATCATACTACATTACTAGCTAAACCATTCATCACTTTCTTAGAGTAAGAGATCGTTAATGATGATTAAAATTTATATACACTCTTTTTATGAGCCTATATAGATCATCATCCTATTCAGAGTGTTATGGTTGACAATGGGTCAAGTATTAGCATGTGTACTATGACACTTATACAATATTTAGGGTATTTAGAGAATTTTATTTCTCCTATAGAAAAAGTTATTCATGGTTTTAGTGGACATGTTTATAGATCCATTAGGGGGATTGGACTTCCACTACAGGTTGGATCAACACATTTGGACACTAGATTCTTAGTAGTACATAATGCAGGCACATTTGAAATGTTATTGGGTAGGCCATGGATACAAAAACTATGATCCATCCCATCCATCATGCACATATGCATCAAACATATACATGTAAATAAAGTGATCATAGTTTGGGGTCTTTCATATGAAAATCCTCTACATGTCTTATAGGAAGTCACACTATAATTACCATTTACAACTCAGTTACCAATTATAATTCTAAGTATAGTTCCTATGAGTACACCATAAAATTTAGTTGAGCCACTAGTGTAGGTGAGTTATACTGGCACATTGTTACCATATATGCATCCTCTCCCATGGAGATAATTATTAGAGATACCCCTATGTTAGAGATATGTTATAGATTCTAGAGGGCCTCCCTCTACTCCTTTTCTCCTAAGATCAGTATTATTGAATTATAAGAGTTATAATCATAGGGAACATATTCCAGATACAACATCTATTAAATGGGTCCTTAAGAACCCTATAGTTCACAAGACACCATAGTTAGTTTCACATATTCATAGCACCACTTTATAGGCAGTGCCAATTATGGATCACTCAATACAACAAGTTATGGGACCACAGTTACCTTTTTATACAACATGCATGATCATCTCTCCTTTATTTGACATAGACCACATTGATAGTGAGTCTCCCATGAGATTCATTGATTGGTATTTTTCCTCCCTTATTTTACACACTTTCCTTATTTTTTGTTCCTTGTATGTAGTTTAATTTTCATGTTGTTTGTACATAAATTATATCCAAAAAATACAAAAATCATATAATATGTAAAAAACATAAAAACATTCAAATATTTACTCATAAAATACTAATTATAGATTGTATGCATTGCCATGTTTACATCTCTTATATTTTACGCACACTACATATGCCAAATATCTTACTATAATTAGTTTTTATCATACATACATGCTTCACTTGTTATTGTCAAGTGTTTGTAGATTAATATAGGTCTCATGTCCACTACACATATCCAAATTTTCTATTATCTACCCACTAGGGCTATATACATAGATACACATGTTCTTCATATAACACATTCACCCATTTGGGGGCACTTTATACACAGTTTCGATTACCAATTTATATCTTTCTAAACTCTACATCATAAATTTAGAATTATTATATCTTGATATTGATCATGCTACACATACTCAAATTTTTTGCCAACAACTACTAATTTAGACTTAACCTATGTACATATTATCTCTTACACATATTTGTATTACATGTTCATGCATACTTTCATTTATAGCTTTCCTAGTTTAGGCTTGATTGCATCTCTATGCTTCTTTTATTCAAGGGTATTTGAATATTCCATTACTATATAGATCTATGCCACTCAGTTTTAATATATGTATGATTTTAACATGTGCCTATGTCCTTTTGTGTGCCTTCCTGATTATGTATGCATACATTTGAACATGTCCTTGTATGTCTTCATTTTTTAGATTTAGTGACATGTGCCTATGTCCCTTGTATTGTGGCCCCTTGGCCTACTTTGCATGCCTCATGTGTTTTTTATGTATGCTTTATTTTATACATCATGTCCATGACACTTGTTTATTTATTATTACACACTCTAGTGTTTTGATGCCATGAGACACCTCATATATCTCCCCTCCCTACTTGGGTGTCATGATGGGCATCATACCCCATCCCCATAGGTAGCTACTCAGTTATTACTCAAATTTATAGTTTGCATTCATTTTTATATCTATCTTGACAACCTTTTGAATGATATATCTAACATAAATCACACATTACAAACTTACAATTAGATGAAATTATATTATGTTGTTATGTATGCACACTATATTGGATTATCACACTGATATCATATATGCTCTGGTTAACATACATTTTGTAAAAAAAATTCTTTTAAGGATAATTATTTCTTAGGTTTAATAACTCCCCTTAAAAGAGGGGGCATTCATAGGGGTCTATCATAGATATCAAGCTATTTGGATACACTCAAAGTATAAGGTTTAGCACACAGGCTTAGAATACAAAAATTAGATTCATAAAAAAATATAGCAAGAAATAATGACACAAAGATCAATTACAGTTACATAAAAATTAGAATAATTAGGCATTAACTTCCAAATTGGGAAACTAACACCACAAGGTGCCACTATCCAAGATATGGAACTATTATCCAATATCCTCAATTTAAAAAAATTCTAGATTAACAAGAAAGGTACAATAGGTATAGTCTAGGTTTGCACAGGTTCAGTTATAGTGTACCAGTTTTGGCTCAGTTTATCTTAGATTCATAACATTTTAATCATATTGGGGGAATCATACATGGCATGCCCATTCCCATTTATATTTTAAATACTCATATCTAGATTATTATAAATCAATCTAGAATCCATATGCTTAGATATCAAATTTGGGGGCATGTGTGTGGTACATTATTTTGATATGCTCACTTACACACCAATTGATTAGATGGAATGACAAACTCCATGTCATTCTATATTTTGTACACATTAGACACCATGTCTCAAGTTACACACTAGATTCATGCCTTATTCCATATATAGTGATTAGCATTCTCAAGTGGACTAGATCCACCTAACGTACTTGAGTGGCCATAGATCTAATGTCTTCAGTTAGATATCTCTAATTAGACATTTTCATTTACATTATGTAGTTTTAATTTCAAATGCATCTACTACACATGGGTAAGCAATAATGGAGTCATAGTCAACTTGAGTTATTGATCCACATACATGAGAGGGTTGGACACACCATCAGTCCAATCCAAGTTAGTCATAGGTCATAATCCACCATATAGGGGTGGGAAATGATGCATTCAAAACTAGATTGAGTTATTGAGCCACCCCACATGGGGATTGAGGAAGCCATCATCTCAGTCTATGCTATTTACAAATTGATCACTATTTACATGCACACAGATAGGTTATCACCAAGTTTATACATTGGTTTGCATACCTAGTGAGGTATATTCATTAATTTCTTATCTCTTATCCTTTTATGGGTTTTATCTCTTTACTCATTTTTGTCTTTGATTTTGATATCTCTTAAGTAAGGACTGATCTATTCACATTTCATTATCAAGACATGCAATGGAGCATACTTCACATACTCATATCCATATTCATGGGCTTCACCTTTTAGGTAAGTCTAGGTATGCTTCTTTTTCCTTTTTCCTAGTCATTTCACTTTGATATATTTCTAGAATAAAAAGATGAAAATGTTATCACCTAAAAATTACACTTGAGTGTTAAGAGTGCTACTTGAGACCGCCCATCCCTATATTAGCCCTAGACTTATCTTATGGCCTATTTTTATACTTATCTAGCCTTCATGTGGGCCACAAGCATCCATAGACATTACTAAAGTAGTCCTCGACCCTCATCTTGATATCCTAGCCCTTCATGCCTCAAGTTCTACCACCTAGACAATAACACCATTATAGAGACAATATCACCATATGGTACTAGTGTCCCAATTTTGGCATTACTTTCCTTTTTCTACTTTTTCCACCAATGGATATATTTTCAAATCTAAGACCACATAAGGTCGGATTAGACCTCTTTTAACACTTCCCAAGCACCACAATAGTATATATACATGACTTCTATCCTTCTAACCACTAGATGAAAATTATATGTAAATTACAAGTACAAACTCATAACAAGTTGTGCACAATCAAGGTTATCAATCCCCATTCCACCCTACTTTTGTATTTAACCATCTACAACATTATTAAGCTCATATTACTTAGATTTCTAGTCTCAAGCACTCAAGTCAACAATCACACTACTTTCACTTGCACTTTCACCAACACCTAAGTGGGGAGAACTACATTGGGATTTATACCTCTTTAGAGTATTGTTATGTACACAACTCTCATCATAGTGGGGTCTTGAGGGTGTCCATCTTACCCCAATAACAAGACACTTTATTATTTATATCAGTCAGATGCTATAACAATATGGAGGATTAGGTTATGCTCATAAAATCAATTAAAATAGGTCACTTATAGAGATATAGAACTTGTGTGCATAGAAACAAGCTTGATAGACCCAGACATATGTACACATAGAAGCTTGAAATAGCACTATATAGATGAAACTACCAATAAAATAGGGACACTGGCACCATATGATGTTATTGTCTAATTAGGGTGTTACTGTATAAGATGAGTTTTGACACTTGGATCTTATTTTTGACACTCAAACTAGCCTGTCTCATTTTTTATCCTTCAAATCATCTGTCTCAATCATTTTATAGCTAGATTATTATTTACATTATTTATTTATATTCTTAAAAAGGTTAAATTTAGTCAATTATATTAAGATCAATGGCTATATTTATTGCATATTTATACCCTAATTTACTATACTCAATCCTTTAACAACATAGAATTCACATTTCACTAAGTCCTAAAAGGTTAAAATACACTCTACAATGGGTTGTGAAGAGTCTTGGAGTTTAAAATGATAAATAACATACACAACATACCACAACTTATCATCTTGATAGTGGAACTTATATTATAGAGACAAATTAGTTTTAATTTTTTGATCTAAGACTAGTTATTTCATAATGGTATTAAAACTTTCCATTCATGAGAGTTCATATTTATTATACTAGACACAATACTTTTTGATTTTGAGATTCTTGAAAGATTCATTTGTTAGTATGTTCCTTTTCCATGTTCATATATTAAAAAATACAAAAAATATATATAATATTTCAAAAAATTATCAAAACCAAGACTTATGTATGTTATGCCTAGTTTATTTACATCTATTTATTTGTGTTTAGTATATGAAATACATATCTATATCTAGTTTTATATCAAATATGCTTCACAAGTGCACTTGATTGAGGTGTATAACATACATGATGTCATTTATAGATGAAGCTACAAGTGGTGATATTGTCTTGAACCTATAAAACTCACACGAAAAAAATCGGTCTAATCTAAATAATAATGCACTACACTCTTATCTAAATCCACTAGACTTATCCCTATGAACACATGATATACTTTATTATATTTAAACTAGTCATGTACCTTATACATCTTGTTCACATCACATCAAGTTCACTAGGAGCATCCTTTTACATAACTTTTATCATTATATGGCAATCCCTATTGTTCCTACTTTAGTATATTACATTGTGTGATTATTTTATCATTTACTTTCACATTTATATATTAATGGATACCCAAGTTATTGAATCTCATGATTGTACAAGTTAATTATGTGTAGATGAATTTCACTTGTTCATGCATGGTTTCCATGTTTTCCTTCTTTCTTCATGTCGTATGTGTATTCAACTTGTTTGTAGTGTGGACATTTGAACATGTATTTTATTGTTAATATAAACTTTAATTTAAGCTTCTATGCATATGAGTGACATTTTAACATGTCTTTTGTATGTGGCCCCTTGGCCTTCATTCTTATTTTGTGTGTTTTTACGTGTACTCTTCATGTATGTGCATCATGGCCATGAATCTTGTTTGCTCAATTTGATCAATTTTTAGATGCCATGATGGACATCATGTATCTTCCAAGTTTTTTGATGCTATGATGGATATCATGCATCCTCCTTGAGCTTATCTATATCAATCTAAAATTCTCAATATATAATCAATTTTCATCATGTTTATCATTAATAATTATATAGACACAACACTATGTATGCTTGGTTCTAAACACATCTTACATTACCATATTTCTCATTTTATCTATGATGATGCCATTATCTCCAATTTTATCATTATTACTCTAAATTTCAATATTTTATATAAAATCATTCACATACATTTATTCTTTTGAGCTAAGTTATTAAGTAGGCTTCATAACTCAATTTAAAATAGGGGGCATACATAGTGGCTTGTCTTGAGACCAAACTTCAATAGTATAGTACATATATGAAAAAGATAGGTTTTGATCAGTTGATCATAATTCATACCATATTTCATTCAAAAATTATTTTCAAATAACATTGCTCCATTTGGATAAGGGCATAGGTCGACTGCATCCATAATAATGTGCTTTCATCCCAATAGTAAAAAATAATAGTTTTGATAATTATCATAATTTTAATCAGTTTATAGATCAACTCTAGTATTAATCATAAACAAGTTTAAAAATTTTACTTTGTTCAGTTTAGTGGAATCATGTGTGGTATGTGTTCTAGTGTTTCCACATAATTTTTACTTATAAAATCACTTGATATTAGTCAATTCCATAATTTATATACACTCAAATATCAGATTAGGGGCATGTGTATAGCACATGACCACCTCTTTGCTCAATTTTACACTAGTTTTACATAAGGAGTGGCAATACATATCATTATCTATGTTATATACGTTAGACTTAGATCATACTAATTTTGCACCAAAAATAAATATTATGCCATATTTAGTAGTTGATTCACCTTTTTCAATAGTTGTGCATCATTTTTACCACCTAAACAAACTATTGAGATTCATACAAGGATTACAAGTCACTATACTATGGATATTTAATGATGGAGTCAATCACATCTTAATTTCTTAAGCACACTCTCATAAAAATGGGGATCGGCACATGCATAATCCAATCTAAGTGTTTCAATGAAATGAAAATATCCAAGGGTCCTACCCTTTATAGTCACTAGCTTTGCACTAAAAATACAACTGTTCGCATACCTAAGTAGTTGTATTTGTTATTTATTATCAAATCTATAAGTCAATTATCTTTACTTTTATATTTCCATCTTAAGTAAGGAATGATTTATACATGTTTCATTACAGGGTAACATAAAGCACAACTTAGTGTTGTGGCCTACATTTAAGACTATTCTTCTTAGGTAAGTTCAAGTATATTTTTATTCTTTTTACTCTAATAATTTCACTTTTCTTCCTTAAAAAAAAGGAAGGGGGGAAATACAGATGCATAAATTAACATTTATTGCTAAAATAATGCACTTTTGACCATTATTTATATACACTTATCTCATGCCAAATTCCATGGTCCCTTACTACCCTTCTTTCACTTCTATGTGATTGACCCTTACCTCTTAAGAAAACTATGATTTTGAATACCCCTATTCACCATCTTAAGTAACCTAAACTTATTATCATACTAATCCACAATTGCAATTTTGTCGTCTCTACTCAGAAAAATCTATTTTTTAAAGAATATCTTGCTCTTTATTAGTGTTTAAATTTATTGGATGCATACTCTTTCCAAATAACAACTATTTACTCCAATTGAAATTTACGAAATGGGTCACCCTACATTTTTTCAAGTCTCATCTAAAGAAATTTTTATAAATGATCACTATAAGGCCACATTTTCTAACCATTTATTCACTAAATTATCATATTATTGAAAATCACCATAATATCTAATTGCACATTGATAGGAAATAAACTATTCTTCTTAAGCTTTAATACATGCAACCCTAATAACCTTGAACTAGGTCTGTATACACCTCCAAGGTCATAATTCATTGTCAAAGTGCTTAATCACACCAAGATTGCACTGGCTCATAACCTTATACCAATGTTTTACACACCCCACTAAAGCATGGGAGAACTACATGGAGTTTGGTCCCTATTCTAAGTATTGGTATATAGGTAATGCTCAACACAAGGGGTGTTGAGTTCAAGCACAAATTTATCCACTAATCACTTTTTTCCATTTATTTCATGTATTTATCTCTGTCTATTAAGGTAGGGTTATGAATGAATAATAAGGTACATAGTGGCTTACATAGTGAATTAATTAGTCCAAAGCATGCACATAGGATAAATAGGTGAAGCCACATAGGTTCAATTTTACATAGAGGTTAAAACCCCAACCAGACATTGGTGCTCCTTACTAGACGATAATGTAGGCCGGCTCTATCCAAATAGTAGAGTCTTGTCCCAAAAAAATACAAAGCCATATTCCTGATTCATGGTGACCTCTGAGAGCCCTACAATAATTTACATAGTCACAATCATAGTCCTACATCCCTAATTTTTTTTATCAAAATCATTATTGTTTTGCACTTTCCCTTTTTATCATCTTTTCATATTTAGTAAAATGCAAATCAGTTTGTGTAATTTATTGCATATTCTATACACTATAATTTTTTCATAATTAATATTTAGATTCTATTTGTTTTTTTTTTTATAAAACACATACACATCCCCTTTTCACCTACTTTCCCAAGGCATAAGGGCCACTGTAGTGGTTCTCCCTACCAAATACTTATTGTAGAAACTATAATGATCACATGAATTTTTTTATTGAGTATTTGAAATTTACACTTAGAGTTAGTTATAATTTCAATGATTGATATATATGCAAAATGTGGAAGCATTAATAACAAACAAAATTAGTTTTATAAAATGTCATAATATGTTCATGGAAAGCAATGATGATAAGTTAAAGCATTGGACATTCTTTTTTTACATGTCAAATGCAATATTTTGAATAAGATATGGGATATTTATAAAATAAACATTCAAAGACAATAGTTTTTAGATGTTGTAATTGCGAGAACAAATTTAATGTAATCAATGATTATGTACACAAAATCAAATTATGGATACTTTATAATATTGATTAGACAACTTTGTACAAATTTGTAACTAAAATAGTTACTATCTGGCTATTGCATGCTCCATTTATTAGTTATGTGTAACTCAAATAGTTAATGTATAACTATTCCATGCTCCAATTATTAGTAATGTGCAGCCCATGCTATATGAGTTTGTATGATTATTTATAAATAAATTAGGATAAAACATTACATGATGACAATAATATAGGCTATATAAAGGTACCCTAGATAAATAATATTTTGTTATTAGAAATATTTATATATTAAGTATTAAAATGTTTGTAAGTATAAATGATGTTATAGATATAACTAATAGATATGTAAGTATAATTTATGTAATAAATATAACTATTATATGTACAAAACAAATGTAAAATTAAAATCTATATTTCCCATATAGACCATGTGACTTGTCTACTCTAAATATGAAAAAAAAAATGAAGTAACCTAATTTATATATAGATAATTTAAATGTTTCTATATTAAAGCCTATAAGGTCCACAAGTGGTGCAACATTAAAATGTTATCTTATTGGTAACAATACTACAGACTTCATCTTTTGTTAACTAGTGATTAATTTATCTTTACTTGGATTAACTCTAAAGAATATAAATGGAAGAGAATTATTTGTATTTTTAACGCTTCACATTCACATAGAGATAGATGGTTGTAAAATTAAAATATTATGAGTACACTTATTAAGCAACAAATTGATTGATTATTGTGAAATTAAATTATTATAATTACATATATTTACTAGGATAGTTGTGGTGCATAGTGCGACGTCTTCTTCTAACATGTTGCTCTTCTTTTCAAATTTTATAAAATATGTTTCCCTTCATAAATGACAAGTGAATTTAAAACTTAATTTTTTTAATTGAATAATGATTTTTGAATTGGAGTTCTAAGGTCAATACACATGATTGGAATTTAAAATCCACATGACTTGTCAATTGAAAATTTACTTATGGACTGATATATTTACTTCGTATAATTTTCAAGATTTATACAACTTTTTAAAATGACAATTGTTTAATTTGATATTGTAGGGGTTATTTTTCACTTTCCACTCACCCAAAATAATGAATGTTTTCAAATGTTATGCATATATATATATATATATATATATATATATATATATATATATCATGTGATGCAAAAAAAGTATCATATTGAATTTTTGACTAATTAGGTGGGCTCTTTCATGAAAATAAAAAAGAACTATAGGGGATGTAACATTATTAGAGTATATGCTTTGATTGATTTATCCAAGCTCCTCTTTTACTCAGTTAAATTAGATTCTTCATGGGGCTCTTGGTCTTGGTTACTTAACTACAAAGGATTATCTTTCAAAAAATAGTCATGTTGGGCATTATTTCTTCTACCTTTGTTATGCAAAAAGGATCATACTGAATTTGTGACTAATCAGGTGGCCTCTTTCATGAAAATGGATCAAAAATCTAGGGGATGCAACACTATTAGAGTTTGTGATTTGATCAATTTGTCTAAACCCCTTTTTAATCAATTAATGTGGATTGTTCATGGGGATATTGGACTTAGTTACTAAACTATAAAGGATTTCCTTTCAGATATTTTCACTACAACCGTGTTGGCACCAAATGAATTCTTATTATTTTTAGACATCTGGTGGGTGTTAATGGGTTTATAATATAAAAGAGGGGCTTCTTGGTGATGAATTATATTGGCATAATCATAAATTTTTCTATGCCTAGTGTTACAACACCATTCCTTCTCCATCCACTAACCTTCCGTTCAAAAAGGAGTAAGACGAGGAGATTACAAGTATTGAGGAGGATCCAATTTTAGATGTTGATGAATCTCTTTTAAAATATCTATATCAAGATAAGGATCATCTAACATCATCATGATTTCACACTTCTCCTCCATCCTGCTCAAAAGGGAGGAAACTTAGGTTGATTTTGGTACCTCAATCAAACTAGAGAGAGTAGATATGAAGCAAAGATGTTGATATTGAAGGTGGAATAAATGGTTAGAAATGGATCACTAAGACTAATTGAGGAGATAATTTATAGGAGAGGGATGATTCCCTCTTATGGTTAATTTTTCCCATTTTTGATACTTATTTGAGTCCCTCATTGCGTGTTGGTGCATCTCTTCTCACTGGGATCCTTCGTAGTCATGCAGCCTCATTGTTGCCTTTTAATGGTTAGATTTTTGTATTTTTGTTGTTTATTATTCATTCTCATTGTTTGTGTTTTGTACCTTCCTCCTTGTTAGATGTCACTTATTTTAGTGTTATCATGTTGCTAGTGTTCACTGTTGGTGGTTCTTTATGGATTTGGGCCTCTCATTTATATAATGGGCTCATTAACTTAAGTCAAAAGCTTTTATACTCATGATTCATAGCTATAGACTCTATACAAGTATTTTTTGGTGCATATCTCTGGTTTTAAAATCATTTTATTTGAATAAAAAAATCTTATTAAAAATATATACAAGTTAACATATATAAATTTTGTTAAATTTAAGATTTTTTAAATTTATCATCTATACATATATATGGTATCTTTTTAACTTCTATAATATATATCCTAAAATAAAAAAATAGGCCATATGCCATTAATTTACACCCTGGTAATACATTCTACCTGAATCTACTAGGTAAGTATGTCAAACAAATGTGATTGCCAAAATGGTAACATTCTCTCAAAACTATAAAAAAGACTATGAATAGAATTTAAAGAATATTAAATTTATCATAACTATGCTTTGACAAAGACTGCATGGTGGATAGTCCCTACCTTTGTGTCAAATAGTATATTTCATTTGGTACTTGTATTGTTGAAATCAAAGTAATAAGATGAAATAGGTAAAATCAATTTTTTAATAGTTAGTGTGATAAAATTCCACCTTCGAAACAAATTTATGAGCTAAAACTATAGTTAAACATTGATATAAATTATAAATAAAAATAAAAAATTATAATTATCCACTATAGAATATTAAAATATAATTTTAACTCGGTGAAATACAAGATGTAAGTGATAACTAGCAGATCAGTTCACCTTTGAATGTATGCTCGTAGTTGTGCCACAAAATGAGCTTTGAAATAGGGAATGATATCCACAAAAGTAAGTATTTATTAACATAAATAATATTATAAAATATGAAAATAGTTTCTTTTATTATCAAATATAGAACAATATAATTACAAAGTGATGGTAGTATTTGGTAATAGAAATAAAACATAGTATAAGTCTGAGATGCTATTCTTTGAGTAGTAAGATATTTAACTAGACACTATTGACAAAGAAAAATGTATTGAATTTTAGACTAGATTCACAAAATCCATTTACATTTGTAACAGAAATAAAACATAGTATATCTATGAGATGGAAGTTCTCCATAGGTAGTACTGTTAGTAGCCATTCCTCTTGACCATGTAAGCAAGGGAGGTATTTATGCTTGAAAGTATTTGATGCAAGTCTTCAATAGGTATAAGAAGTGTTTATTTACACAGTGAGAGAAAATGAGTAAAAATTAGTTAGTGGTGTGTAGTTTCAAATCTAGAAAAAGAAATGAAAAATTTAAAAGTAGATAATATACCTTAATTTTTGTTGAATACCTCAACATGTATAAATATTTTTTGTCTATCAAGAGTAAAGTTGCATTGTAATGAAAATAGTCTTAGTAAAAATATAGTGATTGCCTTGTCTTTGAGATAGTCATCGTGTGAAATTTGTGTGAATCCAGGCATAATTGTTTTTAATAGTAGTTATACAAGATTGCATTGCATATTAGTATTTTTGATAGTTTATAGATTACAAATCAAGTGATGGATATAGGCATATGGATTTTATTAATGGAATGAATTAAAATTAATATTTTTTTCATGGTCAGGTTGTATTGGTTGAATTATAGAACTGTAGTTATTTCAAGTGAGTTGGAATGATATTGAATATATATTGGTAATTACCAATGGACTTTCAACCTTGAAAAGGCAAGATTGAAAGTGTTATAATTTAATATATCAAATTTAATTACTTATTGAAAAATAAAATGTATATTATGAACTTGAATGTTAGTCATATCATGTAACATACCTCTATTATTGTGTACAATAATGCAAACAAGTTTTGGGCAAACTTTATAGCTTTCAATGGTGTTATGAATGTTAATTACGCAGTTTTTAAATGTCATGTCCCCAAAAGATATATTTTGTAAAATTATCAAAACACATAAGTAAACATAAAATATGAATCAATACATTAATTTTCAAACCCTATCCAAATGCTGTGGAAATATAGAAAGACATACTCGCATAAAATTAACAATTTCTTTCACAAACTAAAGCCCAAATTTTACATAGTAACTTCTGAATATTTTCATATTATTTAAATATAAATTATAAAAATGTGATAATATATTAAAATATAGAAATATCCATCTACACACCTCTATAAATCTGAAATTCAAAGTTCCATACAACTACAACAAATAGGTTACTCCCAATGCCCCAGATTTGGCAATTTTGGCACCAAATTACTTCAAACTTCCCATAGATTTGAAAAGTGGAATATTGTAACTTTATATATCAAAATAATATTGATTTATACCAATTATAATTCAACCAACACAACATAAAAAATATAGGAATCAAACCACACCAAAGGACACCTTAAAATATGTAAATAGCTCATCAAAATCTACATACACAATACCAGTCAGCTCCAATACAATATATGGATGAGATCAACTTATTAAATCAAAGGGGATAAATAATTTGACTATTTAAATCAATGGATTTTCATCCATTGATATCCTCACCTCAAGGTTTTCATCTTTATATGTAAAATTGAACTGTAAAGTCTAAGAAGTTGTTGAAATAGCCAAAAGATAGCTTAGAAATAAATCCTGGAATATAAAAACATATGAGGCCTCAAAGTTTTAGTGTCAAATCCCACTCTCCTTGATTTTATGTGATGACATAAGTTAAAAAATAAAACTAATTCTATATTTATCCTCTTGCCCATAAAACCTTTAGATCCTAATTATTTCTCCTTTGTTTCCATTTTCTAAACTTTCTCGAATTTGACCCACTTATCTTGAGGATAAGAAATAAAGATAAAATTAGTAATTTTACATGGAATCTCATCATTATCTCCTCCTAAAAAGCCACGTCCCAATTGGTAATTTTCCTTGTAGACATTCAGCTTGTCAATTCCCATCAATATTAAAATATATTTAATATTTATTTGGCCCTATTTAAAAAATTTGAAAATATAAAACATCCACAAGTCTAAAATATTAAATATTAAATAAATTATTTTCCCAACTCATTCCTTATTTCATGAAAAATATTATAATGGGAATTTTTACCCTAAATTAAAATAATAAAAAATGGGACATGACAAGTTTTCCCTTCCCAAAATTGGTTGTCCTCAAGCAATTACAACCCAAGTTGCTCAAGAATCACCATGCTAATGTGATGACTCATATCATATTGTCCACAGAGTTTAAATCCTGTACTTATCAAGTGAGATATTTCCTGTCAAAGTGCACTACATAATATATTCTCTCTATCATCCATAACATTATGGTATAATTCATATAGTTTAATTGCCTCTTTCAAGAACAAATTTCTCTCATGATAATATATATCAAATAAATGTGCAATACTTACCAAATCATAGGTGCAATTCAAAAGGAAATATACAATGCAATGCATGATTAAACCTTTCCATTCTCAACTTTAATCACATAATGAAGATAACCAACCTATTATGTATTCTTTTATATGTAGGACAATGATTTCTTCTCTCTAATTCTCAACTTGATCTTCATTCTACTAAAGAGATTATGTAAAATCTCCAATTATAGCTTTATCCAACTCCCTTCTTAGCACTTTGGTAAATCTTTAAGTAGTGAAGATGAGTTAAATGACATGGTTGTAGCAATATTCAAGGTATAACTAATTTATCCATGTTACCCATTGGTATGTATCAAATCCTCTTCCATTAATAAGATCCCCTTTTCCACTTGTTTCTTCGACTATGTATAAGCACTAGCACTAAACAATTTAAACTAGAAACTCCATAAACTTATTATAATGATATAAATATGAATTTTACAATATAATGTACTATTATAACCATCAATACACACTTTATATAATCATATACTATATTATGCTAATGACTGCTCTACTACTATACCTTGAATCCTATAGACTAGTCCATGAAGTTGAAATTAACATCTCTCAAGTTGAGGTAAAGTGTGGGTCTATTAGTGTGTATTTTAACAATGTGTATTTTAGCATTGTGGGGGTAAAGGTAGTAATTGTTATATATATATATATATATATATATATATATATATATATATATATATATATGTATATATATATGTATATATATATGTATATATATATGTATATATATATATATATATGTATATATATATATATATATATATATATATATATATGTATATATATATGTATGTATATATATATGTATATATATATATATATATATATGTATATATATATATATGTATATATATGTATATATATGTATATATGTATATATATGTATATATGTATATATATGTATATATGTATATATATGTATATATATATATATATACATACATATATATATATATGTATATATATATATGTATATGTATGTATATATATATATATATATATATATATATATATATATATATGATCCAAGGTATAGTAGTAGAGTAGTCATTAGCATAATATAGTATAAATAGTCATACCAAAACATTTTGGATATAAAACTATAAAAAATAAATCATTTTTGATAAAAATAAATGTAGTCTTTACGTCTAACCATTTGCACATCCCACTCAACACAATTTCAAAAATGATGGGGGTAAATATAATTATAACTTAATCTATCATTGATATGATGATACCATGAAGTGATAATTCTGAAAAAGGCACTTACAACTATATTGTCAATTATCCATTTCTATGACTCATCACTCCAATCATATTGAACCCAAAATAACTTCCAATCAATGTTATCTATTTACATCACATGTTTACCATCAACTAGATGATGTTTGAATTTTATCAAAGCATAAATGGTAAAAAATATCTCATCATACCTATAGAAGCTCTCTTCTAAATCTTTGAACTTAATGCTCTGAATTTTTCATGAGTTTCGACCTTTGCATTGTAACCACAACAACTCCCTTTCCTAAAGTAGCATAACTTATATAAAATGCTTGTGATAAATATGAGATGATAAGTACATGACATGAGTTGACTACCTTAATAAACCCCTTAAATGCTTCTTGTGTTACAACCTCCTATATGCCTTGAGTCCCCATGACTTGACCCAAGTAAGTGATATCAATATCCCATGTAGATACTATGAAAAATAGATCATGTTGTTTAATTTCACATGTAACTATTTCAAAATGCTCCCAAATATCTACCCAAGTCTTGTTGAGACACAAAATTTTATCAACATAGACCAATTAAAATTTTATTATCTGATTCACCATCAATTGGAAATTTAAACTATGAGATAAGACATTGAACTCTGTGTGTTTAATAAAGCATTTAAATGTAGCTCTGTACCCAATCTCCTTTTAAATAGATATTTGAAGGAAACTTGTAGCCAAATCAGTCCTTAATAAATATGGGTAAAAATTGGTATGTTCACAACCAATTTTAAATTTTATGGCATGTTAAAATCTCCTTAATAATGATCCTAAGAACATATTTATGAACACTATTCTTTGTTGATTTGGAAGCAGTTGTATAATAAAATAAGGACTATGTTGCTCACCAAAGAATAAAATAGTTTGCATGCTATTCATCACCAAACAACTTGTTGTCCCTAAGAATTTTTCCTTGTAAGGAGTCCTCTTTTCTGAGACTACTCCCAAAGTTCCATCAAAGACACCTCTAAACACTAAATTTTCTCTTTCAGGTGTAAATTCAACTTCTTTGGTTTTTTGAATATGTACTAACTCATCAATGGAATGCAACCCTTCTACATCCATAACCATGTCAATTTTTCCCAATCCATCAACAAAGAAATCATCACTTTATATCCCATCAATAATTTCATCCTTCAGGGGTTTTTGAATGTCTTCCCTTTGTAGTTCTTGGGATAAGTAACTGGGGTACCATACCCTATTACATAAATAACTTTCAACTTTAGGAAAATGATATACCCTTTCTAAATTCCCTTTGACTAAAATATCACCTGGGTACTATATGTAAAAATAATCTTGATTTTGAATGAATGAACCTACATGCTCTATGCTACAAATTATATTCTTATCCCTATTTTCCTTCTTAGAATACTTTCCATGATGACAAGAGTCTTGTAGTGGCATCATAGGAAACATTAAATTTGAATTATTTTCATATTTTTGAATGAAATCAACATGCTCATCCACCTTTTTCATAAGATACATAGTTTAGATATTCTCAACACCTTCATTTTTGTAACATAAAGTTCCCAACTTAGGGCTAACTCAAAAACTCTCCTTGGCTTCGTTCCCAAAATCAGTATGTTCCTCTACTAAACCCTCTAAAAATATAGTCTAAAATTCTTCATGTTTCATATTCATATTTTCATCCTCCACTTATATAACTTCTAAATATTCCTCTAACACATTCACTTCATCTTCCTTATGCTCCACTATCATATATGGTTTCAATTTTTCTTCACATATATTAACAATATTTCTAACATATGTGTATCTGGATAAATGTTATGTTCTTGCCTTAAACCATCCAATATAATAGATATTAGTGGCTGGGAGATATCATCACTCTCCCTCAGAGTCTTAGTCATAATGGTATGTATACACATTATAGTAATTTTTTGCATGACTCATACTAATAGCAACCAAAAAATGTTGAAACATTTCAAATATAAGATCTTCACAATCAAGATGTAGCATCACAACACAAAAACCAACTCTTACAACAATGTATAGAATATTTACACTCTTAGCGAAAGAAATATTTTCCATATCATCTAAACCTTAGAAAATTTTTACAATCAGCTAAAACACCTCCTTCATTATGTCATCATTGTAAGGGACTTCAGGAATTGTATTTTTTATGATTTTACTAAGGCAAGAGGTGATTGCAAAGATCTCATCTTCATCAAGATGTCTCATAAAATTAGGCTGGACCAAAGTAACCATTAATAGGTTTATATACCATTTAAAAATTCCAAAAATCAATTATCTAACATTAGATAAATAATATTTTGTTACCTTCAAATTGTTAAGTAGAACATCTTTGTTGAAACTCTAAATCTTTTCTTAATGCATAAAGCGTATTTCCCACTTCATTTTATTTATGTAAAGTCATAGGATAGACAAAATTGGATGGGTTTGTTGATGATTTAAATTTTTACATCAACTAATCATCTCTTTCACCTATTGTGAAGGTTATATTAGAATCATACTAGTTTAATAGTAAAGGTTTAATAGGTAACAAAAAGATCTAAAAAATGTGCAAGTGGTTTTAAATGTTCTAAAAAATAATAAATACACCAAATATTGAACTATACTTCATTATAATTTTATAAATCAATACTCTCTTTAAGATTGAAGCAAATAAGTATAAATATATAATTAATCTTATCTGATAGGGAAGATTTATGATTAAGATAATCTGTTAAAGGAAAGATTTATTTTTATTATAAATATTCCTACTTCACTCAAATGCCTTAAAACTTCATGAAATACTTTAGAAAATATCAAAAGAAAAGAAACATAAAACCTTGAAAGATAAAAATAAAATATTACAATGAATGCCAAAGAAATAAATTAAAATAACAATTAACATAATCACACAAGAAAATAAAACTGTAAAATAATAAACAACTAAATTAGAAACTAAACAAACTAAAGTGGATGAAAAAGGAGGAGAGTTGGTGGCATGTGGACAATATTTGAAACTAGTTTTTTCTTGCCTAGTTGGGCCCCCTGAGGGTGACCGGTGGGATCACGGATCCAATGGAGGTCACTGCAGGGGGCAGTACCTCTGAGGATCTATCCAAGAATTTGGTAGTGGATAGTCCATCTGATGGATGGAAGAAGGCACTTGTAGGTGAAAAGATGTGTCCCTCGAAAGGCATGTCGAGCCTCCCTGTTATCTCAAAGGGAAAGGCATTATGTATCCCAGATGATCTAGTGGAGGAAATCATGGCATCCATGGACCTTACGCTGGTAGGTAAGTTTTTTTCTTTCTACCTGAATATCAAAATGGTTAGGAAATGGATTCTGTCTAGGTGAAAGGTTAAAGGTAGTGTTTTGATTACTGCCATGGCTAGAGGCCTATTCCTTTTTAGATTTACGAATAGGGAGGACATGATCGCTACCCTTGTTGGAGGACCCTAGCTGTATGGATCACATTCTCTTACCTTATGCTCATGGAAACTAGGATTTGATCCCAACTCGGACCTCAATAAGACTACTCCTGCTTGGGTAAGACTGCCAGGGTTCCCTTTGGAATTCTAGGATGAAAAAATTTTCACAGCTATTGGCAATTCTATTGGTCAATATGTCACTTCAGATCATATAACTAGAATAAAGTCCAGATGTGTGTATGCTATAATTTGTGTAAATTTTGAAATAAATAAGACTCTCCCTACGACCATAGAGCTAAACTCTAAATATGGGACCTGGACTCAGCCAATTACTTATGAAAATGCTACCACTTTTTGCCAAATATGTAAGAGGAAGGGACATCTAATGACACAATGCATAGTGAAGCAAAGGGGGAGGAAAGATGATTCCTATAATGTAGGGGAGGAGCAAGCGAATAGCAAGCAAAAAATGGAGAGTAATGTGGAAATTCCTAACAACACAGAAAAAGGAGAGGAAGGGAAGGGAAAGGAGGATATCCCTAGTAGTGAAGGAAAAGTGGTCCCAAAGGAAAATATAGTATTAGATGATAGTCAGAAGGCTACATAAAAAGGAGAGGAGGAGAAGGGAAAGGAGGATATCACTAGTAGTGAGGGAAAAGCTACCCCAAAGGAAAATATAGTATTTGATGATAGTCAGAAGGCCATACTTAACACAATCAACACTTTAGAAAAATAGACTAATATGTCTAAGGAAGGGGTAGGACGTAACCTTTTGCTAGAGAAATTCAATGAAGATGAAAAATTTCCAAGGGTTGGATAGGAAGAAGTAACACCTAAAAATCACACTAAAGGAGTAGCAGAACCATAGTTAAACACAGACTTTTTCCATGCTCTGGAAGTTGGAGACCAAGTGGGAAACTACTTAGTAATAGGGGTTGCAGGACAAAGTGGTGGCAATGAATAGGAAGAATGGGTTACCCCAAAGAAAAAGATCTAAAAAGGTAGAAAATATGAAGATGTTGGCACTGAGCCCAAACAAGGCAGGCCAACCCTACGAGAAATAAGACAAAGAGAGATTGCTAGGGAGATTACCAATGGAAAACAAAAAACACTGGAGTCCCAACCCCCCAAACTCTCTAAATGAGAATATTATCTTAGAATTTGAGGGGATTTAATAGTCCCTTAAAGTAGTTTGAGGTTAAAAACTACATTTTAGATAATAAATTAGATATTTTATTACTCCAAGAAGTTAAGATGAATGAGGAGAATTTTGCAAAAATTGCTGACTATATATGGCTTAAGGAAGCTTTTTGTATTAGTCCTATTGAAAGGGCTTCAAGAGGGATTGTCACTATGTGGAATAGTGCTAAAATCCAAGGATAGCTTATGGCCCATAATAAGCACTTCTTGATTATAAAATTTTCTATGAATTCCTTGAGCTGGACGTTGGCCAATGTCTATGGACTGAATAACAGAGCTTTGAGATAGAAATTATGGATAGACTTGAGTAGCTTCAAGAATAATTCTTATAATACTAAATGGATGTTAGCTGGATATTTCAACACTCCTATATACCATTCTAAAAAATAGGGTGGAATTATTGATTACTCAGACAGCATGTTTGACTTTGCTGGATTCATCAATGATTGGGGATTATTGGACATAGAGCTATAAAACCAAAATTTTACTTAGACCAATAGAAGAAGAGGATATTAAATGATTTAGGTTAAATTAGATATATTTCTGATTTCAAGCAACTGGAATGATTATCAGAATATGCAGGCACAGGCCTTACCTAGAACCATGTCTGACCATTGCTCGATTGTCCTCAATTGGAGAGAACAGGGACACCACGGACCTCCTCCAATCCATTTTGAAGCTATGTGGATCAAACACAAAGGCTTTAGACAAATGGTGGCTCAATGGTGGAATATTCCCATTCAAGTCACTCCCATGTTTAGAATAGTCAAGAAACTCCAGCACATTAAGCAAGAAGTTTATGGCTGGAATAAATACAGCTTTGGGCAAGTCTTCTAGCAGAAGAAAAATATAATGGGAAAACTCAAGTCCATACATCAAGGGGGTGAATCTAAGGGCACCTTAGAATAATAGAATATCTTGTCTTCAGAATGGAAGAATCTTATGGAAAGAGAAGAGGTTTTCTGGAAACAAAAATCTCATGTTCAGTGGCTCAAAGAGGGGGATAGGAACACTACCTTTTTTCATCTCTCAGCCAAGAAACATAGGAAAGCCAACTCAATAAATAAGCTTGTCCTGGATAATGGTGACATTATTACTAATGATAATGAAATAGGGGAGCAAGCCAAGGCTTTCTTCCAGAACTTGCTTACAGAAGAAAACAATAATGTTAGAATTGATAGATCTACGAATCAATTCATTGATAAAATCCCCTGTTTGATAACAGAAGAAGATAATCTAGAAATGTTAAAGCCTATATCTAAGGAAGAAGTCCATGCTATTTTATTCTCCATGGGTGCTTTTAAAGCCCTAGGTCCAGATGGCTTTCCTCTTATATTCTTTCAAGAATATTGGGAGATTGTAGGAGTGGACCTCACGACTGTCGTTCGAGATTTTTTTAGATCGAGAAATTTTTTGAAACAAGTTAATAATACCTTCATAGTACTTGTTCCTAAAAAATCTCAACCTTCACACCTCACTAATTTTAGACCCATTAGTCTATGCAACACTGTGTATAAGATATGTACTAAACTGTTGGTCATGAGTATTCAACCCTTGCTTGACAAAATTATTTCTCCTACTCAAAAAGGTTTCATCTTGGGCAGATAGATTCTTGATGTTGTGATAACCACACATGAGACTATTCACTCCATGGATAAGATCAGAATCCCTAGGATGGCCCTCAAGCTTGATATTTCTAAAGCCTATGATAGAGTTTCATGGACTTTTCTATTCCAAGTGATCAGAAAGTTTGAGTTTAATGATAAATTGTCTTGCTTATTATGGAATACGATCTCTTCTAGCTAAATTTTTAGTGCTGGTCAATGGTGTTCCTAGATGGTTTTTCTCATCCTCGAGAGGAATTCATTAGGGAGACCCTCTCTCTCTGTATCTATTCATCATTATGGCTGAGGCACTGGGAAGATACATACAAGCTGATATAGTCTCAAAAAAGCTAGTAGGCATTAAATTGCCTCTTCCCTTCAACCTATGGTTATACAGCAGTTTTTAGATGATACCATCTTATTTGGCATCTCATCAGTGATCGAAGTTATAATATGGAAGAATATATTATATGATTATGCTAGAGAATCAGGACAAAGCATAAATTTCTAGAAAAGTAATGTGTACTTCTTCAACACCCCTAATGAGCTTAGATATATAATCACTGATATATTAGAATGTGTTGAAGCTAGCCTACCAGCTACCTACTTGGGTCTCCCACTCTTGGTCAAGGAGATATCTCCAGGTTTTTGGAATGGAATTGTGGAAAGAACACAGAGGAAACTTCTGGGGTGGAAAGGGAAACTACTCAGCAGTGTTGGTAAACTACAACTTCTTTGGGCTTCATTGCAAGGTATTCCTACTTACTTCATGTCTCTCTTTAAAATTCCTACGTATTTTACTAAAAATTTAGAATAGATCCAAAGGAAATTTTTATGGACGGGAGTGGAAGACAAACAAAGAATGTCTTTAGTCAGATGGGAAAATTGTGTCTTCCAAAATCTCATGGTGGACTGAATATAAGATCCATCAGGAACATGAACAAATCCCTTCTCTCAAAAGTTAGTTGGAACCTGATCCATAACAACAGTGAGTGGAGGGAAATAATGTATGCTAAATATATGCATAGCATAGATGACTCCAACTTTCTTCAATAGGTGGGATTGCCCCAAGGGTCTGTGATATGGAATAAAATGCTAAAAAATAGAAGCCTTCTCAAACAGGGAATCAGATGGAAAATAGGAAATGGTTGGCAGATTAAATTCTAGGAGGATACCTAGTTAAGGAACAAGGCTCTCATCTCTCAAAGAAACTATGGAGAAATTGTTGACTTGACTACCCAATTCTTTGGAGATAGGGTCAGTGATTATATGGAAAATAACAATGGGACAAGGAGCTAGAAAAACCTTTTAGATAGTTGTGTGCCCAGGCCTGAGCTTCTCCCAAGAGTTAGGGAGATCTAGTAGTGCATTTAGGAGATTAGAATCCCTCTCTTCCCTCAGGAGGATGAACAATACTGGTGGCTGAATAAGAATGGATCATTTTCTATCAAATCTACCTATCATCTGCTTACTCCTGAAGCTCAGAATAAGGAGGTCTAGAAAAAGGTTTGGAATCATAAAATTATTCCAAAGATCAACTTGTTTGGTGGGCTTCGGCCCATAACAAAATCCTTACTTAGGACAACCTTCAAAATAGAGGGTTTACTTTGGTTAACAGATGTTTTCTATGTGGTGCGAAAGAGGAATTAGTTTCACACATCTTTATCCACTATGAGTTTGCATGGGATTTATGGGGAATAATACTTAACAACATTGGTATTGAATGGGTTTGCAATTCTAACCTTAAAGAAGTAATTCTCAATTTGAACTCAACCTTCACACATTCTTGGATTAAGGAATTATGGAAGCAAGCTCTACCATGTTTGAGTTGGACTTTATGGAAAGAGCGCAATCACAGAATTTTCAGGGACACTGCTAGAAATGCTTCTCATGTGTTTAACTCCTTTGCTAGGACCATCTTGGAAAGTGTTATAACAGATCATATTAGTGTTATAGAGAAGCGCCTATCTCAATTTGAAAGACAAATTGCAGACAAATGGAAGGTTTTAAACCTTATCCCTGGGCATGATAATTCCAAAATTCTACAGAGACTTCATACTAAATGGATACCACCTAAACCCAATTGGATGAAACTCAACTTTGATGGGGCATCCAAGTTGAGTGGTAAATCTAGTGGAGGTGGAATTATAAGGAATGAAAAAAGATGGATGTCTGTTGTTTATGCTAGTGGAATTGGTTGCTAGAGTAATAACTACGTTGAAGCTATGGCTTTAATATGGGGATTAAAGCTAGCTATATCCCTAGGAATAATAAATTTGAATATTCAAGGAGATTATAAGATGGTCATAGATGCCATTAGTTAAGCATCGAATGTTGGAATCTAGCTAAAAGGCATCATTACTGATATCTAGTTTCTGTTACAAAAGTTTTCCAAAGTTGAGATTACCCATACTTACAAAGAAGGCAACAGGGTTGCTGATGCTTGTACCAACCTTGGTCTGCAATTCTCAGGATGGAGGGTATGGTGATAAGGTGTTCATATTCCCCTAAACATTAGGGATATCATTCAAAAGGAGACAACGAATCAGGAATGATACACATTGATGACAAGGATTGATTTTTAAGGTGGTCCATGTGGAGAAGGCCATCAGGGATCTCAAAAAATGATAATCTTAGTACTTCCTTAATTATTATTATTAATTCTTTGCATCATGATATGGAGGAACATAGGTTGCATCATGTAAACCAAAGGGAAATTATTTTCTAGCATGGGAGTAGACATCACCATGATAGGGTATTTTGTAAAATGATCCTTCACATCTGCATTCAGCGCAAACGAAAGCGAGGACTAGCTACTTGTTCAAAGCTGAAGGTGGAAATTGGGAATTTCATCAGTTAGGTCTATAATTACAGAATGGGGGGAGACCATATTAGAAATGAACCTATCTCCTGTAGTGAATTTAAAGACAATCCTTTAGTCTGGCATTATTATAGAGAAGGAAGTATTAGCCTATATTTGGAAAGGCTGAATGGTTATGACAAAAATTTGTCCGAGCAATTCGCAAGATCTTGGTTGAATAGGTGGGTCACTGTGGGCAGTATTAGCTTTGAAATCTCTAAAAAGATTATTTCCATGGCCACAAGAATGACCATGCAGGGTTTAAAGCTCTAAAGGAAAACCAAAATCATGGATATGGCTAGTTACAAACTGTTCCTAGGTGAAAGAGAAGAACTCATTCCGTATCAAGGAGGGTTTGAGCATGCCAAACTTCTAGAACCATGGGATGGAGTATGCTTCATTCTCATGAAGTACTTCACTCTTGAGGGGCATTATACCAAGTTTTATAACTACCACCTTCCTTTGTTAAATCATTTTAGATGCAATGCTATTATTAGCTTTCCTTTCTACCTGCTTTCCTCATTGGAACACTCTACCCTGAGGGTGAGGGCCAAAATGTCTAAGAAGCTAGATATAAAACTTATTCCCTTACACCAGGGGCTTATTTTTTATTTCTACAATTTTCACCGTTCCCTTGAGCCAAACAAGAATATAAGAGGTGTTAATAAAGACATTCCCTCAAACATGGTGTCTAGTGATGCAATTGATGAATCATGGGTTTCCCCTACTCCTACCAAAACCAATGAAGCCCCATCCTCCACTCCTATTAAGACCCCTGTTAATACCCCCAGCTCTTTCACGATCAAAAAGGGAAAGAAGAGGAAGGTTGATGGAGAAGAAGAAAATTTTGAAGAGATTACGGAAGGGACCCACAGGAATCCTAGTAGGGCCACGGGGGGTCAAAGTGGAAAACTTCACAAGCCTTCTAAAATTAGTAAGGAAGGTTTCCCTTCTGGAGTGTGTAGGTCGGGGTGGATCACTGGCAAACTAGCCCTGAAGGTCAATTTGATTGAGTATTCTGAAAGTGCTTCAGATAAAGCAACCCAAGATGAAGAGTCTAAAGAGCTGGAAATCCAAGAAATTTCAAAGGACATTGAAGGGAAACAGGCTTCTCGAGTTGTTGAGGTCACTAAAGAGTAGGGTGCTGACTCTATGGGAACTACTGACAATAAGGAGAAGATACATGTTGAGGAACCTAGTGAGGGTACGGAGAATGAAATGGATTGGAAAACCAAAATTGGTGCCTTGAAGGACTGAATTCAAAAGCTAGAAAAGGTCTTCTCCAAACGCCTTCGAAATACAATTCTGCTTAATATGTCTATGTTGGAAGTGGTGGGAAATTCTGAGAATGTTGACAAGGTGGAGAATGAAAAACTTAATGATCTTTTTAAT
This sequence comes from Torreya grandis, assembly GCA_037957365.1. Taxonomy (NCBI): domain Eukaryota; kingdom Viridiplantae; phylum Streptophyta; class Pinopsida; order Cupressales; family Taxaceae; genus Torreya; species Torreya grandis. Next base: position 2,020,047 of record JARHVA010000726.1, on the reverse strand, counting down.
TCTATAGTTATGTAGTTTTGACCTGTCTGTCTCTGGTCTTTTCATTGCTTTTGTTTTGCTTCTGACTGTGTTTCTCGGCTGTGCCATTGTTCTTATGCTGGCATCTTTTGTTTGCCTACCTTCTTGTCTTTTTTTACTGTATAGGGTTGGTCCCCTGGTTTGCCACCTTCCTTAATCAAAAACTAAACAAACTAAAGTCTAAACCTAACTATACAAATCTAGGAATAAACTTCAACAACCTAGTACCTAATTAAATCTAATATAAAGGAAAACTATAACAATAACTAATAATATTTTAATAATTAATCTAAGCTTAAATAGAAATAATAAATAAATGAATAACTTAGAAAATAAAACTAAGATCCATACTAAAATAGATAAACTTAAAACATAAATTTAATTATTTAAGAAAGATTAAGAATCTAAGAAACACATAAATTTAGATTAATCAAAGGTTAAACTTAATAAGATAAAGTAATTAAATTAATATCTAAACTAACAAGTAAAATAAGTAAAATGAAAATAAAATAAAATATTGTGAGCCTACAAAGAGAGTCATCTTAGCAAAGATGAAATGAATTTTTATTGAAAAATAGAATATTCATTACAAAAATATTTGATATAACAATCAAACAATTTGAATGAATCAAAAACATGTCATATAAAATGAAGTATTCAAGTCAAATAGTTTAGAGTCAACTCATATGACTGCAAATCTACAATCAAAATAAGATGTTAAACCTAAAAACTTTTATATAATCAGTATATAAATTAAACAATAAAACTTAGATATACCTATGCTAATTAAGCATAATAGTTAACCATAAGATAATGTGTCCTTGATCTATTTACAAAAGTTGTTTTATCTCAGAGATATTGCATAGAAAGAAGTATAATGATGAACTTTAAAGCAAATTAGAGTTTTCAAAAATACATGTGTAATGTTCCTCCCTTTCAAATGTTACTTTGATATTCTTTTATAATCCTTGTCTCAAGAGATGGTTGATAAATAAGTTATAAATAACCTTAGTTAGTTATCAGTTAAGTCTTAATTGACTTTAATTAAATCAATTAAATTTTAGTTATAACTTAACTTGATGTAAGGCTTTTAAAAAAAAGTTTTAAGATCAAAATAAATATTTAATAGACCAAGGGGATGGACTCTAACCGGATGGGGACCCACAGACATCACAACATATAAATAAACCTATTATGAAAAAATATTTAAAAATAACCTTAGTTATTTAAATAAAAATTACTACATCTAACATTTATCCATATGCATTCATTATATTTAAGCTCATATATATTCTACATCAAAACTATGTTAAATGTTTCCAAATATTGTCAAACCATTATAGAATCACTATTAAATAAATTTTTAAACAATATTAAAAACATATAAATTATTTGAAAATATATCAAAATAGAACAATTAAACATCACTAAACATCCTATTCCTCATTAGAATATGAAAGAATTTTTATTAGTGGATAACCATTATTAGTAAAATATTGTGTGTAGCTCATGGCTGTAGCTGGAAACTTAATTAGCTTGACAACATCCTCATTATCTTTGTCATCCACTTTTATTTTAACCTTATTTACCATCTTCGTGATGGTTGGTTCTACTGAAGGATTAATTTCTTGTCTTTTATGGCTAAGCAACACTCTCCTTTCATCTTTGAGTAGATGATGAGAAAATTCTATAAGGTTCAATCTTGAATAAGTTTAACAAGGCTTATAGGTTCAAGTGATGGGATTTTATGACTTAATGGCATTAGGGCATGAGGGTGCAACTTAGAAACTTTTTACAAGTTGTTTTTAGGCAAATGGTCATGATGTTGAGGTGAATGATGAGAAATTGAGTTGTGTGTAGATTGTAAGGTTATTTACATTCATTATGTTGAACCACTTGGATTCCCACATCCATCAGGATGATTTCTCCAATATGGTCTCCTTAGACCTCAATTTATTATATTATTTGTAGTATTAAATAGAAAGGCATCCAAAACATCTCAAAAAGTGGAATCTAAAGCATCAAAGTGAATAGACATCCTAGTTCCTCTATTAAAGGGTCTAGAAAAAATTATACCAGGTCTTCTACCTCCATAAAATTTGCATGTAGAAGTAGAACTATGAGAATATATCTTATCTATTCCAAGTTTTGTCAATCCTCCACACATTACCACAAGCATTATTTGAGTTAGGAGGTGTCCACCCTGACATTTCAAAAAAATTTGAAGCTAATCAAACCCTGATTATCTTTTTGTAAAATTATTCTCAACCATATATAAAGTCACATCATAAATTTCAATAAATTGATTGAAATTTGAAAGATTATTTCATCAACACAGTCTAAAAAATGACCAATAGTTTCATTATAAAATTAAAATAAATAAAATTTGTCTAAAAACCTTTTAAATAAACAACATTATCCTTAGAAGTGACCAAATCTTCATTCAAAATAAATTAACAATGCTAAAAAATCAACTAATATACAAATCTTTTTGAAACACTTATTTTCCTTTCAAAATTGATATCAAATAATTTTGCTAACTTGTTGAATGTATAAATCTATTTCTCATTTTGTGAATGACTGTGAATAACAAACTGACCAAAGCTCAACATTATTAACTAAAGAACAAATTTTATCTTCAACTTGATAACCATATTGAATCATCAATTATTTCAATCATAAATGTTTACTAATATTATATGGAACAAAATGTACCATCACTTAAAACTGAAAAACCCCAATATTAACATGTAACAATAAAGAATCATATTTATATGTTGTAGACATCTCTAAATAAACCAACAGAACTATCATATCAAAGTTGAGTGTCTAAACATCTCTTTAAAACAATCTAACATGCATAACACAAAAAAGATCAATATTCATTTTTCATAAAACTTTTCAAGTTGACAACAGAACTGCCATAAAATCATCATTATTTTCAACTTATCAAAATGAAAATAGTTTATATCTTCAAAAAGTTGACTCATTCATGAAACTCTACTTTATTCAACCTAAACCAAATAAAATTTTCCATGTCTATAAAGTAATAAATAGAAAATGGCATGGATTTAGTTCATATCTAAGGCATCTAAGTGTGTAGAATCAACGAATAGAAACCAAACCCCAACAATGATTAAAATAAAATGATAAAGACTTTTAATCAAGGTGCCATAAATATTACCAATAAAAACTAACAAAATGTGCCATATTAGTGAAGCAAGACATAATATATGGCATATGTTTGTATTTGACATTTTCTCTCTATCAAAATTTACAAAACTTAACTAGATAGGCACAAAATATCAACACTAACCAAATAAAATCAACAAATGACTTTTAAATCAAAAGAATATCACATTTGAAATTAATACATACAAATAACTAATTTATATTAAAAACCTATTAGAACTGTTATATTGACTTGCCAAAACCTATTTTCAACAAGATCAACATGTACTTCCCAAATATGGTCTCATATTCACAAACAATCAACTAAAACCAAAAATTTACCAAGCATAGATGACTGAAACTAAAACTCATTAAGGATATACTAACTTAAAACCAAGTAAGCCTTTTCATGTATATATATCATCTTCAAAATAAATAAATAAACAATATGCTTCCAAGTCTATATTCTTTCGAATTCAAAAAAAATATGAAACACACCATTATTAAAACAAATAAAACTTTGTAACATAATTTAAAGATGTATCATTTGTGTGTCATTGAAATTATTAGTTACCAACCACTATCATATAACTTGTTAAAAAATCTAATATCAACAAAAGAAATGGTTTGGCATGCATGCGTTTCAAATATTTATCTCATATTCATCACCAAAAACTAAATTGCATGTCTTTCAAATTGAAACTTAAAACTAGACTACATGCTTCAAATATGAATACCAAAAACTAAATTGCATGCCTAAAAAAATTATCAAAATAATTTTCACCATTCAAAATATATATTGGAGATGACAAATAATGAAAAACTTAACTGATTCTACAAGTATCAGTGCAATTTATCAAAACTCCTTCGTAACTTTCAAAATTTCACTTCTAGAATTTGTTTCCACTCTAAGATTATCAAGAATGACAATCAATCAAATGAAAAAGCATTTTTTACTATTTTGAGCTGTAATAACTACCTTAAAAATATGTTTTAATGACATTGGATGTCGTATTTGTCAGTATCTTACCACCAACCAATCCAGCTTTTTAGAAATATAATAAATTTAATCTTAACTAAAAAATCAACCAAACTAACTACTAAATTCTTTTTGATAATGCATCTAATTCATGATTTAATGCCATAAATTTGGTAGGCTTGAAATAAATCCTAACTTATTCACCATACCAATAAAACATTAAATTCACATGACTTGCCATCTAGAATGATGTCCAACCAATACTTCGAACTTGTAGTCAACATAAATTTTGATGATTAGAAACATCACTTATCTATCAACCTATGCAATTATGACTGATCATAAATTTGATCAGTAGTATTATACTCATATGATTCGTATGATCAAAGAATTTTTTCCATGCCAGTTCTAGAATATGCTTATTTTTTAATTAAATCTAATAAATGATTTCGAAACTACTTAAAATGCAAAGTAACATGTTCACTAAATGCAAAGGTCAGAATACAAATTTATCATAATAGCACATTCAAATGATGCAATGAACGAGAACCCCTAGTTAATAGTTTCAAATATTAAAACAAAAATCACCAATATGACAAAATCAATTTAAAACTCTTAGATTTAGAAATGAAAAAGAGGGGATGTTAAAAATAGGCTAAACACTAGTAACCTTGCTAGATTATTTCAAAATGAAATGAGGTAGAAAAAATGAAAATTTTCCTATTAAAGACAAATCACTTGAGACTACGATCCAAGTAAATTGTTTCTTAGGTATCTAAACACAAACTGCTTCATTAATAAAGTACTTTAAGGGATGAAGTGTTTGTTTATCATGGCATGAATAAAAGGATTGATTAGATGGAGAATTTAAATATGGATAAACAATCAAAATCAAATATCTTAAATACAAATTCAAAAAATAAGTACTACTTTAAGCACATTAATAACCAACTCAAGTTTATTTATAAAGCAAAATTTGAATTAAGTCATGTAAATCATATTATCAAAATTCTATACTTAAATAAATATATCAATTTTCATGTATTTTTCCTTCACATTGACGAATATCTTATTTATGTAATCAAAATTTATCCAATCAAAGAAAAAAAAGCATAAACCAAAAGAAAACAAAGGAAAACAAACAAACAAAGAAAGAAAAGAGCTATTGATAAAATAATTTTAAATGATGTCCATTCACTGAATAACATAGTTAATTTCATTCCATATCTTGTAAGTGAAAATTATTTTTCTCAAGTATATCAATAATCTTTTATGGTCCTAATTAAAATGAATCAAACTTATGATGCTTACCTAAATCTTCATAAGTTTTATCTCAATAAAGTACAAGATCTTCAACTTTAATTATTTTCCTAGAAACCTTTTTATCAAAAAAAATATTTAACTTCCTTTTAGCTTCTTCCAACTTTTGTAAATCATTAATCTTACTTTCATCCAAATCAATTAAATCACTAAATTTTTACTCAATTAAATTTGTATATTCTCATAAATATTACAAGGTAATTTGAGCAGATGAGATTTGTAGCTCTATATGTAAAGTGGCTTCAAAACCATAAATTAGTGTGAAAGGGAATATCTTATATCCACCTTAATGATTGTACGATAATCTCATAATAACTCAAAAAATTTAAGATGCCAATTTATTTTATTTTCACAAACTATTTTCTTTATAATATAAATTAGATTTGTATTCATAGATTCAACTTGTTTTTTTTCTTCAAGATAATATTTAGATGAATGAATAGAAATAATAGATTATTCTATTATAAATTTTAAATATTTATTTGAAATAAATTGAGGACTTTTATCTAAAATAATCTCATAAAGTATGTCAAATCTACAAAAAAATGATTTTCAAGAAATGAAATAACTTTTGTTATAACAAAAAAAATTAATGTTTTTGCTTCAAGTCATTTTATAAATTAATCGATTGCAATTAGTATATATCTATGGCTAGCAGAATAAAGAGGATAAATATATAATATAAAATCAATTCCCTATTTAGTGAATGGATTTTTGAAAATTATAAGATTTAAAGGCATTGTTGGTCATTTATCCCTACCAATAAATAATTGACAAGGCATGAAATAATGTACCAACTTATAAATGTCCTAAAACAATGTAGGTCAATAATAACCTACACATAACATATTTTAAGTTATAATTTTTACTACATAATGACCACCACAACTACCTTCATGACATCCCCTAAATACCTTTTGAATTTAATCATGAGTAAGACATTTTAGCAAAACTCCATCATTATTTTTATAAAATAAATTTTTTTCAAACAAACAGAATTTTAAAGCTTGCACTCTTAATGATCTCTTTCATATTTTATCTAAATTTTTATGGCAAGCCTTATTTTGAAAATAATATACGAGATCATGGTACCAATCATATTCAACTATTAAACAGTCTCAATATTTCATTTCAAGTCTGAACTTAAATGTTTTTAAAAAATTAACAACTTTCACTGACTAAAAATAAGGTTTTGTATTCAATGAATCATCAATAGATATAACCAAAACATTAATATTAGAACAAGTATTTTCAGCCAAAATGTTTTGCTACTTCATTTCTTTTAATTGTTTTGGAAATTTCAAATTTAAGATCAAACTCTTGGATTCTTAAAATCCACTTTGATAACCTCCCTTGAATAGTAAGCTATTTTAAAAGATAAAATAAAAGATGTACATTAGATCTTACGATAACTTTATTTTCCATCAATAAATGATAAAATTTAATTAACAAAGAAACTAAAGACAAAATAAATATCTCAATAAGTAGATACTTGAATTTTGTATCTTTCAAAACTTAACTCATATATTTGATGGTGTTTTCATCATTATTTTTATCTTGTTATTTTATCACAACACTTATGGATTTTTCTGTTGCATTAACATAAAAAACAAAAGACTTAAACAAATTAGGTTTAGTAAGCACTAGTGCATTTAGAATAGCATTTTTCACATTGTTAAAAATAGAATCAATTTATACATCCCACACATATGACTAGTTTTTCTTTAGAAAAATATGTAAAAGATTTGATTTATCAAAAAAAATTGATATAAACTTATGCATGAAATTAATTTTTCAAAATAAAGACCTAAGTCTAGATTGATATTTAGGTGGTTGTAATTTTTTGATTATTTTAACAAGTTTAGGATCAATTGAAATTCTATCTTTAGAGATCGTATGTCATAATAACTTGCCTTCAATAACAACAAAAATAGATTTCTTAAGATTAAAATAAATACCATATTTTCTACATCTTTCAAACACTTCATGTAATGATCTAAATGTTTCTTTCTCTTTTTTGAATGAACTATAAGATCATCTAAGTAGACTTGCATGATAATGATGATTAAATCATCAAATGCTATATGCATTACTCTTTAAAAGATTGTTCCTACATTCGTGAGACTAAAAAACATTCTATTAAAAATGAAAGTTCATTTCTAAGTTGTGAAGGTTGTTTTTTGCCTATCATATAGATTGACGAATGTTTGGTTATAACCAAAAAATCCATCAACTAAAGACATGATTTCAGATCCTAAAATTTATTGCAAAATGTAATTAATACTTGAAAGAGGAAAATTATCCTTTACACTAGCCTTATTAAGGTCTCTAAAGTCTACACAAAGTTTGATATCTCCATTCTTTTTAATGCACAAGTAATAAATTAATAAGTCTACACAAAGTTTGATATATCCTTTACACTAACCTTATTTAGAATATGTTATAAAAAAAATGACACCACCATCAATTATTTTATCAAGCTCTTTGTTGATGGTGTCTTCCAACAAAGGGTTTATCTTTCATATTTTATGCCTAACAAGTTTAATACCAAGCTTAATAAGAATGTCATATTTTAAACAATTAGTATCACATCATTTTAAATCTTTATAGGATCAGGGAAAAATATCAATAAATTCTTTAAAAGTTTAATAAATTTTACCTTCTCATTAGGATTACATTATATTCATAAATAAACAAACTTTGGTTCTTTTTCAGTTCCAAGATTTATTGGGATGGTCTCTCCAATTATTCTCCTAGAAGGTTCTTTTGTACTTGATATCTTAGGTTGATTATGTGGAATAAATATAGATTCCAAACTCATCAAACCAGCTGAAAAGTTATTAGTATTTGATTGTAAATAGTCTCTAAAATTAATAACTTAATCATCACTATCAAAATAATTGCCTTTAATAAAGACATCAATATGTTCATTGCAATAAAAAATAGGTCAATTTTCATTTAAATCAAAAAAATTAGGTTTGAAAATTTTTAGAAATGAAAACTCAACAATAGGTTATATATCACTCATAGTAGGATTAGAAGCAAAAATAGCAAAGTTATCAACTCGTATATTAAATTATCTAAGAAGTTGGGTAATATTAAAAGATTCAAAACTTTCAATTCAGTACTAAACTTTTTGAATATACCGATGTAGATGCATTTAGTTTGTCTTATAAACTTTCCTTACCTATCTGAAAATCAATTCAAAATCTAAAAACTTATAACTGTTTAACATTAAATTCTATAGCCTTTTTTAAACCAAGACATAAGGCTTCAAATTCTATTGTATTTTTTGTAGTATCAAAAAACAATTTGTAGGCATAATGAAAAATCTTATTTATAGGAGAAATGAGATAAATTTTTGCACCACTTCTAACTTTTGAACAAGCACAATCAAAATGTAAAATCCATAAATCATTCTTGAAAAAGACATATTGTTATTTTTTTTATGTTTATCAAAGGTTAGTAACTCATATGTATCAATTCCAATTTCAACAGAATCAACTGTTGGTAGTATAGAATCCATAGAATTACTAGACCAATATTTTTCTCGAATGAAGGCAATTTCATTCTCAATTGGAACCCAAGTATTATCTTCTTCAATAAATGCTCTAGTTGCTTTAGACCAATCTCTACCCAAAGGCTTTGCATAATTTCTTGGTATATCTAGAATTTGAACATTAGTTATACATCTGATTCTTCTATCTTTTGTAACTTTAATCACAATATCTCAAAATTTACTATAACTTTTAGTTTGACATGAATTAAAACCTATGAGTTTTTTATTATTAGTTTCATAAGAAATACCTAATTGATACATGACAAATTTTGGCATAATATTCTTATATGCATATGTATATAAAATGAAGTTATGTGTGACTTTATCAACAATTTTGACATATATATAGAAAGGTGGTATGAAATCTACAGAAGGATCATATATTTGAGCAAAAATTGTTGACTGACTTTGTTCATTATTTTTTTTTCACCTAGAATCCTAAAACATCTTTAGCATTTGGATTTTTAATGGCTTCATTAATTTTGTCAAACTATTGAGGGAAACTAGCAGCATACAATAATGAAAATCCTACTTTTATGAAAGATAAATTGTCAATGATATTATATGCCCCCACATCTAAATTATTAATAGTCATATAATTTTTAGACTTAGATGAAGTATATTGCAAATTATTAAAATCTATAGATAAAAGATCATTAAATTTTAAATTTTTTATAACATTATCTAATGAATTATTTGGTATATTCTTATCTTTATCTTAATTTTTAGCAAAATTTTGATTATTTTTATTTGTATTATAATAATACTTTTGTCTAGTATTTTAGAACATAAACATTTGTGATTGTGATGTCATCCAAAGATTCACCAATCTCACGCATATGCATATTATCAGTAAGATCAATTGAAATACTCTCATTTTTTTGAATATATCTTTTAAATTTTTGAACATCTATGTAAGTATTTGGATCATGATATAGTTCATAATTGTTCTAATAAATAACTTTTTCTTCAATTTTATTTTTTGAGAAAATGATGACTTAATTTATAAAGAGGAATTATCATTTAATTATCGTTTGATGGTGACCAATTTGTTACTAAGATTATGAATGGATTTTAAAACTTTTGCATTATCAGAATTTATAGCTATTACAATTTTATTATTAAATCCAACACACTTTAATTTATTTTCATGTTTTATGCATAAATTTATAGTTTTATCGTAATCCATAATATATTTATCCTCTATAGCCATTTTGTATTTTAAAGGTAAAGAATTACAAAAATATATTCTTGCCAATTTTTTATATGGTCTAATGTCAAGTGAAAATTTATGATGCAATATATTAAATATGCTTATGAACCCATAAATAGTTTCATCAATATCTATTAAACTATTAACTAGTTCATTTACTAGATCTTCAATATCTTCAACTTTAACCAATCTTTAATATCTTTCCAAGTGCTGATAAGACTTGTTGAAAGACTAATAAATTTTGGGTATGTTTTACCTTCCAAAGTCTATGAGCAATATTGAAGAGAAATTTTTTTGTTAACAATACCAAGGGTAGTACAAACTAATTTAAAACATATAAATTATCTTCCCATGACTCACTAGGACTTCCTAAAAACTTAGGGACATTAAGTCCCTTTAATGAAGATAACTTAATTGGATAAGCATCAATATTGATTATATTTCCATGAGTCCAAGGATTGATTAAGGTCTTCACAATGTCTTCATCTAAATCATTTTACTCATCATTTGATTCAGCTTGATCTCTATTGTTTTGAAGTCTTGTAATCAAATCTCAAACCCTCTATTGTGCTTGTTCATCCTCCATCTAAATTTTTAACTATTTTAATCACCTGATCAGATTGATGAGTATGAGAAATAACATCTTCAAAATAAAATAAATCTAAAAGAAAATGAATTATAGGTCAAGCATTAGCATGAAAACTTTCTTCAGTCTCCAATCTAATTCTATGATTATTTTATTCAATATGGATTTGAGTTTCACGTGTAAGACTTCCATGGACATCACTAATTTATGATTCTTCTATTTTTTTGTTAAGTACTTTGGTAATATGAAATAAATCTTGATGTTTATAATACCAAGTAAAACATGTCAAATTATAATCAACGTCAATCTGACCTTCAACAATATCAACTAAAGGTTGAATAACAGTGTGTGGACCTCTAATGGTCATAGGCAAGAAAAGCAATATCTTTAAAAGACTTCTTAGTGGAGTCACCAAATTTGTTGACTATTAAAATTTTTACATCAACAAAGCATCCCTTTCACCTATTGTGAACATTAAATTTCAATCGTATTGGTCTAATAGTAAAGGTCTAATAGGTCACAAAATGATCTAAATGATGCATGAAGGGTTTTGAATGTTCTGAGAAATAAGTATGCCAAATATTGAATCATACTTCATTATAATTTTAGAAATCAATATTATCTTTAAGTTTGAAGGAAATAAATATAAATAAATAATCAATCATATCTGATAGATAAGATCTATGATTAAGATAATCTCTTGAATGAAAGATTTATGTTACTTATAAATATCTTTGCTTCACTCAAATGCTTTAAAACTTCACAAAATACTTTAGAAAATATTTAAAAAAAAGAAACATAAAAAATAAAAATAAAATATTACAATGAATGCCAAAGAAATAAATTGAAATAACATTTAACATAGTCACACAAGAAAATAAATCTAAACAATAATAAACAATTAATTTAGAAACTAAACAAACTAAAGTTTAAACCTAACTCAACAAATTTAAGAACAAATTTAAACTAAAACCTTCAACAACCTAATACTTAATTAAATATAATATAATGAAAAACTATAATAACAACTAATTATATTTTAATAATTAATCTAAACTTAAAACAAAAATAAGAAATAAATGAATAACTTAGAAAATAAAACTAAGATCCAAACTAAAATAGATAAACTTAAAAGATAAATTTTAATTATTTAAGAAAGATTAAGAAGTCTAAGAAACACAAGAATGTAGATTAAACAAAGACTAAAATTAATAAGAGAAATTAATTAATTTAATTTAAATAATTACTAAATTAAAAATAAGTAAAATGAAAATAAAATAAAAGATTTTGAGTCTACAAAGAGAGACATCTTAGCAAATATGAGATGAATTTTTATTGAGAAACAAAATATTTAGTACAAAAATATTTGATATAATAACCAAATAATCTGAATGAATCAATAACGTGTTACATAAAGTGTAGTATTCATCAATAGCTAGATCAAGTAGTTTAGATTTCACTCATATGATTACAAATCTATAATCATCATAAGATGTTAAACCTAACAATATTCATTTAATCAATTTATAAACTAACAATATAACTTAGATATATTTGTGTTAATTAAGCATAATACTTAACTATCAGAGAAAGTGTCCTTGATCTATCTACAAAAGTTGATTTATCTCAAAGATGTTAGATAGAAAGAAGTATTATGATGAACTTTAAAGTAAATTAGAGTTTTTAAAATACATATGTAATATTCTTCCCTTTTAATGTTACTTTGATCTTCTTTTATAATCCTCCTCCCAAAATATGGTTGGTAAATAAGTTATAACTAACTTCAGTTAGTTATTAGTTAAGTCTTAATTAACTTTAATTAAGTCAATTAAATTTTAGTTATAACTTAATTTGATGTAAGACTCTTTTTAAAAAATAAGTTTTAAGATCAAAATAAATATTTAATAAATCAAGGGGACAAACTCTAACTGGATGGGGCCCATAGACATCATAACATCTAAATAAACCTATTATGCAAAAATATTTAAAAATAACTTGAGCTATTTAAATGCAAACTACTACATCTAACATTTATATATATGCATTATATTTAAGTGCATATATATTCCACATCAAAACTATCTAATTTTTTTTTAAATACTGTCAAACCATTGTATAACCACTGTCAAATAAAGTTTTAAACAATATTAAAAACATATAAAGTATCTTTAAATGTATCAAAATAATAGAATTAAATATTGTTGAACATCTTATTCACCATCAAAATTTGAAAGCATTTATATTGGCAAATAACTCTTATCAGTCAAATAATCTGTGTAGCTCATGGTGGTAGCTAGAAACTTAATTAGCTTGACAACATCCTCATTGTCTTTGTCATCCACTTCCAAATTAACCTTATTAACCATCTTGGTGACGGTTGGTGATGCTAAAGGACTAATTTCTTATATTTTATGATTAAACAACACTATCCTTTCTTCTTCAAGCAAGTGATGAGGAAAATCCACAACGTTTAATCTTGAACAAGTTTCAACAAGGTTTGTAGGTTTATGTGATAGGATTTTATGACTTAATGGCACTAGGGCATGAGAGTGAAACTTATCAACTTTTTATTGGTTGTTTTTAAGCAACTAGTCATGATGCTGAAGTAAATGATGAGAAACTGAGTTGTGCTCATATTGCAGGGCTGTTTGCATTCATTGTGTTGAACCACTTGGATTCTCACATCCATGAGGATGAGTTCTCTATTATAGTCTCCTTAGACCTTGATATCCTCTATTATTTATAATATTAAATGGAAAGGCATCCAAAACATCTTAAAAAATAGTATTTGAAGCATCAAAATGAACAAACATCCTAATTCCTCTATTAAAGGGTCTAGGAAAATTTCTACTAGGTCTTCTACCTCTAGAAGTAAAATTATGAGAAGATGAATATTCTCTATTCTAAGTTTGGTTAGTCCTCCACACATTATCATAATAATTATTTAAATTAGGAGGTGTCTACCTCGACATTTCTAAAGAAATAAAATTAATGAATCCCCAATTACCTTTTTGTAAAATTGTTCTCAACCATATATAAAGTCATATCATAAATTTCAATAAACTGATTAATTTTTGAAATATTATTTCATCAACACAGTCTAAAATATGATCAAGATTTTCCTTATGAAATCAAAATAAACAAAATTTGTGTGAAAATCTTCTAAATAAATAATATTATCCTGATAAGTAATCAAATATTCATTTAAAATAAATTAACAGTGCTAAGAAATTAACTGATATATAAATCTATTTAAACCATTAATTTTCCTTTTGAAATTGATATCAAATAATTATGATAATTGCTTAAATGTAGAAATCTATTTCTCACTTTGTGAATGATCATGAATAACAAACTAACGAAAGCTCAACATTACTAACTGAAGAACAAATTTCCTCTCCAACTTGATAACCAAATTGAATCATCAATTATTTCAACCATAAATATTTACTAACATTATATGGAAACCACAATATTTCAAGTTAGTAATATTTACTATGTCAAAACCTTTATACACATATTTCACTCAATCATCTAATTATATGATATCAAGACTAATTTCAAAATAAAAACCAACTTATTCACAAAACAAGCCTTATCACATCGATTTACTATCATAAATTTCCAACCAAACCAAACAATATGGATCATAGCTTAAAACTAAAAATCTCAATATTAACATGTTAAAATAATGAATCATATTTATGTGTCGTAGATATCTTTAAATAAATCAACATAATTGTCATATCAAAATTGAGTATATAGAAATCTCTTTGAAATAATCTAACACGTATAACCCAAAAAAGATCATTATTCATCTACTTTAAAACTTTTTAAGTTGACAACAGAACCGCCATAACATCATCACTATTTTTGACTTATCAAAATGAAAATAATTTACATCTTTGAAAACTCAACTTAGTCATGAAACTCTACTTTATTCAAACTAAACAAAATAAAATATTCCATGTCTATGAAGTAGTAAATAGAAAACAACAAGGATTTAGTTAATATCTGAGGCATCTAATTGTGTAGAATCAACAAATAGAAACCAAACCCCAATAATGATCAAAATATATTGATAAAAAAATTTAATTAAGGTGTCATAAATATTCCCAATAAAAACCAATAAAATGTGTCATATCAGAGAAGTAAGACATAATATATTGCATGTGTTTGTATTTGACATTTACTCTCTATCAAATAACCAAATAGACACCAAATCTCAACACTGACCAAACAAAATCAACAAAGTTATTTTAAATCAAATGGCTATCACATTTGAAATCAATACATACAAATACCACTTTATATTGAAAACCCATTAGAATTTATATATTTACTTGCCAATACCTACAAGATTGACATGTACTTCTCAAATAGTGTTTCATATTCATAGACAATCAACTAAAAGCAAAAAAAATTCAAGCATAGATAACTGAAACTGAAACTCAATAAGGCTCTACTAACTCAAAACCATGTAAGTTTTTGCATGTATATATATCATATTCAAAATAAATAAATAAATAATATGATACTAGAGTCTATATTCTTTTGAATTCACAACAGATAGAAAACACACCACTATCAAAACAAAGAAAAGTGTATAATATAATTCGGAGACATATCATTTGTGTGCCATAGAAATTATCAGTTACCAACCACTATCATGTAACTTGTTGAAAACCCTAATATCAATAAAATAAATTATTTAGCATGCATGTGTTTTAGATATTTGTGTCATATTCACCACCAAAAACCAAATTGCATGTCTTTCAAATTGAAACTTAAAACCAAACTGTATGCTTCAAATATAAACACCAAAAACCAAACTGCACACCTAAAAAAATTATCAAAATAATTTTCACCATTAAAAATATATATTGGAGATGACAAGAAACAAAAAACTTACCTGATTCTGTAAGTATCATTACAAGTTATCAAAACTCCTTCATAACTTTTAGAATTTCACTTCTTGAATTTTGCTTCCACTCTAAACTTGTCAATAATGATAATCAACCAAATGAAACATCCTTTTTAATTATTTCAAGCGACAATAAATTCCTTGAAAACATGTCTTAATGACATCGGATGTCATATTTATCAATATCTTACTGTTAACCAATCTAGCTTTTTAGTAATTTGACAAATTTAATCATGACCAAAACTTCAACCAAATTAACTATTAAATTATTTTTAATGATGCATGTACTTCATGCTTTAATGCCACAAATTTTGTAGGTTTGAAATAAATCCCAACTTACTCACCATATTAGTAAAACATTTTTTTCACACAAGTTTCTGAAATAAATCCCAACTTATTCACCATATTAGTAAAACATTAAATTCACACAAGTTTCCATCTAGAATGGTGCAAAACTAATACTTCAAACCTGTTCAACATTAAAAACTTAGTCATTATTAAATTTCATTCCTCCACCCTAGGCTAAATATTACCACTTCACATAGGTTTACTAGTATTCTTGTCCCATTGATCAACATTTATCATTAGTAGCATAATAATCTTTAAGTCTAATGACATTTGACCCTTTTTAAAATGTTCAACATTACTATCAAAATGCATTTATGGGTCCTTAATGTTTAACCTTTAAATCCTAGATTAGAAACATTTAAGTTTTAATACAAATAAAACCTTAAAACATTGCAACTTAAATCAATATAAATAATGTTAACTTATATTGAAACTTTAACATTATTTAATATAAATAATGTTAATTATTATTATTTAATATAGACTTTGATTATAAAAAATACCACTTATCAATCATCTTTTGCATCTAACCATGACTGCCACAACTTTGATCACAAATTTGATCAGTAGCATTATACTCATATGATCAAAGAACTATTTCTATGCTAATTATTGTATATGTTTATTTTTTCATTAAATCAAATAAATAATTTTGAAACCAATAAAAATATATAATAACACTTTCACTAAATTCAAAGGTCATAATGAACATTTTTCATAACTATGCAATTCAAATGATGCAATGAACTAGGACCCCTAGTTAGCAGTTTTAAGTGTTCTAACAAAAATCATCAATATGACAGAATCAATTTAAAAGTCTTGGATTTAGAAATAAAAAATAAGGGATGATTAAAATAGGCTAAATATATTCTATGAAATTTATTGATAAGGGACTCTTATTTTGATTTACTCTAGGTACACTCTTAAACATAGATACAAAGAAACTTCTCATGATTTACATTAAGAAAAACATTTACCCTATTAAACTAACAAGCAATGGTAGATACCACACATGAAACCACTAAGAATTGACATTAAAACAACTAAAACTACCATGCAAGTGCTTCTCACTAACAATTCAGACTCATAATTTGACATACAATAAGAATAAACTGAAATAATGGTTATCTTCTACAATAGGCTGGCATGATCTCAACTTTGATACCATTGTTATGTCCAGAAAAGAGATAATTTGTAAATTTATTGAAAACACAAAAGTACACATAAAATATAAATCATAAATTAATTTTTAAACCCTCTCCAAATACTGTATAAATATATATAGAGGTACATTAAATTTACAATTTCCTTCACAAACTATAACCCAAATTTGATAAATTTTACATAGTAACTTCTAAAACTTTTCCTATTATTGAAATATTATTTTTAAACATGTGATATTATGTTACAACATAAAAATATCCATCCACACAATTATACAAATCTGAAATTCAAAGCTCCACACAACTACAACAAATAGGTTGCTCTTAATGCCTCAAATTTAGCAATTTTGGCACCAAATTATTTAAAACTTCCCATAGATCTGAAAAGTGTCCTCTTGGAACTTTCTATAGAAAACTAATACTAATATATATCACTTATATATGCAACCAACACAACATCAAAAAATTTAGAATCCAATCACACTAAAAGACACTTGAAAATATGCAAACAACTCATCAAAATATGCATACACTATACTAATCATCTCCAATGCAATCTCTAGATGAGATCACCTTCCTGAATAAAAGGGGATACATCATTTAACTATTAAAATCTATGGATTTTTGTCCATTTACCTCCTCACATATAGGTTTTTGTCCTCAAATTAAAAATTGAATTGCAAAGACGAAGAAGTTGTTGAAATGGCCAAAAGATAGCTCAGAAGAAAATTCTAGCATATAAATACACATGAAGCTCCAAAGTTTTGGTGTCAAAATCCTAATATCCTTCATTTTAGAAGATGACATGAGTTAGAAAAGGCAACTAATTCTATCTTTATTCTCTTTCCCATAAAATATTTAGATCTTGTCTCTTTCTCCTTTGCTTCCATTTTTCAAATTCTCCTAAATTTGAGCCACTTATCTTGAGGATAAGAAAGCAAGATAAAATTAATAGGTTGCTCTAGAAGCTCATCATTATCTCCTCCTAAAAAGCCATGTCCCAATTGGTAAGTTTACTTGTTGATATTCAACTTGCCAATTCCCATTAACATTAGAATGTTTTAAATATTTATTTAGCCCCACTTAAATAACTTGAAAATATAAAATAACCATAGATCCAAAATATTAAATAAATTATTTTTCCAACTCATTCCGTATTCCATGGAAAATATTGGAATGGGCATTTTTTTCCATAAAATTAAATTAATCAAAAATGGGACATGACAAGTTTTCCCTTCCCAAAATTACTTGTCCTCAAGCAATTACAACCCAATCTGTTCAATAATCACCATGTCAATGTGATGACTCATACCATATTGTCCATAGAGTCTAAATTTTACCTGTCAAGTGAGATATTTCCTACCAAAGTGCATTGCATAAACTATTGTCTCTAGCATCCATAACATTTTGGTACAAGTCATATAGTTTAAATGCCTCTTTTAAGAACAAATTGATTTCATGAGAATATATATCAAAGAAATGTGCAATACTTACCAAATAACATGTGCAATTTGTAATAAAATCTACAATACAATGCATGATTAAACCTTTCCATTCTCAACTTGAATCAATCAATGAAGACAACCAACTTATTGTGTATTCTTTGATATTAGGAGAATGATCTCTTCTCACAAATTCTCAAGTTTATCTTCATTCTCCTAAAGAGCTTCTATAAAATCTCCAATTACATCTTTATCCAACTTCCTTCCTAGCACTCTGGTTTATCTCAGAATAGTGGACCTGAGTTAAATGACACAGTTGTATCAATCTTCAAGGTATAACCAATTCATCCATGCTACATGTTGGTATGTAGTATGTATCAAATCCTCTTCCGTCAATAAGTTCCCCTTTTCAGTTGTTTCCCCGACTATGTATAAGCACTATACATAAACATTTTAAACCAAAAACTCCAAAAACTTATTATAATGATATAAATCTAGTCATCAAAACATAATGGACTGTTGTAACCATCGATACATCTTTCATAGTAGAAAATACATATTTTTAAACAATTACTACCTTTACCCTTACAATGCTAAAATATAAACTGATGAAATACACACTAATAAACTCAAACTTTACCTCAACTTGAGATATGTTAATTTCAGCTTCATGGACTGATCTATAGGAGCCAAGGTACAGTAGTGGAGAATCCATTAGCATCATATAACAAAAAAAATCATACCACAACACTTTGGGTTGAAAAACTACAAACAATAAGTCATTTTGATTTTAAAAAATGTACTCTTTACGTCTAACCATTAGCACATGCTCACACCCAACACAATTTCAAAAATGACATGGGTAAATATAATTATAAAATATTCTATCATCATTAGCAACCTCTGATCTCCATGAGTGATAAGAGGATATCATTAAGTAATCATTCTGATAAATTCATTTACAACTGTATTGCCAATTATCCATTTTTATGACTCATCACTCCAATCATCTTAAACCCAATAGAACTTCCATCCAATGTAATCTATTTCCATCACATGTTTACCATAAACTTGATGATGTCTGAATATTTACAAATCATAAATAATATAAAATATCTCATCATACCTAGAGAATATCTCTTTTGAATCTTCAAACTTCATGCTATCAATTTTCATGGGTTTCCACCTTTGCATTTTAACCACAACAAATCCCTTTCCTAAAGCATCATAGCTTATATAAAATACTTGTGATAAATATGAAATGATAAGTACATGACATGAGTTTCCTATTTTAACAAACCCATTAAATGCTTCTCATTTTGTAACCTCATGTATGCCTTGAGTCCTCATGACTTAACCCAAGTAAGTGATATCAATATCCCACGTAAATACTATGGAAAATAGATCATGTTGTTGAATTACACCTATAACTATTTCCAAATACTCCCAAATATCTACCCAAGTCTTGTTGAGATAATAAATTTTATCAACATAGACCAAATCAAAATTTATTACCTAATTCACTATCAATTGGAAAGTCAAATTATGAGATAAGACCTTGAACTTTATGTGTTCAATAAAGCATTTGAATGTTGTTCTGCACACAATCTACTTGTAAATAGATATCTGGGGGAAACTTGTATCCAAATTAGTCCTTAACAAATATGGGAAAAATTTGACATGTTCACAACCAATTTAAAATTCTATGGCATGCTAAAATCTTCTTTCTAATAATGATCCTAGGAACATATTTATGAACACCATTCTTTGTTGATTTGGGAGCAGTTGAATAATAGAATAAGGATTATGTTGCTCACCAAAGAACAAAATAGTTTGCATTCTCTTCATCACCAAATAACTTACTACCCCCAATAATAATTCCTTGTAAGGAGTCCTCTTTTATGAGACTAATCCCAAAGTTTCATCAAAGAAAACTCTAAACATTAAATTTTCTCCTTCAGATGTAAACTCAATTTTCTTATATTTTTGAATCTATAATAACTCA
This sequence comes from Torreya grandis, assembly GCA_037957365.1. NCBI lineage: Eukaryota > Viridiplantae > Streptophyta > Pinopsida > Cupressales > Taxaceae > Torreya > Torreya grandis. The sequence goes on along the minus strand of JARHVA010000726.1, from coordinate 1,999,319 downwards.
TCAATGTAATTAAACCCTTATACATCCATAACCATATCAAATTTTCCTAACCCATCAACACATAAATCATCTCTTTCTATCCCATCAAGAGTTTTAGCCTTTAGGTGTTTTTGAATGTCTTCCCTATGTAGTTCTTTAGATAAAGAACTAGGGTACCATACCCTATTGCATAAATAAATTTGAACTTTAAGAAAATGATCTACCCTTTTTTAATTCAATTTGAATAGAATATCGCCTAGGTTTCATATGCAGAAACAATCTTAATTTTGAATTAATTAACCTACATTCTCTATATTACAAATTATATCCTTGTCCTTATCTTCCTTCTTATAATACTTTCCATAATGACAAGAGTCTTGTAGTGACATTGTAGAAAACATGAAATTTGAATGAATTTCATACCTTAGGATGAAATCAACATGCTCATCCACATTTTACATAAGAGACATAGTTAAGATATTCTCAACAACTTCATTTTTGTAACATAAAGCTCCCAATTTAGGGCTAACCCAAACATTCTCTTTGGCTTCATTCCCAAAATTAGCATGCTACTTTATTGAACCCTTTGAAAAGATAATATGAAAGTATTCTTGTTACACCTTCTTATTTTCATCATCCATTTTTTTATCTTCTAAATATTCTTCTAACACTTTCACCTCTTCTTCCTTATGCTCCACTGTCATATATGGTTTGAATTTTTCTTCACATATTTTAACTACATTTCTAACTAACATATGTGTAGCTAGAGAAATGTTATGTTCTTGTCTCAAACCATCTAATATAATAGATATCAGTGGTTGGGAGATATCATCACTCTCCCTTAGAGGCTTAGTCATAATGGTCTACATACATATTATAACATTTTTTGCATGACTCATACTAATAGCAGCGAAGAAATGTTGAAACATTTCAAGAATAAGAACTTCAAAATCAAGATCTATTATAACACAAAAAACCAACTCTTGTAACAATTTATAGAATATTTACCCTCTTATCAAAATAAGGTTTTTCCATATCATCCAAACCTTAAAAAAATTTCACAATCAACTGAAATACTTCTTTCATTATGTCATCCTTGTAAGGAACTTCAGGAGCTATATTATGTGATTTCACTAAGGAAAGAGATGACTACAAAGATCACATCTTAATTAGTATGTCTCATAAAATTGGGATGGACCAAAGTAACCATTAATGGATTTATCACTCATTACAAAATTCCACAACTTGATTGGCCAACCTAAGATAAACAATATTCTATTTCCTTCAAATTGTGAAGTAGGACAACTTTTAGTTGATGTTGAAACTCTAAAACTTTTCTTAATACATAAATCATATTTCTCAATTCATTTTATTTTTGTAAAGGCCTAGGTTGGAAAAAATTGGATGAGTATCTAAAATGTCTTGATAAGGGACTCTTGTTTTGATTTACTCTAGGTACACTCTTAAACATAGAGTCAAATAAATTTCTCGTGATTCACATTAACAAAACTATTTACCCTACTAAACTAACATGCAATGGAAGATACCAAACATAAAACCACTGAGCATTGACATGAAACTATTAAAAATATCATGCATGTGTTGCTCACTAACAATGCAACCTTATAACTTGACATGCAACAAGAATAAACTGAAACAATGATTATCTTCCCTAACAAATTGGTAATATCTCAACTCTAATACCACTATCATGTCCCAAAAGAAATATTTTGAAAAATTATTGAAAACATAGAATTACACTTAAAATATGAATCAAAAAATTAAATTTCAAACTCTCTCTAAATACTCTAAAAATATAGAAAGAGGTGCTCTCTTAAAACCAATACTTTCCTTCACAAACTAGAACCCATATTTACCAAATTTTACATGGTAACTTTTGAATATTTTCCTATTATTGAAATATGATTTATAAACATGTGATATTATACAAAAATAGAAAAATATCCAGACACACACCTCTATAAATTTAAAATTCAAATCTCCACACAAATGCATCAAATAGGTTACTCCTAATGCCGTAAATTTGGTAATTTTGGCACCAAATTACTTCAAACTTCCCATAGATCTAAATAGTGGCATCTTATAAATTTATATAAAATAATAATAATAATAATATATAGCACTTATAAATGAAACCAACACAATAGCAAAAATCTAAGAATGCAACCACACCAAAAGACGCCTAAAAATATGCAAATAAGTCAACAAAATTTGCATACACAATACTAGTTAGTTTCAATGCAATTTCTGGATGAGATCACCTTATTGAATCGAAGGGGATACATCCTTTGACTACTGAAATCAATGGTTTTCATCCATTTATCTCCTCACCTAAAGGTTTTTGTCCTCAGATGCAAAATTTACTTGCAAGTCTAAGAAGTTATTTAAATGGCGAAAAGATAGCCCAAAAGGAAATCTTGACATATAAATACATATGAGGCCCCAATGTTTTGGCACCAAAATTCCAATATCATTGATTTTAGAATATGACACGAGTCATAAAATTAAACTAATTCTATCTTTATCCTCTTGCCCTTAAAAAATTTAGATCCTGCTTCTTTCTCCTCTATTTCTACTTTCCAAACTTTCATGAATTTGACCCACTTATCTTGAGGATAAGAAAGCAAGAGAAAATTAGCAAGTTGTCCTAGAATCTCATCATTATCTCTGCCTATATAAACCATGTCCCAATTGATGAGTTTTCTTGTATACATTCAACTTGTCAATTCCCATTAATACTAAAATATATTTAATGTTTATTTAGCCCCATTTAACAACTTGAAAGTATAAAATAGTTGTGGGTCCAAAATATTAAATATTAAATAAATTATTTTCCCAACTTGTTCCTTATTCCATAGAAAATATTGGAATGGGTATTTTCGTCGCAAAATTAAATTAGTCAAAAATGGGACATGACATGAAAGTGTTTCAATGAGATTTTTGAACAAGTGCATTGGAAATTCTTTAATCTATTTTTTTGTTGAATTATAAAGAATAAAAGCTCAAAAGTTCCATATAGGTAAAGATGTAAAGTCAAGACAATAGTTTAGAAAATTATAATGTAATAATATATATTTGAGAATGTGAAGTATATGCAAGAGTAGAAGCATACTTTTACAATGTCATGTTCAGTTTTTCCATCTTTTATTTTGAAAATTAGTTACTTTCCAATTTTTTGAGCGCATGTGATAATTGCAATGATTATAATAGTTGCATAGGTATCGATGCTAATTGTCATTTGTTGGATTATGGGACAGGGGATGAACTTATATTCTATACATATAAGTGGTATGCTCTCCAATAGTTTAGATTCATTGAGCTATACTATTGTGTCACAATATCCATTATCATAATTTATTTTGGGAGATATAGAAAAATAATAAATTTTTATTACTTTTCCAAGCCAAATTTTTTGTTCGTGTATGCAAATAAGGTTATTAGTGATGTTAAGAGTAACATTAATTTTGAGTTTGACATATGTGACATATGCATGTAGCAATTGCTTGTTATGTTGTATTTCCAAAAATGTTTTATAGGTGATAAGGACATTACCTTCAAAAGCATATCCTAGTTTATAGCTATTCATATCATCGATTGACAACGAATTAGATTAAGTTAGTGTGTCACTGCAAAAAAGAAGTGTGATGTCAATGTATATAGGTAAAAAATAAAATGGAGTTTGGAAAAAAATTATAATATTGTTAATGATTACATTATTTTCTTTTTTTGTTGGTCTTTGATTATATTCAATGTTTTCAGATTTCTTCTTCATGTTGCCTGAGATTGTGTAATGAAATTAGAAGAAGAAATAGAGTGGTAATATATTTAGGTGTATGCAAATGTGTGTTGAAATGGAAAATATGATTAAGCAATTCGTGAAAGGATGTTATTACATGAATTTAGTATTTTTTTTGTTTCATATTAATATAGATATATGTTACATCAGGCCAAATAAAGAATGTCATGATCACTCCAATAGCAATCTGCTTTAACAATGTCTTGTTTTTGTATTTCAACATTTGACCATGTGATCAATAATTAGTGTTGACAACACATCTTATCTTTCTAGAAAAAAGCATATTTTGTGGGTTGCCATGTGTTGTGCAAGTGCTTTTAAATTTATATGTTACTTTGTAATGTTGATATTAAATTTACTTATTATAATTGTATTTTGTGTTTTATGTGCACCTCTGAATAAGTCATTGATATCAGCCATGATTTTTGAGATTATTGCATTTGGTGTTTCATTCAAATTGATAATTGTATTTTGGTGGATACCATTATGATAATTTATTTCATTGATTCAATATTGCTCATGTATTTCATTGTTATTGAATTAGAAATGTCTTTTTTGATGCAAATCATGATTCCATGAACATGATGCATTGAAATGCAATAGAAATGTTCTAGTAAATTACTTGATACAATATTTTTAATGTGTCTCTTGAAAATAAAATATGCCTAACTACATGATGTCATGATCACTGAGCATGTCTTATATATGTTCTTTTAAGGTTCTTGTATTCAGTGATGAGATAAAAATATGATTACTAGTATTGAAATCATGTATATTTTTTTCTAGTTTTCATTTTGTATTAGTTTGTAGGGGTAAGATTTTTATATTTATATTTTTATTGACATTAAAATTTGTCATTGTTAAGGGACTAACAAGTATAATGATTCAATCAATTTCATACAAGATAATTATGTATACGCTAGCCCATGTTGTGTGATTCTAGATGGGTCAAATGTAATGTCATCCATTGTGAGCCCTTGAAACCTGTGTATTGTTCATACACATGCAAGTTGTATTGGAAATTATTTTTGAATTATTTGGGAACCTTTTTTTCATGTGTTTTGTATAAGTTTAGCAACATGTAAGATGGGTGTCCAATCTTGTGGAATGGAAGCATGGTATAAGTGAGCAAATTTTGTGTATTGGTGATAACCAGTACACGGATCATAGAATTTAATCCATAGGACATCCATATCATTTACAATTATGCAGGTTTTAAATGTCTCATTCGATCCATTTACAAGCCCATCTTGGATGTCATAATTGACAACATGGATTTTAACTACCATATTAGTTTTCAAGATGATGACCAGAAGAAACATAGACGAGTGACGACATGATTATTTTTTTTCATATCGATTTTCTTATTCATCAATGTCATGGATAGTGATAATATTTATTGGAACAATTGATAGCATTCTAGCATTTTATTTTTTTACATCATTATTTTTATATAAGATATATAGCAATTTTGGACTATTAGTAGCTAGTCATAAAAAATTTTGATTGATATAAGCTATGTCATTGTTTATTTGAGATGTATAAAATTTATTAATAGATGATATTAAGTTCTTATTACTTTGTTGTAATTTAATTTGCAATTAATAAATTTTTACATGTTTTTTCCAAAATTCATACGAAATCAGTTTATCATTAATTTTTAGATATTCAAAGATTAAAGAATCATGTATAAATTGCACCTGATAAAAGTCTCCACATAAAATCATATCCAAATTTGTAAAGTATGTTCTAGGAATATACATTATATATTTGATCCTTTTGTCTATTGAATATAAGAACTGTGAGTCTACCAATGATATTTCATCTATGAAAAGGAGCTATAGATGGATCTAGTGCTTTGATAATGTGTCAAACATTTCAGAAGTAAATGGAATAATTTATGATTTGTTAAAATAAAAAAAAATGTGGAATGCGATGTCGCACCTCCAACATTGTATGATGATTTTCCAGTGTATGTTAGTATCAATCCTTTTAGCTTAAATAGGTCACTATTGATGAACTTGTTATATAAATGGATTAGCATCTCATATATCAATTTTGTTGTGAAATTATTACTTGTGTCTATACCTCCTATTAAAAATAATTTTTCTATTTTTTCATTCTTATGTCTTTTATGATTGTTTGTTGTTCTTTGTGCAAATATCTTATTCTTTCATTATAGTCATTGTTATCATAAAGAAATGGGTATTTTCCTATTTTAAAAGGATTTATTTATTATTTATTTTTACCTAATTTTTAGAAAAACTGTGATTCATATTTCAAATCATAGTTTTCATGGCCAAATTCATTGTCTTTAGCATTCAAATTTTTTGGTTGGGCATTGTTATTGTCAAAATCAACATTGTCAATAATTTTGCCGATGTTGTCCCAAGTAGAGTTCATGTTATAAGTATATTTGGCTTCATTTTTAAGGATGTCTTTTTCATGGAAAGAATATACATAATTCCATGTTTCAAAACCATCATTTGTATTTATTTATTTTTGAAAGGAATATATAATAATCACTTTCTCTGGAATGATTTCAATATCAAGATGTTTATTGTATTTGATATATCCTATAACATGGGGTTTATTTTTTACATGGATTTTTTTGCCATTTTTTTGTATTTAGAGATAAATTTAGCAACATAAACTTAGGCCAGTGCTTCTAGTCATTGAACATAGTAATCTATTATATTTTTTCATATAACATATTCTGATTCATCAGGTTCATGGGTCAAAAGTGTTAAAGGATTTAGAATGAATGTGCACTCATCTGATGGACTTGTGTTTATGAATATGCATTTTCTAGAGAAACTATTCAATGGAAATGAAAAAACAATGTGAACAGTGTATTGAACAGACATTCGTTGTCTATTAATCAATGTGTTTCCAAGGTTACATATCTTCTGAATAATATTTACATTTTTAAGTTGATGTTGTTTATGTATTCATTCAAACACTTTTATCGTTGTTGTATCAAGTTTTGTCATGTAAGATGTACAATAATATGTTACAACATAAGCATTGAACACACATTATAGTTTGTGTTTGGTTTTTTTAGGTGTGGCATTTTTTTATGAAAGTTATTTTTCCATGCATGTGATGGCTTTCATTTCAAAATAATTATTAGTTGCTTAATTGTGATTTGTATCACTTATATGTATTCACTTTCATCTATTTTTAATTGTGCTAAAAACATGTTAAATGTTGTAGAATATTCATCACATTTGTTTTCCAAATTAGCATAGATGTGCATTGAATTTTTGATGGCCAAGTTATTTTTCTTTGTACATGGTTCAAGGATAATTTTTCTTGGCATTGGTGAAATAGGAAATTATATCTACAATGTGTTTTGCAGTTTTTCTTACAACTTCTAATATGGCAGTGTTTGTGTAATTTGGATATGTTTGAATCAAGTATATTTGTATCATAAGTTATGTAGTTATCGATGAAGTTTATAATATCTAAATTTTTCCTTTCCGAAAATTGGTGCATAATCTATCCTTAATATAAAATGCATGTGTTGGTTTCCTCGATTTTAGAATTCAATAACTAGGAAATGATCTTTTAATCCCCAAAAAAAAGATTCATCTTTGTATATCATTATCAACATTTTCTTTATTTTATGTGTATAGTATCATGTACATTTAATAGGGTCTTTTGCAATTAAGCAAGTATGATCATTTATATTAAAGATATTGGTTTTGTTTCTTTCATGTTATTTTAGATGGTTGTTGTGTGATTCAGACAATGCATTTATAAGTGCTTTCCAATAATGTTCAGTGCTTGAGAATGTAATAAAAAACATTGTTGGTCCTAATTGGTGAATGATTTCAAAATTATTTTTTCTTATTACTATAAATAATTTAGCGATATTCATATTTTTTTAAAATTGATATATACGATATTAGATTTCAATATTTTTATAGATTTAGTCTATACTTGACATCTTTTGCCAAAAGCTTTCTTCCTTTTAATTTTCATTTTCTAATTCTCACACACATTATTGCCATAACTTGATCAATTATAAATTTCATTTCCTTGAAAAAAAGGTTTGTGATATGATATGCACATGTTTGAATTGTATGCTACAACTCCCATTGAACAATTTTCACATATGGAAATCTAGTTATTATGTTTTCATTGTGTAGCTCTCCATAAAAAAGTTTTAGAAAGTTCATTTCCTCTATGTACTTGTCTTCAAAAATTCCAAGTGGTTGTTGTCACTCTACTGGTGTAACTTGGATAAATTTACTTGTAGATCATGTATGCATGTCAACTCTGTGAATCTATTTAACATGGCCAAAGTGAGAACATTACATTCTTTGCTTATTATTTTATTACTTGCCAAAGTCTCTGTTATGTATCATTTCATGTTATAATTAGTATTTAATAGTTATTTTCACTCTTTTACAATTTTGACATTTTGTGATTGATACAATTTCTTCTTACACAATTATTTTAAAGCAAGCATGATTATGTTTGGATGAACCCTCCTTTTTTGGTATGCATCTTTCTATTCTGATTTTCTCTTTAGTTCAACAAAAATTGTTGAAATTTCAGCGATTGAGCATGGCAATATTTTTGGTATTATGTCAGTGTTTAATGGCACATTGATGATTACACCAGTTAATCCAATCTATGATTTTTTGTATCCTAATTGCCTAATTTGTGCAAAAGCAATTCACAATGAAACAAAATGCCCTTTAAGATATCTTAGAATCTAGATATATGTTAAAGGCATGTTCAACTAAATATGTGCAAGTGATACAAATTTTGGAACAATCTCATTTTTCAATAAAGTGTTGCATCTAATGCATATTTTTTCTATCACTATTTCATTTGTCTTTGTCAATTTCACATATGTTTTTTTTTTTTTATTGCTTGAAATTTATAATGTTATACTTGAAGTGTGATTGTCTGCACACTGAACACACATGTTTTGGTGTGTCTTCTATGTATTTCATGGATTGCTATATTATGTTACTTTCTTTTTCCATGCAATACATTTCAAGATACGAAAAGATGTTAATAATGTCTTACTCAATGTAATATTAGTGTTTTGTTAAATGTCTTGTATAGATTATCATTGTGTATTTGTTCTATATTTTGTTTAATTTGTTTGAAAGTGTGAGAAGGTGTTTTACATGTGTTGTTCAATGTTATTTATTTTCTATTTGCATTTTGACAATTTTTAGTCAATGGCTCATAGTGAATATGGTTTGTATCTATTTCAAAGAAGATTATGTTATAACTATTTACAAGTTACAAAGATTCAATATACGTCTTCCCCATACATGTACTAGAAGTGACCGAAGATGAATCTCTGCTTTTATAACTATGAATATCCACTTAAAGAAAAAATACCTCCTTAAGTTTTGTTTTCTTTGAAGGGCTTTCCTAGGTTTACCATGTATGTCTACCAACTTGAAATTCTACTTGTGGTTTGTATTAAGTTGGGTCTTGGTTTTTTTATATGAAACATAGCACTTTTTTATTTTTGCACAATATTCCATTACAAAATGATTGTGTAATATAGAGATGTAGACATTGTACATCAAATTCCAAATCTATCCATTGACAAATTAATTTAAACAATCTCTTGACATAATTAGAATTTCATAGTGAAAGCCTATACAAGTTATTCATTTCTAGTTTTGGTGAAATGGTTATCCTATATGGATCTATTTGTTTGCACATATCAAAGAATTGAATATGTATTGATGACATAGCGTATTGACTATTTTTTTTGTAGTATAGCAGCTCATAGTGGCCACAAATAGGATTTGTATCATAAAAAAATATCAAGTATGACAGTTTTTGACATGATTCATTGAATCAAAGGTGGTTATTTTTCCTTGTAGAGGACCATATGTGTATTTGTATATTAAACCATATAACTAGCTAATGTATGTAGAAGATGTCTTCCCATAAACCAGCATCATTACTAGGGGAAGCAAGGGATGCAGATAATTTCATTCCATAGAAATATGTTCCAATGTCACGTATTCCATGCAATATGGACAATTCACAAGGATATAATTATATTTCATATGATTTAATTGTAACTGGATCACTAATATCTAATTGATTTAAGAAATGCTCGATGATCTTATTTCTTATTTTTAAGGGTGTATATTGAAAATGTAAAAGCACATGAAATGTATCAAATAAACACTCATTAACACTATAGTTAAATGATATACCATAAAAATGATGGTGTTCAGCCAAAGTATGGTTAATGTTATTGTATTGTGTCTTTTTTTGGTTAATATCACTCTACAATTATCAATTTCTTTGATGTTTAATTGTTTTTCCTCATGTGTTTTTTAAGATTCAAGTCCATTGATTTTATGAACCAAAAACACTATACATATATGACAATGTACATGCTTTCAGTTTATTAATACATTGTGTTGGTTTCCAAAACAATTGGCTATTGCAATCTATAGAGACAATGATACGATAACCTATTGTAAAGTCCTGTATCTAGTAACAACACTCTATTTTTTTGTTATTTTTAAATATTCACATGCACTATGGTGATTAAAAAAAAACATAGTTTTATGTTTATTATATAATTGACTAGATGGTCAATTTTATATATCTAGAAAATTTTACGAGACATTATATGGAAGTAGTTATAATTACTGACCTCTTTGCACTTGTTATGTGTAGATCTGATTTTTTGAAGTAGTAACAAGGTGTGAATTACTTTGACAGAGAGATTATTTTCATAAATAGATTTAAAATGAAAGTTCATGAAACATTATACAAAGATGGGAATTGAGCACAATTAAATAGTAACAAAGCAAACTGTAGAGTAACATCTTAAGTACACATATTTATTTGTGACATGAGAGAAAAATAAATGGTGCAAATGCATTAATTTGCTTTATGTACAAGGTCATTGCAACGATGCCCCAATGATATCGAACATAATTTTTCACTTAAAATTGTAATTAATTTTTAGTATAGTCAGCGCATGGCAATAGATTTCATGCAATTGACACATATATTGTTAGTTTATATACCAAATAATATGGAAATTAATAAGGTAGGCAAAATTATATATGGATTGGATTAAACATGTCAATAATAATTAATTTTAGAAGTAGTTGCAACAATTGTTGAAATATTGAGAAGATACATTCAAAAGTATTACACAATCATTACATGACAGGGATGTAGGTGGCACTAACTAGATATTTACATTGTTTGTTTGCCTTGACATCTAGTTAATGTATTGAAGTGACATTCAATCATGTTTATAGCGGCACAAATTGTTAAATTAATTTTTAGTGAAATATAATTTATGAAAGTATAAGATTTTAATTCTATTTTATATGTAAAAAAAAATACAACATTCAAATATTGTACCCTATCTTGACAGGGACTAAAAGCAAAGCACATTTTTTTTTAGCAATGAACCTTTTAGAGATAACTCAAGCCTACAATTTAAACATAACCTAACTTCAACTGTAACCCATAAATATTAAAGTGTAATAAGAGGAGTAAATGAGTATAAGGAATGGCCAATAGTCTTGTGGGTCCGAGAGGTCACTACATGGTGACATCTCGGGAGCCCAAAAAAATTAATACTCCTATGGCATTAAAGCCTCGAGAGATTGTCATGTGATAATAACCTAAGAGCCTTGAACCATGGGGGACTTCAAGTAAGCCAATAGTCCCCTAGCCCTGAGACCCTAAGAGGTTGCCATGTGGTAATGTTCTGAGAGCCCAGGACTATGGGGGACTTTGGGTAAGCCAATAGTTTTATGGACCCGAGGCCTCGAGAGGTCACCATATGGTGACATCCTATGAGTGTGATAAAATCTAATGGTCTCATGGTCCTGAGGCCCCAAGAGATATCCCAGGAGCCCTAGACCATGGGGGACTTCAGATAAGCTAATAATCTCATGGATCTGAGGCCTCAAAAGGTCACCATGTGGTGACATTCAGGGAGCTCTGAGATGTTGTCATGTGGTAGCATCCCTATCACTTGGGGGGCAAAGGGGATTGAGCACTCGCAGAAGCCTAGGAGCACTGAGGTGCTATCAAGTGGAAGCATCCTGATCAATCGGAGGCCTAGATGGGTTTGGGCACTCTTGGAAGCCCCATAGCCCCAAAATGCTACCATGTAGCAGCATCCTAGGCACTCGAGGGCTTAGAGGGGATAGAGCACTTGTGAAAGTCCCAGAGCCCTGAGATGTTACCATGTGGTAGCATCTCGGGCACTCATGGACCTAGAAGTCTCCATGCAACTGACTTGATCTTCATTGCTCCATGCTCCCAAGATGTCACCATGTGGCACAATCGTGGGGTTCCATAGACTATAAGATAAGGCCTTGTATCATCTTTTAAAGATCCTACCATGTGGCACTATTGCAAACTTGTACTTGTACTATCAATAGCAGTCTAAGGATGCCAAGCCTTTAAAACTATTCTGACCTTATATCTCTACTATCAATAACAGTGATTATCAAAACACAAAATCAGCATTTTCCAAATAAATGTGAATGTCTTTTGTAATATCTGCATATTGCAAATTGTACATCAAATTTGTACTACTCTTATGAATCTATATATGGCTAGCATCATCAATCCAAAAATTATTGCGATCCATTCTATTCCATTTCATTTTCACCACACAACTACATTGATTTTTATAAAATATTTTTAAATAAGATCCACAAGAATATTTTAGGTTATGGAGCTAAAAGCTTCACTAATGCAAACAGAGGAGGAGGTTGCAGAAGGATTACGGAGTGTCATAGACGCCAGTGTCGGTCAGGCCAACCGACGTCGACAGGATCAGACAAGAAGGCAACCGACATCGGTCAGAAGTCAGCCGGCGTTGGCACCCCCCAAGCAAATAGGGACCAATGTCGGTCACCTGTGTGGTTTGGCTGCGAGTGTTTTATGGGCAGTTAGCTAACAAACCAAGTGTTTGCATGTCAAGAGCCAATTTTAGACTCAAAGCTATGGATCTAATTATTGTAATTAGATGTCTAATTATTGTTTGAATGAGATCTATAAAATAGACTCATGAATTGTATTGTAAGTTGTTTTAGTTTGAGTTGAGCAAAGTTTGCTTCTTCTATGTGTGAGGTGAGCAAGGGTGCTCCTCCTAGTTCCATAGTAGTACCAAGGTGGGTGTTGGATTGGAGAATCAGTAGGGTTCTTCATGTATGTATGATCTTGGTCATCAGGTGAGCATGGCTACTTTAGGAGATCTACATGGTAAGTAAGATCATTGATCTACAGGTGTATGTGTGTGCAAGGTCAAGGTTCATAGGTGTGCAGAACCAGATTAATTTGTAGGTGTGCAAGATCAGAGAGGACAGAAACACAACAGGGAGTAGTATCAGGTGGGATCTACTTGGAGTACAGTGTGTACTCAGATAGAGTAAAGAGGAAGGCAAGGAAGATCCTTCCATAAGTAAGGTCTATTGAGGTGTAGGTTGTTGCAGGTTCAGGGGAGATCTACTTGAAGTATGTTTGTGTACTTATGGAGTGCGTGGAACACTTGTGGAGTGCGTGGAGCATAGGTGGACTGGCAGTAGTGGATACTGGCTAGTTGGAGGTGAACACCAACTCTGTATTTGAGTTGGGTGTTGGGACCTAAGGGAGAGAGCTTTGAGGGAAGATTTACTATTTATGCCCTAGAGGTGTGGGAGCCCTAGAGGTGTGTAAGGAAGAAGAACTATGGCAGCCTTCTTTGTTGTATTTCCTTCTAAAGAGTTTTAATACAAGTTCTATATTGTCTCTCATATCATGTGTTATTTCTGAATTCTAGTTACTTGTGATTCTAGTTAATTCCACATGCAAGTTGCTTGTATTTGGTAATCAATTGTGTGCTTCTGTTATATTCATCCCAACAAGTGGTATCAGAGCTAAGGTTGCAGGGAGCAGGTTTTGTGTTTGGTTATAGGTCACTCTCAGGGGTTTTTGATTGAGTGGGAGCAGAGTAATGGCAGATCAAAGTAAGCTAAAAATGGAGGAGTTGAAAAGTACAGATGGTCACTTACGATCTTATGGAAAGAAAGAGCAGGTAAAAGGAAATTGCTGGTTTGTGGAAGATCAGCATGAAGGAACTGAAGATGCAGATGTTGCAGGTGTTGTTACACAAGATGCTCTGGGAGGTTTCTTGGATAAAGTTTAATCTTGGATAACAGATTCTATTGCCTCTTTCCATGCAGCCCCAAGGAGAGGAGCTAGTAAGCCTTGCCAAAGAATTGGCAAAGGGGAAGTGAAGCTAAAATTGTAGGCAGCCAACACATGGGTGTTGAAGGAGGTCATGCAGGTCCCAGGTTTGGAGATGTGGCTAATTTCTTTAGAAAAGTTGGGTGATGAGAGATGCACAAGAACTCTCACAGTGGATGCACTTGAATTAGCTAGTGGTAAGAAAATAGGTACTCTTTATCTACTTGTTTATATTATTGATTCTTCTTCTATTGCAGAGACGTGGCTTTGTAGGCTTGGTCACATGAGCAAGAAGGAGATGCATGTTCTTAAGCAGAAGACTGATATATTTGACAGGCTTAAGAATTGGAAATCCTTGGTGTTTATGGAGGAGATGGCGGATAGAGACCAGTGGATGGGGTTGGATACTTCTGAGCAAGGCAGTTTGGACATGGGTTTTGATTCAAAGGAGCTCGCAGGTAAAAAGTCATCACTCACAAGAAAACACAGGTACTAGCATTGGTAGGAAAACTGACGTCGACAATAGGTAAGATCAATGTCAGTCAGGAGGACCGATGTCAGTAGCAAGGGACACCGATGTCGGTAGGGTTGGTAGTCAGGATAGGTGCATGGAACCGACATTGATTGGATGCAGACTGTGTGGTGACTAAGGTCAGTCACTGTAATAGATTTTGGGCGGATAGCATGCTGTCAAGGAGTCTCAAATGACCATATGGAGGACTGAGGTGGTAAGTAAGCCTCAAATTTGTTGTTCCTCTTCTTTATACTAGTTGCTGACTGCAGAATAGGAAAGATCTAGGAAATAGTGGGAGAGTGGTAGAAATATTATGCAGAACCAAGCAGAGACTTGGTAGGGTTACTAGTAGGTATGGAAAGCATAGAGATGAATGGATACCTTAGTTGAAGAATAGAGAGAATGAACACGTGAGATGGAAGACTAGGTCATATGGTCTTAAGGGAGCTGCAGGACAGTGGGACAGGACTGACAGGTGGTACCAGGTGGATGACAAAGCAGGGCTTTAGTCAATGTCAGTATAACCATTGTGTTTATCTTACTAGGTGGATGATGGTCGCAACATTATCCTATTGTTGTATGTGGAGGATGAGCTTGGTGCAGGTTCAGACATATAGGGTTTTGCTAAGCTAAGGGTAAGATTAGTTCAAAGGCATGTCATGAAGAATTTGGAGTAACAAAATTCTTTGACATGGGAGACATGGAGGATCACATGTTGATTTTGTCTCCAATGGGAGCTGATGTGAATTAGGTGTTGGCGAGGTTCAGGATGCAGAGCCAGAGCACACTAAGGGCTGGACAGTTCAGTGTCTGAAATCACATGAGGTCTGGCATAGACCTAAGTTTACCCAAGCAGTGGGTGTTGTCAGAGAGTTAGGAGCTAATTCGGGGAAGTGGGTTCTTAGGGATTTGAGAGGGACCAGCAGTAGGGATTCATGCTATGTAGGGTCAAGACTTCACTACATGGGTTTGTAGGTACGGATGTGGCAGGATACTCGGATGACAAGAGGTGCACCACAGGTTGTGTGGTGGGTTGTCTTCAAGATTCATCTTGAAGAGGGATACAAGCTAGGAAATAGATTAGATGGGGTATAAGTATAGGTACAGTGTAACTATTTATCTCCAAGTGGGAGATTGTTAGGTTGTGGAGCTAAAAGCTTCACTGATGCAAATAGAGGAGGAGGTTGCAGAAGGGTTACGGAGTGTCACAGACGCTAGTGTCAATCAAGCCAATCGACATCGACAGGATCAGACAAGAAGGCAACTGACATCGGTCAGAAGTTGGCCAGTGTCGGCACCCACCAGGCAAACAGGGACCGACATCGGTCACCTGTGTGGTTCGGCTGTGAGTGTTTTACAGGCAGTTAGCTAAAGAACCAAGTGTTTGCATGTCAAGAGCCAATTTTAGACTCAAAGCTATGGATCTAATTATTGTAATTAGATGTCTAATTATTGTTTGGATGAGATCTATATAATAGACTCATGGATTGTATTGTAAGTTGTTCTAGTTTGAGTTGAGTAAAGTTTGCTTCTACTGTGTGTGAGGTGAGCAAGGATGTTCCTCCTAGTTCCACAGTAGTACCAAGGTGGGTGTTGGATTGGAGAATTAGCAGGTTTCTTCATGTATGTATGATCTTGGTCATCAGGTGAGCATGGCTACTTTAGGAGATCTACATGGTAAGTAAGATCATTGATCTACAGGTGTATGTGTGTGCAAGGTCAAGGTTCACAAGTGTGAAGAACCAGATTGATTTACAGGTGTGCAAGATCAGAGAGGATAGCAACACAACAGGGAGTAGTATCAGGTGGGATCTACTTGGAGTACAGTGTGTACTCAGATAGAGCAAAGAGGAAGGCAAGGAAGATCCTTCCATAAGTAAGGTCTATTGAGATGCAGGTTGTTGCAGGTTTAGGGGAGATCTACTTGAAGTACGTTTGTGTACTTGTGGAGTGCATGGATCACTTGTGGAGTGCGTGGAGCATAGGTGGACTGGCAGTAGTGGATACTGGCTGGTTGGAGGTGAACACCAACTCTGTGTTTGAGTTGGGTGTTGGGACCTAAGGGAGAGAGCTTTGAGGGAAGATTTATTGTTTATGCCCTAGAGGTGTGGGAGCCCTAGAGGTGTGTAAGGAATAAGAACGGTGGCAACCTTATTTGTTGTATTTCCTTCTAAAGAGTTTTAATACAAGTTGTGTATTGTCTCTCATATCATGTGTTATTTTTGAATTCTAGTTACTTGTGATTCTGGTTAATTCCGCATGTAAGTTGCTTGTATTTGGTAATCAATTGTGTGATTCCGTTATATTCATCCCAACAGAATATACTAATATTTATGTCCAAACTTTAAATAAAACTTTATAATATTATTGTAATATATATCAAACTCTTTGATTATTAATTAATAAATATACAAATATTCAAAAAATGATTCCCATAATCACGAGACTAATAAATACCACTCATCGGCGTATTAATGAAACTTAAACCATATTAAATTTCATTTATTTATTTTAATTATGTACATCTTCTTAAATTTCATTGTTATCTTTCATTAAATTTAAATTTTTGAAAATCCACTTGATTAGAGGTCAAGTCCCATATGATGACGCAATTCTGAATCTTTACACTTTTGTTGGCTATGAAATTTTTGAAGCCTAAAATTTAGGTCATAGAGCAAAAAATATATTAGCAAGTCAAAATCAAAGGCAACGATAAGATTGTTAATAATAATTGATAGAAAACTCCAACAGAGGAAAAAAACTTAATACCCAGCCTACACACCATTTCTGCAGACAAAACCAATGACATATAGTCACAAATCTTACATGGCTTGAACACTCCATAACTCTATAAAACAACCATTCTGCACTGGCAATACAACCACAATTTCAGCTCAAGTAGCCTCTCCTCCATCTGAGATCCACCTTGTGAAATACACCCAGAAATTGCCCAAATAGCCATAAAAAATAATGTACACACACAAATTTGCAGTAAATAGATCTAGATGTCACACATCTTATTAGCAATAATGAAATCATACATTATCAACAACAAATGAGAAAAAATCCATTGAGTTGGATGGAAAATTAAATTGGTGCGTCTAATTAATAAACACAATGATAGATCAATTTGGATATGCCAACTATGAAATTTGCAGCTACAGCTGCATAGATCAACCAAGAAAAAAATAGAGTAGTAAGAAAAATAGAGTACAAAAAAAATAGAGAAGGAAAGAATTTAAATTTTGTATATTTCTTAAAATAATATTATGTTAACAAAAATTATATAGACTAAAACAACTGCAGAAAAAAAGAAAAATTGCGTTGAAAGAAGCAGTTAAAAACTAATAGCACTAAGACATTACATGAACAGTGGCAGTTTACTCATTAGTTAGCTTATTGTTAAAGTGACTAATTAACGCTTACACCCCCCCTTAAGTCTAACTAAGGAGACAGAAAAGGAAAAGGAAAAGGAAAAGAGGAAAGAGGGAAAACCCTGTGGGAAAAAAATCCCCCCTCAAAAGAGACACTAACTGCACATGGCAGCTATTGTGTTGCGGTGTTCTTCACACCAAGAAGGTCTCATAGAAAATGAAACTTTTGCTCAGTGAATGTCTTCGTGAAGATGTCAGAAATCTGTTCAGAAGTGGCACAGTACTGCAAGTTGATGACTCCATCATGTATCAATTCATGGATGAAGTACATGTGGATCTCAATGTGTTTGGTCCATTGCCGTTGTATGGGATCTCTACAAACCTTTAGTGTACTCTAATTGTCACAATAAATGACAATCAGATGATGAAAGAGGATACCAAGCTTAGTTAGAAAGTGTTGCAGCCAAATGACTTGAATGGTAACATTGACTGCACCTCTATACTCAGCCTCTGTTGATGATAAAGCAATGGTAGATTGCTTCTTACTTGACCAACAAATAGGCCCTGATCCCAAACTAAGAACATATCCTGAAGTGGACTTGCAATCAATGTTATCACCAGCCTAGTTAGAATCAGTGTAGCCAATGAGATCCAAAACACAACTTGTTGAATAATGAATCCCATAGCAAATGGTCCCTGAACATAGCGAAGTATATGCTTGGCAGCTTTCCAATGTAGCTCATGCGGCTCTTGCATGTATCTAGAAACAACCCCCACTGCATATGAGAGATCTGGATGAGTGTGAGTGAGATAAAGAAGACTCCCCACAAGTTGATGGTAGTGTGTGCAATCAACCAATGGTGTATCCTTGCCATCTTCAAGCTTGACCCCTGATAGGAAAGGTGTGACAACTGACTTGCAGTCAGTCATGTGAAACCAAACCAAGAGATCTCATGCATACTTGGATTGAGCAACTATGATCCCTGATTGATTCTGGCTGATTTCAAGGCCAAGAAAAAAATGTAGGAGACCCATGTCTTTCACAGAAAATCTATCATGCAAAATAGTTTTAATTATAGCAATGGCAATGGGTGAATTACCTGTTATTAGTAGATCATCTACATAGAGTACTATGAGCAACAAAGAATCAGAGGTTCTTAGCATATAAACATTTGGATCAGATTTGCATCATATGAAATTTTGAGACAGAAGATAAGAATCCATTTTAGCGTACCAAGCTCTAAGTGCCTACTTGAGACCATAAAGTGACTTCTTGAGTCTACATACCAATGAGGAATTTTGTATATACCCTTGTGGTTGCTCCATGTAGATCTCCTCCTCGAGATCACCGTGAAGAAATTCATTCTTCACATCCATGTGATGAACCTCCCACCTTCTTGATGCTGCAATCACAAGAGCCAATCGAATGGAGTCCATTTTTGCCACTGGAGCAAAAGTCTCATCATAGTCAATGCCATGAACTTGTCAAAAACCTTTGGCGATCAACCGTGCTTTGTATCTGCTCACATGTCCATCTACTAATTTATTTGTCCTATAGACCCATTTACATCTAAAAATCTTGTGATTGGAAGGAAGTGGAACCAAATCCCAAGTTTGGTTTTCAATGAGGGAGTTGTACTCCTCATCCATTGTTTCTTCCCAAAGAGGATTCCCTGTAGCTTTTGCATAAGTCTAAGGGTCAGATGCTAGAACCACATAGGCATGCATCGGCATGATGGGCTCATTAGTTGAGAGTGCATGAGGGACTTCATATATATTAGCTAAGCTCCTTGTTCTTTGATTTTCCACATGGGATACTGAATCATCACTAGAATCCAAATCAAAAAATTGGTTGTGGATCAACATATGCATGCTCATGTTCCTCTGAATTAGATTCATAAATATCTAAAATAAGATTAGAATGATTGCATGTATCTCTGAGATCTATAATACGAGGAAGCATAGAGGTGGTGGCATGTTGTACCTAAGATGCGTGTGGAAGACTTTCATCAAAGTAGACACTCCTTTCAATGAAGAGTGTTTCTGTGGAAAGATCTAGTAGTCTGTATCCCTTTACACCATCTGGATATTCAAAAAAGATGCATTCTTTACTTTGAGGCTCCAAAGCCTTCCTCTTATCTACAAGAATGCGTGCCCAAGCACGTGATCCAGAGATGCAAAAATGTGTGACTTCTGGTTGCATGCCTCTCCATGTTTCAAAAGGTGTTTTCCCTGTGACAGATTTGTGAAAAGATTTGTTTTGTATGTACGAAGCACAGTTGATTGCTTCAGTGCACAATTTGGAGGGAAGGGACCTAGCATGTAACATGCAACTGGCCATCTCTTTTAAAGATTAGTTCTTCCTCTCAGCTACCCCATTTCGTTGTGGAGTGTATGGAACTATATTCTGCAATTGTATTCCTACTTCATCAAAATGATGTTGGACATCATTGTTGACATACTCCCCTCCATTATCTGTGCAGAGGATCTTGATCATTTTTCCAGATTGCTTCTCTACATGGGCTTTGAAAATCCTAAAATTCTCAAACACCTCATATTTGAATTTGAGAAAATACACCCATGTGTATCTTGTGCAATCATCAATGAATGTTAGCACATATCTAGCTTTGCTCATGGAAGGTTTAGGAAATGGACCCATAAGATGACTGTGAACAAGCTCTCAAGGAGAAGAGGCTCTCCATGCATTCCCCTTTGGAAACTTTTCTTGTGGATGCTTTCCAAGAGCACATCCTTCACAAATTCCATCAAAAAAGTCTATGGCTGGCAAGCCTTTAACCATTCCCTGCTTGTTAAGTTGTTGCATGGATCTAAAATTTAAATGACCAAATATTTCATGCCAAATTCTACTTTCATCATTTGAATGTGTTAGAAGTAAAGTAGAATCTGATTTAGCAACAAAATCAAAAAAAGTGTACAAATGAGATTGATGATTTGCCTTACCAACAGCGATTTTGGAGTTGTCTTGCATGTCAAATATGGTCACTGAATCAGGGGTGCATTCAACTCTCCTACCAGTTTTAGTATGTGTCATTTGATACACAAAAAGAAGATTAACAGAAAGCTTTGGAATATGTAAGACATTCTCAAAACTTCCAATTCCAACCTCTACCCTCCCTATTCCAGTTACCTCTACAGGAGAACTATCTCCCATGAGAATACGAGAACTAGAATATGGTTTCAAAGAAGAAAGAGCATCTTTTGTGGTTGCCATGTGGTGTGAAGCTCCAAAGTCTATGATCCATGCATTTGAAGAAGAATGAATAGCAATTAATGCATGAGCATTGTCTCTTGTTTCAAGTGCTTTTTCTTCCTACCTTTTCTTGCCACTCTGAGGGATAAGGCTACCAAGATTATGTTGTTGAAGTGTCTAAGCCATGAGAGCAATGGTCTTCTTCATGCATGATGATTCTGGATGGTACCCACGGTTGCAATAGCTACACTTTGATTGGCCCTTTTTGTCCTTCTTTTCTTTTGAGCTAGTAGATCCATCTGGAGGTTTGGGATTGCCTTCCTTTCTTGTATATGAATCCTTTTTCCCTTTGCCTTTGAATTGCTGGTTGGATTTGGAATTGTTCTTCCCACTTGCATGCATAACAAGTGCATGAGCTTTGGAATTCTTCAATGTGCCCATCTTTATAAGCTTATCCTGCTCATGTACTAGAGACTCAATGAAGGTATCTAGTGTGGGCATCTTCCAAGTTGCTCATGTTTTGATCCTAACTGTATGGAAAGTAGAGACAAATACTGCATATTCTGGACCCAAATTTGATAGAATAACAAGGATTAATTTGCTTTCTTCCTTGGATTTGTCAATACTAGATCCTTTGAGCTGAAGCAATAAGGCCTTAAACTTTGTGAGGAAATCTTGAATATTATCAAAACTCCTTGGATCTAATGAGTTGAGCTCATTTTCAAGGATATGACCTCGCATTTCATCTTGCTTTCCAAAAAGAGTCTCCAATGTATTCCAAACTTGGTTTGGAGTTGTACATGCCTCAACATGAAACAACAATTTTGGAGAGATGGATAAGCATAGCAAACCAAATGCTTCATCCATGCGGTTGAAGTATTTAGATTTTTCAACTGTTGGATTGGGTTCAACCTCTGTATTCATAACTATTCGATAGAGGCCTCTACTTCTGAGCTGAAGTAGAATCTTTGGCTTCCAATCAAAATAGTTGTATGGTGTGAGAATGGCAGAGAGTGAACATTCCATTTTTCAGCTCTAATCTTCTATATCTGCAAAAAAAATTCTATACTTCTTCTTTCTAGAAACCAAGCTCTGATACCATGTGAAATTTGTAGCTACAGCTGCATAGATCAACCAGAAAAAAAATAGAGCAGCAAGAAAAATAGAGTACAGAAAAAACAGAGCAAGAAAGAATTGAAATTTTGTATATTTCTTAAAATAATATTATGTTAACAAAAATTATATAGACTAAAATAATCACAAAAAAAATAAAAATTGTAGTGAAAGAAGCAGTTAAAAACTAAGAGAACTGAGACATTGCATGAATGGTGGCAGTTTACTCATTAGTTAACTTATTGTTAAAGTGACTAATTAATGCTAACACCAACACTTATTCAATCAAAATTCAAATCAAAGAACAATAGAAATTTATGCCTATTTTCTCTTCTATGATCTGCAAAACAATATTGTTTTTACTTATTTTCATAGTCGCCATGATTTTGTTTGAATGTTGATTTGTCTCAATAGAGTGTCTCTATTGAAATTTGAAGAGTTGCAGATCTTCTTTATGCTATGAAATGAGAAAATTTATGGATGTACTATCAAAAATTCTAACTATTTCTTATTTTTTCACATCAATGTTACATGGGGAATGCTCAACATTAGACTTAAACAACACTGTGCTCCTTCATAGGGTCTTAAATCTCAAATGTTGGCTCTTATGGATCCATTCAATAAGGTATTTATCCCAGAAATTGAGTTCCTTTGCACTGTTGTGGGCATATTTCACATCCATATGCTCATTTTCTTCAAAAATAAGAAATTACCCTTCATCAATTGTGTTGCCTGATGTCCCAGGGTCTTTTATCATTTTCATCTGAATTTCTTTAATTTTGTACATCATCTATGCCAATGTGGCTCCTACCATTGCACTCATCCACAAAAAGAGAAAATGGATCCGTGCAGAGTCAGAATCATTAAAATTCTCAAGATAAATTAAATGTCCATTTATAGGGATGACATTTCACAATATATGTGTCACCTCAATATGTGTTGTTATAATCATCTTATAATAAATAGATTGTGTTATTACAATCATCTTATAAGAAATAGGGCAGCTCTTTGAATGAGTGAACAATGTCATTCTCAAAGGGTCCTTTAAGCATATCTTATCGAGTTTGCTCCTCATGAATGATAAAGTATAATATTTTGTGGATAAGTACCCAACAACACCTTTCATTTTAATCAAGAATTTATTTATGTCATACACTTCAATGAGTTCCTTTAGTTTCAACCTTCTAAAGCTCTCTAAATTAATTTGGATGAGACATCGTCTCATGCCTTCCACAAAATTCTCTTCCATTGATTCTTGATGAGGAGAGGTATGTAATGTTGTTATTTTTTTTAATGCACATAAGCATCTTCTCTTGCATCATATTGGTGAAATATATATATATATATATATATATCATTGTTTTGCCATTCATTCCCTCTAAGAGAGGTTTGACTTTCAACTATTTGCTTATATACAACCTTAAACATTAGAGGGAACCAAAGTTATTGTTGATGCAAGAAACTTTCCTTGCCTTTGCTCATACTTGATAGGTATGAGGTAACTGTTGAAATATTTTGGGTTGATAGCCATGATTACTTTCTTGATAAAGCTTTGGAATATTTACTACAACACACTGAGTTTTGAAAGCACTTACATAGTAAGTTATATTTAGGCACTTTGAATAGAAAGATGCCTTTTAAATGTCATAAATTCATTTGAAAACTCTAATATATTGTTCTTCATTTCAATTATTGCACTAGGATTCAGGGATGCATCTTTGGGTGAAGGGGTATGGTGGGCTTATGATTTACATATAGGAACATTGGGGAACTCAAGGGAGACTACAACATTGAGGGAATAAAGGTATTGTAGGTGTAGGAGCCATTTTTTCCATCTTGTATAAGGCCGTTTTGAGCTACTAAAATAACCTTCTTTGCTTATTGAAGGGTTATTCCTACCATTGATTGTATCATGAGGTCAAGATCAAAAGCTTTCAAAAAGCAAGTATCATTTTCCATGTTCTTTTGAATATGATGTTGAAATCAAATCTCTATACTCCTTAGTATCTTTTTTTATTGTAGTAAGATGTTTAATAAAAAACAAAGTGTCTACCCTCTCCTTAAACTGATCATGCATTGAAATGCCTAATTTATCCCAACTTGAAACTAATGTATAACCAACCCTGTAAACCATTCCAAGGACTTACCCTTAAAAAATGATGCCAATAATTTGAAATCCACAATGAATGTTTAATCTTAGTGTATTGCACACAAAATCACCACATTATTAATGTGGACTATAGGGCATACAAAAGCATCTTCATTGAAATCAAGAAGTGCTCTCAAAGCCAATTTTGGAATGTTATTCCATAATTGCAAGTGTAATGGTCATCCACGGTTTCATGCAACAAAGGCTTAGCTCTAGGATCAGCCATCACATTTTAAAGGAGTAATCTTCAGCTTGAAGACAAAGAATTCATTTTGACATTTAGCATTCTAGATGTAACAATATGTATTTTTTTTTTAATTTTATGACTAAGAAATAATAACTCAAAGGGGGCTTTCTTTGCAAAGGGCATAGTTTGAATTATTTTCATGAGTTGTTGGGCTTTGAACCAATAGAGTCACCAATGATTTATAATATAATTTTTTAGTGAGGAAGGAAGGTCTTTTTGATTGGATATTGTGAATTTGCAGCCAATAGAGTCACTAGGTACATGAAAAGGTGCTCCTAAGAACTAATTTTATAAACCTCTATGAGAATCACAAAGCTTAAAATAATGTGGTGAGCATTACCCAAAACAAAAACATGACAACTCTGATTTGAAATATAACACATAAAATCAAACTTAGTTGGACAATACAAAAAATAAATTTTTTAAAAGTTACTTTTTCAAAATACCACCACTAATCTTTAAAATATTATGTTGAAATTTTTTTTGGAAATTTTTTAAAAATAAATTCTAAAGTTTTGAAATTCAGGGCATGTTGGGTATACAAAAAAATATTGATGCTTATAAATGTTTGACTATGTTGTACCCATAGTCAAAATATCATAATGGGAAGTTTGATAGTTTTGAACCAGAACAACCTCTAGATTAAGTCGGCTCCCTTCTACTCTCGTATAATTTTTTTTTTAAAATGGAAGGTAAAAATGATTTCTAAAAAACTAAAAACAACAAAGCAAGTGATTCACCAAATTAAATTGATCCAATACCTATTCAAAGGAATGAAGGCACAAAACAACTATTGAAACTTAAATTAATATTAAACATTACAACCGAACCCTGGAGGCATGAAAGTCAATGTTGTAAATAGATTGAACCATCTACATAGAAGTTCAAACTAAAGGAAAGTAAAAGGCAAAAAATATTTATTATATGTTTCAAAATACAAAGAGGGTAGAAACTATTAAAAATGAATTATTAATGAATCGATTTTTTTTTTCTAAAACTTGTTGAATTTACAATTAAAAATTTTCATGGAGATCCTATAAAACTTTATGAGCTAAAAAAACTCAAAAATATAAAGACTCTGTATTTATTTACAAATAAAAAATAAAAAAATAAGTAAAAAGCTTTGCTTTCGTAACTGAATGCCCTAAATTCCAATTACTATTTCATGCAAAAAAAACTCCTTAATTACCATCATGAACTAGTTTGAATGGCAATAATCTCCTCCAGCATCTTTATTCTTACCCAAAATAACTTCCTTTAATTATTCAAAAATAAATAAATAAATACAAGTTAAAATCTTTTAATTTTATATCCATATGTAGGTTATAAAAAATTAAATATTTAATTTAATTTTCATATTTATTAAGATAAATATCTTTTTAAAGTATTCATCCTCATGGGGTTCCACCTTTATGAAAGGTTACCCTCCCAAAAAAAATAAAAAAAAACTAACTTCGAATACCCATTACATCCTTTTTAAGTGGTAGGGACTCCCCTTTAATATCCATGTGGGCATCATCCTTCTAAAATAAAAAAGGGTTTGTTTTATTATATGTTTTATTGAAATTTAGAAAGATAGGAGATGGTAGATTTTAATTAGATAAATTAGAATGTTTTAAATCTATAATAAATTGATTTGGAATTTTTTAAAGTTATAAATATATTAAAAATAAAAAATAAATATAATTTAATTGAAAAATTAGAATATAAAATTGTGATTGAAACTAAAAAATAAATGGTGCAATTGTATTGAATATTTATATTTGAAATAGGGTTTTGTTGAATCTCTAAACAAGGTCATTGAATTTGGATAAGGGCACGAAGTGTTGGTATTTTTAGGGAGTGACAATGCCTTATAAATACTAAATCTCCTAAAATGTTGTGATAGTTTCACCTTAACCTATGTATTACTCGATTTACATATGCAGGAGCCTTCAATCCATCGCAAAAACCATTATATATCTTATCTTTCGTTTGTAACCCTATTTCAATATATCAAGGTGACAAATGCAATCATGCGATAAAAATGGATTAGCGGTTGAATTTTTGCTTGACCTCAACACCCCCTATATTGAATGCTTGTTACATACTAATACTCTAAAGAGGGATCAAACTCCATATAGTTATTCCATGCTATAGTGTTGTGTGTGATAAGACTAATGTAAAATATTGAATGTTGGTGCAATCCTTGTGTGATTAAGTGCTTCAACTGTGACTTGTAACCTTAGAGGTGTATTCAAACTTTAGATCAAGGCTAGTATGGTTGTATGTATTTAGAATTGGGAGAAATAGGGAATTTGCTCTCAATGTACAATTAGAATTCTGGTGTTTTTCAATATGAAAACCTCGTGTGTACAAAATGCTTTGAAATGTGGATTTATAATGGTCTTTTATAAATTATTTTGGATGGTGATAGCTAAACTTGTGGGATGACCAATTATGTGAATTTAAATTTGAGCAACCAGTCATTATTTGGTAGGAGGGAGGTGCTACCAAAACTGGACAATAGTGAGGAATGAGATTGTCCAAATAGCGCAGCTTTGTCTAAAGGGAAAGAACAACTAAATTGAAAGTGGAGATTAGTCTCAAAGTCAATTTAGGTTGATTATAATGTTGGATAGGTATATTTTGAGATCATTGGTTGCTTATGGGAATGGTCTTCCCCAATAGGAGTGAAGGAAGGGTGGTCAAGGACTGTGGAATGAGGCATAAGCTAAGTGCATAAAAGGAGTGGTCATAAGTGCATTGTTTTAGAAATAAATTTTAATTTATGTGTCTATATTTCTCCCTTTTATTATATTAATGCAACAAATAAAAATTAATAGAGTAAACAAAAAAGTGTGTACCTAAACTTACCTCTAAAGAATAGTCTTGAATGTAGGCCACAACACTGAATTGTGCTTCATGTAAAACCTGTAATGAAATATGTATAAATTATTCCTTACTTAAGATGTAAATATAAAATTAAAATACAAAAAAATTATATATCTAATAATAAATTAAAAAATAATTGACTGGGTATGTGAACTATTGTGTTTTCTAGTGTAAAAATTTGATAAATGTAGAGGGTAGGACCGTTAAAGATTGCATTTATTTTAGAAAAATTATATTGGATTGTGCATGCCCCAATCCTCATTGATATATCAGTTTGCTTGAACCCATCATTGCATACCCAAAGTGGGGAATTAGATTATAATCCCTATATGAATTCTAATAGATTGTTTTGGTGTAAAATATAGAGCAAAATTGGTGCAAAAAGGTGAACCAACCATTATAGATGGAATGAAGCTAATTTCTAGTGAAAAACTAGTGTAAAACAGATATGATTTGAGTTTGTTTTATTCATCATGGATAATTACAATTATTACCATTACATCTACATAACTAATGCAAAAATTGAGCAAGGAGGTGATCATGTGTTGTGCGCATGCCCCCAATCTGATATCTATGCATGTTAATTTTTGAGACTAAATGATATCATGTGATTTTTTGAGAAAAAGACATCTATGAAAAATGTGAAACACATGTTTCACATAATGTTCCCATTCTAAGATAAATCTGAAATAAACATGAGTCTTTTTCTAAAACTATGACTAGGTATCTGTCAAGAACTATTCTGAACTAAGATTGTGAGGAATTCTAAAAATGGTTTCTTTTGTTTATTGGGACATCAACACACTATTTTAAAAATAGTCGACCTACACCCTTATCTAAATGGAATGTTCTATCCAAACTTACTTTTTGGGTCATTTATGTGTATGAACTATGATCCACTATGTAAAACCTATAAAAAAATTGTATCATAAGCTTTTACAACTTAGTCTTTGAGACAAGCCACGGTTTATGCCCCCATTTTTTAAGGTGAGTTGTGAAGTTTGCACAATAACTTAGTTTAAAAGAAAAAAATTATACAATAAATGTTATGAAAAAGGTTTAAGTCTAAGTAGTAGTGATAACATGGAGGAGCATGGCATCTTCATATATGTACGTTGAATAGAATAGTGATTTAAGATGCATGTAGAAACAAACATATATAGTTACATTATCAAGATAAGTGTTAGCAATTAGGCATGCATATAAGTGATCATAACTAAATACTAAAATATAAATAAAACTACTTGGGGATGGATGCATGATATCCATCATGTCATTGAAAGGTTGGGAAAATACATTATATCCATCATGACATTAAAATTGAGCAAACGGAGTAAACAAGTGTCATGGCCATGACATACACATTCTGTTAGTGTATGTTTTTATTTCATTTAATATTTTTTTCATACACATGTTGTTTAACTTGCTTAGGTGTCATTTTAGGTCATTAGATAAAATAATATCACATTCATGAGGATGTATGATCATGTTTATCTTCCACCTATATATGTATTTTTCCTATAAAAAAAAATCATTAATGATCAATTGATGAATTATTGATTCTTTTATTGGCTCATGTTTGATTTTATTTCTACAATATATATCTCTTCTACATAATTTTTTGTTCATATTATAAATATTTTTTCTTTGTGTTTACTCAAACCTTGATTCTTGATTGCATCCTAATCTGACATAGTATCAAAGCATGGTTTTTGGTAAACAAATACCAAAATTCTTATTGTGAAATCTTGAGTTTTAGCTTGCACATCACAAATCTACCATTTGTTAACCTAACACATTGTAGATTGACCCTATCTCAGATTTTCTCTTCTTCTAGGGTTCTCTATTGATCTAAATTCAAAAAAAAGAATAAGGTAAAGATGATATTTATTATTCATCTATCATCTGATAGTTTTTCATGCAAAATAACTTATGCCATTAGATTCAAAAGGTGTTAAACCCTGAGGATCATCTATAAACATGACCTAGTTTTGTGATGGTCAATTTTAGTCATTTTTTTAGGGTTTAAAGGTATTTTTCATAATTTCATGTAAACTCTTAACATCTAGATCTGTAAGGAAAAATCATTTTCTAAGTTTTTTTGGGCTTGTTAATAAATTTGGTGTGTATTTTATATATTTTCCCTATCCATATCAGATTTAGAGATTTTAAAATTGGTAAAAATTTCATGTTTGCTAACACCTACCAGAACTCCAAACATCTCTAAGGATTTCAGGGACCACTCCTATCTCTGATGTCAGAAATATCCCTTACTCTAGCACCTCACAAACCCAAAATCTACATTGGTATCCATAGAACATGAGAGTTACATTGGTAGTCATCGGACCTAAGAGATGCATCGATAGGCATCAATATTGATGACTGCATGAGCACCTCCTACTTCCAACATCCTAACTACCAACACCTCAACTACTTCCTCTATCATGACTATTGACATCCCCAGATTCTACCATCCAAAATTTTGATGACTACTAAAAGTCAATTTCTTCCCAATGATTACAGTCTAGTGCTAAAACTATGACAATTATACAAGTGTACTATAAGTTTGATGAAAAAAATTGACGATTGTAGTAGGGGACTATAAGTTTGATGGAAAACTCTGATGACTACATAGGTACCTCATGTTTCTATATAGTTATTGCTTGCCCTCCTAAGTCTGACATGATGACCATAGGGACATCAAATTTAATCACATATTTTGTAGTACTACACTCATCCTAAGTTATATCCCCCTGATCATATGGGAGTTTATCCCTTGGTCACAACCAACCCAAGGGGGATTAATTTTTAATGAAATTTTTGAGTAAACTTTTCACACACCCAAAATTTATGCAAAGTGGAGGTCTCTTTTACGAGAAATAATGTCAAACTCACATAATGTTTAGTTAAAATTTCCTTTTAGGTGTCATTTTTTTTGAAGTGCAAATTTTTTTGAGCTCTACACATTGGTGTTATTTTTGAATATTTTAAAATTTAACCTTTGTATGTTTATGTGGGTTTCATTTCTTTTTATTTCAAGCACTAATCAAGTTAAATACATACATCCTTTCTACACCATATATCAAATCAAGTTTCACTTCTTAAACCATTCAACCATCACAAATGGAAAGTCAAAATACAAATCCTCTTAAGGAGTAAAGGCTTACACCAAATCACTGTGTAAAAAAATAGAACTAACATCTGATGTAGATAAGGTGAAGTGATTTAATAAAAGTGACAAAGCCTACATGCTATTATGTATGTCTATGTCTTCCAAATTGCTCTTTCATATTTAATTTATAACTTCTTCTAATGATGTTTGGACCATATTAAAAAAAATTGGGAAGAAAGATATACTAAGAGGTCATGAATTGAATAATTAACTCATCAACATGAGCCCTTGCAATTTTGACACTATACATGACTTCTTCACAAAATTCAAATCACTCAGGTTATAGTTGAAACTATGGCATTAACAAAAATGATGATCAATTGATTATTTCCATCCTTGATAAATTGGTTTCAAACTATTGTGTCTTCATTTATACCTTTCATGCCACCAAGCATGCCCTTGGAGATACATGGACCATGTCATCCTTAGATGATTTTGTTATTGGCTTGACTAGGGAACAAGACAAGCTTATTCAAATGGGTACACTGAATTCCTCCAAGTCATATAATTTATTTGTGAGTCATGACAAACAAAAGGTTTCCAATAGTAAAGAGAAGAAATAGAATAAGGACCTAGAGCAAAAAAGGGGTAAGAAATTTGATGTTAAATCTAAAGCATCAAAAGATTCCTCATTTTAAGATAGGAAACCCAAGAAAGAGTGACTCACATATGTCTACTATAAAAACTAGGCATGATCAAGCAAATTGACCAACTGGAAAAGATTCTTGAGAAGCACAATATCAATAACCTTGATTATGCCAATCAAAGTTCATCAGCAAATGAGTCTTCTAAGGCCAAATGCAATAGTAAGGGGAAAATCAAGGGGAAAACACTTTTTGCAATTACATCTCAGTCGTACACATGGGTAATTGATTATGGTGCCTCACACCACATGGCTTCATCACA
This sequence comes from Torreya grandis, assembly GCA_037957365.1. Taxonomy (NCBI): domain Eukaryota; kingdom Viridiplantae; phylum Streptophyta; class Pinopsida; order Cupressales; family Taxaceae; genus Torreya; species Torreya grandis. The sequence goes on along the minus strand of JARHVA010000726.1, from coordinate 1,967,754 downwards.
TGATGTTTTCTCATCCTTTGAGCCTTGTTATATGCCTTCCATCTTGTTGGATGATGATACTTATGTAGAATTTGGTGGGAGAGTATCTACTCTAGTGAATGATGGAACATTTCAAGATGTTTTATGTGTTCCCTCATTATCTATTAATATCTTGTATATTTATCAAATCACTCATATCGAGAGAAACAAGAGAGTTGATTTCACACCTAATTTTATGGTTATTAGGGAAGTAGATATTGACTCTATAGTTGTATTTGTGAAGTTAGATCACTAATCATGATTGTATAATTTCTCTCCTTTTTCTCATGATCAACCCTCTATTACACTTCTCACTCATTTAAATAGGGTGATTAATTTATGACATGAACTATTTGGCCATCTCAACTATCGCTACCTAGAGTAACTCAATAATAATGACATCGTTTTAGGGTTTTCACATGTTCATTTTTATGATGGTTTTTGCCAAGGTTGTATACTTGGTAAGCATCTTGAAGAGAATTATGACAAAGGAAAATCATAGAGAGCTACACAGATATTGGAGCTAGTTCACAGTAACATTTTTGGTCCATTTCTAGCTCCTTTATTTAATAAGATTAAATGCATTCTTGTCATCATTTATGAGTGTTCATGATATTCTTGGGTGTACTTTCTTAAGAAAAAATATGAGGCCTTTGATCATTTTTAGGACTTCAAGGTGCTTGTAGAAAAATAGTTAGGTAAAGCCATCAAGATTTTTTACACAGACAATGGTGGTGAGTATGTCAATAATCATTTTGAATAATTCTACACTCTTTAAAGGATTTAACTAAAATGTATAGTTCCATATAGTGCTCAGTAGAATGGTGTTGAAGAGTGCAAGAATAGGTCCTTGAAGGAAATGGTCAATTGTATGCTACACTCCAAGTCTCTTACACCTTCATATTGGGCTGAGGCTATCAACTATGCTTTTTATATCCAAAGCCAAATTTTGCATAAATCATTGAATGAAGTCACTCCTTTTGAAGCTTAGAGTGGTCAAAAACCCATAGTGAAGTACTTTTGAGTTTTTGGATCTCTTGATATGGCCCACATTTCTAAGAATAAATGTAAGGCAATGGAACCTTAGATTTAGCTTTGTATCTTTATGGGATATCCTAAGGGTGTTAAGGGATACATGCTTCTCCATCCCACCACTCATGATTTATTCATTAAGAGAAGCGTTAATTTTTAAAAGGGTCCTTCAAACTCTGCACTTGACACTTTTCCCTCTTCTTTGGATGCACTGGAATGTGATGACAATTTTGTTGATTAAAATCTACATTAACTTCTTGATGATCTAGATTCTTCTTATACCTCCTCCTTATCATAGAATATCTTTAGAGGATGAGTAATCTCCTCCTGACTCTTTAATCATTGGTCTTCTTTGGGCTAGACAAACACTATAAAGTGTTGACCATAAGTTTGGGGATCCATTAGTAGAGGAATACATTCACAATTTTTTTGATACCCCACATGCATTCATTTCATCTGCTTATGATCCAAAGTCATTTTATAAGGCATCAAACACTCTTGAGTTGGATACTATTATGGAAGAGGAGTATAGATCCTTGTTTAGGAAAAACACTTGGGATTTAGTCCCTCTTCCTAAGGGAAGAAAAATTATTTGATGTAGATGGATCTACCAAAAAAATATGTATCAAATGGGTTTGTAGACAAGTTTAAATCATGTTTGGTATCAAAGGTTTTTTCTCAGATACTTGGAATTGACTATACTGAGATTTTTGCCCCAGTAGCCAAAATGAACTCAATCTAACTCATTCTTGCCATTGCTACAGAACATCGCTAGAGTGTTCATCAACTAGATGTGAAGAGGGATTTTATCCACAATGACCTCAAAGAGGAAATAAACATGGATCAACCTCAAGGATTTATTGAATGTTCTTCCTTATTTTACAATCTTTAGAAATTTATTTATGGCCTCAAATAAGCTCTTTGAGCTTAGTATGCCAAGATGAAATCCTTTCTTATTTTGGTTGGTTCACTAGATTTCATTATGATATGAATGTCTATATTTTATGGTAGGATGATTCACTATTGATTTTATTTCTCTATGTGGATGACTTATTGATCACAATGAGTTCTTCATCCACCATTGTAGTAGTGAAAACTGATTTTTTTGACAAGTTCTCAATGACTGACTTGGGTTTGTTGATTATTGCCTTGGAATTTAAATTTCTCAATCTAAATTTGGTATCACAATTGCACAATCCAAGTATGCTCGAGTTGTTGGCAGAGTTTAACATGGTTTAACTTAAGCTAACTCCAACTCCATTTATATCTAGTGTGAAGTTTGAGGCTAATTGTCCATATCCTTTAGTTGATGCTACCTCATATTGGAAACGTGTTAGTAGTCTCATATATCTTACACACACTAGACCTGGTATTTCATATGCAATGGGAATGGTCTCTAGATTTATGCAGGAACCACATGAGTTTCACTGGAAAGTAGCTAAGTGGATTCTCCACTATATTCAAGGTACTCATAATTTTAGGATTTACTATGGATTAGGCATTGACATTGATGGATTTAGATTAAGCTAGAAATATTTAAAATCACAAGTCAACTTCAAGCTATAGTTTCTCTCTTTATTCAAACCAATTAGTTGGTCAAGAAAGAGGTATAATGTTATTGTTTTAAATTCTATAGAGGTAGAATACAAAGGATTTGTTAATGCTTCCACTGAGGCTATTTGGATTTTATAGATTCTCACTAAGTTTGGCATCCAATTTTGATGATGACCATTCATCTTTTGTGACAACAAAATCACAATCCAGATTTGTAGTAATCTAGTTCTCCATAAATAGACCAAGCATATCAATATTCAAATGCATTTCATTTGGGAGCTTATTCATGAAAAATTCATTAATCTTCACTACATCTAGAATATAGATCAAATTATTGATATATTCACCAAACCCTTATTGAGAGAAAGTATCTTCATTTATAGGCTCTTCTTGGGGTTCAAAAAACTCCATTATTCTACTCTAGGAGGGGAGTTTATATGTACTTGGGCACCTTATCTAGGCTTATTTTTAGGACCCAACTCTTCCACCCATATAAGATACACTTAATGGGAGTGTTAGTTTAGGTTTTTATTCTATTTAATATTTTTTTCCTATGAATGTTGTTTAACATGTTTAGGTGTCATTTTAGGTCATTGGAGAAGATAGTTCCACATTCATGAATATGTGTGATCATGTCTATCTTTCATCTATATATGTACTTTTCCTAAATCTTTTTTGGATAATGATCAATCTATGAATTATCGATTCTTCTACTGGCTGATATTTGATTTCATTTCTATAACATGTATCACTTTTTCATAATTTATTTTTGTATATTATAGATATTTATGGTTCATGTTTATTTAGACCTCAATCCTTGATTACGTACTAATCAAGCCCATTCAAATTATACATTCAAAACACACAATACAAAGCCAAGGAGCCACATACAAGGGATATGTTCAAATTTCACTCACACACATGGAGACATATAATGAAAACTTTGAGCCACACACAAAGACATGTTCAAGTTTTCACAAGCCAAAACAAAGAATACACACAAGACATTAAGTAGGAAAGCAAACATGAAAAATAGTTTTGAATACATGTAATTTATCAACATAAGACATTTTAAACACTATTTTATTTAGTAATTTAGGTAAATAGAAAGATATAGATGTGTAATTAAATAAGGAATATTGATATATTTCATGTAGTGTAAATAACTAGGTATGAACTTGAAAGGTTATCCAAAGAGTGATAGAAAATGTGTGTGAGATGTCCCTAGTGATATTTATGATGTTAGATAGGTTTTAAGTGGCATGTGTATTGGTGCATTTATTTACTTTGTTGCATTTACTAATATTTATTATTTATTATTTTGGTACACTAATCACTTATTTTAATTAGTTTATTATGTTTATTAATAATTTGCACTAGATAGGGTAAGCTTGCTTAGCTAGTAGTTAACTTAGACACTTATCTTATTACAGTGGAGTTCCACTCCACTATTCAGGGTAAGATAGGATAAGATTGTTTAACTAATAGTCAACTTGTGTTGATCATTTACACAAGTTGGACACCTATCTTGTTAGTGTGGAGTTGCACTTCACTATTCATGTAGACAGATATCAGTTGAACTACACATGTTGTGAGTTCCTTGATCTTTATCATGCACACCTTACTCTATATAAGCAATGACTATTTATGTGTTTTATATCATATTAATATTGAATTATTAGAGTAATTCATCATATTTGAGTTATTTATTCATTTTTGTTAGTATCTCAAATATACAATTATTATTTATTACTATTACTATGTTATCTCTTATTTATGATTTCTATTAGATTCATTAGATCCTATAGCTAATTCTAACATGCTATCAGAGCTATTTAATTATATAGATTGTTAAATATTCAAATATAAGATTGATTTTTTGATTTTGTATATAGGCATAAATTAGAGCTTTGTGGAGAATTTTTGAGCTCACCATTGAGTTCAAAGTACTCAAGATAGTCAAAATTGTATACAATTTTATCCAAATTGGGCATAGGTAACAAAATTGGTATGGGTTTGATCCAAAATCACCACACCCAAATCTGGTGGGTACCTAAAAATTGAAGTGTTTTTGAGCAAAATAAACCTCATGGTTGCATTCAAAAGATGTCAAAACCTACATATCCATATAAAATTTGTCCAATCTGGTCACAGTCACCCTGAAAGACAATTTTTTTTTGCTCCCAAGTACAGTCGTACAAACCGTATGAATTATGCAGACCAAAAAATAATAATTTTTTTTGGCAAGCTCATGGATCATCAGACAAATTTGAAAGGCTAACTTCGAGAGCCCACCATTTGAACACCATGAGGTATTTTTGAGTGAATTTTTTTGAAATAGCTTAAAATGTCTTGCTCTTCACTATTGTACTTTTAGTTTTTTCTAGATTTTTTCAAAGTTTTCTAGAATTCAAATTTTTATACAGTACCTCTTGCCCATCCTCATTTTTACAACTTTAGAGGCTCATAACTTTCACATACAACCTTAAATTGAGGTCCTATTTTTTTTCAAAGTTAATAATTTTTTTAGCACAACACATTGGTGTAGAAATTTTTGTAATAAAGTGAATATTTTTTGTACTTTTAGACTAGAGGGCCTAAATAAGCTTTTTGTAAACTAAAAAAATTATAATCCAACCTTGTAATTACACTCAATTATAAAGTGCCAAAAATAATTGCGGGTAGGATAAAACTAAGTAATTTAGAGGGGTTTTATGGTGTGTTCTGTACTTTTATTTCTACTTTGTGATAGTTTATTTATGATTTCATCATGGGGAATCCTAAGCTCCCACTATTAACAACATACAACTATAATACATAGAAACAAAATGTTTGAAATGCATTAATGATGCTAGGATATATGCCTTACATAACAACTCTTCTTACTCCACCTACTGATGCAAAAGAGTTACAACACTTTTTCTTTGAAACTACTAAAGTAATTGGATGCATTCAGTCTTACATGTCTTTAGATTTGAATTTCCATCTTGATAAATATACAACTCCAAAAGAGGCTTGAGATAAATTAGCATCATTGTTTGGTAAAGTAGATGAGGTTCATGGTTACCAAATTGACAATAAACTCATTAGTTTGGATCCTAAAAATTATGCTACAATACAAGACTACATCACTAACTTCATAGATCTTAGAGCACAACTTTCTAAATGTAAAATTAATAAAAAAATATATTTAATTGATTTTCAATGCCTTACATAAATTAGGTCTCAAATATTCATCATTTTTCTCTAGCTTTCAGACTCATCGACTCACATTGGGCACATCTTATCAAATGCCCACCTTTGAGGTATTCTCTAAGATTCTAATGGTTGAAGAAGTAAAGTTAATATCTATGGGTCTAATCAAGTCATCCAAATCTCAAGCTCTAGTTTCAAGTCAACCTTAGCATAAGCAAGTTTTAACATCAACATCAAATATAGGTTCAAGTAAAAAGAAGCAGAACAAGTCACAAAAAGATAAGAATAAAGTGAAACAATCTTCCTCACAAAGAGATTATAAATCCACTAATAAGAAAGGGGATTCACAAAAAAGGACTGACACTCCTTGTCCTTATTACAAAAAGGGGTTTCATAGTGAATAAGATTGTTGGAAGAAAGATATTGATGAACTTAAGGGTCTTCTAAAAAAGAATAACATCAATCCATCCTCTTCAAAGGATTCTTCCACTCCTTTAAATTCAGGGAAAGCAAAAGTTACGGCACTAGTTGCCTTGGAAGATTCTCTCAAGTCATGGGTCATTGACTTCAATGCTTCGTACCATATGGGTTCTGATCAAGAACAATTTTCTAGATTAGAACCAAGTTCCTTGCCTCATATTCTCATAGGTGATGATTTTAAGGTAGATGTTATAGGAAAAGGTATAGTTGATGTTGATAGTGGTGTATTTGAGGATGTCCTCTATGTGTTATATTTATAAACTAACCTTCTTTCTGTCTACCAAATCACTCACTTAGATACTGGTAGGAAAGTTGAGTTCACACCTGATTCTGTATCAATCAAAAAATTAGGGGATAATGTCTTAGTTGCAGTGGGAAAAGTTGATAATAATTTTGGCTTTATTCATTCTTCCACTTTGTACCTTAGTCTTCCTCTATAGCTTTAATCTCACACACTGATTTAGTGAGCAAGTTATGGCATGAGTGGTTTGGTCATCTGAACTACCACTATTTACAACAGCTTAATCAGTATGAGATGGTTATAAGACTTACATATATTCAATTTTAGGGGGTGTATGTCATGGTTGTGCCTTAGAAAAACATCCAGAGGATAAGTTTGATAAAGGGGAGGCTTGGAGGGCTACACAAGTCCTTGAACTTGTTCATAGTGATTTAGCAGGTCCATTACCTATTTTATCTTTTAGTAAAACTTGTTATATTCTCACATTTATTGATGACTATTCCATATATACTTGGGTTTATTTTTTGAAACTCAAGAGTGAAGTATTTGATAGATTTCTAGAGTTTAAAGCTCTAACAGAGAAACAATCTAGGAAGTATGTCAAGATTCTCCACACAGTTAATGAGAGGAAATATGTGAACAACAAGTTTGAACAATTTTGTGCTCTTGAAGGAATTGATCTTCGGCATTCAGTTGTATACACACCTCAGTAGAATGGTGTAGCAAAGAGGAAAAACATATTATTAAAAGAGATGGCAAGTAGTATGATTCATGCAAAATCATTAGTACCTAAGTATTGGGGTAAAAGTGATTACTTATGTTGCATATATATATATATAATAGAGTTCCTCATAAAGCTTTAAAGGAGATAACACCTCTTGAAGCTTGGTGTAATAAGAAGTTAGATGTGTATCATTTCAGAGTCTTTGGTAGTCTAGCATGGGCTCACATACCTTTAAACAAATGCCGTGTTTTAGAAAAACAAAACCAAACTTACATATTTGTGGGATATCTTGATGGTGTTAAGGGATATCAAGTCATTGATCCAGATTCACATGAGCTTATTATAGTGAGAAGTGTTTACTTTGAAGAAAGTCCTTCAGACTTGTCTTCTACCATTTCTCATTCTTATTCCTTAGAAGAATCATATAGCAGTGATGATGATACTTTTGTTTCATCTACTCATAGGGATGATGAGGTATTACTTTCCCAAAAGGGTTTAGCAGGTCATGTTCCTCCTCCTCCTCCTCTATATCCTTTCCCATTAATACCTTTGTGGGCCAGACATACTTTGGTGAATGTATACCCTCTTGTTAGGGATCCATTAGTTAGAAGGAGAACATGATTAATGCATGATCTTCCACATTCCTATATTGCCACAGCTTTCGATCCATAGTCTTTTCAAGAAGCCACAGGGACAGTTGAGTGGGATTCAGTGATGAAAGAAGAGTATGACTCATTGATTAGGAACAACACTTGGGATCTTGTTCCTCTTTCTAAGGGAAGAAAATTAGTATGATGTAGGTGGATATATCAGACTAATTTTGTAGCAAATGGAAATATTAATAAGTATAAAACATGCTTAGTGGCCAAAGGTTTTTTCCAAGTAGAAGGCATTGACTATATAAAAACTTTTATGCCTGTTGCTAAGATGAATTATATTTGCTTGATATTAGTTATTAGTGTAGCTCATGGTTGGGTTATACATCAGATGGATGTGAAGAGTGCATTTCGTCATGGGGATATTCATGAAGAGATTTATATGGAGCAGCCATAGGGTTTTGTTTAGGATTCTTCACTAGTATGCTACTTGAAGAAGTCTCTCTATGATCTAAAACAAGCCCCTAGGGCTTGGTATTCTAAGATGGACACATTTCTTCTCTCCATTAGGTTCTCGAGATGTCACTCAAATCTAAATGTCTACATCTATATTAGGAGGATTCACTATTATACTTGATACTCTATATTGATGATCTCATTATTATAGGGAACACAACATCCATCATCAACAGTGTTAAGACTACACTTCATGATAGGTTTTATATGATAGACATGGGATTATTACATTATTTTCTTTGGATTCAAATAGCATAGTCTTCTTCTAAGATTACACTTTCATATCCCAAATATGCCATGGACTTGTTAACTTGATTTCATATGGGTAATTGTAGGCCTACACTAACTCCTTTCTTATCTGGAGTTAGACTTAAGGTTCATTATTCCACTTCCTTGGTTGATGCCACATTATATCGCTAGCTTGTAGGTAGCCTCATCTATCTGATCCATACATGACCTAACATATTAGATGTAGTTGGAATGGTTTCACGCTTTATGCAGACACCATATGAGCTTCATTGGAGAGCTATCAAGCACATTTTGAGCTACATTTAGGGCACTATCAGATATGAGATTCACTATACAATAGGTACTAGTTTAGAATTGGTGGGATACATAGATTCTTATTGGGTTGGTGATTATGATGATCGTAAGTCAACTTTTGGTTATATCTTTCACTTCGAATGTGGCCCCGTTTGTTGGTAGAGCAAGAAATAAAATGCTATTGCTCTTTCATCTATAGATGTTGAGTATCATGATGTTATTAATGCCACTAATAAGGCTATTTGGCTTTAGAATATTCTCACTAAGCTTGGTGTTCTATTTTGGAAGCCATCAGTCATCTACTACAACAACCAGAGCACTATCTAGATCTAAAAGAATCTAGTTCATCATCAAAGAACCAAACACATACAGATCCATATGCACTTTATCAAGGAGCTAATTCAAGCAGAGATCATTGATCTTCAATATTATCCTATGGATGAGCAGATTGTAGATATTTTCACCAAACCTTTCACTGAGAGCAAGTATTTCACTTGCGATCTCTCTTGGGGGTGTAGAAAATTAGTTCTTTAGGGGACAACAGTTCTTCAAGGGGGGTCTCCTAGACCTTCATTTTGAGGAGGAGTTTTTTTCCTTTGGGTTTTCTCCTTTCCTCATCTATTTGTATAGAGTACCTAATATGGCCACACATTGTTGGGACTCTTATCTGCATAGCCCTACCTAAACTTTGATTATGGGGGGTGTTGGTGCATTTATTTTCTTTATTGCATTTAATTATATTTATTATTTATTATTTTGGTTCACTAATGATGTAACCTGCCCTTACACAGCTCTAAAACCATCAACAAACTGATATAGACCTATCTAGATCATTCATTCCTTGTAGCCCTATTTTCCCTATTTATTGGCCATAACTCTTTGTTAGTTAACTCAATCATAAAAGTAAAACCATTTCTAGATACCCATTAAGCCCTTATATAACATACCAGAAAATCTCCTGAGGTTGTTTTGTACGGAATTATACTTCCTTCTTTAAGCCCTGTTCTAATTAGCCCTCCTTGTGTGCAAATCTACTTGTCCAGAGTAAAGTACAGACTTTCTAATCAAACCAGGCACCATTACCTTCTTACAGGTGAATAAATCATTTTTTAGTACACTTTTTTGGAGGAATCTACTTTTCCTATATTGTGCACCTAGGATTCACTTGGAAATTGTTCTTTTCTATACTTATCCGTATTGTGGCACCTTGGAATCACTTCCAAAATTTTTCTAACATCATCAAGGGTCAAATTACAAATTTTCAAGAGTTTTCAAGCTTTAAAACTCATTTTGAGGGTTTGAACCTAACTCAAAATTTTCCCATGACAGTCATAGGCCGAGAGCTTATTATTTTTGTTGGGAGTGTTCTAGATAGTTTCAAGGGTTCTAATAACTTTTCTAGGGTCTTTTTTAACCCCCTACACCTTCTCCAATAATCATCCAAGTCATATCAACCCTCTGTACCTTCCTTTGCTTAACAATTTAGTGTCTTTTGACTGTATTTTTATAACAGTCAACATGGTTCTTAGTTTTCTCCTCTATTTCAAGAATAAATAGGCTCTCAAGAGGATATACAAACATTTAAACCTCTAAATGACTTCCCCATTCATATGCTTTATCAAAGATGACCTTACCAACCCATCTACTATGCAAAACATGCAACTTTCTTAACTTGCCTGTATATTATCACCTACAGGCCTGAATTCCAACTGTTGGAGTTTTGAGACATCGAGGGATTTCTAACGCCTGTTTATTCCTTTCTTAATTTTATACCTGCCTCACAAACTTATTTACATGTCATTATAATCTTTATGCAAACATTTACATGTTGGTTTTTATCTTAGACAGTGGGTTGTAGTTTTTGGATACCTGAATACCCTGTTTAGGCCTGTTTAGGCTTTTTATACATTCAAAGTACTTAAGGATCTCTTGGACACATCATATTGGTTTTAAACTCATTCTCAACATTCCAAATAAATAGTTTACATGTAACTTTCTCAATGTTCTATATAAAAACCATCAAACACATCCATACACACAGGCCTACTACCAGAATTTCATCAACAACAGTATAATCATCTGAAACAAAATATTCATTCTTTCTTAGATCAAATAGAAGACTTACATTTCAATATTAAATTCCATGGATTTCAAAGCCTTGTCTGCACATTCTCTTGACTTCAATCAAATTTTCTCCTTCTCTTTTCTTCACATTTCTTGAGTGAGGTCCTCCCTCACTAATTCTTCTCTCTTTTCTTCATTCCATTCTTTTCCCTTGAATGAGAGAACTTTTCATTTATATCCTTCTTCCCTTATATGCCCCTCTCCTTCTCTCTCATTACTGAATTCTCTTCTTTTTTTCTCTTTTCAAGAACTTTCCTTCTAACTTCTACGCCCAAATTGGGCTTAAGGCAAACAAAAGACTATTTTTAAGTTTTAACAATTTACTAAGGTTGAAAATAGTTTCAACCATTTCCCCCTAATTTAATCAATAGCCTAACCATCACTTTTCACCTTTTTACTTTCACTTTTTGATAATTACATTTACCTTGAAAGTGAAATTTTGAAATCTCACAATTTGGAGGGAAAACCAAAATTTGAATTTTTACACTAGAATTTGAAACTTTTGTAGATGCTCCTGCATCATACTCTCCTTCTAGAAAAGATTTGAACATTAGTTCAAATGGGATGCTTCCTCCATGCTTTAGCCTTCATTTGTATACCTGGATCCCATGGTCTTGTTGTCAATACCAATGCTTGTCTTTGGTAGTCTTTGTCTTTCATCTTGCTTTTCTTCCTCTTCTGGTATGTTCTTCTCCTCATCTCCTTCTCAGCTGCCATCTCCCACTTCCATGCTTCTTCATCTTCATAAATATCTTCTAGATCTTCTTGATCTTCTTGGTTCAAAAATTTGTCCATTGAACTATGGACTTCATTCATCTCCACAACTTTAACACCTGCATTCAAAACATCAAAAGCAACCTTAGTAGAAAAACATTGAGGCCATGAAGCCCCTTGATTGTATTCATGTTGTTCTTTGTCCAAATCTTCCCTCACCATATTTCTTTGCCTCAATTCATTTTCCATTTGATCAATGGTGCCATCATGTTGATATGTGTCTCTACACAATTCTCTTGGAGGATTTAACAACTCTTCTATCCTCTTCAACTCTTCACTCAACACATGCTCATCCAAATCTTCATGTTCTATATCAAACTTAGGACCAGATTGTCTTTCATCCTCTATATATACATTCATCCACTTTATGCTTTCTTCATACAAATCAGCTTCTTTATCATCATCAATATACTTATCAAAAACAATAGGAGTACTATTACCTTGTCTCTCCTTGTTCTTTTCAAACATGTGAACTGATTTCACATCTCCACTTTCATCATCCATCCTCTTGGAACTCTCTCCTTGCTGCACATTCACTTTCATAGACATTTTACATTCTTCATTTTCCATAAAAAGATCATTGAATGATACAAAAACATTATTATCCCATTCATTGCAAGCAATTGACTTACCTTTCATCTTTGTATCTTTATGCTCTTCTTCATTATTCTTTGAGAAGTTTTCTTTCTCACCTTCATTCTCTTGGCTGCCAGAATCACCTTCAATCCTCTCTTTTCTCTTTGCCTTCTTAGGCACCCACATCTAATTCTTCTTCTTATCATTTGACTTCACAAGCCATTTAGGCATCCTGCATCCATGCTTTTGTACCAGCACTTCCTTTTGCTTGGGAGTTTGCTTCTTCCACCATTTAGGCATCACATACCCATGCTTAAATTCTCCTTTTGAGGGCTCTATCATCTTCCTTAACTCTTTCACCTATATATTAGCAGCTTCATGCTCATAACAACAATTAAAATCAGATCTTAACACTTCATTTACCTATTGGATAGCTTGATCCATGGAGCAATCTTTCTTTTCCTTTGTGCTTGGCTGCTCTCTTTCCTCTTCTTGGCCTTCAATGGCATCATGGAATTTAGCTTCATCTTCCATCTCTTCTCTCACTTTTATGGGGTCTTCAATACCTCCCTCATGCATTAGCCAATGCATCTCTTCTTCTTTGTCAATAGTAGCAAATGTACTTCTCTTTCCTCTTACACATTCACTTGTGCATTTGGTGTCTTCTCTTGCACCAATCTCTTCACTCTCCAAGTCCCTTCTCTTGACCTTCACAAGGCTGCTCATACCTGCAATTACCCATGCAAAGACAATATTAGAAATAAAAACAAGAGACCACAAGGTCCCTATGAGTGCTCTCTTCACCAACACTTTCATCTTCTCAGGTGCTCTTCCTGGCACTTCATCTTTTCTTTCTTCTCTCTTGTTCTCCTCAATGAGAACCTTTTTCTCAAATTCTTCCTCTTGCTGCTCACTTTGCAACCTTCTTATCTTCTTTAAGCCTCTATGGGCTTCTCTCTTCATGGCAATCTCATTTTGCCTTCTTCTCCTTTTCACTAAGAGATCTATTGGCCACTTCAACCTCCTCCTCATTGGCCATGCCCATGCTTGCTTATCCATCTGCATCCAAGACTCATATTCATCTATAATCTTAGGTAACTCTCTCTTCAAATTAGCAATTTCTTTATCAATTACAAAACTGTCCATACCTTTGATGCTTGCTTTCTTCTTGGTGCCCTCCTATACCTTGCTGCTCTGCAGTGCCTTCAACAACACTTCCATCTCTGAGATCTTCACCCAAGTCTTTTCCACCTTGGTCTCTTGATCCCTTGTCTCACCCAAGCCTTTCCTCCTTGACTGGTCTTTTGACAATCTCCTTGATCTCACCTAGGCCTTTTGCATCCTAGTCTTTTGATCCTTTTCTCAATCCTGCAGCAACTCTTATACAACACTTCATCAAATACAAATCATAAATCCAATCTTACCTTGCTTTGGATCTTCTTCTTGAGCATTCACTTTCTCTTCTTCTAGAGCTTCTCTAAGCTTCAGACTCCATCCTTTATCTCACCTAAGTCTATTTCACCTTAGTCTTTTGGCAAACTAATCCAAGCTTCTTCTTGGATCTTCACTAAGCCTTCCTTGGCTTCTTCTCTTCTTAAGCCTCAATGGCTTGGCTGCCTTGAACCTTCAATTCCTTCAATTGATTGCTTCTCAACATAATAACTCAAATCAAATAGCACAATTATTCATACCTTTTCTCCCTAGGGTCTCTTAATGTTTGTCCTGCTGATCCTCTTGCCAAACCCTATAATAACTCATTAAAAATCATAGCCATCAACAAATTTCCAATTCCCAAGAGCTTTATCTCTGATACCAAATGATGTAACCTGCCCTTACATAGCTTTGAAACCATCAACAAACTGATATAGACCTATCTAGATCATTCATTCCTTGTAGCCCTATTTTCCCTATTTATTGGCCATAACTCTTTGTCAGTTAACTCAATCATGAAATTAAAACCATTTTTGGATACCCATTAATCCCTTATATAACATACTAGAAAATATCCTAAGGTTGTTTTGTATGGAATTGTACTTCCTTCTTTAAGCCCTGTTTTAATTAACCCTCTTTGTGTGCAAATCTACTTGTCCAGAGTAAAGTATGGACTTTCTAATCAAACCAGGCATCATTATAGATACCCATTACCTTCTTATAGGTGAATCAATTGTTTTTTAGTGCACTTTTTTGGAGGAATCTACTTTTCCTATATTGGCCTATGCTCTTCCCTTCACATGCACCTAGGATTCACTTGGAAATTATTCTTTTCCGTACTTATCCATACTGTGGCACCTTGGAATCACTTAAAAAAAATTATAACATCATCAAGGGTCAAATTACAAAGTTTCAAGAGTTTTCAAGCTTTAAAACTCATTTTGAGGGTTTGAACCTAATTCAGAATTTTCCCATGACAGTCACAGGCCGAGAGCTTATTATTTTTTCTGGGAGTGTTCTAGACAGTTTCAAGGGTTCTAATCACTTTTCTAGGGTATTTTTTAACCCCCTACACCTTCTCCAATAATCATCCAAGTCATATCAACCCTCTGTACCTTCCTTTGCTTAACAATTTAGTGTCTTTTGACTGTATTTTTATAACAGTCAACAGGGTTCTTAGTTTTCTCCTCTATTTCAAGAATCAATAGGCTCTCAAGAGGATATACAAACATTTAAACCTATAAATTACTTCCCCATTCATATTCTTTATCAAATATGACCTTATCAACCCATCTACTATGCAAAACATGCAACTTTCTTAACTTGCCTGTATACTATCACCTACAGGCCTGAATTCCAACTATTGGAGTTTTGAGACATCAAGGGATTTCTAACGCTTGTTTCTTCCTTTATTAAGTTTATACCTGCCTCAAAAACTTATTTCCATGTCATTATAATCTTTATGCAAACATTTACATTTTGGTTTTTATCTTAGACAGTGGGCTGTAGTTTTTGGATGCCTGAATACCCTGTTTAGGCTTGTTTAGGATTTTTATACATTCAAAGTACTTAAGGATCTCTTGGACACATCATATTGGTTTTAAACTCATTCTCAACATTCCAAATAACCAATTTACATGTAGCTTTCTCAATGTTCTATAGAAAAACCATCAAACACATCCATACACACAGGCCTACTACCAGAATTTCATCAATAGCAGTATAATCATCTGAAACAAAATATTCATTCTTTCTTAGATCAAATAGAAGACTTACATTTCAATATTAAATTCCATGGACTTCAAAGCCTTGTCTGCACATTCTCTTGACTTCAATCAAATTTGCTCCTTCTCTTTTCTTCACATTTCTTGAGTGAGGTCCTCCCTCACTAATTTTTCTCTCTTTTCTTCATTCCATTCTTTTCCCTTGAATGAGAGAACTTTTCCTTTCTGTCCTTCTTCCCTTCTATGCCCCTCTCCTTCTCTCTCATTACTGAATTCTCTTCTTTTTTTCTCTTTTCAAGAACTTTCCTTCTAACTTCTACGGCTAAATTGGGCTTAAGGCAAACAAAAGACTGTTTTTAAGTTTTAACAATTTACTTAGGTTGAAAATAGTTTCAACCATTTCCCCCTAATTTACTCAACAGCCTAACCATCACTTTTCACCTTTTTACTTTCACTTTTTGATAATTACATTTACCTTGAAGGTGAAATTTTGAAATCTCACAATTTGGAGGGAAAACCAAAATTTGAATTTTTACACTAGAATTTGAAACTCTTGTAGATGCTCCTGCATCAACTAATTACTTATTATAATTAGTTTATTATGTTTATTAAAAATTTGCATCAGATAGGGTAAGTTTGCTTAGCTAGTAGTTAACTTAGATACTTATCTTGTTATAGTGGAGTTCCACTTCACTATTCAGGGTAAGATAGGATAAGATTGTTTAACTAATAGTGAACTTATGTTGATCATTTACACAAGTTAGACACCTATCTTATTAGTGTGGAGTTGCACTCCACTATTCATGTAGATGGATATCAGTTGAACTACATGTGTTGTGTAAGTTCCCTAATCTTTATCATGCATGCCTTGCTATATTTAAGCAATGGATATTTATGTATTCTATATCAAATGAATATTGAATTATTAGATAAATTCATCATATTTGAGTTGTTTATTCATTTATGTTATTATCTCAGATATACAGTTATTATTTATTACTATTACTATTTTATCTCTTATTTATGCATTTTATTAGATTCATTATATCTTGTAGCTAATTATAACAATGTGTCTTGTTTAGATCTGATAAATGATAGCTTGTCCTCATTAGGACATGGTTGGTGAAATAGGACAAGGGTAAAGGGTGCTACTATATGAATAAGGCATTTTTGTTTGTTTACAATTTTTGAGTCTGAGATAATGAAATAACCTACAACTGTGTTTTTAAATGGTAACATGTGTGCTTTACATTCACTCATGTAAATTTTTTAATAATAAACTATATGAAATTGGATACAAATAAGTACTAAATATATTGAACTCAAATTAAATGCTCTAATGAACTAAATATAAGCATGCATAGGTCCTAACTTTGGAATTTTATGGAATGTTTTATTTTTTCTATTTTTGTATATATGAAGTGAAAATAAATAGAGAGAAGAATAATAACTGATGATTCCTACAAGGGACTCACAATTAATGAGTCATGTGTCTATGATAGGAATGGTAACCTTTTTAGGAATGGAAAGTGCCATACTTTTGTGATTGAACTGAGTTGAATGAGGGATCTAAATATTGATTTCCCTTAGTACCATAAATTCCACTATCATAATGATGATTAGTAGAATATTATGCATTATTTTTAGCATGATTAACTCTAAGGATTTTGGGAACCCATCTTAGAGTGTATGAATCATGTGTTGGTGTCTTATGTGAAACACCCTTATTACATTGTAATATAAATATGGGACATGCAATAGTAGAGAGAGGCTCTCTATAATTTGTGAAAAATCTCTACTAAAGAGGCCTTTCAAGGATAGGCCTCCTTGGAATTTTATACACCTATTTTAAACTCTCTTATTAGGTTGAACCTTTTTAGGTGGCTCAACTAAAATCTATTATATATGGACCTTATCTATCTATGGTAGGGGTATTCATATGGGATACCTAAACTATGATGACCTCATTAACATAAATATAATTTAAACACATGTGAACTGTAGATGGAACCATGTGAATATGTTGAATCTAAGGGTGTCTCAATAATATATTAAAGACCCTTGCACTAGGTACTTGTAAGTAGAGGTTTTTGGATCACCAAAACTTGCTAATTATGGGGATAGGCAACTACAATATTGATAAATAACATATTAAAGGACCTTTTATAGACTTATTAAATGTATATATAGATAAACCATAGGGTTTTATAATGATTTAAGGTTGTATCTTAAATATTCTTGGTTGCAGGAACATAAATACATGGAAACATAACTCAGAATTGACAAATACAAAACATGAAATATTTCATAGTATGACTAGGTACATTCATATTTTATGTAATTCATATAAAAAACATGGGAACATTTAAGAAAATAATGGAGGAATTCTTATATTTATCAAAATACTTCATTACATAATATTGTATATATTAACTTACATAATCTTAGAATACAAACTCAATGAACAAGTACTACATTAATCTCATCATAAAGAAATTACAATAATAGAAATTATGCTAATAATCAACCCCTTTACATATAGATGCATCCATGATATAGCTTGAAGATTTTGTAGATGTAACTTCCTATCTATTCTAAGTATCTAGTAGTGTCAGGTCACTTGTAACTTCCTCTATTTGTTACTAGCTCAAAATAGGCCAACTGCATTTTGATCTTACTAACTGTTTAACAAGATTGCATGACTAGAAATGGAAGTTGTTATTATGTATGATAGATATGATTAGACATGTTGAATAGTAATATATTTGAACATATGACATATATATTGAATATTTTCCTACTAACACTTTAGTAGACTTAAACCGTTATCTTGTCTTGAGATAACATCACAGTAATGCAAAATAGTGTCTGTAGAAGTATCTCAAGTACACTATGAATTTAACAATATAAATCCAAACTCAAAATGAAAATACCTAATAGGAAGGATTTATGAAGACAAATTAGAATGATAATAAGTTTACCAAATTCCCTTTCTCCATGTTACCTCCTTCTAGGACTCGAATGCATGTGATTTAGACTCAGATTTAGACAAATGATGGCTTTATGTTAGATTTTGGGTGATTGATTATGGATATGCAATAGGATTTCTAAAGTGATTTTGGAATAGTTTTGGTATGGATTCAAGAGTTTGTAGGATGATTTTGGCATGGTTTCCCTACAAATTTTCTAGATGGATTTTAGAGTGGAGGGAGTGTTGTTTAAATAGGCTAATGGAGGGAAATTTAGAAATATTTTTAAATTAGTATCAATCTCTAGAATTGGAGACTTATAGAGAGTTAGATAAGCCTCTCCAATTATAGAGGCTTCTAAATAGGTTTTAGGAGATAATGAGGGAGGTTAGTTAGTGATTAATGAATATTAGGGCTCATAGGGTTGTACGAATAGCTAGGATGATAGGGTAGCGAGGGTGTTAGGTGAATAAATATGATTTTTAAATTGGCTTGTCGATTAGGGAGTAGGTTAGTAGGTATTGGGTTTATTAAGGGCTAAATAAGGATTAGGATTCTTAGGTATGTATGAATACCTATGGGGTATGCTATTAGGTGGTTAGGTGGGGTTATGGGAATTAAAAATTCCCATATAATACATAAACAAGATTAGTTTAGGATAATGGGAGATTAGGGAAAATTAATGGAATAGTGGGATGGGATAAGGTTAGTGAAATGGAGAATTATTAGAGGGGATACTAGATTTATGAAATAGGAATGTGATAAATTAGTGGGATAAGATAGGATAAGTAGAATTAGTGTCAAATAATAGGAATATTAGTTGACTATAATGAAGTGAGTGATTTTAGGTGCATATATTTTTCCCATTTTTGAAAGGGAATTATGAGTGGAATGAAGTGGAAGGAGTAATGGTCTTTCTAATAAAAACCATGTCATGGATGAATGTTAGTATATGATGTTAGGGGATATGATGCCCCCTCAAGGGGACATACAGGGAAAAATGAGCTAGATGGCCACTCAAAATAAGAAATGATGGGTGGGGTGAGATGGAGAGATGAGGGGATGGGATTCCAGATATGGGATAGAAGGTGAATAAGATGATGTCAATGTTGAGCAATGAGCTACAAATTGATAATGATGCCCCTAGAAAGGACACATGCACAGGGAATAGAGATGATGGGTGTTACGATTCTAGACACATCCTAAATAGGAATCAACCATAAAAAGATGATGATATGATGAAAAATTTGTAAGATTTAGACATATCCCAAGTAAGGATACATGCAAGGGAGAGCTATAGGCCAGGATAAGACTAATGATTTGATTAGATTAAGGATGGGTGTAGCTCAAAGCTAAATCTATTGATATGATGTAGGTGATGATAGAGAATAAGTGTAATATTTGAGTGACCAAAATATTTGGGGAGGATTATGGATGATAGAGATAGTGGATGAGCTATCTTTGGTAACTATAAAGTTACCAAGTGCTGCCTACATAGTTTGACAAGACATCAAGCTGATGTAGTTCTGACTGGGAGATGATGATGATGATGATGATGATGATGATTAGGCTTGTTAGTGATTTAAGTATATGATTCAGATGATGAGAGATGGATGAAAGATTGAATGGTAGTTTGATGGATTGAGAGGATTAGATTAGTAATGGAACTAAGGATGGTTAGATTATTAGAGGAATGATGAGGTTATGGTGATCAATCCATCACAAGTGCCATAAAACTCATCATAATCTAAGTAATCCAAAAATGTATCACTTGACAAGATGCCCCATGATATAAATATGACCAAGAGGACATTATGCCAAAGTTCATGGGGAAATAGTGAACTCTGCATCCTTAAGAGCACTTTAGGTGTCCTCATAGCATCCTCATTCATTTCCCATTATAAAAAAGAGACACAATAAACATGAGACAAACATGATATATACATGACACGCAAACAAAACAAATAGATCAAACAAGTAACACACAAACAAGTATTTACATGCAGTGTCCTAATGTCTTTGTCTAATGATGAGATGAGTGACTAGGTGATAAGTTAGATTAGGATAATCATGATGTGATGGGGATGGAGGATAGATGTGGATTTGGATAAGATGATGATGATTAAGATGATGAATTGGGCATGGATGTGGATATGGATTTAGGATGTTGCCCCTAGTTTAGGATATAAGGATGGATGATGTGATAAGGGTGATAAGGTCTTTAAATAATGACTTGGGCTTGAAATTAGATTAAAAAGTGGCCAAGGATGGTGATTAGACAAGTGATAACCAAGGATTACCAAAATACAAGGCCCTATAAGAATCCAATCTAGCAAGGAGACTAAGAAATGATGATGGGATCAAAGACCTTTCATACTAGCAAAGAGTGATTGGATGGGTGATAGATATGAAGAGGCAATGATAAGGATAGTCATTAGATTAACTACCTTTCACACTAGTAAAGTGATGATTTATGGGTGATAGGTATGAAAAGGCCTTGATAGGAATTGATGGGTGCCAGATTAAAGTCTTTGACAAGGTGATGTATGCCAATAATACTTAGCCAAAAGGATGATGAAATGATGGGTGAGAACTTAAATCAATTTTCAAGACTAAACATGGTATCCAAAGATGGGACAACATGAGATGGATGGATATGGATACGACTAGGGGATTAGGCATAAGACAAAACATCATGGACTATTTTTGGCATTTTTAAAATTTAATGATTTTTAGGGTTTTTGACATTTTCAATTTTTTAGGGATATTTGGGATATGTATATAAACTATACAAATGGGGTTACTAACAAAGGGAATACCAAGTCTAGCAACTAGGAAAATCATGGAAGGATGATGGATGGGATGATAAAGGATGATGATGATGATGGGGAACCAAGGATGAATGGACTCAGGATAGCCAATGACCATAGCATGAAAGAACCAGATGGTTATTTTTTTGAGTGTCTATTAGAGGATATGCCAAGATGGTACATGGATAATTCTCAAGACATCTTCCACTTCCTTACGAAGGTAAATACAAGGAGGAATAAATGGACATAATAGGATTGGGGATACGATTATAGATAATCGACAAGGTTGACAAGATATGACAAGTATGGATGGATTTGCCCTAAGTGTTAAGGAAAAATGCAGATAATAGATCATTTTACCATGATGCCAGAAACTAGTTTTCATCATGGTACTTGCCCAAGGTGCCAGAAGACTAGTTTTCACCATTGGATGAATGATTTTTTTTACTTTTTTGACTTTTTTGACTTTATTGGGCATCTCAATTTATTAGATGATGGATGAGATGTAAGGTGTGGATGATGAATAGATTATTTACACAACAATAGTTTTATTACATATGCTAGATGACTAGATGTTCTGGTTGCATTTTGTTATTATTGATGATGAACCCTCTAGATATCTAGACGAGGTATCATCATTGCCCCTAGGAGAGATAATGTTGCTTGGGGAGGTGATGTGAGGTATGGATATGATTAGATGTTGATGGGGATGTAGTGGATTTTAATGGATGATAAGATTGGGATATGATGGTGTGATGAATGATGGAGGATTAGGATTAGCAGTCACATACATTGTTGGAGATGTGGGTCATGCTTCATTTGATTGGTGTTAAGTGATAAAAGACTTTAGAAAATCTACGACACTTTGACTTTATGGTTCATCTTTGATTTGATCATTTTATGTATGATCAGCCATATGATTTTGATCATTTAACTATATTTTATTCAGACTACCCCCTGGTGCTTGATTTTGGTCTTCACTAGGGGAGATTGATTCATGACTTGGAATATTATGACGATTTTGACTTTGATAGTATCCTAGTACCAGTTTATGAGCTTCACTAGGGAGAGATGCTTTTGGATTAGGATGATGATTTGATTCTTCTTGACTTTGACTAATAGGATCAAAGATTATTTGATTATGATTTATGACTTTTGGAATATTGTCTTGGACCTTTGAATTTGTGGCACACATTATATTACTAGAGGAAGGGTCCAATGATGTATGCTCATGTTTGTCCTTATGGAGGGAGGTGATTAAGTGATCATTGATAGGGATAAAATGGTCAATAGTGGATGAAGGTGATGGAGATGGTATAATAAGTTCAATGGGTATTGATGGGGCAGCATAGTCTTCATAGGGGTTCTTAGGAGACCCAATTTTGACATTAGAGAAACTCTTGTTAAGATCACTAAAAGGATCACTAGGACTAGCTACATCCAAAAGAGGATCAGACTCACTCTAACAATATTCAATAGATAAAGCTTGAAATAACTCATTTATGATGTCATCATCTAGAATGGGATCAAAATATATGCCTGGTAATGAATTAGAGGTATTTAGATTATATGTATCCTCTAAAAGACTAGTATTATTAGCATTAATGAAGGATGATGTTTCTAGTGATGAATCTGATGTGATGTAAGTGTTGAACATGATCCCATAGAAGATAAGACCTCAGATGTTGACCTTGAAACTAACTCTCATGCACAAGATACAAGGCTGCTAGTAGGAGAGTGCTTGTTTATAATTGACCTCTCATCATGGGGGATTTGATATGATGGGTAAGAAAGAGATAATGAATGAATGATGTATTTAAGGAGAGGTTCATGAAAGGGTTCATGAGAGATTAAAGGATTAGAATCATGGGTAATGGACTCAAATTTGATGGAGGGTTTGTCAAGGATGGGAGTGGTGTCTTGACCTTGGCTTAGAGAGGGAAGGGCTTGATCATGACTGGAATGGGGATCTTAGCATTCCTATTTTTGTTCACCTAGGGATGGAGACTCATCTAGTTCTTTATAAATTCTTATGTCACCACAGTCAATGAGGTCCTAGATAAAATCTTTAAAAGGTCAACATCGATTAATGATATGCCCCCAAGTCTGATGGTATAGACAATAATGTTTTTCATTATACCAAGAGGGCATAGGCTTAATAGGATCAAGATGTCAGATAGGCAAATAGATCATCATGTTGGTAGTGACTAATTATTTAAAAAGGGCTTCCAATGTTATGGGAAGGGGAGTATAAGAAACCGCTTCTCTTTTGGACATGGATTTGGAAGTATTAGACTTATGATTAGATGATTTTAGATATGACTAGGTCAAAGGATTCAAGGTGGCCAAGATTGGATTCCCTTTACTAGTATGGGAATGGGAAGTTGATGGTTTATGACTAGCGGATGGAGGATTGGTATAAGATTCACATGATTGGGCTTGGACAGGAGGTGTAATGAGCTAAAGGGGATCAATACCTTTGGAAAGTGGTACACCCATCATAATGAGCCACAAAAGGATCTCATCCTTATTTTCAAGCATGTATTAGTCAATGAAAGTAGGGTCTAGTTCCATGGTGATGGTTGATAGGTGATGGATGATGTAGGTAGGATATAGATTGGATAAGGTTCTTGAACAAAATAGTTCAAAAGGACTGAGCTAGTATGATAGGTAATAATGGAGATGAGATATGCTAACAGATTAAGCACTATGATCAAATGTCAAATTGATAGTATAATAGGTGATAATAACTTGTCAACAATGCCTAGTCGTCAAGCTAGCAAAAGGATTAGGGATATGATGGGTGCTAGTAATGAATAAGGCAAGATGACTTGGACTAGGGATGATTGATAATTGATGGGTTACTAGATTGAAACCAATAAGTGACAAGATGCTAGCAAACTATTGATTATGATATGAGATTTGACCAAGTGGATTAGAGTGATAAAATGGTAATAGGAAGATAGGTGAATAAGATGACAGGAGGATTAGGATGATAGGATTAGCTTAAGACCTTAGACTAATTTTTCTCAAGATGGGATGGTAGGTGATGATGTGATGAAGATGATTAGGACAATGGAGTAAGGATAAGTGTGATTATAAGTGATGATGAAATGATAAGGAGGTAATGAAAGGTGGGTGGTTTAGACTTGTATATGACTAAAAATCTTGCTAGGATAAGATGAGGTGATGATTATATGGGTGTTTCAGGCAAGGTCAAGGCAAATGACTGGGTATGTATTTAAGATAAGATGTGGATGATGAGGTATGATTAGGATGTGATTAGGTGATGAATAATGACATATGAGTCTAGTGATAAGATGTGGTTAAAAATGTGTACAAGGGAGTGAATTATGTACAAGAATATACAAGGTGATGGGATAATGAGACAAGATGATATGGGGATGATTATCACTACAAATGAAGTGGTCTTAGGATAGAATATGATATGGGAATAGTCAAGACTATGGTGTGATTGATAGATAAGGCAAGGTCAAAGTGAGGTGTGATTGATTATGGATGAGGTGGTCTTATGATAAGGTGTGACTAAGATGATGGATGAATGTGACTAATATGGGAGTCTAGAATAATTTACAAGAGAATAAATTATTTACAAGAGGATGAGATTAAGATATACAAGATGTGATTAGGAAGTAGGATGATTGAATAATGATAGGTGTATATGGTTTAACCAAGATGAAATGATAGATGGGATATAAATAATAGGTGATGGGATAATGAGATGGAATAATGAGGTGGATTTAGGACAAGGTGTAGTTAATGAGGTATGATTAGGATGTAATTAATATGTGACTAAAAGGATATTCAAGAGAACAAAGATATGTAAAATGGGATGAGACTAGGATTTATAATATGATGATTGATGAAAGGATGACTATTGATGAGTGGGTTTATGTACAAGAGAACAATAATATTTACAAGGTTAAGATAGGTTAGACTTGGGTAAGGGCGTAAGATGGATTGGGGTATATAGATGATGAGGGTATGACTTAAAATGGGATGAATAATGGAGCATATGGTAGGACTATAAGAAGATGCACAATGTATGATATCGAAGATGCACTAGATGATAATTACAAAGGATGATTGGATGAGGATGTATAAGATAATATATAGGTGATAGAAAGGGGTGTGACTATTAATGAATGGCTTAGGTAAGAATGTATAAAATAATAAATTATGTACAAGAGGATAAGATTGTGATATACAATCATGATGATTAAGATGATCAATGATAGGGGGATATGGTTAGAAAAAGATTGTGATGGAGATGATAGGATTAGATAATGGATATAAGATGGTGATTAAGATGTGCGAGTGGATACGATGATGGGTAGATATGGTTATATTAGGAGGGGATGCACAAGATATTGATTAGGTAAGGATGTAAAGATAATGGGGTGATGACCAAGGATAATGGGATATGGTGAGACTAGGAAAGGATGGGTTGACTATGGTGATTGGGTGATGATGTGAACTTAGGTAGGGATGCAAGATATGATTGTGGGTAAGGTTATAGATAAAGATGATTGGGTATGCCAAAGAGAAGGATATACAAAGAGACTATGTATAATGATGACTAGGATGTATAAGATGAGAAGTAGGTGATAGGGATGTGGATTAAGATGAGAATAATGATGAGGATGATGATTTTGAATGCACACAAAAAGGATAGTGGGATATACACAATATGATATAATGATAAGGATAGAATATACAAGATGATATGTATAAAGGACCTAGATGGGCTCAAATAGGTAAAAGGCTAACTTGGCTCACAAACAACATGGGTCTAACACAATAGACACCCAAATAAGCAAGCCACAACCTATGATTAGTAAAATTATGGGTGTGTAACCTGATGTCCTCACCATCTAATAGCTACACAAGTGAGGTTGTAGGCTAGTGACCTATTATAGAATCAACCAAACCCTCTTGATCTTACTTGTACTTGATGCTCGATTGGGCATTGCTATTGATGTCGATAGTGGAACACCAGTTATAGTCAAAAGGTCTTATGTTAGGCTTAATGGGATCTCTAAGGGTGTCCCCTATATACATGGTGGTATGTTAGCACCTAAGTCTATATAGGGTGTTGTTTAATGCCTAGCTTAGAGAGTTAACTCTTCCCCTTCATGGATGACATATATGGGGTCAATTGCTTAGCTTAATTATAACTATCCCTAATTATTATACTCTATTGTAACATGAAGTTTGGTTAGTGTGCAGTGATGAAATCCATGACACTAACCCCTAAAGATTAAGCTGTGTGCATGCTGATGAAATCCACATCATAGCTATCCTAAGGGAGGACTCAACAGTCAGGCAAGTGCATGATACAATTAATTAACCTCACTAATTACCTATGTGAGCTTCACATGATACAACAAACTATTTAAAAACATAAGATATACTCACACAATAATCAAATAATAAATATTCAAAAATATAAATGATCTATTAAAATGATAATGATAAAATTTAGGGTAAATTAATCAAAATGGCACCCCTCCCTACAAACACAAAGGTTAAATAGATATTAGGGGTACCTCAAAAATTCTCCAAATATTGAAAGAAAAGGTTAGTCAACTTGAACTTACAACCTTGCGAGTATATAGGGAAATTTTACAACCAGAATGTACAATACTACTAGTGGGTCTCAATGTTGCAAGTTTAAAGTGGCGAGATTGTCAACTGATGGTGACAGTGCCCGTAGTGGTTAGACCATATTGTGATTTTTATTGACAACCCCATGACTAGGAAATAGATTCTAATAGTGATATTTTAATAATTAGCTTAATTACTTAAGTTTATCTTAAAGATGATAATGACCTAAAATTGCCTAAAAAAATATAAAATAATTATAGGGCTTTATGATTAATATAATTATTTGATGATCAAAATGCTACTAGATCTTAATACTAGCCTAAACTACAAATCCGTTACTAGGATCAACAATCCTACTATTTATAGTGCAATCCCATGACTTCTTCAATAACGGTATTGTCGAACGATGTTGGACCAATCTAGATAGTGGGTTCTCAGATAAATTTCTTCCCTTCTTGGACACTTGGTGAACCCTAAAGGACAAAACACCCCCTATCAAGAGTTATTTTTAGGTATAAATGGAGGTTAATTTTCTTATATATAGGGGAATGATCACAAAATTTATTAGTAAAATAGGGATCCTTTTCAGACTTTACAGCTTAAATACTTTGATCTCCTTGCTATCAGAACCAAAGAACCCTACAAATGATAATACAAAGATGATAGGGATAGGGTCTTACCAATTTTTAGGCAAAAATATAATACCATGATTGGGATTTGTAATCCCATAATTATTAGGATGATATCTCTATTTAGATAATGGCGAGATTATCAAAAATGCTTGATTGGTTGATTTCCTAGGGGATTCTTCCTCTGGCTTACACACAGAATCAACCACAATAGATAATATTTCTATAGTAAAAAAATATTAACATAAATGAGTTATAGTCTGAACCTAAAAACTTGATTTTGACAATATTGCTATTTAAATCGATAATACCTCTCTTACCAAGGAAATCTTGCTACTAGGTAAGTGGTGGGATTGTCAAAAATAACTAGCAGGATAAATTGTTAGTGGTTTAAAATATCACAACTAGGATTGACAATCCCATGATTCACAAGGCAATCCCACCACTGAGAGAGTAGTGGGATTGTCAAAATGATAATCCCTTCTAAAGCCTTAACCGATAATAGCTAAGTCACAATACCATGACTCATATTAACAATACTACTACTATAATATCGCTACTTTCATAGCAATACCATGACTTTCCTAAAACATGCAAAAAACACAAAATCTAGGTTTGGTTTCACTTTTAGTTGGTCTTGAAATCACCTAAAATGCTTCCATCAAGAGTGTTAAATTATATAAGGGAGGTTGGTCACACCGTGGTCACTAGAATTTACACCAAATTTGAATTCAATTTATATTATCAAAATGACAATAAAATCTAAAACTTTGATAAACACTAATGGAAATAAATAGAGAAAGTAAATCAGAACCAGTATAACATTCTTACCATGTTATTTACGTTTTCATGCCTCCATTCCAAGATTCATGATTACTTTTAGACTCAACTTGACAAAGTGATGGTGCTTGATGTTGGATGCTTAATAATGGATAATATGGATTTTAGCTTAGATATGGGAGGTTGCTCCCACCGTGGTCACTAGAATGTAGAAGTATCTTGAGTACACTATGAATTTAACAAGCCAAATCCAAACTCAAAATGCAACTACCCAATAGGAAGGATTTATGAAGATAAATTAGAATGACAATAAGCTTACCGAATTCCCTTGCTCCATGTTACCTCCTTCCAAGACTCAAATGCATGTGATTTAGACTCATATTTAGATAAATGATGGCTTGATGTTGGATTTTGGATGATGGATTGGATGATTGATTATGGCTATGCAATAGGATTTCTAAATTGATTTTGGCAAAGTTTTGGTATGGATTCAAGAGTCCCTAGGATGATTGTGGCATGGTTTCTCTACAAATTTTCTACATGTATTTGAGAGTGGAGGGAGTGTTGTTTAAATAGGCCAATGGAGGGAAATTTAGAAATATTTTTAAATTAGTAGAAGTTTCTAGAATTAGAGACTTATAGAGAGTTATAGAATCCTCTCCAATTCTAGAGGTTTCTAAATAGGTATTAGGAGATAATGAGGGAGGTTAGTTAGTGATTAATGAAGATTAGGGCTCATAGGGTCGTAGGAATAGCAAGGATAATAGGGTAGCTAGGGTGTTAGGTGAATAAATATTATTTTTGAACTGGCTAGTGGATTAAGGAGTAGGTTAGTAGGTAATGGGGTTTATTAAGGGCTAAATGAGGATTAGGATTCTCAGGGATGTAGGAATACCTAGGGGGTAGGCTAGTAGGTGGGGTTATGGGAATTAAAAATTCCCATATAATAGATAAATAGGATTAGATTATGATAATGAGAGATTAGGGAAAATTAATGGAATAGTGTGATGGGATAAGGTTAGTGAAATGGAGAACTATTAGAGGGGGATACTAGATTTATGGAATAGGAATGTGATAAATTAGTGGGATAAGATAGGATAAGTAGAATTAGTGTCAACTAATAGGAATATAAGTTGACTGTAAAAAATCAAGAAATTTTAGGTGCATACAGTGCCAAAAGATAGGACTCACATGAGTCTCAGATTACCTAGGGCACCATTTACCAGTTTTCACCCTATGCACACTATGTAGCCACCTTCATGGGTTTTTAACTAAGCAGTGCCCTGTGACTCACTAGTTGGCCATCTAATAAAAAATATTTAGTAGAAAAATTCAAAATTGTGATACATGTGCACTATTTAGGAAGTGGGAGGAGTTAGGTCCAACTAGCCAGGCACTGAAGAAAGAGATGATGTGGGAACCTTGAATTATTGTAGTTAGGCTTATAATTTGGATGGAAAAATGAAATAAGGGGTATTGAGCATAAGCATAATCATAGGATAAAAATATGACAAGTCAACTTTATAGGCTTGACAATCCAACAAAATCTCCTAGATGAGATGAAGCAATGCTTGTAGGCAGCCTAAAGAAAGAAGTAAAACTTGGAGGTCTTCATCTATAGTTCTAGGAAAAGTAGTACATGTAGTAAGAGTCTATTGATAAATATCTTGATGTAGGTCTAAAAACTTGTAACATACATCTACACTTGAATACTAGCAAAAGTATTACACTAGGTGTGCAATCATAATGATGTAAATTCACCTTCACTATGTCCTTGGCAGAAGAAGAGGCCTGAAGTGTGATATCTAGGTTAGCTATAAAAGTGGTTGGATTGAGGATGGTTGCTTTGGCCTTGGTAGCTTCTATGAATGTTGGTTACGTGCTACCCCAAATGCTATCAAGATCTTGCTTCTAGTCCAATAAGCGATGGGTTACTTATGTGGCCTGCAAACATACTATATGGATAGACTTATGATATTCATCTAGTAATTCTAAAAGGAATTTTATATCATATTTGATTCCAAAACCTTAGGTATGTAGACTCTGCATGTACTTAATGTGTTTCCAATCTTGGGTCAACTATGCAAGTAATAATGGGAGTTTAAGTGTGGAAGATAGACTCTCCACATCTAGGAATTATTTCACTAGGATGGGGAAGGCATCTTCGATGAGTTAATAATCTTGGTGTAGGTAGGATCTGAACCCTATATTCTTTAATGTCAACTAGATAATTTTGTTCTGTAGTGATGTGGCTTTCTATGTGATGCTCTCTTTAAATGTAAGTGCACCTTATAACTACATGGCTAACATTAATTGAGAAACACATAATGATGCTTTCATTTTAGGCATGGAAGAGATATACTAGAGATGGATGTCATTTGAAATGCCTGCTACAAGGGTTAAATTGGTAAGGAAAATGTTGTGTAGTAGGAAGAGGTCAATAAGAGGTCCCATGTCCAAAGAATTTGAGTGGGGGGTGGCACCACTAGTCCATGATCAAGTGAAGCATGTTCAGTCTTGGGGGGTTTAGTAATGGGTAGCATAGCCAGTTATTCTATTATGAGCTTCAGTGGGTTCTACTACATTTCTACTTCTACTATTGATTATATTTTCTCTTTTGACTGTGGCTACTCAACAACCTCATTAGCCTTCTTTGATTCCTCCTCCTATTGTTTATTTTTAGCAACCTTAACATCTCTTCGATGTTGAGCATCAACCTTCACCTTAGTCGTTACCACCTCTACTATTGCCTCTACTTCATCTTGTTGCTACAGTTCCTTTTCATATTTAGCCCTATCCTAGGTAGCCATCACAATATTAGATTCATGTATCCTTTGGTCTTTTAGTACCTCTCTCCTACATTGTTCATCCTAGGATTTGGCTACTTCCTCTTAGGCTTCAACTTCTACAACTTGAAGTTATGCCTACTATTCCTAAAGTACATGTTGTGTTTTTTCTTTGCTTCCTAGCATACTTTGCATTATGTAGCTTGTTGTGCTTCTTCATGGGTTATCTATTATTCCTCAATAGTGGGTTGAGCATTTGTAACTTCCTCGAGATCAAGAGCAAGATCTTCAAAAGGGGATGGGGAGAAGCTAAGTGTCTATGCCTAAACCTCTGATTTAGGAACCTGCAACATCTTAATGAGATGCCTCTTCAATTTTAGAGAAGATGTTATGGTTGGTGTTGTGTTATGAATTATAGTTTAATTGGGTTGAGATCATACACATGAATTTTTTATCTAGGAAATGTCTCACTTATGTCACAAGGTTGTCATGGAGGTCACAGTGTGATCTACCTATGAGTGAGGGTTTCTAAAAGACTATCAACTAGAGGATTGAAATTATTAGGGTATACAAGAAATGGAGGTGATGGGCCTGCATTTAGGGACTCTCAAATCTTGCACAAATTTTCCTCATTTGTGATTGTGTCCATGATTATGGAAGATGGGCAAGTGAGAAAGTCTACCCATGAATGTGATGGAACCTTATTTTTCACCTACACGGTGAGCACGAATTTCTAAAATAAGTACTCCTCTTATTTTTCTTCTTATAATTATCTATTCATATCATCAAGTATGATCTAATACACTTGCTACTCATTCATGCCCAATTTTGGAATATCATAGTTAACTGCAATACATGGAACACTCAAATTGTCTAACCATGTAACCCAACTGTGAGTTTTACATCAAGGAAGAGATGGGTATCATTGGCTTTTGGGTACTTTTCACTTACCAATATCTCTATATTGTGTGATAGAGGTAGAGGGAAGTGCAATCAATGATCCCAAAGTTTTAGGTTGTGGAGGAATAAACTGGATAGGTGTCACTCTTATGGAAACCATAACCTTCTCCTTGGTAATCTCTTATTTTGCAATTTGAATTTCAATGAAGAAAGGAAAAAATGCACCTAGTACTTTGGGTAGTTCATGTATGTGAAATACAATGCCCCTAAGAAACTTTATGATAATGACATGTTGCCCCAAGTACTGCATCACATCAGGAGGAACATGCAAGTTTGGGATAAGGAGTTTGATCAATTCTTCCCACAATACTTTGAATTTTTATTGATGAGTAACATACCCACATTCCCTTATCCATAATAGGTTGGCAAATTATATAGTAAGCCAATAATCTACATCCGAGTGTACCTCAACTTCAAGAAACTTTCATTGTGTAAAGACCAAGAGCAAGACCAAGAATTGGTATTGAAAAGTAGGTTCACATCCTAAAAAAATTTATCAATGTTTTTGGTTAGTTCAAACACTAAAATCTCAAGCTAATCAAACTCTTCATGAAGATGGACCATATAGTGGGCAATGTCAATTACCCCCTTGTTTTTTTTTTTTGCATTTTTGGTGGTTTGCTAGTATCGACTGGTAATGCATTTAACTAATATGTGCAGTGGTTCATTTATGATTTTTTAAATCTCAATCCCTTTGTATCTCCTTGCATAAGCATCATGTACTTCTTTCAAAATAGGTGGCACCTTGGACTTTTATGCTTCCACAAAATTCCCTCTCATTGGTAGGCTAGTCTTATGTACCATCACAACCATGTTGATGTACATTATAACCTCATTATAAATATAAATTTTCTTATCATTATAGTGGTTGAATAAAGTCTATATGATTTCACCCAAATCACTGAATGTGGGAAACTGAATCAGTCACTCCACATTAGTGTTGTGAAAAGGATTCAATTGTGCTAATGTCATGGGTTATGTGCCTTAGACTACTTGAGGGCCATATATTCATTGTTAAACCACTAAAATGAAGTTGAGTGCTTTAAGGTCTAAAACCTAGTTTGTTGTAATGCCAATCTAATGTCCATATCTTCTTTCTACGAATCATTCAATAGTATGATCAATTGAGATACATTAATGGCTACCATTGTGTATGCTACTTTGCTGGGTTACTTGGAAAATTTAGTTTGGATCTTGGCTCTCTATCTAATGCACAAGTTATTACATAAATATTTAGCTCAATTGAAAAATTAGAATAATTGATGGCAACAAGCAAATCATCTTGATTTTATAACTTTAAACACAAGAGTTTCATATCATATCATTTTTAGTATGCCTTGGTGTCATTCAAGGTTTACTCATGTGTTTTAATTAGGCACGATCTTGTCAAGCAGAATTATCATCAATTTTCTAAGATGGCATCCACTTTGGTATTCATCAACAATCTTGATGTGGCATGGCCTTTGACCATTTTGATGTCATTTGTCAATATTCCTTGATTATAAACTAAGCCTTAATCTCTTTGACAAGACCTTACCCATTAATCATCCACCTTTCCATTAAGGATCACAACTAATCAGTATAAACAATTATCATAGTTTGATTTGATTATACCTATCATTTCTTAGACTTAATTGTTGCTTCCCACCATTTCTTTATTGATTTTTGAATGCTATCTTGTTGTTGAGCTTGACAAACTACTCTACAAATCCTTATCTATTATATTTATTAACACACTTGTAATCTACTCAAAAAATCAAATCACTCAAAAAACATAATAGTCAAAAAAGGGAAATCCTAAGCTAACCTAGTATGATCTGGTACCTATTATTATTGCAATCTAATTTTTACTACCTGTAGACTTTAAGTCCATAGACATTAATTGACCTAGAAAGATGTTACCTTGTAAATCATGTAGAACTACTGCACCTAGCTATGATATCTCATGGATGATGTAAGGACCCTTTCACTTGATGTTCATTTTTCCTGGAAAAGTCTTGAATCTACTATCATAAAAGAGAACTAGTTGGTTTAACTAGAATTCTTTCATTCCCATATTTCTATCATGCCAATCCTTTTATCTGCACTTTTTAATTTCTTATGTCCATATGGTTTTGCATCTATCTTCATCCACATGATTGAGGTCTAGCAACTTGTGTGTGAGGGATTGTTCATGTCCCATATGCATAGTTTGAGAAATTTTTAGACTAGGCACAACATATTCAATGGGCATCACATCTTCTAACCCATACACCAATTGGAATGGTGTTAGGCCCATCACACATTTTTAATGTGTGTGATAAGCCTATAACACTGTAGAAATTTTGTCTTCCTAGTCATCTTTTTGGACATCATAGACTTTGGTCAACATCTTATAGATTACCTTATTTGCAACTTCTACCCAACTGTTCACTTGCAGATGATATGATGTGATCTTGTGATGCAAAATTAGAAACTCATCTATCAAAGTTTTAACTATTTTGTTTAGAAAATGAGTGCCTCGATCACTTACCAATTTGATTGGCCAACCAAAATGGGTAATGATGTTCTTATATAAAACTTTTTTAGTATCTTTAGCTCCATATCTTGGTATCGTAACAACTTAAACCCATTTTATAAATTAGTCTATCACAGTGATAATATACAAGATTTTCTATGTTTTCTTAGTGGGTTGATGGGGCCTACAAAATAAATGCCCCATTGGTCAAATGGTTACTACGCAAACATTGGTTTTAAGGGAATTTCATCCCTTTGATTTGGTTTTCCCATTATTTGAAATATGTTGCAATCTTAAAATAGATAAGCCCATCATAATCCACACTATAACACCTTTCTTGAAGTGGCATCCCCTACGAAGTGGCCCCTACGAAGTGGCCTCTTACAACCCCTTGATGTGCCTCCTAAAGGATCTATGGTCTCTCATGTTCTATGCAAGACCTCATCTTTCCCTAAATAATAGAGAGAGACATCAATTATACTATAATAGAGTTATTTCATGATCAACTATTTATTCTCCCTTTCTATATAATATTCAGGAAATCTTCCTTGTTTTAAAAATTATGTGATATCTTATAACTATTTTGGTACTACAGTAACCTAAAATAGATGGTTATCAAGGGACTCATCTAGGATTTATTCAGGTTCTTCATCATTGGTCATCTTATTTAGATGGTATGGGCCTACATTTTCACACCCCAGCTTTACATTGATGTGAAACTAAAACTTGTGAAATAACATCAACCATCTATAAATGTGTCTTCCAAGTAGGGCCTTATTGACTAGGTATCGTAAAGCCTAATGATCTATAAAGAGATCAAAGGGTGTTACCAAGAGGTAATGTCAAAACTTTTGTAGTGTGAACATGATGGCTAATGCTTCCCACTTAGTTTTTGTGTAATTCTTTTCAATAGTAGAAAACTTTTTTCTTATGAAATGGATAGGATGGTCCAATATTCCCTCTCTCAGATGTACAAGAACTGCTCCTAATGTGATTCCTGAAGCATCTACATGGACATGAAATGGTTGACTCTAGTTAGGAAATATTAAAATTATCATAATGACCAATTTGTGCTTGAGGTCTATGAATGTTGTATGGCATTTGAGTGTCCATAAAAACTATACTTCCTTCCAAAACAAATTTTATAATGGCATTGAGATCATAACATATACTTTGATAAATTTTTGATAGTACCCCATATTCCTTTAAAAGGCTCAAATTTAGATGAAGTAGTTGGCGGTGGCATACCAATTATCACTATGATCTTTGCCTGATCTACTAATATGTCTCTACTACAAACTACATAACCAAGTAAAACATTGAATGGTGTGAATAACAAAAAAAATTTAAAATTCAAATCTATCATCAAAGCTCTATAGATTTATAACATCAATCTCAACTTAGACAAGTATTCTTTAAACAATGAGAACACTTCCCAATATTCTAGATAGACCTCCAAAAAGTCATGAATAAAATCCCTAAACATAGCAATGATGACTTTGGAGAACACCATTGGTGTATTTTTCAAGTCAAATGGCATTACC
Source organism: Torreya grandis (assembly GCA_037957365.1). NCBI lineage: Eukaryota > Viridiplantae > Streptophyta > Pinopsida > Cupressales > Taxaceae > Torreya > Torreya grandis. Next base: position 1,931,623 of record JARHVA010000726.1, on the reverse strand, counting down.
TTATAGGTGAATGATTCCCACTCTATTATGAAGGTAGTCTTTGTTCTGTCCTCCTTTATGATAAGTATCTAGTGGTAGCCACTAAACCCATCTATGAATGAATAAACCTTGTCACCTATGACAGACTCTAGTACCTCATTGGAGAATGGAATTGGTAAGGCATCATTAAAACAAGAATCATTTAAGATGCAATAATCATCACAAATCCTGATCTCCCTCATCTTCTTTAGATGTACCAATATAGGGCTTACCCAATCAACTTTTTCCACAAGAAAAATTATTCCTCTATGAGCATCCAATTCAATTCTTTCCTGACCTTCATTTTCATATTGGGGTTTAACCTATAGTGCCACTTTTTTATTGGCCTTGCACATTATTTAAGTTCAATGTGCATTTCTCCAAGAGAGGGATCAAAAAGTTTGACTTCTATGAATGTGATGGGGAAGATGTCTTGATAATCTCTTAGAACTTGTAACACTTTTGAGATGTCAGCCTATGTCCAATAATTGCCTATATGAGCCAGCTTAGGTACCTCCTTCATACCAATGTTCCCAATGTATTCTTTTAGAGGCTCTTAATAAATCTTGTGCTCTCCTTTGGGGAAGGTGTTACAGAGTTATCTTTCATCCTCTTGTTTTGGAAATCAAATATATTATAACCTTTCTTATTCTATTTATTCTATGACTTCCTATGGTAGTGGTTCTAGATACTTTTTTGGTATAAATAGACCTTGAATATCTATATCATCTTCACTTTCTTGGTTAGATTACTCCTATAAGTGGTCTTGGATATGGTGACATGATTGGACTACTCCTTATTCCTACTCCTGAAGAAGGGTATATAAATTCAATATCTCTTCTAAGTTGCAGACTAGATTCTATTTTAGAGGAGAATCCATCACATTTGGAAAATCCTTAACTCATTATTGGCACAGGAAATTCTCCATTTGCTTAAGATCTCAATATATTATGGGATGATTGATCTTGAATACAAAAGTCTATATAAAATTGATTTGTATTTATGCCCAATACTTCATTTTCTTTCTACACTCTTGGTGAATGTACCATACCTTAGGAATGACCCCAAGAGTATAAATAAAACTATGAGGACATTATTTCTTACTGATTCCTTCTCCCATCCAAACCTCAATACACCTATAGATATGTAACTAGGGAGGTTCTTCTTCTTGAAAAATTGGCCACTCCTATTGCATGTCTTTTGGAAGTTGAAACTTTGCGATCAACAATTCACAAGCTTGGTCCCATGTCATGTGGCCTTCTCTATATACTGCCCACCAATTCACAGTAACCCCTTTGAGTGCACAATTGAGAGCATTAACCCTTTGATTCCTATTAGGGACTTGTAGCTAAAATCACACAAGGAATTCACCTACATCTTTAGTTATGAAGTACTGAGGTATCCATTTTGTTGTCCCCAAAAAAATACCACTCATTTTTGGGACAACATATGAACTATTTTGGGCCCTGCAAGACCAAAATTGTCTCTTCCCTTTTCGAAATTTGTTCTGAGATTTCAAATTCCTCATTTTTCAATCTTTTCAGTAAGGGGAATAGTAGGTTCAATAGGTTCAAAGGCTTCTGCAAGCGATTTCAATCAAAATAAGTAGTTTCCAACACTTGGTCATCTTCAGGTTTGGGTTAGCACCTTGTTTCAATCGAAAAAAGAGTCCATCAGCAAGCATTGAACCATTTCAGTTCAATGGGTTCAATGGGTTCAAAGGTTCAACATCATCAACGAGAGCTAAGCGCTTCAACAGAAGTTCAAAGTTCAACATTTCAAAGAGCATCTAACGAGTTTCAAAGGCTTGAACTGTTGAACCTTGAACCATTTTGGTTCAATGGTTCAATGGGTTCAAGCCCCAAATAGTTCAATGCACTTGGTTCAAAGATGCCAAAGTGACTCAAAGGAATGAACCAACTGAATCGTTGAACCTTGAACCACTTCATAAGTTTATCAGGTTCATGGGTTTAAAGGTTCAAAGGCCACCTCAGTTAAGAAAATAAGTATGCGCAAAAGAAAGAGTCAGGCAGATGCTGCCAAGTGTCATCTGCCAGGCCCTGTTACACTTTGTTTCTGAGAATTGGTAGATGATGCCACGTGTCTCATGTATAGATTGGTGAAGGCTGACAAGTGTCATCATCTAAAAGAACTCGAGTGACCCCCAAGCATTTCTATGATGCTACAAAAGCCTGATAGCAGAAAGCACCAGGTGTGACGACGGAGGGTTTCAACACAATGCAGTGGAAGACTCCATGTGTCCTTGGTAAGAAGCGATGGATACTGCCACATGTCAAAGAGGGATGCCCTTATGGGTGGCACAGAGCCAAAGAAAGGAATTTCTTTGAACAAATTGTCTGAAGGAATTTCTTCAAACTTTTTGTCCAAAAAAAATGAAAGAATTCCTTCGAACAATTTGTCTAAAGGAAATACATGGAACAGCAGGCCCACCAAAGATGAAAATCTTGAAGGCCACCGGGAGGATCCAGAAGGACAGAGACCCTTGTAGAGGGACACTTGACACATAAAATGGACCCTGTTCAAGATCCTGAAGGGAAATTTCCCTTTAAGAAGGGTCGAGCCTCAAAAGTGTAGCGAAAGCTACCGAGTGTCATGTGCCAAGACGTAGTTTCAAATGAAGCTTCATAGAGTGGAACGCACCACATGTCCCATCCCAGTGTAGCAAAAATTGCCACGTGTCTACGTCTGCGCCTCCAACCTCTAACAAGTCTCAAGGCCTATTCCCAAAAGCTTATTTCAAAGCCACAGATGCCACCACATGTCCTCACCCATGTCATAGCAAAATGATAGGCCTGCAAATGTCAAAATTGGGGCAAATGGCCAGCCATTAATCTTTAAAGGAAAAGAGACCCATGGACATCAAAATTGCTACAGTGAAGCATATGATTGATCCTTGCAGACTTAGAACATGGACCTGATGCATTCAAAGACCCTAAGGCCAGGACCAATAGAAGGAAGAGTCAAAGAGGGAAAATTAGTGGGAGTTAATTCCAGTAGGTGAAGCAATTCACTGGGTAGATATTTGGGGCATGCAAACATTAAAAGTGTTGCCTGTTTGTCCCCTTTGAATTAAAGGTAGAATAGACATTTGTGTGGCTAGCAGGTGATGGAATGAGTGATTTAAACTTAGGAGAAGACAAGGAAGATGAACCAACATGCCATAGTTAAGGTAGCCACCCTGCTCCAGCATGACCCTTCCTGACAGAATCAAAAATGCAGCCAAGGCATTGATTATGCAGCATAGGTCACTCCATGGGACAAAGTGCCAAGTCTCTCCTAGCCTCTATATAATGTAAACTATTTCATTGTTATAAGGGAGATCTTCTTGAATATAGAAGCAAAACTCTGCCCAAATTGAAAGGCGAATACTGAGACTTTGAGCTCAGATTGTATTTCATATTATTTTATTTGAATAAGAAAGCAAGTGATTCATAGACTTTGTGTTGTATAGCTTGTATCATTTTAGGAGATTGTTCTTATGTCTGTCTTCTAAATATTTTCTTGTTTATTTAATTTAACAAGTAGAGCTAGTGGAAGTGATAAGGAAGGTGTCCTGAAACCAGTTACTTTTAGACTTTATGCTGACATAATTATTTTTAGTGTGTGTTTTTCTTTTCTATTTCTTTGTAAATGACCTTGGGATGACTTTGTACCCCCATTGTTCTTTGTACCTCACTCTAGGGTAGTCAAGGTGGAGACTTTGAGCTACATCTTAGATTGTTGGTTACTTTGGACCCGGTTACTAGTCACTTGTTACCAGAAAGAGTCCTGTTATTTGCAAGAACAAGCACTTCTAAAAGAAGATAAGTGCCTTATGTCACTTCACCAAGATTTCTACTATCTAGGGAGGGATCTGGCTCTTGGCTGAATGTTACTTCTAAAAGAAGAGAAGTGCCTTCACCAATCACCCAGTATTTCTCCTCTATTTGTTAGCATCATCTCTAAAAAAAGAGAGATGGATGGTTCATTCCACCTGTGTCTTACTTTCTACTTATATATATATAGTATATAGCCTCTACATATTTAACAGGGAACCTCCCCTTGATGAGAGGAGAGATTTGTCCCCTTTGGATGTGGTAAACCTGCAACATTGGATGACTAATCTCCCTATGTTGTGGTGGTAGGAACTATTTTGGTCACCAGTTAGCTAGTCGACAAAATATTCACCCAACAATTTTTGGTGACTTCGCTAGAGATGAACGTGCATTTTGAAGCCTCAAGTTTCAGATTGAAGTAGTCCCTACCCTTATCCATTATGTATTCTAGCAACTCTATTTTGTGTCTTACCTATTATCATTATAGTCTTACCATCTTCCTCCATCTCCATTATTTTATCTGGTCTGCAAAACCAGAGCTGTTGGAAAAGAGTGCACAGTTTGAAGCCTCAAGCCTCAAGCTGAAGCAGGGCTAGTTATTTTTCATTTTTGTTCTACAATCTGGCCACTTCACCTATATTTTTTATCCCTATTTTTTATAATTAAATCATGGTAGTTCAAGGCCCCTGGGGTAAATCATTTGGCCCACTCAACTTGACTCCACCTCTGCATGAACTTCCACGCAGCTCAAGAAAGAACTTCCCCAAATTCTTTGGAGATGGGAGAGTTCACCCTGATGAACACATTATATCCTTTAGCATACCCTATGCTGTGATAAGGGTGGAATTAGAAGACGTGGCAGCCAGGCTTTTTACGGAGACCCTACAAGGTGTTGCTGCAGACTGGTTCTACCATCTGTAAGCTGGATCAATGACTGACTGGGACACACTTAAATCCAAGTTCAAAGCAAGGTTCAAGCCCATAGAAGATACACATGCCTTGATAGCCCAACTCAAATAGATGAAGAAGGAGCCCCATGAGCCTATGAGGGACTTCATTGCTAGGTTCGACAAGCTGAGGCACAGGATTCCCATGGTCACCCAAATGACACCTCAAAACCTCAAATGCTTGTTCATCAACTCACAGCTACCTAAAGTGAGTTTCTTGCTGAGATGGGCTAGACACATAGACCTTGTTACTGCTCAAGACTTGGGTACTGAGCTAGAAGATGACCTTATCTTGGTAGGAAAGATAAGGAGAGATCCTAACAGAGGCAAACCCTCTTCATCTTCTAAATACTCACCCACAGCCACCACTGACCCAATGGTGCAAAAGCTGGCAAATGAATTGCTAGCCTTGAAAAGGCAAATGGCCCTAAGTATGTTTGCTCCTCTTATTCAAGATATGCCAAGGAGGGCATTTTAGGATCAACCATATTAAGGCAATGCCACCAAGAATCAAGCACAGCTAAATCATCTTCCTCCCCCATAGAGGAACCTTGTCCTTGAAGCACCTCCAACCAACTCAGCAGTTGGATATCTGGAAATAGAACATGCTTTCTCTTTCCAACTTGAGTTTGAGCAAGAAAATGACTCTGATCTCTTCATGGAGGATCAAGAAGAATCAGCTGGTGACTCCCACATTAGTTTTTTGAATTACCAGGATGAACCCAAAAGTGAAGGTGAAGCAGTCGAAAGATCATACACAGTATTCACCAAGTCTAAGAATCAATCAACCTAGCAGGCTGACAAAGAGAAGACAGAGGAGGGACCTCAACCAACAATCTCAATTGATAAGCGTGGAATCACTCTGCCTTTCTAGCCAAAGGACCCAGTGGTTGCTAAAAAATTAAGTGCATCAAACATCTCTACACCTTCTACTTCAACTTCGTAGATCAATCCTCCCCCTCCCAAAAACCAAAAGGATGAACTCCCATCCTCTCTTCCAAGTCCATCTCAGTCATTTGACATGATTGATCATGTCAAGAAATCCAAAATTCAAATGACTAAGTTTGAATCCTTGCAAGCCTATCTTGAGCAATTAAACATTGGTGGAGAACTTAGTATGGAACTATCTAAGGCAAAATTTGTGGTCACCCAAATGTTGGCCCCTGTAGCTCAAATTCTATTTGAGCCGTCAGGCAGGGGTAATTACTTCTTGACCACAGAGGATGCTCATGTCTCAGCTGATGAAAGTCTTGTAGCTGGAAATCTAGGATTTGATCCAAATAAGGCATCAGAAGAATTAGTAGGGCGCAGTACAAATCAAGAAGGATCTTCCATCTCTGTTGAAGATAAATCTAATAGAAGATCAGCTTCTGATGATGCTTGGATCTTGGAATCTGATGGCAGCAATTCTTCCACAGCTGGATGTAGATCTCTGTTGCTCAAATTAAAAATTGCTCAGGATGAAGAGATCAAACTCCTTCACACCAAAGGAGATGCTGAGTTGATGGTTTGTCAGGAGTTTGAGGCTGACAATGAAAGCATGTGCTAGACTGAACCAATAGAACAACAAGCTATGGTGGTGGACCATACTGCTATACTCCAAAGTCAACAAAAGGAACTCTTCACCAAGAGAGCAAGGAGTTTTAGTTTTTAGCTTGAAGACCATGTCCTGCCATGGGGCAAGAAGAAGAAAGAGCCAAGAGGAAGACATAGAAAATTGGTTTCCTGGTGGAGAGATCCATTCACCCGTCACCATTTTTGGGGACAAAATGGTTTCCTATTGGTTTATCAGGATGGCATCCCCTTTTCTTCATCCCACGATGAGCAGCATCTGAAGTACTTCAATTCTTGAAGTATTAAATAAGTTCACCTGTACATATATATATTTGTATAGTTTCTAATTCTGCTTTGTGTTTTTCATTTGTTTCTTTTGGATCCTTTCTTTTTGGGTAGAATGACTCCATAGCCCAATGGCATACTTCAAGGCACTGGAGATTCTAGTTTCTACTCCCCTTAGTTGTTTAAAAATTTTAACAAAGGGAAGTTCCCCAACTGGAGCCAACTGTTGTCCCCCAAAAATATCACTCATTTTTGGGACAACATATGAACTATTTTGGGCCCTACAAGACCAAAATTGTCTCTTCCCTTTTCAAAATTTATTCTGAGCTTTCAAATTCCTCATTTTTCAATATTTTCAGTAAGGGGAATAGCAGGTTCAATAGGTTCAAAGGCTTCTGTAGGTGAGTTCAATTAAAAGAACTAGTTTCCAACACTTGGTCATCTTCAAGTTTGGGTCAACGCCTTGTTTCAATCAAAAAAAGAGTCCATCAGCAAGCATTGAACCATTGAACCTTGAACCATTTCAGTTTAATGGGTTCAAAGCTTCAACGTTGTCAATGAGAGCTAAGCGCTTTGACAGAAGTTCAAAGTTCAATTGCTTCAAAGTTCTACAGCTCTGAGCATCTAACGAGTTTCAAAGGCTTGAACCATTGAACCTTGAACCATTTTGGTTCAACGGTTCAACGGGTTCAAGCCCCAAATGGTTCAACAAGTTTAAGCCTCAAATGGTTCAATGCACTTGGTTCAAACATGCCAAAGTGACTCAAAGGAATGAACCGACCGAACCGTTGAACCTTGAACCACTTCATAAGTTCATTGGGTTCACAGGTTCAAAGGTTTAAAGGCTACCTCAGTTAAGAAAATAAGCATGCACAAAAGAAAGAGTCAAGCAGATGCTGCCAAGTGTTGTCGATTGGGCCCCATTACACTTTGTTTCTAAGAATTAGTGGATGATGCCACGTGTCCCATGCAGAGATCGACAGAGGCTGACAAGTGTCATCATCCAAAAGAACCTGAGTGAGCCCCAAGCATTTATATGATGTTACAAAAGCCTGATAGTAGAAAGTGCCAAGTGTCAATGATGGAGGGTTTCAACACAATGTAGTGGAAGACTCCACGTGTCCTTGGCAAGAAGTGATGGATACTGCCACGTGTCAAAGAGAGATGCCCTTGCAGGAGGCACATAGCTAAAGAAAGGAATTTCTTTGGACAAATTATCTGAAGGAATTTATTCAGACTTTTTGTTCAAATAAAATGAAGGAATTCCTTCAGATAATTTATCTGAAGGAAATACATGGAACAACAGGCCTGCTGAAGATGAAAAGCCCAAAGGCCACTGAGAGGTTCCAGAAGGACGGAGACCCTTGTGGAAGGACACTTGACATATAAAATGGACCCTGTTAGATATCTCAAAGGGAAAGTTCCCTTTAGGAAGGGTCAAGCCTCAAAAGTGCAGCAAAATCTACCAAGACACAGTTTCAAATGAAGCTTCATAAAGCAGAACACGCCATGTGTCCCATCCCAGTGTAGCAAAAATTGCCACGTGTCTGCGTTCGCACCTCCAGCCTCTAACAAGTCTCAAGGCCTATTCCCAAAAGCTTATTTCAAAGCCACGAATGCTGTCATGTGTCCTCACCTGTGTCATAGCAAAATGACAAGCCCACAAATGTCAAAATTGGGGTGAATGGCTAGCTGTTAACCTTCAAAGGAAGAGAGACCCACGGACGTCAAAATTACTATAGTGAAGCGTCTGATTGATCCTTGTAGACTTAGAATATGGACCTGATGCATTCAAAGACCCTAAGGCTGGGACTAAGAGAAGGAAGAGTCAGAGAGGGAAACTTAGCGAGAGTTAATTCTAGTAGGTGAAGTAGTTCTTCGGGTAGATATTTGGGGCCTACAAACATTAAAAGTGCAGCCTGTTTATCCCCTTTGAATTAAAGGTTGAATAGACATTTGTGCAGCTAGAAGGTGATGGAATGAGTGATTCAGACTCAGGAGAAGACAAGGAAGATGAACCAACATGCCACAGTTAAGGCAGCTGCCCTGCTCCAGCATGGCCCTTCCTGACAGAATCAAAAATGTAGCCAAGGCATTGATTTCACAACATAATTCACTCCATGGGACAAAGTGCCAAGTCTCTCCTAGCCTCTATATAATGTAAACTCTTTCATTGTTAAAAGGGAGATCTTCTCAAATATAGAAGCAAAACTCTACCCAAATTGAAAGGCGAATACTGAAACTTTGAGCTCAGATTGTATTTCATATTATTTTATCTGAATGAGAAAGCAAGTGATTCGCTGACATTGTGATGTATAGCTTATATCATTTTAGGAGATTATTCTTATGTCTATCTTCTGAATGTGTTCTTTTTTATTTAATTTAAAAAGTAGAGCTAGTGGAAGTGATAAGGAAGGTGTCTCGAAACTAGTTACTTTCAGACTTTGTGCTAACATAATTGTTTTCAGTGTGTGTTTTTCTTTTCTATTTCTATGTAAAGGACCTTGGGATGAATTTGTGCCCCCATTGTTCTTTGTACCTCACTCTAGGGTAGTCAAGGTGGAGACTTTGAGCTACATCTTAGATTGTTGGTTACTTTGGACCCGGTTACCAGTCACTTGTTACCAGAAAGAGTTCTGTTGTTTGCAAGAACAAGCACTTCTAAAAGAAGAGAAGTGCCTTCTGTCGCTTCACCAAGATTTCTACTATCTAAGGAGGGATCTGGCTCTTGGTTGAATGTTACTTATGAAAGAAGAGAAGTGCCTTCACCAATCACCTAATATTTATCCTATGTTTGTTAGCATCATCTCTGAAAAAAGAGAGATGGATGGTTCATTCCATTCGTGTATTACTTTCTGCTTATATATAGTATATAGCCTCTGCATATTTAACAGGAAACCTTCCCTTGATGAGAGGAGATATTTTTACCCTTTGGATGTGGTAAACTTGCAACATTGGATGACCAATCTCCCTATGTTGTGGTGATAGGAACTATTTTGGTCACCAGTTAGCCGGCTGACAAAATATTCACCCAACACATTTTTTTATTGTTTATACCATACATAGAGGTCACAATTCATGTTCAACCTTGGCCTAATTCAAGAGATGTGTATCTAAATCTCCACTTGTTAAATATATGTTATCCCAAGGTAGCGTACCATTAGGTGCTGGATCTATGTAATTTTTGTTAGTGTAGTCTATATTATAGATGAAATCAACCTCAAATTGTGTTGGTAACCTCACAGATATCAAGTGTGTTTTCTACTTCTTTAAATGATGTTTTTGCACAGTATTTCACAAAGGTATACTAGGTAACTCTTCATATTTCAAGACCTATGTTTGTGGACTAGGCTGGTTATAAATAAAATTGTATTTTGTAGTTTACAAAGCATGTTGCCTATCATCTATTGTCACCTTTATCCATCTAGTTCCTACGACTACATAGGGATAATTTAGATCCTTAGGGATGATATATGGATTCATAACCAATTTATTCAAGGGAATAATGATGATTTTGTCATCATGGTATGATTAAATTTGAATCATGGTTGTATTTATAGTCATCTACCCATCATAGGCCCACTTCTTCCCAATGAGAGCAAGATAATGAGTCTTGGTAGTCTTTATGTCGATGAATTCAAAGTCACCTCGTAAGATAAGATTTGAAATTTTGATTTCCAAGTCTTCCAACCATCATATGGGTTCTATGTTCCCATAATATATGAGGCTAAGTATCATAGGACTGTAACTCATTACAGGTCATCTAATGGCCTCCCAAGTGGATCTAGGAATCATGTTGATTGTGCTACCAAAATCAAATATAACATTTGGTATTTTGTATCTAGCTACTTCAATATCCATTCTCACATCAATATACCATGGTTTCATGGTCTTCATATACCATACCATCCTATCAGTTATTTGTTGGCCTTTTTACACACATTATAATAGATTATATGAACGATTCATTGTGTTCTAGGATATATCCTCATTGTGTAAGGTGATAATGAGCTTCATCAAGTTGGTTAATGCAGTGAAAACTCCTTCCTATTATAAAATTCACATAATTTATCCATAATGTAAGTTTACATAGACACATAATCTCCTTCAGTATTCCCTTATTATTGGAGATTCTTGAAAATATGCATAGCTTCCTGCATCAAGCTTTACTTGACACTAGGCTCTAGATACTTATCAAGCCACACTTTCTTTATCCCACTATCTATAGGCATCTCTAATGAAGGAAGTCCTTACACTACATGTTATCTATGTGTGATGGCCTATACCAATGCATTATCTCTTAGCTTTACTTAGACCATGTTGACATGGTGCATAGTTTTATCTCTTCATTGGCTCTCTAGCGTCGGGCAGTCCTTTGTGTCATGTTGGTCTAAATTTCTGTAGTATGATTTCCACTAAGGATTTTTTGGATAGTTCTATTATACATGGTTCAATTCACCACACATATAACACCTAATGGGCTATCTCCCTTGTCGTCCTTATGTACTTCTTATGTATCCACCTTGATAATTGCCTCCTCCTCTTGTACCTTGGAAACCCCAACCAACTTGTTGTTGTGGCCCAAAATTGGTTGTGTTTTGGGGTGCATTCTAACCTTGTTATTTTTGGTGACTATCATACCCAACATATTGGGTCTATTTTGGGTTTGAAGCCCAACTAGCTGGCTATACCTAGGAAATTATAAGGTTTTAGGGAGCTAGATATTGAGGTATAAATGGTTATGTAGCTATGTTTTATTGTTTTGTAGTGGGTGGTCCAATAGTTGATCCTTGTGTCTGATAAGACTATATTTTAGGATCCCAAATTGTAACAATCTATGATGCATTGGTGGGAGTTACCTCCAATCAAGATGTAGCATGTGTCATAACATTTTCTTGTTATGTTGTGACTACAAAAATGTTTTTAATAATGTCTTCCTTGAGATCCTGTAAGGCCCAACAATCCTTACCTTCATGGTTCACAGATTTGTAGAATGTATAATGCAAACTTTGTGGCTTCTTAATGTAATGTTTTATTAAATGAAAACTTGTAGTAGAGTGACCTACCATTCGACAAATTTCACATAATTGGGACTGACACTAACTTTTGTGATGTCCAAACTGATTACATTCTGTGCACTAGATGCTTGAATTTTATCTGTCACTCTTATCTTGATACTATTCAAGATTTTAGATAAGGGTATGTAGTGTATCTTCTACCTTAGATGAATTAAGTGTTGCATCACCATAATTATCAATATATTCTACTCTGATCGTAGCAACACAAGCATCTAATTTAGCACTAAACTATGTCTAGGCTATAATAACCCTGATAAAAGGTCATAAACCTTCAACAAACTGGGAGGCTTTGTCATTTTATTTCATAATAAATTACACTTTGCTCATGACATTCAAGAATATGCAATTGTAGTCTTCAATGGTCTCTCTAGGTCCTTGTCGAATCTCTTTTAGATCTTGTATAGTGTATATTGTGCTTTTCTTTACCTTAAACTCAATGATCAACCATTTTTGTATCTCATCAAAAGTCATTACATTGGTATCTTTACAATATATGAACTCTCAGGTTATTCTAGCTAGAGCACAAATTGATTCATACTTCTTTTTGTTTTCATCTATAACTCATTTAACTTACCATTTCATTGAACAGGTAAGAAGATGTTATTCAAGGTCTAAAGACCCATCATAGGGTACCAAACTAATAAAATCTCTAGGTTAAAGTATCGTACATCGTGCTTATATAGTCACAAGAATCTGTTGTTGTTGTGCATGCTTATTCATAAGAATATGTGTTGATTATGTCTATGATCCTTGTGTGAAATGATGAAATGCTTAGATAAATGATCCTAAAGTGGGGTTGGGAGATTTTGAAAAAGTCAAAACTTCAAACTCACTATCGTAGTCTACTTATAATAATGTTATAGCTTGCTCTAGGATAATTGGGTTGGTATTTATCAATAGAGTTGACCTAATATACTGATGTTGTTCTCTTGAAAAAATTTATTTTCTCTCTTAGTGAGCTATATTCAATATTTTTATGGTTTTATTGTGCACTTTTATCTATTTTAGATTAGGCTAATATTGGTCTTTCACTCTGGTAACTAAAATATGGTTGTCTAAAAATAAATAGGGCTCGTGGGATGTGTACTACTTGGGTGAATGGTCTGAACCTCCTTCAATTATTTCTTCATCACTCGAACCTGTATTGGCACTGTGATTATGTGACATTCTACTTCCTTCCTCTATTAGTAACCTTTTCTAATACTATGAACAATCTCCTAGTTTTTATAACACACTAATATCTTCCTTCTCTTATATTTCCTTATACTTTACATTACTTTCTTTCTATTCATCTCTTTTCAACTTGAGCTTCTCACTCTCTTGATTCACACTTCTATTCTCTTTCTCCTCTTCTCACTTACTCTTCACTCCTACTCTACTACTACTACCTCTTAGGTTCACAATTGACTGGGCATCTATGCTTTGGTTCTACTTTTTCTATTATCACAGTGCTTGATCTAACTCTAAGGTCTTCTTCCTCTATTATCATATCACTTTCACCAGATCTTGAGTATTTTTTAACTCTTGTTATGTTCACTTTGACATCTTGGGTCCAGGTTCAAGCCTTCCTCATCATTTATTATCCATTCACCATTCTGTTACACACATCCCCATGGCACATGTGCGACTATTCCATGTTAGGTGGAGTGGGAACCATGGATTTTTCTATAGTTAGAATTTTAATGAGAATATTAAGTCATTTTAAAAATTTACCTCAGATTCCCCTCACAAATTGTTCCTTTATAGCTTTAAATGCAATACAATCTTGTATTACAACTTCACCTATATAACTATTAATGGTTGTATCTACCTAGTGATCAATCACACATGTCCAAGGTGCATCTAAGATTTGTAAAATTTTTGATATTTTATTTAGTCCATGATATATTGTGTGCACTTCTTGGCTAGTGGCATAAATATTCCAATCTTTCCACCCATCCTTTTAGCAAACACAGGTATTTTCACCAAAATATCTCATAGACATCTGCATACAAGTGATCCTAAATAATTGATTTAGTAGTAATTCCTATCCTCCTTGCTTCCCCTTCTATGAAATCATTAATTTTCATATGTAACCATACTTCTATATCTCTCTGGCTTGGCAGCCAATGCAACATACCCTTTAACAGTGTTCCACGCTCAACACACCATTGTTAGCAGAGGTTTTTAGATCACCAAAAATTGATAATTATGAGGATAGGAAACTATGATATTGATAAATAACATACTAAAAGACATTTTCTAGACCTATTCAAGGTTTATACAAAGAAATTGTAGGGTTTTATCATGATTTAAGGTTATATCACAGAGATTTTTAGTTGTAGGAACATAAATACATAGAAATAGAACTCAGAATTGATAAATATAGAACATGGAATATTTCATAGTGTGACTAAGTACATTCAAAATTTATGTAATTCATATAAGAAATATGGGAACATTCAATAAAATAATAGATTACTTATCAAAATATTTCATTACATAATATCATAGAGATTAAATTGCAAAATATTACAATACAAACTCAATGAACAAGTACTACATTAATCACATCACATAAAAATTACAATAATAACAATTATGGTAACAATAAATCACTTTCTATATAGATGTATCCATGATATAACTTAAATACATTGTAGATGTAACTTCCTATCTATTTCAAGTAGCCAGCTGTGTCAGGTCACTTGTAACTTCCTCTATTTGTTACTAACTCAAAATAAGCCAACTACATTCTGATCTAACTAATTATTTAACAAGATTACACAGATAGAAATAGAAGTTGTTAATATGTATGAAATATATGGTTAGACACGTTGAATAGTAATATATTTGAACATATGACATATCTATTCTAATATTTTCCTGCCAATAGTACCATCATAAACTTGGTGGCCATATGTGTTAGACCACGTATAATGGTATTGTAATCTCACCAATGGATCTCTGAATGTGACCATTAAAGCCTTTCATTACACTTGTTGAGGGAGAAAAATCTTCATTTGTATATCCAAGATGATTAAGAGGTGTGATTGTGCACATATTCACACTAAAACTATTATCGACCATGATGTTTTGAATAAGCTAGTAGTCAATGTGAGCTCAAATGAATAAAGAATTAAAATCCAAGTCATCATTAACAATTTCATGGTCTAAAAATGTGATCAATGTCCTAGAGGGCACTAAAGTATGGTAGGTACCAATGATTCCATTCAAAGGATGTGAAGCCTCTGTATGATGAAGATAAGAAACTAGTGGAGGGTGTGTATTGTATGCATCATGCACTTTTTATGTATTTGTTATTTCATTGACTATATGCGTAGGGAAAGGATCACTTAATATTATATTTTTTTTCTTTCACTCAGTTGTGCCTTTGAATTGTTTGTAGGTGTGCCCACATCACTGATTTTTACAACTATCAAATCTTGAATATTGTGCCTTAAACTGATGCACCTATGAGTAGTATGCCTTGGTGTTTTATCAAAGTCACAAACAACATTCTAGGTAAATCCCTTAGGAAGAGGCTTACTCAAATCAACCTATTTAATAGGAGGGAGAGATATGAGATTGCATTCCAAAAGTGTTTTTAGAACCTAGTATGGAGCTTCATTTAGATTGGTAAACTATCTCCTTGGAGGAGCTAGTAATATAATGCATAGAGTTGGTTCTAAAACTGCATGCACTCTTATCTTTTGATCGTTATAATTATCAATTGACCTCACCTTGTATGGTGGCTCTCTTGAATTCTTTGTATTTAAATTTGTATTTGTTTCATAATTAAGTTTATTCATTATCAATAATTTAACTTCTCTTTCCTTTACTATGTGGCACAAATAGGTGAAGCAAGAAATTTCTTAAACATAGTAGAATCATGTAGGGTTAGAAACAAACTATGTTTGAATATATCTTGGAGTTCTCTATCTACCATAGGACTTGTCATCATAGATAACATCATATTTTATCTTAGCGCATATTCTATGATAGTCTCATTGGATTTTTGTTTGAGTTGAGCAATCTGGGCATATGAAATATTCTCACTAATATTGATTAAAAAAATGTGTTAAAAACATATTGGCCAAGGGATTGCACACATGTAAAAATTGATGTGATAAGTCATATAATCATTTTAAATCATATTCCTTTAGAATTCTTGTAAATAACTTAGTCAATAACTTGTCAATAGACACATAGTCCAAACATGTTGTGTGGAAGGCTCGCAGATGTTATTCAAGGTCACCCTTTCCATCATATAGTGTAATTTTAAGTGCCATGAAACTGATAGGTAGAGGATATATTGCTATGTGTTGTGTGAATGGATTATGCAATAGATTTTGAAAATCAAGTACCTGATTAGATTTTGAAGCACCTTGCTTCAAATGTAACACCTTAGTTTTCAGAGATTGAATCTCATACATAAGAGATTATACATATAGAGAAGAAAAATGTATACTAACCAAAGGTGGTGCTACCAATAACTAATAATGAATTGGAATATTAATATGTTTAATCCCTTGGGTTACCCCCATAATAAATAGTGGTATAAAATTTGTATCTAATGGTTACAACAAAGGCAAAGAATCCATATGATTGGAGGTCGCAGAGGATTGACCTTCAGGGACCTTCTTAATTCCCCTCTCTAACAATTTTGATAAACACATCATGCATATCTTAATTATTTGAAATAAATCTTTTTAATTATCTTTGATCTGTGTCATTGAATTTACTAACTTGTTCTACCATTATGATATTATCAAAAATTAGAAAATATTACATTTGATGATAACTTAGTGTATTATTATGTTTGAGATAGGTAGAAACATTTTCTGAAATTGAATTAAAAATGAATAGATATTTGTAATATTATTGCAAATAAAGAATTTTTCAAATCTAAAAACCCTATGATAAAAATTAGAAATAGCGAAAAGAATGATAGAAACCCTAATAACATATATGATTAGGGTTTTGAAATATCCAATCAATATATAGGGTCACCAATATGTTTTATCAAAATTTGAGAACTAGGAGATGTTAGATTGTAATTTTAGATAAATTATTGCATAAAATCAAAATGATACAAATATGCATTAAATGACATAAATTTATTTGAAACTTTCTAGATTCAAAAATATTCTAAAAAGGGAAAGTACCAAAGAAATAGAACTTATATATAAAACCAGAATACATAACTATGAGTGAGATTGGAAAATAGATTGTGTGGCTGTGTTGACTGATTGTGGATCCAAAATAGGGTTTTGTTGTATCACTGAAAAAGGCCTATGGATATAGACAAGGGTGTGGTGCACTAGTGTCCTAAGGGAGCATCGATATCCTATCGATGATAAATCTCCAAAATTGTTATTATAGTTTTGCCTTTGCTTGTTTACTATATTTACCTATGTAGGAGCCTTCAATCCATCATGAAAACCATTATATATTTTTTCCTTCACTTGTTAACATATTTAAACAGATCAAGAGGACAAATGCAATCATAAGATAAAAATGGTTTAGTGGTTGAAGTTGTGTTTGACCTAACACTCCTTGTGTTGAGTGTTGCCTACATACCAATACTCCAAAGAGGGATCAAAATCCATGCAGTTCTTCCATGTTAAGATGGTGTGTGTGATGAGACTGGTGAAAAAATTTAAATAATGGTGCAGTCTTGATATGATTAAGTGTTTAAACCATGACTTATAACCTTAGAGGTGTATTCAAACTTTAGCTTATAGCTACTAGGGTTGTATGTATTCATAATTGGGAGAAAATGGGGAATTTGATCTCAATGTGCAATTAAAATTTTGGTGATTTTTTAATATGGAAGCTTCTTGTGTGCAAAATAGTTTGAAATGTGGTTTTATAGTGATATTTTAGAAATTCCATTGGACAGTGTTTGCTAAAATTGTGGGATGACAAGTTACATGAATTTAAATTTGAGCAACTAGTCGTTATTTGGTGGGAGGATGATGTTGGTGGAACTGGACAATACTCAAGAGCAGGGTTGTCCAAATATGGTGGCCTTGTCCAGAGGGTAAGAACAACTAAAATAAAAGTGGGGATCAGTCTCAAAGTGAGTTTAGGTTTTCTAGAATATTGGATAGGGCTATTTTGAGGTCATTGGATGCTTGTAGGAATGGGTCATCTATAATAAAAGTGAAATACACGAAATCAAAAACCATGAAATGAGACATAATCTAAATACATAAAAAAATGGTCATAAATACATTATTTTAAAAATAAATATTAATTTATATGTATACACTAAACCTATAAAGTTAACTCATACCCATATATATATATATATATATATATATATATATATATATATATATATATATATATATATATATATATATATATATATATATATATATATATATATATATATATATATGTCCACCAATTAAATAAAACTTTAAGTATTTAGCTTAGCCTTACAAACATGGTTGGAAAGGAAGATTACAAACAGCAATTCAATTGTATTGAGTGAAATCTTGTAACATATAATAATGTTGATTAAGAGTTTCTTCAACTTGGCTTACATTCCACACCAAACCTACAGAGCATCATTCCTCAATTCTAGGCCTTCAACATTCGTTAGGGGAGAAAATAGTTGAACATCCCAATCAATGCCAATAATAAAATATTTTTCTATCTATTTATGTTGTCTTAGTCCGACCTTGGAAATTTGAGTGTGTGAGGTAGGATGTGTAGTTTTTATTGTACACGTGACATTAACATTAAGGAAGGCTTATGTACAAATGTAATAAAAATGGAATAAGTTAACCAACCTATCTTCTATAGGAGATATGTTTTTTTTATTTGGCCTCTTGTAGTTGTTATGGTAGACGAGGTCAAAATTTTCATTAGCGTTGAAATATTCATCTTGTGATTTATGCAAGAAGTACAACTAGAATAAATCTATTTATTGGCTTGTTGGCATTACTACTATAAAATATTCATAATTAATAAAAATGAATTTCAATTGGATTACGCCATTCAAGTGGGAAATAATCATTTTTGCACTGAGAATTTATTATGCTTGTCAAAATTCAAATCTAGAAACCAAATCATTAATTTAAATATATATATATATATATATATATATATATATATATATATATATATATAAATATATATATATATATATATATATAAATTTTCAAATTTTATAGAAATTAAAATTATATATTTTGATGAGCCTCATGCCACAATAAACCCTGTCAATTTTTTAGAAAAAACATTTATTACATGGATTTTCAAAATTTAATGTTAATTGCTTTAATTTTTCTTTTTAAATTTTATATTTTTTACTAAAAATAATTTTAAAGAAATTATCATTGAAATGTAAAAGTGTAAATATTGTCATTAAAAAGTATCCCAAGTGGTGGGAAGACTACAATTGGTTTATTTCCACCTCAGTGTTTCGATATCAACCCTGACTTGGTTATCAATAGCTATTTTCCACTAATGTTACATGAGAGATGCTCAATAAGCAATAGAATACTAACAACACCTACTCTTTTTAGTCTAGGAGATTCTAAATCGTCTTATCTATTGTGGTGGAGCCTAAAAAAACCATTTTTGTTTGGTGCCTTTTATACCAAGGTCTACCTATGGGAGATAGGCTTCTTCACATGGGGACTCCTTCTCCTAGATGTTTTGTTTATGGTCATTCCAAGTCTCTTATGCACATATTTTGGTTTTGTGTTAGAGCTCAAGATGTCTGATAATTGATCACTCCCATTTTAAGCCTTTTAGTCTAAAACCTTTTTTTGGAACATTGCCCTCTTAGGAGACTTTGCCCTCTTACATACAGGATACAAGCAAATATGACATATTTATGAATTGAAATTCTTTTTACTCTTTAGAAAGACAAGAATGCAAATATCTTTAATGAAGACTACTTAGACAAAAAAATTACTATTGCTAATAGAATCCTTCTTTATTCTATCTAATGTAATGCTACAGATTCAAGTTCAGGCCAAAAAAGTAACCCTTGAGGTGGGGCATCTTCTTACCCTCAGGGGTCTTAGGGTAATGCCCTTGCATGGTCAACAGAGTGCCCCTCAAGGTTCCTCAAAATCACTAGAACCGTGAACATGAGTGGTGTGGTCATGGTCATGGCTGGTAAAGATCTCAAATCCATTTTTATTTCTCTACCCCTCCACCTCCTCCCCTTTGGATATTTTCTCCTTTTGGAGGGGTATAGAGGTTGACCTTCACTTCATACTAATGTTTGTCACCCTATGTTTAATCCTCCATGTAGAAATGCTCAAGGGAAGTTCTCCAGGGTGGTACTTAGAATCTTGCCTCCCTTGGATAGGCCAAAGAAGGTGAAGAAGAAAAGAAACAAGATAATGGATAGAACATACCTAATATCTCTTCCTCTTATGAAGGAGGTTGGGGAGACAATCCCGATAACCTCTATTGCTTAAATAAATTAGTTATTTTTATCTCGTTATGTTGATGTCACTACGATTCTAGTTTAACTATAATTTTAATTTCTCAAATTAATTTTTACTCAATGTTTATGTGTTTTTTTTGGAATGTACTATCATACCACCATCATTTTGAAAGAACATATAATTTTTTTTTTCAAAATAAAATATAACATATTTTAATAACAAAATTATTAAATAAAATATAATACAGTAGCTTCACATATTTTCTTATATTTTCCTCTCTCTTTTATATTGATTGGCGTCTAATAATTTGAAATCCTTCTCAAAAATTATTATTTTTTAATTTTTAATGTTATCCTTAAAATTGGTGAAAAAATTCGAATCATAACATAAATTATTTTATCAAAAATAATATATAATATGTGATTGACAAGCTTGTTTGGGACATAAAAAAGAAACAAAGTTTGCACGCAACATAGAAATCAAAGATGACGTACAACTAATTTAATATAAAAAAAAATAAAATTCTTCCTTTCTTTAGGAATATCTAAAATTAATTATTTAGATGCTTTAAACCTTATTGGCTAATCAAACAACTCCAATTACAAATATATTACAGCATAAAGGCTTAGTCATAGTCAAGATACTCGTGCTTTGTTTGTCTTCAATTATGGTTATATCTTATTATTTATGTTTACACATTTTTGTTATTAAATGGCCTTCCTTTGTTGTCTTTTCAGTGTCTTTTGATGCAAATACATTATGTGAATATAACCTTCATATATATATATATAAACAATATGAACTAAGATAAATTATGATAGTCAATTCAATCTTTAATGATGGGTTATCTTGGGTGACCATTGCTTAGAAGTTTATGGTGATTGAGTGATATAAAATGATATATTATTGTTAGAATTATAATAACATAAACAATATTGATTATATTTAAGAAATGGAAAAATGTTTTACTTTAACTTATTTTAATATTATTTAATTAAATATAATAATTTGAAAATAATTAAAAAATATATATTTCATTTTTGTTTGATGATAATATTTAAAATGTACAAATTAACTTACAATTATTTGAGATTTCACCCAATTTTCAATTTAAGAGGAAGGCTTAATTTAGTATGATTCCTTATTAATTAACAAATGTGATATTCCCTTGATTGGCATAAGTTTCTATTGATGGTGGATTTTCTCTCATTTCTATCATTCTTAATTGCCTATTTTGCATTTATGTAAGGATTTTATGGACCATATTAATGGACACTATATTTGTCTAGAAAGGAATATTTGAACCATATTTTGTATAATATAATTATTAAAAAAAATTGGAGCTTCTCATACATTAAAACGTAGAGAGAAACATATCTTTCTCTTACAACTGTGTTGATAATTAGATTGATTGGCCATTGGAAGTTTATGAATCCCTTACACTTAATTTTATTTGGTATTTAGGATTTAATTTAATTTTCCTAAAATATATAGAAAGAGATAAACTTTAGACTTTTTAATGTACAACCCTCAAGAAGATGGATATATTTGAGAGGATTATTTGTAATATAAAAGAGTTTTTTAATGCATAAATAATGTCATTAATGGGATGAATCTTTAGTTAATCAATATAAGATGGTCATAGCTTCAACTTTGTTTCATAATATCCCTTGCTTAAGTGTAACAAGCTCTATACTACAACTAAACCTTGTATGTTCTCTTCACTCATGTTGGTTGTGTCTGCATCTACCACCTATAAATTTGAATTCAAATAGAACTTTTATAGGGAATATATTAGAATTTAGCCCAAATGTGGTTTTCTAAGATTCTCAAGGCATAATAAGATATGTTTATGCGAAAAAATATTGACCCAGTAACCTAGGAGAGATATCAACTATCAAGCAAGGTCTCTTTTTGCCCAAAACAAAAGAGTGAAAGAGGTTGGATAATTATAGTTCATAAAGAAAAATTATAATGTCTAACTCAATGACAATACTTGCATCTATTGCAATAATTTCAAGCTACCCAAACAAGTATTCCTATAGTAATAGCTTCCTAATGCAAAACCTTATGGACTCCATCAGAGAAAGGAGGCAACAAAATCTATATAGTGTATCTTATTGACTCTATTATAACAAAGGAAGATAAAACCTCTCCAAAAATTACCTTACAAATGCCTTTAGATTAGAAGCATCAATTTTTTCAAAAAATGCATTACTAGCCAACTTAGATAGAAGATAAAACACCGCCTCTTCAAAATGTACCTTACAAACCCTCTTAGACTAGAAGAAAATAAACCTCTCTCTAAGTAAACATAATGCCTTCAATATTTGCATAAATTTAAAGCTACCCAAGCATATCCTTCTGGAGCAACATGTTCCTAATGCAATACCTTATGGACTCCTTCAATAAATGAGGCAACAAAATCTATGTACCTTGTGTCTTATGTACTCTCTTATAATAGAGCAAGATAAAACCTCTCCACAAAGTACCTTACAAATCCTTTTAGATTGGAGGCAAACAATTTTTCCAAATAATGCCTTATGAGCCATCTTAGAGAGGAGATAAAACACTTCCTCTTCAAAAGGTATGTTACAAAATCTCTTCAACTAGAGGCAAATAAACACTTCTCTCTGAGTAAACATAATGCCTTCAATATAGTAGATGAAAAATAAGATGAGGTGAGAGGTCTTCTTTTCTCTAGGAAGGGTAATGAACTCTTTTTTGGTATAAATTTAAGAGGATTCTCAAACCCTTTGATTGATTTTTCAAAGGTAAAGATAATACAAAGAGTATTTGGTACACATGGTGTAAGAATCAACAAAGCAAAAAAAGGATGTATCCTAGGCTTGACAGATTCTATGTAAATAAAGATTATATAAGATTAAGTTAGTTATATTTTCAATAATGCCTAATATTATCTTGTATGTTGCTATTGTCTATGCATATATATGTTTGTGGAAATAACATTAATAATTGACAAATTCAATATTAGGACCTCATTAATCATTAAATCATGATTTATGTTGATGAGTCCTTAAACATTGATTTTGTTAGTAAACTTTATTTGGATAGCTCATTGAACTTATAACATTATTTGGTTATGGAACATTCAAGAATTCCTAAGTGTAAAATTAAGGGTTAGATATTGGGTAGTATTTACTCTGGTTTATTTGATTATGTTGTATCCTTAGAAAAAAGAGATCTTGCCTTAAAAAATAAATCATAGCATGACATCTTAAAAATATATCATAGCATGATGCCTTAAAAACTAGGATGTATAGACCCTTAACATCAATTATAGAATAATTATGAAAGTTAATCATTGTTACTCATAAATATGCACTAGAATATATTCCTTTTTGGTCTAATAATCCCACCTTATTGCATATTGATCTCATGTTAAACTCATTGTTATAAATCTAGCACTTTTAAATGATGAAACACACTTTGACATTGGACACCTTGTGTTGAGGTTGTGTTTAATTCTCAGTATAAAACTTATGATTCATACTTTTATTTTTCATAATAAAATAGAAAATAGATTGATTTTGGACCTTAGATTATGAACCTTAATATCGGATGGTTTATGAATGGTATATGTAGATCCTTGTTTTGTACATATCATTAGGACCTAATTAGAATTGTAGATGCTTTTAAAAGTAATATCATCTTATGATTGATGAGTTTAAGGGCCTATGAGATGATTGGCTATCTTTTAAATTATGAAATAAATTATGTACTTAAATATTAGAACTCTTTATGAAGTCATTACAAGAGTACCCAATGACTGTAGTTCCCAAATATACTTGGGTACTAGAGTTAGAATTCATTTAGGGTTCCACATATTATTTTTCATATGCATATACCTCAGTACTCATTATGAATCTTATATCATTATTTACCACATTGCCGTAGGGAATTACATGCGTAATTTTTCTATCTACATGGATTCTCTCAAATTTATCAATTTATTGCATCTTGTACCTTCATGAAAGGGTAGGGCCACTCTCAATGAATGAGAGTTGTGTGGAGGATCTGAAAGGATTTGTGGTTGGAGTAAAAACACATTAATGATTCTCTCCCTATTTTTTTCTATATAGTCTTTCAACGATAGTGATGCTTTGTAGAACTCTGGTGAATTTCTTTATGAGCATGTGTTCACATATGACTATTTTGGACAAACAACTATATTTATTGAGTATTGTATTTTTACTTGGGAAAATGAAATCATGTAATTTTAATGACAGTATAATCAATTTAATATGTTTTTTAGCTGGGTAAGTGCACAAAGTTGGGAGACAAAAAGTGGCCTACTTGTGGACATGACTTTCCTGAAATTTCAAAAATTTGAACTTCTGTAGATAATTTGAGATATCTATACTCCAAATTTGAAGATTGCATAATAAAATTAAATGTCATATTTTGATTCTAGTCTCCAAAACACTATTTTTAAAAATGGTTATGTATAATTAGGTCAAACATCTAAAAGTTGAAGAATAACTCCTATTTTTTAAGAAAATAGAGTAGATAGACGGTCATGTGGTACACCATTTTTTTAGCAGTATTTAATATTATTTCAAACCATTTGGTAAAAATTTAGATAAGATAGTCTAGTTTGTGACCTATATCTTTTTATATTTTTAAAATGAATACTTGCTTTTTTATGAATTTTTAAAGTAAATAGATCCTGAAAACTGACAAAAATGGATAGTCGTCTATGTGACACACCTAACTACTTTTAAAAAAATGATTTTTTTTTTTTTTGAATGTGTGTATAATTAGGCCTAGTGTGTGGCCATGTAACTTTTTTTTCATTCGGATCAATGAAAGACATATTACATGAACATGTATAGGCATGTATGTTTACGACATCTAGTGGCCTAAAAGAGGTATAGTTGGAAATCAACATAGTTTAAAACCTTAAATTAGTCCAAAAATTATAAAAATAATATATTTAGAAATATGAGAGCGTGTTCGTCATGATGGTATTAATTTTTTTAATTTTCACATTGAAATTCTTAGTGTATTTGGCAATCAAAGTTTAATTTTATTATTTTTAATCATAACTCTCAGAACTTAATTGTACATTGACAGTCCAAGCCTTTAGCTTGGGAATCCAAGCCATTACCAATCCAAAAGGCATAAGAATTCAATTCATATTCAAATAGCGTGATCGCTTTAATGTATAACATGATCACGTGATTGTAAAAATAATAATGTGATCACATTACTCTTATTTTGTACATTAAAGCAACGAACATGTAGATGGAGAGAATTTCAGTTAACAGGTAACATGATCACATTATTAATGACACGATCATGTTCATGTTATTTTTCACATAAAATCATGTGGGAGTTGGACATAAAGGCAACTTTGGCCAAAAGCTTATATTTACTACTCTAAATACAAAGTATAAGTTTACATTTATATTGTTACATTTATTTTATTATACATTGTATTTATTTTAGTAAATATGGGTAAGTACACCAAATTGGGGGACAAAAAAGGTCCTACCCATGGATTTTTTTTTTCCAAAAATTTTAGAAATATGAAATTCTACAGATAATTTGAGATGGCTACATTCAAAACTTGAAGATAATATTAAAACATGAATTGTAGAATTTTGAGTCTAGTTTCCAAAAAAAAAAAAAAAAAATTAAATGGTTAAGTATAAATAGGTCAAACATCTAAAATTTGAAGAGGACTTCTTGTATTTTTTAAGAAAATATAGTAGACAGATGGTTGTATGGCCCACCATTTTTTGAGCATCATTAAATATTGTTTGAAACCTTTTGGTGAATATTTAGATAATATCTTATAGTGTGTAACGAACCTTTTTTTATATTTTTTTGATGAATAATTTTTTTTATTAATTTTTTAATTAAGTAAATCCTAAAAATTGACAAAAATTGGATAGCTAGCCATGCGGCCCATCCTAACTACCCAAAAAAAATTAAAATTTGATTTTTTTTAAACATGTGTGTAGGATTAGGCCTATTTTGTTACCATATGATTTTTTTTTGAAATTGGATCAATGAAAAAATAATTAGATAAACATGAATAGGCATGTATAGGGGTGGCATGTATTGGCTTAAAAAAGGTGTAGTTAGAAATAAATATAGTTTGAACCCATAAAATTGCCTAAAAAATATTAAAATCATATATTTAGAAAGAGGACAACATGTTCATTGTAACGATAATAATTTTTCAAATTTTTATGTTGAAATCCATAGTGTATTTGGTGATTGAAGTTAAAATTTGTTAGTTTTTCTCAAAACTCTTGGTCTCAACTGTAGATGCACAGTCACAAGCCTTTGGCTCAAAAATGCAAGCCATTTTTGAGCCTAAAGGTTCAATTTTCAATTCAAATTCAAATAACATGTATGTATTATTATAAACTCAAATAATGTGTACACATTGTATAATGTGTACACATTGTATAGTGTGTTATACAATACGTATGCATTGCTTTGTTATATAACCAAAACCATCTCCATGAGTATGTGGTAGTTGTACGTGAAGCCAACTTTGGCCATAAGCTTAAATTTACTACTCTAAATGTTAATTATAAGTTTACATTTACATTTATTTTATTATACTTTAAATTTTTTTTAGTAAATATAAGAAATTAGGGTCACTTAACATCTAATAGAGTTGGTCTCATAGTTGCATGCCTTATGATGTGGAAAAAAGTTTTTCAAAATCCAATCAGGTCAGTACTTAGGCATTTTTAGGGTTTAAGTATTAAACCTAGGGATTTTAGGACATAATTTTTGCAATTGATATCCATTTTTGGTAAACATATAGTCATTTTTTAAGTTTTTATGCCTTCTAGATTGATTTATAGCATTTTTAGGAGTCTTAGGTTTGTCAAAATTGAAGTTTTTAAACCACTCACTTTGAAATTGATGCAAATTGGTGTTATTGGGATAGTATAGGTCACATTGATGATATACACACATCAAACAATCACTTTACATGTTAATTTCACTTGATCATCATCCCTCCCTCATCCTTGATCACTTCCTATTCATTCCTCATTACCCCTAATCACTTTCTCATCAATTTTGATTATCCCTAATCACTCCCTCATTGACCCTAACTATCCTTAGTCATCTATAATCAATCCCTTATCATCCATAATCACTCCTCCATTGACCCTCACTATCCCTCATCATCCTTAATCACTCCCTCCTCATCATTCATCATACCTAATCACTTTCCTCATCCTTCATCATCCATAATCACTTATTCATCCCTATTCACTCCTTCCTCATCCCATCTCATTCCTAATCACTCCCTCATTAACCTTCATTGTCTCTCATCATCTCTAATCACTTGAGATTATCATCCCTAATCTCTCCTTCATTGACTATCACCATCCCTCATCATCCTTGATCATTCCCTCCTCATCCCTCATAATCCCTAATAAATCTTTCTTCATCCCTTATCATTGCCAATCATTCCCTCATTGACCTTCACCATCCCTCACCATCCTTCATCACTCCATCATTGACGGTCACCATCCCTCACTATCCCTAATCATTCCCTCATCATCTAACATAAGTATATACTTTAAATATATCTTTGATTCCAATCATATGTTGTTTAATCCATTATAATATAAATTAACTCTTTTCTAGGACTTTTTGTGTTGTCAATACCCATTTATGATAGTCAATTTTATTATTGAATGAATTGGATGATCTTCCAAATTTATAGTCAAGTAACATAAGTAATAACACAAAATAGAGTCTAAATTTTAGTTCAAAAAATTATCTTTGTTGTGTAGCTGACTAGATGAAACTTTATTCAGTTCCACCTTTGGTAGTTTGGTTTAAAAGATAAAAATTAAACACAAATCTCTTGTATAATTTTCTAACCTTGAGAAGATTTGAATCAAAAGCAATTTTATTTAGTGTTTCCCATTCTTGTATGACTTAAATCTTGGTCAGGTTCACATATGCACTCCTTTTGTGTGTAATATGTCCCAAATATTTTATCTCTTGCATGAAAAATGAAAATTTATTCATGTTATCATAAAAATTTATTTCTGTAAAATGTGAAACACTATTTGAACATGGTGTAGATGTTCATCCCATGTTTTCTAAGATTAAGATGTCATCGGGGTAGATTGAATAAAATGATTTAGGTAAAGGGTCTAAGGATGTTGTTCAACATCTTGAAATGAATGAATTTGTTACATGATTTAACCTAAAAGGCACAACCAACTAGTCAATCAATCCTTTATTTTTAAGACTATATTCCAAATGTCTAGAGGTTTAACATGAATATGATGTTACCCAAACTTCAGATCAATTTTGGAAAATAATTCTACACCATGGATATGGCATAAAAATGCCTTAATGTTTAGATTAGGATAGTAGTTATTCCCTTTAATCTTGTTAAGATTTTTTTAATTGATTCACAACTTTACCACAAACACAAATGGGCTTCTGTAAGGCAATGATTTAGGCATGATGTGTCCACTATCCATGATTTCATAGATCTACCACTTGATCTATTCATTATATATAAATGATATGTTGTATAAAGAGGTTTTAGGTAGAGGTAGTTATGGGATCACATCAATAATATTGTTTGGTGTATAATATGTAGGAACTTATTTAGGTGACTGAAAGATATCCTTGTATTTATCTAGTTTATGGTTCAATTATTTTGTCTTTGTTATTGTTGGATAAACCACACTATAATATGGTGACATAAGGATGTTATTACATTTAATTATTATTATAAAGAGTATACTTCTTACTATAACTGATAATATTATTGCACTTCCTGACACTAATGACTGAAAGCTTATGAACTAACTAAGAGATAAGGTATTTCAGATCATGACAATCTATCACAACATTTCAAGGATTTAATTCATAGACTACATGTCAATGGTAAATATATGGTTAACCACATGTAAAACAACAAACACCTCTAATGGTGAGACATCACAAAGTATTGCATCTTTAAAAAGATTGATTTTGTACACCAAGTGACACTACTAGGTGATCCATTTCTCAAGGCCTACACTAGACAATACACTAGCATATTGTTATGGATGATGTATAAATTTCAAGTTCAATTTTTGAAAATATGCTTTAGGATAAATTAAATTCTTATGAATTCCATTGGAAATGATGAAGTGTATCAGCTTACCATTGATCTACATTTGTTAATGAAACAATATTTTTAATTTATATAATTTCTTGTTGGGGGAAGTAGAGATATTTTTAGTATAGACCATATCATATGGTTCATAATCTATTATCTACTTACCTTTTTATAGTGCTAGATAACTTTACCTACTTCTCAAGATGTGAAAGTAGAGAGCTCATAGTGTGACACTCTTCATTAGATTGAATATTGAAGTTATGAATTAAGCACCCCTTTTCAATCTTGGACTACTTATTCTATTCATTTGAAAATTATTTTCAATTCTATGGTATGATGACTCAATAAATAGACATACAAATAGAAGGCCTTCAATGTAATTATTCAGATCATAAAAAGTCCTCATATGGAAAGTAATTGACTGGTTTTAGAAAATCACATAGCTTGGTGATCCTCATGTATTTACTACCCATTTTTGGTGCTACGGTGGTTTTACTTGATTTTCTTTTTTTGGTGGATTTCCAATTGTGAATTACATCATTTCTAATAGGCCCATTTTTTTTCATTAGCGTTAAATATTTATGTTTCAAATTTTCCTCCACATCATTTTGATCACTATGTCTTATATTTTAGCTAGCACTCAACTCTCTACTTATAGCTCCTAACATTGTTAAACCCCAACAAAATACCACCATCAAGGTATTGGATGGAGTGATTAAGTATGAATAGGGATGAGGAGTAATTGAGTGGAGATGATGAGTAAATAAGAATGATGAAGGATGGTGAGGTTCAATGAGGGAGTGATTAGGAAGGATAAAGGAGTGATTAGGGGTGGTGAGGGATGGTGAGGATTAATGAGGGAGTGATTAAGGGCGATGAGGGATGAATAATGAGTGATTAAAGATGATGAGGTATAATGAAACTGTGATTAGGGATGATGAAGGATGGTGAGGGTAAATAAAGGAGTGATTAGTACTGATGAGGGAGCAATTATAAATGATGAGGAATGGTGAGAATCAATAAGGGAATGATTATGGATGATGAGGGAAGAGGAGGGATTGATTAGGGATGATGAATTGGTGATTAGGGATGGTGAGAGCCAATGAGGGATGATTAAGGATGATGAGGGATGGTGAGAGCCAGTGAGGGAGTGATTAGGAGGGATGGTGAGAACCAATGAGGGAGTGATTAGGGATGATGAGGTAGTGATTAAAGATGATGAGTGATGGTGAGGGTCAATGAGAGAGTGATGAGGTATGATGAGGGACAAAGAGTGATTAAGGATGATGAGAGGGATAGTGAGGCTCAATGAGGTACTAATCAGGGATGATGAGGGAGTGATTAAAGATGACTAGGGATAATGAGGGTCAATAAAGGAGTGATTAGGGACAATGAATAATGATGAGAGAGTGATTAGGGGTGATGAGGCATGAGTAAGAAGTGATCAAAGATGAGGGAGTAATGATGAACAAATGATGTGTGTAGGTCATCAGTGTGACTTATGCTATCCCAATCACACCACTTTGCATCAATTTCAAAGTGAGTGATTTGAAAAATTTAATTTTTATAAACTTAAGACTCTTAGAAATGCCAAGAATCAATTTGAAAGGCACAAAAACCTAAAAAATGACTATATGTTTATCAAAAATGGATATCAATTACAAAAATTATGCCCTGAAATCCCTAGGTTTAATACTTAGCCCCTGAAAATGCCTAAGTACTGACCATATTGGATTTTAAAAACTAATTTCCACATTGTAAGGCATGAAACTGTGATACCAACTCTATTAGATGTAGAGTGGCCCTATTTTCTTGTATTTATTATAATAAATTTAAAGTATAAGAAAATAAATGTAACCTTATGCTTAACATTTAGAGTAGTAAATATAAGCTTCTAGCCAAATTTATCTTCATGTGTAAATCCCACATGCTTTTATGAGCAAAATAATAGGAACGTGATCATGTTATTAATAACATGGTCATGTTACCTGTTAACTAACATTTGTTCCATATACATATTTATTGCTTTGATGTGTAAAACAATAGTAACATGATCACATTATTATTTTTACAATAATGTGATCACGTTACTATTAATGTGATCATGTTATACATTAACACAAACATGTTATACATTAATGTGATCACGTTATGGCTTGGTAATTATCAAGCCATAATTTAAATAATGTGATCATGTTATATCAATAACACAATCATATTATTTTAATAACACAATCACATTATGTAAAATGTCCATGAAATTGTCCCCCAACTCTATGCACTTACCCATCTATAATTATATTCTGAATGATTATTGATTTTGTATTGTATGGCAATACTATGAAAACTATTATGTGAATGTAATTGCAAAGGAACATTGAAATTGCTTAACTATAATTTTGTTATCACATATGTTTGGACTATGACAAACATAGTTACATTATTATTTACTCTAACTAATAAACATAAGCAAAGGAATTAGTAAGAAACCTTTTATGATGACAACATGAAGAAGAAGAAAAAATGTACTTTTTTCCAATCCCTGATCGGAGGGTTCTGACAGTTTTTTCTAAGTCATTCCTTGTCACTTTGGGAAGGAAATATTTCAAAAATAATATGAAGGACCTACAAATACAAGATAAAAAATGTATCAAAAATTTCAAAATTTATAGAAATTAAAATTGTATATTTTAATGAGTCTCACACTACAACAAACCTTTCAAATTCTTTGTGAACTGCTTATTACATAGACTTTCAAATTCTAAGATAAATCACTTCATTTTTTAATTTTTAGATTGTACATTTCCTACTAATTTTTTTATATTCAAATATGAAAATCAAAATGTTGAATTAAAATATGAAAATTGGAATGTTAAATTAAAATATGATAGCTAACCAAGACCATAATGTGGAAGCTTCACATCTTTTCTTATACTTTCCTATCACTTTTGTATTGATTAGGATCTAGTAACTTCACATCTTTCTCAAAGATTGATAATGTTATCCTTCAAATTGGTGAACAAATCTGAGTCATAAAATAATTTATTATATCAAGAAATAATGTATTAGATTGACAAGTTTGTTTGGGATATAACAACTTAAATAAAGTCTACATGCAATAGAAATCAAATTCTTCACAAAACTAATACTTTTGTGTTATTTTTGAGATGTGCTCTCATACCACTTATCTTTTTTTAGATAACATGTAATATGTTTCTTTCTTTTTGAAATAATATATGATATGTTTCTAAGCAATATCTTTAGAGTTATGGGATCATGGATCAACATCACCAACACAATTAGATATTGGTTTCTAATTGCTTCAAACATCCCAACATAGTTTGGAGATTTGGAAAGGAATGGATTCTACCTGATCAATAACCGGTCCACATTTTGCAGCCTCTCAATGACCAAATCAGTTTGTATTATCTCTAAAGGTCTTATAGTATAATAATCCTTAGAGTTGAACCTCCTTCTATTTTTCTTACTATGTTGACATGCCTTGAAAATTGTATTTGTAGGTTTAGTGAAAACAAGAATCTTATATATGGACAATTATTCAATCTTGTTCCCATCATCTCATTGAGCACGATCTCTCCTATAGTGATGGAGAAGATGAGTTAGCATGGGGCAATTGTATATCAAGAGAGTACATGATAGTAGAAGATTATTTCTCCCTAACTCAATTAGTTGACTAGCCTCTTAATTACATCTTTAAATAGTTTTGTGTTCACCATTTGTGGCCTAACGTCTGGTTCTTCTTATGGTTATTTCTTCATGGTAAGAATCTCATAGGGGATCAATTAGTTAAACGAGGTGTCAACGGCCCTTTTAGATGTGTTTTATGTTGAAATAATGATGAAAACATGTCTCATTTAATTTTCTCATGCTCCTTTAGCACCAAATTATGGTAGCTTCTTGAAGATCTCTTGAATATACCCTGGTCTGCCTTATCTTCCATCATTCAACCTCTTCAGGAATGGAAACACCTCTTCTAACTAGATGATTTTTCTAATCAAGTCCTTTAGATAGGTGTGTTTTCCCTCATGTGGAACACATGGAAGGAAAGTAATACTAGAATTTTCAACCAAAAGGTCACTGATAGTTCATGGATTTGGCTTTGTATGCTCATTTATATCAGAGAATATGTTCTTCATTTGCTGAAGTGCCCAAGTGATCTTCATCAGAAAGGAGAACTAATTTTGCTAAAACTTCATATCCCTTCTTTTTAGTCCAGCTTTCAGTCAACCCCCAAGACTAAGGACCCATTGTACTTCCCATTCATGACTTTAATCGAATTTATACTGATCGAGCTTCCAAAGAAAATCCATGTAGTGTGAGTATAGGGGGTTATGGTCAGGACCTTGACAACTCTATATCCTTCTTCCTTTCTACCAAAATAGGTATCAATACCAATAATAGTGTTGAAGGACAAGTTATCATTGAAGGCCTTAGTGAAGCTTGGAAATTGGGGTGGAAATAGATACAGATGATTATTGACTCGAAAATATGGATTTAAATGCTATCTTAACCCTATATTTACACTCTAAAAGGATGGAGGATGAGTCAAAATTTTCAAAAAATCCATTATCTCCAAAGAAATTTTGATAGAGTTTTATTAATGCACACTTCTAGGCAGTTCAATAAGGTGGCTGATGCTCTCTCTAATTGGGCTCTTGATCACTCCAATTTAAAAGGCTATGGTCTTCCTCCTTTATGGTGGCCTTCTCATCTCAGAGAAGCGTTCTAGTTCATGCTTGCTTTACATGACAATCAACTAGCCAAACCACTCAGAAGCTTTTAGATCTATTTGGGATTTTTTCTTTAGTATGATGGCAATGGTGGCTCTATTCTCTCTGATATTGGTTAATTAGCCTCCAACGTGGGTCAAGTTGGTTGTGTGTTGGTTTTTCCTTTAACCTTGGTTGTTTGCATGAGCCTTAAGTTATCATTTTTATTAGTTTATGGCTCGTACGTGCACTGTCTGATAATTGATCTTCTTAAGATTAGACATGCTTTCAAACATGTCAAAAGGAACAGGGCAAGTACAAATCTTGAACAATTTTGGTAGAAGAAATACCTCTACCTCCTTAAATCTCACCTAAATATAACATCTCTTTAAAATGTTTTCCAAAAAATTTTATATATATATATATATATATATATATATATATATATATATATATAAATGACATGTTTCAATCAAAAAAATATTATAATAAAATGTAATAAATAATCAAAACATAATACAATAGCTTCACATCTTGTCTTATATTTTGCTATATCAATACATGTATTGATTGGAGTCAAGTAACTTCGCATCTTTCTCAAAGATTGTTATTTTTTAATTTATATGTTATCCTTTAAATTGGTAAACAAATCCGAATCACAACATAAATTATTGTATCAAGAATAATGTATAATATGTGAGTGACAAGCTTGTTTGGGACATGTCAAAGGAAACAAAGTCTGCACGCAACTTAGAAATCAAAGATAAAAGTATGATATGTGATTTGATTACAGCTAATTTAACATTTTAATATAAAAATAAATAAAAATTTTCCTTTCTTTACGAATATCTAAATCATTATTTAAATGCTTTAAACTTTATTGGCTAATCAAACAAGTCAAATTACAAATGTCAAAATATTCGTTTCTTTTTAATTAGAACATAAAGGCTTAGTCATAGTCAAAAAACTTGTGCTTTGGTTTTGCTTCAATTATAGTTATATCTTACTATTTATTTACAACAAAAATATATACGATGTTTACACATATTTCTTATTATATGGCCTTCTTTTGTTGTCTTCTCATTGTCTTTTAAAGCAAATATATTATGTGAATATAACCCTCCTTTTTATATATAAACATTTTTTAGGATGACTTATCATAATAAATTTGATTTTTTATGTTTGGTTATTTTCGGTCGACATTGTTTAGAAATTTATAATCATTATGTGATATAAAACAATATATTACTATTATGATTATGAGTAATTTTGATTATATTTAAGAAATGAAAAGATGTTTTTACCTTTACTTACTCCAATATCACTAAATTGTACATGATCATTAACTTACAATTAATTGGTGAAAGAAGGATGCACCCAACTTTTTATCTAAGAGGAAGGCTTTAATTTAGTATTGTTCCCTGTTAATTAATTAATGTGGCAATCGCTTTATTGGCATCAAGTTTCTATTAATTGTGGCATCTCTTTTGTTATAGACTTACTAATTGCATATTTTTCATTTAGAAAGGGATCTTAAGAACCATATTGATGCATGATGTTACTTCGGAAAGGAATATTTGAACCACATTTTTGCATAATATAATTATTCAAAAAACTTATGCAGAGCATTTGAGATATTAAAATGTGAAAATACATATATTTCTCTCACAAATTTGTTGACAACTAAATTGATTTGCCATTAAAAGTTTATGAATCCCTTGCCCTGAATTATTTTTGGTGTTTGTGACTTGATTTTATTTCCCTAAACTATATGACAAGAGATAAATTTTAGACTTTTCAATGTACGACCCTCAAGGAAATAGATATATTTTAAAGGATTTTTTGTAATATAAAAGTGTTTGTTGTGCATAAATAATTTCATTAATGAGATGAATCTTCAGTTCGCCAATATGAGATAGTCATAACTTTAACTTCATTTTTTATTATCCCTAGTTTAAGTGCAACAAGCTTCATAGTACTGCAATCAAACCCTGTGTCTTCTCTTCACTCGTGTTGGTTGTGCCTACCTCTATATTTTTTTATAGAGTTGAATTTGAATAGAAATTCTATAGAGAATCTATGAGAAAGTAACTCAGGTGTGGTTTCCTAAGATTCCCAAGGCATAACAAGACATGTTTATGTTTAGAAATATTGTCCTAATAACCTAGGAGAGACATTAATTGTAAGGCAAGGTCTCTTTTTGCCGAATACAAAAAAGTGAAAGAAGTTAATATTCATAGTTTACAAATCAAAACAATAATATCCTAAGGATAATAATTGCATCCATTGCTTGACATAACCATAGGGGCCCTATCCAAAATGAAAGAGAAATGTTTATTATCAATCAATATGTACAATTTGGAGGGAAATGTGGAAGTATGGGCTATCTAGGTTCATATATGAACATCTCTACTATCGTAACTAATTAAATTCTTATATAAAAAACAACAAAAAAATCTAATAAAAGTAATCATCATGCATAACGCATCAATTTCAAAGGTTTTACGAAAGAGGGGGGTGCACTGACAAAATTCTTAATGTAGAATACACTTATATGCTTCAAAATCTTCAAATCATTAATAATCTTGCCACGAAAAATTGAGAGGGGATTTGATACATTACAAATTAGTTAAAGTAAACTTACAACTATAATGATTATCTCAAATCTAAAAATTAAAAAACCATACAAATATTGAGATGTTGTTTTAAAAAAGATTTTGTGATCTACCTTCTCACTTCTCTGACATCCCAATACATCAACACTAACT
The DNA here is from genome assembly GCA_037957365.1 of Torreya grandis. Lineage (NCBI taxonomy): Eukaryota > Viridiplantae > Streptophyta > Pinopsida > Cupressales > Taxaceae > Torreya > Torreya grandis. The sequence goes on along the minus strand of JARHVA010000726.1, from coordinate 1,894,875 downwards.
TTGTTAAACTAATAATCTACAATATATTTTTTTTTAATTAAAAAATATATTTATAATAATTTCATTCATATTAATTGCTAAACTAATGCCCTCCAATCTGAAGAAGAAAACAAACCCTCTAATAGGCTTGTTAAGTCTTCCAATAATTTTTAACTAATTTCTCATTATTATTAATCTAAAATAACATTGAATATGTAATTGCTTGGTCTAAGTGTTTCTACTTCGCCTTAAGTGTGTGATGTCTTTAACTCCTTTGTTCATTTTTTCCATTACCTATTGCCTTGTTTAGGCCCAGGGGCCTCACCACTTTAGATTTCTATCATTTTTTCATAGAGAAAATGATGATTTTCTTGTCTGGAAAATTTAATGGAGTTGTTACATACCTACTTCAAATCCAAATTTTGACAACAAAATGAGGATAAAGCTTACTCGATCAAGAATTTCGATTGGTAAGTTGGTCCGGTCGAGTCAATTCCTAGGGGACAATAATTAGACTAGTTGAATATGTATGGCTTATTGATTCTAAATAGTTGTCCTCCTCCCTTTATTTCACTATTACGTCGCTTTCACTTGAATCATAATGCTTATCCATTAATAATGGAGTCCACGAACTTCAACGTCACATACCTTTCACAAATATTTCTTTCATAATTGCATTGCATTTACATTAAGGTCTTCACTTTATCATATTGTTCACTACGAACTAGTTTTAGGTTTAGTATCTTATTTACAAGAATGTACTTATTTTTTATATATTATATTGATTAATGATTTGATTATTATTATTTAATTTTTTATAATTAATAATAAATGATTTTAATTTTGTTGTACAATTATATTGTATTTGAAAATTAAAAAAAATGAGTTCAAATTTTAATGTATGTTTAAGATATTATAATTTTTCGATTGCCTTCTCCAAACAAGAAAAAAATTATATGACAATTAAATAAACATCAAATTTAAGTGAAAATCAAAACTAATTTTTTTTTGACATTTCACACAATTACACTCCTTCCACCCCCTTAGCCATCATTACTAAAAAATTGCACCTCTCAACATAATTGTATGGAACTATCAAAATTTTGTGTCTATGATGGATTCTTATAATCATTTGATCTATGCAAAGTGTCCATGGGAGTATGCACACTCTTAATAAGGGCTTTGACCTCCTCGTGCCTGCAACATGCATGCAACCTTGTGATATCCATACGATTATTATAGTACCACAAAACATGCCATGAAGAACTCTAACACTACACAAACACATATGAGCTCCACTCATTACACATCAACTTGCGACATTATGCACTAATTGTATAGCCTTGTGATACCTCTATACATTACTGCAACACCCAAAAACATAGCATATAGGTTATTGATGATTGATAATCGATATCGATATTTCGTATATGACTTATCAAACACATCTCTATTTCAATAAGCATTGTCCTTGATATCTATGCCATAGAAAACATCAAAAAATAATGTTTTAAGATGTTTCCTAGCTCTTAAGACTGACATTTACAAAATACAATGACTATGCAACCCTTTCATACAATTCACACATACTGCATCCATTACATACAATCCTTTACACTCTACCCATGCTATTACTCCATACATGACTACAATTCAAGGTGGTTGTATAGAAGTGCAAAACAAATGTGAAGTTATTTAACCTTTAAGAACAAGTGTTATGCTTGTGATAGAGGATTCTGTTAGGAATTAGTGCTCCATTATAATATTTGTGTGAGTAAATATTGCAGACACTTTATCACTTCCATTTTAAAATTAATATTTAAACAAATTTCTATAACAACGTATAAATTTAACCAGAATTCATAAATTAAACCAAGTTGCCTACACAATTATCTATTTAATCCAAAAACACAATTATGCATCCTGGATTTGGGAAATGCATCACATAAAATCATCTAATTCACTAACAACATCCCAAATTTGGTATCTTATTTGAAAATAGCACCTCAATCATATTAAATCAAGTAAGTGAAAAAAATTAAACATTACAAATGGAATCACAACATGATAATTCAATTTAATTAGCTAATTGAATCGATCAAGCTAATTAAATTTCCCCTAATTTGGAGGTTACATGGAATGCACATGCCATTATTATTGAAAATCAAGAAATTTCACGAATTCTCACATCACCCAACAACTTTTGTAAATTTAAAAATCATAAAATCCTCTTCCTACATAAGGCAAACTGAATGAAATTAGTATAGTGTGCAAGGAAAGTTTAAGATAAATCCCAATGTAAGGTACTCCAAATTCAAGGCAAAATACTCATCTTACTCATTATGTCCCTTGGCATTCAATGTTCCTTCTTCATTTTGAGGACTCACTCTCAACCACACATCTTGATCTAATATCGATGGTCCACATTCAAAGGAGAAGTATATAAATTGAGAGGCACTTCTCTCATCAAAACAAGCTTTTTGTGCTAAGTATATGTTGTTAAATCTTTAATAAAGCTTCAACCAACATTCTAATTATTTATCTAAATTTTCCATAATGTAAGGGGAAATGCAATCTAAATAACTACACAACATTGATCAAAGTCTTTTGCAACTTCATCCAAGCACCATCATATTTAATTTTTGGCAAGGAAGAGAGCAAAAGAAAGGTATACAATTGTATTTGTTTGTCTTCCACTTCATTTGTTTTCCTTTTTCTATCTTGATCAGTCAGAGGACATACGTTTAGGCTTAGTTGTATGCTTTTTAATTTGACTTTGATTTCATACTAATGAAATTAACCTTTTGTGATTATATGTTACATATGACATGCCTAATAGGACTAGCACCCCACAATCCACTTTGAAGACACCTTAGCATCATCTTGGACTGAGATTTGACTCAAACTTTAAGCTATTTCTCCTAATCTCTTTCAAATTCACCAAAACTATCATTTTCAGGATAGAAGTAGAATCACCCTACTAAGTAGTGGAAATGCTTCCAACAATAGCAGAATCACCTTGCTAAACAACATAATCATTTCTTTTATTTGTATGTGTTTATAGAAAGTAATGAAATCATTGTTGGAAATGATGGAATCCTTTTATGTGTTTGTCCATGTTTTCAAAGAACAATGAAATAGTTGTTGAAAATGATGAATTCACCCTATTAATCGATGATATTACTTTGTTTGTATATTTTTGTGTTTATAGTAAATGGTAGAATTGCATCTAGAAACAATGCAAAAGAGCTGTTAAATGGTGGAATAGTTTTTTGTTTTCCTATCAAAGTGTATTTACTGAAATGGTAGAATCGATCCAAGAAATGGTAGAATAAACCTAATAAATAGTGGAAATGCTAAGGGTAATGAAAAAAATTACTTTTTTTCTTTATATCTATTCATGTTTTTTGCATTTCATTAGAATAAACATTATAACTAGTGGAATTATTGGTTTAAATAGTGAAATAGATTATGTGTATATTATGCCCATTTTTTTTGAAAATAGTGAAATCATCTTAGTATTAGCAAAATAGAGATTGATAACGCTGGATTTGTTTATCCTACGAATCAAATTTATGTGTTTTTATTCTCTATTTCTGCATATCGATAGATTTGACATTTATATCAATGATATCACCTTGATTAACAAGGAAATTACTATTTTGTGTTATCTATTCTTTATTTCTACATATTAGTAGATTTGACTTGTATATTGGTGATATCACCCTATGTAGCAATGAAATCATTTCTTGAGACTAAAACAATTAGCTTTTCGACCTCCTTTTGCTTGTCCAAGGCCACATATTAAAACTCTAACTTGTTTGTTTCAATTTTTTATGGTCAAATGTATGGTTTTATTCAAAAAAACACATACAAAACATTTTAGGAATTAATACTAACATGTGTGAATAAATATAATAGTTAGATTATTTAGTGTGATCATGTTAGAAATATATTATTCTTGAGAGAAAATAAAGGTGTTAATATACATCTATATTAGCTTGTATTATTAGTGTGTTGTTTCAACCATGCACTGATATGGGATAATGAAAGTTTTTAGGTGGTTAGTTGTTAGAACAACTAACCTAGAATTGAGGAGTGGATATCTAGAGTAACTCTTATATATGTGTGTGTATTCTTATATTGGATTAATTGTATGATTATAATTGACCAAGAATTCATTCTTCTGCACATTTTTAAGCCTTTGTCTCTCTCTAAATATGGTGTAAAAAATATAGTTGGTATCAAAGGAGGTTTTGTGTGGCCTCTCTGAGCATTGTTGCTTCTTTTTTTCATTGTTTGTTGGTTTGTTATTCAATATTATTAAATACTACCAATGGTTGAATAATGCATACCACTTGTAACCCTATTGGCTCCACCATCCACCTACATCCTTCTCTCCACCCTTTCCATATTATTCATTGTTTGAACATCCCATTGTGTTCACTATATGCATTTAGAAAATTGAAAACAATGTGTGTGTGTGTGTGTGTGTGTGTGTGTGTGTGTGTGTGTGTGTGTGTGTGTGTGTGTGTGTGTGTGTGTGTGTGTGTGTGTGTGTGTGTGTGTGTGTGTGTGTGTGTGTGTGTGTTTTACCATTTATGCACCTGGGTTTGGAAATTTTGTTTTGATCAGGGCTTTACATGTTTAGCTGTGTATCCAATTTCATACCTCGGCTTTGGCTACATCTTGTTCCTAGTTTGCATCTCAGTGTCTCAGTAATTATAGGTCTCCCTAATATCCTCTACATGAGCCCCTATCTTGCCACATTTTTCATTAACATAACTCAACATTGATTTTTCATCTTGCATGTATTGGGATTGGATTGTGAAAATAGTTTCCCTCGTCATTTATTTTGAGGGTCAACTAAAACATTATATGAAATGTTATTCGATGTCTTAACATTGTTAAAATACATGAGGTGAACTCTCATTGAACAAGCAATCGCTGACAATAAATCCCATCTCTACCCCAGTCGCATCCACTCTAACCTAGTTTAGCTTTGCATCAAACTTACATAGTTTTAGATCTATATGGGCATACACAATGAACTTTCATACACACCTCCTCAGATCCATAGACTCAATTGGATCTGATCATATCAGAATCATGGCTTCTATAGCTCTATTAAACATAATAACTTCTTCCTATTCATGATGATGGAAAAGAAAATAGCATCAAACATGGAAAATACACAAGGCCCCTCTCTCAGTGATCACCTCCAAATAGTGAGCTATCATCCCAAATGATGACAATGGAACAATCATCTTTTTATGTTTTTATGTTTATCTTTTTTGAAAAATCTATGGGTGTAATGTTAAGAATTAGTCCTAACATGTGAAAATAAATATATTTTTGGGATTATTTAGTGTGATCATGTTATAAACATATTATTGTTGAGATAAAATAAAGGTATTAATATACACATATATTATCTTGTATTATTAGTGTCTCATTTCAACCACGCACTAATATAGGATAGTGAGAGTTTTTAGGTTGTTAGTTATTTAAAAAACTAACCTAGAATTGAGGAGTGGATTTATATAGTAATTCTTATATATATGTACTCTTATATTAAATTAATTGTATGAATGTGATTGATTGAGGATTCATGCTTTTGCACATTTGTGAGCCTTTAGCTCTCTCTGAATATGGTGTAAAAACTATAAAACATTTAATTTGGTGTAATTAAAAAGAACTCACATTTCCATTTAGTGTTTTAAAACAAACTTCCTTGAGTTTATTTGTGTTTTAGTCTTTGTTGTGGTAACTTGATGTGTGTATGCTCTCCCCTTTCCCAATTTTGAGATCTTGGGTGATCAAATGTACTTTAGTTATCTTTTTTTTTTCCTATCTAAAGAGAATGTTATGCATGCTCTCCTCTTACTCATTCGTTGGACCTTGAATTTTAAAGGTAGCTTATCTTCCCCTTTTTTCCTTTTGGTTACACTAACTGGAATTTACTCCCCAACTATGAGTCCTTTGGGCATGATAACTGAGATTTCATCCCCCAACATATGTACCAACCCCATGTTTTGATGAGGTATACCAATTGAGATCAGTTATTGTAAGAGCTAATTGGAATTTCCTATCAAGGGTTTCATGAAGGTAGGGGGTTTATCTCTAACACCAAGTTATCAGTGATCACTCTCAATGAATAATTTTTTATGAAACTCCACTAATATCTTGTGGTTGGAGTGGTCATGAAGGAAATAAAAGATCTCATAAATCCCATCATTATCCTATTCCATAAAATTGTGCCCCATCATACAACAAGTTATAAAGGGGACATACCTAGATAAGCTTATGTATACTTAGTTTAATATATTTAGCCATAAACGACACCCAATATAAGGAAAACAATATTACCCAAGATTACACATCACATACGGATGCTTAGTGAGGGTGGGGAGACTGATCTATTCACCACTTTTCACAAGTAGTGTTAGGCCCTTGACATGTTAAGTAAAGTATTCATGCCAACACAACATCCACCTAGGCACAAAGGGATCATTTTATTGAGTGGTTAGCCTTTGTGCTTTTTGTATCCAATTGAAGGTTACAGTACATATCATATGCTAGATGGAAAGTGGATAACTATCTTATAGATCTTCAGGACTTATTCAAAGATTTGGTGAAACATGGTAAGTGTAGTTTAAAGTTCACAGAATCATGGAGCCAGCAGTTATGATGACCAAGTTTCAACTCAACACTCAACGTGCAAATTTCACCCTAGTGAAGATGCTCTTGAAGGCTATTTAAGGATCTTGAGATAGAAAAGGTAGGGAGAAAAATTAATTATATCAAATCTCTGGTGAATTGATTTTGAAGCTTTGTAGACATTGATCTAATGGCTATTAAGGCTTAGGAATAGTATGGAGGTCGTTTGGCTCCATTGTAAGTACCCAAGCTCATTTATGAGCCTCTGGGTTGTTAAGTAGTATGAACTAAACATATACTCTGTTATGAACTTTATACTCTATTATGAATTTTGATTAATGTTGAAGAATGTTACATTAAAACATAATGTGTCTAGTTTATATGTCTTTTTGTGTTGATAATGGAACACATATATTTATAATTTCATACTTTTAATACAATTATGTTAAGTAATTTTCATGCATGTTACTATTTTGCATTTTTAATGGAGTCCTTATAAACTTGTATGATGTCACCATCATTTTGTATCGAGAGTGAGTATAGGTTTTGTGCCAAGTCTTCATTACCTTGTAAAGATCATGTGTCTAAGTATGATTAGTTTGAGTAAAAGCAACCTTTGACCCTTTAAGGACATATATGACACTAGGCTTAGTACATGAAAGGTTTGTACCTATGGATCTACCTAAAGATTTTATTTAATTATTTAAGTCCCATTTTAAAACCTTGTACCATAGCATAACTAACCCAACATGGGCCCTGCTTACTTCTCAGCTATACTTCAGGTGAGTGTATAAAACCTGTGCTTTATGTGGATTGGTGTTAGAAAAACTACGTGACTAAATATTGAGTGCAAGGGGAGCATCCCATGCTTACACATGGTAGTAATAAATTGAGAACTAACTAGATGAGTCTTATACAACATTTTGGTTCCATTGCTGAGACCTGTGTTGAATTTTGTTACTATAATGGTGTGATAGAATGATGTACTAACTTTCTCTCAAAAACATCAAGTGTTGGCTACAACAAGTGAAAGATAGCTTTGCATTGAAGCATCTAAACTATAACAGATAAAATCCAAGAAGATGGTTTAAGGATAACCTATATAATGCTCTATATGAGGTATTTTTTTGTGAGTTCCCTAAACATGTGTATTAGTGGTTAGATACATATTCAAACCACAAAAAAAATCTATGAATGATGTTATGAGAGGACAAAGGAGATCCTAGATAAGATTGAGACCCTAGATGTAACTTGGACTGAAGTAGTGGATAAATGGTTGCAAGGAGCCCTAAATAGCTATGTACTTGAGTTCTCAGTCTCAACATACTCGTGCTTTGAGGAAGTAGAGTACTAGTTTTTGCATGACCTTAGAAGCACATTTATGAAGGAGTTTGACACAGAGTCAAAAGACTAATGGTGGATTATGGTTTTGAAACTTTGGTGATGGAAGACTAAAACTCCATTCACATTATGAGTTGTGTAAAAGGGGAGAATGGGATGTGTAGGTGAGGAATAATGGAAGGGGATGATCAAATTGACACTCAAGAGATCAAAAGACAAACCTATAATAAGATATGACACTGACTGATGATAGATATAGAACTTGGAAGTGCCAAGAAAACCCATAGTGAATGGGAAGGGCATGGGGAAGGATCTATTGAAATACAGTATCATGAATATGAGGAATATAATGAAGTGATGAATTGATCTCAACACTTAAAAGGTGTGGAATGTGTTAGGTTCCTATAAAATTTGATGACTATAGATATGCTTGATGTGCTTACCCCTTTTTAACCTATAACACATGCTCACACATTGGATCCCCCACTTGAAGAAAGTATAGAAGTAATTATTAACTTTACTTATGACTCAGATCTTAAATGTTTTACAGACTTAGATTAAAACTTTGTGATTGAAAAAATTATTCCATACAAGGAGGTGAGCGCAACTACCTTTAGACCATTGGGTTCTAGCTCACCACAACATAACTTGAGTGTGATCATACCAACTTAGTTGATGTCAATAATTTAAGGTGGGAAATAACACATAAGAAGTTGCCCGGTACCACAATCAAGTACCACAGTGCTAATGACATCAACTACACCAGTAATAATGATAAGACTAACACATAACCCCATGGTTGTAAGTGTTGGAGGACCATCACTAGGACAAGGATTGGGGGGATAAGAAATTAAAGTACTATCTGCTCACTCATAATATATTATTATGAAATGGTTATGCACTTTCTAGAGTATTGTGTTGTGGAGAATGTCACAAAACATGTGTTGAAGTGTGAACTATAGTGGTGCATATGAGGCATAACCTAATCAAAGTACAAGGTTACTCAGTTTGCAACTACTCTACTTGATTATGCCCACACTTAGTATATAAAATTTGATCCTAACTAGGACAAAGTGGACTATGATGCCCTGAAGTATGCATTCCTAAAATAATTTGACATTCTAAACTTTGAACAATAAAGCATCACCACACTAAAATAAATTACCCAAGGACTCTTAGAGAGTGTGCACCTATATGATGCAAGGTTCAAAACTCTCCTATCAAATCTCCCATATGATATTCACCCTTCCCATCATGCATAGTGGTTCATTGGGGGTTTACTCATTCCATTTTAAAGAGAGCTTTCCATGAAGACTTTTACCGATTCTTGAGAAGTGCTTGAATCCATGTTTAGAGCTAAGGTAGTTAAAAGTGCAAACATAAGGATCAACCCATTTATGGAATCATGAATTTTATCTATGAACTCCCATATCTAAAATCTTATTGCTATCTCTTTGCAGGATGCTCAAAGTAGACTATAGTGTATTGACTATGAAGTAGAAGGCCATAATAGAACCAACAACCTACAAAGGAATGTGTGCACACTGCTTCTAAGCTATAAATTTTGTTGATATGTGCATGATGTATATAACTTAACTTTATTGTAATGTGCTAGCCAAGTTAATATAACCATCTATTATCAGTTATGCAATGCCTACACCCATATCACTATTGATTTCTAGGTGATTGATAAAATATGCAAGAACATGAAAAGAGGCATACAATATGCCACCATAATAATCTAAGGGTAGAATAACCAATGTGATGAGGGTTATGACTAATAAAACAAAAGCTTTGGGATGCAATGAGATTATATAGGGTGAGGTAGAGGATGCAGTGGTAAAAGGTGCCTACTATGCTCATGTTATAAGTGTGGCTCAATACAAAATTATCAATGTCACTGCCCTATACATCCCATGTGTGGGTATTATCGAGGGTCCATAAGGTCAAAGACCTTGACCTATAAAAAAATATGACCTAAGGTAGGCTTGACATAGATAATAGAACATGAATAATTAGGCATGAATAAAAGACATACAAATGGACCCCAAAAACACAACCTATGCACATATAGGTAATCAAAGTGTAGGAAACTATGCATAGTGGATTCACCACTCAACCACCAGTTGTGTCAGTACTTGAGTTACACATAGAGTATGGGGATAAGGGTTATAATGAGTGTATAATGTATCCTGAACCTAAAACTATGCCATACCCAAACCTAATGCACTAGACATACATGTTAAGCAAGTTATGAGTGTCATCTAAAAATTGTAAGGGGAGCTCCAATTAGTATGAGACCTAGAAGTATATGTTATCACCTCCTATAAGAATAAATATGGCCAAAAAATTGAAGTATAAAAATCAATAAAGATCATGTGCCTCCTGTAGATAAAAGGAATGTTCCCCTTTTGAAGAACTTGATCCTAGAGCTTGCAATTAAAAATCAAGTTGACATCACCATGCTATACATGGAGAGGGCATGAGAATTTCGACATACACAAAATGTGGAATAAGACCAAGAACTCTTGGTGGATGCCACTATTGATGGATGGTCTATTTGTAAGGTCCTTGTAGACACGAGCATTGGGGCCAACATCTCGACCAAGAATGCCTAGGAGAAAATGGGTAGACCAGTCTTGAGACCTTCCCCTCATGTAATATTCATGGCCAATAAGACCCAATTATAACTGATCAAAATTATGAATAGCACAATTATATATATCATGGGCACCAACTTTCACACTGACTTTGAAGTAATAAAGTTAGTAGAGCAGGATAACTATCAGTGCTTCTATGAAGGTTATGGTGTTATGTAAACAATACAGATATGTGATTCAAAAATTGATACATGATATTTGAGAATGGAAAGGATAAGGTAGTTATACCTCTCTCAAATGTCCAAGGACCCCCTATATTGAGAGCATAGACATCAAGGATGAAATCAACCAAATCTATAGCATCATGGCACAAGGCACCGAGATTATAGACCTAAATGATCAAGGAATCTTCTCATAAGAAGATGGATAATCAACCTCAGACAACTTCAATATTTCTTATGACCATTTGGTTGAGGAAGCATATGAGACCACTGGTCGATGGTGATGCTTGATGCATACAAAGGAACCAAAAATAGTAAGGACAATATGGGTACAGATTGAGCATGCTTTTAAAAGATGGGTCCTTTACACCAAAAAAAGGGAGACAAAATATTTTTGCCTTAGTAAGGGCAAACTTGTAGTGCTTCCATGATATTAATGGAGTAATCCCATGGAAGACTATGTCTGTGACCTTGAGTCATGCATCCCAAAAGAAGTGGATAGAATAAGTGCACTAGTATACACATTGAAGAGTAATATTGCTCATTGGTGGGAAACATAAAATCTTAGCTTTCCAACTTGGTAATATGTAAAGGCAAGCATTTTCAATAGATTTAGAAAGATCAATGAGGACTTGGACATTTCAACCTATTCTGGTGACTGTAACCCTATCCCAAATGTATGCCTTTATGAAGAAACATGGACTATTTATGGAGAAAACACTGTAAGCAATCTATGGGTACATACCTTCTATAAGACCTTGAAGACTTGGGCACATTCATGGTATGTAGTTAATGATATGCATCATTAAACAACCAACTAGGATGACCTTAAGAATTGGTTTGTCCATACCTTCTCCTTTTCTTTACAAAACCTTGAATTGATTGAGCCATTATAAGTCATTTGAAGGTTAGTATTTGAGGACACTACAATATTGGATAAGTGTCTAAAAGACATGTTCAGTGAAAATGTTTAGCATTCCAAACCTTCTTTAAATAACAAACTCTCAATAGTGACTTTAATTATGAATATGATGACACATGGAAGGCATGCAACTAGAAGAATTTGACAAGGAAAATGAAGTTAGTGTGCTAAGTTGAGGATAACACCCCAAAAGAAGAAGACCCTACCCATTTTTGGGTAGAAATAATTGAGGGAAACAAACAAGTCAATGATTTAAACCGAGAGAAGAATGAACCATACTGAACACCATTAAAAACTACCAAGGTAGATATTAGTTCAGAGGGGGAACCAAAGATAGCCACTCTGGGTACTTATTGGTCTAACATAGAGCTGGCCCGTATTGTTTATCTCTTGAATAAAATACAATACTTATTCCCGTATAACTAAAAGAATATTAAATTCACACACCCATCCCTTAGGAAGATGAATATCAAACTAGTTGATGGCATAAGACCTGTCAAGAAGTGACCCTACAAGATGAACTCAAATATTCATGCTAAAGTTAAGGTGAAGATTGATGGCATGATATCCATAGACGTCATATACACCATGAAGGAATATGAATGGGTTATCCCCATGGTCATTAGCATCAAAAAGGATGGGCACATCTGAATTTGTGTTGACTATAGCCTGTTGAATGCTTCCTATGTAATTGACCCCTTTCCAACTTTATTCATTGATGAAATAATGGATGGCATAATAGGTTTTAAGATATACACCTTTACGAATGGGTTCTCAGGATACCATCAAGTTCATTATGAGGAGGAGGACAAGCCCAAAACCACCTTTGTTACTGAATGGGGTTATTTCACTTGTAACATTATGCCTTTGGGCTAAAGAATGCACCAGTAGTGTTCTCCCTAGTGGTGATCACCACTTTTTTTACTTCATTCACAAGTTCATCCAAGTATATTTAGGTGATTGGATAGTGTATGGGTTAGTGAAAGATAACTATGATAATTTATTCCTAATGTTTGAGAGGTGTAGGTAGTTGAAAATTTCATTAAACCTCAAGAAGTGTGTTTTTGCAATTTTATTTATCACTTTGCTCAAACACACCATCTGGAAAAATGGTTTGCTCATTGATCCAACCAAGATTGTAATCATCCTTCAACTTTAGGCCCCATCAATGTAGAAATATGTTTATCCCTTTCTTGGGCACTATAGGTACTATAAGAAATTTATTAATAATTCTTTTAGTATTGTGGTGCCTCTAGAGGAAATCTTGTGAAAGGCTAGACCATTTTATTGGTGTGTAGTGCAGGAAGATGCTTTTGAGACCCTAAACTAACAATTGTGTTGATATCAAAATTTATTAACTAGTCAAATCCTTTCCATGTCCACATTGATTCCTCTAATATTTCAATCAACACCATACTCATGCAACCAAGAAAAGGAAAAATATATCATCCTATTTATTTTGTAACTAAAAAACTAACCAAGGTAAAACAAAACTACACCATTAATGATCACGAGGCACTTTCCATGGTCTATGTCCTACAAAATTTTTGACAATATTTTTTGGAAACCCCTTTCATCTTCTTCACTAATCAGGAGGTGCTTAAATACCTAGTAAATAAACCCATTCTACATGGGTGCATTTTCTGATTGATTGTCTTGTTTCAAGAATTCCAATTCTCTATTATAGTGAAGTCTAGAAAATAGCACTGGGGCCTAGACCATCTATCCCACATAAACTTTGGAAATATAGAAATTCCTATTGAATATTATATGCCTAACATGAAACTTTATAAGGTCTATCATGTCCTAAAAGACTTGGTAGAGATCTTCACATTTCTAACCTCCAGATCTGCACCCTAGACCATGACAACTAAAGAGAAAAATCAACTCATAGTTCATGTCACCCCTTTTCAACTCATTGGTAGAAAAATATACAAGTTGAGACATGATGAAGTCATGCAATGATGTATCCTAGAGCATGAATACGACTCATTACTATAATATTTGCATGAGGGGATTGATGGAGGCCATTGTGCTAGAGATGTTATGGCATGCAAGGTACTATAATCAAGCTTGTGGTGGCCAAATCTATTTCATGATGCAAAATAATATGCTAAATCATGCAACATCTACTATTACACAAGGAAACCAAACCACTAGGATGAAATGCCTCTCACTCCTATACTTACCTAGGTGCCATTTGAAAAATGGGCCATTGAGTTTGTTGGGCCTATTACTCTTGCAGTAAGGTGAACAAGTAAAAGGTACATTCTAGTTACCATAAATTACTTCACCAAGTGGGCCAAAGTAGCACTGAATAAATATTATATAGGTGCCATAGCAACAAGATTCATCTGGGAGAATTTTATTAATCATTATAGATGCTCGTTTATCTTGACTAACAATCATGGTATGCACTTCATCAAAAAAACCATTTAGATCTTGATGATTAAATACATGGTAGTGTATCATAAAATGACACCTTACCATCCCCAAGTGAGTGGCACTATAGAGGCATTCAATTAAATACTAGGGACATGCCTCAAAAAAATATGCAACATTGGTCACAAAGATTGGGATGATCATGTGCCAACAGTATTATGGGCCTATCACACTATGTAAAAGCACTTGACAAAGGCTACACCATTTAAATTGGTGTTGGCATAGAGGCCATTTTACCTATGAAATTCTTAGTTCCCTCATTATTTATCATGTATATTGGTTGATTGGATGATGATGAATCTTTGAGCACATGCCTAGAAGATTTAGATCATTTGGACAAGACACGCACCCAAACACAGTGAAACTAGTAGATAGAAAAGGTGTGCCAAAAGATATGACATGATGAGTACGTTAATAAAAAGGTATTTAAAAAAGGTGCATTGGTCTTGTTATATGACTCTAAGTACCTCAGGCACCCAAACAAGTTACAAATTAGGTGGATGGAATCTTATGTCATCCATAGTATATTGGAGATTAGTGCATGAAAACTACACACATTTACTGTTGAAATACTCTTTGGGCATTTCAATAACAATATATTCAAGCTATATAGTCACTAGGATGGAACTTATGCCATCTAACAATGACTTCTTGGTCATAAGTTAGTTATGTGCCTTGACCATACCAAATTTAGTGCAAGCCAAATCTTTCCTTATGTTTATTTATTTTATGTTGGGTAAATAAGAGTGGCACTTCTAGGCCCATAGGTGAAATCTTCTAGCACTTACACACACATAAATCTAGTTCGGTGGGTCGAGAATGATTGCTTTTTAAACACCTAATGTTAGACACCGAAGTTTTTGGGCATGTGAGAAGTTTGCCCAATTCCAAAAACTATAAAAATGAGTTGATAAAGGAAGGCACATGAGATGTTTGTGCACATGAAATCAAGAGGATATAATGAGGCACTAAAGGACTAGCACTAGGATTTGTATGGGGTAGGGAAGGCCAAAGTAATAGACATGAAAGCATAGAGAAATTGACCAAGAAAGAGAGGGATGATTGGAAGGAAGTGAAACACTGAGAAGACATGGAATCAAGGAGGTTGAATCATGTGTATGTGAAGTGATGAACCCACATTACCATAAGAATGGTGAAGGTTACTCCAAGTTGAATAAAATTTAAGAGAATGGCCATTGTGATAGCTATCACCCACCCAATGGTTGTGGGAAGTGACCATTTGAATTACCTATCACTTCATGAAATAAATTTTAGAAAATTTAATGTTATTGCATCGAAAGAACAAAGATCCATGTTAAATGGTAGTTGGTGGTGAATTTTAGTGGATATCATGGGTTTAGAAGATTTTCCAAAATCAAAATATAGCCAACCATTAATGAGGTAGCTAAAAACATAGTATAAAAGAGTAGATGGTTGAGGTGGCAAGGTTACTATCATTTTCAAGAATTCTGAGTAGAGCAAAGATCCAAAGCCATTAAAACTAAAAGATGGTACCAGAGAGAAATAGTCACCTATAGCCTCCCTAAGTGAGAATTAGTGAATAATAAAAACATTACATTCTAGCCTAAGTTGAAAAGAAAGCAAGCAAAGAGAAATTGTTAGGGAAATAGGGGAGCATAAGTTTATCATAATGACTAGGCCATCATTAATGGGGTAGGAAGTTTAGGTGTTGAATGCATAATCATATTTCCCGCAACTATAAAAAATATCTAAGCATAATTTTTGGGCTTTAGTATAATCAACTAGCCACATTTAAATAGCAACATGTTTAGTATGGGCAAGAAAATATTAAGCATAGGTCCACCTCAGATGTAAAAGGATGCAAAGAAATCATAAGTGGTAAGAGAAGTATCCACTACAAAATTGGATATGCAATTGGTGGAAGGTGTGAGAATCATTGAAGTAGATCCAAAAGTAAGTGTGAAACTTGCCTATAGAGAAATGGAATACCCCCTTGAGGTCATGGTGGGGGAGAAGTGGGTGTCCTTTACACATATGTACAAATTGAAAGAATACAACCATAAGATAGGAAGCAATGTGCAAGGGTTAAACCAAGACTAGATGGTAAACATGGGGAAGAAGACAAAGGTAAGCACTACGCTCTTTAATGTCTTCATCAGAGGCAAATATTTGAGCTACCAAGCTTTGGTAATCTATAAGACCTGGTGTACTTCCTCCTCTTGAGGGTACATGGTGACTGATTCTACTTTGTAAGATAACACATGAAGATCTCAGTGAGCCTCATTAGCAAAATCATGGGGTTACTCGATGTAGGGGAAGACATCCAAGAAATGATGGAGAATGAAGTGGAGATTGAAAGGGTCACAAATCTCTTGGGATATTATAAGTTAGGGTTTGTATTCCCCATTAAAAACATCCAAAACCCTAGCAAAAGGGCAGTGGTGCACCTTGTTAGTGCCAAAATATGCCTTGGTGGCTGATTGTTTGATATTATCAAGACCTTCCCATGCATTTCCCACCACATGGTACAAGGTGTAAAATTCAACATCTCCAAGTTCATTGCTAAAGAGACAGTCAAGAATGTGCAAGAGTGCCATCGAGTGCGTGAGACCTTCTAATGGGGGTATATGTTGATTCTAATAGTAATAGAGGAGATAGGGGTTCTAGATAGTAATGATGACCACCTATGGGTGTTTCTACACAAGAATGAGTCCCCTATGATGAAGTATCAGGACTTCATTTACCCATCCAGCTTCTTTCATAAGTATAAGACTAGGGTACAAGGGTGATTTGAGAGGTACATAGAAGCCTTTGGGAATGAGTTATGTATCTCTCAAGAGCTTCACATAAAATTGGTGGGAGTGGAAACCTTTATCATGATGTAACACTTCTATGTGGTACACCTAGCACTCATATATGGGAACCTATTAGGGTGGCTCTAGTTACCTTATGCATTCTTAGCCAAGTATTTCATGGTGGTGGAAGTTACAATGTGAAGTTTGTAGAGTCATGGAGCTAGTGGTTTTGATTACCAAGTTCCATCTCATCACTCAGCATCCAACTTCTACCCTGGTGAAGATGTTCTTGAAGGCTATTTAAGGAACTTCAGCTAGAAGAGGTTGGGAGAAAAATAAATTGCAATGAAGCTCTTGGGAATTGATCTTGAAGCTCTATAGACATTGTTCTAGTGGCCATTAAGTATTATAAATAGTATGGAGGCTACTTGGATCCACTGCAAGTTCCCAAGATTGTCTATGAATCTTTGGGTTGTTAAGAATTATGAACTGAATATATACTCTGCTATGAACTTTATACATTGTTATGAATTTTGATTAATGATGAAGACTGTTGCATTAAAATGTAATGTGTCTAGTTTATGTATTTTTGTGTTGATAATGGAATGCATATATTTGTAATTTCATACTTTCAATACAATTATGTTAGGTAATGTGTTGAGAATGGTCATTGATGTTTGGTTGCCATTGATGTCAAAGAGAACATGAGATCATAGTGTATTAATGACAAAGTAATCAGATTGATGGTTTGGATAGTGTTTGAATTGGATAGGAAATTAATGGATGATATTTATGGTATTGACTTGTTTTATATACCCTATGGGGTGTTATAATTTCTTAGAGTGCTTATGTAAGTGAACGGAATTCATCAGAATAGTCATTTGAATGTCTAAGCTCAAGTAGTCATCTTGACTAGAAGGCCGAGTAAGCAATTTGATGATGTAATATTTCAAACATGTGAAGGTTTAAAGAGTATATTGATAGATGTATATATTATCCTATGTGATTATATCATATGGTTCAAATTTTAGGTTTGGACATGGAGCATAGAAAAATTTATTAAGGTACAAAGTTGGCTTCTTTAACAGAGTTTACTAAGTTCCCATAGCCAAATTTGCATTATCAAAGATCTACGATCAAAATTTAACCAGATCAAAGATCTAATGGTGAGAATTTAATATGACTAGATATGGATCTAATGACGTGGTTCAATTTCAAATAGTCAAGATTACACGCATTAGTGACATGTGTCATAATCACAAAGTTTGAGCAATAGATCTACGATGATCATCTAATCTATTAGATGAAGATCCAATGATGAGCATATGGTCATGAAATTAGAGATCATTGGAAATTTTTAATTCAATAAGTCAAAGGATGATCATATTACATGTAAAAATTCCAAGTGTCACAAGTGCATTGACTAAAGGGTGCATGGTATACAGAAGGCGCACATAGCTACCAAGTCGCACATTCACTGAAGCAAGGATCTAAGATCAACAATGAGTGTTGCAAGATAAAGACCAAGCTAATCTAAAGGAGATATATGGAGTTAATTTTTTTAAAAATTTTATGGAACATGACATAAGGTCAAAGTTTCTGATGTTTAATATTTGAATAGTGACCATTGGAATTCAAATATTTAAATTAACGAGGGAAAACCAATCTACAATTTTTGAGATATAAATTTTGATCTAGGATGAATTTATTTATGAAGTAAAAAAGAAAATTTGTAAAGGAATTTAATTTTCATCTAGATAATATATTTATAAGGTTTTAATTTTCATACAGTCAAAGTTATTAAGCTCCAAATTTGATTGTGTTTGACCATGTTCTGCAAGTGACCCGAGAAGGATAATTGAGTTGTTCTTGATAGTTTTTTAATGTTTCAAGAGGAGATAACTATTGGAGAGTGTTATAGACTCCATGAGGACCATATTTGTATATTTTTATGTTTTACCAATTCATCTTCAATGTGAACAATTGATTATAAGTTGAATGTGTTTATTGAATGCACTGGCAAATTGAGTGACCATATTGGAAGAGTTAGTTAAAGGTGTTCTGAGTAGAATTGAAGAATAAAATGAGTATGGAGATGTTATATAAGTATCTAAGGATTATGAAAATGAATTTATTGTCATATTTTTCCCCTGATCAGATATGGAGAGTCAAAATATCTTGACTAAATTTTGACTATGTTAAACAATCTAAGTGGTCATTTTTAGAGAGTTGATTTAAGTGCTTAGATTTTGTGTTGAGTGTCTAAGGCACATGGAATTATTTTATAGGTCTTTAAGGGTTAACCCATGTTATATAATCATATGGATATTTTAAATATTTGAGTCATTGTTTCATAAGTTTGAGACTATGTTTTTTATGTATGAAAGCCTAAAGAACAAGGAAACCTAATTGGTAGGTTCAAGGTGTGAGTTGGCATTCCAAGTGGAATAGACACATATGGGAGAAAAAAAGTGGATATTGGAAATATTTTTGATGTATTTTAATCATTTTCAAAGGATGAAGGTGGTCCAAGTAGTCTCACATGTAATGTGTGAGTATGAAGGCCTAATTGTTTTAGGTTTCACCAAGACCTAATGGTGGTTTGGGGCTAATGATGTAGTGTCTGAAATATGATAATGAATTTGAGATATGTATATGTATTAAGGTTTAATTCAATTATTATGGACAACCTAGATGTTGATATTCAATAAGACTCTATAAAGAGTGAAATCAAAGGTGTTGGTTTCTAGACTTGAGAGAGAAGAGTTGAGTATTTGTGCTAGTGTGGATTTAAGAGAAGTAGAGAACCTTTGAAAGAGAAGGTATGAGTAATTTAGGACCATAAAAATGTGATAGATATCAGAAATTTTTATCTAATCAATCTGATTCAGGAGGACACACAGGTCATTGGACCTAATGAGCCTAGAAGAGGCAGTTTAAGCAAGTTAACCCTAAAGGTAATTTGAAAGAGAAGAGTGAAAACAAAGGTGATCATAATCATTTAAAGAGAAACAATAGGTTTTTAAGGTTATATTTTCTAGGTAGCTAAGTGGGTTCTTGGTTGGTTATGGGGTTGGTTCCTCCTTGTAAGATAAAGCTTGTTAAAGGTCTAGTTGTTGTGGGTGTTAAGCTAGATAGGGGTTTGTTCTCCTTGTGGGATGGGTGTCTCACTAAACTAAGGGATGGGTGTTCTTTGATTAGTTGGTGCTAGTACAAATGTTGGATATTTTTTTATAATACTATAATCCATCTTACATGGTTTAGTGGGTTTTATTCCCCAAGAGTGCTTCTCACATATATGATGTGTTCATGTGATATATGCTCTTATGTATGTTTTATATGTATGTGTTATCATGTTTATGTTGCTTAATCAAGTTGATTTATGTTGAATGTTTAAGATTTAGGAATTGAATTGGATTATCTATCATCATTGATTCACCCCCCTCTTAGTGATTGTACCTCTAACAATTGGTATCAGAGTAGGACCTTCATTTCAAGTTTAACCACTTAAAGGTGATCTAAGGTATAATATGAGTGAAAAGATCATCATGTTTGAGAAAAAAAATTGATATGATAGCAAGGAATAATAATTTGATCTATAAGCTAAGATCATGAGTGTACTTGGTGAACTAAAGGAGTAAAAGAAGAGGAACTATAAAATGAGGAATTTGATCAAAAATCTTGAAGTGTAAGTCAGATCTCTTGAGGGCAGTTTGTTAGGCAATTTCATGAGAGAGGAAAAGGAGAATCAAGAATTGATCAAGTCTATGGAAGAGAAATATTGTATATTGAATTATGATATGTCCAAAATGGCTTAAGGATGATAAGGAAACCATCCAACATCTCAAGAATCAGTTAGAAGATACAAATGCCAAGTTGAGTTCAAAGTAAGGTGAGAATGATGAATTGAAGTCCAATCTTGATTATATAAAGATTATTGAAGAGAAAGCATGTATATTGAAGGATGACATGAATAAAGAATCTAAGAGGGATAAGGAGACCATCCAAGACCTTCGAACTTAGTTAGAAGCTACAAGTTTAAGTATGAGAGCTAAAGAGGATACGAGCATTCAATTGAAGACCAAGCTAGATTCATTGAAGGATGAACATGAGAAATTTGTTGTCAGGGTAAATGAGATTGAGAAAGAGCAACAGAGGTCATCTCAAGACAAGAAGGATGAAAGCAACAAGATCAACAAGAAAAGATCCATTAGGCAGCCAAGTGCCATGAGGTATGAAAGATATTTTAATGGTTATTATTATGCTTGTCACAGTTTTGGTCATAAGGTAAGAAACTATAGAAAGAAGAGCAGCTAGTCAGATAGAGGTATGGATAATGTAGTTTTCTATAGTTATCATGACATGAGACATATTCCTAGTTCTTCCTTAGAATTCATGGGAAAATATTAACCCAAGTAGGGAGACCAAAGATAGTTAAGCTTGAGGATAATTAACCTACGAGATAAGATGATATGTTTGTTGAGATTCATAATACTCATCAAGCAGAAGGTATGAATGATGTTATTTTTTTTAGTTGTCATCAAGTTTGTCATATTGAAATATATTTTATAAGTAAGATCTCAATTCATAAGAAGGTGCATGAACATCCTAGTGTGCTCAAGAAAGGTCAATCATTGGTATGGAATCCTAAGGAAGTGAAAACCAAGAAAACTATTTCAGTTGAGCTAAAAGATCAAGGTGGAATACATACTAAAGCAAAAGAGGAATCAGATATGAAGAAGGTTTAGGAATGCAAAGAGAATATGCCATCTATCTAGATAGAAAAGGAGAATCAAAAGTTAGTTCAAGTCAATCTCAAAGAAATAACCAAAGTATTAATTGAGGCTAGTTTTGAGGTATGTATGGATCCAAGAGAATATCATGTTGTTGTTGAGAAAGTTTCATGCAAATAAAATAAATTTTCAATGCTTATTAATGAGTTTATTTCTTCAGATGAAAATGTATGTCATGAATATTTATTGTCCCCATGTATTGTCAATTTATTCTTAAAATAAAAGAAGAATATTGTAGTGGATGAGCACGTTGCTTCTCTTAATTATAAGAAGAAGAAGAAGAAGAACTATAAGTATTAGATGAACAAGGAGGAGAAGTAATATAAGGAGTTGTGGGTAACTTCTAGTTTCACATTCTTCTAGGATATTGTGGGTTAGGGTGTCTCTATCTATGCTTTAAGGAGGCACTTGACAAGCAAGAGGAAGCATGGTGGATACCAATTGAGCTTTGGTTGATGTTTTAGGACAAGAATATCATTTGAATATGTGTGTGGCTAAGGGGGAGCTAACTCAAAGAGATTGAGTGGCTTGAAGAGCTATGCATGATGTGAGGGGGAGCATATGTGAGATGTTCCAGTCATAGTGGAGATATGAAGAAGTTTTCTACAGATGTGAATTCAAGAATATTGATATAATAACTTAATCAAACTAAGTCATGTTTTTTGATAAGGTATTAAATATTCATGCATGAGCAAAGAGAGATTGTGAGTTCTATATATAAATAGGTCTAAGGATCAGAAAAACAAAAGTTCAGATTGGATTTTGATTTCAAAATAGATGATGTGAAATGGAGATTGATGATAGGGGAACTTTCTAAGCTCTGTGAGTAGTTTTTTAGGTCCAAAGACAAGATAAGTCTAAGTTTATATTGGTGCATGTCAAAGGGGGAGAAATTGATTCTTATGCTTAAAATTATGTAAGTATCCTGAGCATCTTAAATAGTATTTCAATGAATACAAATTGTTGAGGAATGCTTGTTGGCATGTTGAGGAAGAGACCCTTTATCATTAATGTCAAAGGGGGAACAAGATCAGAATGAATAAGTTCAAATGAGAATAATTCATTATGAGGTTATTTTTCCATTAATGACAAAGGGGGAGTTTATTGAGCATGGTCATTTATGTTTGGTTGTCATTAATGTCCAAGAGAGCATGAGATCATAGTGCATTAATGATAAAGTGATCATATTGATGGTTTAGACAATGTTTGACTTGGATAGGCAATTGATGGATGATATTTATGATATGAACTTGTTTCATATACCCTATGGCATGTTATAAGTGTTTAGAGTGATTATGAAAGTGAACAAAATTCATCAAAATAATCATTTGAATGGCTAAGCTCAAGTAGTCATCTTGATAGATAAAGCTGAGTAAAAATTTTAATGATGAAATATTTCACACATGTGAAGGTTTTAAGAATATATTGATATATGGATAGATTCACCTATGTGAGGAGATCATATGGTTCAAATTTTAGGTCTAGACATGGAGCGTAGGAAAATATATTGAGGTACAAAGTTGGCTTCTTAGATAGAGTTTACTAAGTTCCCATACTTAGCCAAATTTGCATTATCAAAGATATATAGTCAGTGGTTAATTGGATCATACATCTAAAGGTGAGAATTTAATCTGACTAGATAAGGATCCAACTATTGGAGGTACAATCATTGAGAGGGGGGTTGAATCAGTGATACAATATTTATAACTTCAAATGCAATTCTTTCGAACTCTTAATCAATGACCACAAGCATTTATAAAGCATAAAAGATGTTCATAACAATGAATAATCAAGATGATGCAAGATCACACATATAACACAAGATCTACCTAGAAAAACCTCTTGGGTCATAAAACCCACTCTCAAGTCTCAAGTAAATGGATTACTTATCCTATAAAATGATCACAAATATAAGACCTTTTAGTCAAGCACCCACCCCTAAGTATGAACAAGCACCCACATATTCTATATGTTGAGCACCCACACAACACCTTATTAAATCAACAACTCTAAAATTCTAATTGTAAACTAATCTGATTAGAGTCACATTGTATGACACCTTTATTTAAACTCATCATACACTCACAAACTTTCTCATACAAGCAATGTATCCAAAACACCCTTTTGGATCTCTCTAGTCTTCTTCACTCATCCTGAAACTACTTTGTACTTTAGTCCATCCATTGAGCACACTCTCTCTAATCTCTTTCCTTTGCCTTTGTCTTCTACTTTCTCAACACATGCACATACAAGTCTAGAAACCATTGTTTTGGTCTCCACTTTTTAAAAAATAGCCATGAATATCACCATCTAGGTCAGCCATAACACTCACCTTAACCATTAAAACATGTAACAAGATAACACAAATCTCAATACCATCCCCATGGTTCAACCATAACATCCATGCGTCACACTTAAGCAACTATGCCTTTCAATTAGGCCTTATCAGCCCTTATAAGTCTCATGAAGACCTATTCACTGATTTGGCTCTTCATCAAGAAAATTAATAAAATAAGATCACTTTAAAGTACATGTTTCCAATACATATGATCTCTAAGACATATTCAAGTCCTTACATCTGCCAAAACATTCTTATGCTAAAGCACAATTTTCTCAAACAACATTGTATACATTATAGCACCATAAATGAACAAATAGTCAACTTTTAAGCTTCATATATTTGAATATACAAACATTCAAAACTTATAACTATATTATGTGGATGTGCCTTGAAGTCCTCTACAAATTTTATTTTTATTACATCAAGAAATTCATCCTAGATCAAAAGAGTTAGCCTAAAAATTGAGCATTGGATTTCCTTCATTAATTTGAAAATTCAAATTCCAATAGTCATTGAGCAAATGTTAAACTTTGGAAATGTTGACCTCATCTTGTGCACCCTAGAAACTTTGAAAAAAATCACTCTGTTGATCTCCTCAGATTAGCCCAATCTTTATCTTGCAATGTTCATCATCGATCTTAGATCCTTGCTTCTGTGATCTTGCCACTTGGTAGCCTATGTGCTTTCTATGAATATTTACCTATTGACTCCAATGAGCTTCCACCACTTGAAAAACTTATGCATATTTTGATTAACTTTGACATATTGAATAAATACACACCATTGGATCACTTTTGATAATATCATGTGCATCATTGGATCATTATCCAATTTGATGAAATGCTCACTATTAGATCTTGATCTAATCAACACTTACCATTGGATTTGTTTAGACAAATTGACCTTAGACTTTAATTTGGTTAAACTTTACAGTCTTTGGCCCATCACTGTCTGCAATAGAAACTTTGAAGGTTTATAAATTGAGCTATAAAACACTTCCAGAGTCCAAATCTTCAAGGTACCTTCTTGGCACTATATACAACACTTCCATAAAAAACCTTTGACCTTAGTTGAATTTTTGAGTACCTATATTAAATTCATAAACTTTATAGTTCAATCATATTTGCATGATCTACAGTGATGGTCTAGATTATATTAAGCTAGAAGATGCATGTTTCTCTTTCTAAATGGTCAAGTGACACACCAAAAATTCACCAAGACACCTATGGATGCCTCACAACCTCTTATTTGTCCTTACATATGCCATATGATCTCCAAGATGTCAAACTTAACTTATTTTTCATTTTCACACTAGAATCACATGCTTTCTTTGACAAAAATGATAATGAAACATCAATTACTATTCTTAACAATCTCCCCCTTTGGCATTGATGACAAAACACTCTCAAAATGACTTCATTTGAACAATGAATTCATTTGAATTCCTTCTTTCTAATTTTTCTCCCCCTTTGACATTAATGACAAAGGGTCTCTTCCTCAACATTCCAAAAAACATTTCTCAATATTATATATGCATTCAAATACTATTAAGATGTTCAAGATACTTACATATTTTCAAGCATATGAATCATTTTCTCCCCCTTTAACATGCGTCAATCTGAACTTGGACTTGTCTAATCTTTGGAACTAATGAACTACTCACAAAACTTATAAATCTCCCCCTCAAATTATGCACATACATAAAAGAGATCATCTTTAACAAGTATTATTAATGAACTAGGTATGCTTGCAACACTTCAAACACTTTTCAAAGCAATCTCATGTAACTGACTCATCTTCAGAACATTGTGAACTTCGTGACATACACAACTTGTCATGTACAAAAATTTGAAACCTTCTCCATGATATCAAAAATATGAAAACACATTCTCCTCTTACTCAAATTACCTTTTAATTATTCATAGACAAGGAGATGACTCCCAAGCTTTTTCATAAATACTCAAATGCAGCCATTGTCAATGGTTTAATCATAATTTATGTAAGTTGTTCTTTTGTAGACATGTATTCCAATTTGATAATTTGATTACTTACTTATTCTCATAATAAATTATATTTTATAGGAATGTGTTTAGGTTTTGAGTGCATAACAAAATTCTTAGAGATATTAATTACACTAGTATTGTCATAATAGATAGGAAAAGGTCCATTCTGTCTTACCTTATAATCTTCCAAGGTTTATTTCATCCACTTTACCTAAGTATAACAAGAAGAAAAAAATATATACTCAACTTCTACAGTTGATAGAGACATAGAGGCTTGCTTCTTGCTTAGCCAAGACACCAAGCATTCACCCATGAAGAATACACCACCACTGGTACTCCTATCATCAACACATACCCCATCTGCAAGAATGTATGTATTTAGAGTAAATTATTTACTCTTGGGGTACCATAAACCATACTCTATTGTGCTCTTGAGATATCTTAAGATCCTTTTAACTTATTTCAAGTGAGATTCTCTAGGATTAGCTTGAAAACTTCCTACAAGGCCTACTTCTTGCATGATATCAGGCCTAGAAGTAGTATACTATAAGAGACTTCTAATCATGGATTTATATAAAGTTTGATCAACTTTTGGTGAGTCATCTTGTTTACTTAACTTGCATCCAATGATCATTGAAGTACTCATTGGCTTATAATATAACATGACAAACTTTTTTAGCATATCTTTGATGTATTTTGCCTATGAAATGAATATTCGTTCATTAAGTTGGTTAATTTGTAATCTTAAGAAGAAAGAAAGTTATCTCGACATTGATATTTCAAACTCAGTCTTCATAGCTTTAACAAAATCTCTACTCATGCTGTTATTATCCGAACCAAATATTATGTCATCAGCATAGATAACTATTAGTAGTTAATGAGTGCCATCTGTCTTGATATATAAATTACTATCAACTATCCCTCTTTTTAAGCCTTGGATTAATAGATACTTGTCCAATCTATAATACCAAGATCTATGAGCTTGTTTGAGACCATATAAATTCTTCTTTAGTTTGTAAACATAGTCCTGATTCCTTGTCATTAAAAAACCTTCAGGTGGCTCAATATAAACTTCTTCATCTAATTTTCCATTCAAAAATACAGATTTCACATCCATTTGGTAAAATTTGAAACCTTTAAAGCTTACATATGATAGAAAGAGTCTATTTTCTTCCATTATTGCTACATGAGAAAACGTCTCATCAAAATCTATCCCTTCAAATTGAGCATATCCTTTACACACCAATCTAGCCTTATTTCTTGTGACCTTTCATT
This sequence comes from Torreya grandis, assembly GCA_037957365.1. Lineage (NCBI taxonomy): Eukaryota > Viridiplantae > Streptophyta > Pinopsida > Cupressales > Taxaceae > Torreya > Torreya grandis. The sequence continues at coordinate 1,867,521 of JARHVA010000726.1, read as the reverse complement.
TCTCATTCATCTTGTTTCTAAAAACCCACTTAGTCCTATTACATTTTTGTCTTTTGACCTAGGAACCAAATCCCATGTTTCATTTTTTACTATTTGATTAAGTTCCTCCTCTATTACAAATGTCCAATTTTCATCTTTGCTAGCTTCTAAGAAAGTTTTAGGTTCAATATTGAACAAAAAAGTTGTCTTATTGATTCTGATTGATCAACATTCTCCTCATAGTCTGATAACTAGCATTCACATCTCCAATAACTTGGGAAACTAGATGATCCTTTTATATTATCCTAGAAGAGGCTTTACTATCCTATCTTACTTATTCCTGTTCATCATTTGATTGATTAGGTATGATTTCATTATTTGAAATAACATCCTTAGTAGTGTCAATTATCTATAAGTTGGGCTTGTTGATGTCACATGCCTCTTCAAATCTCACATTAGATATTTCAATAACTTTGTGGAGTCTCTTATTTAAACTTCTATAAGCATAACTTAAGGAAGAATAACCCAATAAGGTTCCCTCATCATATTTTGAGTCAAATTTTACAAGATTTTCTTCATTCCTATTGATAAAACACTTGCTCCCAAACACTTTAAAGTGTTTGACATTAGCTATCCTATTTTTCCATAGCTCATATGGAGTCTTATCACCATTTATTCACTTGGAATATATTTAAGATAAAAAAAAAATTATTGATATCCTCTTCCCAAAAACCATTTGAAAGTTTGGAATCTTGAAGCATGGTTCTAGTCATCTCTTAAATAGTTTTGTTTTTCCTCTCAACTACCCCATTCTATTAGGGTGTCCTAGCAATAGAGTATTTTATTCTAATTCCTTGTTCCTCACAAAAGTCATCAAACTCAATAAGAAAAAAATTAACCTCCTCTGTTTGATGTTACACACTTGATTCTTGATCCTTTTCCATTTTCAACGAGAGATTTGAATGATTTAAATTTTCCAAAAGCTTTTGATTTATCTTTAAGAAAAAATATCCAAGTCATTCTAGTGAACTCATCAATTAATAACATAAAGTAACTATTACTTTGAATGCCTTGAGTTTTCATAGGTCCACAAAGGTATATGTGGATCAACTCCTATGGTACTGTAGTAGAATTCTCCTTATATTTGTATCTTATTTTGACTTGCTTTCCATGAAGCCATGACTTGTAAAGAGAATGAGGAATCTTAGTGATTTTAGGCATATGCCTCACTAGTCCTTTTGAACTGATCCTTACTAAATTATCAAAGTTTAGATGTCCAAGTATTTTGTGCTAAATCCAACTTTCCTCTAGTTGATTCATGAACTTTTATTTATTGGATTCATGGAACATGTATAAGTTATTTTCTGCCTTGTAAATGTTTACAACTAATTTTCTAGACTTAGAACTTCTCACTTCACACCCTTTGTCATGAAAAGTCACAACATTTCCTTGTTTACACATTTGGTTAACACTTATAAGATTGTATTTCAAATATTTTACATATAGAACATTTTTAGTTCTAGTATGACCATTATCCAAACTCACAAATCCTTTCCCAACTATGTTAGTAGAGTTATCCCGAATTGTGTTTCTTGAGAGAAATAAACTTACCATTGTCTCTTGTCATATGACTTGAGCATCCATTGTCTATGTATCATTTCTTGTTTTCATCCTCTTGTGTATGTAAGGCTATTTATACAAACATGGATTCTTAATTTGAGTCTTACTCCTCTTTTTTAATCTTGGTTTTGTCTTTCTTGAACAATTTGATGGTGTCAATAACTTGAAAGACCTTTTTCCAAAAGTCCCTTTTGTAATACTTGGCTATATGTCCCTATTAATTGTAGTTATAGTAGAAAACCCCATTTATTCTCCTAGGAGAGTAAGTATAGTCCTTATATCTGTGACCATATTCATTACAAGTATAACAGTGTCTATTGAAAACATAATTATGGTTGTTCATGTTAATCACCTCTTTTGTTTGATCATCAATACCTAAAGACATCTCATCCATAGATTTTCTTATAGACCTAGACTAGCCTGATCTTTATTTTTCAATGCTCATCATCGATATTAGATCCTCACTTTCATGATCATGCCACTTGGTATCCCTACATGCCTTCTACACATATTGACCTATTGACTCCATTATGATTTTTCCACTTGGCATCCTCACACGTCTTCTAAGAAACTTTGACATATTAAATAAATATGCACCATTGGATCACTTATGATAAAATCATGCACACCATTAGATCATTATCTAATCTAATGAAACACTCATCATTAGATCTTAATCTGATTAACACTTATCATTGGATCTGTTTAGACAAATTGACCTCAGACTTTAACGTGGTTAAACTTGATGATCTCTAGCCCATCATAGTCTACAAGAACAACTTTGAAGGTTCATAAATTAATCTACAAAACACTTCAAGAGTCAAAATATTTAAGGTACCTTCTTGGCACTATAGATAATACTTTAATGAAAACCTTTGACCATAGTTGAATTTTTGAGTACCTACATTAAATACACAAACCGACTAGTTTAATCATATCTACATGATGTGCAGTGATGGTTTGGCTTATCTTAAGCTAGAAGATACATGTTTCTCTTTCCAAATGATCAAGTGACACACTATAACTTCACCAAGACATTTATGGATGCCTCACAACCTCTTATTTGTCCTTACATATGCCATATACTCTCCAACTTATCAAACTTAACTTTTTTATCATTCATGCAATAGAATAACATGTTATATTTGACATCAATGATAACCAAACATCAATGACTATGCTCAAAACTAATGGCATGGTTCAAAGTCAAATATTCAAGATTACATGTGCTAGTGACATGTGTCATGATCATGGAATCTAAGTAGCAGATCTACGATGAGCATCTAATCTATCAAATGAAGATTTAATTGTGAGCATATGATCATGCGGTTAGAGATCATTAACACATGTTAAGTCAATAAGTCAAAGGATGCTCATATTTCACATAAAAACTATGAGTGGCACAAGTACATTAACTGAAGGGTACATGGTGCATAAAAGGCACACAGAGCTACCAAGTAGCATGATCGTGGAAGTGAGGATCTAAGATCAACATTGACCATTTCAAGATAGAGACTAGTATATTCCCAAGGAGATAGATTGAGTGAATTTTTTCAAAGTTTCCAAGGAGAATGAGATGAGGTAAAAGTTTTTGATGTTTAATATTTGAATAGCGACCATTGGAATTCAAATATTCAAATTAATGAGAGAAAATAGGCTATAGTTTTTGAGCTATATATTTTGATCCAAGATGAATTTATTAATGTAGTTAAGATAAAATATATAAATAACTTTAAGGCACATCCATATAATCTATTTATAAGGTGTGAATGTTTATACAATCAAAGTTATTAAGCTCTAAAGTTGACTATGTGTTTGACCATGTTTTACAAGTGACCTGAGAAGGATAATTGAGTTGTTCTTGATAGTATTTTGATGTTTCAAGATGAGATAAATATTGGAGAGTGTTTTAGACTCCATGAGGATAATATTTTTGGATTTTATAAGTTTTAACAATCCATATTTAGTGTGAATAATTACTTATAAGTTGATTGTGTTTATTGAATACACTAGCAGATTGAGTGACCATATTATAAGAGTTAGTTGAAGGTGTTATGAGAAAAATTAAAGAATAAAATGAGTATGGAGATGTTTTATAAGTCTCTAAGGATTATAAGAAATCATTTTTTTTCATATTTTACCCCTAATCAGATATAAAGAGTCAAAACAGCTTGAATGTATTTTGACTGTGTATAACTAGTCTAAGTGATCATTTTTAGAGAGTTGATTTGAGTGCTTAGAGTCTATGTTAGAGTGTCTAATAAACATATAAGTATTTGAGATGTCTTATAGGTTTAAACCATATGATTTAATCATATGGCTATGTGAAATACTTGATTATTTATTTCAAAAGTTTGAGACTATGTTTTCTATGTATGAAAGCCTAAAGAGCAAGGATACCTAATTGGTAAGTTCAAGGCATGATTTGGTGTTACAGGTGGCATGAAACCACATGGGAGTAATAAAGGGGATATTGGAAACAATTTTTATGTGTTTAAATCATTAGTAAAGGATGAAGGTTATCCAAGTAATTTTACATGTAACGTATGAGTATGAAGGCCTAATTATTTTAGGTCTCACCAAGACCTAATGGTGGTTTGGGGCTAATGAGGTAATGGTTGACCTGTGACAATGAATTTGAGATATTTATATGTCTTAAGGATTAATTAAAGTATTATTTCTGACCTAGAATCTAATATTCAAGAAGAATCTATAAATAGTGAAAGCAAAGGTGATGGTTTCTAGATTTGAGAGAAGAGTTGAGTAGTTGTGCAAGTGCAGATTCAAGTGAACTAGATAACCTTTGAAAGAGAAGGTATAGGTAAATTGGGACCATAAAAATGTGAGAAATATTAGACATTTTTATCTAATAAATTTTTTGTAGGAGGACACATAGGTTAGTGGACCTAATGAGCCTATAAGAGGCAATTTGAGTGAGTTAGCCCTAGAGGTAGTTTGAGAGAGAAGAGTACAAATAAAGGTGATCATCATCAGTTGAAGAGTAGAAATAAGTTTTCAATGTGATATTTTATAGGTATTTGAGTAGGTACTTGGTTTCCTTGGGGTTTGGTTCCTCCTTGCAAGGTAAATCTTGCTAAAGGTCTAGTTGTTGTAGGTGCTCAGCTAGACAAGGGTGGGTGCTCCTTATGGGATGGGTGTCTCACTAAACTAAGGAATGGTTATTCCTTGATCAATTGGTGCTAGTCTAAATGTTGGATCTTGTTTTATATGACTGTATTCCATCTTGTAGGGTTTAGTGGGTTTTGTTCCCCAAGAGGGTTTCCCACATATATGATGTGTTCATGTAATGTATGCTCTTATGTATGCTTTGGATGTATGTGTTATCATGTTTATGTTTAAATTTGAGAGAATTGGATTATCTAGCATCACTGATTCACTCCCCCCTCTTAGTGATTTTACCTCCAACATAATTTTCTTGCATGTTATTGGTTAACATCTTTAATTGAGTCCCTATAAACTTCTATGACATCACCATCATTTTGTATAGAGAATGAGTATAGGTTCTATGCCAAGTATTCCTAACCTTTTCAAGATATTGTGTTTAAGTATGAGTATTTTGAGTAAAATTATCCTTTTGACCCTTCAAGCATCTATATGACACTTGTCTTAGTCCACAAAAGGCTTGCACCTATGGATCTACCTAAAGCTTTCATTAAATTTTTTAAGTCCCCTTTTGAAGCCTCATGCCATTGCACAACTAGCCCAATACAAGTCCTAGTTCCTTCTCAAGATTGCTTTAGGTGAGTGCATAAGGCCTATGCCTTATGTGGATTGATGTTGGCATAGCTGAGTGATTAAATGTTGATCACAAGGGGAACATCTAATGCTTATTATTGGTAGTAATAAATCGATAACTAATTAGATAAGTATTTTCTACAAGTAGATTGATGGGCTAGAGGTTGCATTGTACACCTATTTATCATTAAGATAAAAGATTAAAATAATTTCATGAACATGACACTCTAAGCCTAATCCCTAGGATTAAGCAAGGTCAAACATAGGATAAATAAAATATAAAGCACATAAAATATTATTATACCTTCCTTGGAGACTTCTTTATTTATAGGTTTAAAGAGGCTCATGATTGGTTTGTAGACTAAAGATCTTTGCTAATTTTTACTCTATGCATGGGTAAAATCTCCCATTGTCTACTTGAGGACTTGAGCATTGGCTTGAAAATAAATATGAAGCTTTAGCATGATTTTTGCATAATAAGTTTAGTACATGAGATCTTGTCTATAATGGCCAAAGGCTCTTGCATTTATAGACTTTGGTTTCAATGTGAGCCATTGAAATAAGTTCAGGATCAATTCTAGAAAGAGAGTCCTCAAAATCATGATTACACAAGAAATAGTGTGTAATAAACTCCATTAAGACCTTATTAGAGTGTGGAAGGAATTTTACAAGAAGAGTGAAATTATTGGTCCTTTAGAACGTGCCACAAGCCATGTAAGAGAAGAGTGTATAAGAGGTGTAAGAGTGTGTTTAAGTGACCTTGTAAGAGTCCATCTTTCCCACACTCCACATCTTATTAGAATTTCTTTGTTCCTTCAAAAATAGATAATTCCAAATCCATGGAATTTCCTATTAGAATAAGATTTGGGCTAATTAATCAAGGCGATTAATTGGTAATTAGAATAATGTGACCTTTGAAATGTTCCTTATCAATCAAACATTTCATTTAATTATCTTGTGAGGACATTTATAAAGTATTGAATTAATTCAGGAATCTCTTGATAATATTAATGTTGTGATATGATCCATTACATCAATTAGCGTTGTACTTCTACAATTTTAGATTAAACAAGTTATTATGTGGGTAAATTTGGTCAACTTATTATTTATGGTTGAATTTGTGTGTGACTTCAGAAAGTTATTTCGATTTCCTTTTAGATACGGAAGTGGTTAAAATGGAGTGTTTATATTTTCCCCCTATTTGAGAAGGCATTGTGAGACACATATGAAGTAATGTATTTTTAAATAATGAAAAATCATCAGGAAGGCATTTGATAATGCTTAAATAATAATGTGTCCATGCTTTGCTAAATTTACAAGGCAATGAACTCAAATTTATGACCCAAAGGGTGCTTGATAAGCCCTAGATGCCCCTTTCAGGGAATGGTTAGAAAATGAATTTAAAATGGATAGGCCCTCAAAATGAATAAAATGCATAATAACTAGGCAAAGAGGTCAAAAAATGAAAAAAGTAAGAGAAAATGAGATGAAAAACGGCCAATAGAGCTAGAAATGGGCCTCCAAAGGGAACAACAGGGAGTAAAATTTCAAGATTTATATTCCCTTGTAGGGGGTAAAAATTATTCATTATTACCTTCCCCTTTGAAACAAAAGTGCTTTAGTTTTTCATGAGAGATTTTTGTGAAGAATGGCTCCCCATGTGTGATAGAGACACTTTTACACCTGAGTTTGAGAATATAGGTGGCCAAAATAAGATGGGAATTTGGTAAGTAGGTTACTCCCTAGTAAAATTTGGCATTTAATAGCATTTATGACTAGGTTTAGGTAGGATTTTGGTGATTCTATTGATTTTATGTAAAATGAAATTAGTGGTTTCACTACTGAAAATGCCATTGAAAAATTCCATAGAATTGATGAAAATGCTAAAAAAATGGTGGTTTCACCAAAAATGGTGAAAATAAAAATAATAGTGGGAAACACCTAATTGGTAAAAATGCCAAAATGGAAAAATAGATAAAACAAATGATGAAATCACCAGAAAATAATGAAAATGTTAGACAAGGCAAATCAAGCCAGGATAGAAATGAGGGTTGTTTAGAAAAGAAGTGCTCAATTGGTCTAGGCAAAGTATATATTAGAATGATGTTTTCTTCATGTATAAGTAGATTATATCTGTCCTTCATAGCTTTTAAGGAACAATTTCAAGTAGTTTGGACTTATTACTAGTCCAAATCCAAAACAACTATTAGAAAACATTTAAATTATTCAAATTTTCCAAAATTATAAATTTTATCCCATGAAATAATGGGGAATAGATACAAAGTATTACCATAATCCTAGTCGAATTTATTTGGAATATACGAAAATTATTATTTTTATAACATTCTCTCTAGTCCAGATTGGGGAACATAAGTTTAGATATCTGCAATGGTCCTTTTTGGCTAGATTTGATTGTTGATAAAATTAATAATTTATGATAACATATATGTGTTTGTAATAATGGATCATTGTTTTGATCACATGTGGGAAACATTCTCATTGTTATAGATAAGGTAGACATGGACCAAAGAAATGTGTGCATTCCTAGAGTCCCTTGGTTTACTACACATTACCCACATGCCAATGAGTATAGTGGATAGGGAATACCTTAGTGCACTAGATGGGAGATGAAACTTGGAGAAATCCAATTTTCATCTTCTTACAAGAGAGGTGACTATTACACTAGAGGACATGTGGCATAGTTTTAGGTTGTTGATTAGAGGATGGGCACTATACTAGACTAGCCCCATAGGGTGACAGGTTTTTTTGGTGACTTAGATAGTGGATTTGATATTCCCATGTAGAATTGGATAGCGGACATTTATTTGATTAATTGTAAATATATATTCATCCATATGACCTACCATTAAAGGAGCGTTCACAACCAACTTATATTAATAGAGAGGTAGTGGTACTCCTAGCCATTGTCAATGGAATCATGTTGCATGACAAGAGTGATCAATTCTTTCATATGGGCCTAGATGGAGTGACTAGATACATGTTAGATGATACCACTATCTTTGCTTAGGATATCTATATATGGTTACATATCAAGGTAGTTAGAGCACTAACACATATACATTACTTTAGGTCTAGGTGTGGGAGCATATTGATATAGAGTGGCTAATGGGTCAAAAATGAGTACAAGGGATAGAGGAGCCTGTGGCGTATGCATAGCTCTTAATAGGTTTCGCTATAGTGGGTACATATGAGATACTACTTGTATTATAGGGTGATAGATGAAATGGTAGATAAGGATTTTATCTGGCATACTTATCTACCATTATAGATTTAATAGGATAGAGATGGTTGGTATACTAATTTTATGACCACTAGATGCTTCATTATGGGTAGGAAAACACACATCATTGAGGAGTATAGACCATATTGGGTGTAATGCTAGTTTTCCATGCAATATGATGTACCAAATGACCTATGATATTTTGCTCATAGTAATAGAGATTCATATATGTGGAAAGCATATAGATGATCTATGTACAAATCCAATGTAGAAAAATAAGCTCTTCAATTATCTATCTACATGTAGATCACACATTATATGCAATCATACACACTCCTCTACACACAACTCACACATTCTACACACTCCTATGCACCCCTCTACATGAATCTTTCTTACACTCTTTTGGATAAGTCTTGCACTTGTTCATGAATTTTTGCACTCAACTCATAGCTCTACATAATGTCTTGGTACTCACTCATAGGCTTATGTGCCTACATCTATCCTCACTTCAACACATCCACATGTTAGTTTGATACAACTATGTGTCTTGTCAGGTGGCACTATCTAGCTTGTAATCATGTCAGTTGAATATTTAGTCACCACCAATTTGGAAGCTCAACTATAATCTAGCAAGGAAGATGAAATAATTGTTAATTATCTTCTTTGTAAGCAACAATAGTTGTAATTGCTCTTGTATTATTCATTTTAATTATATAACATATACATCTAGCTAGTGGTTGATGCCATACATGGTTATAACATATATATCATATTTGCATATATATTTAATAACACATAAGATTTAGCACATTATAATATTTTCCCTATTCTCTACTATAAATAGAAGTTGCATTTCCTAAAAGTAAAGAATTCTACTCCATTGAATGTGTTTTGGTTTTTTGTCTGAATACATCTATGTGCATTCACTTTTCACAACCAAACTTATTTATTTCACATTTGGTCTTGGGCCCCATGGTTCAAATCATTGGTATCAAAGAAAAAGAGTTATTTCCTTCTTATGCTTGTAAACATGCAAGTGCAACTCGAGAAATAAGGTCTGTCAATTGGTTCTATTTAAAAATATATGTAATAACATCATAGAAAAAGCAAGATGGTTGACACCTAGAAGTAACTTTAGGTAGCCCTAGGGGTTTAGAGGCTTATTATTGACATGATAAAGGCATAACACACTACACTTTTTGGAAAATTATACAAGTTGATGTCATAGCTCAACATGATGCCTTCTACTACACCTCCATAGTATGCTCAACAATAGTTTCAAAAACAAACCCCATTTAAAGTACAAGTCAATCTTGACATCCCTGTATTCAAAGATGAGATCAAATCCAAAGCATTAGATTCTTAGACTTGACAACTTGAGGCATACTTCTCAATCAATTAATTCATAAACGTTGAGATAATCAGCTTCATAATATTTAATATGTCCATTCTAGTTGTTCACTAGTGGGATACCTTTAGTACATAGTGTGTTCCAATTGAATCATGTAATACCTTTGTCGATGCACCAAGGTAGGATTACTACCCACTCTAACACTTTGAATATGAATACATCAATTTCCAACAACTGTTTTAGAGCAAGGATCAATCAATCTAAGACTACACCAACATATTCTATGACTACTCTACATGTCTATGAGATAACTTGAGAAAATAACATAAGGAGTTAAAGTACATCAATAGACTCTCACCTTATATCCATGTGAAGATGGAGTTATTGACTTATAACACATTGGGACAAGTAAATCACAATGCCACAAAGATCAAAACCAAGCCAGAGATGAACTAGTTTTCCACCTTTTCATCTAATGTAGTGCACAAGGGCCAACCTTCACATAAATCCACATCATAACCTTCTACATAGAATCAAAATAATTATTGAAAAGGTTAACAACGTTAGGATATTGCAAAAAAATTGTAGGCTCCTATGCCTTTTACTTCAGATAAAGGCAACAAGAAGTTAGGTGATAAGTGGTGCCACTTCCATCATTCTTCCACTCATGATGATTTTGAATGTCATGTGAAATATTCCTTACTCACACAATATACATAATGACCCACACCAATGGATAACACTAATCTACATAACTCTTTTCTAAGTACTAACACCAATACAATATACATCTTTGAGGAGTGTGAACATATCTTCCACACTAAGTTTGAGGTGAAGGGTCAACCTTTTCATGTCATCATAGATAGTGGAAGTCATAATAATATAATTACATAGGCCATATCTTAATGCCTTGGTCTTTCCACTACTGCTCATCCCAAGCCATATTCTCTAGGATGGCTATAATAGGGTAAAAAATATAGGTCCATCAATAATGCACTTTTGAGTATAAAGTCAATCTTATGGAGGATAATGCCACTTGTGACATCACACATTTGGATGTATATTACTTCATACTTGGAAGATTGTATATATACAACCAAGAAGCTACATATCAATCCAAGCCACAACATTTGAATATTTTTGTGTAAGATCACTTATACAACCATATTAAGTCAGATCCCATGACCAAAGTCACTTTGGTCTTTTTTAAGCAATATTGAAAACTCATCTTACATGTGCATAAGTTCATGTTGCTCATGGTTCATCCTAACACACCTAAACATAAGACAAAACATAATTTAGCATCATGCATCTCACATAATCTCATAGAAACAACTTGATAAGTTACTAAAGTGGCATAGTGAAGTCTTTATAGATCTTGAAGGCTTTTTGACACACTACACAATAAATCACCACATAAATTTGATTCCTAAATCCCCTCTTCTAAATATCCCCTTTAACACAAATAAATATGGGAGGTTAATGAAATCCAGTGCTAGATACAAGAGCTCCTTAATCAAGTCAAGATTAGGCCTAGATCTTCTCCTTGAGGGAGTCTGATAGTCCTTGCACCTAACAAGGATGTGTATTGGTGACTTTGCAGAGACTATCATTCACTCAATAAAATAATGGTGAAGAATATGTACCCACTACCATGTATTGATAACCTTCTATACCATCTCTGAAGTGCATAATATAGTACCAAGATTAACCTGAAGTTAGGTTATCATCAAGTTTCAGTCTATCCTAAAGTTTTTTGGAAGATAACATTCAAAACATGGGAAGGATTGTATGAATTTTCGGTCATGCCTTTCATTTTAACTAATGTACTAGCTAGATTCATGCACTTAATGGATGATTTACTCTAGCTATTTTTGAACTCCTTTGTCATCATCTACTTGGATGAAATTCTCATCTTTATTAAGACTTGGGAGGACCATATGGAACATATTACATGTGTCCTAGACACTTTACATCAACACAAGTTACAAGTTAACTTATTAAAGTGCATATTAGGGGATATGTAAATTTAATACTTGGAATACATCATTGATCACATAGGCATCTGTGTAAATCTAGATAAGAGCAAAGTGATCCAAGATTGGCCTAATCCATGCAATCTCATAAAATGTATGATTTTTCTTAGATTTGTTAACTTCTACTACATGTTCATCCTTGGTTTATCACACATATTTTTGGGCTCTCAACCAAATAATAAATGAAAATCCAAGTTTTATTGGACTCATATATAATAAATCACTTTCAAGGCACTCAATTAATGCCTTTGTGTAGTGAATTTTATCATAATACCCAACATTACACATTCCTTAAAAATTCAAACTGATGCATTTGACTATGCACTCAGTGAAATGCTCATCCAGCATGGACATCTAATCACATACCAATCTAAGACATTTAGTGACATGGTGCAAAGGTACTCCACCTATGAGAATGAGTTGTATGTTATTGTTCAAGAAATGACACCACTGCATTCTAGGGAAGGAGATAATTATTCATTCAGATCATAAACCACTTAAATTTTTATAAACATAGAGTAAGCTAGATAATGTGTGGCACATCAAATAGATGACCTACTTATGACAATTTCATCATGTGATCAATCACAAGAAATGGAAGGAAAAGGTACAAGTTTGCCTTAGTTGATCATTGATTCATGCATTCATCATAGCGTTGGACACATGTGACCATAAATTTGTAGACTATGTTGAGTTGTGGAGCTAAAAGCTTCACTCGGATGAGCAATTGCAAGGTTGCTAGACTTCACAGTCACTGACGCCAGTCAGGGATCAAATGAAGGTTACCGATGTCGATTATGGATCGGCCAACGTTGGTCATGTGCAGGCAGATAGGGACCGACATCGGTCACCTGTGCATTCCAGAAGTCTATTTTTGAGGATGAAACAGATTGTTTGCATGAAAAGTTTAAGTTTTAGTTTTGAGACCACGTATCTATCTTTAGCGGGACTGATTTTAACCCTTGATTAAGAGGTGTATCTAATGGTGTAGAATGCATAGCTCATGATCCCTAATTCTATATAATAGGGATAGATCTTCATAGCTTGTATGATGAGGTAGAAGACAATTCAAGTAGCTGAATTGTGTTTGTAATTGTGAGAGAGAACTCTTGAGGGAAAGAGATCTGTACATCTAAGAGGTGTGGAAGAAAGAGAGATTTCTTCAATTGTATTTCCTTCTGGAAGAGTTTAATACAAGTTTTCATTATTTCTTGTATCTCTTATTCTTTGTTGATTCTGATTTCTAGTTACTTGTTGATTCTGGTTTAATTCTGTGTTTAGTTGCTTACAAAGGTAATCAATTGTGTTGTAAGGTCCTAAAGAGTGGTATCAGAGCTTGGTTCACTAACACCTTGGTTTCAGAGTGTGTTAAGTGTTTATTGATTATGAGTCACTCACAGGGGTTTCTGATTGAGTGGGAGTATAGCAATGGCAGAAGAAAGTAAACTAAGAATGGAGAAGTTTAACGGCAAGAATTATCAATTATGGAGGATGCAGATAGAGGATTATCTATATTAGAAAGATTTGTACTTACCGTTGGGTGGGGTTTCATGCAAGCCCACATATATACAAGATGAAGAATGGACTGTACTTGATAGAAAGGCTCTGGGATCCATAAGGTTGAGCCTGGCATCTTCTATGATTTCCAACTTGTCACAGGTAAAGACAACAGTAGAGTTGATGGATACTTTGGCAAATTTATATGAAAAGCCCTTAGCTTCAAATAAGGTATATCTTATGAAGCTATTATTTAATTTGCAAATTCAGGAAGGTGGATCTGTATCTAGTCATCTTAATGATTTCCATGCAATAGTAAATCAGTTAAATTCAGTCAAAATAGTTTTTGATGATGAAATTAAGGCTCTCTTAATTTTATGCTCTTTACCTGAAAGTTGGCATAGTTTAGTAATGGCAGTTAGTAATACCGCATCTGTTACAAATATCTTGAAAGTTGATAATGTTGTTAGTGTAATCCTGAATGAAGAGACTCATAGAAAAAGCACAGGGGAATCATTAGGTAATGCTTTAAGTATTGAAAGCAAGGGAAGGCAAAGAGAGAAAAGCAAGCAAGGGAGATCAAGGTCTAAGTCAAAGATGAGCAATAAATCCAAATCTAGAAATGGAAAAAGAAGAATAACCTGCTAAAATTGTGGAAAAAAAGGGCATGCAAAGAAAGATTGCTGGTTGAGAGTTAAAGAAGAGAATCAGCATGAAGGTAATGAAGAAGCAAAAGTTGTAGGTATTGTTACACAAGATGCTCTTTCACTTTTTTTGGATAATAAAATAGAATCTTGGGTTTTAGATTCTGGTGCCTCTTTCCATGCAACCCCAAATAGAGAATTTTTCAATGATTATGTCCAAGGAGATTTTCGAAAAGTTTATTTAGGGGATGATGAGCCTTGTAAAATTGTTGGAAAAGGAAAAGTGTAGCTAAAAATGCAAAATGGCAACACATGGGTGTTGAAGGATGTCATGCATGTACCTATCCTGAAGCGGAATTTGATTTCTATAGGAAAGTTGGGTGATGAGGGTTGCATAGTAACTCTCACAGCTGAATCTTGGAAGGTTACCAAGGGAGCACTTGTATTAGTTAGAGGTAAGAGAGTAGGTACTCTCTATTTATGTAATTGTATTACTGACTATTCTCCTTCTGTTATATCTACTTCAGATGTAGATGCAAAGTTGTGGCACTGTAGGCTCGGCCACATGAGTGAGAAGGGAATGAAAATTCTTAAGTCAAAAGGTAAGCTTTCAGATTTTTAAAGCATAGATCTAGATTTTTGTGAGCATTGTATTTTTGGAAAATAGAAGAGAGTAAGATTTCTCAAAACTGGGTCAAAAAAGAAGAAGCACAAGTTGGAGCTTGTTCACACAGACGTGTGGGGACTAGCTCAGGTAGCTTTTATTAGAGGATCATAGTATTATGTTACTTTCATTGATGATGCTGCAAGAAAGGTATGGATTTATTGCATAAAGAAGAAATCTAATGTTTTTGACACATTTAAGAAATGGAAAGCTTTGGTTGAGAATGAAACAGGTTTGAGATTGAAGTGCCTTAGATCTGATAATGGTGGTGAGTACTACAGCTATAAGTTCAAAAGTTACTATTTTATGAATGGAATACACAGGGAAAGGATAGTTCCAAGGACACCTCAGCAAAATGGAGTTTCTAAAAGGATGAATAGAACAATAAAGGAGCATGCACGGAGTATGAGGTTGCATGCTGGTTAGCCCTTAAAATTTTGGGTAGAAGCTGTAGACACTGCGGTTTACCTAATTAACAGAGGACCCTCCACTACTCTAGATGGTGGAATTATAGAAGAGGCATGGATAGGTAAAAAGGTAGATCTTTCATTTCTTAGAGTTTTTGGTTCTGAAGCTTTTGTGCATGTTGATAAAGAAAATAGAAAGAAGCTGGATGCTAAATCTATGCAGTGCACTTTTATTGGTTATGGCTCTAGAGATTTCGGATTCTGATTGTGGAATTTAGAAACTAAAAAAATTATTAGAAGCCGTGATGTTGTTTTTAATGAGAAAGTGATGTACAAGGATCAGCTCAAGAAGCAAAATAATTTTGAGCAGGGCAGTGGAGATTTGGATGAGATTGTGATCCAAAATGAGCTTGCAGGAAATCACTTCCAGAAAAACACAGACACTGACGTCGGTCAGAAAGGAACTGACGTTAGTCAAACAAGTCAGATAGTAATCGACATCGGTCAGGAAGAAACAATGTCGACCAGACAGGAACCAATGTCAGTCGGGTAGAACTGATGTTGATCAGGTACAGACCTAGAGATGACCGAGATCAGTCACTGACAGAGAATTTGGGTGGACAGCAAGCGGTGAATGAGTCTCAAATGCCCACAAGGAGGTCAAAAAGGGTAAGTAAACCTCTAATTCGATATTCCCCTTCATTATTCTACTTTTTGCTCATGGATGGTGGAGAACCAGAAAGTTTTGATGAGGCAATGCAGGTAGAAACCCAAAAATAGTGGGAGCTTGGCATGAATGAGGAGATTGATTCCTTGGAAAAGAACCAAATGTGGGATTTGGTTGAGTTGCCAGTGGGACAGAGAGCATTGAAAAACAAATGGGTTTATAAATTAAAGGAAGGAGAGGATGGAAAAATGAGACATAAGGCTAGGTTAGTAGTAAAAGTATTTACACAAAAACTAGGTATTGATTTTGGTGAAATTTTTTCTCTTGTAGTAAAAATGACTTCTATTCAGACTGTATTGTCTTTAGTTGCTATTAAGGATTTGCATCTTGAGTAGCTTGATGTTAAGACAACATTTCTTCATGGAGATTTGGATGAAGAAATATATATGGATCGGCCAGAAGGTTTTGAGGTCAAAGGTAAGGAGAATCTTGTGTGCAGGTTGAAAAAAAGCTTATATGGTCTTAAGCAAGCTCTAAGATAATGGTATTTGAGATTTGACAAGTTTATGATAGAGCATGGCTTTTTTAGGTGTCAATCTGACCATTGTGTTTATTTGAAGAGATTGGATAAAGGTAGATATATTATCTTGTTACTATATGTAGATGATATGCTTGTTGCAGGTTCACACATGCAAGATATTAATGAGCTTAAGGTGAAATTAGCTCACACATTTTCCATGAAGGATTTGGGAGCAGCAAAGAAAATACTTGGCATGAGTATTAAGAGAGATAAGAAAAATCACAAGTTGATTTTGTCTCAAGAGGATTATGTGAACAAGGTGTTGGAGAGGTTCAATATGCAGAATGCAAAACTGATAAGCACACCTATGGCTGGACACTTCAAGTTGAGCAAAGAATAGTGTCCTAAATCACATGAAGAGGTTGAGTACATGAGTAGAGTTCCATATGCTTCCATATTTGGGAGCTTAATGTATGCAATGGTATGTACCAAACCTGATATTGCCCAAGCAGTGGGAGTTGTTAGCAAGTTCATGGCCAATCCAGGGAAGGAACACTGGAAAGCAGTTCAGTGGATTCTCAGATATCTAAGAGGGACTAGTAGTAGGCATTTATGCTATGGAGGGTCAAACACTTCTCTACATGGATATGTAGATGTGGATATGGCAGGTGACTTGGATGGTAGGAGAAGCACAATAGGATATGTGTTCACTGTTGGTGGAACAACGGTTAGCTGGATTTCAAAGTTGCAGAAGGTTGTTGCCTTGTCTACTACAGAGGCAGAATATATTACAGTCACAGAGGCTAGCAAAGAGATGATATGGATGACTCAGTTCATGGAAGAGTTGGGAAAGGAGCAAGAGAGTTTTAGATTGTACAATGATAGTTAAAGCACAATTCATTTGGCAAAGAATTCAGCCTTTCATTCAAGAACCAAACATATATAGCTTAGGTACCACTTCATTAGATAGGTGTTGGAGGATGGTGAGTTGAAGCTGGAAAAGATCCATACAGATGAGAACCCTATTGATATGTTAACAAAGCTAATAGCAAAGGAGAAGTTGAATCTTCATTCAACTTTTGTTGGTCTTCAAGATTGAGCTTGAAGATGATGGAGAAGCTAGAAGATGTTGTACAAGTACAAGTGCAGCTATTTATCTCCAAGTGGGAGATTGTTGAGTTGTGGAGCTAAAAGCTTCACTTGAATGAGCAATTGCAAGGTTGCTGGACTTCACAATCACTGGCATCGATCAAGGATCGACTGAAGGCTACCAACATCGGTTATGGATCGGCTGACATCGGTCATGTGCAGGTAGATAGGCATCGACGTCGGTCACTTGTGCATTCTAGAAGTCTATTTTTTGACGATGAAATAGATTGTTTGCATGAAAAGTTTAAGTGTTAGTCTTGAGTCTGCATATCTATCTTTAGCAGGACTAATTTGAACCCTTGATTAAGAGGTGTATCTAATGGTGGAGAATGCATAGCTCATGATCCCTAATTCTATATAATATGGATAAATCTTCATAGCTTGTATGATGAGGTAGAAGACAATTCAAGTAGCTGAATTGTGTTTGTAATTGTGAGAGAGAACTCTTGAGGGAAAGAGATCTGTACATCTAAGAGGTGTGGAAGAAAGAGAGATTTCTTCAATTGTATTTCCTTCTGGAAGAGTTTAATACAAGTTTTCATTATTTCTTGTATCTCTTATTCTTTGCTGATTTTGATTTCTAGTTACTTGTTGATTCTAGTTTAATTATGTGTTTAGTTGCTTACAAAGGTAATCAATTGTGCTGTAAGTTCCTAACAGACTAAGTATCCATCTACTTAGTTGATCAGGACTTCATTGTGACTTACACTATAATTTTAATTATCCACACCATGGGGCCTAGTCCCAAGTGTACAAGGAACAATCTATTTTGGTTGTGTAGAGTGAATGCATACATATGTGTTCAGATAGAATAATCAAAACACATTTAATAGAGAAAAAGTATTAAATTTCAAGAAATGCCACCTATATTAAGGTCATGGATGCATTTTTAGACAAAATATTGCATGAATTACCTATAATTACAAAAACCATAGTTTCCTAGACACAAACCAAATTAGAATCGAATTGGGGGGTGTTGGGTGAAAATGATTGAGTTGGACTAACCTTGGTCAATCCTCATTAAATGACCAGGCCCTATAATAAATTTCCATCACTCTGAAGATGGCTCAAAATTAAATGTAGTTATCCCATTTACATGTGTGTGTGTAAAATTATGAATTCAAATCTAGATGTTATTTCTCCTATTTTACCCTTGGCACTAGTATGCAGATGATAATTTAGACTTGAATATAGCTTCAATAAACTTATATATAGAACAAGAAAATATTTGAATAAATTTTTTGAGTGAGGAGAACCATCCTTAATGCCTTATAGTAGCCTCATATTTATAGAAGTTTTTATTTTGAATTTGGGACCTATTATCATGTAGAATTTGACTATAAGTAAGATCCAATGAACAAAAATAAGAATTAAATGAAACTAGACTTGAAATAAGTTCCAAAAATTATGCCTGGACAAGTCCACACTAAATAGATAAGGTTGAAAGCTACTCTTTTATAGTCACCGTGGAATTTTATAGAAGGACAAAGAACCATAATGGGGATCTCCATGACAAAATGGCAAGATGAATAACGAATAAACAAACTCACAAATCAAAATTAAAAATACACCCAAGTAATATGTGCCAATAGTTACCTATTCATTGTTAGTAGTCTATACATATAAAGTTAGAATAAATGACTAAAGGACATGGTTAAACCAAATTTGAGTGTCTACAATACCTAATAATATATAAATCCTTGATAAATAAATGGACTAACAATGTTGTGGAAATGAAGCATTTTGAGGATTGAGATCATGGTGAGGTGAGATATGTGGATGTGCACTAATAAAGAATTAAAATATATATTGTCTTCCATATTTATTCCCCTAAATATGGAATATCATAAATATTAAAAAATATATTTGGCATTCGGTCTTTTATTCTTTAAAATAAACAATGCAAGCCTATGAAAAATAATGGTGGATGTGCAATTTAAATATGGTTATATGCATTAGCAGGGAGATATACATGTGAGAAAATATGGATGGTGAGAGAATACATGTGGATGGGAATATTGAACAAAAATAATCCATAATTTGGAAAGGTTTTTGCGCATCAGTCAAGAGGATACACATGGAACAAGGAGGTCCAAATGGTAGGTGGGCCAATGCAAAAGGTACATAGTGGAAAAATATGTTAATGCAAATTTATCATAAGGGATATGAAAATGGGAAGAGAAAATGAAGATTAAAACATAAAGAATAAATAATCAATGAATAAATATATGGATCACATGTACACTCAAAAACCAAAAGTAAAACCTTATTGTTTTATGTGGGGTGCGTAAAATTATTCAAAACATTACACTAACCATGATAAAATGGGATAAAAAGGGCCCTATGCAAATGTAAAACCCAAGTATAGTAAAATATAATAAATAAATATTTTCTTGTGTGTGAATGTGAAAATAAAGTTCTTATAGTGATTCATAATTGACAAAGGGGTTTAGAGATACATATCAAATTTCTAACACATAATTTCTAATAGAAGTTGAAAGTACCATCCACCAACCATCACATATAATAATATAATTATGCATAATATAATGTATATCAACAAAACACAAGAGATAATGGTGTGATAAGATTCCCAAATATGAAATATGTTCAGAAATATAATAATAACCTTATGGTAGGTCAACACCATATAATACTCCTTATGGAATGAATAACTCCCCAATTCTACGTCAAGGGGGACACCTACAATATCCTTATAAGAAATATAAGATTTAACACTTGATTTGTATTAGGACTTGCATTGGGTTGACCAAAATATTCAAACTCATTGGTGTGAGTATTAGTGAATTGGGGTTGATTTGGTGAATTAAGTGGAAAATTCAACATTATATTGAGTCACTTCCATAACTCATCCAATCATTGATTGATTTTAACACATATCCTTTAATGGGCATATCAGACTATATGTTTTCACACTATTCTCAAGATAGCTCACTTTGTGATTTTTCAAAGAAAACCTTTGATAATGAGATCCACTAAATCCTATTTTTTATTCCATATTCTCTTTTTAAGGATTTTTTTAAATATTTTCATAACCCTTTCCTCTTCCCTTAGTGTTTGATCCTAACATACAAAGTCTTGACAATACAAAATTGATTTTATCCTTTGAGCAAACTTTGATTAATGGATTTGGACTTAAGTCAAATTTAAAACTAAGCTTTTAAATAACAAACCCCCACTAAGTTTTAATGAGATTTCCAAAAATATAAATAAATCATAAAAATTCCATAAAATGTAGCCTATAGGGATAATTAATGAAAAACCATAAAACAAAAATAACTCATGAAAAAAATATACTCAAACCATAATATTTTTATTTTGATGTCCTTGAATGATTAGCTTACTCCATTAAAATACATTTCAAGAAAATTTTCAATAGATTACAAGATAAAAAGTATTATCCAAAATTAGGGTTTTGCCCACATATATGACTGATCTATGCTCAGATTCCACTTGTAGTGAAAATAATTCACCAATAAATAATAATCATACAAATAAAGCATAACATAACTAAATTAGAGTAGAATGTATGAATAAATGATGAAACACTTTGAGGATGAAACCCCCACAACATTACAATAAGCATATAACTCATATTATGATGATAAACTACTCACCACTAGTTCTTGTTGTGGCCAACACATCCCTTTTCAAAAAATAAATTGGGACCTTTGAAGTACATTATATTTTGAAAATACTTGGCCCTCTATTGATCCCAACCTGATCCTTGTCCTTTCAAAAATTACAAGCTCTATTAGATTCTCATTCCTAGATGTTTTCTATGATTCTAATAAAATCCCTTTTTTATGTTGAAGATATTATGTGGATATATATTTTAAAAGGGTTTAGTCTCACTATAATTTTTAAGTATTTTTCATACTCATATTTTTTGGAAACTAAATTTTCCCAGTATAAAATTTTTGAAATAGACATTTCATGGAGTCTCAGTCCTAGAACCTTAGTCTTGAAGTTTAGCTGGTAGTTCCTTAAGCTTCATTTATAATAAGTAAGCATCTCTTTTATTATGAGGTGATTTTCAAAATGATTTGAGCCCATAAACTCATATTTTAATTTATAAAACATGAGACTTAAAATCTATTACTGTAAAAAATATTGTAGAGCCCTATAAGGTCCCATACAAAGTGAGCTCACCATTATTTGTCATCTGCATATTTAAATCATTCAAAAGCCTTTACCTTAAATTTCCTCTAGATCCAAAAGTACATCCCTGATAATGTTCTCCATACAAAAGAGAATCAATTCAAAATTGATCACCTCAACTTCAAATCCTAAGTGAGAGAAAGAATTTTTGGATACTACCTTCATATAGGGTATCACAATATTTAAACATTACAATAAGATCTTCAAGATGATTGAAGATATATAAAGGGCCAATAGTGATGACGAACCAGAGGATGATGATGTGGAGTTTGTATTTGATCTCATATCCATTAGATAATTAGGAATGTATAAGGTTTTTTCCAAGCCTAAAGTATTTCCCTATGGATGTATCTTTGCCAATCTAATGTAGACCTTTGAAAGCACTAATAATGTCATTCATTCACCCAAAGTAGAATTATAAATTATAGACATCTCTAAGGATACCTTAAATTAGTATTACAATATCTTATAGTTTGAAATTGGGTATGAACACAGAGGTCTCTATTGTGTGGTTAAGCAACCATGACATCTATGAGTTCCTTAAAGACTAGGCCAAGTACTCTGACCACTAGGTGAATAAGGACCCTAACTCCTATACCATCAAAACATTCTAGGAAGGGGTGTAGATCGAGATGTTGTTACTCAATTACCTATACAAGGTGAGTGAAATTATACATGTCAATAAGATCTAGGTCCCTCTACTTAAAATCATCTTCAAAATGGAAAAATTCCTTGCTCTTGGGTACATCATCACCTTTAACATCACAAATTAGGTCAACATAGTGCAGGCTAGGGGGGACTTTTACATGGCATCATATTTAGTTGATTCCACATATACCACCATGAATTTTTAGAGCATAGCCTTCCCTCCATGGGTTCCAATAGGGTTTATGGTGCGTTTAATCTTTACTTATATCTAAATTCACCACTAAAGGCACCATATATAAGACATTTGTGACTATTTCTACCCTTTGGTATACTTCACCATCAATGAGAATTTGATGCCTATGCTTTCTAAGGATAAAGGAGATTTAATTCTTTCCAATAGTGCCTATTATTACTACTAGGACCACACTATGATTAGGGTACAAGGCATCTAAGGGAATCCTCTTCGACTACCCTATGTTATCCTTGATCACCTAGTAGAGTAGGAGATCACTTAGTAGCTATCTAATGACATTGCATACTTCTCCCATGCCAATAAGTAGAAGGTATACCTATCATTCCTTATAATCATTAGACACCTAAAAAATAGTAATTTACTCTCACTACAATTTATGTCCATCCACATGGATTTTTACAACCTATAAAAGGCATATAACATAGAATCGGATGCTCAAGGCAAGGTGCACACCCATGTGGATAAGTATCAAGCATGACTCAACACCACATACCACCATGAGAACCACCATAATGATGGGATCCACATTAACCCTATGAATGATGTAGAGGTGTTTATAAATATTTGAGGTAGTAAGTTGTTAAATAACTTAAGTGCAGTCCAAAAACATGATGAAAAAGAGATTAGCTTCCACATTTCCTACTAGCCCACAACCTGGTGTTGAGATCCCAATAGCTAGGAAGAGGATTTCAAAACTAATTTTTCAATGGGTCCCTACTGCTATAAATCTATCAACCTTAGTGTCTACTTCACTTGTGATAACTATTGACTATTTTGATGACAAGCCAAAATAGGTTAACCCCCTATAGTCCAAAAATTGTATAGGGGTTTATTAGGGTCCTATAGGCTGTTTCATGGTCCTATTTTATGTTATTTACTATGTCATCACCTTGGTCATAGTCATTTTATTTCCTAAGTCATTCTATGTCACTTAAAGTGCATATTAGGGTCATTTATGAAGGTGGTATCATTTTCTAAGAAAGATAAGTGTTATAAACTCCCTTACAACATCCATAATGTTAGATATTATAAGTCCCTAACTAAAACTTATATGTACTACGTTGAAACAAGAATAAAAGTGGTAGTTTGGGTAGTTTTGGAAGTTATATGACCTCTAAAATGGTGTGACACATATGGAAGGACTGTGATATTATTCTTCAACTCACATAGACTCACCTTCATTCTTGATCAACTCTAAAATTACCTAAATTTTCCAAACTCCAATCTATTCTTCCATCACTCTACTAAACATGTAGAACTAGTCAACAAGTTTCTTCTTGTTACTGCCAGTAGGAGGACTTCCAGGTTAAATTATCTTGGTGTTGGATAGTACATTTTGTTTGATTAATATTCATGGAAGGATTTTAAGGATTGGTTTCCTATGATTTAGGAGCCATCCCTAATAAGTTGCCTATCTATTTCTGCTTGTTATTTCTCACACCCTACAGGTTTTCCTCTTGTATGGGCAAGACCATATAATCCAATTATTGAGATTACTTATAAAATATGTATAATTCATTCTTCCTTTTTTTTAATCTTGGTTTGCATTTTAGAATTTATTTCATGAGCCAATTAGTTCATGTTGTAGGTTGATGTCACTAGTAGACTTGTAGTCAAATTTCAACACTTATAGAAGGTTTCTTTCTTTGTAGTGGTTTTAGATGAGTATTAATGTATCAAATTTATCTTAATCCCTTATCCTTTCAATATTAGTCTCACAAGCTATCATAATGAAAGTTACAATCAAAACATGTCACATAATCAACTTATTACATGACTATCATACACAATTAGCTAAATAAGTTGTTTTGATATCTGAGCATGGTCATGGAAGTTTAATGAATATTTAAAAGAGTTTTTACACCTTCTTATGAGCATGAAAAACAAGAAAATTACTTTCAAATTATAAAGGATTGATTGTGATACTCAACTTAGTCCTTGATATAGTCATACACCATGAATGAACACCTACAGGTGCCATAGAGAGAGTCAATCATGTTGTAACAAATCAAATTTATTTGTTTCAAGTTCCTTATGATTTAAATTATTTTTTTGAATAAGGTTATAGGGTTAAATATGAACTATAAGGTCACATTCCATGCATATAAAACTTATTTACATTCACTACCTTGCCTGAAAACTGTATCAACACCTATACGAGACTAAGGAGAATAAGAACGTTAGAATGATAGTATTGAAACATGTTTCAATCCATTTAATGTGGTGATAATAATTTTTAGGTCTTTAATTAGGTTTGAGACAATTTATATAACCATATTATATGCACATTTCACATGTTTATATTCACTACTTGTATAACTGTATGCACACCTACAGGTGGACCCCCACAGAGATCCAAAAGTGTTGAATGAAGAAGGTTGACAAGTTTAGAAACCTTAATAAAGTTTGAATAATTTGGAGACACCTTAATATTTTTTTTTTAAAAATTAGATTAACAAGCAAGCTCAAAAAACCATGTCCAAGTTGAAGAACTGAGTTTAGGATCAAGTTACCTAAAAGCTCCAAAAAAGATCCCCAATCACTTTTGGTATTAATATATGACAATGTACAAGGATTTTATATGAACCTAAATGTTCCCATATTTTATCCCTCTCCTATGGGTATTATCTTTCAAAATGAGACTGGGTTTTTGGTCCCATAAGTGATGAAAAAGAGGTGTCAAATTCATGCATTTGTACACTGCACTTTGGTAGTACTTTCTATAGGATTTTGAGTTTATATATAGATTTGCACCCTAAAATAGAAATTTAAGATCATATACATGTATGAAAATTGGTCCTATAAGGGTAAATATGATATTAGTGTTCCAAAGATCATAAAAAAGAGTGAAGGTATGAGGTGGTGACTTGCATCACCACCTATAGATGTGCGTGACCTTGAGAGAACTTACCTATAATTGATTGTATGTAGTTGCAGGCCTATGATGGATACTTAAACATGGAAACATGAAAATAAATACACATACATATTTTAATTTCCAATAGAGACCTTATAATTATCCTAGGATATGAAACACATGTTCTAATAAATTGAAATATAACCTACAGGTGTCTCTTTCAAAGCAAGAAAACATAGTCAGTCTACCAGTCATGCCTAATAGAGAAAATACATGGGTTGAAGATGAAGTAATGGATTATAGGGAGTTTATAATAATTCTTAACACCTTAATTATGACTATTTACATCTCATAATATATTATTAGGTAAGAAAATAGAGCATGAAAGCCATCCTCAAGGGGTACTTGTAGGAAACACTCAGAAATCTTGCATAGTGAGTTACTTAGCAATCTACCTTGAGGTATTGACGATGTTTGGGGGGTATAATGATATGTTAAAATCATAAAATATTACATATATGTTTATCATCACGTACATAATCCCATCATACCTTACTTTGGTCTAAGATAATATGGGAAGTGCCCTCTATTTTGTCTCAGACAGAGGGCACTCCCTAAGGTTACAAATCTGTAGGTTTAGAGGAAAGAAGATGATAAGATAAGTTAAGGGTTGATGAGACCTTACAAGTATATTTTATAAGATATTATATATATGGAGAAACATAGTAAAAATCCACAAGGGTTATGAACTAAACAAGGCGGACTAAACCTATAAGTATGAAGGCAGACCTACTAGATCTAGTCCAAGCCTAAAACCCTCAAGGGGGTCTGCTACCACTTTTGAAATTAGATGAACATTATAACACATTTTAATATGTTTATATGGATATATCAAGTGTATTTAAATTTTTATAATGTAGATTAGGCTGTAATAAAGCCATTTCTTGGCCTAAGACCATCATAAGGTGTGAAAACTGGAAAACAAAGCTTGAGAGGCTGACTTGACATGCTCACACCTACATAGACACTTTTCATGGGAGTTTTAGGATTTTGGTAATGTTTAAGGATGTATTGAACAAGTATTTTGTGTAATTTTCTCACAAATTAGATGTTAGACTTGTATAAACAATCCTTAGAGGGAAAAATCACTCTAAACCCTCTAAAACCCTTGCTAGTGACTTGATTGGGGAAATGAAGAGAAAGATGCATATAGATGGGATTTAATGGCTTAGGAGATTATTGTAAGTTAAAGAGGACTCCCTAGGTATCCTCCCCATCAACTTGAGTTATACCTTACCTATATGGATAGGGTTTAAAATAGATTTTGTTGACATTTTTGTGTGTTGTGAACGAATGAAAGCGATTTTGAAAGATGCAAGTCACTTTGGGAGATAGGTTGTTACTTGAGATAATCTCTCATATCCATTTATTTTATATTAATATCTCATAATTTCATTTTCTAATACCTTCATCTAAGCCAATCCAAACTGGCATTGTAAACAAGTTAGTGAGAAGGTGAAAACTTTAAGTGGGAGGCCTTTTAAAGTCTACCTAATGAATTTAAGGGTATTAGGGCTCTTAAAAAGTTTCATACACTCCCTTTAATGGAGTTTTTTGGAAAACTAAAGACATTTTTGGTGCCAAGTGTGAGAAAAAAGTGAAAGAGGAGTTATTTGGACTATAGATAGTGATAACTCATATTTATAGGAATATCAATGATCAGGGATGCAACTAATGCATGTTAGGGATTGTTTATAACCCCTACCTCTTATTTAAATCATGATATCTATCCTTAGTCTAGTGTGGAGTGTTCCAAGGAGGCCAAATGATGAAGGTAATTTTTAGGCATGCAAATGAAGATTCCTACACCACATTTCACGAGTTTCATGCATTTGAAGGACATTTTTACTATGCGACCTTACATGGTCTATTCCATTTTCATCTTTCCTACATATTTAACTCCTTTTATCATCTTGACACATGTCTTAGTGACTCTTGGAATTCATTATATTCTATTCTCTCTCAAATTCTATAAGTAGTAATCATTTTGGCTCTTGTAAATAAATCCAAGTCTATTTTTGAGTTCATGAACATTTGTCTATATGTGCAAAGTGATGTATGGTGATGTTAAGTGATAATATTTTATCCTTGCTTCTCCTTATTCTCTCATGTTTATGTAATATTTATAATTCTAATAGGTCATATAGAGTTTATATAATGTATTAGGCTCTTTTAAAGTGTAATATTATTATTAGAGTGTTTAATCTTCCCTCTGGTTCACTTACCTTGTGTTGTCTCACGCATATCACCTCTATGTTAAAACACTTATGTTAGAACGTTTTGGGACTTTGAAGCTACTTTATAGGTCTTGTTTCTTAGTGAAAAAATTATTATGGTATTATGTAAATCCTTTTGGTGTATCACCCCCTTAGACTATTTTAAATTCATGCAAACTTATATCTCTTTTCCCATAAGGAATTAGTTAAGTAGGTGCATTTCAAGGTATATGCAAGGAGCTAGCCCTTAAACCTAGAGGTATACTTATGCTATAGGTAAACCCAAATACCTAGAAGTATTCCCATGTTACCCAAATCAGGAGAAGGCTTGAACACCATCTTATAGGGTGAAATATTTGGTGATAATAGTTTTAGCATGCTCGATGGAAACAAGGTCCAATACAGTGGAAAGATTGTTGGTGTGTCTTTCCTCTAATCAACTTTTAGAAGTAAGTAAGATATCACCAATAGTGACTCTAAATGAAATATTTTTGTTATAATCATCCCAAGTATATTTTATTGAAGGTTTTGATTAGTTATTGTATCTCATTTGACCCATGAGGTTGATATGAATAGCTATGGTGAATATCCCTACTATAGACCTCCCTATCAGCCTTGTTATGAACCATATTATACCCCTCAGTAGTATTATCATAATGTCTACCAATCCTATGAGCTATGGCAGCCCTATGGTCCTTCATTTCCCTCTCTATATAGGCATCATGTTATTGGACAACCCTATGAGGAAGCCTACCAAGAAACTTATCAAGAAGTGCCTTCTTATCAATCCCAATTTTACCCCTACCAACCATACCATGATACCTATAAACTTCAAGAGGATTCTAATGAGTATTGTCATGATAGAATCAAATGATTCAATTGATTTTACATAAATATACTAAAAGACAAGGTATGAATTCTTAGAAACCAAAATCCAACAACATAGAGCTGGCCTCAATCCCTATCATTACCCTCTTCCTCCTCTATTAACCCCATATTATATCAAATATTTATTGGAACTCATACATGAGATGCTAGTTAATGAAGATAATGTGAGATTATGGGATGATGAATTTGATATGCTCCCTAACCATCTGATGGAAATGTTAAAAGGTGTTGCCTAAGTTTGTATGCAAGTGTTGGATATGGTTGAGGATTTATAAGGAACTCAATGGGAGATTAAAGAGCATATGAACTTGGTAAAGAAGTGTTCCCAATGATTAATAGATAGGCTATAGATGTGGTATGAAAAATAACTTAAGAATGAATATGTTGTTATTGGAGAGCCTTAAGGAGGCTATTGGCAAGGTGAGAATTCTGATAATGAAGGTGTTTTTTCTTCCAACTAGCCCAAATTGTCACTTTCCCATGAGCTTTCTAGTGATGTCCTCTTTCCTAAATCCATTCAAAAGCCCTCCATCACAACTCATTATTTACCTCCAACTCATGATCCTATCCATCAACTTTTCACCTCACCACTTATTGAAAAAGAACCCATTTTAAGGGAAGTAAATCAAGAGGAAAGAGCTCAAGTCATAGCTAATAAAGAAGATGTCCTGAGTAACTATGAAGAGGAGATCAACATAGGGACTCCCCTTGGTGAACATAAATGTAAACCTACCTTCTTTAGTGATGATAAAAATGTTGAAGATCCTAATGTAGCTATCCATATAGAATTTGATGAAAACATGAAGAAAGAGGTGTTTGATAAGTACATTATACCTGTTGTCCATGATGATTAATCTCTTAAACATGATAGTCATGAAGGAGAAGACCTATGGTAGAATTTTCATGCCATAAACAAATATTTTGAGTAGCTAAGTGATTTAAATTATTCTCCTAAGAAATATACCCCTGATCATGAGGTTGTTAATGATCGTAACAATCATGAAGCTGAGTGGGCTATCAATAATGAAGGTGAAATTCAATTCATTCTTCAAAAATTTGTAGTCATAGAAGAGTATTCCATATCTCAACCTAAGTTTGAATCACCTTTAGATGCATTGAAACATAATCAAGATCAGATTGATGACCTCATACATCAAGAAGAGAAAGTTGAAGAGGTCATGGTTCTAGATGACGAGGAAAAAAATGATTGACAACAACAAATGAAACTCTTTTAAGAGATTGAAGAGCTTTTCCAAGTTGAGGACCAAATACATGATAAGGTGGAGAAAGAATTTTTCATGGAGGAAAATGACCAAGATTGGGTAGACTATGAGGAGCTCCTTGATGATATTGAAGTACTTGCAGCTAAAAGCAAACCCAATCTTATTGAGAGCACCATGGAAACTAAGAAAATATTTCTTATTGAACCACCATTGGAGGTTGTATTTGAGGAATCTTATGATAAAGTTGAGGCTATTTGGATTCAAGAGGAGTTTATTTATATATTTAACATGGTTAGAGCTAATTTGTTTTCATTGAACATCATGCTAATGAAGTTGAAAATAGCTATGAAGAAGATGGAAACATCAATGCCAATATTCAAAAGGTAACATTCCTCATGCATTCCTTCATTACATAAAATAAGAAAGGTTTCAAACTTCTCCTTTGATCTAAGAGGAAGTTTATATTTTAGGTTAGTTTGTGTTTGAGTTAGTTTGTTTGATTTGTGTGTATGTTTCATAAGTTCTCATGAAGCACAAGTGTGTGTTTTCTTAGTTTATTTTATTGTGTGTTGTCTCTTGTTGGTTTTCTTGTGTTTTGATCTTGGCTATAACAAACATATCACCCCTAGAAATCACAAAGAATGTTGAGTATTTTGACCACAAGCCAAAATAGGTCAACCCCATTTATTCCAAAACTTGTATATGGGTATATTAGGGTCTTATAGGGTGTGTCATGGTCCTATTTTATGTTATTTGATGTTTCATCACCTTGGTCATAGTCATTTTCTTCCTAAGTCATTCTATGTCACTTAAAGTGCATATTAGGGTCACTTACAAAATTGGTACAGTTTTATGAGCATGATAAGTGTTATAAATTCCATGCGAACATCAAACATGTAATATATTGTTAGTTATTGTCAGTCCCTAGTTAAAACTTTTAGGTACCATGTTGAAACAAGAAGAAAAGTGGAAATTTGGGCAATTTTAGAAGTTGTATGGCCTCTATAAGGGTGTGACATGTGTGGAAGGATTTTTTTATGAGTATTAAAATTCCCTAGACTCACTTTCATGCTTTATAATCTCTTAAAGTCCCTAAATTGGTTAAAACCCATTCTACTCTTCCATCACTCTACTAGACGTGTAGAACTAGTCAACATGTTTCTTCTTGGTATGACTAGTAGGAGGACTTCTAGGTAAAATTATCTTGGTGTTGGATATTAAAATTGGTATGATTCATATTTATGTTAGGATTTCAATTATTTGTTTTCTATGTTTTATGAACCATCCCTAAGAAGTTAACTATCTATTTTTACTTGATGTTTTCCACACCTTATAGGTTTTCCTCTTGTATGGGAAATAATGTATAATAAAATTATTGATATTTATTATAAAAGATGTGGAATTCATCCTTTCATGTTTATAATTAATTTCATGAGCCATATAGTTTAGGTTGTAGGATGATGTCACTAGTGGACTTGTAATCAGATTTCAACACTTGTAGAAGGTTTATTTATATGTAGTGGTTTTAGATGAGTGTGAGGTGTTTTATTTAACATATATAATTTATCTTAATCTCATATAATTTAAATATTAGTTTCACAAGCTATCATAATGAAATTTGAAGTCAAAAAGTGTCACACAGTCAACTTATTGCATGACTATCATACACAATCAGCTAAATGAGATGTTTTAGGCTATGAACATGGTCATGAAAGCATCATAAAAAGTTAAAATAGTTTTTAAAAATTCTTATAAGAATTAAAAATAAATAAAATACCTTTCAAATGATAAATTATGGACTGTGATAACCAATTCACTCCTTGATATAGTCATACACCATGAATGAGCACCTACAGGTGCCATAGAGAGAGTCAATCACATTGTAACAAATTAAATTACCTAGTTTAAAGTTAATTATGGTTGAAATGATTTTTTTTAAGAAGGTGATATGGTTCAATATGAACTATAAGGTGACATTCCATGCATATAACCCATATCTACATTCATTGCCTTACTTGTAAATTGTATCAACACCTACAAGAGACTGAGAACATTAGAATGAGAATATTGAAACATGTTTCAAGACCTTTAAGGTGATGATAATAAATTTTAGTTATTTAATAAGTTTTTATACTTTTTATATAACCATATCATATGCACATTTCTCATGTTTATAATCACTGCCTATATAATTATATGCACACCTATAGGTGGCCCCCCATAAAGATCCCAAAGTGTTGAATGAAGAAGGTTGACAAGTTTTTAAAAATTCATCAAGTTTGAAGAATTTGGAGACACATTGATAACTATGTTTGAAAAATTATATTATTAGTCAAGATCAATAAACCATGTCCAAGTTGAATAACTGAGTTTAGGAATAAGTTCCCTAAAAGCTCTAAACAAGAGCCCCAACCACTTTTGGTGTTAATATATGACAATGTAACAAAGAGTTTAGATGTGCCTAAATATTTAAATATTGTATAAATATCCTATGGGTATTATATTAAAAAATTAGAGTGGGTGTTTGGTCATACAAATGGAGTGGGTGTTTGGTCATACAAATGGTGAAAAGGAGGTGTCAAATTCATGCATTTATTCATTGCACTTTGGCAGTGTTTTCTATAGGATTTTAAGTTTCCAAATAGCTTTACACCCTAAGATAGAAATGTAAGAGCATATACATGTATGAAAATTGGTCCTATAAGGTTAAATAGGACACTATTTTTCCATAGAGAATAAAAATGTGTGAAGCTATGAATTTGTGAATTACATCACCACTTACAAGTGTGTTTAAACCTAAGAGAACTTACCTACAGTTGATTGTATACAGTTGTAGGCACATGATGGAGACTTAAACATGGAAACATGAAAATAAATAAACTTACCTATTATAATTACAACCAAATACCTCTAAATTATCCTATTATATGAAACACATGTTCTAAGAAGTTCAAATATAACCTACATCTCAAAGCAAGAAAACACAGTTAGTTTAACCATCATGCCTAATAGAGTAAAGACATGGGTTGAAGATGAAAGAATGGATGATAGGGAGTTTTTAAGAATTTTTAAAACATTTTTTATGATTATTTATATCTCATAATATAAAATTAGGTAAGAAAATAGAGCATGAAAGCCATCCTTAAGGTGTACTTGTAGGCAACACTCAAAAATCTTGCATAGTGAGTTACTTGGCAATCTACCTTGAGGTATTGATGATGTTTGTGGGGTATAATGATATGGTAAAACCATAAAATATTACACAAATTGTTATTATCACTTGGATAATCACATCATACCTTTCTTTGGTCTGAATTAATAGGGAAAGTGCCCTTTATGTTGTCTCAGATAGAGGGCACTCCCTAAGGGTACAAATCTATAAGTTTAGAGGAAAGAAGATGATTTGAGTGTTGATGAGAAATTTAAATAATATTTTGAGAGATATCATATAATGTAACAACATAAAAACCAATGAATATGGGTTAGGATCCAAACAAGGTCATCCAAACCTAAAAGTATGCAAGCAGACCAACTAGGTCGAATCCAAGACTAAAACCCTCAAGGGGGTCTGCTACCACTTTTGACATTAGATGAACATTATAACCAATTTTAATATGTTTATATGGATATATTAGGTATTTTTGAGATTTTATAATTTATATTACGCTGTAGATAAGCCATTTCTTGGCCTAAGACCATCATAGGGTGTGCAGAATGGAGAACAAAGCTCAAGAGGCTAACTTGAGATGCTCACACCTACATGGACACTTTGTATGGTATTATAAGGATTTTTTTATTTTTTAAATAGGTATTTAATAAGTATTTTGTGTAATTTTTTTCATAAATTGGACATCAAACCTATATGAACAATCTTTAGAGGGAAAAATCACTCTAAACCCTCTATAACCCTTACTAGTGACCCGATTAGGAAAACTAAGGAGATGCATCCATATGGGATATAATGGCTTGGAATATGATTTAAATTAGTATATAACTCTCTATGGATCTTCCCCATCAACTTGAGTTTTAGCCTACATGTACAGACAGGGTAGAAAATGGATTTTATTGATAGTTTTATGTGTTGTGTAATAATGGAAGGGTTCCAAAATATGCAAATCACTTTGGGAAATAGATTTGGAATTGTGATAATATCTCATGTCCATTTATTATATCATAATATATCATAATTTCCTCTACTAATACCTTCATCTTAGCTATTCCAAACTGGCATAATGAACAAGTTAGTGAGAAGGACAAAACTCTAAGTGGGAGGCCTTTTAAGGTCTACTTGATGAATATAAGATCATGAGGGCTCTTGAAAAGTTTCATAAAATCCATTTTATGGAGTGGTTTGGAAAACCAAAGACCTATTTTGTGCCAAGTGTGAGAAGAAATTGAAAGATGAGTTATTTGGACTATAGGCAATGATGACTCATGTCTAGACAAATATTGATAATTAGGGATGAAACCAGTGCATGTTGGGGATTATTTATAACCCCTCCCTCTTAATTTAATCATGATACCTATCCTTAGTTTACTTTTTAATGTTCTAAGGAGTCCAAATGATGAAGGTAGTTTCTAGGCATGCAAATGAAGAGTCCTATGCCACATTTCAAGAGTTTCATGTATTTGAGGGACATTTATCCTATGAGACCTTGCATGGTATATTCCATTTGCCTCTCTCTTACATATGTAACTCATTTTATTTTCTTGAAACATGTCCTATTTAATATTTGACTTCATTCTCTTTTATTCTCTT
This sequence comes from Torreya grandis, assembly GCA_037957365.1. Taxonomy (NCBI): domain Eukaryota; kingdom Viridiplantae; phylum Streptophyta; class Pinopsida; order Cupressales; family Taxaceae; genus Torreya; species Torreya grandis. The sequence goes on along the minus strand of JARHVA010000726.1, from coordinate 1,832,901 downwards.
CTCTCTCAAATTCTATAATTAATAGCCATTTTGGCTCTTGCAAAAAAAATACCACACCATGTATGGTGAAGCCCTGCTAGTTTTGACATTATAATTATCCTTTGAAAAATAAATGAACATCTATTTTTTAGTTCATGAACATTTTTATAAGTTTTAAAATTGATGTCTGGTGATGTTTAGTTATAATCTTCTATCCTCTCTTCTCCTTATCCTCTCATGTTTATGCAAGAGTTCTTATTATATCAAGTCATATAGAGTGTATCTAATGCATCAGGATCCTTTAAAGTGTAAAATTGTTCTTATAGTGTGTAATATTACCTTGGATTCACTTACCTTGTGTTTTTCCATGCATATCACCTTTATGTTGAAACACTTATGTTAGAAATTTTTAGGACTTTCAAGCTGGGTTGTAGGTATTGTTTCTTAGTGAAAGAAGTATGATGGTCTTTTGGAAATACTTATGGTGTATCACCCCATTAGATTAGTTTCATTTCATGTAATGTTATATCTCTTTTCCCACAAGTAATTACTTAAGTAGGTGATAATCATTTCAAGGTATATTCAAGGAGCTAACCCTTAAACCTAAAGGTCTACTTTCACTATAGGTAAACCCACATACCTATAAGTATTCCCATGTTTCCAAAATGTTGAGGAGGCTTTAACACCCTCCTCTAGGGTGAAATATATGGGGAAAACAATAACCTACTAGGTAGGTCAACCCTAGGTTTCCCATGCACTTCATTTCTCAAGCAACTCGTAGTCATAGGAGAGCCCACATTCAGACCAATTTGTAGTAACCCTAAATGGTTCTAGCCCTACTTTTGGTATGTTTAAGTAGACCATAAAATATTCTCCTATTTTAACATCCCAAGTGAAACCTACCCATATTATTTCCATTTTCACTACACCCCTAATAGGTACCCTAGTTTTCCCTACTCCACTAGCTTTAGCCACATTTAATGTTTTGTTTTCCCAACATAGCTATAACCTCCCTCTCTTGTAACTCCTCTTATTTCAGCCCCTACAATTTCCTAGGTTCCATTTTACCTATTATCTTATATAATATTAAGTACCTTGAGTTTTTTAGTTCCCCTAGTTTACCCTATAACCTTCTTGTGACCCACTTAAACTACATCATCTTGGTTAGCCCCATCAATTACTCCTAAGATAATATTACAGCTTGACACATTCCCTCTTAGTGCCATAATTTCCCTAGTGACATCCATGATTGTGAGCACCCTAGTCTCTTATTTTCCCATAACTCATAGCATATTAACAAGCCTAGTAGTAATCATAACACCTCTAAAAGCTCTATCTGGGATATCCCTTCAAGTTCATTATCACCATAAGTGGGAACCAGATAAAATCTTGCTAATTACCCATGGCTAATTTCATTTCAACCACTCCTATAGCCTCTAATTACACCCAAGAAATCATCATGGGCCTCCCTCTCCCTTAAATCGAGCTCCTCAAGACTTGGATTTAATCAACCAATATCCTCTTTTAGATTGAATGTGTAGCTCCCAAGTGTAAAGGGCTCCCAGGCATTCATGACCCAAGAATAAAAAAGGTCTCAATTGTTCCCCTAGGCTTACCATATGGTACTTCCTTACTTCACACCCATGTTTCTACCTCTAACATCCACCCCATTCCATCCCTCACCCTAATTATTTAATACTCATCCCATGCTTCCACCTTCCACATAAATTACCACACCCCTACTATCTCATTCTTTATTACCTTGGGAAAAACTATAGGAGAAGGTTGGATGGGACTTGTTAAGGCCTTAGGTGCACAAATTTAAAAAATAATATACCAATAGGAACTTGCATCTATCTACAATTCAATTGGGACTTAAGCATAATGAATAGGGTGCTCACATAGACCTTCACACAAGATGGGGATCCTATGGTATTGAAGATAGAATAATATCTCTTCTCACTCATAAGGAAGAGGATTGACATGGGGGAAGAAAATATTATATAAGACCTAACCTTTATGATCAAGGCCACCAATGATATCATAGATAAATTGATAGAGGACCTAGAGGACCAAGTTAAGACCATGAAGTCTAGATTTTATTCCTTGATGGTTTGGTTGGAAAGGTTGATTTTATCATTATGAAATTGTTTTTATCCCTTAAAGAGATGACCAAAGATATTTTCAAGAGTAATGTGATATTTAAAAGAGCACAATAATATTTATAAGGAATTATAAAGGTGGACAATAAATACAAAAAAACTGTGGAAAATATAAATAAAAGGATGTTCCTAGAGCTCAAACTCATGCCCTTCATGTACTTGAATTTATATCAAACATTCATAAGGAGCATGAGGACCACACTCAGATATTGGCTCAAGGATATGCAAGCTTCCATTGAGCCCTTGGGGAAATGCAAGGACCAAATCCTTGCCTACTTTAAGGAAGCCAACATCATAGTCCTTTTCCATCTGGATGTCACCCTAATTAGCATTGATGAATTTGGGGTCTACCTAGAGAAATTCAAAGTGGAAATGAAGAAGGAAAAGGCCGATAAATTCATATCCTAAGACATCTTATAACTTACCATTAAATCAACTAAAAACATTATCCAAGTCAATGAGGTAAATATATCATTGAAATCATCTCTCAACATTCATAATAGGTTGTTGACTTAGGTAGAGTTACTTTTTTGGGAAACACCTATCAGCCTAGAAAATATTGCTCAAGAGGTTAACTTAGTGGCACAAACATTGGTAGCTCACTAAGATGCCCTAAATAAATTGGTAAGTGGTCCCCCACTGAACTCAAATTGAATGTCCTCGTGGTCCCAATAAAGGGTATGTAGTCAAAACTCTAGGTCCCTTTCTTTTTCTATTTTATAAAAGCATCATGAGAATGATTGGGTTTGTAATTGTTTTTTAGCCACTATGGCTAAGAGTGGGATCCCTTAAGAAATCCAATAATGAATAAAACCATGACCTAATAAAAATGGCATGAGGGAAAGAGAAAGCATGATTGCATGATCAAGGGAAAACACAAAAAAAATTAGTTAAGGAAAGAGAATCAACTAAAGGTAAATTCAAGGGTGGTAGGTGTGAATGGTGGGGTAACCATGGTAAAAATGAGACAAAAAAATTATTGGAAGAAGAAATCGGTGAGGATAAGTAATGGTGGAGTAAAGTAAAGAAATCAGTCAAGTTAGGGGATTAGTGGAAAGGAAAACTTATTGTGAGAAATCCCTAAGTCCCTAAGAAGTCTATAGGGGAGGTGGTCAAAGGGAAGATAGTGGGAAATGGGGATAATGCATTTAGAGGAATCCATCAATTTAGGGCTTTTATTTCTATAGAAAGTGAAGAAGAAACCCTTGAAATTATCTCAGAGTGATTGGTAGATGGGGAAAAGATTGGAAAAGTGGTGGTTTTGGAATGGAAATCATGTTTTTGATGGAAAATATAAATATTTTAAAAAATTGTGCCCTTATAATCAAATGTGTATGAAAATGGCCAGCAATTGGGGTAATAGAATTATGGGTGCAAGATAACTGGGGCTCTAGCTTAATGGTAAGTTTTTTACCCAAGGTTTTCTTTGTGTATCTATTTAATTATTTTTAGCAAAATGAGAAAATCTTGGGAAACCCTTTCTAGTCCTTAAATGAGGTGGGCATGTGGTTGTAAGGATGGATCCCTATTTTTGAACCTTTGGTGGCCCACAAAGGGAGTTATCTGGTTTAGGTTCATTTATATGGTTTACCTCTAGAGTATTAGAGCATGGAATGTTTGGTATTGATTGGAGTTCTAGTAAGAAACCTAATAAAAGTGGATGAGAAGTTTTTATATGGAGGATGGGTGGTGTATGTGAGGGCTTAGAGTTTATTTGGATCTAGATAAAGAAATCTTAGAAAGCATCTTAATTAAATATGAAGGATGAGAATATAAGCATAGAATTGATGTGGAAAGAATATTTTTTAGATGTTATAAATACCACTACCTATAGTATATTCAAAAAATTTGTAAAATGGGTAAGAGCTTCCCTCAAGTCAAATCCATACTGGTCCAACCTAGGTGGAGACCAAACTCTAAATAGGGGTGTTCTAATATACGAACATCAGAAAGGGTTAGCATTTTAGAGATAGTGGGTGGGAAAGAGGAACAAATGAAGAATAAATTTTTGAAGATTAGATAAACAAAGGAATTTCTTGAAAAGCTTAGTTCTAAGGAGGCAATCTCTCTAGATTTGATGCTAAAGAGCCGTGAGTTTATTGAACAAGAATATTAATCTATAAGGTCTCTGATAAATCAAGCTCACCACTATTTGAAAGGAAATATTTTGATGGAAAAGGAGGGATTAACGGATGTAGATAAATGATTTATGGTAAAAGGCCAATTAGAATCAAAAGGAGAAAAAGTAGAAGATTTAAAAGGGGAACTCAATTCTAGAGAAGTGTTGACAATCTCTCAAATTTAGTGTTCTCTAGATCAATCAAATTGGGGACCATAGAAGAAAAGGGGATGAAAATCTAAAAAGGATATAGTGGCAAGAAAAATTTTGGGAGGTAAACAAGGAGCATTGGAGTTGTTTATTGATGTTGTAAGATAAGGGGTGGAAATCCCCTCTACAGGGTTATGAAGGTTATATCTTGGAATGTTAGGGGATTGAATTTCCTAACAAGAGGTGTTTGGTTAAGCATCTTCTTAATGAAGAGAAGTTAGACATCATGATTCTTAAAGAAAAGAAATTGAGTTTAGTAAAAGCTTCAGCATTAATGAATTCTAGTTGGTCACACTGGTAGGGTTACTTTGTAGAGATTTAGGGGATTCAGATGGCTTGGTACTATTATTGTCTCCTTTCTCAACAAGGTTAGAAGTTGTGGAGGCTAGGAGTAATTGGAAGTTATGTAGAATATCAAATTTTAGTTTGGATGTTCATTTTTTGTTGATTAATGTTGATGGACCACAAGGGGTGATATTGAAGACTTAGTGTTGGTTGGCTTTGTTTAATGTTTTGAGTAGGTTTTCTAATTATAAATTAGCTTTGGGGTGATATTTTAATGTATTTATGTATTCCAAAGAGAAAATGGGTGGAGCACAATTTGGTTAGCAAGGAATGTAGGGTTTTGATGGGTTTATTCTTAACAATGATCTTGAGCATGTGGAGCCAAAAATAGAGTTGGTTTACTTGGAATAATAGTAGAATAGGTATAGATAATATTACTGAGCATCTGGATATATTTTTTGTGAATTCAAATTGGCTTAAAAGCAAATGGAAGGTGGGTAGTTGCATGTTGTCTTATTCTAGTTCAGATCATCTATCAATAGCTTTTAAAGTAGAATTTGATAACCCCATAAAAAGTGCCCTTTTAAGTTTAAATTAATGTGGTTAAGATATTTATCCCTTCTATTGTTAATTTAGTAGTGGTGGAAAATGTGTCCTTTACTCTTGAACTCTCTATTATAACAAATGTGTAAGAGGCTTCAATATATTAAGGGTAGGCTTAAAAAGTGGAACCAAGAGCATTTCAAGAAAAAAATTCAAGAAAAGGTGAGGGTTGAATTAGAGTTGCACAATTTCAATGAGAAGGTTTCTTTGGTTAGAATAGATGAGCAAGATTATGCCATGGAAAAACTGTTGATGAGGGATTATGAAGATTTGTTTTAATGTGAAGAGAATTATTGGAAACAAAAATCTAGAGATAATTAGCTACAATAAAGTGACATGAACTCAATTTTTTTGTAACCTTTTAGTTTGATCATAAATGAATGTGATGCATATATCTTGTATTAGGATATGGAAGGGGGATTTGTTGGAATCACTAGGGGAGATAAGGGAAGAGGTTGTAGCCTTTTTCTAGGGGTTATTGAATGGTGAAGATAGATCAAATTTGGAGGCACATATGTATCTTTTGGATTTGGTGCCTCCTTTAATTTTAGATGAAATGAATCCTAAATTTATGGCCTCATTTTCATTAGAATAAATTATAATGATACTATTTTTTATGGAAAAGGATAAATCCCCTTGTCTAGATGGATTTCCATCTTCATTTTTCCAATTCTATTGGGAGGTGGTGGGAGAGGATGTCTGGAAGATGGTGGAAGAATCTAGGGTGAGAATAAAGGTAGACCTGGATTTGAATGTGACTTTTTTTAATTTTTTTTGAAAGAGGAATCTCAAATTTCTTTCAATTAATATAGGTCAGTTGATTTATGTAATATAGTGTATAAAATATTTTCTAAAGTTATGGCTAGTAGGCTTGAGCCTCTATTAAATATTATGATTTATAAAGAATAAGCAAGATTTGTCTTGGGTAGGAATATCCAAGAAGGTATTATTTTGGATCAAGATATTATTCATTCTCTATCTTATAATCATGAAAAAGGGATGTTGGTTAAATTAGATATTAATAAGGCCTATGATTGGGTGAATTGGTACTTTCTGATGATTATTTTGAGTAATTTGGAATTCAAAAAAGAATGGTTTGAATCAATTTTTAGTTGTATTTCTATGCCTAAATATTTAATTTTATTAATGTTAGTTCGACAGGGTTCTTCGAAGCTTCATGTGGCTTATGGCAAGGATATCCCCTTTCCCATTTTCTATTCATTTTGATAGTAGATGCATTGGGTAGAGTAGTTAGTCAAGATAAATCAGTTGGGAAGTTGTAGGGTCTCAAAGTGGTGGATAATTTGGAAAGTATCTCTCATCATCAATTTTTAGATGATACCTTCCTCTTTGGGTAGGCGTCAATTGAAGAAGCTAAAAAATTAAAGGCCCTTTTGAAATGTTATGAAGAGGCCTCTAAGCAATTGGTAAATGAAGGTAAATCATAAATTTACTTTGTAAATTATGCTCAGTTGGTTCAAATAAATCTAGATAGGATTTTTAGTTTTAGGATTGGTAAACCCCTTAGTAAATATTTGGGGGTTCCTCTCTTTATTGGTGTAGGAAAAGTAGACTTGTAGAATGATCCAGTTTATAAATTCAAAGTTTGATTATCCTCTTAGAAAGGAAAAACACATACCTTTACTTACCTTAGTGTTGTAGATAAATGATGATATTTAATAAATGTGAAGGTGTAAAATGTAGGGAACATTAGGTAAACCTATATAAATTAGCGAAAAAGAGCTAAAAATCATTTTTTTCAGCAAAATATACATGTAACATGTGAAAATATTCTCTACAATGATAAAATTCTAGAACATTTTTCGGTTTAGAAAAAGATCTAGTAGAAATAAAGATATGATCAAAATATGGAATATGGTGGTAAATATTTGATATGTAAATAATTTTGAATATTAAATGGGTGACAAATAATTCATTTGTTTTTTTTTACTATTTTTGAGAAAATAGAGCTCTGAGAGACCTAGTTTGAGACCAGAGAGCCATCATGGTAAGGAGACAACAACTGAGATGGGAGGATAAATAGTTGTCACATCGAGTGCAACATGGGTAAGCAATTGTGAGTTTCAAATTTTTGAGTATTTTGATTTGAAATTAAGCTAAATATATAAAATTTATTGGTAGGCAAAATCTAGGAATTGAAATTGACCTTAGGAAATTTTTAGGTAAACTAAGGGTAGAATGGGATATTGGGTAGGAAGAAATTAGACCAACAAATGCCTAAAGCTTTTATGGTAAATGGTTAAAAAGTCACCATTATGAAGGAACAGAGTCCACCTAGTCGACTCAGTTTGTAATTCAAATAGAAAGCAAGGGGTTAACTACATAGTACTAGGTTGATTTAGTAATCTAAGGGGTGGTCAACTACATAGTAATGGGTTGGCATAGTTTATAATGAAGGATATGTTGACTATATACCAGAGGGATAACTTAGTTGGGGAAAAAGTGTTGATATAATCTGCAAAAAGGGGTTGACTGTATAGTACAAGGATCACTTAGTATGCTAAAGCTGAAGGAGGGTTAATTTAGTATCAAAAAAGGGTACCATGTTGATTTAGTATTAAATAGGTGGATTGTGTAGAAAAATTATAAAATATGAGAAAATAAATAGAACTAGCTAATTAAGTAGTTAATTTATGAATTTTTAAGAATGTATTTTAATTATTTATAACATGGAGATCTGATATGTCTTTTGTTATTTGATATTTTTCAAATATGTTAGAGATATTGGTGCCTGATATATGCATCATGGCTACCAAATTTATTAGATCATTTGAGTGATGTGGATAGAGCTCGACTGGTCGCATTGGGTTTTATAGGTATCATGGAGATAAGATGGATCCTATTAAGGGTTGATCTCATTTTCATGTTCTTGGAAGCATGGGAAAATTTGACCAACACTTTATAATGGGTGGTGAATGGGGATACTATTGAGGTGGGGATTACTTTGGAGGATGTCCATGCATTGATTCGACTTTCTATACATGGGATGTCAGTGATCACTAACACATCATAAGATCTAGATGAGAGATGAGCACTAGCCTAGTGGGTGACATGCTCAAATAGGATATACCCTAGATTGAGGGTGAACTTATTTGATGTTTACATTACATCCATTTTAGACATCTATAAGGCAGTGATAGGACTATGATAACATGAGTGATGTGTCACAAGTTGGATGCCAAGGTATCATTGTATGCAATAACCTTGTGTCAGTTAATACTATAATAGGGAGAACTTTATGATTTTAGTGTTTTCATCTAAGTCTATATCATGCATGATATGTATGGGATGATTTCTAAAAGGCATAAAACCATGGGTATTATGGTTTTTTTGAGTGCTTATATATATGAAAGGTTTCCCATATATTAGCTAACTAGGTTGTCCCACGTGATCGATGATAGGTTAACTCAGGTCATGTAGTGGAGACAAGATCATGTAACTTGGATCATGCCCTATGTGCTAGCTCTATAGACTATCACATGAGGAGAGATCATGTGGAATCCATATACACACATTGTTATTATATGGCTTAGTTGGTTGATCATTTTTATAGGGTTGGCACAGGTGCAAATCATAAGGTACTACACATCATGGGTAGATCCAAATCTAGTGGCATGCTTTTTAGGATAGTTTAGAATCCCATACTTGGTGTCCCCTCTATTATTTCTTTATTATTGGGCATGACATTTTATAAATCCAAGAGGGAAGATAGGAAGATGGGTACCACTAGAGATACTAATGTTTAGGCCTCATCATGCTAGACCATAGACTAGTCGAGCAAAATAGTAATTAATAGTGGAGCCAGTAGGGGGAGATGCCATGGATGTGGATATAGGTGCACAAAATTCACCATAGTAGTGACCACCATGACCCCATTAGAAATAGATGTACCATTAGTCAGAGAAAATGTAGGTGAGGGTTGTACTACAGAGGACCTAGCAACCTCTCTAAGACATAGCTAGTCCATAAAAGCACCTCTGAGGAGAGGATCATGGCATGATCAAGTGGTGACTCTTGAATTTACACTGGTGTAGAGGCATCTCATAGAGGATGTGCATAGTGGATGGGCATATGGAGAGACTATGTTCAAAAAATGAGCAAATGGAGAGATGGTGGTTGGTGACACTAGCACTGATGATAAATTTTTTAATTTTGATTTAAATATTGATATAAGAGACTAGTTACATTATGATTATGATAGATAGATGATTTTTAGATATATATGTGATATTATGCCTAATTGGTTTTATTTTTATAGATTCGATAGTGGAGGAGGTTAGATGGGGAACTCTGATTGTGTTTACGCATCATAAAATTTTAGATGGGGTGTTGGCACCATATGACCCCATCACTCTAGATGTTCCTATGGTACCATATACCCTAGCCTAGGTGGGATCGTTTAGGTAGGTGGGGGATGATGTGAGGTAGCTTCAAACATGCAAGGATGGTCTACAACCATCATAAGCAATGGGAGAGGGATAAGAACAAGCCTGACATGCCTGGGCATAGGAGAGAGCAACACATATGGTTACTGCTATTCATCTTGGATAGGTACAGGCCTAGGTGGCCAATCTATATGGATAGGTTGTAGGATTGTGATCCTAGACTACCTCATTAAAACATACCATATAGAGATGATAGTCTTAAGAATCTATGGGAAGCATGGCTCGGCCAAATGATAGGTAGGATGGAGCCTAAACTTAGAGCTTGAGCAATTATATTGTGTATTTTGTATAAATCACATGATATATATATATATATATATATATATATAGTTTTACTTGGTTGTGTATATCTATGCATGGATATATTTATTTATAACATAAGTATTTATCTTATGTTGTGTGTGTGTGTGTGTGTGTGTGTGTGTGTGTGTGTGTGTGTGTGTGTGTGTGTGTGTGTGTGTGTGTGTGTGTTCATAGTTTTACTTGGTTTTGGATATTTATGCATGGATATATTTCTTTATAACATAAGTATTTATCTTATGTTGTATATATAATGGGAAATATATGTTCAGTGTTTTCTTTTCTAGCATTATGTGATGCACACACATCGTTAAAAAGAAAAATGCAAAAATGACTTGAAAAAATATAACTGAAAACAAATGTACTACACACTATATCATGATGGGAAGTGTGTAATAAAAAAAGTTAATGAAATATAATAAACCAAAGATAGTAAATAGGGTAACAAATGTTTTTAAACCATGTAAAATATTTGCACCAAATTAAAATGAGTATAATCATGGAATATCATGTTGGGAAGTATGAAAATAATGTAATAAATTCAAAGGTAAATGAAAAACCAATTGGTATAAAAATAAAATAATTAAGTCAATCAATCATACTAGATTATGTTGGGAAGCATAAAAGAGAAGACAAAATTGAAAAAATAAATTACGCTAATTCAAGTTGGGAAGTATGAAAAAATTAATAAAATGGTTGTAAACATACATGTAATCAAAAAATAAAAACATAAAAGTGAAATATTAATGAAGTAAGAATAAAATATACTATATCAAGATAGGTAGCATGTCAATGACGTGTAATTCATAATCAATCACTACTTATCTTAAGTTTGACACATGTAATTTCATTGTGACTTGGGTATTGGAATATTCTATGAGGAAGGCCTAGTCATATCCATGGTCTTACAATAAAAATCACAAAGACAACACCAATGAGGCAAAAAAAATATGATTTTTTTTGTAAAAAGATGTTTTTAATGTGGTAATTTCTGAAGAAGGTCTAGTCCTATCCATGGTCTTATAATGGAACTCACAAATGAAAACCCTAAGGTGAATGATCAGTTAAAAAAAGAAATATTTCTCAAGGGGAAACACTAGTAATGTTGTAAATGGAAGAAGGAATGTAAAAATCATAATGTAAACATCTATGAGAATACTTTAGGAAATATGAGGCACACTAAGTATACAATAAAGACACTAAGTGGCTAGTGACCATCAAAATACAAAGGATACATGCTCATAATAATCACAAAGTTGTATATGCAAAAGTAAAATGAGGTAGGTCCATTTTATTGACTCGTGCTAGTTAGATAAACAATAAAATTAAAATGGACCTACCTTCCCACAATATGTTCCTCATTCCTCAGGACCTCTTACGAATTCGTTGATCTACTATGAAGATTGGGTACTTATATGAGAAAGTAGGTAGCACTATAATATTTTTTTACTCTCCTTTCCCAATCTACTAGCCTACTGCACCTCAATGAACCTTGACTCTGTCATGAGTCTAACTATGGAGTTTGAGATTTGATTAGAAAAAGGAGATGTGCTATGAATCACATCTTTTAGTGTGATTTTGAATTTTAAAATTTGTATGTGGCCTTTTGTATCATTAAATTTTGTTTAAATGATTTGTATTTTAAATTTTATAGCTTTTAAGATTCATCCTCTATATGGATTTGGAATAACCAACATAAGTGGTAAAAGTGATACATATGAATGAGCTTTAAAATTTGGCCAAAGGAAGCTAAGTATCCAAAGACATGACTAACTAAACACTTAGGCTTACCTATGAACCAATATGTTATCTCAAGTTTCAACCATGTGTATTCTTAGTAAGAGAAATGAGAATATGGGAATAAAGGGAGATCCAAAGTACATTGGTAAGAATAGAATTGTAATGAGATGATCTATTTGCTACATGATCACATGGTAAATAAGGATTAATAAGGGAGCAATGTTTTTATAACCAAGTCACAATAATAATTATTCATGTTTTTGAGATAAGGTAGCAAATAGACATGAGAAAATACAAAGACATCCATGAAAAGGAGTGAACTCATAAATATAAGCATGTAATCATGGAAAGCATGAAAATAAACCATAAGAAAAGATAAAATAACATGAAACCATATATAAAAAAATTCATAATAGAAAGATCTTTGTGAAATAGATAAGTGAAGCAAAATTTGACACATATTCAAGTGATATAATATTTATAAAGTTGGATCACAAGTCCAATCTGAAATCATAATGAATAATAAAGTGAAATAATACCATGTTGTGTTCACAAATAATGATAAATTTTTCCACAAAAATTATCCATAACATTTAATATATCTTTGTGAATATGGATCCTAACTGCATCAAGAGTCTCATTGATCCTCAGGGAAAGCTATGAAAAGACCTCTCATTGAATCTTCTTAATAGAAAATGTATGTGTATTTGAAGGATCATGCTCATGAGGGATATCATGCATAGAATAATCAAGAAGGGGATTAGATGTTAGAATAGGAATCATATCTATACGACAAGAAGGTGGCACCACCAATGGAGAAGGAACCATAGATGGGGGAGAGGATGTAGGTGCAATAGGAGCAATAGGTGAAGAAAGAGGAGCCTTATTATGTGGATGACCTATGGGAGGAAGAATAGCAAGCACATGTATAATCATAAGGTGATCATGAAGATGCTTCTGGAGGATGTAGTAATGATGGATATGATGGGTATTGTACTAGTACCAAAGACAATAGACCTCTCCATATTTTGGAATATAGTTAGGTAAAAAATTAGGAGGATGTATAGCCCTATCTTTGGACTGAGGTAGGGTACATCACAATGTGTTAATATATTATCAAAGTTTTCAAAAATGGGTGGAAGAATGATCATATGTATCATGGAAGCAATATATATGCTTGTTAGTAGACTCTAGGGGTATACTAACAGGAGTAAAAGCAAAATCTAGTGAAGGATGGTATAACTAGTAGTCTCTAGTATAATGACCAAAACCTCTATGAATATCAAAATAAGTTTTATCAGCCCATTGGGCAAGTAGGGGATCAAGTTATGGAAAAGGATGAAGGCCATCACCAAGGGGAGGTAGGGTTGCTGAAGAGACTATATTAGGCTTATCTAAAGGAGAAGTAGAATCAAATATAGGATGAGGCTTAGCTAAATGTGGAGTGGGAGTAGGAACCAGACTAGGCTCAGTTAAGGGAGAAGTAGGATGCATCGAGGAATTAATGATGATTTCAAGCATCTCTTGGGTAATTAAGATATAGGTATCTTGGTATCTAGTAAAATGATAAGGATCGATCATATCATGATCCATGAACATGATCCTAAGAGGCTCTATTGAAATTAGAGGTGTACCATGTGAGTGCTCTATCTCTACCCTACAAAAAAGAGGAAGAATACTAGAATTAGGAACTATATAAGAAGAAATAAGATAAGATGAATAGAAAGACTAAAATAAATAAGTATGATACCAAATGATCATGACATCTCTAGCATGGATAAGTCCTCCTATAAATAGATCATCTAAAGTATGACCATCATCATAATCAAGTATATGAAGGTTGATGGTGTAGGTAGGTATGTTATTTTCATTATAAGTTGCATGATGAATAGAATGTCAAGTTTTGGTTAAGACCATGGGGATATCATCGATAGGTGGCTAATGGGAATGTAGCTTCAAGGATGGTAGAAATTGGGTGATGAGATGAGGGGATAAATCTAAAGTTTTGATCTTGAGGTTGATCTCATCCAACTCATCATCATCATAATCTAAGAGGTTAGGCAGTATGTTCCTAATGAGTTTGGGGTGACCATGATAACCTTGGGTAGAGTTAAAAGGAAAATTAAAATGTTGAGATTCTCTAAATGGAATATTTGACAAGGTTTCAAGGGTTGGAATTTTGAATACACCAAATTGTTGGAATTGTTTAAATTTCTAAGGGTTCGTGTCTCCTTGAATCCTAAAGATACCACCATTATGGGGAAACTTGACACATTGGCAGGAAGATGAGGAGACAATCCTCATGTGATGAGTCTAGGGTCTGCCAAGCAAGATGTTGTAGGAAAGGGGAAAGTTAAATATCATAACTTTCACCCAAATAGTGATAAGAGGGATGGTAATAAGAAGCCACATACAACCTAAAAGAGTCATTTGCCTTATATGATAACCTTGGCACATATTACATGTGGACTTAAGATTACACTTTAAATATCTAAGATTTTTAATGAAATCGAGGGTGACAACATAGGCACCTAAACCCTCATCAATCAAAACATGCTTGACTTAGATATCACTAATTTTAACACTTATAAATAGTGGAGGATCATTCAAATGAAATAAAATCTCATCAGGGATCATGGAAGTAATAGGTAATTTTAGGGAAAGAGAAGTTTCTATTGTTTCATCAACATGGATAGACATCTCTTCACATTGTTGTAAGATACTATCTTCAAACCTAGATAGGGTAGCTTCATATCCTAATAAGAGAGGATGAGGGATGTTCATTTTTAATAATAGTTGCATCAAGAAATTATGATGATGGTGGAAATTTTTCATGATTTCAAGAAAGGGTATTTGGGATGGGATATCAGTAAGTTCTATAATGGGGTCCATGGGGGACTACTAAATAGAGGTGTGTAATGTTGGAGGAGCTTTAGGGAAGAAGTATTGGAAGTGTATTCAAACTTATGTTGATAAGACATGGTAAATTTAGTTTAGGTAAAATGGGTTGATTATATTTTAATGATGGGATAGTAGATTTAGGTATTTATTGTAATTGATTTGAATAAATTTTATTATAAGGTTGAGTATTGTTGATGGGTGTAGATGTTAGGGTAGTTGTATAAATAGTATGAGAGGCATTATCCAATTTAGGTGTTGGAAATGGTTCTTGGAAAGAGATAAGTTCCCTTTTCCCCAACTTTGTTAGATGATATGGGGAAAAATATTAAATAACATGAAAGGATTGGGAGGTTTGGTGCATGTGTATAGGATTAAAATCAATGAAAGAAACTACCCTTCGCATATTAGTCAAATTTACCACAGTCTCTTTAGGAGTTTGGTCGATAAGACTTTCAACATAATTTGTGTAGGGAGTAGGCTTATCATTTTTATCTCAATGAATAAGAAGAGGATATTTATATATGGCAAAATGAACATTAGCTCAATTCAGAGCTTTATTTTTATTTTGTGTTTTGTGAGCTTTAAAGGCTATGTCATAATATTTTTGGCATTTATAAATGAGTGAATTGTGATAAAAAATAAGGCCAAGAGTAAAATCCATAGCTAAATTACGTAATTGTCTATAAGTATCGTGAGAGTGGCCTCAACTTGAATAAAATCAAAAAAAAATTGTTTGGATCATGCCATGATTTCATAGGACGAGTAGGGTCAAGCTATCATGGTAGAGATTTTGGTAGACTCTTTTGAAGTTTGGATAAGGATAATATCTTATGAACATTAATGTTGTTTGTTTAATCAAATTGAGGACTAGGGGTGTTTTTTAGAGGGGGGGAATGGTACACAAATTTTTTGGGAATGATGGCTTGAATATTGTGAACAATATCATAAGAATTGATGAAACCATTGTTGGTAGCATGATGATTTTTATTTTTAATGATCATATGACTATCCATGGGAGGTTATGATGTCTCAAATTGGCATATGAGAAAATCTTGGCATTTGGCTTGGTTAAAAGCTTCTTATAGAGTTATTAGAGAGAGAGAGTCCAAACCTGATATTATAAATTGGGATACAGAGCATTAGTGAATAAATGAAAGAGGTTATCATCTACCATGTTATGCTCACACTTATTAGACAAGGTCTTCCACCATTTGATGAAAGTTAATGCTATTTCAATTTCAAGTTACTTATAATTGATAAAGCGATCCAAGGTATTCTCAAGGAGGTCACTTGTTTGAAACTCTTGTACTAGGGAGTTAACTAGATATTCCAAACTAGTGATAGAATGGGATTTGAGTTGATTGTACAAATATAATGCATCTCTAAAGAGTGTTTTTGTTAATTTCTTAGTAGAAACAAATGTGTTTAATTTGACCTAATCTTTGTATAGATTACCAAATGTTTTTAAATTTAAGTTAAGATCAATTGGCCTGTTATAACTAATGGTAGGTGTGATAACTCATATGTTGATATTGACAATTTGAGCTATAAGAGGTTCATTTTGAAGATGTTTGATCATTTTTATTAATAAAGGGTTGCTGAGGAATTAGGTTTCCATGGGAATCCATAAAGGGGGGTGGGGGACATTTTGATTTTTAACTCCCCATGGAACCTATTGAGGTTAATTTTGAAGGTGAATAAGATGATTTTGCATTTGCATCATTTGATTGGAATTGTTAGTTTGAAAGGCATTCATTTGATTAAGAGTTTGTAATAATAGTTGATGGTTTGAGTGGTATTTTGACTATTTTGTACATGTGAATCATTATCATGGTAATGAGTGGCTTGGGTTACACTATGAGATTTGGCATGTGTGGAACTAGTGGCATGAGAAGCATTGGTATAAAAAGAAGCACTAATATCATGATTGGCATGTGTATCAAAAGATGCACTAGTGGAAGGATTGGCATTAGAAGAAAATGAAGCACTAGTAGCATCATTATTGTTTGAGGAAAATGATGCACTAGTTGATTTATTTTGGAGGATGGGCCTTAGAAAAGTCCTACTAAAGGTAAAACCTACCATTTTAGTGGAGATACTTGGCATGGAGGTTAAAGACTTCAAAGAAGAAGAGGTCATGATATGATAAGGAGTCAAAATAGAAGGGAGATGTTAAGAAGAAAAGAAGGTGTCACCCTTAAATCCATGAGAGAATGTAGGGGAGGGTGAATGGGGTTATTCTACTTGACCACTTATCATGACATTATAAAGAGTTGAAGGGTCTTTTCCTTGATGTTGAGGAAACTTGTTAATGAAGAAGATAATTTTGTGTGTGTACTCTAATTTTGGTTGATCTTTTAAGGAGAGAGGAGAATTATGAATTAATGATGAATGAGGAGTCCCATAATTGGTAGTGAAAGTATACACATTAATTTCATCTAAAGTGGAAGCTAAAAACCATTTTTGTGGTAACCTATTGGGATTAGTAAATCTCATCATGTCTATTGGATTTAACTCTATGTTATCTTCAAATAGGAAGTTCATGATGAGAAAATGAGGCTAAATGTGAGATGAAAAGACAAAATTATAAATAAGTATATATAATCAAATAAGTTGACTATGTTCTATAAACTAGGGAACATAATAATAAGATAAGGATACACAGTCATGAAGGTTGACTATGTACTATAGGCAGGATGGTTAAATAATCGATAAGAGACTGCATCAACCAAGATGGCAATGTTCAAAAATAGAGAAAAAAATTCAAGATAATTTTGAAGTAAAATTAAACTAAACACACAAACAATTGGATCCATGTGATTGACTAAATTAGAATACATAGCACAAACCTTGCAGCAATGTTGGCCAATTCAAGTTTTGAAATACAACATACAATTATCAAATAACAAGCAACAACTAGAAAGTAAATGCTAATTAATTAGTCATCTTAAGTGTTATTAAGTTATAATAAAGTTTAATTTTAATGTGATTGGGAAGTTGGCTGAAATAAGGAACTAGAAAGCACTTTCAGATTGGTTTAAATATGTTTAGGGTGAAAGGGATCTTTATTGGTGATGGCATTGTCGTGGTATTGGGTCCTACCCCCTTACTTCATAATCCTAAAATGATAAGGGTGTCAAGTGCTTTGATAATATATACCATTAACCATGTATTTATACTTGGCCAAAAAACCAAGCCAACTTCCACTTTGGTGATGAAATCCAAGTAGGTAGGTCTTGAAAATATAAATGTTTAATTCTTTTATAATGTAAAATGATTTGGAAGTGTGTGAAAAATAGAAAAATAATGTGACTAAAATGGTAATTTGAAAAACCACCTATTTAATCTATCTGAGTTATTCTAACAATGTAAACAACCAAAAAAGGAATGGTGAATTAATTACTATTAAATAGAGATTAATTATTTTATTGATAATAGTACATAGTATGTTCATGCAACACTATACGTAAATAGTGCAGAAAAAAGTTGACTAGGTCACTACTGTGCTACATAAGTAAGATCTAGAAGAACATAATTGAACAGGTCAACTATGTCTTCTAGAAGGAAGACAACCTATAAAACTATGTCAAACAAGTTGACCCAATTTATTGTAGGGCTATAATTTTATAGACTACAAACTTGTGAAAAATAGTAATAAAAGAACTCAAATGATAGAGAGAAAGGAATGAACCTTAATGGTATTTAATATGTTTTAGATTGAAAATTTTAATGTCATGATATTCAAATGTTATTTCAAAATTTTGATAACTGAGTCAACTAGTTCGACTAAGTTTGAAAAACCCTATATGTTGCATAATAAATGGCAAACAAAGTTGACTAGTTCAACTATGTTTGCATACATGTATGTTGACAAAAAAGAATAGCAAACATAGTTGATTGAGTTGAATATGTATGAAAATATAGAACTAAAGAAGAATATTATGTTGAATTGTTCAATCCTGTAACCTATATTTGGTGAACTACAAAGATAAAATGGAGTCATTTTGAAGTGATTGTGTTTAAACCTATGCACAAAAAGTTAGAACTACACCTACTAGTTTGATAAATTATTGAAAATATATAAAAATATAATATGATGATAAAATGATGGCATGAAATAAAACATATAAGGGTTTGATTCATGTTGGGTTCACCAAAATGTATACAAAGGGAATTGCAACTGATTTATTAATAAATCCTAGCTCATAGAAGACAAATCCCACTTACACTTTTGATTATTTATACATTAGATATTCAGGGTCATGACCAAGATGGATCCAGTAAACCTAACCAAGGGATCTATTAACATAATAACCATATTAGAGAGGGTTTTAAAGCCTTTAGTCAAGTAACACTATGCAATAACCCCAATTAAGTCATATGTTTTCATATTCACAAAGTATATGAAAAGTAAAGTAAAATATAATCTAGTGCTCACCAAAGCTTGTGGCACAAAGTGGGGTTAAAAAACATAAAAATTAAACTTGCATATATATCTATACTCATGTCAATGTATAGGAAATCCTAATGCATGGGAGATAAGTAAAAATGCAAATCTATCTACTCTTACAAAAGAAGAACAAAGCTAGTAATACTTACCTTTGAAGATGAACCTGTTGATCCTCAATCTCTCCCTTGGCTAAGGTGCTTCACAAGAGGTTGTTTTAGTATGTAAGGATATCAAGGATAAGTTAGCTCTAGGATACATAATTTATCTATGCAGCCAAAATACTTCTCCATAAGACAAGATATGTATCTCTAAATAAAGTATTGAAACCCTAAGTTATGCTCCAAAATTAGAATGGTGGATAAGTAGATTTGTAATATATTTTTCTTCTTCACTTCCTAAATGATGAAATGTGTGTGTGTGTGTGTGTGTGTGTGTGTGTGTGTGTGTGTGTGTGTGTGTGTGTGTGTGTGTGTGTGTGTGTGTGTGTGTGTGTGTGTGTGTGTGTGTGTGTGTGAATCTAACTCTAAACCTTTCCAAAATTTTATCCAATAGGGTCAGCCCAATTGAATTTGTATCATTATTGATAAAATCAAATTAGGTCTTAGTTTAGGTTGACCAGGGTCCAAACTAGGCCCTAAATAAGTTTTATCAATTAGAGTAGAAGGTCGATGGGGCTGACATTGTAACATAAACTATTGAAAAGGTTTTTAGGTTTAGGATGGGGTAATGAAAGTGGAATATTATTAGAGGAGGGTGTAAAAGAGGAGACAAAGCTTAAGGGAGTGTTTTTAGGAGATGGTTTTGTAGATAGAAAGAGGTAGTATAGGGTAACAATCCTGCGAAGCACCATTAGTTTGTCCACCCCTTTTTTGGTGAACCATTTAAGGAGTGCACTTAGAGAAACTAAGACTCGATGGATTCCTTCAAGAGAGAAAGCATCAATAATTGATAAATTTTATAAATATTATGTGTATGTAGTTTTCTTTTCTTATAAAATTTATAGAATAAGTGGATTCTATGTGTTCTAGTGCAGAGATAGATGTGGAAGATAAAGGAGTGTCCATTCCTAATTTAAAATAATTGACAACCCCTCTACCTTTGATGAAAAAATGGTGATCAGTGTGTAGTTTATTGGAAAGGTTATGGGTGCTAAGAATGTTGATTCAGGGGCTTTCTTGAGGAAGGTTCCCGACATCACCTTCATCATAGGAGAAAGGGGAAATTTTCAATCATTAGGGGATTGTAGGAATTGGAACAAATTTGGGAGGTCTCCATATTTTTTGGTTTTGGGTGGATCCATATTATTGGCAGGGATTAAGTCAGGGGCATTATCTTGTCTATAGTTGGTGGAAATTAAAGGACTAGAGCTACTAGATAAGGATTTGTCTCAACTTGACAATAAAGTTCAAGGTGCCAACTAGGGTGGTGACTTAGTTATTATATAATATTAAAAGTTGGTTTTTATTGCTATGTACTATTGGTTTCTTTAAGGTAGTAAATAGGTTAAGATAATTTTCTCTACTTCTGTAAAAATTGTCCTTTGATGTAAAGTTTAAGTATTTTTAAATACTTAAAGATAGTTTGTTTTGTATGGATTGTGATGGTCAGATGACTTGGTGGTTTTATCATTAAGCTAGGCCTATATAATTTTCTAAGTATTTTTTATTAGGAAGGGTCCCCATAAACCCTGAAGCCTTTCTAAAAAAGAGTGGGATCTCATGCCATTTAGAGGTGGATTCCATCTCGCCTCTATATATGTAGCTTTACAATGTGTTATAAAGGTCAAAAATTTTGTAGTAAAACATTATAAGATTAATATAAATTTTGTTTTATCTTGTTGTGATTTATCTTATGAATGACTTTCAATTCCCTATAGAAAAATGAATGATATTAATGTTAGAATCTCAAATATGTATTTTTATAATATATGCAATAGTTGGAATGGGAAACAAGCTATTCTAATTAGTTTGTTTACTCTTTATATTTTATTTAGATCACTGTGAGACTATGTATGATTAACAATAGTATTGTTGTGTTTATTTTTAGGAAGAGTTATGCAAATCTACCATATATTATTTTCCATAGAATTACTTCCTTATGTGACTAAAGTTTGAGATCATATAAAACTCAAAATAATGTGGTAAAATTGTGTCTAGTCACATGTTTGGTCTTTTAGTGTTGATATTGTCCTACTTGCCTAGAAACCTCTATATCTTTCCTTACCTTTCCTTCTCTTTTTTTTGTTCCTTTGATATCTTTAACCAGACTCCCCCCTTTTATTTAAAATTTTGAACTAATTTTTTCAAGTGATAGAATCATTGAATTAGGCTTAGTAGTATAAAGAGTCTTGTGTAATGGGAAACAAGGATTGAGCCTCTAGTGGTAGCAATGCATCTCTTAGAGATCTCTTTCAAGTAGTTTATTTCCTAAGCCAAATACCTACAACTCATACCCTATCTTGTCTCATAAATAATCCTAAAATGTGTAGAAAAAAATCCCTTGAGTTTCCTCCAAATTCACTCGGTGCACCTAATTTGATAGGTGAATTTGAGGCTCCAATTGGAAGGCAAACAAAACTAGTGTTAGAAGGAGGAGCCTCATCCACTTTACATGAAAGAATTAGGATACTAGCTAACCCAAAAATATCTTAGAGTCCTATGCATGGATCATTAGATCTAGACTTGGTCCTGATTAGTTGTTAATCTCACCCCTATAGTTTCATAGAAGGACTAGGTCTAGAAAATGAACACCAAGACCCCCAGTGACCCCATCTATTTCATCTACCCATACCACTCCAAATAGACTTATACTAATGGATTTATCCATGGTGTGGTTAGTCATGTTTGATATCAACTTTATCAGAGCTATTCATAACTTAAATATAAACCCATAGAGGTACCCTCCATGATTCAGACTTAGTGGAGGACACATTTCCAAGGAACATGTAACGTCATATAAGAAATGCTTAGTCTCCTTAACATCAAACATGAATATGTTACTTGTAGTCTCTTCCCATTCACTTCGATAGAAACTACTTATGATTGATTCTTGAATCTACTTAAGAGTTCCATCATAAGATGGGAAGAGTTTCATCATAACTTTTTAGCTCAGTTCAAAAAAGTCATTGATCCCAACATCCAATACTAATAATTTGTTAACATTAAGAGAAAATCCAATGACCCCATTAGGAAATTTAACTCTAGGTTCTAGAAGAGTATACCAAGGTCACCATGTTGTATAGACCATATACCTATCTAGCCTTAGAGATGTACAAGAATACCCTGGATCTGTGGACTATAATTTTCTTATCTAGGGATCCTTTCATTATGTAATTACTCTTAACATATGTTCAAGCCATCAAAGTAGATAGGTAGCTAAAGCCTCAAGGCTAAATAACATCAACTATCCTGAATATACTTCCAAATTTACTCACCTTAAATCCTATATTTGTGTTAACAAGAGCATATTGATGCCACAACCTATTCCAATTACTAACCAGCACCTATTGAGCCATGCTACACCTAATCATAATTTAGGTTTCCTTGTCCTAGTCAATTGTAAAGTGACACCTCAAGCTTGTATCCAAACATTGATCCCCATAGTAAACCACATCCAAAGCATAACCCAATAATATACTAAAAATGAGTTGGATGTTATACAGTGCATGGTGCAAAAGCTCAATAATGACTTCTTAGGCCTTCAAAGATAGGTAGGAAACACTAGTGGTGAAGCTTCTAATTGAAACTTCACCTATCAGAGATATAATCTCCCCTATAACTATTCCAATAAGCAACCATAGCCCTCACATAATAAGTGGTATAAGATCAATATCTATGAGTTGGCCCTACTAAATTGGTTTTATTTGAATAAAATGTCCTAACATGGAAGCTTGATTGCATTGAGTTCTGTAGTGATTTTGACATCTTCTAAAAATATATGAAAGAATATGAGGTAGTCCCAAACCCACTGAATGGCCCAAAATAATTGGATGTTCTTTGTTATTTAAGATCTCTAAGTACCAGTATGATAATAGAAACCCTTGAGTTTATAGCCAAGAGGGTAATGAACCATAAGAGGCCACCAATAAAGTACATGATTTCTAATAAGACCATTGAAAAAAATTATGCCCTTAGGAGTTATACATAACAACAACCTCTTATTACATCCATTCCCCCTAATACTGGTGTAATCCCTCCTGATCTCATAACAAGGAATGATCCTCCACCTCTAAAATCTAGTAACCTTAGGCCACGTAAAGTAGTGCAACTTGTCCTTATCAAGATGAGTCATAACATAATATATGAAATGAAGAAGATCAAGGTAAATATCATGTTACATGAACTTTACCAATTTACTAAGTAGAGAGATATACTCTTAAATTCCTTGATATACAAACCAACCTAGCCCAAGCCAAAGACTATGCACACCAATGTCCTCATATATAATAATAATGTTGAGGTCCCTCCTTTCCTCCTCATGATCTAGTTATTTATAAATAACTTTCACAACTATATAGTTCAAATGTGTGCTTGGAAAATGTCATGCATGTTGGAATTTTTAGAAGTTAGGACTAACACCAATTAAATAAGATAAAATAGTAATCTAACTAGATAAATATAAGGACAAGGTGGTAGGTGAACTCTTGAATATGACATGCAACGTGAATCTAAACCCAAAGTCAAGCATTTCATGGAAATTCAAGTGGTAGAGATCTCTAAATCATATATATGTTTCTCAATAGGGATTGGTCCAAAACCCTGAATGGGTATATTTATAAAGACTTTTTGTATATGTGGTTGCCATGGAGGGGCATGTCCAATCAAATTTATGTTAATAGAGAGACTAGGATTAAACATATGATTACAAAATACAATGTTGTCAATGACAAGATAAATATAGTATCTTCTGATATCAACAGCTACACCCTATCTAGAGAATAAGAAAAAGGTAAAGTTGATAATATTGCATCATCAAACTTATGGTCCATTTACTTTGATGGGGCCCATTCCAAACAAGCTTTTGGATCTAGAATTATAATATTAGACCTGAAATGGAAATGACACTTGGCTACCTATAGGTTACAATTCCCTTACACAAATAACCTAGCAGAACATGAAGCATTGATTTTAGGTCTGCAACTAGCCCTAAAATAAAAATTCAAAGAGATAAAAGCATTTAGGGATTCTGAATTAGTAGTCAATTAGTTTAGGATTAAATTTTAATGTAAGTTATCCTACTTGAGTAAATATAAAAATAAATAATGGGACTCTATAGAAAAATTAAATAATTTAAATGTCATCCATATTCATTGAACAAAACTAGGTTACATATTACCTAGCAGCTTTGATTGTGAATCTAACTCCTTTAGATGACTCAAGGACAAGAAACTTTTCCATAGATCTTATACATTACCCTTCAATCCCAAAAAACATTAATAAATTTTAGGTTTTCTATGATGATCATCACATATTACAATTTTTAAATAGTTTTGAGGTCTTTAGTGTTCAGGTCATAGATGATAAGGATAAAGACAATCCCCTCTGTGAATATTGTGATGAAGATGGCATTATGAACTTAAGAGAAAACCACATCCTAAAGGGTATGATCTTTTTAGAGAGGGTGTTTGATATAGATAAATCAACACATGGACCAAAAAGACCAATTTATATTGAACATCAATTACTCACTATTAAATAGGGATTGGTTGATCAACCCAAATATGTCCACTTGGTCATGATTATACCCCAACTAAGTAGAACAACTCATAAGATTTCTTTTGTGATATAGAGATGTAATTACTTGGACATACAAATACCTAAAGGTTTTTTTATCCCAGTGTGATAACAAATACCATCCACTCAAGTAAGGTCAAAATCCATTTAGATAAAGATAGGGACCTATAAACCCAATCCTAGAGCCCCTAATTCACAAAGAGGTTCATAATGATCTCAATTTGGATTATTTTATTGGTCCATCATTCTACATGCATGGACAACTTAGTTCCCATTCACAAAAAGAATTAATAAATTAGTTTGTTTCAATTTCAAGAACCTAAATTGAGCATCAAATAAAGGAAACTATTATTTTCCATATTTAGATGAAGTCATTTATATGGTGAGTGGGTCTCAGATGATGTCCTTCTTGGAGGAATTCTCTAAGTATAACCATGTCTTGGTAAACCCATAAGATAGAGTTAAGGATGCCTTCACTACCAAATAAGGTACCTTTACTTATAATAGTATGCCATTCAAACCCATAAATGTTGGGTCCACCTTACAAAGAGCCATGGACTTTACCTTCAAAGGATTAATTGGTAAGTATATAATAATATATATGGATAATCTAATCGTATTTTGAAAATGTAGGTCTAATCAATTTCACTAGTTGTAAAGGATATTTGAAAGGTGAAGAAGGTATGGTATCTCACTTAACCCAAAGAAAAACATATTTGGTGTCATGGAAGTTAAGTTTCCTGGTCACATCATCACTAAATAAGGTATCTCTATTAATCTTGAACGTGTTAAGGTAATTTCTAAAATACCTATTCCTAATTAAAAGAAAGAATTGAAATTGTTCTTTAGAAAAATTAACTTTGTAATGAGTTTATATCTAGTTTTTATAAGACTATTGAGCCCCTAAATGTTATATTGAAATAAGAATATAAAATGAAGTGGAATCCTTCAGCCAAATAGGCCTTTCATGACATCAAAAACATTATCATGCAAGTGTCAATCTTAACCAACCCAGACTATATGGATGACTTAAATATCTAATCCTTCACCTCTAAACACACCATAACTATTGTACTCACTTAAATAATTTATAAATAATAAAATATCATAGATTTAATAAGCACACACTTGAAACATTTGGAATTAAATTACTCCACCCTGGACAAAAATGCTTATGCTTTGTTCAAGGATGTCAATAATTTTTGGCACTATATCCTCATGAACAAGATACATGCCATTATCTTAGAACCAATCATAAATCTAATGTTGGGACAGAATATCACTTTGCCACTCACCAACCTCTACACTCTCCACTCACCATATAGTTTATCACTAAAATTAACCCAAGAATTATTGTGGTGTAGTTGGATCAAATATGAATGGCTATCCAAGATTGGTATGACCTAATTATCCACTCTCTTCTCTAATCAAAACATCCTATAGGATTGAACAAAGCACATAAAAGAGCATTGAGGCTAAAGGCAACTCATTATATGCTAAAAAGGGGAACACTCTACTATAATAATAATGAAGGAATATACCTCAAGTGTGTATGCAATCAAATATACATCATGTCCTTAAATAAATCATGGATTGGATGGGATAGAGCACACCTAAACTTTCTATTGGGGGCATATAATTGTTAAGCAAGAGCATGACCAATGTGAAGATCTGCTAGACCTGATTATGGGATCACTTGCCATAACACACTCTATGAGGTAGGGTTCCAAAGCCTATAGTCTAACACAATTACACAACAACCCTAAAAGAGTCTTACAATTTACTATTTCTCTAATCAAATAACAAGAAAAGTAAATCTAATCTAGTGTGCACCAAAGTTTTTGACACAAAGTCGGGGTTAGAAACAAAATAAATAAACAACTAAACTAAACATGTATAGGAGGCATACTCATGTCAACATATATAGAATCCTAATACATGAAAGATAAGAATACAAATGCACTATTTATCTACTCTTACAATAGAGGAATAAAGTTAAGAATAGTTACCTTTAAAGATGAACCTACTGAGTTTCAATCTCCCCCTTGACCAAGGTGTTTTTCAAGAGATTATCATGGTATCTAAGGATAACTCAGATGAATCAGATCTAGGCTACACAACCTATCTAAACATCTAAAAGACTTGTCCACAAGATGAGATCAAAGCTCCAAAGAAAGTATTGAACCCTAATGATTTATTCCCCAAGTAGAATGGTCAATAGGTAGATGTTCATTCACCCTTCTTCATTTAATTATTCTCTATTTTAATTGATGATAAATGACCTTGTATATATAGTAGTATCTTACCCTAAAATCATTTGGATATGTCAACGGTGCTAGGTTAACTCAGTCGACCTAGCACATTTTCAGGACTAACTCACTAGGTTTGTGCTAAGTCAGCCAAAAGGCCAACAAACTAAAAGAGAGAAAAAGTCCTTAAACTATACTAGGTCAACTTGGTTAACCTAGTACAATCAATAGGTCAAAAGTGTGATAAGGCAAAAAATAAGAATAAAACATAGCAAGTGATAGGAATAGGTATAACTAAGAATAATAAGCTTGGGGTTCAATGGTTTTAAGAGGCTAGTGTGTGGATGACAAGTGTCAAAAGGATCAACAATCTTGTGAAGTACTGATGGTCTGCCCACCCCTTTCCTAGTGCACCCCTTAAGGCATGCACTTAGAGAGATTGAGACTTGATAGGTTCCTATAAGATATAAAGTATCAGTAAGTGATAAAAGTTTGAAAATATTATGTGTATACATATGCCCCAGCCGAAGTTCATCACATGTCATGTAAGTGCAACACAAGATGGTTCTTCGAAATAGAACATGCTAACACACAACACTAATGCTAAGTATGGTGCAAGTAAGCAACAAATAAGATAAATGAAAGGATATAATTGAAAAACATATACCTTTAACTTACCTTAGTGCCATAGATAAATAAGTAAACCATAATAAATGTGAAGGTGTCCAAGGTATAATATAGTAGGCAAACCTGTAAAAGTTAGTACAAAAAATAGACAAAAATTGACATTTTTAGAAGATAGACATATGATAGTGGAAAAAAATCTCTACATCATCATGATTCTAATGCAATATATAGTTTGCAAAATGGATGAGCAAAAACAAAGATAGAGGCAAAACAAGGAATCTACCTGAAAATAAATGAAAGAATTGATTTGCTAAAAAGTGTTTTTAAATAGGGAAAAAGAGAATTCATTTTGTATTTTGAATTATGAAAGAGAGGAAAGAGAGTTCTGAGACCAAACAAGGCTAGGATGGTGAGGGGATGACATGCTAGATGATGGGGACCCCTACAGGTGGCAACATGTGCACTACAAGTATGCAATTGTGGATCTCAAACCAATTTTTGAAATTTATATTGAATTAAGTGAATTTTTCATAAAATTTGATTTTAAGTATTTATATATGTCAAAATTGAGCAAACTTAGATTCTAAGCGTAGAAAATAGGAAGACAAGAAATGGGTTTGAAAGCTTTAGGCATAAAATGAGTGAAATGCACATTTTGTGAAAAATGTATTGGGTCAGCACACATAATGTTCTAGGTCGACTAAGTTGACCTAGTAGGATAAAATAGGGAAATTTTCATATGGTCAACCTAGTAGGTATGGGTCGACCTAGTGTAATATGCAAGCTAAAAAGCTAAAATAGAGTGATTAACTAATCTGTAAGGGCCAAAATAAAAACTCAATACCAAGGAGGGGAAGATAAGAGGGTTGTCTTGGAATTTGAAGTCAACTATGATGAAAATAGGGCAATTTTAGTCAAACTAGGCTGACCAAGGAACCAAAATAAGTATAGAAAAGCATTCAAAAAGCCTAAAGAGGGTTAGAATGGCTTGAAATGACCAAAGGAGGGCAAGAGGGACCAAGTAAGCTAGAAATAGGATAAAATGAATAAGGTAAAAGTAATTAGGCTTGTTTTTAATTAAAATTATAAAAATGATGTATAAATAATGTATTGTGATTATACATGACATGGAGGAACTAATACATCTTTTGTTATTTATTAGTTGTAGAGATGACTAAGACTCTGGAGGTTGGTGGATGTCTCTTTATTGTCAAACTTGTTATATAGATTTTTAGATGGAGATCAAGCTAGACTGGTAGCCATGGGTCTAAGACGTATAATTGATATGTGAAGGATCTCCCTTAATGTTGATTTATTAGTCATGTTCCTGGGATGTTGGGAATGATTAACTAGCACCTTCATATGGGAGGTGGATGAGGATGTGATAGAGGTGGCCATCACACTAAATGATGTCCATACCATCCTTGGTTTGTCTATAATAGGAGCACCAATGACCATAGGGATACTAGATAGCTTAGAGGAGAGGAGAGCCTTATCCTTGTGGGATACAAGCTTTGAGATAATATTGAGAGGATTTAGAGTCAATATGGATGATGTGAATACATCACAGATTTTGGACCTTCAAAAGGTAGTCAGAGGCTTTATGACATAGTGGGTACTCCATGACAAGTTGGATGGCAAGGTACCACTATATGTGGTAGCCATGAGCAAGATTATGCTAAAGGAAGGAGTACTATATGATTTAGGCTCTATCATCTGGGTCCAACTTGTACATGATCTATTCAAGATATTGGTCAGAGGGTATAAAACTATGGGATCAATCATACTACTTATAACATGGATATATGAGAGATTTTCCATGTATCAACTAGCTAGGTTACCCCATGCACTTGATGATGGGTCACCTCAAGTGAAGATATGGAGAGAGGACCAAGTAGCACAGGTTGTGCCCCACATGCCAGCACTACATTTAGTGAGACATGTGGACATAGTGTGGTAGTCATATGGGTACATAGTAGCTACATGGTTGAGCTGGCACATAGTTTCACCATCACTAGAGAGGAGAGAGGTAGTTGTACATTATATATGGTGGAGACAACCACAACTAATGGAATAGGTACTAGGATAGATGGCCCTACCTCATTTAGTGACACTAATACTAATATCTAACTAGTGGGAATAGTAAGTGAGGGAGCCATGAGGGAAGAGATGACTTAGACCATTGATAGTGAGGCTGACACTAAGGCCATGTCAAGAGTGACCATGGACTAGTTAGCCATGATGAGTGGCAAAGGAGGAGGTGAAGGAGGTAGAGATAATAGATGTACCACTACCTGCCCTATAGTGAGATGAGAAGCAACCATCAAGGACATGATGGTGATGGAGATAAGAGAGAATGGAGACTACAAACATCCTAGATGACTGCATAGATGAGCTAGAGGAGATGATAGAGAGACCACTCAATTGAGGCTAAGATGGACATGAGCCATGACAACTAAGTTTGAGCTGAAGAGATGACCTATTGAGGAGCTACTAAGAGGTCATACAGACAAGGAGACTATGCTAGGTGATCGTGTGGATGATAATATCATAGGATTCAAGACATAGATAGGTATGAAGATGGTTGAATTATTTATTAAGTTTTTAATTGGTAATATAGAGATAGAGATAGATATTATGAGATATGATAGTGATCTAATATCCATCTAGTGTGATTTTGTAGGCATACCTAAGGATGAAGAGGAGAGATGGGGGTCCCTAGTGAGGGGAACACTCCATGACATCCTAGATAATAATCTAAAGCCATATGACCCCATGACACTAGAGGATTTGAGTGTACCATATGCCCCAGCTTAGGTGAACTAATTTAAATTATCTAGTGAGGCAATGAGGTAGATACAGGTGCAAAAAGAGAGGATGTAGCCACCAATAGAGATAAGTGCAAGTGAGAGGTAGGCCTGATAGGCCCTATAAACAAGAGAGCTTCACATCTTGACATAGTGACACAAATGATGTAGGCATATACAATGATGTCGACTTAGCTGACACAGGCACATATAATGACCCAAGATAAGTTAGTGTACGTATAGGTGCAGATAGCATGCCTATAGCGATAGGTAGAGGGATTGAGATATTGGACTACTTCGTTATATCATACTATTTGGAGGAGTTAGATCAAGGCCTCAGTAGGCAACGTGGCTAAGCTAAGGGATAAATAGGATGGAGCCCATCCCTAGTGATAGGGTTTTGTATATGGTTGTATATGTCATATCAAACTCATGGTGTTTATATATATATATATATATATATATATATATATATATATATATATATAATGATGTATCATTTTGGCTTATTGTTGTTGGTTATGTATGTTGTCTTTATAATGGTTGTTTTTGTGTATGTTTTTGGATATATTTCTTTCTATCACATGTATTTAGATTTGTTTTATATGTTATAGGAAATATATGTGGTGTGGTTTCTTTTCTAGCATTATGGAGTATACATGCATGGTTAAAAATAAATAGGCAAAAAGGGACTTAGAAAAATATAATCAATCAAAATAAATGCACTACACATTAGTTCAATTTGGGAAATGTGTAATAACAAAAAATGACTGAGTATAAAGATCCAAGAAAATGGAAAACAAGATGGTTAAAATGGATTTGTTTTTAAACCAATGTAAATGATTTTTTCACCAAATTAAAACAAGTAAATCAATACTAAATATCATGTTGGGAAGTATGACAAACAATGTGAAAAAATGGAAGGTATGTAAAAGGGCATAAAAGGTAATAAAAAAATCAAAATTAAGTAAATCAATTATACTATATCATGATGGGAAGTACAAAATAAAAATAGAATTTGCAAAAATTTGGTCTTAAATATATCATAGTAATTCAAGCTGGGAATTATGAAAAATTAAAGAAATGGTTGTAATCTTACATGCACTTAGAAAATAAGAAGATAAAGGGCAAAAGGAAAAAATGAAGTAATCATAAAACATACTAATTCAATATGGGAAGTATGTCAATTGAATCTTACCTCATATTTGATGCACGTAATTTTGTATGGTGACTTGATTATTGTAAAATTTTGTGAGGAGGGTCGGTAACTATCCATGGTCTTACACTACAACTCATAAAAGAAAATCCAAAGGGGTACCAAATCAAGATTGGGAAGAAAAAGAATATGTAATGGTAAATCAAGGATGTGGGTAATAGGATGGAAAATATGGTAATTTATGAGGGATGTTGGGTCCTATCCATGGTCTTATAAATCAACTCACAAATGATATCCCATGGGAAGTGATCATTAAGCAAAACAATATTTCCTGAGAGGAAATACGAAATAAATTGAATGAAAAAGGGAGAGTAAGAAACAAAACATAGGCATCTTATAAGAATACCTTCAAAGGTAAGAGGCATACTAAGGACATGAGAAGACACTAAGTAACTAGTGGTCATCTATGTACAAAGAAAACTCACTTGCTATAGACACAAAGCTTTGTAGGTAAATAAGTATGATACTAAGATCAAATCATGAAGGTAGATTGGTACAAGAAAATAAAAATGGACCTACCTTCCCACAAGGTGTTCCTCACTCTTCAGGACCCCTTATAGAGCATTTATCTATTAAAAAGATTAGGTACTTGCATGAGAAATTAGGTAGCACTAAAATATATTTTTTAATTCTCCTCTTCTAATAAGCAAACCATCACCAAGGGAGGGTGATGATGAGGAAGGAGTAGAACCACAATAAATAAGAGGAGAATTAGGATGAGAAGTAGGAAAAGACTCAACAATAATAGGATAAAAAATAGGTTCAATTATAGTGGAAAAAAGAATGGGTTTAATTATATTTATCCCTATTAAAGGAGGGGTGATATCTTTAGAAGTTACAAGGAGGATTTAACTAGGTGTGGCAAAGTGATAAGGTTTGGTCATAGCATGATCCAAGATCATGGTTCTAAGTGGCTCCTCAAAAACTAGAGGTATCAACACCATCTTTACCCTACAATAAATAGGAAATATGGAAGAATCAAGAACTATAAATAAAGAGAATGACAAGATGCATGAAAATACTCAAATAAAGAAGAGTGCTAATAAATAATATCAACATCATGAGTGTGAACAAGACCACCTAAAAGAGGATCATCTAAATAATAGACATCATAAAAATTTAGAGTGTGAATATTGATGACACAGGTCAAGTAGACCTTATCATCAGAGGAAGCTTGGTGAATAGAGTGCTTAGTCTTGGTTAAGACTATAGGAATGTCATCAAAAGGAGGCTTACAAGAATGAGGATGTAAATAAGCAGGAAGCTGAGAGATGAAATGAGGTGAAAGATCAAAAGTTTTGATCTTTAATTCAATCTCATCAGGCTCATCATCATCAAAATCTAAAAGGTTGGGAGGAATGTTACCGATGAGCTCAAGATGCCCATTATAACCTCTATTTGAGTTGACAGGAAATTTTAGACACTATGACTCATGGAATGGAACACTAGGTAAATGATCAAGAGTAGGAATTTTGAAGACACCATGATCTTGGAATTAGTCAAAATTCTAAGGGTTAGTGTCTCTTTGAATCTTATAAATGGCTCTACTATGAATAAATTTAACACATTAACAGGTGAAAGAAGTAATAGCTCTCATACGATGAGTCCATGACCTACCAAGAAAGATGTTATATGAAAGGGGAAATTTTAAAATCATCAAGATCATCACCTTCACATGAATGGTGATAGGTGAGATGATAATGGAAAGCCACACATACCCTAAGGGAGGCATTTTACTTCTATCATATACCTTACAGGTGTTACATGTAGACTTGAGATTACATTCAGAATATCCAAGAGTCTTAATGAAATCGAGGGAAGTGACATAGGTGCCAAAACCCTCATTGATCAAGGCTCATTTTGCTTGGATATCATTGATTTGGATGGTAATAAATAATAGTCATTTACATGAATCAAAATCTCATTTGGAATCATAGATGCAATAGGAAATCATAAAAATATAAGTGTCTATAGTTTCATCAACATTAATAGACATATCTTCACAATGTTTTAAGATACTATCCTCATATCCAAATAAAGTGGTCTCTAGTCCTGCTAGAGGAGGGTGAGGGATATTCATCTAGAATAAGAGTTACATGAGGTGGTTTATATGATGTGGATATGTCCTCGTGAGTTCAAGGAAAGGTATTTGAGATAGAAGATTAGTGAGTTTCATGATGGGATCCCACTCATCATAACCCATAAGGATATTGTAAGATATAAGTGCGTAATGATTAATAAGGTCTTCAAAAAGTGGATACAAAGAGAATTGAAATTCATGTTGATATGAATGAGAAGGTTGAGAATAAGGTTTTAAATCATTTGGTGATGAGGATGTAGTTCTTTTATATTGATCTTGAAGTTTAGAATAAGTATTAGTATAAATTAGATTATCATTAATATTAGAAGATGATGGGAGAGAAGTAGATATAGTATGGGATGTGTCATCCAAGAGAGAATCATAAATTGGCTTGTCAAAAGAAATAAAATCTTCTTGACCCAACTCATTTAGATGAGTTGGAGAAGAATCCTATAGAACACAATATGTCTTATGCGAAGGAGGAGTGTAGATAGGTTGTGAATCAATGAAATCCATGACTCTTCACATATTGGTCATGTTAACCACATTCTCATTAGAATTGGGTTTAACAAGAATTTCTACATTATTGGTTAAAAAAGTGGCTTATCTTGACCTTCTTGGATTGGTTGATGACTAGGTAAGGGGTCTTTATAGATATCTAAATAAGTGTTTGCTTGAGTTAAGGCTTGAGTTTTGTCATGTGATTTATAGTCTTTGAAAGAAATCTCATAAGCTTGTTGATGTTTATGAATAATGGAATCATGATCAAAGTTTGAGCCAAGAGGAAAATCCATAGCTAAATTGTGGATTTGTCTACAAGTCTCATGAGAATGACCCCAACTAGCATGAAACCAAAAAAACTTTTTAGGATCATACCATGATTTCATAGGTTGAGTAGGTTCAAGATCTTGTGGAAGAGGCCTGGGTAGATGTTTAAGCAATTTAGTTGAGGATAAAGGTTTATGGACATTAATGATATTTTTTGAGAAATGAGGATTAGTGTATTGTTGAGAAGGAGATGGTTCTGAAAAGGGGGTAGGAATGATAGCTTGTACATTATGAATGGTGTCAAATGAATCGGTAACACCATCATTTGTATTATTGCATTTTTTGTTATTTACTAATCATTGAGGGCCCATGAAAGGTTTGGGTGGCTCAAAAAGATGCAGAAGGAAATATTGTATTTTGGCTTGATTGATAGCTTCCTCTAAGGTACATGGAGAAAGGTTATGAACTCGATATTATAATTTAGGAAATAAAGCATTTGTAAAGAGATGAAAGATATTGTCATCTTCCATGTTATGTTCACATTTATTTGATAAAATATTCCATCTCTTGACAAAGGCTTGGGTAGTTTCATTTTTATTTGGTTTGAAATTGATGAAATGAGCCAAAGTGTTTTCTGGAAGATCACTAGTTTGAAATTCTTGTACTAAATCATTTACTAGGTCTTTACAACTAGTGATAGAGTGTGTTCTAAGTTGATTATACCAATCTAAGGCATCATTCGTGAGGGTTTTGTCTAGGATTTTGGTATTGGCAAAGGTATTTAACTTGACCCAATCTTTTTAAAGATTTACAAATGCTTTAGGTGAAGAGTAGGATCAATTGATCCATTATAAGCAATTGTAGGTGTTATGCCTCTAATGTCAATGTCAATAATTTAGGTGGTAAGAGGTCCATTTTGTAAATACTTGATGACTTTCTTAACTAATGGAGGTTGAGGAATGAGATTACCTTGAGAATATCGAAGAGGAGGAGGAGGAAAAATTTGGTTATGTGTGCCCCAAGTCATTGGTTGAACATTGGATTGAAGATTAAGAATGTGGTTTTGCATTCTCATCATTTGATTTGTATTATGAGCTTGGAATGTGTTCATTTGATTGAGAGTTTAAAAAAATAGTTGATGAGTTTGATTAATTTTATTATAAGTAGTATTGGTCTTTGTTTTTGTGTTAATGGATCAGGTACCACTATTAGCATTGATATGAGCTTGGGAAGAGCTATGAGAATTTGAGGCACTAGTGGCAAAATTTTCTTGTGAAGCAAAAGATGGACTAGTAAATGGTTGAGAAGATGAAGCACTAGAATCATGAGTGCCTTGGGTAAAAAATGAGGCACTAGTGGATGGATTAATAATAGTGGATCTTATGAGAGGCCCACTAGATGTAGAACTTACCATGTTAGTTGAGATACTAGGCATGCAGGTGGAAGAATTTAAATAAGATGTCATGATATAATGAGTCAAGATTTAAGGAAGATGCTAAGAATCAAAGAAATTGGTACCCTTAAATCTAGTTGAGAAAGTGGGAGTCTGAGGTTCTTTAACTTGATGGCTAATCATGATGTTATATATGGTAGAAGGATCCTTCCCTCTATGTTGAGTGAATTCTTTGATAAAGAAGAGCATTTCAGGAGTATACTCTAACTCAAGCTAATCGTATAAGAGAAGATGAGGGTTTTAATGCAAAGAGGTATGAGGAGGGATCCCATAGTTCATCATGTAAGTTGCAATATGAACATTACTAGCATTCATGAAATGATCCCTACTTTGTCTACGGGAGACCTTATTAGGATTGGTAAATTCCATCATGTTTGTTGACTAAATTTCAGTGTTGCCACCAAATATAAAGTCCATGATGAAAGGAAAAAGTGACAAGATGAGAAATCAAAGAATAAAAAAGTGACTAAAATAGTACTAGGTTGACCTAGTTGGCCTAGTACAAAACGAGGGTTGTAAAACTATACAAGGTCCACAAGGTTGACCCAGTTCAATGAATAGTGACTAGTAGAATGAAACAAAGATGTTGTAAATAGTACATGGTCAACCAAGTTGACCTAGCACAGTGTATAGGGAAGAAAATAAATATGACAACAAGCTATGAATTGAAATAAGATAATTGTGATTAATGTAAGAAATTAATAAGCACTGAAAGGGAAACATTTAAATAGTCAATTGAATTGACACTGGCCAATCCAATTGATGCACACAAATAAAAAGCTTGCACTAATGTTGGCTAATGCAAGATTTTGCACACACAATTGATCAAAAATTAAGGAAACAACTTGAAAGTAAATCTAGCTACTTGGTCAACCTAGAATGTTTGATATAATTACTAAGAATGATTTTATTTGTGAAAAGGAGATTGGCCATAAGCAAGGTACTAGATAACAATCTAGGGATAATTTTAGATAAGTTTAAGATGAAAGGGACTATAGTGGAAATGATACAAGCTTGGTATTAGGGCCTACCCCCTCAATTCACAAACCATAATGATAAGGGTGTCGAGTGTTTATCCAAAATATACCATTAACCACACTTTATACTTGACTAGAGCATCAAGTTGACTTCCCCCTTGGTGATGTAATATAAGTAGGTATACCTAAATAGTCAAATTTTTAAATGCTTTTTGATGTTTATGTGGTTTGGTCATGTGTGAAAAATAATATAAATAGTGCAACTAAGTGATTGATTTAAAATCTCATAATTAGACTATGTGAACTATTCTAAGCATGTAAACAACTTAAAAGAAAGATGTGATTAATCATATATTGTTCATTCCAACTTTGAAACAAGGTATAGTTGAAAACCTATAATTGGATAATAACACAGAATAAGTTCAAACTTGTATTGAGGAAGCAAATTCTAAAAGTGAACTAGGTTGGTTAGGTCAACCTAGTTATTTTAAAAAACACAAAACATAGAACTAGACCCATAGGGTTGACCTAGTTGATTGTGTGGAGGCAGTTTTGAAGATTTCAAACTTGAAATAAAAGTATAAAAAAAAGATATAGAGGAATAAAAATGACCTAAATAATTTAGAGATTAAAAGGAGAAAATTATTGATCTAAGACCTTGGATAAAACTAGTAGTAACCTACAAACTGGGTCAAGTTGGTCGATCAAACTGTGTAGGAACTTGGTGTAGAGTGCTAAAAATGCACTAGGTTGACCTAGTCAACCTAGTAGGCTAAACTAAAAGTCTAAAATATGTAATGGGTTGATCTAGTCAATCCAGTAGTTTGAACAAAAAATTTCAAGTTTAGAAACCTATATATTGTCAATCTGGTCAATCTAGTTGCATGTTCTTGTAAACCTATGCACAAAGAAAAATAACTAGGTCAACAGGGTTGATCTAGTAAAATAAAGATATGATAAAAATAATGATGAATAGAAATGAAATAATTGAAAGAAATATTGAAAGGGTTTGATTCACATTGATTTCACTAGAATGTACGTAATCAAAAATGCATCATGTCTATAAATCAATCATGGATCGAATGGGATAGAACACACCTACACTTCTGATTGGGGGCATATAATTGTTAAGCAATAGCATGACCAATGTGAGGATCCACTAGACCTGATTAGGGATCACTTATCATAACACACCATGTGAGGTAGGGTTCTAAAGCCTATAATATAACACAATCACATAACAACCCTAAAAGAGTTATGATTTAATATTTCACTATTCTAATAACAAGAAAAGTAAATCTAATCTAGTGCACACCCAAGCTTGTGGCACAAAGTGGGGGATTACAAATAAAGTAAATAAATAACTAAACAAAACTGAACATGTATAAGAGACATATACTCACGTCAATGTATACAAAATGTTAATAGATGGAAGAGAAGAATACAAATGAACCACTTATCTACTCTTACAAAGGAGGAATAAAGCTAGGAATACTTACCTTTGAAGATGAACCCATTGAGCCTCAATCTCCCCCTTGGTGAAGGTGATTCACAAGAGACTATCATGGTATGTAAGTATAACTAATATAGATCATCTCAAGGCTACACAACCTATTCAAGCATCCAAAAGACTTATCCATAAGATGAGATCAGAGCTCTAAAGAAACTATTGAACCCTAAATCGTTATTCCCCAAGTAAAATGGCCAATATGCATATTTTCATTCATGCTCCTTTACTTAATTATTCTCTATTTTAAATGGTGGTAAAATACTTTGTATATATAGTAGTACCTTACCCTAAAATTAGTTGGATATGTTGGTTGTGCTAGGTTGACATGATCGACCTAGCACATTTTTACACTAGGTTTGTGTTAGGTCAGTCAAGAGGCCAACAAACCAAAAGAGAGAAAAGGTCCCTAAATTGTACTAGGTCGACCTGGTCGACCTTGTACAACCAACATGTCAAAAGGGTGTTAAGGTAAGAAATTAAGGATAAAACATAGCAAGTGATAGGAATAGGTAGAACTCAAAAGAATAAGCTTAGGGTTCAATGGTTTTAAGAGGCTAATGTGTGGATGGAAAGTGTCAAAAGGAACAACAATCTTACAAAGCATCAATGGTCTATCCACCCCTTTCTTGGTTCACCCCTTAAGGCATACACTCAAAAATATTGAGACTCAACAAGTTCTTGTAAGATACAAAGTGTTAATAAGTGATAAAAGTTTGAAAATATTATGTGTATACAAGGTGTCTATTAAAAGAAGAGGCAAAAGAGGTCATGACCAGCTTTCATGAAAATTTGGGTAGTGGTCACCCCTTAGGAATAATAATGGCCCATAAAATTTTGTGAGATCAATATTATTAGCCCATCATCTTCAAAGATGCACACACACATGTTCATACAGACCATGAATTTTAGACATTCACCATAAGGTATTCTATACAATGATTCCCCTCCAACCTATAATAGAAGAGCATCATTTTTCTCAATTGGGGACATGACATCATAGGGGTCATCAACCCAAATTCATCAGTTTGACATAAGTATATACTCACCATAACCAATTAGTACACAAGGTGGATGGAGGTAATGGCCACTAAGAACAACCTAACTAAGGAAGTGATCAATTTCTTTCAAGAGAACATATCTGCATAGTTTGGCATGCTAATCCCACTAGTTTGTGGTAATGATCAAGCATTCTAATTAGTTAATCTCAGTGAATGGGCCTATGAGAATAGTGTCACCCTAAAATTATCATCAAACTAATATGCATAGGGAAATAGGTTAGCTAAGTCAACTAATGAAAACACAATGGATGTAAATAAGAAATCCATTGAGAATCAACCTAGAGATTGTCACTTTCTACTCAAGTTAGCAATTTGGGATAATCACACCTGATATAAACAAGCCCTAAAAAATTCACCTTTCATAGTGGTGTATGGCCTAGAAATAATATTCCTGGTAACCTTTAGATTACCCACATACATTCAATAATACAAGGATGATTAAAAAGTGAATACAAGACTATTGGATATTGTTCAAATGGAAGATATATGGGAAAAAGCCTTGCAAAGTTTTAGCAAACATTAAGATACTATCAAGAGGTGGTTTTATAAGAAGGAAAAAGTAAAGTCCTTTAGAATATCAAAATTGGTCCTATTATGGGACAAATATCATGAAAGTAAGGGCCAATACTCCAAGATAGACCCTCTCTATAGTAGATCATATCATATTTCTAAATTATGGGAAACTAATGCTTTCAAGATAAAAGACATCCAAGGAAACAACCTATCTCTACTTAATAATGGATAGTTATTGAAGCACTACTTTTTGAATGCACCTTTTATAGTTGTCTCAGAGTAATCCTCCAAGAAGGAACTAACATTGTAAATATACTTTAACAATAGAGTGGTTTTTTATTGGTTTAAATTTTGTTGTATGTTTCTTTTATGTTCATTCTTGCATTGTTGCTTTTTTTCCCCTCATTCTTATTGTGTTTTACCTTAAGTGTCTTCCCCATAATAGTACTTTCCCCAAAAGTATGACACTGGTCTCAAGAAAATAACATGTAGACACTAGAAAGATAAGGCCAATATTGAACATTGGTCCTGAATTCATAATTTGTTCCCTTCAAAAGATAGAAAAGCATTGAAGACACACTCTAGGAACTAATAAATAGAAAGCAAGCTTTCATTATTGAACAATTTTTATAAATGGGGTAACTCCTTTTGAAATTTACCGTAATAAAGAATCCATTGATTCAAAATTGAGCAGGTTAATTAAGAAAAGTTTTTTTTTTTGAAAAGAGGTCATTGTCAAACTTAAAGAACATTAAAAGGTCACCTCAGATTGACTGAATAAGTGAATATCCCCTTGGTGCTAAGAGTTCGTTGAATCAACCATTCACCTTGGATACATTAGTTCCTAACCCTCATAGATCAGATATAAAATAAAACATCAAGACTAAAAGAAGTCTAAAATCTCAAGAAAATCTAAAAGTCTCTTCCTAAAAAGGGATGATTTAGGCAACCTCCATTGCATCCTTTACAACATAGCTAGCAATAGATCCAGGCCTAGAGTAGAACCAAAGGTATCTCTATTGAGGCTATAGGCACCTAGCTAGCAATAGATCAATGCATGAGTCTTCCCTTCCTCATCCAATATGTGTAAAATAATAAGTATCTTTCAATATTTCTACACACTTAAGATACCTATGAGCTTGATCATGAATTTTTGAAGGAATTATATCCTAGTATGTTATGTGTTGAATCAAACTTATGTGCTCATTTATCCTCTTATTCTGTTGAAAGAATTTTCATGTGACCTTGTAGGAACTAGTATTTTGCATAATAATATTTGTGTTAGTGTATGTCTTAGGTCCCCTTTCTTGTTCATTCATATTTCACCCTATGTAAATATAAAATTTCCATTTTACCATTCACCCTACATTATTATTTTTATTAATTAATTTCACTTCAGTAAATTCTTTAACTAATTACCTACCATAAAACCTAAATAATTCCATACAAATCATAATAAAGGTGAGTTATTTTAACCAATAACAACCCCCTCATTATCCCAAAATCATTTAAACAACTTGAGCCTTAATTTGACTTCATGATCAAAAACATTAAATAACTTTGGTAGGTTTAGCCTCAAATCATTGTCGATACCCATGATCAATGTCAATTCTATTGAATCAATGTTGATTTAACCAAAAGTCCCGTTAGACCAAAGGATCAATTTTATGCCCTTGTAATTGCATTATATTGCTAAATAATTTTCTTTAAAATGTCAGTTAGTCAATTACTCATTCACTGGAAGCCTCACACCTACATCAACATGTAAAACACTCATTTGAATATCAAGAATCATATCATCATCTTTGGAGTCGACCACATATTGGAAGTAGTGTAAAGGTTAGTACATTATTTGTTTTATCAATTCATTATGTTATTCATTTTATTTTCCATTAGTTTTATCTTTGTAATCAATATTATAGTATCCTAAGCAATTCTGAGATTATCATAATCCATCTTAAAACCATCTCAAATCTCATAAATCCCCTTTTTAGATCTATATCCTTTGAGCCTTGTTTGCATTTATAGAATCAACATCATTTTCTTGAATCAACATTGATCCTACAAACTAACATCTATCCTTACTAAAATCCCACTCTATATGTAACCTGAATCATTTTCAGTTAGAAATTTACTTTAAATTTTAAATCCATGATTCTTAAAGCCAAGAGTTTCATGTAGATGACTCTTCTTGGAGTTATTCATGACGTGATTATGATTTGACACTTTCCCATAGTCCCACATCCTCTTTTCTTAGATTAAAGTTACATTTACTTCAAACTAAGAATTTGTGCAATTATGTTCACCCCCACCTTATAATCCATTACTGATCAGCTAGAAATAATCCAAGCCAAAGAAGATGTAGCTGAAGATTATTAGAATGTTTGCTTTGCTAATATATATGCAATGAACTTAGATTAAATCTTAATCATT
Organism: Torreya grandis; assembly: GCA_037957365.1. Lineage (NCBI taxonomy): Eukaryota > Viridiplantae > Streptophyta > Pinopsida > Cupressales > Taxaceae > Torreya > Torreya grandis. The sequence goes on along the minus strand of JARHVA010000726.1, from coordinate 1,790,263 downwards.
TCATTATCTTATATGTATCATTATATGCCTTATTTTAATTTCATTTATTATCTTTATCTACTTGAGTGATAAGAAATTAGGCTGGCATCCTTGTTAAGAAATGTACCACTTCCTAGGACTCTTCTAGTACCAAACAGCCCACTCATATATCCTATTAATCTATATTTTTTTGAGTTGTCTATTGTGTGTAGGTAGTCCTTCCAAGATAAAAAGGAGTTATCACATTGTTAGATAAAATAGTGCACAATCATTTCCAATCACAAGTAATCCCAAAACCCTATATTTTACTTTATATTTTTAAGTAGTTTATTTTATATAAAGAATTAACAAAAATACTTAAATATTATGACATGTCCAGTGGGACCTGTTAAATGGCCTCACTATTCTTGACTATTTATTTCTTTTGTTTCATTTTAATGAATTTTTTTTCATTAAAAATCAATAAAAATCAAAAAAAGAAAAAAAATATATTACTTTCTTTTTTTAAAGAAATTGTCTTCTTTTAGTTTGCCTAGTTTAGACACACATCTAATAATAAGTAAGTGGATAAATTTATAGTTTAGTCACACTCTTTTCACACATAAATTGAATCACAATAATCACAAAACTTGTAATCAAAACAAATACCACCCAGGTAGACCTACTTAGATTTCTTCACCAAGGAGAAAGTCGACTCAGTGTTCTAGCTGAGTATAAACAATTGGTTGGAGGTATATAGGCTAGGTGCCCAATACCCTTATTAATTTTAGGTCATGAAGTGAGGGGGTGGGCCCCAATACCAATATATATACTACCACCAACATATAATCATGCATCATTATACCTTTGTGTATATCAAGGATCTCAACTTTAAATAAAATGCAAAACCAACCTTAGATTGTCATTTCTTAGAACATTAGTTAACTCATCTCCCCATCATATTCTTTAGTTTGTTTCTTAAACAATTTTTTTAAAAATCAAGTTTCATTCAAATAAAGTGTGTGTTTTCCTACACTAAAAATGATAATCAAAAAAGAGTTGTGTGTTTTATGTTTATTTTTTGTTTTTATTACTCTATCACTACATGCTTTTCACATGATAACAGTCACTAAAGCAAATAGAATCACCCCACTCATCCTCCTATTTGATGGAACAATCAATGAGTCCCCTACCTCTCCTAATTCTATCAAGGATGGTCTTCCTTAATTTTACCCTCAAGGTGATCCAAAATTTGTCTAGTATACTAGGCAATAATCTAATTTCCCTAAACTATTATCTAATCGTGTTATGCATAAGGATCCCTATTTCCCATCATGTCTAAAATTATCACTCTTTCTATGGCATGCCACTAGAAACATTTTAAAGGTATACAGTTTCCATGGTTTCCTCATCCCCTAACCCACCGCCACCCTTAAGTTCAAATACTAGCATAACACAACCTCTAGATACCCATCTACTATTAGTGTTTAGTATTCCTGCCATAACCATCATTCCAACACAAAACATTATTACACTACAACAAAAAATTCTCTCTTACCCTCAAAATTTTGGTAATTTACATTCCATTAACACTCCCTCCTATCTAAACCTATGAAAAATAGAGTCATCAACATACCACCCAACTTCCATCGTTTACACAACAAATCCCTATAAGTCAAACTTTTTAACAATAAGTACCTCTAACTACCCAATACTAAATTACCACATAACCCCTTATAATTACCTATCCTAACCCATCCCAACAACAAATATTACCTTTACTATTCCCTCAATACATGGCTTTATCTCAATCAACTATCACCATATCTATCAACTATCCCCTTACGCAACCTATTCCAATGTCACTTCCTCCCTATCAACATTTTAAAAAACATGTTTTAGGAGGCATCCCCAAATACAATGCCTAGAATAAACTTGTGTTCATCCTCATGGATAAGATGACAAACTTAGAATCCTTTACCTCTAGGTAGAAGAATATTCTTACATATGAATAGATATGTAATGAGCTTATTAACCTCATAGTCCTAATTCAACCATATCCTGCATAGAGGGAACTTCCTAAATTCACAAACTTTAAAAAGAAGGAAGATCCTAAATACTATATTAGGTAATTCTAACATGTATGTTACCTCATTACCCATGATGATGCCCTCCTTTTGAGTATGTTACTTATGTCATTAGTAGGATCAACATTAGATTGGTATAGTTCCATCCCTCAACACTCGCTATTCTCCTTTAGGTAATTAGTTAAAACCTTCTTAGAACATTTATAAATAAATATAACTATAAAAGTAACTATTACTAACCTCTATGCCCTTAGTAGTTTGAAGATGAGTCTATTATAGACTTTATTTCTAGGTGGTGAGTACTTATAAACCAACCAACCTTCTCCCTACCTCAACTTGAACTAATTGAATTATTTTCAAGATCATGTGTTAAGCATATCTCGTCTATATTACAAGTTTAATCATTCAAAACTTTTGATGAAGCCTTTACCATGGCTTGTAAATTAGTAATCTGAGATTTAGACGAGAGAAAAGTTAAGTTACAAACAAAAACTTTAAAATTGACCCTTCTAAAGGAAACAATAATTAGAAGCCTAAAGGGGAAGCAAATATTATTGTCTTGAAGTTAGCTTCCCCATTCATGACAAATCAACTGATCTCTTCTCAAATGCAACCATAAAAAAACCTAACATGATTCCCACCTAGGCAATACATGCCTTTTGGGGAGTATTACACTACTATTTTAGATAAACAATTAAAAGCAACAGTGATTGAGATTCCTCCAATTAGACCTGTCGATGACTCTCGACCAAAATTGGGTTGGTATAAATAATGTGACTTTTGCACTTACCATCATGTGCCTAGTCATGAAATTAATAGGTGTCAATATTTTAAAAGCCTAGTATAGAACCTTATTAATCAAGGGAAAATACAATTGGAAAATCCAAATGTTTCTCACAATCAATCTATCAAAATCTTTAGGCAACCATTCCCTAATCATCTATCCTCATCTAAATCCATACAAACTAATAAGAGAATCACCCCAGATTAGGACACCCATGTAATAAATACCATCCATTATCAAATTTTACCTAAATAATTCAATAACACATAGGAATCATCATATGCAATAACAATAACACTAGATCTCCTTACAGGAGATACTTTTGATCCTTTAAATAAACTAAACTTATTTCTACCATTCACTCAAGTCTTCTAGATCTCATTACATGGGATCCTCTAGAAGAAAGCTCATATACACACACTAAAATTCATCCATGAAAAGTGGATTATAAAAATGACTTTTATTATCCCCACACATGGGATAAGTGCCTGGGTATACCAAAAGTTAAAGCCTTACAACATCATCCTATAAGACTTGAGTTCTCCCAAAATGAGGACCTTCATAAACATAATCCCACTAGCTACATTTAAAAAGGAATTATGGCCATGCCCCAAGGACAAAATAAACCATCTATATTAGGTCCTCATCCTTCCTTAAGACATAAAATCTCAATGACAAAATATTCTATCAAGGGATCTAAGTCAACTTAAAAGCCTCTACTTTTACTACCAACACCAAAACCTCATATTAATCTTGTAAATTTTTATTACCCTTAGAACTTGTCTAGAACACCATTGGCACCCATTAAAATTGCACACACCACTAACATAAAATAGGAAGGTACATAGGTAAGCACAACCTAAAATATGATACCCCAAAAGATAACAAAATTGTACCAAGATCCTTTGTGAGGATCTTAAAAAAGAGTTCAAAACACTCTTAAACCAAGATCTCTCCAACACACCATTACCACAGCCATGAGTACTTTAGGATACATACAAATAACAAAATAATCTAAATAAACTGATTTTTATTCATAAAATCATATGAAAAGCATATATAATATAATGTAGAGCCCTTGCTTAAGTAGGCAAGGCAAAACAAAAAGCTAGCCTAACTAAGAAATGTGGGATAAATCCTTACATAAAATAAAACTAGGAAAAGGAATAAAATCCTAGTTATAACCTAACAAGCATGACAAATATACTCTAACACCCCCTCAAGTGAAGCTAAGGGTTAATAATAGAGGATGCAGTGTGAATCCATGTGTCCCTATGGATACCAATCCATCTTGACAGAGTACATGGACGTTAAGTCACTGTAATGGCCAAGTCACAATAAGAATGGTGTTTACTATGAGGATCATTAAATACAAACACTATGCTATATAATACTATATAGAGTGATTAACTCATGAAATCATTGATTGAACACCCTCCAATAAGATGGTGATAAGTGAGCAGAAAGATTGGTGGGGCTGCCACATTAATGTCACTGGTGGGGATACCACATTGGTGTCACTATAAAAATCACCAAAAATTCCATGGAGTCAAGTAAAAAATCCTCATATGGGTTATAACAAATAAAGTGCCTAAATAAAATACCCATGTACAAAGTATAAATCCATAAAACACTCAAACAAGTACAACATATACATATAACTCTCATAAAGTGGAGAAAAAAGAGAAAACCCATCAAAAAAACTTGCCCCCCAAAAGAGAGAAAAGAATAATAAAGAGATATAAATCCCCTCAAATATGATTCTAAATAAGTACACACCCCAAGTACTCAAAAGCCATAAAATAAATCAATCTACACAAGTGGTCTGAATCCATTACTTGATCACAAAAAAACTAACACTGGGCTTTACTGGAATAGATCAATCAAAAAGACTGTCAATAGTGATGAAATTATAAAAGATTAATACATATGCAAAGAATTTTCAACACCTAAGAAACATAATATACACCACACCCCCCATACTACCAACTACATAGAGTAGAGGAAAAAGGTTTGCATGAGTGGTCTGAATCCACTACTCAAACACTGAACAAGTTGACATTGTATACATTAAAATAGCTCTATGTCATGTTGAAAGAGACTATCAAACTATCAAAAAATACAAGATAACATTATGATTTAATATAATATCTATATTGCAAGATGTGGAAGATTGTCAACTATCTAAAAAATGATATCAAAAATATAGAAAATATCTCTCAAAGATGATGGCCCATGATGGTGATGGAAGTTATAAGAAACTGAAGAAGTGAACATTTGCTTAGAATAGAGAACACAAATGCATGAAGGTAGATAAGTCTAAATTAAAAAAAAACCCCATGGCACTTTATAAATCAGTGTGAGTACAATATAACCCATACACATGAAAACACCAAATGGGAACAAGGAAGACATTGGGCTTCATCAAAATAGCTCTAAATAAGGAGATTGTCGACCTATCAAATAATCCATCAAGAATCATGAGAGATGCTCCAAAAACAAAGGATCAAAAAAAATGTCTCCATATAATAAGGTAAAGTGCTAAGAAAGGGGCCTCAAGGAGACATGATGAAAACTACTAATGTGTCAAAGTACCAATGCATGTCCTAGATTGATGGAAGAGTGTGGTAAATGGTAAAAAAATCCATCATGTGTGTAAAAACACACCAAAAAAGGATTAGTAACCAGAAATAACAACCTACAAAGCACATGTAAAAAGACATCAGGATCAGTTAAAAATACATCTAAGATAGTTCATGTATGAAGTATAATGCAAAAAGTAGTAGGGCCCATCACATAAGTAACCCCCGTGAATATGTAACTTTATAAAATTAATGAAATTACAATAAAAATAGGGCCAATGGAATGGGAATAAAAAATAACACTTTTACAAAAAGTGGCACTCAAATATGATTTATCGATCAAAAGTTATGGCATAATCAATTTCCCATCATTAATGACCTATTTTAATTAAATTTGTGCAAGTAGTTTAAATGAACAACCAAACAAGGTATAAGGTAGCCTTTCATCCACTTTTTGGAACCAGCATAGAGTGTATAATTTAGTGGTTTAGATTGTGAGGGGGAATTGGCCTCCTACCAACCCGGGCGTCACCCTTCATCTTTGACAAGCAAAAATATAAGGAATATAACCAATACAATAAAGCATTCTCCTTTACAATAATATCTATCAAATATGTTATATTAGTTTTAATAAAAATAATTAAAAAATTCATGCCCCCATGTGAGAATCAACAAAATTATCATGCCCATAATCATGTTCTCACACCCAAATAAAATTATACCACTTTAATAAAAAAATGACTCCATGAAAAAAATGGATAATAGAGCCCTAAGTGGATGAAATCCATGTGGTGAGAGAAAACAAAGGTATACTTACCATAATGATGGAAGGATCCAAAGCAGGTCTCCATAGCTCCATTTACCTTTCCATCCATGTCTATCTCTTATGACATAGTTAAATCCTTCTTCTCCATAGATTGTTGACTGGTCAAACTATGCAGAGATTGGAATTGATAACTATGATCATAGTAAAGGGTGGCAAGGAGAGATCCCAATGGATCAAAATGGGATCACATTGATAAAGTTGGACTGTAGTCCAAGGTGGAGGTCATGGGTTGGTGTGTCCAAGGTGCAGTCTAGAAGAAACCTTTGAATGCCTAGTACCCCACTCAAGATTGGTCAAGGCAACAAGATTAGGTTTTTCATTAGCGGAGATAGAGTGTGGCCATAGGATCAAGTTTTGAAAATCATATTAAATCATCCACTATGATGATATGTCTTCATCTCTAACTCATCAACAACCTTTGGACATAATAGAAATATATGAGCAAAATGGCCATGAGGATTTGAAGCACCCTCTAGTAGTTCCTTCAATATGGACCTTTATGGTCTAACAAATGGCATCTCCAACCTCAATTTTTCATTTGAATCCCACTACCTCTACTCTACCTTCTATGACAGATCTAGGATGTAACTTGTAAACCCTTGCTAAGATTTGGCTGACTAAAGGTGATCAGGGGGTTGAGCTATAAAAAAATGATAAAATAGAGGAGGTTGATTTTAAAAAATGGTAGCATGATATATATGGATTCTAATGGAGTATATTAGCTCTCCTTTAAAGACACAATGTTTAATAAAACCATAATGTATTAATTAAATAAGTTACCAAAAGTTTGGTTCTACACCTTAGGTGACAAATAGAAGTCTGAAGATTCATAAATAATATAAGGATCTATTCTGGGAGGGACCACTATTTCTAGGAATTCCATGACAAAGGAGGATGGCTAGTATTTATGGCATAATAACATAAGTAGGAAACTATGTGTGGACTACGACCTTCGATCCAAACACCTTTGCACCATTATAATTAATGCACAAAATTATGTAGCCAAGAGATGGAAAAAATTAAACTATGGCCAATGATAATTAGAAACATACCAACATCAATAATGATAATGGCTATGAGGAATTAACTACAATATCCCATAATATCATCTCAAAATCTAAAAGTTTAAGGAGGCCATGTTTGCCATCAATGACCAGTTCTCACAGGCCAATAATCTACAACAAAACCAAAAAAAGTCTTGAAAAACAACTTTAGATTTAGATAATAGACACAAAATTTATAAATCTACACCAAAAATGGAGTAATGGCTTTTGGATGCTAGATCTAGTACAATGAAAGAGTTCACAACACTCTTTAACCAAGATATCTCTAACACACCATTACCACAACCATGAGTGATTCAACATACATACAAAGAACAAACTAACTCTAAACATATTGATTGTTATTTATAAAATCATATAAAATACAATATAGAGATGTTACTTAAGTAGGAAAGGCAAAACAAGAATCTATCCTAACTAAGCAATGTGGGATAAATCCTCACATAGGATAAAACTAGGAAAAGGATAAAAATCCTAGCTAGAACGTAGCAAGTATGAGAAATATACTCTAACATCTTGTGCCACTATTCTTGATAAAATTCTAAAAATCTCTTTTATCATACTACCTCTTATCAAACTGATTAATCCCCATATCTAAAAACTATCATGGTATAGGGAAAATAAAATGTGTGTTTATCACAGGATACCTAAACATGACACTGAGAGCTGCAATGATTTCAAAGTCATGATTCAAAATCTTTTGGATGAGGATGAACTTTTAATTGAACAATATGATTCCCTCTTTAATCCAAACACTAAAAACACAATTAACCTTGATACTAACATAATAAATACCCTTAACCTTTTACAAGGTAAATCAAAACAAAAATTAAAAAGTATAATTAATAATCTCAACTTGATTCCTTATCAACCCTCGAGACCTTCAAACACTGACAACATAGGAACTTAGACAAATCCCCCATTGTTACAAATCAATACGATTAACATAGAAAAATATTCTTAAGCATAGGCCCCTAAATCCCAGAAAATAAACAAAGCCAAAGTTTATATAGCTAAAGCCCCATTCCCAACCACAAAAATCTCTAAACCCTCCACTACAAAACCTAAATTCTCCATTTTGCAGAAAGTGCATAAGAATAACTCTTCATAGCTTATATAGATATAAGTTTTGAAGAAAATCCACCAAACCCTGATCAAAATGTTTCTCTATAAACTCATTAAAAATTCCCCTCAGCATCGTCAAATAATTATAAAAGCACTTCAAACCCTACAAATACAACCTAACATACCCCAACCTATGCCAGCATTTATAGGAGATTTATAGATGGCTTCATCTATTAGTTTTAGTGATTCTAAAATAGTTCCATTACCATCTAAAGACCAAGACCCACCCCTATCTATCACCTCACAAGTTAATCAAACTCAAATCAAAAGAGTTATGATTGATAATGGGGATAGTATTAATATTAATTCCTCACATGTATTTAAACAAATACAACTTTTAGAAATGGTTGTAGCTCAATCCCTCATGTTATTACAAGTTTTAAATGATACAATGGCTATAACACTAGGAACCATTGTCCTCCCCATCTAGGTAGGTTCTCACATCTTTCATGAGTTGTTTTATGTTATAGAGGGATAATTCCAATATAATATCCTCCCAATATGTCCTTAGATCTGCATTATGCATTATGTTCGATCCACTTTACATCATTGTATCAAATATAAACATGAAGGCCAAGTGCATATCATCCCTATTGATATTCATTAATTTAAAACTTAAAACCTAACCATTAGACCTAATGACATTTTAAACCCTCTAAAAAATGCAACCCCATCACTATCATCCAATAAAGCATTGACTAGTTTGACAATCCCTTCATCCTAGATCCTTGATAAGACTCCTCTAGAATCCATAATAGGAGAATACTAGATATTAACACCTAACACCCTTCCTTTTCCTCAATAGTATGGGCACTTCGATAAGTAGTGTGACTATTATCTTAATCATGGGGATGTCATTTCCTTTAGTTAGCCTTTTCTATAGAATCATTTGGTATATGGAGGAATTGATTGATAATCCACATATATTGATATTCCATCTTATACCAAACTATTACCCTTGAACTTCTCATTCTTAGGCAAACTATGCTTTGTTTAAATGTACTTATAATGATGCACGTGGAAAGGTTTTAGTATGGGACATTATGATCAAGGACCACATTATGTCACACTAGGATATTTTATGAAACCCTTCAAAAAACATGGTCTTGGGTTTAACAAAACTTCTAAATCCATTTTTTAATTCACCCCTATATCCGATCCTAAAGAGAGTACCATAGTGTTACCATCTAACATTCTCCCTAAAATAGATGATGTCATTTCCATCCCCCCAAAATTGTTTTTAGTCAATATGATTAGCTTAGGACCTCTCCACTATCATATAAAATGAGAAGCTAATTCTATTCCCCTTACCTATCCTAATATAGTAGAATAAGACTCTCCTACCATCCCCATTATTTACTATCAAGATGACGAGTCTATCCTAACTTACTGAGGCATATAAAATTCAAATTTACACAATTATCTACCAACTAAAACATCTAGTTTACTAAAAAAAGCCACTATACACATTAACATAGGGTCTCAAGATGTCCCACACATCATTAAGGTTAGTAAATCTATAGACTATCAAGATAATCAAGACTTCACCACATTCTTGGCAAACCATTTCAAGGCTTTTGTTTGGTTGTATAGTGACATGCTAGGTATCAACCCTATTATTGTTGTTCATAATATTGTCACTATCTAGGAAGCTCATCTAGTGAATCAAAAGCTATGGAGGATGTATCCTTGCATTACGCTCTTATTCAAAGAGGAAAAACAATGCCTTTTGTCTATTAATTTCATTTAATGAATTGATTACCCTTAATGGGTGTTTAATATTGTGACTATCACAAAACCCATAGGCGGTTTCCATATTTGTACCAATTTTTTAGACCTAACCCTCACTTGTCCTACATATGACTTTTTGCTTCCTAACATTGATCAACTAGTGGACCTGAATGTAGGACATGAGATGTTGTCACTTATGAATGGATTTTTTGGATATAACCAAATCCTTATCGCCCCAGAGGGCTAGCATAAGACTTCTTTTATTACCCCTTGGGGGAATTTTTATGACAAGGTTGTGCCTTTTGGCTTAAAGAACATGAGAGTCACCTATCAAAGAGCTATGACTTATATCTTTCATGATATAATTCAAAAAATTGTCAAAGCTTATGAGGATGACCTTTTCAATAAGTCAAATATCTAAAAATACCATCTTTCTATTCTTTAAAATAATCTTTGACTATTTAATATAATTTTATTTCTATCTCAATTCCAAAAAGTGTTTTTTTTTAGTCTTGGATAGTAATCTTTTTATCATCTCCATACGTGGTATAGAAGTTGACCCTGCTAGGATTAGGTATATCATAGATATGTCACCTCCATCCAACCTTAAGCAACTCTATATCTAGTAGGGAAAATTGTAGTCCACTTGAAATTCTATCTCCCAGTTATACCTTCCATCACCTCTTGAGGAAGGATACTCGATTCATCTAGGATTCTAATTGTAAAAAAGCCTTTGAAACTCTTAAAGACTATCTCATTTCCATATCAGTTCTTATTACTCCCAAAGAAGGGAGACCTTTCTTCCTATATATTTCAGCCATAGATCATACTCTATGATCCACATCCCTTCTTAGGATTTTTGTGGCTTGACCACCATGAGAACAAATTACTTTTTTTTCTCCACTAATCTCTTGCATTGCTTAGCACTAATCAGGGAGACAGATGTGGGAAGTGGTACCTCTGGTACCCTATAGCATCATGTTCCAACAGTGAGGGTGATCCTTTAGGTTTGTGATTCATAGATGTCATGTCGCTCATACATGAATGGCTGACCAAGGAGTACATCACAAACATCTAGATTGACCACATCACATAAGACTTCATCTTGGAATGGTTTTATAGCATATCAAAGAAGACACTGATGGGTGACATGAAGGTCTCTCCCTAGGCTCAACCATCCAATACTGTAGAGCTTTGGATGAGGCTTCATGGATAGATTTAGACTTTTCACAACTTTAGTAGAGATTAAATTCTTTTGACTCCCACTATCAAGAATGAAATGCAGAGGCTTACCTTTTACCCATAATTTAGAGTGGAACAATCTTTCCTTGTCATCTAGTCTTTCCTCATAGGTCTGTGATGAAGCAAAAATGGTGTCAGGCTCAGCATCTACAATTTCTTCTTCATCCTCTTCGACTGTGGGTTGTGTATGAGGCAGAGTAGTAGATGTCAAGTATTGTGACTCAGAAAGCAATGACTTGATGGCTTGACATTCTTCTTTGGAGTGAGTTCCAATTTTGTGGTAATAACACCATTTTCTAGCCTTCCCTTTTTGGGATTTCTTATCCTGAAACTCCTTTTGCTTCCAATTTTGGCCTTGTGTTTGACCTTCCTTGTCACTTTTCCATTTTGAGGGTTGACTCTTCATATTCTTTTTTCCATGCTTCTGTTCAATCTTCACTACAAATTTGTATGCCTCACCGAGGGTTTCCAAATTGAAGAGTTCCATTTCCCCCCATATGTACCATTTTAGTCCACCATGATATTTGAGATTTTTATGTTTCTCACTGTCTTGAATGCCCAATCTTGTAGACAAAGAATGAAAAGTGTTTGTGTTTTTTTTAACAGATTGGTCCTTACCTTGGCGAAGTTGTTGCCACTGTATGTATAGATCATCATATGCTCTGATGGGATAGTATTCTTCTTTCACCTCTTCCACAAAATCATCCTAGGTAGGTTCCTCCTCAAGGCCAATGTCATCTATACTAAACCTCTTTTTGTACACTTCCCACTAGTTTTTCATAGGCAATGTTGATTTCAAAAGAGCAAAAGTAATTTTTTCTACATCGGTGAACTTATTTACAGAGAAGTAGGAAGACAGTTGATCCAACCAATTTTCTACTACATCAGCATTGATTTTACCTTCAAATGTAGGAATATCAAAATTTACCTAGACCTTGAAGGGTGTTGGAGCATTGAAAGGATGTTCCCTAGATTAGGAGCCAAGAAGTGGAGCCGTGGAGCTAGGATTTCCCATTGGAAGTGTTTGAAGAATTTGGGCAAATTATTGTAGCATCTACACTTATTTCCATTGGAGGGATTCATTCACTATTTCCTTGAAAGGATCAGATATCTTGGTGTCATCTGCCATTTGAAGTCATTTAGAGTGAATAGGTTGAAAATTTAGAAACTCTGTCGTTTCCCACCCAAGCTTCTTGTAGCCTGACCTCATCCTTGGGATCATACACTCTCAAGACAAACTACTCTGACATCCTACGACCCTTCACCAACTCATTTTTGGTTTTCTACTTAGATGACATACTCATCTATAGTAGAACATGGGAAGAACATTTGCAACATGTTCATAAGGTGCTTCAAACTCTTTAAGAGCACAAGTTGTATGCAAATCTTGACAAATGCACATTCACGATGACAATAATTGAGTACCTCAGGTACATTGTGAATGAGGAAGGGGTCCATGTTGATCCAGAAAAGATTTAGGTTTTTCAAGAATGGCCCACACCAAGGACCCTCACAGAGCTTCATAACATTTTGGGTCTTGCAAATTTCTACTGTAGGTTTGTTCTTGGATTTTCACATGTTGTTTGGTCACTAACCCAAGTGACTAAAGGAAGAGCTAAAGCTACATTTTAGTGGGGTGAAATACAACAAAGGGAATTTGATAATTTTAAGAATAGACTCTGCTTAGCCCCTGTTCTTGCCTTGCCAAATTTGCATCAATCTTTTGAGTTGATGATAGATGCATCTGAATATGCCATGGGAGTTGTCATCATGCAACATGGCCATCCTGTTGCATATCACAATGAAACCTTCACTAATACAATTGTGAAATATCTAACATATGATAAGGAGCTCTATGCCATTATGAAAGTTTGTAAACAATGGAAACACTACATCTTGGGGAAAGAAATGGTCATCCACACTGACCACAGACCATTGGAATTCATCCAGACATAAAGTAAACTCTAAAATGAGAGGCATCAAAAGTGGGCCACATATCTTCAACAATTCCACCTGATAATCAAACACAAAAATGGGATCTCAAATATGACTATAGATTGTCTAAGCTACCCACCAATTATTGCACTCACAATAGTTTTGGACTTATGCAGACATGAGACTGCCACTTGGGGTGCCCTGTATGAAGTAGATCCTACCTTTTTTGATACATATCAAGCTCTTCAAAAAGGTAAACATGTTTCTAATTTATATTTTCAAGATAATGTCCTCTATCATATGGGGCACATCTATGTTCTAGTTGCAGAGCAACAAAAGATGATATGGGAAGCACACTTCAGTAGGACAGCTAGACACTTTGGTATTGAAAAGACATTGGCAGTTCTTCAAAAACACTTCTACTAGCCCCATATAAGAAGGGATGTGGATCACTCTAAGGGATATGCTTGCCCATCATGATGAGAAACACATAATATGTAGTGAATTACATAATTTTTACTCTTGTTGAATATGAGACACGCTATCCACATACCAAAAAACTATACCTAGTTTTGGTTTTTGTGATTCTAAACTTTGCCACTATCTACTTAATCACAAGACTAAAATAATTACAAACACTAATGCCATTAATTTTATGCATTTGAATCCTTACCATAATCAGTGTATGGCTAGATGCCTCATGCTCATATCAAAATTTGATTTGGATTTTCTCCATCAAAAGTTAGGTAAATTCTAGATCATCATTGACTAGTTAGATGAGGCACCTCTTACAAGTGGTAAACCATCTAATTTATATTTACCTAATGAATCTATTGCTTTAGCATCTAAGGTATATCCTAGTAATCAAATGACTTTATTCTTTGATGGATCCAAATGTGAGCATGGAAGGGGTGATAGAAGTATTCTAATACTTATTGAGGGTGCTCTTATGCCTTCATCCTTCATGTTTGATTTTGGCTATACTAATAACATGGTAGAGTATGAAGCCTTGATCATAGGTCTTCAAACTACTTTAACCCTAGGTGTTAAGTCACTTTTTAACCATGGAAATTATTATTTGGTTGTTAATCAAATCAACAATGTGTATCAGTGTAGGAATGACATCTTCCATAAATATAAAATGTTAGTTGATCAACTATTAGCCACCTTTAATTACTATACCATCCAAGCCACTCCCAAGTCAACCAATAAATTCATAGATATCATGGATTCCCTAGCTTCTTTTATCCCATCCTCCCCTTAATAATCCAAGATTTTTATGTTAATTCACAAAATCAACCATCCCTCTTATACCAAAACTATTTTACCTTCTATCCATAATGTGGAAGAAAATCACATAGATCTATGGTATATGTAGATATTCAATTACTTATCTAAAGGTATTAACCCTCCTAATATATAAAAATGCTAAGCTTGATTTTCAATAGTGGACCACCTATTATGTTATACCTGTAGACACCTAAATCTGGCCACCAATGACTATCAATAAAGCTTTTGACAAATTTCCACTCAAATGCATAATTTGGCCTAAAAACACTAAAACACATTAAAAGCTTTGAAACTGACATATTCAAGTGCTAATTTTGGCAAAAGTATCATCAATTAGGGTAATGCAATTTATGGGACAACTAATTTTGATCAAATCATTTTGAGTCAAAATGTCTATTTTGCACCTAGGTGCTCTGGGTTGCTCTTTTCTATCAAATTTCTTATACATCACATGTGCCTTTGTTATCTTATGTTGAAAACATCTTAAATGGGAATATGGTTTCAAAGTATTTGACATCACATCCTAATTCTAGTCTAGTCAAATTTTGGGCCAATAATAAGACATTCTGACCAATTTGAGTAATTTGTGCATAAAGAGGCAAGGTTTGCATCAAAGTGCTTAATCATGCTTAAGAGTTAATTAAACCAAGTCATGAGCCTAATTAATAATTCCATGGAACTAGTTGAATAAATATTTATTGAAAATTGATTTTCATTAACTGAATCATCAAATGACATCATCCTATGGGGTGGCATCCACAAGCCATAAGTGCCATAAATATAGGGATTTATGCCTCCCATGCCTCATTAAGACCCTCCATGCCTATTTAATTCCCTTATATCCCAAGTATTAATGTGGATATTTTTAGACTAAATCTCATAATTATATTTATTCATGGCCACACATCTCAATCTTGAGATGGATGGTCATGGTTGATCCTAAAACCATTCCAAGAATCTATAAATAGCAAGCCTCAAAGCCATAATTCTAAGCTCTTTTATGCCTTTTTTTTAATGCAAAAATGAATTCCAAATTCCATTAAATTAGTGTTACAATGCCCAAATATTGAGACAAGCCCAACCAAGCCAAAGTCACACATGATGCCAAGGAGAGATGGAGGTAGCCATACTTCATTGATGCAAACTTCATGAGCAAAAACTGAGTAAGACACTTCAATAAGTTGTTTGGAGCATCCAAGGAAGGTGAAAGAAGGTTTATTTTGAATTTTAGTTATGCTTTCCATTTTAGTCTTATTAACTAAGCTCCCCCTTTATGATAGGCTTTAGGTGTTAGCATTAGTGTGGCTTGTTTGGATTTGTTTTATTCACTAACACAATAATAATCTCCTCTTATTTCAATCCTATTTCACAATACTGAAGGTTTTCTCTATAAGAGAGGATTCAATGGTTTACTCCTTTGATGTCTCCAGAAATCTGAGGCTGTCCTCATAATCCAAGAAACACATGATAGGTTTTATGGGGGACACTTTAGTGGTCTAGTTGTTATCAATAAAATTATTTGAATAAGATATTATTGGCCTACACTAAATTGGGATTATTTTGAATATATCAAGAAATGCATGAATTATCAATAACATGTTAATATATCACACATCCCTAGTCATGCCTTACAAGAGGCTAGAGGATTTTGGCCATTTTTTTAGTAGAGACTAGATCTTATATGACAAATTAATCCTAAATCTTCTTAATGATACATTTTTATCATTACCACCATCAAATACTTCACTAAGTGGTTGGAGGCTAATCCCCTTATTTCAACCAAAGTAGACAAGATTGTTGATTTTATAAATCATCATATTACCTGTCTCTTTGGTGTCCCTCATACGAAAATTACAAATAATGGAAAATATTTCAAAAAAAAGCAATTCCAGAGACTATGTGACTCTTTTGACATTAATCTAAGCTTTTATTCACCTTATTATCTGCAAGCTAATATCCAAGATGAAGCATCTAATAAAACCCTAATTAACATGCTAACTAAGATAGTCAATAAGGATGTAAATAAATGGCATATTCATATTCAATTTGCCTTATGGGCTTATCATACTAGATGTTAAACCTCTATGGGTGTTACCCCATTCTCTTTAGTCTATGGAATAGAAGTTCTCCTACTGGAAGTTTAGATTCTTTCTCTTCAAATTTTTCTTAGAGACATCATTTTTGAAGAGGACTATTGTCAAGATCATTTAACATAGTTTAAAATTTTATATGAGCATCGATCCATGGCTCTCAACCATTTCCATGTATATAAATAAAAAATAAAATGCACATACAAGTAACATCTACAAGAATGAGAATTTAATATTGGTGACCTTGCCCTTAAATAAAATTAGCATGTAATAAATAGGGGAAAAAGTAAGTGAGGAAAGTTTTCTTTGAATTTTATTGGACCATATATTATCACTCATAAATACATATCTAGGTCATATCATTTAGCCTCTCTTGAAGTAAAACCAAAATGTGATCCTCTTAATGCTTTGTATATGTGTCCTTTCTATTGTTAATAAACTTAAAACAAACTATAGTCAACATAGGTTATCTTATTAAAAATGACCTAAAACCACACCTCCTATTACTTTAAAAATACCTAATAATGATATAGAATCATGTGGATATCTGGTAGCATTCATATCCTCACCTTCCATATGAACACCCTGGCTATGTTCATAACATGTTCAAAATGGATAAGCTCTAAATATCATATGAAAGAGCCCCAAATCATTATTTCTAATAATCTCTCACCAAAAAAAGTTTATTTTAAGGATAAAAATATCAGCTCCTATAAACAAGCTTTAAGATAGCTTTGGTTACCTCAATTCAAAACCAATAATATGGGATAAAAAAATATATATGTCAAAGAAAAAGGGAAAAAATATAGATCATTCCCTTGAAGGATAACAATCCATAAATTTCATATATTGTTCCCTTGAAAGATAGTTGTGAGAGTATATATCCTAAATTATATACCACTCCCTCAAAGGTTGGCTACCTAAAATAGCAAGTACAATGGAAAACTTCCTACATTGATCAGTTTTCTAAAAAGCATGGATCTAAAAAGAAATAAGCCCTAAAGGAAACTATAAAATATCCCAAGCAAGCTTCCCACATTGATCAACTTTCTCAAAATCATAGACTTCCTACATTGATTAGTCTACATATGAAGGTTCTAAGGTTAGCCTTATATCTCTAAAAACATGAGATGAGACTTATATTCCTAAAAACATAAGCTTTTTCCTACATATTGTAAAAATCAAATCCATATTAGTTCTCATCTATTAGGTCATGAATGTAATTTACATACGGTTTTTAAAAGTCATTATTAACAGTAAACAAAGGATGCACATGTAGATGCAACAAGTTATTTATCTCTAGTTAAGATCCAAGCCAATAAGGAGTCATAAGTACTTCCTTTATTATTAATCATATTCATTAAAAAATTTAAATCTAATATAATTATCCATCCACACATCTCATAATGTCATACTATAAAATAATTAGTCACTCTAACTTATCCTAGAATAAATTGATAATAACATAAAGCAATAAAATTAAAATATACCATCATCCAAATCACATAATTAATCCATAATCATAGAAAAAAATTAAATAAATCCCATAATCTAAATCTATAAATCACATCACATCAACATATTCTAAAAATATACAATGATAACTCATAATCAAATATATATAACCTATAAATTTCTTAAAGTACAAATATACAAAATGTCTCTTTGGCTGATATAATGTATAAAATATGGCTAATATATAGGCTCAAATGATTTTTATCCTTGCCTCCATCCCTACCACCTCTCCCCTATACCACATTCCCTAGGCTAGGTGTGCCACCCTATGACCATCAGGATGATCTCACCTGTGTCAAAATATAGCTAGCATATTGAGGTACCTCTGGTAGATGATATAACACAATCCTCCCATAATATTGGATCTTTATGACTATGTCTTGGTACCTATCCAAGTTCAATGTCCCTCCCTACCTTTAGTTAGGCCCTATTCCTTTTATTCTTCACTGCCCTACTGCCACCATATCCCCTCCCCTCTATCTATCCCTTTCTACCCTATACTTATCCCGATCTCGCACTACCTGATCATGACCTCCTTATAATATCTCTAGTTGAACCTATAAATTATCATGTCTCCTTTATACCTTTGCTAAGGTATCCTATAGTGTAGACACCTATCCCTATAATGTATTCTTCTCTACCCTCAGTGCATCTTGTGTTATAATAATCTCTGGATCCTCTACTTTTAGCTCCTTCTCCCCAACCTCCTCCATCTACACATCCCCTACATCCTATTAAGACTGTACTAAATTCTCCTACCTCACAAATAGCTAATCTTACCACCAAAATGAATATATCAAAGTAGCTCCTACATCATCCACATCTATGGATGTTGGATCCTTCTTGAGTCTTACCTATGGCTCAATATAGTGGGCCTCTGATAGTCCAGTCTCTATGTAATCCCTCTTATATAGCTAAGATGCATCTAAGATACCTTGAATTAATTTAAACTATCTCCCCACCCTCTCAAACTAAAAGTACTCTAGGTATTCCACTCTTTGCTCCCATAACCACCTATCTATATTTCTCTTTGATAACCCTCTCCATCCCAAGCCATGTTGGAAACCCCACATATGGCCTCTAAATAACTTCCCCCTCTAGTAAACCCTCCATCAACCATTGATAGTATCTCATGTCTCAGATAAATCCATCTATATTAGGTCTAATAAGGTCTTTCTTTCACCAAAGGAAGCCCATGTTGAATGTTATTTGATGCCATTATGCCCATAGATTGCCAAGTGGTTAAACTACTCTAATGTGCTCATACACCCTTCACTATAAAATAAAGGTAACATCCATCCTAAACCACCACTATGTCCTCCATCCCTATATCTCTTTGGATACCTATGCAATAAGAATTAAAACCCACATAAATACTGTGTGATGTTTCCACATGTCTACTACTACAACTATCAAACTCTAGGGAAATTGGACTCCCCCTAAATATGGTAAGGCATAGTAGGAGATGGATAATAGCATCATAGTCATAACCAATCTCCCCTCTACATCCTCCTCATATATCCCCTCAAACATAAAACCATCAACAATGAAAGTGATGCTTAGTACATCTTCTTCATAAAAACATATTAGCACTACTACATATCCCCTCCCATCTATTGGCACTATTGATGTACCTTATACTAGCAGCCATAGTATATGGTAGATTTCTTTGACCATCATGGTAATCTCCCTAGTAGATAGCTAGAAGGTCCCTATAGACACATCCCACTACTCTAGTAACACTAGCAAAATCCCCACGTCTTTTTGCACCCCTTGATATTGATGCAAACCTTTGAAATTGATATCCTCCAAATTCCCCCAATTATCATCACCCATTTGATCACATAACCACTCCAAGAGTGGTAAAACCTAGTCCCACATCATAAGCTGAGTATGTGCCTAGAAGTGTAGGATAGCCTTAGTGTTTTTACTCTTATACTACCCTACCTTTTCCTAATCTAGCCCAAATCTGAATTGATCCTTAGGGATCGATGTCTATCATATGTCAATCAGTGATGATTAGTAAGCAATCAATGTTGATCTATAAATATCAACATCAATCCATGCATGTAAGTTTATAATAGCATATGGTTGGTTCTTAAAAATCTAAAACAATTATCACAAGTTCTAAAAAATTTTAAAACAATTCAAAAACATTCTAAAAAATCTAACTAATTTAAAATTTTAAAAAATTTAAAACAATTCAAAAAATTCTAATAAAATCTAAAACAATTCAAAAACTTAGAAAAGACTAATGCCTACCTCATCATGGTATTATCATCAGCTCCTCTATGTATTATCACTAGCCTCCATCATTTGTACTTAACCCTAACATGTAAATGGATGTCAAAGTTTTTTACTCTGGCTTCCTAAAAGTGTACCTCATCTTTAGAACAATCATCTCTAGGTAGTGCACATGTACTAAGCACAATGGATGTTTTGGTCAGTCCATCTTAGCCTTTATTCTCTAGATTCCCTTTGATTAAGCCCACTTATTCATTGTTGTGTCAATCAATTACTTATTTGCCTTGGGGAATTTCTATTTGGATATCCTATATCTTTTTAGCATAACATTATACTTCATTGTTATCCTTGCAACTTTGACACTCATTTTTTATCTACCTTATCCATTGCTACCTCATTTTCAAACCCATCATCACCTCATCATCCATCATCAGTTCTTAGTTTGAGGGGGATACCTACTGATATAAACTTGGGGCATTAAAACTCTCTTATTTTTAATCTCACAGCAAATTATTATAAATCACTCAACAAAAAGGGGTAAATGTAAGCACTAAGATTTCTCACAATAATATTTGTCCTAGTCTAGGTCTTAGGTCGCCTTTCTTGTTTATTCCTATTTTACCCAATGCAAATACCCAAAAACCATTTTAACATTTACCTTGCATAATTATTTTTATTTATTACTTTTAGTTAATTAAATTACTTCAACTAATTACCTATAGTAAAATCTAAATAAATCCACCCAATTCATAATAAAGGTATGTTATTTTAACCACCAATAACCCCCTCGTTATCCTAAAATCATTAAAACAACTTGAGGCTTAATTTGACTTCATGATTGAAACCATTAAATAACTTTGGTAAGTTTAGCCTCGAATCATTACTGATCTCTACTATCAATGTCATTTATATTGAATTGATGTCAATTTAACCACAGGTCCCCATGGACCAAAGGATAAATTTTTTGCACTTGTAATTGTATTGTAATGCTAAATAATTTTCTCTGAAATGTTAGCCAATTACTCATTTGATATAATCCTCATAGCAACATCAAACACTCATTTGAATATTAGAAATCATCTCAACTTTACAATCCACCACAAGATTCAAAGCATTGTAAATGTTAATATGTTATTTATTTTAGCAATTCATTATGTTGTTTATTATGTTTTACATTTTATTTTGCATTAGTTTTATCTCTATAATTAGTATTATAGTATCTTCAACCATTCTGAGAATATCTTAATCCATCTTAAAATCATCCCAAATCTCATAAATCCCCTTTTTAGATCCCTATCCTTAGAGCCTTATCTACATTGATAAAATTGATGTTGATTCCTTGAATCGACATCAATCTTGAAGATCGACATCAATCTCTACTAAAATCCCATTCTTTCTACAACCAAAATATTTTTATTTAATAATCTAATTTAAATTTTAAATATTGATTTCTTAAATCTATGAGTTTCTTGTAGATGACTCTGCCTAGAGTTATTCATGACGTGATTACTATTTGAGACTTGACATAGTCATGCATCCTCTTTTCTCAAATCATAGTGACATTTCTTTCAAACTAGGAATTTGTGCAATTGTGTTCTCCCCCACCTGATAATCCATTATTGATTAGCTATAAATAATTCAAGCTAAAGAATATACAATTAAAGATTATTAGAATGTCTGCTTAAATCACTACAATAAATGTAGATTAAATCCCTTAATATCCATGCAATAAATTTAGATTAAATCTTAATCATTTTATTATCCTATTTGTATCATTACATTCTTTATTGTAATTTAATTTATTATCTTTATCTACTTGAGTGCTAAGAAAGTGGCTGACATCCTTATTAGGAAGTATACCACTTCCTTGGACTAGTCTAGTACCAGGCATCCCCCTCATATATCCTAAAAATCTATCTTTGCTCAAGTTGTCTATTGTGTCTAGGTAGTTCTTCCAAGACAGAAAGGATTTCTCACATAACTAGATAAAATTATGCATAATCATTTCCAATCATAGGTAATCTTAAAACCCTGTATCCTACTTTACATTTTTAATTAGTTTATTTTATATAAAAAATAAACAAAAATACTTAAATAGACCTATCCACGTGTTCAATAATGAAAGTCTATAGTTTAGGTTCTAAACACTAGATAGTATTTTCCTCACATAGTCACCATTTTTTGTGGCTAACATGTCCCTCTTTGTAGAAGAAAAAGGGACCTCTAAAGTGTATAAATTTTTGAAAATATTTAGCCCTCTATCAAGCCCAATCTGATCCTCATCCTTTCAAAAAAATTAGGCATTTTTTAGATTCTCATTCCTAGATGTTTTCTATAAGTTTGATAAAATCCCCTTTTTTATGTTGAAAACATTTCATGGATTTTTATTTTAAAATGTTTTAGTCCCATTATTATTTTGAAGTATTTTCCATACTTATATTTTCTATGCATTAGCTTTTCCTTGAAAAAAAACTTTTAAACAAGTATTTCCAAGAGTCTAAATCCTAGAGTCCAACTGGCAACTTTTGAAGCATCTTTTAAGATAGGTAAGCATCCTTTTGCTTATGGGATGAAAATAAAAATGACTTTGTAATTTTGTACTCTTTCCAAGTCCCAAAGTTGTTAGATCCTTGGGAGGCCCAATCTAATGTATAACATCATGTGTACATGTACACATGGAGGTGTCAAAGATGTCAAAGTCATTGGAGACTCGATATAGTGGGAAAGCACCACATATACCCTACACCCAAATGTGTTAGAGATATCAAATCCTCAAGAGATTGGATCTAATGGGAGAGTAACATGTGTACCTATACACCTAGAGGTGTCATAACTGTCAGAGCCTTGGGAGGCCTAATCTAGCGGGACATCACCACGTGTATATGTACACCTAAAGGTGTCGGAGTTCTTAGAGCCCTACAATAAATTCAATGGGATATTATCATGTGTAATAGTACACCAAGAGGTGTCATAGTTGTGAAGGATTCAATAATCATGATCCAATTGGAGAGTTCTACATGTAATTATACACCCAAGTAACCAAATAAGTCCTAGACTAGCCTAATGAGTTAGATAATGATACAAACTAGGAACCCCCAATCTAGTAATATAATGTTGCATGTAGTTGGTACACTCATGCTACCAATTTATAAATGAAAATTTGTTAAGTGCCTCACTATTCCAAGTCATCATATTACTCATTGATCCAACCAATGAAAAAATTACATGTGGCTAATGCAGACACATCTCAGATTCCATAAGGGCCAATACTATGCATGTGCCCACCACACTCTACATTTATCATCTCACTTAGGTGGTTCTCAATTTGACACCTAGATAGGTCCCATCACCACTAGTAAATCCAATTAAGGTATGTCTACGAAAATAATATCTAATACAAAATAGTTAAACTAAGATCGATCCTATTAACTCAGAGTTTAATTCGCATAATGTGAGCCTCCAAATCCTTTGTTGAGGAAAATATCATAGAGCCCTAAAGATCCCATCTGAAGTGAGCTCATCATTATTTGTTGTTTATGTATTCAAATCATTTATATCCCTCTACCCTAAATTCCATCTAAATCCTAAATTACATCCCTACTAAAGGAATTGACACAAAAGATAAATAATTAATAAATGGTCACCTTAACTTTAAAACCTAAGTGAGAGTAATAATTTTGAGATACTACCTTCCTATAAGGTGTCACAATATTTAATCATTACAACAAGATATTCAAGATAATTGAAGATATATAGATGCCCCACAATGATGATGAATAGAGGATGATGATGTGGAGTTTATATATGATCTCATATCCATCAAATCCTCAAGACTACATAAGGTTTCTACCAATCCCAAAGTCTTTCCATGTGGAGATCTCTTTTCTAATCTACTACAGACCTATGAATGCACTAAAAATGTCATCCATTTACCCAATGTAAAACTCCAAATTGCATACATCTTTAGGGTTGATTTCAAGTAATATTACAATCTCCTAGAGTTTGGCATCTTATGTGATGTCGAGGTTTCCATTAGGTGGTTGAGTACCCATGATATCTATGAGTTCCTTAAGGACTGGGTCAAATAATATAACATCTAAGTGAATAAGGACCATAAATCCTATACCATCAAAACATTCTAGGAAAGGGTGGAACCGACATGCTATTACTTAATTGCTTATATGAGGGTAAGTGACATTGTGCATATCAACAAGAGTTGAGTCCATATGCTTAGCATCATCCTCAAAATATAATAATTTCCACTCTTAGGAACATCATCACCTTCAACATCAAACAATAGGTGAATAGAGTATATGCTAGGGGAAACTTTTACATGATGCCATACTTAGTTGATGCCACATGTTCAATTATGAATATATAGAGAATGACCTTCCCTCCATGACTTCTAGCAAGGTTTGTGTTGCATGTAATCTTTGTTAAGATCTACATTCACCACTAAAAACATAATATATATGAAATATGTAACATTTCTACCCTCAGTATACTTTTCCATCAGTGAGAAGCCAATGCCTAATATTTATAAGGATATGTGGGATTTAATTTTTCCCATTATAGCTTATTAGTACAATTGGGATTGCATTGTGATCAATGTGGAAGTCATCCAAGGGGATCTTCTTTAGGTTCCATAGAGTGTCCCCAATTATCTAACAAAGTGGGAGACCACTTGGTAGTTAATCAATGATATCCCTTGCTAGGAAGTAGAATTTATACTTATCATTCCCTATAGTCATTGAACACCATGAATACAATATTTACCCTTACTATAATCTATGGTGCTTTGTATGTATTTCTAAAACCTCTTGAAGGTGGATAATAGAGAGTTGGATTCTTAGGGAAAGGTGCAGACCCATGTGGAAAAGTACTAAGCATAGCTCAACACCACATACCACCATGAGATCCACCTTGATGATATGATTTAACTCAGCCCTACCAATGATGTGGAGGTTGTATGTAAATAGAATTGCATGATGTGCATGAATCAATCTTGGATTGTATATGATAGATCATGCCTACACTTCTCATTGGGGCATACACTTGTTAAGTAGGAGAATGACCAATATGAGGATCTACTAGACCCAATTAGGGATTAATTGTATCATCTGTCATAACACATCATGCTAGGTAAGGTTCCAAAGCCTACAGTTTAACACAATCACAACCTTAAGAGAGTCCTATGGTTTCTATATTCACTTTTGATAATAAACAACAAAGTAAACTAATCTAATAGCAAGAAAATTAAACTAGTCTAGTGCTCACCAAAGCTTATGGCACCAAGTAGGGGTTAGAATAAAACAAGTAAATAATAACTAAACTAAACATGTATAGGATACATATACTCAAGTCAATGTATATGGAATCCTAATACATGGGAGAGAAGAATACATACTGCATTATCTATCTACTCTTACAAAGGAGAAATAAAGTTAGGAATACTTACCTTTGAAGATGAACCTACCGAGTCTCAACCTCTCCCTTAGTCAATGGTGATTCGTAAGAGATTATTGTAGTTTGTAAGGACAACTAAGATAAATCAGCTCTAGGTTGCATGACCTACCTAATAATCTAAAAGACTTCTCCATAAGAAAAGATTAGAGCTCTAAAAGAAAGTATTGAACCCTAAAGATTTATTCCTCAAGTAGAATGATCAATAAATAGAAGTTCATTCGCACATCTTCACTTAATTAAACTCTCTTATGAAATGGTGAGGAATGACCTTGTATATATAGTAATATCTCACCCTAAAGACTTTTAGACATGTCAGTTGTGTTAGGTTGATCGGGTTGACCTAGCACATTATCGAGTTAATGCTTGAATTTTGTGTTAGGTCGATCAAGATGCAAAGTAACAAGGAAAGGCAAAGTATCCCTAGGATAAGCTAGGTCGACTAAGTTGACCTAGCTTATTGAATAGGTCAAAAGGGGAAAAAGGTAATAAATGAGGGATAAATCAAGACAAATGGTGGGAATAGATAGAAATAATATTAGGGTTCAAGATTTTAGGAGGTAAAAGTGTAGATAGCAAGTGGAAAAATGAACAATCTTACAAAACACTGAAGGTTTGCCCATCCCTTTCTTGGTGTACCCCTTAAGGCATGCACTTAGAAAGATTGAGACTAGTTAGGTTCTTACAAGATATGAAGTTTCAATAATCAATAAAAGTGTGAAAATATGATGTGTATACATATGTCCAAGTCAAAGCTCATCACAAGTCATGTAAGTGTAACACATGATGGTGCTTCAGGATAAAACATGATAACACATAATGTTGATGCTAATTAAAGGGTAGTAAGAAACAAATAAGATAAATGAAAGGATAGAATTTAAAAAAACATACCTTTAATTTACCTTAGTGTTGGAGAATAAGACTAAAATAAAGTGAAGGTGTTTAATGTAAAGCACACTAGGTGAACATGTAGAAGTTAGTACAAAAATAGCCAAAAATCAAAAAAAATGGAAGATAGGCATATAATAGTGGAAAAGAATCTGTCATTATGAATTTAACACATTTTATGGTTTACAAAACAAATGAATATAAACAAAGATATGAGAAAAGAAGGAATCTAAAAGAAAATAAATGAAGAATTTGAATGGCTAAAAATTAGTTTTAAGTATGAAAAAGAGAATTCATTTTGTTATTTTGCATTGTAAGAGAAGATAAAAAGAGCTATGGAGAGAAAACAAGCTAGAATGGTGAGGGAATGTCATGCTAGATGAGAGGGAGCTCCAAGAGCAAGAGCGGGTGTAATATAGGTATGCATATAAGAATCTCAAAACAAATTTTGAAATTTCAAATGAATTAAGTGAATTTTGATAAAATTTAATTTTAAGCATTTATATATGATAAAAATGAAAAAAATTAGATTCTAAGGGAGGGAAATAGGAAGATGGGAATGGGTTGGATAGAATTACAAAAAAATCCAAAAAAAGGAAAGTTTTTGGCAAAATGTGCTAGGTCAGCACACTAAAACCAACTAGGTCGATTAGGTTAACCTAGTAGAATAAATCTAGTTGAAAATCATGTGGTTGACCTAGAGGGTATAGGTCAACCTAGCACATTCTAGAATTTAAAAACCTAGTGCAAGGTATCCAATTGGTCCGTAAGGGCCAAAATAGAAACTTAGCACCAAATAAAAGAGAATAAGAAGGAAAATAAGAATGTGTAGAAAAATAAGATAAAAATAGGAAAAAAATTGGTCAAATTAGGTTGACCAGGGAACTAAAGAAAGCATAAAAAAACATGTAGAAAGTCAAAAGAGATCTAGAATGATCTGAAATGACCAAAGAAGGGAAAGAGAGACCAAAATAGGTTAAAATAGATCATAAATGAATAAACTATACTTGTTTATGATTAAAAATAGAATGTATAAAGAATGTATTATGATTATACATGACATGGAAGAACTAATACATCCTATGTTGTTTCTTGATTGCAGAGATGATGATGGTTCTAGATATTTTTGGATGTCTCTTGGCTACCAAAATTGTTAGATAAACTGATAGATGGATATAGGGCTAGACAAAGATCCATAGGTTTAAGAGGGATAGTGGATATGTGTAGGATACGCCTAAGCACAGACCTATTAGTCCTATTCCTTGATTGTTGGGAATGACTGACTAACACCTTCAAATAAGAGGTGGATGAGGATGTGATAGAGGTGGCTATCACACTAAAGGATGTCCATGCCATCCTCAAGCTACCTATGGTAGGAGTTCCAATGACCACAGGCATACCAGATAGCAAAGAGGAAAGGAGACCCTTAGCCATGTGGGCTATAGGCTTAGAGACAATATTATTGGGGTGGAGAGTGAGCATGGATGATGTATATATATCATAGATTTTGGATCTCTAAAAGGTGGTAGTAGGCCTTGTGACACAGTGGGTGCTCTATCATAAGTTGGATGGCAAGGTACCACTATACGTAGTAGCCTTGAGTAGGATAATGTTAGAAGAGGGAGTGTTATATGATCTAGGATCTATTATCTAGGTCTAGCTTATGCATGATCTATATGAGATATTGGTCAAAGGGGAAACTACTATGTTACTGATCATACTACTGACATCATGGATATATGAGAGATTTCCTATGTGTCAACCAGTTGAGTTTCCCCATGCAGTTGATGATATGTCACCTCCAGTGAGGATAGGGAGAGAGTAACAAATAGTGTGATTCATGCCACATATGATATCACTATAGATGGTGAGATGTACTAACATAATATGGTGACCATATGATTAGATAGCAACTACCTATGAGAGTTGGTACATAATTGGACTAGCACTAGAGAGGAGAGAGGTGATAAGACACTATACATGGTGGATAGAATCACATTTGGTGGCACAGGTGCTAGGATAGATGGGTCTACCTCATCCAATGACATGGATATTCATGCCTAAGTAATAGACTCAGCATTTGAGGGAGCAATAAAGGAAGAGGGGATTCAGACCATTAATAGTGATGCGAGTACTATGTCGACACCAAGAGTGACCATAAATTGGTCAGGCATGATGAGGGGTAGAGGAGGAGGAAGAGGCAGTGATATTAGATATACCACCAATAGCTCCACAGAGAGATGAGATATGGCCATCGAGAACATAACATCAATGGTGGTAGGAGGAGAGAGCAAAGACTATCATCATTCTTGGGGAGTCAGTAGAAGATCTAGAGGAAACACAATTGAGTGAGATACCACTTAGATGCAAGCTAAGATGGACACAAGCCATGATATCCAAATTTGAGTTGAGGAGGTGACCTATAGAGGAGGTACTAAGAGGTCACATAGATAGAGATACTATGTTAGGTGGTCATGCAGATGGTGAGACCATAATAGCTGAAACACAAATAGGTAATAAAAATATGATTAATTTATTATTTAAGCTTTGAATTGAAATATAGATAGATAGATAGATAGATATTATGATATATGATAGTGATATAATATACATCTGGTGTGATTTTATAGGTGTACTTGAGGATGACGTGGAGATATGGGGGTTTATGATTAGGGGATCACTCCATGATGTCCTAGATTATAATCTACAGCCATACGACCCCATAACATTGGAGTATCTGAGTGTACCATTTGCCCCAATTCATGTGAGTTGGTTTAGATTAGTGAGAGAGGTCATGAGGTAGATATAGATGTAGAGAGAGGGCATAACCACCAGTAGAGATGGTTGTAGAAGAGAGGTAGGCTTGGTAAACCCTAGATTATGATAGAGTTATGAATCTAGAGATAGTGACATAGATGATGCAAGCATATACAACAATGCAAACCCAATTGATAAAGGCACATACAGTGACCCAAACTGAGTTGGTATCGGCACAGGTGTGGATAACACATCTACAAGGAGAGGTATAGGTATTGATATCTTTAACTAACTCATTATATCATACCATTCAAAGGATTCAAATCGAGGCCTCAGTAGGTAGCGTGGCTAGGCCACAAGATAAACAATATAGAGCCAAGACCTAGAGTTAGAGCATTGCTTATGGTTGTATATGTTGTATCAAACTGTTGAGATATATATATGATTTAATATTTTGTCTTACTAATGTGATTGTATATGTGGTCACTATGGATATATTTTTATCATTTTTTTGTTTGTGTAGATGGATGATGTGGATATATTTATTTCTAGCACATGTATTTAGCTTAGTTTTATATGCTATAGGAAAAATATGTGATGTGTTTTTTTTTCTATAATTATCAAAAAACACGTGCATGATTAAAAATAAATAGGCAAAAAGACTTGGAAAAATATAATCAATCAAAAATGCACTACACACTAAATCAAGCTAGGAAATGTGTAATAACATGAAAAATGACTACGTATAAATAACCAAGAAATGGAAAACAATATGGTAAAAAGGGGATTTGTTTTCAAACCAAAGATGAAATATTTTTACACCAAAAAGTAAGTAAAATGATACTATATCACATTGAGAGGTATGAAAAACAAACTAATAAAATAGAAGGTGTGCAGGAGGTCACACAAGGTAAAAAACAATTGCAAAGTCAATCAAAATTTGGTCTTTAAATTTATCACTCTAATTCAAGCTAGGAAGTATGACAAATTCATGTAATAGTTGAAATCTTACATGCACTCAAAAAATAAGAAAATCAGAGGTGAAATAAAAATGAAATAAGCATAAAACATACTATTTCAAGTTGGGAAGCATGTCAAATGATGTGTAACTTCATTATCAATTAAATCTTGTTTCAGAATTGACACATGTAATTTGATGGTGACTTGATTATTGGAAAACTTTGTGAGGACGGTCAGGTCCTATCCATAGTCTTACACTGAAACTCAATAAAGGGAACACAACATGGGGTGGAATAAGCATGAACAACCAAGTACACAAGGAATAAGGGTAATAAGATAAAACAATCATAAATGAAAAACCCAAAAGGATTCAAAAATATCATTGGCAAGAATAATAATAATATTTTATTCAAATGCAAAAGGGATGGTAAATTTGTGAGGAATTGTCAGGTCCTATTCATGGTCTTATGATGCAAATCACAAAAGAAAAACCCAATGGGTGTGATCAGAATGCAAGACAATATTTCTCAAGAGGAAATATGAGGAAAGGGAATGAAAAGAGGAGTGTAAAAAGAAAAGACTTAGGCATCTTAAGAGAATAACTTAAGAGATAAGAGACATACTAATAACATGAGAAGAGACTAAGTGACTAGTGGTAATATATGTACAAAGGAAACCTATTACCTATAGACACAAAGCTTTATAGGTAGATAAGTGTGCTACTAAGATCAGCTCATGAAGGTGGATTGGTATAATGAAAATTAAAATGGACCTACCTCTCCATGACATGTTCCCCCCTCCTCAGGACCCCTTATAGATCCGTCAGTCTACTATGAAGATTGGGTACTTGTGTGAGAAAGTACTTAGCACTAGAATATTTTTTTGAATTCCCCTATTCTAATCTACTAGCCTACCACACCCTAAAGAACTTCAGCTCTATGTAAAGCTGACTGTGGAGTTTGAGCTTCGATGAGAGATAGGAGATGTGATTGAATCACTTATTTTAGTGTGATTAGACTTTTAATAATATTTCATATTTTTGCCTTTTGATATCATTTCCTTTTGTTTAAATTACTTAGATTTTAACTTTCTTTTGAAGGTTTTTTTGGTTTTTATATTCCTCCTCCATACAGATTTGGAATGACCAAGCATGAGAGAAATAGTGATACACATGAATGAACTATAGGCTAAGGCTAAAGGAATCTAAGTAACCAAAGACAAAATACTGACTATGTTACTTAGGCTTGACAATGAACAAATATGTGATCTCAAATTTCAATTGTGCATATGCTTAGTTTTCATAAAAAGGAAGAAAGGAAAAGGGAGATCTAAAGGTGGACCGGTAAAAGGAAATTATAATGAGAAAGATTATTTTCTAACTAATCACATGGTAAAATGAGACAAAAACCAAAGGTAATAGGGTAAATATTACCAAGTTACCATGAAAATTATCTATAAAAATCAAGGATAATAAAATAAACAATCATGAAGATACAAGTCAACAACAAGCTAAATATGGTTATTTTGTGAGGATCCATCAGGTCCTATCTACAGTTTTACAAAGTAACTCACAAAAGAAATATCTAAGGGATGCAACAAGAAGAAAAGATAAATATAAATCAATGATAAGGAAGAACAAACATATGTAAAAAAGATAAAATATAAAATTAACAAGAAATATAGTACAACAAAGAAGATAATGATATAAGATAAGCAATAATTTGACATAGTGTCAAATGATATAATTAGATATAGAAAAAGAAATAAAAATGGAGCACATGTCTAATATAAATATAAATGTAAAATTACTATGCATGTTCTCATAAGCACTGGTAAATCTTTCCACACACATTATCTAAGACATCAAATAAATCTCTATGAAGCTAGATATGAACTAATGCTAATGTATCATCAATCTTTGCAGAATACTAGGAAAATACTTATTTTCTAATATCCTCAATTGAAAAAGTAAAAATACTCATTGGATCATGTTGAGAAAGTAAATTTGGTAAATGATGATCAAAATAATGTGTGGGAATATGATCTACAAAATAAGGAGTCATCAATGGAGAAGGATCCACAGGTGAAGAGGGTCCACATGTGGAGAAGGAACCATAGGTGGACGCACATAAGGAACCAAAGGAGATGTAATTATGGGAGAATAAGGGGGAACCCTCTTGTGATAATGACTTTTAAGAGTAATATTACTTGGTCTAGGGATAGCTATAATATGATCCTTAAGATGTTGTTGAAGGATATGACAATGATCAGTGTGATGTGTGCCATATTGGTGCCATATACAATACCTCTCACCATACTTAGGTATATATTTAGGAATAATATTGGGAGAAGGTATGGTAGTTTTTATTAATGGGGAATAAGGATGCAAGGTATCAATATATTATCACAATTTATAATAATGGGTAGAAGAATGAGTATATATCCCATGAAAGCAACATATACACTTTTGAGTGTGTTTAGGAGGAACACCCACGAGAGAAGGTGTGATAGGTGTGGAAGAAGAGGAAGATGACTCATCACCACATTTTGTGTGAAAAGGACCATCTTAGGTAAAGGAAGTAAACCATCTCTAAGAGGAGGTGATAATGGACAAGGAATAGAACTAGTCTTAACAAGAAGAGAACTAGTGAAAGAAGCAAGAGTATGCTCATCAATAGGGGAAGAAGCAATGATAATTGGTTCTAACACAAGTTCCACTATGGGAGGAGTAAGATCAATAGAATATCTAATAATGGAAAAACTAACCTCAGGAGTAAACCAATGATGGGAATCATGGAACCTAGAAAAATGGTAAAAACTGATCATAGCATGATCCATGAGCATAGTTCTATGGGGCTCCTCAAAAACTAGAGGTGTAAGTGCCATATCCACTCTATGATAAAGAGGAAAAATACAAAAATATATAAATATAAAAGTTGGAACATGAGAGGATCCACAAAGACTCAATTAAATAATAATGATAATGCACAATCTCAGCGTCATGGGCATAGATAAGACTGCCTAATAAAGGATCATCTAAGGAATAGCCATCATCATAATTAGGTGAATGAAGATCGAT
The DNA here is from genome assembly GCA_037957365.1 of Torreya grandis. NCBI lineage: Eukaryota > Viridiplantae > Streptophyta > Pinopsida > Cupressales > Taxaceae > Torreya > Torreya grandis. Next base: position 1,756,643 of record JARHVA010000726.1, on the reverse strand, counting down.
ATCACAAGTTGGAATAAATTTATCATCAGAAGAAGCATGGTAAATAGAATGATGAATCTTGTATAATACTATAAGAATGTCATCGCAAGGAGGTTTGCGAGAACAAGGTTGCAAGGAAGCAAGAAGTTGAGAGATGAGATGAGGTGTGAGATTGGAAGTTTTAATCTTGAGATTAATATCATCAGGATCATCATCATCAGAATCTAAATGTTTAGGAGGAATACTACCAATAAGTTTGATATGCCCATTATATCCTCTAGTTGAGTTGGCATGAAAATTTAGATGCTACAATTCACAAAATGGAATGTTAGGTAAAGGCTCAAAAGTAGGAATCTTAAGGACACCATGATCTTGGAATTGTTCAAAATTCTAAGGGTTAGTATCTCCTTTAATCCTATAAATGGCTCTATTATGAGGTAATTTAACATATTGGTAGGTGGAAGAAGTGATATCTCACATATGATGAGTCCATGGCCTACCAAGCAAGATGTTATAAGAAAGAGGAAAGTTAAAGATCATCACCTTCACACAAATAGTGACATGTGGAATAGTAATGGGAAGCCACACACACCCAAGAGGATGAATTTTCATTCTATCATATCCTTGGTAGGTGATACATGTGGACTTAAGATCACATTCAAAATATCGAAGAAATTTTAATGAAATCAAGAGAAGCAACATAAGTGTCAGAACCCTTATCAATCAAAGCATGCATAACTTGGATATCACTAATTTGGACATTAATAAATAGGGGAGGATCATATCCATGAAGTATAATCTCATTGAAAATAATAAATGTGATGGGAAATTTTAATGAAAGAAAAGTGTTGATAGTTTCATCAATGTTTAAGGACATATCTTCACATTGTTGCAAGATACTATCCTCAGAACCAAATAAGGTTGTTTCGTATCCAATGAATGGAGGATGAGGGACATTCATCTCAAATAATAGTTGCATAAGATGGTTTTGATGATGGGGAAATTTTATCATGAGTTCAATAAAATGAATTTGAGAAGGGATATTAGTGATCTCCACAATGGGATCCCACTCATCATAACCCATGAGAAGATTGTCAGATATAGGTGCATAATGGTTAAGGAGGTATTTAGAGGGAGGATCCAAAGAGCATTGAAATTTGTGTTGATAAGAATGAGTAGGTTTAGAATAAGGTTTTAAATCATGTTCAGATGATGAACTAATTATTTCAACTTGTTTTTCAAAATTAGAAGAGGTGTTAACAGAAGGTTGATTAACATTGCAAGGAGAAGATAATGGAAGAGTGGTATAAATATCATGGGATGTGTTATCTAAAGGAGAATCATAAGTTGGATCTTCATCAAAGGTTATATTATCTTCTTTCCCCTACTAATTTAAATGACTTGGAAAAAAATCTTGGATAACACGGTATGCTTGAGAAGGAGGTGGGGTGTAGATAGGATGAGAATCAATGAAAGACACTACTCTTTGCATATTAGTCATGTTAACCACATTTTATTTAGAAATTGGTTCCACAAGACTTTATAAATTATTTGTGGAAGATATGGGCTTGACTTGGTTTTCTTGAATTGGTTAATGACTAGGTAAAGGATCCTTAAAAATAACTAAATGAGGATTTGCTTGATTTAAGGATTGAGCTTTAGCATGAGTTTTGTAGTCTTTAAACACATACTCATAATCTTGTTGACATTGGCACATGATATAATCATATCCAAAATTAGGTCCAAGAAGAAATTCCATAGATAAATTATGAATATGTCTACATGTATGATGAGAATGACCCCAACTAGCATGAAACCAACAAAACTTGGTAGGATCATACTAGGTTTTCATAAGATGAGTAGGGTCAATTTCATGAGGAAAAGGCCTAGGTAAATGTTTAAGAAATTCAGCTAAGGAAAGATATTTATGAACATTTATGTTATTTTTTGAGAAATGAGGATTAGTATATTGTTGAGAAGAGGAAGATGGTTCTGAAAAAGGGGTAGGAATAATAACTTGAACATGGTGAATGGTATCATATGAATCATAAACACCATCACTGGTAACATTGTAGTTTTGTTTTAAGTAATATCCAAGAACCCATGGAAAGTTGGGGTGGCTCAAATAGATGCATAAGGAAATCTTGTCATTTAGCATGATCAATAGCTTCTAAAAAGTGTGTGGAGAAAGGGTACATACTCAATATTGTAATTTTGGATAAAGAGCATTTGTATAGATATGAAAAAGATTATCATTGGCGATGTTGTGTTCACATTTGTTTGATAAAGTCTTCCATCATTTAACAAATGCTTGGTTAGTTTCATTTTTACTTTGCTTGCAATTGATGAAATGGGCCAAAGTGTTTTAAGGAAGATCACTAGTTTGGAATTCTTGAACTAAATAATTCACTAAATCCTCCAAAATAGTAATGGAATGAGGTCCAAGTTGATTGTACCAATCGAAGGCAATACCTGTGATGGTCATAGCAAGTATATTGGTAGTGGAAAGGTGTTTAATTTAACCCAATATTTATAAATATTCCTAAATGTTTTAACATGAAGAAAAGGATCAATTGATCTATTATAAGAGATTACAGGTGTTATACCTACTATATCAATGTTAGCAATTTGAGTAGTGAGAGGTTCATTTTGTAGATGTTTGATAGTTTTATTGATTAAAGGAGGTTGAGGAATAAGATTACCTTGATAATATCTAAGAGGGGGAGAAACACTTTGGTTATGTGTGGCCCAAGCCATTGGTTATAGTTGCATTTAAAGATGAATAAGGTGATTCTGCATTCTCATCATTTGATTTATGTTATGAGCTTAGAAAAAATTCATTTGATTGAGAGTTTGTAATATAAGTTGATGATTTTGACTAACATCATTATCAGAGTTGGTGTTGGTATTAGTTTCTTGGGTACCACTATTGGTGTTGTTGAGAGCTTGGGATGAATTATGAGAATGAGAGGAACTAGTGGCAAAGTTTGCATGTGTAGAAAAATATGGACTAGTGAATGGAAGAGAGTAAGAAGCACTAAAATCATGAGTACCATGGGTAGCAAAAAATGAAATAGTGGAAAAATTAAGGATAGTCGATCTTAAGAGGGGTCCACTAGATATAAAACCAACCATGGTAGTTGTGATACTAGGCATGGAGGTAGAAGAAAGGAAATAAGAAGATGAAGCATGAGAAGAGGTCATGATCAATGGGAGAGGTTGTGAAGTAAAGAAATAAATACTACCAAATCCATTTGAGAATGTATAATTTGGTGAATGAGGTTCATTTTCTTCACCACTAATCATGAGATTGTAAATGGTAGATGGATCTTTCCCTTTATGTTCAAGAAATTGGTTAATAAAGAAAAGCATTTCAGGTGTATACTCTAATCCAAGTTGGTTTTATAGGAGAAAAGAAGGTTTATATTAAAAATAGGTATCATGAGGTAACTCATAGTCCATTGTGTGAGTTGCAATATGGACATTACTAGCATTTTCAAAAGGAACTCTACTTTGTCTATGGGAAACCCTATGAGGATTGGTGAATTCCATCATGCCTTCTATTTGAGATTAAATGTTATCACACAATAGGAAATCCATGATGAAAGAGGAAGGAAAGCAAGATGATAAAACAAAGGATTCAAAAAGTGATAGAAATAAAGCTAGGTCAACCTGATCGACCTAGTGCAAACAAAGACAATAAAGTTGGGCAAGGTCCATAAAATTGACCTAATACAGAGAGTAAAAGCTAAAAAAAGGGGGAAAAGGCCTAAAAAGTGTGCTATGTCAACCTGGTTGACCTAGTGCAATGCATAGGAGTTATAAAAATTGCTAGGTCAACCTAGTGTAGTTGGTAGAGGTAGAAAGCAGGGCCTGAGATAGTGCAGAGTCATCTGGTCAATATAGCACAAAAGATAAGAAAAGAGAAAAGATTGCTAAAAAGATGGAAAATGAAATGAGATATGCCTATAGATATTCTAGAAAAGTAGATACTAAAATGAAATACACATCCAATTGAATTGACGTTGGCCATTTCAATTGTTACATATAAACAAATTGCAATTTTGAAAGAAACGTATAGAGTAGAGTAGAAATAGAGAAATAGAAATTGACCTTGGTGTTTTGGAGATGAAAATAGATCAGGGAACTAATCTATAACCTTGGAGATAACTAGCCCAATCTATAGAACCAGGTTGATCTAGTCAACCAAGTGAAATAAGAACCTATTGTAAAAGAACTGGGTTGATCTAGTCGACCAAGTGAAATAAGAACCTATTGTAAAAGATGAAAAAGTGTGCTAAGTTGACCTGGTTGACCTAGTAGACTAAAATGGATGTCTAGAAATGTGTTAAGTTGAGCTATTCAACCTAGTTGATTGGACTATAGAATTGGAAGTCTAGAATCTAGAACTTGTGCTATGAATCCTGAATAGGAACCTTCTACAAAGTGGCTAGAAATGTGCTAGGTTGACTCAATCGACTTAATAGGCTAAATAGAAAGTCTACAAAGTGTTGAAAACCTAGGTTGGGTTGATTTGGTCGATCTAGTTGCCTATTCCTACATATAGATAAAAATAGTTAGGTCAATGTAATCGAGCCAACAAGTCAAAACATATGATAAAAAACATGAAAAAATGAATAAAATGAGTGAAAGAAACCCTATAAGGGTTTGATTCATGTCAGATTCACTAGGATGTATGCAATTAGAATTGCATGATGCACATGAATCAATCTTGGATCAGATAAGATAGATCACACCTACACTTTTGATTGGGGCACACACTTGTTAAGCGGGAGCATGACCAATATGAGGATCCACTAAACCTAATTAGGGGATCACTTGTATCATCTATCACAACACATTATGCTAGGTAGGTTTCTAAATCCTATAGTTCAACACAATCACATAACAACCCTAAAAGAGTCCTATGGTTTCTATATTCACTTATGATAATAAACAAGAAAGTAAATTAATCTAATAACAATAAAAGTAAACTAATCTAGTGCTCACCAAAGCTTGTGGCACAAAGTAGGGGTTAGATCAAAATAAGTAAATAACAACTAAACTAAACATGTATAAGAGACATACTCACATTAACATATATGAAATTATAATATATGGGAGAGAAGACTACATATTGCATTATCTATCTACTCTTATAAAGGAGAAATAAATTTAGAAATACTTACCTTTGAAGATAAACTTGTTGAATCTCAACGTCTCCCTTGGATAATGGTGCTTTGCAAAAGATTATTGTGGCTTGTAAGGACAACCATGATAAATCAGCTCTAGGCTACACGACCTACCTAAGCATCCAAAATAATTATCCACAAGACAAGATTGGAGCTTGAAAAGAAAATATTTTACCTTAAATCTTTATTTCTCAAGTAGAATGGTCAATAAGAAAATGTTCATTTGCACTTCTTCATTTAATTCAGCTCTATTATGAAATGGTAAGGAATGAATTTATATGTATAGTAGTATCTCACCCTAAAGACTTTTGGACATGTCGGTTGTGCTAGGTCAACTGGGTCAACCTAACACATTATCAGTTTAATGCCTAAAGTTTGTCCTAGGTAGGTTAGGATGTAAAGCAACTAGGAAAGGCAAAGTATCCCTAGATTAAGCTAATTCAACCAGGTTGACCTAGCTTACTAAACACATCAAAAGGGAAAAAAAGGTAAGAAATGAGGGATAAAACATGAAAAATGGTGGGAATAGATATAAAAGAGAGAAATGAGTTTAGGGTTCAAGGTTTTAGGAGGCAAGAGTGTAGATAGTAAGTGGCAAAAGGAACAATAATCTTATGAAGCACCAAAGTTCTACCCACCCCTTTCTTGGTGCACCCCTTAAGGCATGCAATCAAAGAGATTGAGACTCAGTAGGTTCCTAAAATATATGAAGTGTCATTAATCTATAAAAGTGTGAAAATATTATTCATGTGTGTGTGTGTGTGTGTGTGTGTGTGTGTGTGTGTGTGTGTGTGTGTGTGTGTGTGTGTGTGTGTGTGTGTGTGTGTGTGTGTGTGTGTGATTGTAAAGATCAAGGTAACATATCTCCAAGAACTCAGGCATAGCCTAGACTTGAAATAAAAGAGATACTAGCTCCCCCAAAACTTATTTTTGAGATATCAAAAACTAGGAAGAGGCTCTCTAAACTAATTTTCAAAGGGTTCCCTGATTATACAACTTTTCCAACCTCAACATCTACTTCAAATGTGGCAACCTCCTAGGTATGTCAACCCCAAGCTACCCATGCACTTCATTTATTAGTCAACTCAAATTCATAATAGAGCCCACCTTAGGACCAATCTATATCATCCCTAAAGGTTTACACCCCTACTTATGGTATTTTTAATCATCCTCTGATATCTCCTCCTAGTTTCTTATCAAAATTATAGCCTACCCATATTGTGAACCCTTTCACTACACCCCTAGTAGGTACCCTAGCTTTCCCTACTCTATTAACTTAAGTTGGATTTAATGTTCTTAGTTTATCATCCCATAGATAGCCTCCCTTTCTTGTGACTCTTCTTATTTCATCCCCTATAAGTTCTCAAGTTCCCCTTAGTTTGTTAGCTTTTGTAATCTTTGTACTCCTAACTTCCTAGCTCCCCCAATTTACCCTACAACCCCATTGTGGCCCATTTTAACTACATCATGATGTAGGAGAATTAGATTTTTATCATTAATTTTTAAAAAATTTGTATTTAATAGGTTTATTAGTTCATTTTTTTATTTTTGAAGCTTTTCCATGATTCAACTTGTTTTATTTTGCTCATTTTAGCTTGTTTTCAATTTTCCTACAAAAACTAGAAATTTAAATTTTTTAACTTGTTTTGAGTGTTTTAGAGGATTTTATCATATTTTAAAGCTTGATTTGGAAATTATAATTAATTTATGTGTCAATTAATGTCTTTATACATGTTTTTATTAGCTCTAAGGGCTTAACTTATAACTGACTTGCCAAACTCAACTACGAATTAAGACATAAGTTGAGTTGATGATGTTAGTTAGATAGTTAATGAGCTTGGAGCGAAGAAGAGAGTGAAAGGAGAGATTGAAGTGAATTAAAAAGAAAATAAGAGTGGTTTTAAATAATAAAATATACCAATAAATTAAATATTCTATAAAATAACAAGAATAAAAAAGTTTTAAAAATAGGGTATTGGTTGGATTGTGTAACACATTTTTTCCAAAAACAATGAAAGATTGATTTATTTGGGTTTCATGATTCAAAATTAAATCTCATGTTATGTTTATTTGAATGATTTTTTTTTTATTTTTAATTTATTTTATTAATATTATAGGCTTGAAGAGCAACTATAGGTTGTCTATAGTCAAGAAAGGTACATCTACAGTCAAGAAAAGTTTATTTTCATCATGTTTTGAGATTGCCCAAGGTGACAAAGTGTGTATTAGATTAAGATAAATGTGTTGGATACATTTTTACATCAAAAATATTCCATAACATGTCTTTACACTTAATTTTATATTCACTTTATGCTCTCAGCCTGTACACAATCAATTAGGGTTTCGATGTACTAAAAACAGCATAACTTGAAAACAAATCTTAAAATTGCATTAATTTTTTTGAGAGGTATGATAGGATGTTTTTCACGATTTGAATTTTTTTTAAATAATTTTTGGCTCATATATCTCAATATATTCAAAAATATCAGTTTGTAGGTCTAAAACAAGGTTTATTTAGAGCACTAAAAACACTAAAATCATCATAACTTGAAAATTGCCTAGCCAAATGAAATGAAACTTTTTAGAGAGGTGAATGAAGGTATTTTTTATGTTTTAAAGTTAATTTCAAGTTTTTATGACACATAAATAAAAATTTATTAAATAAACTTGGTATGCATGCCTAATTACAAGGGCTAAAAACCCTATTTTCACATTTTCTTGCATTTTCAAGTTTGAACAAAGGTATAAATAAGTATGATGATTTGAGACTATATAAAATTAATGTGGAATATAATATTATGTATAAATATTCATTTTTTAGTTATAATTTTATATCAATAAGTTTATAGATCTAAAACTCTTATGCATAAAGACTCCTTGTTTAGTTAAATTTACGGTTAAGAAGGTATTAGGCCTGATCTTCCTTAATATATCCATCACATAATATTGGTCAACCCCATCAATTTATCCAAAATTATTTATATATGTTGTAACATTCCCTCTTATTTCTATAATTACTTGGTGGTATTTATTACTATGAGCACCCTAGTCTCCTCTACTCACATAATTCTTGACATTTCAACAAGTCTAGTAGTGATCAAAATACCTCTATAGTCTCCATCCAACATAATCCATTCAAGTTCAGTGTCACCATAGGTGGTAACCAACTAGAATCATACTAAGTGGCCAAGGCTAATTTCACCTTAGCCACCACTGAAGCCTCTAATTTTACCTACAACATCATCATGGGCCTCCCTCTCCCTTACACTAAGATCCTCATGACTTGGATTTAATTAACTAATATAATATTTTAGATTGAATATGTAGCTCGTGGGCATAGTTTTACCCAATTTCCTCATGACCTAAGATCAAATGAGTCTTAATTATTCCCCTAGCCTTCCTATTTAGTATTTCCTCCCGTCATGCCCATGATTCCCCTTCCATCATCTATCCCATGTTATCCCTCACCACTATTCTTGCATCCTCTACCAATACATACACATTCCACTTCAAATACCACCACCCTTTATGTCTCATCCTCCACTACTTTGGAAATAATGGTGGGACAAGGTTGGATGGACCCAATTGAAGTCTTAGGTATACAAAGGCCATAAATGGTCTACTAAGGGGACACTAATATCTAGCTATAATTTTATTGGGACTTAGGTAGAATGAATAGGATACTCACACAAACCTTGACATAGAATGGGAACCCTATGGTATGGAGGATAGAACATGATCTCTTCTCACCCACAAGGAAGAGGAGTACCATATGGGAATAAAATGTTACATAATACCTAGTCTTTGTGATCAAGCCCACCAATTATCTCACTAATAAATTTATGGAGGACATTAGGGACCATGTCAATACCTTATATTCTTAGGTGAAGAGTTCATTCCCTATTAGTTTGGTTGGCGAGGTTGAATTTACCTTTGTGTAAATGTTTATATCCCGTAGAAATCTCACTAGAGATTTTTCTAAAAGAGATGTTCTCTTTCAAATATCATAATAGTATTTAGATGGAATTGTCAAGATGGGTAAAAATTCAAGGAGATGGTGTCAATTATAACCAAAGGGATGTTCCCAAAGCTCAATCGCATGCCCCTCATGGACCTAAATATGTATCAAGCATTTATAGTAAGCATGAGGACTGTATTCAAATATTAGCTTAGGCATATACAATATACCATAAATATCTTGGAGAAATGCAAGGATAAAATCCTTTCCTACTTCAATTAAGTTAGCATCATAGTCCTCTTCCTCTCAGATGACACCTTGCTTAGTCTTGATGAATTTAAGGTCCACCTAGAACACTTCAAAGTGGTAATGAAGAAGAAGGTTGTAAAGGCTAACAAATAAAAAGCTTGGGCCATTCTAGAACTTACCACACAATCAACCATGAGAATTAGCCAAGTTAATGAGGTAAAGGTCTCATTGGAAGCTCTTCTCAAGGCTCATGATAGGCTATTAACTCAAGCATAGATGTTTTTTAGATAACCACCTATCAACCAATTGAAACTTTATTGAGAAGCTAACCTAGTGGCATACGTATTGACAACTCACTAGGATGCCTTTAATAAATTTGGAAGTGGTCCCCCACCAAGCTTAAATTGAAGATCCACGTGGTCCCAATAAAGGGTGTGTTGTCAAAAATTTGGTTCCCTTTATTTTTTCTTTGTCTTTTCTAGGAGCATCATGGAAATTATTAGGTTTGTAATTATTTTTTAGCCATTATGGCTAAGATTGGGATCACATGTTATTTGGAGTTGGTTCCCATCTCATATGTATATATGTTGCATTATATCTTGTTGTAAAGGTTAGTAATTGTTTAGTAAAATAACAAAATATAAATACAAGTTTTGTTTTGCCTCAATGCATGTTATATTATGAATGTCTCCTGATTTCCTATGGAAAAATGAATGATATTAATTTTATAATCTCGAATATATGTCTTTCTATAATATATGTAATAGTTGTAATGGATAATAAGTTATTATAATTGGTTTCTTTACGCTTTTTGTTTTATTTATATCACTGATAATCTATGTGTTATTATCAAGATTCTTGTTGTGTTTATTTGTAGGAAGAGTTATGGGAATCAAGCATATATTATTTTCTCTACACTCAATTCCATGTGTGGTTGAAGTCTAAGCTCATGTGAAGCTCGACATACAATGGTAAGATTATATCTAGGTATTAAATTCAGAATTTAGTGTTGATAACTTGATATTATCATGCTTGCCCACAAACATATCTTTCCTACCTTACCCTTCCTTCCCATTTGATATTTCTTTGATATCTTTAACTAGACTTTCCCTTTTTATTTATAAATTGTAAACTAAGTTTTTTAAGTGTAAAGCATGTTGAATTGGACTAAATAGTATACATAATATTGTGTAATTAGAAACAGGGATTGAGCATCTGATGGTAGAAATGCATCTCTTGGAGATATATTTCAAGCAGGCTATTTCATGGATCCCAATACCTGTAACTTATGCCTTGTATTTTCCTCACAACAATATTAAAACTAGATGATGAAATTCCCTTAAGTTTCCTCCAAATTCATTTAGTTCACCTAAATTTACAGGTGTATTTAAGGTACCAATTAGAAGGTAAACACCTCCTACATATACCCTAGTTATGCTATGTAAACAACCTTTGTTGACCCTATTACTAATATGAATATTTAAAAATGGTCATATATCTTAATCAAAGTTTATGATAACCACAAGTTGGGTACACATATCCCAATACACATTATAGGTTAAGGGCATACAAAAAACATATAGGTAGATCAATATCTTGATAGATTATTAATAATGTAACTAAATGAAATAAATGAAAGATGAAAAAGAACATTACAAATAAATACACTTGGTGGTATGTGAACCATGTCTTCATCTATGAAAAATTATAAAACTATCATGAACCTCAATCGCCCCTATCATGTGGCGAAAACCACTATAACCTAAATCCTATTCGACCCATTAATTGACAAAATATGCTTCCCAAATGAAGAATCAAACATCTATAATCTCTCTTTGTAAATTATTGACATATGTAACCTCTTAACATTTTATAATCACTTGAAATCATGTAACCACAAATATAATAAGTTAATTATATGTCCCCCTTCTTATGTGAGGGATTGTCCTGCATATCACTCATCTCAATAGAAAAGGAATATGTGCACCATGTAACATAGATAAAAATGTAAGTTTTATTAATCTTGAAAGCATAATTGTAAACACATGTATATAAGTATAGAAACATGTCTTCATCAAATTTGATAGATAACTCAATAATACTATGTTGAAGTAAAATAAATTTAAGAAATGGAATGGAATTGGGGAGTAATCAATGTGCCTTGATGTAACACACAAGGAGGGATAAGTGATATGCCCCAACATAACAATATGCCTCAATTTGGAAAAGATGTAACAATGAATAACATAAATATTATGCCCCAATAAATTTATGGTAGAAATTATGGAAACATAGGCACTAATTATATCACACTATAAGTTATAGTTTGTATGATATAGATCATGGCAAAAAACATATAGTATCACATAATATAGTCAAATATTGTAAACATGGACAATCATGAAACCACATGGAGAAAATGAAACCATTGAGTGAAAAAAAGTGATCAAAATAAAATTAAAAAAATAAAAAAAATCACACACAAATGACACCAAATATAAAACTATCATATCTTTTTATAGATAAATAAGAAAGGAATTCTAAGAAATATGCATGATCACACACAAGCACAAACAATCTGAGAAACAATAGGGAAAAAATATAACACACAATGTAATAGGAATGTGAAGCCACATAAGATATAATCTAGATTAAGATATTTATTGTAAACTATATATTTCAATATTATAAAAAGAGGAAATATAGACCCTAGTGCATAATTTAAAAATTACCACAGTATAGGCATGCCTCCAATGTAAGGGTTCCCTTGATGTAATCACAATGAATATGATATGTAATTGTAAGTTCATACTCATATGTAAACATGCATATCATGCATATAACTCAAATAATACCAGTAGTAATACGTACATAAACATTATATATGTAATCCTTTATCACTACGTAGATATGCATGACATGTAATAATGTGCAACTATGTAATAGACAAAGATAAAGGAAAAAATATATTTTTTATTTTATCATTATTATATGAATGCAACCAAAAAAGAAAAAAACTAATGGGAAATATCAAGAATTCAAGGATTAATCAAGCAAGACAAAAGCCAAGAGGTGAAAATGAGAATAATTAAGAAGACAAATATCATAATTAAGAGGTGAAATTGTAACTAAACTTACCTTTTTGTCTATTTATGAAACAATTGATTTTTATATTATTTGGATAGGAACACCAAAATTTGACACTAGTGGTACCAACACTATTGTTTAGGGCCAAATCTAGTAATTGTTCTAGATTCTTGACTGTCTACCTATTCTGTTTTGACTATTTTGATGTCTGGTTGCTATTCTGGGTGTGTTGAATATTGTTATTTAAATTGTTTAAGAGCTCTGATCTCAATGAAAAATCCCTATTTGTTTCCCCCTCTTCTAAGTATAGGAATGAAGACCCTATAATGATTACCTTTAGAAGAAAGATCCCTACAAGTATTTTATGTTACAAAGATACATGATATAGCAATGATAATTGACAATATATCTCAAGATATAGTAAGATTTGTATTGAGAGATTGTTAGATCAACAAGGGTATGCCTAGATAGATATAATAATGTAATGTAATATACTGAACTAGAACTAAAATGAGGAGTCTGGTTAGTTGTTAGTTGTTAGTTGTTAGTTGGAGGGATGGAACATGATGTCCATCATGGCATCCAAGAAAGCAAGATAAATGCATGATGTGAATCATAGCATTGAAAATAATGAGAATCAAACAAGTAATTAACACAAAATTTAATAAGTAAAAAACATACAAGGATGGCCAAGGGGCTAAGCAAATAAGGAACATGGGCACATGTCACTCAAACTAGAAACTAAGCATACAAGGCATGTTTAAATGCCACATATACATACAATTGAAAAAGTAAAATTGGCATGGAAGCCATAATCATATAGAGGAGTATAGGTAAAGGACATTGGAAAATTTCCTATGGCACACACATGAATAGAACTAAAGGACATTGGTAAATGTCCTAAGGCACATATAGGATAGAAATAGGAACTAAGAAATGTAAACAATCTAGCTACGTTAAGTAAAGAAAGCATGTAAGGAATTGAAAGTACAATCACATCTAACTAATCAAAGCAAGAGTAAAAGTATGCAAGACATGTGAGTACAAGACTAGGTATATGGTAAAAAATACACAAGTGCTATATACTAGTGAGTGTTGATAGAGTAATTTATGTAAGCAAGTAAGTAATGCACATCAACATGATAACTAGATTGTGTGGTGTAAGAATGATATAACTTGGATGTTGTAGTCATGTAGAAGATGCCCCTAGTCGGTATGTATATCGATGTGTGTCTCTATGTAGAAGTAGGATTCTCCCTAAACGGGTAAAGTGAAGCAATCAAAGAGCTATATGTCACTGCACACACTTAAAAGAAGATCAAGTGAAGTATGGTAATGTAGATAAATTGACAAACATTAAGCATAGAACAATAAATGTAAGTCTAAAATGGTAGTATAACTTTAAATCATGGATGATGCATACAATTGAAATGTTTTTGGTGTTTTTAAATGTTATGTGTATGTTTTTGTATTTTGAAATATTTGAATATATTTGATTTTTTTAATATATTTGAGCTATGTAAAATCAAGCATAAGAAACTATGTATAGGTAAGTCGGGAAAGAATGATACTAATCAATGAGTCTCATGGGAGACTCCTTATCATGTTGTCCTATATCAAGGAGAAGACACCTATTTTTGGAACATGCCATGTAGTTTTAGTGATTTTATCATGTTTTTATACATTTAGATCATTAGCTTACATTAGTAGCTTATTGACACACTTTTCATTGGCCTTGGACATTGAATAACTTCATTATCATCATTTGCACATGAATACCTTCATATTTGTCATTTATTTGGCTCAGGATACTCCTCTCACTCCTAAAAACTCATTTATCTCTATTTCCTAAGCCTTGTTGTACCTTGAAAACAATTGGAACATTGTTATAATGGTATGACCATTATAATATCATATGTTTCTGATCATATCATTTGTGGGTCTATTTTCATCTTGGCATGTTTTTTGGTGTGTCAATTTTTGGTTTTCATGTTATTTTATGGTTGGCTTAGACATGAATATGTTTTAATTTGACTTTAAATGAGCCTATCTATACACATGTACCTTATGAATTTCATAATTATTCACACTTTTTTTTATAGATATATCTACCCCACACTTATTATTGAACTTTTTCCTTATTCTACTCTCTATGTATTGAAGGCTTATTGTTGCATACTTATTACCAAAATAAGGATTACATTAGTGAAAGAGAATATAGTTTTATTTTAAAAAATAAAATCTTATATGGATAAGGGTGGGAAATGGACATACATGTGATTTTATTGTTGGCATGCATGAGTGTTGAGTGTCAAATTGTACACCTATTGTAAACTTTGTATAGGGGTTAGTTAAAGTAGGCCCCTTAAGAAAAACACCAATTTATTAATGTGTTCTTAGTGTAGACTTGAGCTAAAGAAAAGCAGAAATAGTTGTGAGTTTTTTTGCATCTATTTTCACATTAGAGAGTGGTTTCTTGGCATCAATTACCAATGAAGGGTTTTAGATAGTTTCAGGTCGTAGTGACCTACATAACCATTTTTAAAAATAGGTTGACCAATTTTGGGAGCAATATCATTGTCATGCCATATGATTCTAGTCATTGTCTCAAATCACTATCTACTACACTGCTTCATAATATTCTTTTTTACACATTTAACTTTTTTCAAAACTTAGGTAAGTCATAAATTAGGTATACATCTATATCTTTCCCTTTCAACTATCAATTTCTCAAGGTAATTTCATTTTCCTCCCCTAAATCATCAATTCAAATCATTGTTTATTATTTTTTTTATCTTATCAAATTTGAGTTTCCCTTCCTTTTAATTTGGTTGGTCTATTCATTTGAATACTTGTGCACCCTCCATATAATTGTATTTTGAAAACCCAATCCTTTGATTATGCATCCTATGGTTTCTTATTTTTAGTGAACTTTATCCCTTAAATCACTTTAACCTTATTGTGTCATGATATTTTCCCCTCTAAATCATGACTTTTATGTGTTTTTAGATCTAATTTATCTAGGTTAATTTTTCCTTTTTTTGATTCTATTTGTCTTAGCATCTTGCATGTTCTCTACATTTCTATCTTATGGCACTTAAGAAAGCTATATCTAGGACACCTACTAGGTGAAGTGATAAATTATGTGGTCTACATACTAATTTTAATAAAATTCCTTTGCTTTGCACTCATGCTTGTTCGAAAATTAAAATGTTAAATGTTTATTATGTTACTACTCCTTATATTGATGATGATAATGTAAACTATATGAATGTGAATGATGAAAAATAAAAATTATTTAAATGTACATGCATAATTGATTTTGATGATAAAGATATGGATGATAATGGTTCTAATGAATCTCAAAATATATAAACGATGAAGTAGATAAAGAAAGATTAAAAATTATTTTTTTGTATTTATAAAACATTGTAAGTAACATCTTAAACAATTTAGTTACTTATTACATATCTTAAAGGATATACAAAAGAAAAATCTCACTATGAAATTTGTATACGATGAAGTACATTTTGTAAATGAATATTTAAATGTTTCTATTCCACCATATGCAAGTTATATTTCTCCATTAGGTAATAAGGTTAGTGCTTCTATTTCTTCTACTTTTGTGTCTCTGCTTATTGCTTTTAATTGGGTTACCATTTCTATTCCTTCTCGATGTAAAGATTCTTTTGTGCATCCCACTTCTAAACATGTTTTTAAATCTACATATTTTGGTCATGATCATTTTCAAAATATTATGGTGTTTATACCTACACATTTTACTTCTCATACTTCATAATATTTTTTTCTTCAATAAATTATTCACAATATGTAGGTGAAAATTCAATAACTTTCACAAGGATCTCAAAAATCAAGTCACACAATTAATTCTCGTGATATCTTATTCAATATATTAGTTTATGAAGTATTTTTATACCATTTTTCTTACTAGTTTCAATCCAACTATGTTAGACTTATTCAATGGAAATGGTTATCCTTCAAAACATATCAAATCATTCTATGTTTCATGTCTTG
This sequence comes from Torreya grandis, assembly GCA_037957365.1. NCBI lineage: Eukaryota > Viridiplantae > Streptophyta > Pinopsida > Cupressales > Taxaceae > Torreya > Torreya grandis. The sequence goes on along the minus strand of JARHVA010000726.1, from coordinate 1,740,143 downwards.
ACTTTGCACAAAATGATAGATTATTGACTAAGTTATTTCCTTGAAGTATTAATGATTATGCCTTGGATTGGTTTTATGCCCTGTTGTTAGGATCCATGTATTACATCAATTATTTAGATAATAGCTTCTTATCTCATTTTTTAATCAAAATTTGCCAAAGAGGTCATGTTTTCAGAGCTTATGCAGCTTAAACAAGGGACTAATGAACCTATTATTGAGTATGTGCTTATATCCAAAATAATGCTTGCAAAATTGTCTTGCCAATTGATTGATGATGAATTGAAAAGTATGTTCTCTCAAATTTTGATTCAACCTATTAGGAATAAAGTGGTATTTAACACATATCAATCCTTATATGATCTTTGTTATATTTAGGAACCATGAGATCACACATATAGAGGCCAAAATGCTTAAATATGGGACTGGTGTGCCTACCCCAAAAGGAGCCAAATATAAAGGTAAAATAAAATTCAAGGCTAAGGTTAATGATACTACTACTTTTCAAGCTAATAATGAGACCAAGAATGTAGTTAATACGTTATCTTAACCACCAAATAGGTTTTTCCTTCAAACTCAAGAATGGATACAATTTACATGGTTAGTTGAGACTCCTCACCACATGTTTAAACAATTGATTTGAATGTAATATTATATCTTTAACACTTCAATTTGAGTTTGATTAATCTCAAAACTTACCTAGGAATTATGATGTGAATTCATATTCTAATTATCATCGAGTTTCATGTCATACTACTAATATATGTTTACAATTGAGACATAATATTCATTACATAATTGAAATCAATGTCACTCAAGTGGAGTTACACATTAGTCCATTTAATGAATCAATTGCAAAACCAAAAAAGTACTTGAAGGATACTAAAAAGAAATATAATGTTCAGATATTAGATCATAAACAATCACCACTAGTTTCAATTGTTCATATATTAGAAGGTTTCATAAATGGTTTCACGAATGTACATAAAGAGGTTCCTTATATTACTTTATATGACCATGATATTCTATCAAATTCTTCTAAAATTAAACCATTATTTATATGATATTTCATAGATTCATATTTGAATTGAACCAAAGGCATCATGGTTGACAATGGTTCAAGACTAAACATATGTACAATAAAAAAAATTATTACTAGAGGTTGCAATCAAGAAGATTTAGACGGTACAACCACTATTCATAAAGATTATAATTATCTTAATTATACACCTCTCAAGGGTATTAATTTCATGTCACCATAGGTTCTAATAATTTTCTAGTGTGATTTCATTTATTTTTAGATAATAGAATATATGATATATTATGAGGGCACCATTTTATTAATCAAATGAGATCAATCCCATCTACATTACATCAATGCCTAATTTTTTTGCATGATAACAAAGTGATTACTATTTTAGTCACTCCTTATCAATCACCAACCCAAAATAAACACAATATATTACCCAAATCACTCCTTAAACCAAAAATCATACAACCTCAAGTGAAAACACCTAGATTTTAAGTACCTACTCATCAACACACTAAGGTAGTCTTATCAAATCCACTTGAATTTGTTCAAGCTAAAACACCTAGTAAGGTTTCATCTTCATGATCCAATTAAAGTGCTTCTTTTCAAGAGGATAAAATAACTTGTTGGCTAGATATTTTGTAAGCTAGTAAAAGTACCTAGGCAGTCATGGAATTAAATCCCCTTCATTTAATGGTGAAGACCTCATAGGTTGTATGTCTATTTACTTATAATTATTCTCAATTTTTCACAAAATATACAAATTATGTGTAAGTTTTCTTATTTTTGGGGTACTACTTTAATCACAGAGTTCACAAACCATAACAAGTGATTTTACAGCAAGTTAGTAGTTATTTCAAAGAATGTGTAAAGAAATTTTGGGAAATAGAACATGAAAAGACTAATATATGTGAGAAAAAAGAAGTTGTACTTCACAATAAGTAGTTTTATAGATCTTATTGAATCTATACTAGTAAATAAACATTCAAGAGATGATTATCCTTTCATCAAATGATTAAGAAAGATTGAAATTCATATACATATTTAATGATAACACAAAATTTACCATTTTAATCTTCACAAATCCACCAAATCATCCACTTTGATGTAATGTTCCATAGAAATCAACTTCCTTCTTATTCACTTTGAACCAATTTCATACAAAAGAAAAACTCAGAAATCTAAACACAAAATTTTAGATTGCTTAAACTCTCTTACTTCAGTTACAATTGCTTTTCAAAAATTCTCATCCTCAGGCACATAGGCCTACACTTATATTTATACAATTTTAGAAGTTAAAATAAAAAAGGAGGCAACTCCTCAAATTTATGAGTGTTGTACTAAAAACTAGGAACCATTGAGAGGCACCCTCCTAGAATTTCTCCTCTATGGCATGTAACAGCCAATGACATGTATCACTTGTCAATTTTACTATTTGGATCAAAAACAATCTTTTTGCATGCAATGTAAATCTTGCTTAGGTAATTTTCTTTTACAAAATCACTTCTAGTAATGGCGTTTAGCCAAGTTACATGAGTCTTAAATTTTACAAAGTAATATACCTAGACAAGTAACTTCACTAAATGACTTTACTTAAATTAATTAATTATAACAAAGTTACTTCAAACATATTACTTGAAGAAAATTGAAGAGGGAATAAAAAATTTGTCGAGAAGAGGAGTAATAACAATCATTCCAAGTCATGGACTTTAGATATACACTTTTCTCTATATTTGATATGTTGAGACATCATGAACTATATTGTTGCATCATCTGATTTAGCAAGTGATTACCTTTCAGTCTCAAATCTTAGCAATTCTCTTTCCAATTTTCTTCCAAAAGATTTCACCCTCTCAATTCTTGGTTCAGTCCTCTTGATTTTTTGTTGACACTTGATTAACTCTTTTATAGATTTTTTTGTGAAAGGAGTCGTAACCTTTTCAATTAATTTCTTGAATTATTGATATAACTATTCAAATGTCCTTGGGGTTTTATTAGATGAAATATTAGTGAGACCAAAGATGTAATCTTCCAGATTCACTTTTTCATTGTATCTTCTTGTAAATTCTTCATTTATTTACACATTGTTCCAAGAATACACATGTGAAAAGATAGAAGATACTCCTCTTGTTTTGCTTTCTTTATTGACCCTTCAATAACAATCTATTCTTTGATTAAAACTTTGTCACTCAAAATGTTTATTCTTTTAAGACTTTCTTACTACAACTCAAAGATTTCATTCTCATTTTCTATTTCCTTCATCATTGTTTTTATCTATGATAATTTATTTTCAATATCAGCATGAATACCTGGGACCTCAAGAAAGTGATTTTGAGCAGTTTATAGCATCTTCTCTATCCATTCATCAATGGATTTAGCTTTATCTCAATTTGCCTCTACCTCAATTATTATTTGTTGACCAATTGAATCACCTGAAAGAATTTATTGTTGAGGAGAGGATCTTACCACTTTGGCAATTCTTTCACACAACTTTACAATTTGTTCTTTCAACTTGGATTTATCAATTTTATCTTCATCAAGCTTCTAGAACAAATTATTGATCAAAGTCTGAGTATCTTGCTTCAAACCTTTTGTGGTAACTTCTCCAAGGGATATTTTAGTGACTGTTAAGTCTTGTTCGGTGACTTCATCTTTACTCTTACCTTGAGGAGGAATGAATACCTCTACAAAATTTTGCCTTGAATATTTGATTATCAACTTGGAACTTATTTTAGCACTCTTGGGTTTCTTTCCTTTTTGATTAAGACTCTTTAATAGCTAAAAATCAATCTCCTCCAAATTTATCACTTCTCTAGTTTCAAGAACTATCTATAATGTTAATTAGGATGAGAATTTTGTACTTGTTAGAGTAACTAACTGTACAACAACTTCTTGTTAATTATTTCTTACCACTAAGTCCTAGGAAGGAGCTTCTTATGCATCTGAAAAATCTTGTACTACATTAGAAACTGCTTGTTCATCCTTTTATTTCTCTACCTCCCTCTCAGCTTCTTTTTCCTTCTCTTTCACTACTTTCTTCTCCTTCTCCATTTCCTTTGTTTCCTCTACTTCTATATCTTTCTCAGGTTCAATTATTTCCTTTTGCTTTTCTTGTGATATCTCTTGAGATGAGGTCACTTTTTTAGTAGTTACCTATTTTGGCTCCTTTTGAGTGGTTGGTTGATCATCTAAAGGGGGTGGAGGTGGAGCAATGGGTGTAAACAATGGAGGAGGAGGGAAGAGGGACATCATTCCTCTTCTGGATGGGCTTCTTAGGAGTTTTGATGCTATGAGATTTTGGAGGTAACATGAGTATTGATGGATCAATAGTAGGTATAATATAATTAGGAATGATTGGTGGAGAAGTATTTGTATAAGTGACAAAAGGGGGTATGGTGACACCTGAGTAATTTAGTTATTTATCTTTCACTAAAGAGCAATTGTCATCGGTATTTTCCTTCAACTTCAATTTCTTATGTAATTGACTACTTTCTCCTTGAACTATCTTCCTCTTCTGACTTATTCTAGAAGTTTTAATCATCAATTCCTTCATGCAATATCTGTTATTAAGGATCCATGTCAAAGTGATGACAAAGAACATAGAATTTCTATCTGTAATAGTTTCAACTTGATATTTTTTGAAAATAATCATCAAAAATGAGGTGTTATCCCCTCCTGTTGCATGGTAGGTATCACTAGTTACAATTCCATCATCTTTCATATTTTTTGGAATTGTTGCAAAATCAAAAGTATGAATTTTTTAAACATTCAATCTACTATTGTCTCTTCTTCTTACATCAAACTCATCCCTACAATCAATCTAAAAGTCTTCAAGTGTATGAATATGCATATACTCAAGAGAAATTATATTCGAAGCTACACCTCTATAATCAAAATTTCCTTTGGCTTTAAAATGGGTCTGATTATAATTATGGTACATCTCCTTTTGCATGTTTTTTGCTCTATAAATGCTAGAACAATGGTAATGACCAATAAAAATAGGAAAAATAATCATGGGATGGTGAATCTTTGATTGTAAATCATGCAACTCTACTAGTTACCTATAACTCTATAAGAATCCAATTGTCATTGGGATACCTTAGCAGTTTTACTAAAGTGCCTAAGAAACTACCAACTCTAATATATGTGAATTTAAGGAACTGAATGAAAATGTATCCAAATTATAAAACTACTTCCCATGATGCATCGATACTCTCTTATGTTTTAAATCCACATTTAACCTGATTTTCTTAAGTTAATTTTCTACAAGTTTGTGGACCTACTTTACTTGGATTCTAATGAGAAGTAAAGTTATTTGATAATTTTGGTTTAAACTAGATGGTGCAACTTGGGTTTGTGATGATCAATTGATTTTCACTTCATAAGTAAAGTAACTTGAAGAACCTAAGTTGGCCTAAAAGTGAGCTCAAATGCTTAACTTTTTTATCTTCTTGGAAAGAAGAGTAAATGGGTTTATCAATGATGGCCTTAAGCAGACATTTTTAACTTTCTAGAGTAGTTTGAAGCAATTATAAAATAAAATAATCAAAACAAAATTTATAAAATACTAAGTCTTATTTAGAGGACTAGTTTTAACAAGAACAACTGACTCACAAAAGATAAAAGGCAAAAATATAATAGGGGCATCCCAAAATTCTATATGCAAAATTTTGGGTGACACCAGTTGTTCCAACTAAAGATATATTTATTTTTATCAAAAAGAATAAAAAAAAGATGAGGTCCCAATATCTTTATTTTTGTATCTTGTCTATTGGGTATGGAGTCATACAAAACTCTATCACAAAATATAACAAAATAAATAAACAAATAGAGAAACAAAAATAAAAAAATAAAAGAAAGATAGAGAACTTATTTATATACATATAGGTGTTACCCCACTTCTCAATTCTTGTAGAGCTTCAAGTGTTGCCCATTGAAAGGTAGCGATAGTTCTATTCCATCCTGATAAGGTAGGATGAAGCTATATGTTCCATCAATCTTCTTTATAGTGAAAGGTCCATTCCACAAGGAGTCAAACTTGTCATGCTTCCCCTTTTATTCATTCTACTTATCCCATTGAATGACCAAGTCAGCAACTTAAAACTATCTATCTTGAGCCTTCTTATCAAAGATCTTCTTCACTTTCATTTGATGATCAATTACCCTATTCGCAACTTGAGTACAAAACTTTTGTATTTCAAAGAGAAACATAATCCTCTTATCAAGTGAATCTTGATAGGTTACATCTTCAATATCTTTAGATAATTGCAAAGTAGGCAACTCTATGGTGATTGGTATTTCAACATTTATTCTATATGATAACTAAAAAGGAGACATACCAATGACTTTCTTTGGAGTTATTCTATCAGCCCATAGTGCATCAAACAACTTCTTGTGCCAATTACATTGATTATTATCCACCAGTTTATGAATGATGGTCATCAAGTTCTTGTTACTTGATTTAGCTTGACCATTACCTTGAGGATAGTGATTTGAAGAATAAACTAGATTTATTCCATATGAGTAACATAAACAAGTTAGTTCCACTAAAGAAAAGTTGTATACATTAATTTTTACTATGATATTCTCTTTGATGAAATCAAATACTACTTTTGAATTGGCATGCTTGACAGGAATGGATTCTACCCATTTGTTGAAGTAATTAGTTATAGTTAAAACATAGCAATGTCCATCACTTGAAGAATGATTCAACATAACAATAAAATCCATGCCCCACTAATTATGACTATTTTTAATGGAAATATTTCCAACTATACACATCCCACAAAGTGTTGACATGCTTGACACTTAGCAACCCAATCATAAGTATCTTAGAAAAGGGTAGGCCAAAAGAACGTGCTTGTAAGATTTTATGTGTTGTGACTCGTGCTGAGAAGTGGCCTCCACATGCTTTATCATGGAACTACTCTATTAATCTCCTTTGTTTCTCTTTGTCCACACAATAGAGGAAGACACCATCAATTGCTATTTTGTACAAACCATTATCCCAAAGGACATAATCTTTTTATTTCAGTTTGATGGTACACTTTTCCTTACATGTAAGATCAGCTAAACATTCTCCATAATTCAAGAAGTAAGAAATATTTTTATATCATTCATCAATAATATCAATAAAAATTACCATAGGTAAATCTCCATCTGATTCAGCTCAGAGTGAAGGTGCCACTGTATCTGAGTCATCAGGTTTTCTCTCTGTCATCAATTGGCACAAGCCTCTTCCTCTTACTAGCTTTGTTGGTTTTATTTTGAGATCAAAATCTTACACCTTAGCTACCCAAGTACCTCTCAATAATCTCAGCTCCTACTATGAAATAATTTATTTGATTGTAGTGTCAAGTACATAGACTTTAGCATATGAAGACAAAATGTAGTACCTTAAAAATTTGCATCTTTTGACTATAGCAAAGGCATTTTTCTCCATCTATGAATACTTCAGTTCATAGCTTTTCAATGGCTAGCTCATGAAAGCTATGGGGGATTCAATATCCTCATCATTATTTTGTAGGAGTATGGATAACATAGTGTACTCAAAAGAATAACAATAAATAATAAACTCTTTACTAAAATCTAGAGAAACTAGTACTAGAGCTTGAGCTATAGTTGCTTTAATACTTTCAAATTACAACTTACCTTTAGCATTCCATTTGAATTCTTACTTCTTTGTCATCATATCAGATATCTGGTGACTCAATTTGGCAAATTCAAGAATGAATCTTTGAAGGAATTTGACCTTACTGAAGAAGGAATGCACACCCTTCTTGGAAGTAGGCAAAGATAGACTTTGTATGGCTATTACCCTTTCTGGGTCAATATTTGTTCCTTTTCTTGAGACAATGTGATCGAGAAGTTTCTTTAGTCATGACAAAAATTGACTTCTTGGAATTCAAAGAAATCCCGTATTTCTTGCATTGGATGAGCACTTATTTTAAATCAGTCATATGATTACCGCTTTACTTGGAGAAGACTATCAAGTTATCAAGGTATACCACTATACTTGTATTCTTTAAATGTATAAATTTCAAATCCATTACTCATTGAAAAAGTTGCTTCAGCATTGATAAGTCAAAAAATCATCTTTTGATTAGCAAACATCCCCCATGATGTTATGAAATTTGTCTTTTATTGATCCTCATTCACCACTTTTATTTGATTTTACTTTGAGAAACCATCTAACATTGAAAACATCTCTAAACCTATAACTACTTACAAGGTGTGATCCATAATGGGTAATGGATAATCATCTTTCAAAGAGGCTTGGTTGAGATTGCATTAATCAACACATAGGCATATTTCTCCATTTTTCTTCCTCACTAGGAAAATGTTAGCTAATCATGCTAAATGATGAATTGGATAGATGATCTCAGCATCAAGAAGCTTTTGTATTTTAGCATATATAGTACCTAATATGGTTGGTTTATGGTGGCATAAATTTTTCTTGAAAGGCTTTACTTCTGGCTGAAGTGGAATATAATGTTGTACCTCATCTAGCTGGAAGGTCTTCAGGTCTTCGTAGGACTAGATAAACACATCAATGTATCTTTTGAGAAGCTCATTGAATGCTTCTTTTTCTTCTTGGGAATATCATTTTCCAATTTTAACCATCATAAGTTCTTCTTCACTACCCAAATTAATATTTTATACTCTTAGAGAGGAACTATCACCATATTCTTTCTTTTTCTTTAGAAATTAATCCTGTTTATCAAATATTTCTTCTAAAATAAAAAACCCTTTAAGGTTTTTATTTCCCTTCAATTGAATTATATCTTGACTATCAATAATCTCAGGGTCAGTGATACCTGTTGTCATCTAGCATGGAAGTGAATTCAAAGTATAATTCCTTAAAGTTATCTTACGACTTAAGAAATGTATCTATTTACTTGTCATCATTAAAAACTTACCATTGGTCGACATTATCTAGACCCTTTGGATGGTAAACCATCTCTACTTTATAGTTATCTTCTCAAAAAAGACTAGGTTGCTGATCTAATCTAAGTAGAGATGTAGTAACTACAAGAGAATAAACTTTAGAGTTTTGATCATGAGGAACTAAGTTGATTGAGAATACTACAAAACTAATTTTTGTACTCAAAACTTGATCACAGTAGTGCCTTAGCTTGTCTTTTTTCACTTGATATTGACCACAAATTTATCTTACTATTAACTCAGCATCTCCTTGTGCTTTTAGGAGTCTTACTCATTTTTCCTTTTTTTTCAAGTCCTAACAATATTACTTCATACTTTGTTGTGTTTTTAGTATTTGCAAACATGAGTTTGTAGGATTAAGGAAATTCCTTACCATCAGTTGATATCAATACCACCCCAACACCTGAACCAAGAAAAATATAGCTACCATCAATCTCTAAATTCTATATCTTATCTTCTTCTTCTTCTACTTCCTCTAGTCCTTGTATCTCCTTTCCCAATTCAAGGTAGTAAACTCCATGGTCTAATTCTTCAAAAATAATCTGTGACCTTGGATCATCAGAGTTAGAAATCATATGCTTGGAATTATTTTTAGGATTGAGTTTCTAGTTTACTCCTTTGATTGAAATGTGAGTACATGACCAATCCATCTTGATTATCTACCTAAATATTTACATAAGTTTCTTCTTAATAACATTCTATAAGAGACATGAATATTCGTAACCATAATTGTCATTTTAAGTCTTTTATTTAGTAAAGCTAACAGGACAGCTTAGGCATCTTTTATCTATCCAATTAGGGGAACTTGTCTCTCCATTGAGTAACATCTACCTATTATCTTAGTAAAATTGAGGTCAATGGAATTATCTAATTTATCTAGCATAACATTATTTGAGGCTCCAAAATTTAGGATATAATTTCTTAACTTTAACCCATTGATCAAGAGAGAGACATAGAATAGATCTATCCTTTTAGATGTGGAAGCAGATGTGGGAGAAGTAGTTGCAGCATTGTTCAAGGAAGGAAACTATTTGGGAGTAGGAAAGATACCTTTATAGGTATTGGTTGTATTATGTGAACCTTTACTTTGTACATACTTGACTAGTCTATTTAGTTGATCTGGATAAGACCTCAATTATTTGGCTTTTGACATTTGAATTTTGGTTTTCTTTATGTGATCAATTATGTCAAAAGAGGGGATGAATGTAGATAGAGTAGGATTAATTTTAGAAGTATGAGTTATTAGCTTATGATTTTTAGAATAATAAGCTACATACTTAACTTTCAAAGCTAGAAAAGAAGGTAGAGGACTTCCTCTTTTAAGAATGCTTATATTTGATCTAGAGTCTCATTTCTCTTGTTATTTAGAAGGTTTTTCACCAGTTTATTGAGTCTTTGACCTTGTAAACACTAAAAAAGAGTGACTATGACCTTCTTTAAATGCTTTTTCATAATCACTTTTTGATTGATATTCAAAGTAGCCTATGTTGGAGTCACTAGCAGGATCTATAAAGTCATCTTCATCAACGAGACTTTGATGAGTACCATCAGTTATCTGATCTTCTTCATTCATCTCAACATGATTTTTAGGAACATATTTAATTTTTAGTCTTTGTGTAGGACCATTAATGATGTTCTTGTTGTGAACATTAAAATTTTTTACAGGTGCATTCCTAGTAAGATCATCATGAGTACTTTGAGCAATTTGCCTTTTGAATTGTAGCAAGTCATTAACCAACTTCTGTAATAGGTGATCAATGGTCTATGATGTGTTTGAAGTAGAATAATCACCCTTAGAAGTTGTTTTCTTGATATTTATAGTCATTATCAAGTCATCTTCAACCTCTATAACAAGACTTTAAGCTGATTCTAAATCAAGTGGACATTCTCGATGCAGTTGATAGATAACCTCTTATAACTAGGCATTGATGAAGAAGCACTTCTAATTATCTCCAATGGGTAGAGAAGCTTGAGGGATTTTATATAGTAATCTATTAAACTTAGGAATTAAATATCACATGTGCACATGTGGTTCTTTTTTTAGTTGAGTTAATTAGGTAAGCAATATATGAGAATCTTTAGCAGATTTAAATATATTCTCAAATTGCTCACACATACTGGCCTAACTAACTATAGTGTAAGGATCCAAATGTTAAAACCATTCTACAACTAATTCATGTAAGGTCTTAATGAAGAGTTTGACTAAGACATCTTTATGCTCAATACCAATTACTCGATAGGCTACAAAGAAATTAGCTAAGTGCTTATATAGGCTTTGATTTCTATCACCTATGAACTTTTGAAAATTCTTTCTTAACCCCTTTAGCAAGTCATGGAGAGGAGGAGTCTAATTTAGAGGACCAATCGCTACCCCCAAGTGACAGGAAGTGGTAGTGTTATTCTTCTAGGAATAATAAATTGAAGGTTAGAGGGTTGAATTATTCATGAAGAATTATGTTGTAGCTGATTCACAAGAGGTTGTGCTTGTCTCAAAGGTGAAAGGATAGTACTTCTTATTCTAGATTAGATGAGAAATATAAAATTAAACCATTCTTACAATTCAAAAAAGTCATCATTTAGGCCTTGAGCTCTCCTTGCTCTGGTGAAATTTCAATTTACCAGATTCAAGTGCATACATTCTTCTAAATATTTACTCAAGTAATTTAGTTTATAGGCAAAGTGTTATGTGGTAGTTACCTAAAATTCAAAAGTTTAGAAAAAATAGAGCATATAAAAAATTCTTCTAGACATGCAATAACTGAAGAAAAGTGATGCATCTATTTTTAAAAAGTGGATTTAACTTTAGCAAGGACATGCTTTACTTAGATGTGTGTAAATTACTTTGCATTCAATGTTTTAAATGAGTGATTTGAAAAAAATTGAGATTTATGTAGAACTAAATGTCAAACTGAGCCTATCTCAACTTGTGTGAGCAATCTAACTTTAGTTCTAGGAGTTAAATTCATAGTTTCCCACGTGGAGTCACTATAAACTATTGGTTAGATATTTTTTAGGATGGAAAAAGTACATAGGCAATCATGGGATTAAATCCCCTTCATTTAATGATGAATCTCCCGTAGGTTGTATGTCTATTTGCTTCTAATTATTCACAGTTCTCAGTTATTCACAAATTATGTGTAAGTTTTCTTAGTTTTGGGGTATTACTTTAATCATAAAGTTCATGAACCATAACAAGATGATTGTGCAAAAATTAAGTAGTTATTCTAGAGAATTTGTAAATAAATTTTTGAAAATATAAAATGAAAAGACTAGTATATGTGAGAAGAAAGAAGTTGTACTTCACAATAAGTAGTTTTACAGAGCTTATTAAATCTGTACTAGTAATAAACATTAAAGAGATGATAATCCTTTTATAAAATTATTAAGAAAGATTATAATTCATACTCAGATTTAAAGATAACACAAAGTTTACCATTTTAATCTTCAAAAATTCACCAAATGATCCCCTTAAACATAAAGTTCCACAGAAATCAACTTCCTTCTTATTCACTTTGAACCAATTTCATACAAAAGAAAGACTCAAAAATCTAAACACAAAGTTTTAGATTACTTGAACTCTTTTGCTTCAGTTACAAATACTTTCTATAAATTCTCATCCTCGGACAAGCAGGCCTGCACTTATATTTATACAATTTTAGAAGTTAAAATCAAATAGGAGACAACTCCTTGAATTTACAAGTATTGTAATAAAAACTAGGAACCACTAAGATGTATCCTCCTACAAATTCTCCTCTATGGCATGTAACAACTGATGACATGTAACACTTGTCAGTTTTACTATTTGGACCAAAAACAATCTCTTTGCATGCAACACAAATCTTGCTTAAGTAATTTACTTTTACAAAATTACTTCTAGTAATGGCATTTAGCCAAGTTACTTGAGTCTTACATTTTATAAAGTAAAATACCTTGACAAGTAACTTCACTAAATTACTTTACTTAAATTAATTAATTATAACAAATTTTATTCAAACATATTACTTGAAGAAAATAGAGTAAAGAGGGAAGAAGAAAGAATAAGTTGTCAAGAAGAGGAGTAATAATAATCATTCCAAATTATGGACTTCAGATCCACACTTTTCTCTATATTTGATATGCTGAGACATCATGAACTATATTGTTGCACTGTCTGATTTGGCAAGTGATTGCCTTTCAATCTCATATCTCAACAATTCTCTTTCCAACTTCCTATCATAATCTTTCACCCATAAAGTCTTGGTTCAAGTCTCTTGATTTCCTTTTGACACTTGATTAACTCCTTTATAGATTTTTTTGTGAAAGGAATTTCAACCTTTTCAATTAATTACTTGAACTATTGATATAACTATTTAGATGTCTTTGGGGTTTTCTCAAACCAAATGTTAATGAGACATGATGAGACATCATGAACGATATTGTTGCATTGTTTGATTTGGCAAGTGATTGCCTTTCAATCTCATATCTCAACAATTATCTTTCCAACTTCCTATCATAAGCTTTCACCCATCAAGTCTTTGTTCAAGTCTCTTGATTTCCTTTTGACACTTGATTAACTCCTTTATAAATTTTTGTGTGAAAGGAAGTTCAACATTTTCAATTAATTACTTGAACTATTGATATAACTATTTAGATGTCTTTGGGGTTTTCTCAAACCAAATGTTAATGAGACCAAAGATGCAATCTTATAGATTCACTTTTTCATTACAAGCATCTTCTTATAAAGTTTTCATTTCTTCATAATTGTTCTAAGAATACACATGCAAAAATATAAGAGATGTTCCTCTTGTTTTGATTTCTTTATTGACCCTTTAGGAACAATTTGTTCTTCAATTAAAACTTTCTCACTCAAAGTGTTTATTCTTTGAATACTTTCATCCTAAAATTCAAAATTTCCATTCTCATTTTCTATTTCCTTCATCACTACCTTTATCTATGCTAATTTATTTTCAATATCATCATGAATACTTGGGACCTTGAGAAAGTGCTTATTATCAGTTTACAACATCTTCTCTATCCATTCATCAGTGGCTTTAGTTTTATCTTTAGTTTCCTCTACCTCAATTATTATTTGTTGACCAATCAAATCACCTAAAAGAACTAACTATTAAGAAGTGGATCTTACCACTTTGGTAATTATTTCACACAACTTTACAATTTATTCCTTCAACTTGGATTTATCATCTTTATCTTCATCAAGCTTCTAGAATAGAGTATTGATCAAGGTTTGAGTATCTTGCTTCAAACCTTCTATGGTAATTTCTCTAAGGGATATTTTAGTGACTATTAAGTCTTATTCAGTAGCTTTATTTTTACTTTTACCCTAAGGAGGAATAGATATCTTATCAAAATTCTACGTTGAAGATTCAATGATTAGCTTGGAATTTATTTTAGTGCCCTTGGGCTTCTTTCCTTTTTTATCAAGACTGTTTAATAGCTACAAATTAATCTCCTCCAAATTTATCTCTTTTCTAGTTTTAAGAACTATCTGCAATGCTAACCAAGATGAGAACTCTATACTTTTTGGAGTAAATTAATGTACAACCACTTTCTACTTGTTATTTCTCACTACTAAATCCTAGGAAGGAACTTCTTGTGCATCTAAAACATCTTATACTATAATAAGAACTGATTGCTCATCTTTTTCTCTCTCTAGCTCTCTCTCAGCTTTTTTCTCTTTCTCTTTCACTACTTCCTTCTCCCTCTCCACTTATTTATCCCTCTCCACTTATTTTGTTGCCTCTACTTCTATTTTTTTTTAAGGTTCAATCGTTTCCTCTTTTTTTTCTTATGATATCTCCTAAGATGTGGTCACTTTTTCAATAGTTACCTATTTTGGATCCTTCTGAGTGTTTGGATGATCATATGAAGGGGATGGAGGTGGAGAAGTGGGTGGAGAAAATGGAAGAGGATGATGAAGAGGGACATCAATCTTGTTCTGGATGGGCTTCTTGGGAGTTTTAATGATATGAGATTTTGGAGGTGGCATGAGTATTGATGGATCAGTGGTAGGTACAGTAGGAGTAAGAAAGATGGGTGTGAAAGTATCTATGAAAGTGACCAAAGGGGGTATGGTGATAGCTAGATAAGTTGGTTATTTATCTTTCACTAAAAAGTAAGTGTCATCAACATTTTCCTTAAACTTCAATTTCTTATGCACTTAACTACTTTCTCCTTAAACTATCTTCCTCTTCTAACTTATTCTAGAAGTTTCAGTCATCAATTCCTTCATTCAATATCCCTAGTTAAGGAGACATGTGGAAGTCATCGCAAGGACCATAGAATTTCTATATGTAATAGTTTTAACTTGATCTTTTCCAAAAATAATCTCTATAAGTGGGACATTATCCCCTCCTACTGCATGTTAGGCATCACTAGTTATAATTCCATCATCTTCCATGTTTTTTGGAATTGTTGCTAAATCAAAAGTATAAGTTTTTTCAATAGTCAATCTATTATTATCTCTTATTCTTACATTAAACTCATCCCTACATTTAGTCCAAAAGTATTCAAGTATATGAATATGCATATACTCAAGAGAAATTGTATTCTAAGCTACACCTCTAAAATCAAAATTTGCTTTGGCTTCAAAATGGGTCTGATTGTAGGTATGGTACATCTCATTTTGCATGTTCTTTGCTTTGTAAATTTTAGAACAATGATAATGAACAATAATAATAGGAAAAATAACCACAAGATGGTGAATCTTTGACTATAAATCATGCAACTCAACTAGTTGCCTACACAACTCCATAAGAATCCATTTGTCACTGAGATACCTTAGTAATTTGATTGGTGTGCCCAAGAAACCACCAAATCTAATGTATATGAATTTGAGAAACTGAATGAAAATGTATCTAAATTAGTAAATTTCTTCCCATGATGCATTATATACTCTCTTGTGTTTCATAGCCACATTTAACTTGCAAATGATTTTGTAAAAGAACCCATAAAATTCTCCACTTGATGTTGCTACATATACTAAGTATGAAGTCATTTTGAAGTCAAAAGTTGCCAACACCTAAATCAACTAGTGGCAATGTTATCACTTATCAATATTGACCATTCAATCATTGCAGATCTCCTATTGACATTAATGGCTCTAATGTATGCATACATCTAGGTTGAAAATAACTTGGCATTATTTTCTCCATTTATTATACATAGTAATTATGTGTTGTCATTAACTTATTGAATGAAGTGAGACCTTACTATCTACTTTGGGAACCTTAAGGACTACATAACTTTTCCTAGATAGTTAGTGTGCATTACTTTAATACATTTTGAAGTCTATCTTACCTAAAGACTCTTGGATTTCTCTATTGATAAATCTATAACTTTAGACTTTGTTAGAATCTTTAAATAGTAGTAAAAGTATTGAATATCAAGCCTAATTACCCCATTGCCTGAAGTGTCCTTCATTATTCTAGTGAGAGAGTCATATTATGTGGCACATTCTAGGATAAAGACATGTAGTTATGCAAAACTTGGGAAAGTTGTATCTTGTAGGATTCTACTATTAGTTATTGCTTGCATGAGTGGAGTCTTAATCATAGATGTGGATCTCTCTAATAACTTAGTTATAGACACATGCCCCATATCCATGTCACTAATTTTAAGTACATTGGATACAACATTGGACTCAATGGGGTATCCTTTGTATTCATACTTCATCTTTGGTTCTTGAGAGTTTGCAACTTTCTTTTCTTTTTCCCTACTCTTCCTACTTAGCCTAGGGATTTCTTCAAGTGATAACTTAGGGACTTATTCAATTAAATTTGTTGTTTCTTGTACTTCTACTCCAGCTATTTCTTCCTTTGATCCTAACATTTGTTATGATTAACTATAGAAAAACTTGAAAAGTGTTCTAGAACACTTAGTAACTTCTCATGCTAGTCTATAAAAGGTTGAAGAAATGAGTTAATTTGTCTTAAACAATACCCCTAAGTAAGATTTATATTTCAAGCAATAGATATCCTTGAAAACTCCAAGTAGCTCATAGTAAGTAATAATTTATCATAACTCTGGGTTGGTCTAGAAAATTCACAAGTCTTAATTATTCAAGAATCTATGCAAGTAACAAATAATAGGCATGGACAACTTTAGGTTTCGCTTAGATTATAACTTCATATTTATATTATCAAATTACTTTGGTTAGAGACTTTGAGTAAGTAGTAAGTTATAAGGAGTCTAGGTCTCTCTTGGGTAGTTCATCAAGTTTTTTGAGGCTTATGACTTCAAGTTTTTCAGACAAGTAACTCAGGTTTGGGATTCTAGGTAAGTAACAAGTCATGGAAAACCTGGGTTTCTCAGCTAGGATTTTCTTATAGAAGGGTTTGATCTTTTTAGGATTTTTTGTGATTTTCTCATGATAAGTGCTTATGAAGGTTTTGACAAGGTTTCAAACAAAACTTAAGCATGTATAAATAATAATCAAATACAAGAAAAATAAAAATAGATAGCAATACCTTCATGATGGTAAAATAAAACCTACCTAAGAAAATGAGATAAAATGTCCAAAAATGGAGACATGAAAACGAAAGGGAGAGGATCTAAATACCTCGAATGCAAATGGGTCATGAAGGAATTGATCCAAAAATTGCTCTAGAAGCTTAAATAGTGTTGCTCAAGGTTTGTAAGGGTAGCATCTTGGTCAAATAACTTAAATGTCAGGTGGGAAATGAGGTGGAGTTTTTCAATATTTATGTTATCTGATGCATTAATGATAAGTAGGAGACACGTGTGAGGGAGCCATGTAATTCTTTAGCCTTTAGTCAGGTTTCTTGGACTAATTTACTTATTTTGGATTTTGAAGTGAAGTAACCTCATAACTCCGATTTGGTCTAGGCTTGAGAGTACTTTGAACTTGTGGACCCTTATTTATTTTACTTGTAGATTTGAGTAAGTGAAGTTACTTCGAAAACCCAATTTACTTTATTTAGTGTTTTGTGGCTTTATAGACCTAATTTACTTGGCTTCTAATGAGAAGTAAAGTTATTTGATAATTTTGGTTTAATATGGATGTTATAACTCAGGTTTGTGATGACAGCTTCTTATTCACTTGATAAGGAAAGTAACTCAAAGAACTTGAGTTAGCTTGGAAGTGAGCTCAAACCCTTAGCTTTTTTATCTTCTTGGAAAGATGAGTAAATGGGTTTTTTAGTGATGACTTTGAGTAGAAAATTTTAACCTTATAAAGTAGTTTTAATCAATTAGAAAAGAAAACAAGCACAATAAAAGATATAAAAGACTAAGTCTTATTTAGAGGACTAGTTTCAACAAGAATAACTGACTCACAAAAGACAAAAGGCAAAAATTTAATAGGGATATCCCAAAATTCTATGTGCAAAATTTTGGGTGACACCATAACCCTCAAAGCTAATTACCATAATAATGATTACACTGATAGTGATAATTATTCTAGTTACTATATGGCATGTGATTACATTACTAATGATACTAGTGATATATCTAACTCCTTAGATTCATGGTCCACTAGATTTTCAGCTCTTGATCATGAAGATAAGTTGGCAACTTATTACAGTCATTTAGATGGGATTACCAGTTAACCTTTCTTGCCTATATCATGTGCTTCAATGGAATAATATATTGTATATGGATTATTTGTTTATTTTTTATATTTGTTGTGTATCTCTAGTCATATCTTTCTCTCTTACATCATGTATAGATTTTGCGTTCATCACACTTCCTTCTATATTTTCATCGTTATCCTCTCCCCAATTGTTTGTTACATCTAGATTCTTCTATTTTGTTGAATTATGAAGTTACCTTATTGTTTCATCTTTTGATTTTAAATATTATTCTTCTATCCCCTTGATTAATGTTGATTATATTGTTTCTTTGGCCCTTAAATTTTATTTTATTTTCCCATTCCAAAAGCCCACATAGCCTTTCCAATGATGATAACACATAAATGTTGTAGCCTTCCACCCTAGTGCACCATGAGTTTTGAGATAATTTTTAGGTTATTAGAGATCCTCCTTTTCTTCCTTCTTATTGCTTTCAACCCTTCACATGTGTCTTGCCTAATTGATCTTAGTATTTTTACTTTCTCTTGCTTTCACCTCTTAGATAGTTTCTTGATTACTTTACTTTTGCATCTTTTGACTTGTTTATTGTTTGATTTATTTCTTGTAAAAATGATAAAATTAACAAATAATATTTTATTTTGCTTTATTCTTGTTTGCTAAATACTTACATTATTACATATTGTGCTTATTTACCTATTTATAAAGGCTTTATATATAAATTTTATATTAATGTGTTCCTCATGGTATTCTTTGTATTAGATGTAAGATATACATATTATATATGATTACAGACTTACAATTAATTCACAACTTCATCGTGCCTAGACCTGGGGGCATGCTTATATTAGGGGCATTTTTCAGTGTTATTTAGGTTATATCTTTCCTATTTTCCATTATCATATTGAGATTTATAGTTGCTTATACATATATTACTCTAGCATATGTATTGTGATCCTTCAAAATGTTATTACATTGCATGTCATATTTTTTGCCTTATGATTGTTCAAATTACTTACATGTGTGTGCTTGTGCTTGTATGTGCTTGTGTGTATTTATTCATGTGTCTTGTCTTGTGTTATCTATAGTAGATCCTCTATTTTTCAAGTGTATCTCACTTATGTGTGATTGATTTCCCTTTTTTTTATTGCTTTGTTTGATTTATGGTTTCACTTTCTCTATGTGGTTACATGAGTGTGCATCTTTACATTGTCTGAATATAGTATGTGATACTATATGTTTGGTGCCATGATTTATATCATCTATTATATTACTTATGGTATTTTATACTTGGTGCTTATGTTCATATGGTTTCAACACTACATCTATTAGGGCATTATATTATTTTTCTTTATGACTATATATTGTCCTTAATGAGGTATATTGTTATGTTGGGGTGTATCACTTGTCCCTCCTTGCTTGTTATATTGGGGCATATCACTTGCCCCTCCATTTTCATTTCATTAATTATATTTATACATATTTAGTAAATTAGTATGAGGTTATCAATTAGCTTTGATGATCACATATTTCTATGAAATACATGTGTTTATAAATATTATTTCACTACTATTATAGATTTTGTTCTTATCTAGGTTACCCATGGTGCATTTAGTCATTTTATTTTGAGATGAGTTATATGAAAGAACATTCATCAACTTAAAAAGAGGCATATAGTTCATTTATTCTTTATTTTATTACAAATTTTAAGTGGTCATAAAATGTCAAGTGGTTACAAAGTTATGGTAAATGGTTACAAATGGGATTCATATGTTTGTTTCTTTAACTAGGAAGCAAAGTTTTCCACATGGCATGGATCAATAGTATCCAATTTTTATGTTTCTTATAGTTACCTACCTAGGATTTCTCAGGGTGGTTGGAATCCACCTCTACATAGAGGCTTTCCTAGGCTTACCTTAACTATATCACCCCATCACATAGACCAGGATACTAAATCTCAAGAGGATGGTGATCAATATAATTTCAATTCTATTTGGGACATTGCCACTAAAGGGAAAGATCTTCTAGGTCCTAGTTGGGATGATCCACCTGATCAATGTCCCTCTTCTATCAGAATATTTACTATTGTTACTTAAATAATCTTTTTTTTTAATTCTTTAGAGCTTTCCTAGGCTTGGCCTAGTGGTTTATGTTCTTGTTGTTCTTATTCCTAGGTTGGGCCTAGTTTGTCACAACATAGTTTCAGTTCTATTTAGGACATTGTCACTAAAGGAAAGGATCTTCACAAGTCCTATTTGGGATGATATACCTAATCAAGATCCATAGTATACTATAATATTTACTATTGTTACTTAAATACTCTCTTTTTTTAATGTTTTAGATCTTTCCTGGGCTTGGCCTAGTGGTTTATGTTCTTGTTGTTTTTATTACTAGGTTGGGCCTAGTGTGTTGTGCTCTCATACCACCTATTTTTTTCATCAAGATGTTTATAAATGTTGATATATTTATATTAATAATATAATATCTATTTCATCAAAAAAATTAAGGCCCACGATAATTTTAATTATTTTTAGACATGACAACATGGTTTGCATACCACCAAGTGTTTTTTTTTAAATTGATCACTTTTTAGTATTTCATTTGTTTCATGTAGATAAATTTTATCAATTTATAAAGACATTGATCTACTTATAAAAATTCATGTTTATTTTTTGGTACATTCAAGATGTTGACATTGTAGAATTTATATATCCTTAATATCGATCAATACATTCATGCATATAACAAGTAGTTAGGGTTTTTTGTTTTATAGGTTGTTGGAGTTGGATTCTGATAGAAGGTAATCTCTCTCCTTTTAAATTTTAGATAATTTTCACATTAAAAGCTAACTTTGAGCATAAATTATAGTTAACCAGAATCCTGTAACTAAAATAATATCCAAAATTAATTTTGTAAACTTTAATAAATAGGCATATACATACATAAAATGGGACATTACATAGACACCTAATTTTGGTAAAAATCAATTAGTTTTTACATTTTTATCATGTTTTTAAACATTTATATCATTATCTTACATTACAATATTATTTTTACACTTTAAATTTACAATAAACTCAGCATAGTTTTCCTTATCATCATTTTATCATGAACACATTCAGATTTGTCATTTGCTTACCTTCAAATGCTCAACTCACTCTTGTAGACTTATTTATCTATGTTTCATGAGACTTTTTTTCCATTAACTAGATTAAAAGAATTTTTATAATGGTTTAACCATTGTTGTGTTGTATAATTATGGTCATGTCAGTTGTACATCATTTTTTCCATCTTGTATTGCTTCTTGATGCCTTGATTGTCAACTTTCACACTTTTTTATGGTAAACTTCCACATGAATGTTTCCCTATTTTAATTAAAAGGATCCTATATATATAAATTTATCCTAAGGCATTTCAAAAGTGATCACACATTATCAAGAGAAATATCTACCACATACTTATGTTTTCACTCTTTTCCCTTATTCCATTCTCTATCTATTAAAGGCTTGTTACAACATACTTTTACCAAAACAAGGATTGTATTAGTGTAAGAGCATATAGTTATATTTTTTAAACCAACATCTCATAGGGCTACGGATGGGAACTAGACATACATGTAGTTTCATTGTTAACATGATTGAGCCCTAAGTGCCAAACTGTACACTTATTATAATGACAAGATGAGGGTTGAATAAGGCAACCCCCTCAACCAAAACACTATTTTTTAGGTCTTTTTAGTGTGTAATTGAACTCAAGTGAAGGATAAATAATTATGACATATGTGTGCATATATTCCCACATCATAATTATATTTTTAGATATTAGTTTATAATATAGAACTTCAAAAAGTTTCAAGCTATTGAGATCTACATAACCTTTTTTGTAATAAATTCACTACTTTTGGAATAATTATTGTTATCATGTCATATGATTCTAATCCTATCACTATTCTATTATAAAATTTTAGCCACTACCTCATATCATGGTCTACTTTATATATTATCTTTTGTATTACTTTAGTTTCTTCTTTCCTACACTTTTAGTCTCTTTCATAGCTTAGGTAAGTTAGAAATCAAGTATGCATGTCTATCTCTCACTTTCAATTATTAATTACTCAATGTACCTTCATTATCCTCCCCTAAATTAATAAATTAAGTCTTTATTTACTAATTTTTTTAATTTATATGAGATTTAATTTTCCCCTCCCCTTGTATATGGTGTTGTAGTACTTTCAACATGTTCACATTATACATAAAATACTAACCTACAATGTCCCTTAAAACTCATTGTGCTTTACAAATATGTATGTGTTGTCAAAAATCTAAAGTTTGTGTAGGATTTTGGAATGAAAAACAATAATCAAAGTTAAGAGATCAATAAACAATGAAATCAGCATAAACCAATAGGATAAAATAATAACATAGGAAATAAAAACATATGAAAGAAGATGGTAACTTCAAAAATCTAGATATAAGAAACGAGGAGCAAAAACAACCCAAGAGAGAAAAGTAATGGAAGAGAAGGCTAGAAGGAAGTGTAATGAACCCAAAATCCATACATGATTCAAGAGAGAAAGAAAACACATGATATATTCAATAAATAGATAAAATTAATAAAATAATAAGTTATGTATAATAGATTATTATATTGAAGTGCATGAGATCAGAAATCAATGTTAAGTAATGATCCCATATAAACTACCAAACATTTCATAATAAGATACCAAATTATATTCAACGTAAAAATATAAAATTAATGTGGGCCATGAATCTAAGGATTCAAATGTGTCACTAGTGTCATCAAAAATATAAATATGAATGGTATATTACTTAAAATCGCCATCACTAGTAGTGTAATCATTATCAATATGATTATCTATGATAGTTGTTTTATCTTATCATAAATAAATGTTATTCTTAGATTGTATAGATGAACCCTTATTAGGTTATTTATTTTGAATAAATTAATTAGGTTTGGATAATATTATTTTAGTACATGGATAAGTAGGTACTTGAACTCTAGGTGTTTTCACTTGAAGTTGTATGGTTTGTTGTTTTGTTAGACATTTAGGTAGTGTCTCACGTTGATGTTGAATGGGTGACTAATAAGGATTGCCTTAAATACTAATCAGTTTTTAATCATGCAAAAAATTTATGAATTTATGTAATTTGGCTCGGATTTCTCTCATTTGATTAAGCCAATGGCATCTTAGTAATACATTGTATATTTTGTAATCTAATAATCCATGAAACCACACTAGAATAGTATTAAGACCTATGGTAACATGTAATGTGATACCCTAGAGAGGTATCCAAGTAATATCATAATATAATTTAATAAAAATGGTTTTACCATCTAAATTCTCTTGATTATATACATGACTAATAAATAACTTCATTATTACACACATGTTTAAACTTGAGTCATTATTTACCATAATGCATTTTGTCAACTTTGAATGTAAACTATGAAATAGCATGTGTATAATTGTCCATTGATAAAAATATTTTTTTTATCTCATGGTTATGAAAATTAGTATAAATAATTTATTTACAATCATTTATGAACACACCTATGAAACCTTTTATCACTCAGAAGTGCAACCTTGCAAGAATGTGTGCTTATTCTCACTCATGTTGACATAATGTAAACTCTCCAAAGTATGGGTGACCTTATATTGGAGAGAATATAAAAACTAAGGGATATTTCCTTTTATTAAACTCGCCTACTTCTCTCTAAACTCTCTAATTTAGTGATTTCTTGACTAGGAAAAGGGTAGATTGAGCGATACTCAAGCTGAAATTGGATATGAAAACTGAAAATTTGGGGTGATGAACCAATATTAAATTGAATTATGCCTATACTTTATGTAATTTGAAATATAAATAAATTCCATTCATTCACTTTATCTTCATACAATGGCTCTTACATCAATATTTCATACAAAGGTCTTGACAAACACTCACACTAGCTTGGAAGGAATGAACATTGGTTGAATTCACTTCTAGATTAGGTAGAAATCAGACTTAGATAATTGATATGACCTGAAAGAGTTCTGATTTTTTACATAAAGGTGAAATATATAGATAAAAACATATAAAAATTAGTCATTCATTAAGTTACATCAATGAACATGAGGCACACACTTCATGAACACCTTAAAAATGGAGTAAAAATTAACTTCTTATTGATTCAAAGGTAATGTAGTAAAAAAATTTGGCAAATTTTATATATATATAGAAGCATAATATGATCCTTTTCTCTCAAAAATTATCATACATATATAAAATAAAGGAAGGAGAGAGGATATAAAGCAGCCCCAAAATAGGGATGAGTTATCATGTCTTGTCATCCTTAACTCTTCCTTCAACTCCACTACCAACTCAACCACCAAAATCCAAATTCCTTTGTAGAACATCTAAATTTTAAAAATTATTTTATTTTAATATGGCATAAGAGTGAGATATCAACATGTTTGAATGTTTTTAAAAATTCAAAGGTTCTCATACATGCTTTGATGGTCTTCAATCTTAAATAGATCTTGATCATCTTCACTTAACTCATTTTGATATTCACTTAACTCACTCTGAATAGCTTATTTAATCTCCTTAAGACCCTTCACATATCTAGTGAGTGACTTCAATTATCTTACTTGTATCTTGGATTTTGACTTTAGCTCTCTTCCTTGTATTATTTGTGCATATTTCTCTCTCAACCTCCTCAACTAGTGTCAAGGTGGCATATTAAGAGAGATATTACATGTTGTTTGTTGAAGGATTATCCTCCATGAAAATATGCATGATTTATTTGATCAAGTCTTTAATTAAACCCCTCCATTCTTTCATGTTTCATCCCTACCTTTCTAGGGTTGATTGAAGGCTTCTTAAATCATCTTAAAGTTTGACATAACCTTTTCTAGAATTATCTCTAATGGGGCGTAAAAGGAGAGAGAGAAAGAGAGAGAGAGAGAGAGAGAGAGAGAGAGAGAGAGATTTCATGTTTAATTTTTTTTCTCTTCATTAAATATGCTTTTTGATATTACATTTTATGGTGAATAATTACAACTCTCCATACTAGTTTTTCTTGGATATGTTCGTCTTCTCCATTTTGGTAAGCTTATTGAATGCATAATGAGAACCTAGAACTTGATGAATTAAAATTATTTGAATATATAATAATTATAAATAGTATTTAAATTTCATCACTATGGTATCATATACCTTCAAACAAATTTTTCGCTATAAACTCCATATACAACTTCAAAAAATGCTCTTTTGTGTTCTTTAGGCCTCAAGAAATCCTTATTTGGATTTGGGGATCTAAAATTATTAATAAGACTAAAAAAATAATCCTAATATTAAAATTATATTGTTATAAATGGTTCATACCTTTAAAAAATTTTAAATCACAAAAAATATTAACCAAACTCTCAAACAAAAATTCACAAAAAAGTGCATGCTTGTTGTCTGCAAGGTTCCCTAAAGATGTTTTTGTTTAATTTGAGTCTATTTTTAATTCATTTTAATTATATAATAATTTATTAATACTTATAAATTAATTATACACCCTATAAAATCATTTTATTCCCTTTTAAGGATCTGAAACACTCATTTCTAAGTCCATGTATGAGCAAATTAGTCAAAAACCCTAATTTCCTTCATAGTGCAAACCTATGTTTTGAAATTTTATATATAATAAGGTAAATTTAAGACATTAAATCACTTTTAAACATTTATTTACATAAAAAAATACCTCCATAACAAATTTAAAAATATTTCATTTAGTAAAACTCAAACTATGCACTTTTTAGTGTTTCCTAGCTTGCATAACCTTATTTTTGAATGCCTATAGGTCTGAGATTTGGAATTTACTTGATTTTTATGAGGCATAAACACCTAATTATTTTTTATTTATAAACCATAATATCCATTCTAACCATTCAAACCATTATATTTATTCAAATAATCTCTTAAAGCTCTCAAAAAATGTTTTTTCTGACTGCCTCTCTTGCATGCTTGAAAACTTCAATCCTATACCTTTACCTTTATCCATTATTTTCATTGAAATTTTGATTAATTAATGTGTATTAAGGTTATTTATTATTCATAATATCTCACTCAAATTTTAAATTTTAACAAATACCTCAAAAATACAATTGAATCTCCTAAGACTGAGTTATTAGGGTTTAAGGGTTTTAGAGAACCTTTCCTTCTTAATTCTTGTTCATAAAGTTAAGTCCCTATAAACTATAACCAATTCATGAATTATTAATTTTATAGGATCCCATATATTACCTTAATATAATTTAAACGAATTCTTCTTATCCTTCATGGATCAAACATCTAAAATTTACCCTTACTAGTTTAAAACTAGCTAATTAGAGGAATAGAAAAAACTTCTACCAAAATTTGGACCTATGAGTTGTTCTTGATCATGGTTTTAGCTTGATGAAGGTTTTAGGATGTTTTTTATATCTTATTTAATCTTCACTACATGAATTTATTCTTCATTAAAACCTGTACTTAAGCAACCTTATCCAATGGTGGCAAAATTTGTCAACATTCTTAGCGACCCTGTTGGGATGTTTACCTACTAAACACTCAAGACTAGTAGCCTTAACCATTGGGCTATGGAGTCATGAAAAAATAAAAAAATCCAAAACTAAAAATTCCATCAAATAATAACAATAATTTTGCATAATAACTTTAGTGAATTGAAAATTAAAATAACTAACAATTGAAAATATGTAAAATAGCACTTAGAGGAAAGTGAAAACTAAAACTACTATGTACAAAGAAGAACCTATCTTCAGAAACAATGCTTAAGATAAATCACATTGATTAGGATTTGTATCTCTTTACCATCCATCTTAGCTATTTGTAAATCATTGTGATACTTTGATCTTCAGATCATGTAAGGACCACTCCAAAGTGAATCAAATTTTATGTGTCTTCCTAGTTTAACCCTATCCTCATCCCATTTGAGAACTAAGTCACCTTCCTTTAATCTCCTTGAATATGCTCTTATATCATATGATTTTGTTTAACTATGATTTATGCACTTCCATATCTAAAATTGAGTGATTTCTCATTTCCTCTAACTTTATAAGTTCATTATATCTCACTTCCATAGGCTCACTCTCCAATAATTCCAATTGATGCATTAGCTCCAAAGCAGGGACCTTAATTGAGATTGGCAATCTAGATTCTCTCCCATATAATACCTTGTATGGTGAATTGTAAATAAACCTTTTTAATTTAATCTTATCATCCCATAAATTTTAATTTAACTTAAAATTCCACTTCCTTTGATTATCTTCAATGGTTCTCCTGATGATCTTAAACAAGTTTTTGTTAGTAGACTCAACAAGGTCATTACCTTGTGGATAATAATTGGAAGAAGTGATAAGATACACACCATTTTTGATAACCCATTAACTAATTTTATCCCCTAAAAATTCCACATCATTATTTGAAATTATAGTAGAAGGAACACCAAACCTTGTGAACAAACCTTCATAGAAGTCCAAGACACTAGATTCATTTGTGTCCTTCAAAGCCACTACTTATGTCCATCTAGTAAAGTGATATGTGGTTGTAAGAATCAACTTGTGGCCCAATATATAATGTGTATTAATGAGACCAATAAATTCCAAATTCCATTGGATAAAGGGTTGATCTACTAAAATAAGTTGAATAGGTAAGGCAACATGTTTTTCATTTCTTACAAACAATGTACACTTTTTGCACTTCCTTACCAAAACATGACAATATTTGAAAACGTTTGGCCAATAATATCTACCCCTCATGATCTTGAGGGTTGTTGACCTTTCTTAAAATTGGCCTCCACCTTGTCCATCATAAAATTCTTCAAGTAATCTTTTAACTTGGCTTGGCTCTATGCATCTCAACAACATACCATTAATATCCTTTTTGAATAACACACCATCAACATGTAAAAAAGGAATATATTTCAGTCTAAAGTACCTTCTCTTTGAACCACTTAAATTTTGAGGATACATACCACTTTAAAGGTACCATTTACGTCTAATTAGCTTGTCTAAAGCAAGTCTTGAGCTAAATGCTCACACAACCATTTACCTCTAATTAGCTTGGTTACCTTTACTTCCATGTCATATTCCATGACCCTTGTTATACACCCTGCTCTCTTTTCACTTATGTCCTTGTTGAATGGGAATTCTTTGATGCTAGGATGGGAAACCATCACATGGATCTTATTGTTAGATAGTGTAGACATCCAATTGCTAACACCATTTGTCTTGAAATTATCAATCTCACTCGAATTGCACTTAAATGACCAAATTAGGCCAAAATCACTAAAACATGTTAAATGGTCTGAACTTGTTAATCTCACTCAAATTGCTTCTTGAATAGGTTACATAGTGACCATCGATGGTTAGGGCCAACAGCCCATGGTTGGGTTGCATGGGAAATACATTTATAAATCTTTATTTTTAAGATTTTATTCAAGTTTTTGATAACAAATTAGATTTCTTAAATCTTTGGTCTAAACCAAAACATGATCTGGAAGGTGTCTTTTAGAGTTTTTGTTCTATCTTATTGTTAGATAGTGTAGACATCCAATTGCTAACACCATTTGTCTTGAAATTATCAATCTTACTTGAATTGCACTTAAATGACCAAATTATGCCAAAATCACTAAAACATTTTAAATGGTCAGAACTTGTCAATCTTACTCAAATTGCTTCTTGAATAGGTTACATACTGACCATCGATGGTTAGGGCCAACAGCCCATGGTTGGGTTTCATGGGAAATACATTTATAAATCTTCATTTTTAAGATTTTAATCAAGTTTTTGATAACAAATAAGATTTCTTAAATCTCTGGTCTAAACCAAAACATGATCTAGAAGGTGTCTTTTAGAGTTTTTGTTATATCTTAGGTTAATCAAAGTTTTTGTGGAAATTTCTTACTTGACCTAAACATTTTAGTTTTTTTTCAAGGTTATATGTACTAATCTAAAACTTTAAGTCTCTATTCCAATTTTATTTCATGATTTAGAAGATTTTCCTTTGAGATATTTTTTGTTCTAATAGTTAACAAGTGCCTATTGACAAGAATGTTTATGCCTTTAGGTCGACCAGTAATCACCAATGGTCAGGTTTTGACTAGCCATAGTTGGTAAAACATTAACCACCGATGATAAATAATAATAGCTAATGGTCAGAGGTGACCATCAATGATCATTGTGTTTTATAAAAAATAAACCCAAGAGCACTTAAACTAAAGTTACTTGTCTCATTTTCAAAAGTGCTTCAAATCTAAACAACATTCTAACAATTTTATGCAAGATTAATAAGGAAGGAGATCAATTTAGGCCTTATTGAGTCTTTTTAAACCTATTTTAGATGCTTAAAAAGAATTAATACTTTATATTGTTGCTTAAAGGAAAATTTAGGGTGTTTACTTGAATCATTTTATAGTTGTTCTTTCAAATCTTTGTAACTTAAGGCCAAGGGGCCAAAGAACACCACCAAATATTTCATTATAGTTCTTTAAAATTTAACTCAATTCAAAGTTTTAATTTTATACAAGTTATTTATCATTTTCTTAGTTAGATGTGTTTGTGAAAAAAGTAAGTTGTGTGTATATGCTCTCCCCCCATCCCCTATGGGGAACTTGTGAGATCAAAAGTGCCATCTTCATTGCAAAATTGTGTCTTAATCCAAAGGCATAAAAAGGATGTTGTTAAGGTGATCCCCAAGACCCACATGACTTGGGTGATCTAGAAACAACCATAAATCATTTTTACTTAGTTTTTATTTCATGCATTTTGGCTTATGAGGGGGACTTCATTACCTCCCATAAGTTATATAGGGAAGCTTTGACCTGGGAATTCATCTCCCAACATCATCTTTAACCCCTCTCTATGGGTGGTATATAAATGGGGATCCCCTCATTAGGATGGTGGTTTTAATGGTTAAACCATCTCCATTAGTAGAGGTTAATATTAAGATGTATGATCATATTGGACATCGCACTACACTAAGAAAGTGATGGATGTAGTAATTGTGAAAAGGACTAGACCTTTTCACAACAAGCCATTTGATGCAGGCCCAATTGATGTGTTTCTTCTCTTGTGTACTACCATGAAAGTTGGTACATATGGGATCCATCTAGAACCATGTAAAACTTGTTAGTTTTAGTTAACCCCACTTTGCCACACCTTGTCAATTTAGGCCTTATGATGATTACTTAGTTGTATTTGTCTAATTTAGTTTTATATTACTTGGTGTTGATTTGAGTCAAAACTTGCTTATAAACCAAATGTCAAAACCAAACACATTATCCATAAATTTCTTGAACAAAGAGATATTATGTTGTCCAAGTGAAAATCATCTTTTTCCTTGTTCAAAATTGTCATCTAAAACATTGTGTCATATCTTCTAATTGGCATAGTTATGTTGCCCATTTAAGTCTAGATCATTTGCCAAATTTTATTAAGTCCTTCATTGATAATTTAAATTCAAAATTGTAATTTTCTAAGTTCATAAGGTTGTTGTGTTAAATTGGATTCACCATTTGCAATTAACTTGAGGGAATTTGGGTTCAATTTCTAATTTGGATTAAAGTTCATTTGTAGACTCATTATCACATTGTCATCATTGGTGGAATCAAGTCATCTTGCATATCACTCACACTTTGAGTCCTAGAATATATTTTATACTACCATTCAAAGTACCATGTGGCAATGTCGTGTTGCCCATTTGGTTCTAACTTTATACTTAGGAATTCTCACATGTTTTCACATCTTGATTTTCTTCATTTGCATTATTTCCTTAATTCGAAGGGATTTCTTCTAGTTTTATAGTAGAAACTCATTGAAGTTGGACTAGATTTTATGATATTGATGTATCACAAAAATATAGGCTTTGGTGTACTAGTTTTCACCTTGGATTTTTGATTTATCATACCCTCTTCCAATTTATATGATTTTAACCATACCCAAGGTTGATTAAATTCATGAACATCATTCTTATAATTATGTGTAGTTCCAAGCCACCCTTATTTTATAGTCTCTTTGGTACCATAGTAATTTGTTTGGAAGAAAGATCAAAATCCATACCTTGTTTAAAATGTTTGCAAAACATAGTCTAAATCTTGGAAAACATAGAGAATAAATGTTTCTATACATAACTCAAGGGTACACTTATAGTAGGGCCTTTTGTGGCCTTAGTTTCAAGGTTTAATATTTTTATGGTAGGCATGAACATTCCATCTTGTTTGAGGATGTCACCCTTTTTGAGACTATTTTTTGAAAACCAATCCGGTCCATGCCAATTTTTGTACATCATCCTCATCCTACCCCTTTGATTTGTACATCGTACTCAAAAGTTACTATTTTGGGATATCCTCCTTTGATTTGTGCATCATGCTTGAAAGTTACCATTCCAAGTTAACCCCCTTTGGCTTGTGTGAGTGATCAAGATTCATAATATGTGAAGGTTACCATTTTAGGCCATTATCCTTTAGCTTGTGTGAGTATTGAATCCCCACAATGTGTGAATATTACCATTATGGGGCTTCCTCCTTTGGTTTGTTTGAACAACCGAACTATGTAGCATCTAGTTATTACCATTCTAGGCCCATCGCCTATGTTTATTGAGCCTATTATTGAAGAACATCCATTTGATGAACATGATGTTGTTGATCCCTTCTTCAATAGTCTAATTTTTGGAGACACATTATTGAACCACAAACCATTGTTCTTGCTAAACCAATTATTCCCCACTTTAGAAATTATGTGTCGATCTTTTAGCCAAAATAAAGTGAACTATTACCTCTTCAAAAGCCATCTTATGATGAACATAATGTGTTCAAAGTTGATATTTTGAAACCAATTGTGAACCAAAACCACAATGTTATTATTGAAACACGCATTTGTGATGATTCAACCTATGATTAGTTACCTATTCATGTTTTACCTATTTTTAAAGAGCCTCATCTCCTTAATAAGATAATCTCTATAGAGGTATCTCTTGATCTTTTCCCACTCGTTAAGGATTCTTCTTTTGATAGACAAGATTTTGTCGAGTCATCCTTCAGTAATACCCTCTCCTTCAGGGGTTTCACTTAGATGAGCTAGTCTATGTTGAACCCTCCCTAGATGAATCACCTTTTATTGATCCCATTATTCCATCATAGGCCATTACTTGTTTGATACCAAGAAATCAATAAAACATTATAGAATTAGCCACATTGAATGAAGAAACAACATTAGAGTCAGGTTCCAATTTTGAATTGAGATTAGATTTAGCATTAGAATCAACATCACTATCAAAATAATATCAGATTTAGAGTCCCCTGACATGGACTCATATTCAAAAATAGAGTATAGTTATGGTTGTTACAACATTGGTTATAATTTCCTTGTGGATCAATTTGAATATATTTGTGATCCCTCTATGGTTTTTGAGGATGATTACTTTAGCATCAACATATGTTCTCCTAGTATCTTCTACAAGGATTATGTTGTCTTTCATCATCCCATTATTCCCACCCATTATAGCCATTATATTGGAATTCCACCTCCCACAAGAATTTATTGGGACCAATAAAATCACACTTTGTTGAACTTCATCCATTGAAACATATCAAGGTAGAATATTAGGGGGATGAAGACCAAATTCATGTAGAATAAGAACACTCTCCTATTGAAACCTTTTCATAGGCACTAGGGGAAATCAAAGATCAATCTTAGCATATTTTAGTGAAACCCTTTCAAATGTGCTAGAATACAATCAAAGTCAAATGTTAACATCTCTTCATGAAACATTCTTGAAGGCACTATGGGGTAATCAGAACAAATTCATTAGTACAAACCTCATCGAGGCACCAACAGATGAACACAAAAGTTCTTCACTGCTTACTGAAGACATTATCAAAAACCAAATTAGTATATCTTCCAATCTACAACATAATTAGATGGTAGCTAATCTCAAGATCAAATAATATAAAAATATGGTGGACCTATCAAGAGAATATTCAGAGGTCTTCAACCTCACCATAACCAAAATTATGTCAAATTTATAATTAGAAACATTATATGTGATTAAAATTCTTGATATTCATTTGTTTCCCCTTCATTGTACACTCCATTATCATCCACCTATTCATTACCCACTTATATCATTTATCCTAACATTATTTACCATCATTCACAGCATTTTCCTTTGTAGAGGCTATAAGGATACCTTATCTCAAATTTTGAAGGAAACTGAATCAATAACCAATGAAGGCCATGAACACATTATTAAGATCTAGATTGGTAGCAATTTATTAATATAGTAACTTTTTCAAAAGGGAATTGGGTAGCAATTTTTATAATTAATCATTTTTGTTGTCTCACATGTTGACTAGGATGTGTATCTCTATGTCAACAAGAGTAGTAGAACCATTTTTCATTTTTCCATTTTACCCTTCCATTTACCATGCCTCATCTCTTTGGGGCAACCCTATAGACCCTTTTTTATGCATATTATACCATTGTATTCCACATACCATGCTTTTTAAACTATATAGACTTGAGGTCATTCAAGATTATGTAAGCAACATTCAATTTCTACTGAGGTCAACTCGGTCAACCTTTGCCACACTCTCCCTATTTTGTGAGAAATTTTTAAGTTTGAAATCTCTCATCATTTCATGAGAAACCTAAGCCAATGATCTCACTATTTTGTAAGCAATATAAGTCAATCATCGCTTGGGGGTAACTTTGTTACCACTATAGCCAATTATCTTCTGATCATTTTCCTTATACCATTTATATTATACCTGTAGACACCAAAAATGTGTCTACACCTTGGTTCTCCCCCCTTGTCCACCTCAAATCCCTATCCTAACCCTTGGCCTTAGTCCCCTCCATTCATTTGATTAAAATAACTTAAATATTTTAATTAAGTGGCCCCCTTTCCACCTCACCCTTGCCACCTTGGATCCTCCCTTGAATCCCTCCACCTTCCCCCTAGCATTTATTATGCCAAATATCCTCATTATCTTCCCCCCACGCCCATTTAAGCACCCTCATGACTGTTCTTCCCACAATCCCTCGCCCGGCGGCGTGCAAGAATGCGCAGAGGCTATTTTTAGCCTCTGTCCCCATTCTGCCACCGCCGACGTCGGCGACCCTTCGGCCGACGTCGGCAGCCTTCAAGACCCCTTTTTGCATCCATTGCAGCCCCTGGACCCTTGAGCTCGCAAACAGAATCCTCTCGGCGCTTTGGCATTCAACTCTTTTCTCTCTGGACCTCGTGCAACAGCAGCAACAGAGGCAGGGACTCTAGATCAGGGATTTCCTCTTGCAACAAGTCTTCCGTGGCTCCAACAACAGCTCCTCCATTCTTCAGTCAGCAAGCCAAAAGGTAAGCAATTTCATTATTTTATTCCATTCTTTCATTTAGTCTCAGTTATCTATCCTATCTACTGTCTTCTACTTGCTGTGTCCTTCCCCTGAGAGGCTGAAAAGCCTTCTCAGACCCTGTCCCCTGTCCATCTTCCTCTTTCCTGTCCCCCTTTTAATCTAGTCCCAGACAACTTCCTCGTCCCTCCTGCCAACAAAAGACCCTGCATAGGGCACCCAACCAGACCCAGACCATTCTCCAAACCATCCAAGCACGTCCATAAACTCTGTCTCAGACCCATCCACTAACCAAAACCAAACCAGACCCGACCACAGGCCACAACCCCGATCGATGCCGGTCACTTCCCCAACCGACGTCGGCAGGATAACCGACGTCGGCAGATCAGCTAACCGATGCCGGCGACATTTCCGACCTCGGCGACTGTCATCAACGCGACAGCTCCTTTCAGGTAATCATTTGTCTTTTCTTTCCTTTCTAATTTGTTTATCACTTCTGTATTTTGGCATCCTGTATTTTCTTGGTCTTTTATATGTCTGTTATCAGTGGGTTGACCTCCCTTGAGGAAGTTTTCACACTTTTGGGAACAAGCTTTCGCTTGGCAACCCACTGCCTATCTATCTAACATTTTCTTGTCCAAGTTTCTTTTCTTTGCAGGTGTCATTCCTCCACAGCCAAAGAGGGGTGCTCACAAGCGTCTGGATTACGGTGCGCAGTCTATATCCAAGTACTTCTAGCCTTGTCCATTTCCTTAGTTTCTTTATTCATCTTTTGAATGTAGAAAGCGAATTAGCGATAGAAACATTCTGGCACGCCCGGTGGGACCCTAGGTTCCTCCTGGGTTCCTTTTTTTCTTCATTCATTTAGGAGCATTAGGTTCTTACCTTTCCTCCTTTTCTTCTCAATGACACTATAAGCAGGAATTTAAAAAGAATCTTTCTTTTCTTTCTTGCACTTTCTAAACTAGTCTAAACATCATACTCTCAACCCTTTCTCAAACTTGTCTTCATAACAAACATCACATTTCGACTTGGGCATTAAAAACACTTTGCATTCATTTCTGCTTGTGCTTGCATCTTCTTAGTCCACATCTAGTAACTTAGACGCATATTGAATAAATCGTAGACACTTGATGTTACACTACCAAACCACATGCACTAAAACGAACATAAAACTTGCTTGAGACAAGGCCCGACTGGGATTTCATCCCCCAGCGGATACCTTACCCATCTCGGTGACCCTACTTGGATTTCATCACCAAGGGGGAAGCCCACTCCGTTCTCTGGCGGAGGATAAACTCTAGGCGAGGTATATCTTGGCTAAGCGAGACCAGCTAACCACTGGAATCATGAAGTGAGGGGAGCTTGCTCCTTAGCACCAGGCCACGTACCAGACCCTAACACAGATTTTTGAGCACCTAAAACAAGACCCGAAACTAGGTCTAGACTGCTTCTTCTAGGACCTTCTTGATAGCCAATCTCCCCAAACATTCATCTAAGGCATAAGCCACAGCTTCTAAAGTTAATTCCTAGGATTTATCACTTAGGCTTGTCTGTCTCTCTCTATTTTCCTCTTCTCATCTGTTTGTTTGAGTGAGTGAGGACGCTTTCTTCATTGTTTTTCCAAGAATCTTCAAATCTTTTGGTTCTCTAGAAAACACAGTCACCGGCGTCGGTTCTTCCACCGACGTCAGCTTTCCTCTCTTACCGGCATCGGTTATCTGACCGACGTCGGCCATCTTTCTTACCGACATCAGTTTTTCAACCGACGTCGGTCTCTGTCACTGTCCTTTTTTCAAAACCAGCAGCCTAAAACCTATCCCTTCTCTGTCAAAGACTCCATCCTAGTTTTCTGAAACTGAACAACACAATTTCTGAAACCTGAACCTTCTTTGCCTTGCATGGTTTTGACTCGTAGCCAAGCCAAGGCTCTTGTCAACCACGCTAGCCGTCAACCACTTCCGTCCACCACGTCCGTAACCAGGCCTGCAATGGAGTTTAACTCGGAGACCGAAAGAACTCCTACCCATCCAACCCCGCCTCAGACTCCTATTGTCCAAGAAGGGGACCAAGATTTCGAATGATTCTTGGACCTCAACGTCAAGGCCTTACAACACTATCTCGCGCATAGCCGAACGTGAGACTCCTTGGGCAATCCAATCTATGGAATGCCAACCTCTCTTATTGCGACTACGACTGTATCGACAGCACCCGTAGCTCAACCTTCAGACCCTCGAGCCATCGCTTCGACCACTGACCAGACTCAGACTTTGACCAATCCTCCAGGTATGGCCTCTCCCTCTATCATTGGGCCCACTTCCACCAGGGTTCCGGCCCCCTGTCAACCTCAACCCGCTCAACCGCTATCCACTCCTTTTCATAACCTTGTCGTCTCTATTTTGCCTACCCTGGCCCCTATCAACACCAGGGTGGCTTCCTACCCCTTGGCCCCTGTTACCACAGTCCAACCTCTCGTAGCAACATCGGGCCTAGCTATGCCTTCTACCCAACCACCTTTAGCCTCTTCATCTATCCCTACGACTAGTTACCCCTATGTTGCACCTTTACAAGAGCAACCGACTACGTCATATGCCTCCCCTAGCCTCTTCCAAGTGCCCTACAACTTAGGGGGCACGCCACCCATCAATCCGTCGGCAAACATCATCAAAATGCTGATGGACAAGATGACCAGTCTAGAGACCTCTGTTTCTGGCTCGCGCAACGCTCTCTCATATGAGCAGATCTGCAACGAGCCCATTCATCCTTCTATCCCAATAAGACCATATCCTAGCCAGTGGGAGCTTTCAAAGTTTTCTCACTTTCAAAGCAAAGAAGACCCACAGCAACACTTGCGGGCATTCAGACATGCTTGTTACCTCATTGGCCATGACGATGCGTTACTCTTACGCACGTTTCCTATGTCTCTCTCGGGTGCTGCGCTCGACTGGTACAGCTCCCTTCCCAGCCATTCTCTCTTCTCATTCACACAATTGGCCCAGCTCTTCCTCGATCACTTTTCCATCAACATAACCAAGAAGGTCTCAATCACGGACCTCTATTCTATCCGACAATTCGAGGACGAGTCCATAGCCGACTTCGTTGCTCGATGGAGAGGCCTCATCAATCAACTCTCCTTTTCCTTACCCCAAGCCAAGCTTATTGAACTCTTTTCCCAAGCCTGCGCCAGACATATCTCTTCCACCCTGAGGGTTCAAACCTTCTGCACTTTTGATGAAGCCTTCACGATGGCTCACAAACTTGAGTTGTGTGCCATCGAGGAGAATAAAGTCAAGTTGCGGAGTAAGAATCCCAGCTCTAAGACCAATGACTCTTCTTCTGCTAAGCCATCATCATCTAATTCTAAATCCAAGGCTTCAGCTAATGCCGTGGTTGTTAGACCTTCATCTTCTTTGACCAATCAGCCTGAGCCATCCACATCTCAGAGTGCCACTCGCCAATTCCAACAAAGATATGTACAACGATGATATACTCCTCTCGGAGAATCATATGCGTCTATGCTGGAAAAGCTTGTTAAACAGGGGGCCCTCAATCTCCCTCAAGCCCAACCTCCTCCACAATTCGATCCCTCACGCGCCATCCCCACGTGGTATAGGGAGCAAGACTTCTGCAGCTTCCACCATGTTAAGGGACATGACACGAAAAACTGCAAAACTTTTAAGAACATAATCCAAGATATGCTTGAAAAAGGGGATCTCATCTTAGACAATCCAAATGCACCTCCTAATCATGCCATTGACATCTTCAAACAACCTTTCCCCAATCATCCACCAACTCAGAACAATGTCCAGACCTTAATTGACGACAATCATGAGCACAACATTTGAACAGTCAATACCGTCTCTCCCTTCATCCCCAATCAACCTCAAGAGGTTAGGCCATCAATCAGTCCGTCACATGTGGACGAACCTCTTTCTCCGGCTAGTTCTCCATCGACCTCTCTCATCTTGGAGGATGCCTCGACTTTACCAGTGCCACCGGTCTCGCCATCCTCCTTTCTACTGCCTATGGAGGACCCGACCCTTCCTACTCCTCAGCCGCAAGTGGAGGGCACCATCATCCCTGCCCTTTACCCGCTGGAGGAGCCTCGCTCCCCGGTTTCTTCTCCACCCGGGGAAGAACCTGTCTCCCCTTCATCTTCATCTAAATCTGTCATGACTTCACCACACCATGCATCTAAGACCACTACACCCATCTCGTCTTCAACCTCGCAACCATCAACATTTTCTTCTCAGCCATTTTCTCGGTTAGTGGAGAAAATCGCACTTCTCCCTCCGAGGAAAGTGACGCCTCAGGTGTTGTGGGAGCGTCTTAAAGCCCTTCAACATACCCGCACCCTCTCATCACATGCTGCTAATCCTCCCAAGGCAGAATCTCATCAAACTCTTGACAAAGACCAGACTCTCAAACCTCAACCAAACCCATCAAAACTAAAACCTGCATCTATCTCGTCTAAGCCCATCAAATCATTTGGCGTTCATCCTGTCTCCACCCTCACTCACCCACAAGTGAAGGTGGACCTAGGCCAGACCTCGACCAGTAGCAGTCTTCCAACCAAATCAAAGAAGACTGCCAGACCACAGAAGCGAATGCCTCCTTCCCCGTCACCATTGCCATCCATTTTAGGCCCCCATCCTTCGACCTTGGCTAGCATCCTCCCCACTCCGGCCTCCAAGCAAAACTCATTGCCTCATTTGCTTCCTCTGCCTACCTCCAGCCGTCCCCCTCCCAAAAAGGCGGTACCAATCACCAAGAAAGAGCCGTCTCCGTCTGTCACCGCACCATCAACCCATAAGGTGGTACAGAAACCTCTTCTAACCTCGCCTAAGCAAAAGTCACCAACCTCGCGCATATCAACTAGCATGGACCCCTTAGTGGGCTCATACTCGTTGATATTGCACTGACTTCTGCAGACCTCCAACATAACCCTTCCCCCCATCAAGCCTTTCCAACCTCTCAGGTCCAAGCCCTCCTGGTTCGATGACACGAAAATTTGCTTATATCATCGTACACCAGGACACGATACCGAGACTTGTTGTGCCCTCAAGGCCGTCATCCATCGCCATATGGAGAAGGACACTCTTCTCCTTTAGGACACTCTTGACCAGACCCTGACTCCTTCCCATCCAACCCCTTCTACCACGTCAACATCTCACCAACAAGACACGACCCCTTCTTCACCTCCTATTTTTGAAATCAATGCTATTCGTATAACCACTAGGTCGCAAAAGGACAAGGCAAAAGAAAAAGCTGCCATTCCTTGGACCTATCCCTTCGTTAAGCCACCTCTTGCGCCCAAGCCTAAAATTTCTATCCTTGGTGCATCCCAGCCTTCTTCATCTTCCTCTTCTGGGCCAATTCACGACTCCATGCTAAAGCAGCTTCACCAGACACCTGTAAAGATGTCTCTTTATGACCTTATCCAAACCTCGCCTCAGCACCGACAAGCCCTCATCCAAGCCTTACAGGCAGCGAAGGTCCAACCCGAGGACCCCCAACTACTTGTTGCCCTCGTCCATTCTTTATCTCCTGTCGCCTCCATCACATTCAGCGATTCTGAGATTCCCGCATCTAACACAGAAGATCAGGACGCTGCCCTCTTCATCACTGCCTATGTTGATCAGACACGCATTAAACGCGTTATGATTGATGGCGGTGCTAGCATCAACATAATCTCTACCCACGCCTTTGATCAGTTGGCTCTTCCCAAGAATTGCGTCTCCAAAACTGACGCGATCTTATGCTCTTTCAATGACACCACCGCCACGACCATTGGCACAGTCATCCTTCACATTTGCGTTGGTCCACGCATAGTCCCAAAGCTCTTCTATATCATCGAAGGAGAGTTTCAATACAACCTTCTACTAGGCCGACCTTGGATCTGTGCCATGGCCTGTATACCCTCCACCCTGCACCGTTGTGTGAAGTTTGAGCATGACGGGCAAGTCCACACCATTCCCGCTGACCCTTCACCCTTCAAGACTTGCAACACAACCTACCGTCCCAACGATGTCCTCATTCCCATCAAGCCATCAACTCTAGCACTGCCTCCATCTGCGGAAGCTTCGACCAGTTCGCAGTCGGCGGTCACCCTTACCCTCCCTCTTCAAGCGCCGACCAAAGACCCCATGGAAGACATCTTCCAACGACTATCACTTGGGGAATATCGCTTGTTGACCCTAGACATGTTCCAAACTCCACAAGAGTATGGACGCCTTCACCTCAGTCCCAATTACGACCATCGGATCGGGATGGTCGTGCCTTATGGTCCTCCTCACTTCTGAACCAACTTTGTCTATGGGGGCTCAATAAAGCTCCTACCAATGGCAATTCCCTCTCTTCACCCCAACCTTTCACATCTGATTTCTCGTTTCTTGGCAACCCCGCCTTTGCACACACTTACCTTCACAGGTGTGCATGGAAGGGTTTTGGTTTTGGGTGTTATGAGCAGGGCTCCCATCAGCCCATCAAGCTGCTCAATGATCACGATGTCAAGAAACGGTATGGCCTGGGATATCATGACCCCACTTAGGTTCCTTCTGACTTTTGTCCCGAGCCAACCATTGACCAATCTCCTCCAAACTCACCCATTTCTCCTTCGTCACCTACGGAGTCGATGGTTTCCATCCCTCCTAGTTTTTTTTTCTATAAACACCATTCGCCTGGAACCCTTGACCTATCAGCTCAATGGGGTGTCCAGGTCTCTCCCTCTCATTTTTCCTAGCATGGTAGAGGATGAGTCGGCAACCATTCACACTGTCTACTGCGTTGACGATGACGCCATCCTTTCCTACATGGGTGCCGATGACTCTTTCATCCAGCGTTTCCTCCCTTCTGAGACCCAGGTTATGTTAAATGAATCCACCATTGACATCAACCTCCCTTCTTCTTCTGATGTTCCTCACGTCTTAAAGATTGGCCAATCTTTAGACGCTCAGGAGTAGCTTGACTATGCCCAGTTCCTTTCCAACCATAGCAAGGCCTTTGCCTGGACTTACAGTGACATGCCTGGCATCGACCCCACTATTGCTACCCATAACAATGTCACCAAACCAGAGGCTAAGCCTGTTAGGCAAAAGCTTCGAAAGATGCATCCTCGCGTTGCGCTCCTTATCAAAGAGGAGCTTCAGCGCCTTCTTTCTGTCTCCTTCATCCAACTCATCGATTATCCACAGTGGGTCTCTAACATCATCCCAGTTACTAAAGCAACTGGGGGGATTCAGATCTACACGGACTATCACGACCTTAACTTAGCCTGTCCCAAAGACGACTTCCCTCTTCCTAACATTGACCAGCTTGTTGATCTCACGGCCGGCCATGGGATGCTATCTCTCATGGATGGGTTTTTAGGATACAATCAAATCATAATCGCACCAGAAGATCAGCACAAGACTACCTTTATCACCCCGTGGGGGACTTTTTGCTATCGAGTCATGCCTTTCAGCTTGAAAAATGCTGGTGCTACATATCAGCGCGCTATGACCTACATTTTCCACGATCTCCTCCACAAAATCATGGAGGACTATGTGGATGACCTTCTCGGCAAGTCCGAACTTCACCGCAACCACTTGACCATTCTCACAATCATCTTCTCTCGCCTTCTTCAATACAATGTCTGCCTTAACCCCAAGAAGTGTGTCTTTGGGGTCCTCTCAGGCAAGCTTCTCGGCTTCATCATTTTCTTCCGTGGTATCGAGATAGATCCCGCCAAGATTCGTGCTATCCTCGAAATGCCACCCCCGACCAATCTCAAGCAGCTTCGCAGCCTACAAGGGAAGCTCCAGTCCATTCGCTGTTTCATCTCGCAGCTTTCAGATCGCTGCCAACCTTTTCATCACCTCCTTAAGAAGGACGTCTCCTTTAAATGGGATAAGGACTGTCAAGAGGCTTTTGAAGCCCTCAAAAGCTATCTGGTCTCTCCACCAGTCCTCATTCCACCTAAAGACGACCAACCCTTCTACCTTTATATCTCTGCCACCAACCATTCGTTAGGTGCCATGATCACGCACCGAGACGAGCATCATCGTGAGCAAGCGGTTTACTACATCAGCCGAACATTGGTCGACTATGAAACTCGGTATACTCATACTGAGAAACTCTGTTTGGCATTAGTCTTTTCCACCACCAAGCTCCGCCACTATCTCCTCAACCACAAAACCTTTGTCGTCACTCACACCGACCCTCTCAAGTACATGCACTCTAAGCCATATCAGAATCAACGTATGGCTCAGTGGCTCATGTTGCTTGCTGAGTTTGACCTCGAATTCATCCAGCTGAAATCTATCAAGGGGCAAACCATTGCTGACCAACTGGCAGATGCCCCTCTTCCCGACAACCAACCTTCACACTGTGAGTTCCCTGACGAGTCCATCACTACCCTTTCCACCGATGACACCATCTACCAAATGACCATGTTCTTTGACGGCTCCAAATGTCAACTCGGTGGGGGTGCCGGGGTCATCCTCATCCCACTCGAAGGGGAGCCCATGCCTCTATCTTTTAAGCTTGACTTTGATTGTACCAATAATATGGCTGAATACGAGGCCTTAATTTTGGGACTTCAGACTGCCCTTTCCCTCCACATCAAGTCTATCAACATCTTCGGTGACTCGCAGCTCATCGTTAATCAAGTTAACAGTTCATATCTCTGTAAAAATGAAGTTTTACAGAGGTATAAGAATCGTGCTGACCTTCTTTTGGCATCTTTTGACCATTACCTCTTGCAGACTGTTCCACGCTCTACGAACAAGTTTGCCGACACCATGGCTTCTCTTGCTTCGCATATCCCGTCTTCATCATCATCATCTCACCTTTTTGTCACAGTGCATCGTGTACCTTTGCCTTCATACATCTCTCCTCACATCGACCATATCAACACTATCAATTCTAGCCCATGAGATAACTGGTATAAGCAACTTGTGGACTACTTGTCTCTTTCTGTCACTCCTCCCAACCTCTCTAGCAATGCGCGATGAGCTTTCATCAAGCGCACAGCTCGCTATACCATGCTAGGAGGTCTTCTCTATAAGCGAGGCTTCGACGGCCTCCTCCTTCACTGTCTAACCTCCACTGAAGCTTCTCAAGCCATAAAGCAAGTCCACGATGGGATTTGTGGTGGACACTTCAGTGGAAACTCAGTTGCCAAGCGCATCCTTCGCCTGGGTTATTATTGGCCCACCCTTCATCAAGACTGTAGCGACTATGTTCAGCGCTGCATCAAGTGTTAATAGCACTCTAACCTGCTTCATCTCCCTAGCCACGCCTTGCAAGTCGCTCAGGATTTTTGGCCTTTCTCT
Source organism: Torreya grandis (assembly GCA_037957365.1). Classification (NCBI taxonomy): domain Eukaryota; kingdom Viridiplantae; phylum Streptophyta; class Pinopsida; order Cupressales; family Taxaceae; genus Torreya; species Torreya grandis. The sequence goes on along the minus strand of JARHVA010000726.1, from coordinate 1,695,914 downwards.
CAGTGGGGCTTGGATCTCATCGGTGAGATCAACCCTCACTCATCCCTTCGTCATCAGTCCATCATCACTGCCACTGAGTATTTCACCAAGTGGGTGGAAGCCATTCCTCTTGTCTCCACAAAAGCCGAAAAAATTGTTGACTTCATCAGCAACCACATCATCTGTCGTTTCGGTGTCCCTCACAAAATCACCACTGACAACGGCAAATCCTTCAAAAATAAGACTGTCCAAAAACTATGCGACTCATTTGGCATCAAACTCAGCTTTTCTTCGCCTTACTACCCACAAGCAAATGGGCAGGCTGAGGCTTCCAACAAAATTCTCACCAAAATTCTCATGAAGGTGGTCAACGATACAGGAAGGGATTGGCACATTCATATTCCCTTCGCTTTGTGGGCCTACTGCACTAGCATCCAAACTTCTACAGGTGCTACTCCCTTCTCCCTCGTGTACGGAATAGAGGCTGTCTTACCTCTTAAAGTACAGATCTCGTCTCTCCGCATCTCCCTGCATGACATTCTCTCCAATGACAACATTCATCAAGATCGCTTAGCTCAACTTGAGTTACTTGACGAGCGCTATCTTGCTGCCCTCAATCATCTCTGTGTCTACCAAAGTCGCATCAAGCGGGCCTACGACAAAAATCTGCGAGAACGAGATTTCAACATCGGAGACCTCGTCCTCAAAGAGAATCAACACGTGACCAATATGGAGCGAAGTAAACGAGGCAAATTTGCCCCCAATTGGCTTGGACCTTTTATCATCACGCACAAGTATGGGTCAGGGACTTATCGTCTATCCTCCCTCGACGGACAGCCAGAACCTGAGCCTCTTAATGCGTTGCATCTTCGACCATTCTTCTGTTAGTTGAGTACTCATCTACTTGACATGTAACTTGAGCTCGTCCCCTGAGCAATCCTCGTCCTCTTAATCCTCATCCCTTTCAACCCTATTTCCCTTTAACAAGTCCTCTACAACCCTTTTATGACGCATGCATGCTTTGCCCTAATGAAAGGGAGTCCTTGAACTTCTACAGCCTTGTCCGTGACACTAATCAAAAAAATCAAAAAATCAAAAAATATATCAAGATGTCAAAATATAAACAAGGTCACAAAATCAAATCAAAAAGACAGACTGCTCCCTCGAAGGACAGCTGTACTATCATTGCTGTAGCTAATAGACTGATCCCTTGAAGGACAGCTATTCAAACATTATAAAGCAAAAATATAGACCACTCCCTCGAAAGATGGCTATCAAATAGCAACCTCTCTTAGAAGCTTCCCGCATTGATCAGCTTCACAACATGACCATAAATCAAAAGACATCTCTATGTAGGCTTCCCGCATCGATCAGCCTGCACCCAAAAAAAAAAAAACGGGTCATGGACTTGGCTTGTAGTTGTCTCAGGGTCTCCTATAAAAAGGGGCAAGGTTATTCCTGCTCTTAAACTGGGTTACCCTATCCTCCTCCTATCACCTGCTCAGGGGACTTCGAGTTCACTTTAATGTCAAAGTGATTCGATCAACGACGTAATGCATGAACGGGGCTTTTGTTCTAATAACCCCTATCTATGCTTCCTTTCTGGTCCTTGTCAATGAAAGAGCAATTTGCCTTTCATCTTTTCTCTACACTTTGGTCACATTTAACCGCATCAATTGGTGACTCAACTCAAACCAAGCCATTTTTCATCATTTTCAGCTAGCATCATCCTAGTCCATTTCACATAGTTTTTATGGACACCAATACACATGGGAACTACCGACCAGACCCAATTTATGTTAAGAATAAACCAATACTTGTTGAAGCATAAATAGACTTCCATTCATTTTTAGCATACATCCATCACGACTATGGAAACGTGCTAGGGATGAAAGCCTCTCGACCAATGTGACATCTGTAGCATCATCTTGCCCTCATCATTTTAACACTTGACCACATCCAATCATCGATCAATCTTTTCCCTTCGTCTGAACTACATTGGTCTGAGGCCCTATGACCAGGGCTATGTAGGCAGCACTCAATACCACATCCTCTGAGGTTAGCTCGACCACCCCCATTTGTTCGTCTCCCTGATGGACAAACCTTCTTGCCTCCTTTTAACCATGACCTTGACCTTGACCAAGACCAATTCATCGATCCCTTTGACCATTCCTCCCTTTTAGGGAGAACTACATTGGCCTGAGGCCCTTCGCACAAGGGCTATGTAGGCAGCACTCAGATCACATGACGTTTTTTGAGGTTAGCTCGGCCACATCCTTTCGTCCATCCATCCCCTTGACCAATGACCATTGGAGATCATGCATATCTCCTTCGACCTTCGACTACTTCCAAGCCAATGTTGCCTTGGTTGTTTTTTGTGTGTGTGCTACCTCACGGCTGGTTAGCAGAATTGTCCGTAGACCCTATTTTTGACCCTTCACAAGTATAGGATCACAAGCCAGTTGATCCCTACTACCTGTGACTTTTTCGTGTCTCTAGGAGCACTTCCTGAGCCTGGGATACCTAGAACACAATGACCATTTAGAGTTTCAGCTTAGATTGAGTGACCCGATCAGTAGACGACTAAATGCTGGGGCCTGGTTACTTCAATTTTGGCACTCCTTGACCCTCGACATGCGACAATTTGACCCGACCCTCCCGTGAAGTGGACTACGCGCAATCACGACTACTGCAGCATTTTCACTCACTCTCTTCTATCCATTTCTCTGTCAAATCGACACTCAATCTTCGATTCCCTTCTCTCGACTATCGCTTTGAGGGGGGAACACCTCATCCTTTTCCTGGGGCAACCAACTCCTATTTTTGTCTTGCAGTTCGTCAAGAACAACCAACAAGACAAAAAGGGGCAAATGTAGACACCACAAATGTGTCTACACCTTCGTTCTCCCCCCTTGTCCACCTCAAACCCCTATCCTAACCCTTGGCCTTAGTCCCCTCCATTCATTTGATTAAAATAACTTAAATATTTTAATTAAGTGGCCCCCTTTCCACCTCACCCTTGCCACCTTGGATCCTCCCTTGAATCCCTCCACCTTCCCCCTAGCATTTATTATGCCAAATATCCTCATTATCTTCCCTCCACGCCCATTTAAGCACCCTCATGACCGTTCTTCCCACAATCCCTCGCTCGGCAGCATGCAAGAATGCGCAGAGGCTATTTTTAGCCTCTGTCCCCATTCTGCCACCGCCGACGTCGGTGACCCTTCGGCTGACGTCAGTGAAACTGCCAGCGTCGGCAGCCTTCAAGACCCCTTTCTGCATCCGTTGTAGCCCCTAGACCCTTGAGCTCACAAACAGAATCCTCTCAGCGCTTTGGCATTCGACTCTCTTCTCTCTGGACCTCGTGCAACAGCAGCAACAGAGGCAGGGACTCTAGATCAGGGATTTCCTCTTACAACAAGTCTTCCATGGCTCCAACAACAGCTCCTCTGTTCTTCAGTCAGCAAGCCAAAAGGTAAGCAATTTCATTATTTTATTCCATTCTTTCATTTAGTCTCAGTTATCTATCCTATCTATTGTCTTCTACTTGTTGTGTCCTTCCCCTGAGAGGCTGAAAAGCCTTCTCAGACCCTGTCCCCTGTCCATCTTCCTCTTTCCTGTTCCCCTTTTAATCTAGTCCCAGACAACTTCCTCATCCCTCCTGCCAACAAAAGACCCTGCACAGGGCACCCAACCAGACCCAGACCATTCTCCAAACCATCCAAGCACGTCCATAAACTCTATCTCAGACCCATCCACTGACCAAAACCAAACCAGACCCGACCACAGGCCACAACCCCGACCGACGCCGGTCGCTTCCCCAACCGACGTTGGCAGGATAACCAATGTCGGCAGATCAGCTAACCGATGCCGGCGACATTTCCGACCTCGGCGACTGTCATCAGCCCGATAGCTCCTTTCAGGTAATCATTTGTCTTTTCTTTCCTTTCTAATTTGTTTATCACTTCTGTATTCTGGCATCCTATATTTTCTTGGTCTTTTATCTGTCTGTTATCAGTGGGTTGACCTCCCTTGAGGAAGTTTTCACACTTCCGGAAACAAGCTTTTGCTTGGCAACCCACTGCCTATCTATCTAACATTTTCTTGTCCAAGTTTCTTTTCTTTGCAGGTGTCATTCCTCCACAGCCAAAGAGGGGTGCTCACAAGCGTCTGGATTACGGTGCGTAGTCTATATCCAAGTACTTCTAGCCTTGTCCATTTCCTTAGTTTCTTTATTCATCTTTTGAATGTAGAAAGCGAATTAGCGATAGAAACAATACCATTTCTTTAATATTGACCTAGGCTTATTTTTATCTTACTTACCCCATTTTGATCTTAGTTCCTTTGCTTCTTCTATCACCTTTCATGAGAGGATTTTGATCCAGTCTCGATAGTTTTAGAATGTCATGTTGAATGAGAGTCAATAGAAGTAGTATGACATTTGATCTAGCAAGGTATCTTTCATATATTATCTTATTTGGTATTTCTAATTATAACCACCTATAGGTAAATCAATAGTATCCCTAATTATAACCACCTTTGGTCAAATTAGTATTATGACATTATTTCCTAATTATAATTGCCTATGCATAAATTAGGTACAATGCATTTTTACCATATAATACCACATCATCTGGTCATTAGTATTATCATTTTCCTTGTTGTCTACCTTTATTCACAAACTTATTTTGACTTGGTCAATTTTTCATCACCCTTATGTTGGTGGAATCATTGTGACTTGAGGTCCTAATAGGACTACATAGGTTATACTCGATTTATGTTGAGGTCAACTTAGTCCCCCTTTCATTATGCTCTCATCGTCTTACGAGCATTTTAAGTTATTTCACTCTTACCATTTCAAGAGCTAGACCATTTGGTGTCTCTTAATTCTCAAATCGAGTTGAGATACCTATAAAATTCAAAAAACATTCATAAAACACCAAATCTCCAAAAACATTTTGTTTTGTGTGTGCATGTTTATTTGATTATTGTTTGTTTGTTTGGTCTTTTGATTTACTATTTAGTTTTGATTCTTCATTTCCTTTTCCAAGTACATCTTGATGGTCCACATGGATATTTATTATTCATATCTTGGTCTCATGATATCAAGTTGTTATTGCTTGTTTTTTATACATTTGTGTTCCTACTTAAGTCTTGATTTTTCATATCTTGATTTTAAGTTGGGATCATTTATGTTTATCTTTTTCTTTATCTTTAATTTTTTATTTAAATGTAAATAGTTGTAACTCTTATTATGTTCATTCTTTTACCAATATCTTTAGTTATAGGTATTCACATTTGAACTAGCTCCACAAATTTGAAATACCATGTCATTATGAGTTATTCATACTTATGATGCCTAATTTATTTTCTATAGTAAGCACTTTGTGCTCTAGACTCAATCTTAATGTCAACATAGCTCTAATGAATAGGTCTTAAGATCACTATGCATAAACTATTCTCAATAGTTTTATCACTTGACTCTATGCTTAGATGTGCATCTCTTCGCATACATCATGAGTCTAATCAACTCTTGGTCAGTTTTCATCATCCCTCATTCCATTCTCTCTTATTTTTGGGTGAACTACATTGGTTTGAGGTCCAAATGGACTATGTAGGTAGCACTCAATCTCTATTAAGGTCAGCTCAGCCACCCCCACCCCTTCTTCTTTTCATCTCTTTCATCACTTTGTGCATTCTAATATGCCAAGTTTTTTGTGGTTTTCTAGCCATTACACCATCGCATCTATGTTTGAACCTGCTCACTTTAACCTATATTTTTAGGTTAAATCTTTGAGCTATTTTTCTTGCCAATTTATCCATGATGGGGTATAATATTTGAAATAAGTCACAAATCTAAATCAGCCCTATGGGTCCAAGACCTTTATTTATTTTTTATCAATGATCAAAATTCACCCTATTAGGGCACAATTATTTTGTCATGATCAAATTTTACCTACAAGGGCACTTCTTATTATCATATCTATGGAGACCATGTTCTCCCTTTTCCTCTAATTCTAAACTCTCCACACTTTTTCCCATGATGGTGAGGTTTTAATTAATAACTTGTCTTGGGATTGATCAATATCATAAGTGCATAACTTGCACTCTCAAATTGGGTGCATTTAAAGTGTGTCCCTTACATGTTTGGATTGAATTTTTCCCATTATCCCCATATTTGGGGCCCATAATACCTATAATTATATTTTTATTATTGATGGTAACCATGTGTGTAAGTATTAACTCATCTGGATGTGATCTATTCCATGGGTTAAAATCTCACTTTCTCTCTCTTTTTGAGAGTCCATCCTTCTATTTAGTCCTACTATGTCCTCTTGAGGGGGAATCATGGGTCATTTTAATTTCTTATTGACAATTCTTTTCTTTGAAAATACATTTATTCACTTCAATGTCTCCTTCTATCTTTTAAAACAGGGTCAAAATGTAAACATCCAATTCCTAACACCATTTGTGTTGAAACTATCAATCTTACTCAAATTGTTCTCAAATGGCCAAATTAGGCCAAAATCACTAAAACACACTAAACAGTCTGAACTTATCATTTACAAAGTACCAATTTAGGTCAATGTATCCCAAAATAGGGAAATACATTTTATGAGATTTCTAACTTTGATCAATTCAATTTGAGTCAAAATGATGGTTTCACCTTTTTGTGCTCTAGTTCACTCTTTTCTTCTAATTCATCATTATACATCATGTACCTTTATTATTTTATATTTAGAGCATCCTAAAGGGGAATATGGTTCCAACACATCTAACATCACCTTAAAATTCTTCTCGAATCAAATTACGACCCAATAATATGACTTTCTAACCATTTTGATTAATTGTGCACCAATTTCCAGAGAATGCCTAAAATTGATTAATCTTGTTTAAATCTAATTAATTCAAATCAATAGCTTAAGTGGATTTTACATGGAGGTTATTGATTATTTCATTATTACAAATTATATCTCAATATCTACATCACCTAATGATATCATATATGGGGTGGCATCCACAAGCCATATATGCATAAAATATCATAATTATGTTACCCATGCCTAATTAATGCCCCTTTCCCCCAAATCATTATGAGGATATTTATAGATTTAATTACAAATATTAGGATAATTCATGGCCACACATCTCAATCTTGAGATGGATAGTCATGGTTGATCCTAGCTCATTTGCAAAACCTATAAATAAGAGGGCGTAGAACATCATTTCTTAAGCTATTTTATTGTAAACTTATAATGCCAAAATATTTTCACAAGTCATTTGTGTTTTTATTATTGTGTTATTTGCATTTGGGTAAGCTTCATTTGATAGACCAATTTAGAGATTTCTTATATTGAGTCTAGGTTATGTATAGAGTTCTTGAGGCAATGAAGGAGCAAATAAACCATTTTTGATAAAGACTAGAGCTCTAGATTAAGGGGAGAACATGCTTGGAGTCACTCTTAGGTAGTGGAACTGAATTGGGAAGGTAACTAGTCTAGCTTTCTTTCATTTTACCTTCATTATCATTAGCAAACCCCACATGAATAGTTTGGCTTAGATTGTCAATTTTTATGCATTAATTTGTGAGTTTTCATGAGTAATGTTTGAATTTATCCTCTTTGAAATCCATCCTATAGATATTAGGTTCTAAAATTTTTGAGACATCTAATTATGGAAAGTACATATTTATCACCAAATGTGTACCTTGTTTTGTACACTTGCAAGCCTTGACTAAAAAATGCTATTGGCTACTCCAAAATTTATTGACTTTTTTGTGTCAATATTCCTAAAATTTTATCAACATTAGCATATACATACAACACAAAATTCTTCAAAAAATTAGGATTGATGAGAGTGGGAACACTAGCAATGGCTTACTTTACTTCTTCAAAAAAAATCATACCTTCCTTGATCCAAGTAAAATTCTGATTTTTCTTGAGCATAACTATTAGAAGCCTTGAAAAACTTGAAAAATCACATATATATACCTTCTTATAAAGTTAATATTTCCAAGGAAATTTTTCAATGCTTCCTTATGCTTAGGCAAGGACAATGCAAGAATATAATCTATTCTTTCTATATCAATACTCAAACCATGATTAGAAAAAACATGACCAAAGAGTTTATCTTCATACAATGAAAACACACCTTTATTTGGGTTAAATGACACCCCATATTGCCTACATATCTCAAATACCTCTCTAAGATGAAGCATGTGATCACTTGCCTTATTTGAAAAAATTGTAATATCATCCAAATACATAAGAACAAATCTATTGATTAAACCTTAAAAATCCATATCCATGGCTCTTTAGAATGTTACTCCTGCATTGGATAACCCGAATGTAATTTTTTGGTATGAAAAGGTGCCTCACTTGATGTTAAATGATGTTTTGAATTGTTCTCATTCCTTCACAATTATTTCTTTATACCCACTATAACCATCTAGCAATGAAAACCTTTCTAAACTAGCCACTAACCACAATATTTGTTCCATTGATGGCAAGGGAAAATGGTCCTTGAGTGAGGGCTTGTTCAAGTCATGAAAGTTCACACACAATATAATTTATTTTTTCTTATTCCATATGGGAACAAGGTTATCCACCCAATTGGAATGCTTGATGGGAAATATGATAATTGATTCAATCAAATTGTGAAGTTATGTCCTCATCAAAGGTTCCATTTTTAGGTTGATTGGCCTTTATCTTTGCCTCATCAGTTTTGTATCTGCTTCTATTTCAATGGTGTGTTTAGATAAATTAAGATTAAAACCTTTTAAATAATTTTAATCCCATACAAACACATCAGAAAACTCTCTACATAAATCAACAAAAGATTCTTTTGAAGCTTGAGAGCATACTTTACCAAGCTTGAGATCTTTCCCATTGGTTATGTCAATACTTATATAATGTTCTTATTTGGTATACAAAGAAGCTTTATCTCTTCTTAACTCATCATCCTTACTAAAAATATTCTCAAGTGTGACAAGACCCATGGGTGACTTGTTAGACTTGAGCTGAACTATTTGATCACTATATTACTACAAAAGTTTTGACTAATTTCTACAACAGAATTCAGCCTCTTCTTGTAGAAAACAAATGCCTTGATCATCATCCTCAAAGACTTGAAAATTCACATTATTATCAATAATATATGGTCTTACCATAATATTTATGTATGTCTAAGTTTTATCATTATTTACATCAACTAAAATGTCAAATTGGGCTCCTATCACAGCCAAGATATTTACATGCTTATTACTCTCTCTAAGCATTAATTGTATGTCAAAGACATCAAAATATTCTAGAGGATGACATACCATGTGTTTATATGATTTTAAAAATGTATTTTTAAACACATTCAGCCCTATTATTTGATGTATCACAAGCTTATTATCTTCAAATGCCTATAAGAGGTTACCTCCTATCTTTCTAGCCCATTACAAACCATGAACTAAGGCCTCATATTCTAATACATTGTTAGATCATCCAAACTAAAATTTTACATCAGCATAGTAATTTTTTTGGAAGGTGAAATTATAATCATACCAACCTCTATATAATTTTTATTATATGAATCATCAAAATATAGTTGCCATAAACTATCATTCAACCCACCTTCTTTGCATAGGGCTGAAATTTGTGCACTATCCTCATGTAAACAATAAATTCCAAGTCCTTATTCCTATATCATCTTGTATGGATCATGATCATAAATTTTATTAACCCATTCATCAATAAATAAATTAGGATCACTATCAAGATATGAGTTTGCTTCAGCTTCACTAGTTTGCTCTACTTCATTTGAGATGATATAATTAGTATTAACAATACTATGCATGTATGATTCTAGATGAAAATGAGGAATATGATCTAAATAAATTTTAAGTTTTTTCCATATCTTGATTTAAAAATGAGGTATGTCCAATCAGTTTAAATATACATGTTGTCCAAATTTGGCCTACATACCAAAATTTGCCTAATCCAAAATAAGAAGTTGTGCAAGGTTTTGATTGAAGAGTGATCTAATGTCACAAGGATCATATAGACATCAAGAGGAGATCACATATCATTTTCAATCTTTTTGACACAACTTTGATGATCTTTAGGAGTTAGACATTCATGGCAAGCCTTGAAAAAAGGAACAAGTTAGTCTAATTGTGCATCTCATAAATGTACTTTGGAGATCAACCAAGTTCAAATAATTACATGGACATGATTTTTTTCATGCCTAGATCATCCTTTGAAAATTTGGTGTCTTGATTATTTCTCTATCTCAAGATACAAGCATTCAAAGTTGAACAAGCAAAATGAGATGTTCGTGGGGATGTCAAATAAAAGTGATGATGAATAGCCATTTGAATTCAAAAAACCCCCAAGGATATTGAAGATAAATGTAAAGATGAAAGTTGTCAAAATATCACTTGATCAAAACATAGATCAATGGCATGTGGGTATTCAATAGGTCAAAAGGTCCCTAGAATGAGATCAATGATCTACGTTCAATCAGATCAAAACATCCAATGATGAGTGTGTGAGGACAATGTCATTGGGTCCTAAAGATACAAGGGAGCATGTTTAATAATGCATTCAAAGATCAATAGAGAGCATCAATTTAAAAAGTTATAATATCCTAATATTAAATGCATTAATGACAAGTTCCATGTTTATAGTGACTTACTAGATCAATGATGCATGTTTGATTAAGCAGAACAAAGATCAATGGTACACATTAACCAAAATACAAGATCAATGATGTGAATGAGGTTAAAAATTAAAGGAGCTTAGATTAAATTCAAGGCCACCACATGGTGCAAGCATAGAATTAGATAGATTGACACTAGGATCTAGAGAAGGGACACATCACTGATAAATGGCACGATCAAAGAGCTAGGATCAAGATTGGTGGTTGATATTAAAGTTGAAGACATGAGACTTCAATTAGAGGTTGAACATGGTTAAGGTTAAACCAAGAACAAATTTTTCTAATGGATAGATTTCCATTAAAGTTCATAAGCACAATAGGTACTTATAGCTGCCTAATGTAGACCAACCATGGCTCTGTCAGTTCCAAGATATGAGCATTTTATCCTCATGAGAAGATCAATTAGAAAGTGGTGTAGATTCCCAAGAAGGAGACCTAGTGGTTAGATAAAGATAGTGGAGCATTTAATTATTTTATAGATCCTTTAACGTTTTTTCCTTCTTGATAAGATCATGACTCAATATCCTCAGATTAATGCTAATCCATCGAGAGTAGTTGGACCTCATCCAATGTTTTCTGCTTGCATATATCCCTCTCTCCCGTCCCTTTTTTCTATATATGGCCCATCATCTTCCACATTATATCTCTCTCTAAAAATTTTAGGAAATAACTCTCTGATATTTTTTAGATAAAAACACACTTATACCTTGGCTTGCCTAGGCTATGACAAAATTTGTACTGTATCACCTATTTGATGCAATAAAAGATTGAATACCTCCATTTTATAATTGAATTAAAGTGTGTCTTATGAATTCATTTTATGTGGTTAAGTGAATGTATACGTTCCTTGCCTTTGTCTTAATTTTCTCACCTGAATGAAGTGTTTTGGTAGTTCTCATAGGTCATTCTAATTGTAATATATAGTTTGTTGATTAATTTGAAAGTGGGAAATTGCCCTCCCATGCTAGGTTGATAGCTATTCAATGCATTTTTATGAAATACTTATGTGAAGGATGATTAAAAATGAGTGAATTTATCTTATTTAGTCTTGAATGTGTCTTATAGTGTGTCTTGTGCAAGTATAAGTGTTTAAATTACTGGTGCATCACCTCATTTTACATACTTTCATAGATTGTTGTTAATCTCTCTCCCTTTTCCAAGTAAGAGTTAATTTAGGTTTATCTTAGGTGATAGATATAGAAGGAATCTGACCTTATCTAGAGGTCTAACCCAATCTTAGGTGACCCACAACCTAGGGTCATTCTCATGTTGGACTAGGTTTGAATAAGAGGACCTAAACAATCCCCTTCTTAGTTAAGGGTGCAATCAAGGACACCAACAGTTTTGGCAAGCCTAGTGGGACTAGTTATCCTTGGCATATCTAAAGTTTGTATTTGAGAATTATTTACAGTAGGAGGAGACATCCACCATCATTAGAAGCTAAAGATTCTTCAAGTTGCAGAGTTCATAACATCATCTAGACAGTATTCTCATGCCAAAGGTTACTACAAGGTCAGATAGTAAAGGTATTCCATTTAAATTCATTGAGTTGCCTTATACTTATTATAAAAAATCAAGATTAAATAGGAAAAGTCTTTATCCCCAAAATAAATATTCACTTCTTGGTCATCTTGTTGTTTTAGTCAAAACTATTATCCCCATTACCCAAATGGCCATCAAGAATCAAGTGTTTCTCCATTCAATAGAGGTAGTCCCCTAAATTTGGCCCATTTTGGTGACAATCATGTGTCTTCCCTTAATATTATCCCTTTTTTCTTAGGATAATGGGATAAAACAACTCCTATTGAGTATATCCAGGATGTCGCCAACCTTTGTTCTATTTATAATGTTGTTCAGGATAATGTGGCTATCAGATTTATCATTGCTTCCTTTAAAGTAAAATTATTGTAGTGGTATATAAATATTCTTTTAAACTCCATTTCAACCTAGGATGAGTTAGGTACAGCCTTACTTAGATAATTTGAAGACAAATCTGATCACCTATCCTTAGTTGAACAACTAACTACCATTTAGAGATACCCCCATGAGTTCATGTTTGATTATAACGTCATATTCCAAAAAATATGAATTATGATACTTTTATTGATTAGACCATCCCCAAAATATTCCTTCTTGTACTATCTAAAATCCATTAATTTTAATATTAGTGTGATAATATAGTCCATGGGTGGTAATACCTTGCCAAATACCTATGAGGTTGTAATAAGAGTAGAGAATAGATTGATACAAGATGGTAATATTTCTCCAAGTCCCCCAATGCCTATATTCCTAGAGTCAAGTTCATCATATCCCATCTTTAGCTCCTATCCCATCTCTTAAACTCCAAGTTGTAGCCCCTTCTAATTAGACTAGTGAGATTGGATATTTAAAAAGTCTATTACAATCTTTTGAGAATTAAATAGTGTAACTCAAAAGATAGAAATACCAAGGTAAGCTTTATCAAAAATAAAATCAGACCTCATATCATCCTTTCAGTTATCAAAGGCCTCCTTATCTAGGTTTTAGGGAAAATAGATCACCTTACCAATCATAAGGATCCATAACCCAAGCTAAACCATATGCAACTCTTGACCCTAATGTACCAACCAGTTCAAGAGCTATTGTTACCACACCACCTCAAAATAATTTGACACAATATTAATATTTTTATCCATTTAATCCCAATGATACTCAAAACCAAGCCTTAGTATCATAGAACATTACTATGCGACAAATGACACAAGAAGATTTTTCTCTTTAAGGAGGGCAGTATCAAGATATAAATTTAGTACCCCAAGGAGAGGCTCAACAAGTTAGAGGGTAGTTTGATACCTTTAATGTGAATTATAAAATAGATGATCATGTTGCATTCAATCAAATTGGTGAGACTAGCAACATAAGTGGTCAAGTTACAACTCTAACTACAGCTAGGAGAAGAGCCATTAAGGAAGCTCAAGATGTGAGAAATGATTATAGTGCTCTTAATATTGCTCCCAAGAGTATCAAATATCAACCTACTACCCCTATAACATATAACAATTAGAATGCATAGTCTAGGAAGGTCCCTCAAATACCTCTGATTCATAAACAACTAATGGTTTAAAAGGTGGATCCAAAGGTTAGTGGAGCCTCATTTAGAATAATAAATCAAATGAATAAATATAATATCATCATTATCATGATATTCACTTGCTATTCTATGGTAAAAATACATGCTCATCTAAGAGCTTTTAGCTCTCAAGGTGTCTCTAGAACCAGTTGAGAAACAAGGTGTTGTCTTAGCTAACTCAAACCAGCCAACCAAGCAATAAGATCAATAGGCACATAAAATGAAAAAGGTGGATAAAACCAATCTAAAATAAAATAAAACTCATCCCTTATACCTTTCTTTGATATTTGGTGACTGTTTAGTTCATAGCTATATGGTGTATAGTGGAGCTAATAGCACTGTCATGCCTAAGCAAATTGCAAATAGGTTTGGTCTTGTCTATGAAATAAATACTAAAGGAGTATTGCAACTAGATAGATCACCAACAAATATATTAGGTATCATAAAATATCCAAATTTGACACTACATTCATTCCCCAATGTTACCATTCAATAAGATGTGGTTATGGTGGACTTGCCTCCCTATTTTTCTAGGTGTCTTTTAAGGAACTTCACCTCAAATATTGGACGATACTTATCAATTGATTGGAAATATTTGAAATTTATGACTAGGTATGGTACTAAGGTAATAATAAATTATGAACCTATTGTATGTTTCCATTTGTATCCATATATGCCAAGTGTTGTGAACACTAATTGTATCATCTCAGGTGAGGTGCTAGAAACTAGTATAGTAGAAACTAAGTCACCTCTAGATGGATTTCTAGATTTATTACTTAATGAATGGGCCTTTGATTTGTATGAGCATGATATTTATAAGTTAATTGAATAATAAGGACTTAGTGTTCATTGCATTCATGAAAATGATACACAAGTTCTAATCTTGATCAACGATGATGAGTCTAGTAATGGCCAATGGCAATTATAATTTGATGGATCAAGGAATAAACATGGTACCAAGGCTGGAATAATGTTGATTTCTCCAGCCAATCAAAGGTATTTCTCTTCTCTCAAGTTTCAATTTGGTTGTTCAAACAATGTTGATGAATATGAGGAACTAGTTCATGGTTTGTAATGGGCAAGAAAGATGAAGATTAATAGCTTACAAGTCTTTAGAGATACTAAACTAGTAGTTCACCAAGTAAGAGGTCTAAACATATGTAAAAATATATTACTTATATCTTATAAGCATATGGTATAGACTTACTTTAATAGTTTCATGCCTTTAACATTCAATCAATACTAAGATGTGAGAACAAACATGCAAATAGGTTGGTTTCCATTGGGTCATAATTTGGTATCCCAGCAAATATAAAAAGTGAAAAGGTTCAGTCACACACTAAGGTGGTTGTAAGGCCTTATGTTCTAGATAACCATGAAAATTTACAAGGGCTTGAAGATAACAATCATATTATCAAGTTTTTACAAGAAGAGGTTGAGTTTTCTTCAAGGAACCAAGAGAAGTTCTTGCAATAGTATGGTGACCAGATTGTGTAGCTAAAAACAAAGAAGTTTCCCAAAGGGTTGATCACCCTTGATAACATATTCAGTGGTGATGATGAGTTGATAAAATAAAAGCCTTTATTTTCAATAAAGGAGGAACACTATAATAATGTGGAGATTGCAATTGGTAAGAACTTAAATTTAGGTAAGGTTTGCACTCCTTCAAAAAAGTAAACTTTCATTAAGTTATGTTCAAGTTTTGTGGGTATGTTTGTGTGAAAATATAGTGACCTCAAAGGATTTGATCCAAGTCTATCTCAACACACCATTGAGTTAGAAATTGAAACTAAGCCAGTAAGATAAAGACAAAGGCCTATTAATCCAAAGATTGAGACTTTGATAAGCATATTGAGTCAACTATTATATTTCTAATCAAGCACTCAATTTGGGTGGCAAACCTTGTTCTAGTACAAAAATGCAATGGTGAATTTAAACTGTGTGTTGACTTTCATGACTTGAACAAGGCTTCCCTTAAAGACCACTATCCATTTCCATCTATGGAACAAATTTTATAGTTGGTTGCAGGTTTAAAAAGGTTCTCCTTGTTAGATAGCTATAGTGGTTACAATCGTATTTTGCTCAAGGAAGAAGACCAATTCAAAATAGCCTTCACTAGAAAGTGAGGGTCATTTGCATATATAAAGATGCCCTTTGGTTTATCAAATGCTAGAGAAAAATTTTATAAATCCATGGATATGGTATTCCATGGTCTCCTTAACAAGTTTATGTTTGTTTATTTGGATGACATAACAATGATATTTGAGAGTGAAAGTGAGCACATGATTCATCTTAAGCAAGTGTTTGAAAGGTGCAGGTGATTTTGGGTGTCTCTAAATCCCAAAAAGTGTGTCTTCTTAGTTTACGAAGGTAGGATTATTGGACATGTGATTTTAAAATATGGTACAAGTATAGATCCTTATAGGATAGATTCAATTCTTGCACTTTCTTTGCCTAAGCACAAAAAATCTCTATAAAGCTTCTTAGGCAAAATCAATTTTGTAAGACGATACATTTCAGATTTTACCACTTTAGCTAAGCCACTTACAACCATGCTAAATAAGGATCAGAGTTTCAACTAGTCCAAAGAAGGATTAAGAATCTTTGAAGAGATAAAGAAATCCATATCCAATGGTCCTACACTCTTGAAATATAAATTTACAAAGGATTTTATTCTATACACCTATGCTAACATTGACACCATTTCAGGTATTCTTATGTAACAAAATCATGAAGCCTTGGAGCATCCAATAGCCTTCTTCAGTCAAGGCTTGGAAGAATATTAAACAAGGTACTCTTTTATTGGAAAACATGTCCTATCAGTCAGAAGGTCTCTCAAAAAGTTTAGACATTTGTTTTCTAACAATAAGATAAGCCTAATGGTTTCACATCTAAATATCAAGAATTTTCATTTGAACAAGGATATAAATGACAAGAGAGCTGGTTGGATAACCAAGTTAATAGGGTATGATGTGGAGATCAAGCTCACAAATCTGATTATAGGCAAAGGGATTTGTGAACACCTATCCCAAGACTTTCAAGAGGTGAATGAGATGGTTTTAGTGTCAAATGGTGAAGACGTTACAACTGATCATACTTCACCTTCCAATTGGTCTCATGATTTGGTAATATATTTGTAGGATGGTATTTGTCCCTCTCACTTAACTCCTTCAAAAATAAGATATTTTGTATTGAAATCCATTCCATTTCTTCTTATTTATGGTGTTTTTCTCAAGAAAGATATCAATGACATATTGTTAAGATGTATTAAACAACATCAAAATCAAAGGTTGCTTGAAAAGTTCCATGATGGACATGGTGGAAGGCATTATTAAACAAGGACCATAGCCCACAAGATCATGAGAGGTGAGTATTATTGGCCAAGCATAATTGGTGATTGTCATGTATGGGTTAGGAAATACAGATAGTGTGTTATGTTTGTTGGAAAGGTGAAACTTGAAACCTTACCTCTCGAACTAATTGCAGTGGATCATCCCTTTATCCAATGGATATTGGATTTTATTGGTATCATTAAACCCCCTTTATGCTCAAGACATAAATAGATACTAACTTCTATAGATTACTTCACTATATGGATATAAGTAATGGCATTGAAAGAAGCAAACGAGTCCATTGTTATAGATTTATATGAAGGTTTGCTTACTAGATTTGGATTCCCTTCAACCATTATTTCTAACAATGTTATGGCCTTTATGGGGTCTAAAATCAGTTAATGGGTAGTTCAACATAGTTTATTTCTTAGAACTTCATCAAATTACTATCCATAAGTCAATGGCCTTACTAATTCCACTAGTAAGAACCTGTTGAAGATCATAAGGAGGACTATTGAAGATAATTAGAGGTCGTGGCATCTCAAATTGAAATCATCTCTATGGTTTGATACTATCACCTATGAAATATTAATAACCAATGCTCCCTACAAGATGGTATATGGTAAGGAAACAAGAATGCCTATTTCTCTTGAATTTTCTACCCTAGAACTGATACACCAACTTGAGTTGTTAGAGAATGAAATAATGGAGATCAGATATGCTAATCTCATGGATCTAGAAGAGACAAGACATCAATCCATACTATCCATGGAAACCACCAAGTACAAGTAAAGATGTCTTTTGACAAAGGATCTTCTTCACATAGTTTCAAAGAAGGAGATTTGGTCCTCAAGTGGGATGAGGAAAAAGCTAAACCAAGAAGGCATATAAATTTTGACTCACTTTGGATTGGTTCATATAAAATCTCCAACTATAAATCCCATAATGCCTTCTAACTTGTAAATATGGATGGCAAGGAGCTTCCTATCCCAATCAATGGGAAAACATTGTTATTAAGGAAGCTAAGCTCCCTGTACGTAGTTAGTTGGTCTTATTTTCTTCCAAGTGTTATTCTAACACATTGGTTTACTTCTATTTTATACCAAATAAGTGTTTTTTTTACATATTTGTTTTGTTAGGTCAGTCTCCCTATTTTTTTATTTCCTTCCTTGTTTTGGTAAAATTCATTATCTTTGCAAGTTAAAATTTTTCTTGTAGTAATGGATTAGATTCATCATTATTAGTGAGTCTAAGTGTCATGTAAATGTTCTAAGTTCTAAAGCATAGTAGGCATGCTACGTAGCTGAATTACTAAAGATGTTGGCTAAATTTGGCCTACATACCAAAAATTGCCTAATCTAGAATAAGAAGTTGAGCAAGGTCCTAATTGAAGAGTGATTCAATGGCACAAGGAGCATATAGACTTCAAGAGGCTATCACATAGCATTTTCAAGATTTTTTACACACTTTAATGAAGCTTAAAGTGTGAATTTGATGATCTTTAGGAGATAGACCATCATGGAAAGCCTTGTAAAAATGAATAGGTCAGTCCAATTGTGAATCTCATAAATGTACTTTGGAGATCAATTAGGGTCAAATAATTTCATGGAAATGATTTTTTTTACCTATATCATCCTCTAAAAATTTGGTGTCTTGATTTATTTTCTATCTCAAGATACAAGCATTCAAAATTGAATAATCAAAATGAGACATTCACGGGGATGTCAAATAAAATTCACGATGAATAGCCATTTGAATTCAAAAAAAACCCAGAGATCCTAAATATAAACTCAAAGATGACAAGTGTCAAAATATCACTTGATCAGATCATAGATCAATGACACATATATAGTAAATAGGTCAAAAGGTCCCTAGAATGAGATCAATAGTCTACATTCACTCAAACCAAAACATCCAATGATGAACATGCAAGGATGACTTTAGTGGGTCCTAAAGATCCAATAGAGCATGTTTAATCATGTATCCAAATATCAATGGTGAGTATCAAGTCAAAAATTTAGAGGATCTCAAGATTTAATATGTCAATGACAATGTCATGACCCCAATGACTTATCAAATCAATGATGCATGTTTGATTAAGCAGAACAAAGATCAATGACATGTATTCACTGAGTAGATGAGATCAATGGTGTGAGTAAGGTAAAAAATTTGAGGAGCTTAGATTAAACATAAGGCCATGTTGTGGTGCAAATTTGGAAGTAGATAAACTAACATTAGGATCTTTAGAAGGGATGCATCATTGATAAATGGCATGATCGAGGAGCCTAGATCAATATCAATGGTTGTCATTAAAGTTGAAGATATGAGAGTTCAAGTAGAGGTCAAACATGGTTAAGGTTGAACCAAGAATAAATGTTTCTAAGGGATACATCACCATTAAATTTTAGATGTATAATAGGTACTTATAGCAGCCTAAGCTACACCAAGCATGGCTATATTAGTTCCAAGATATGAGGATTTTGTCCTCATGATAAAATCAAGTAGAAAGTGGTGTAGAGTCCTAAAAAAGAGACTTGGTGGTTGAATAAAGATAGTAGAGCATTTAATTCTTTTAAAGAGCCTTTAAAGTTTTTTCCTTCTTGATAAGATCATGATTTAGCATCCTTGGATTAATGTTATTCCATCGAGAGTAGTTGGACCTCATTCAATGTTTTTTGCTTGCATAACTTCCTCTCTCTCCTCCCTTTTATATATATGTCCCATCTTCTTCAACATTGTAGCTCTCTCTAAAAAAATTAGAAAAGAACTCTCTAATATTTTGAGATAAAAATACTCTTATGCATTTGGCTTGCCCAACCTATGCCAAAATTTATATTGAAACACCTATTTGATGCAATAAAAGACTAAATTCCTCCTATTTATGACTGAATTAAAGTGTGTCTTATGAATTCATTTGATGTGGTTAAGTAAATGTGTGCTTTCCTTGCCTTTGTCTAAATTTTCTCACCTTTATGAAGTGTTTTAGTATTTCTCACAAGTCATTCTAAGTGCAATATATAGTTTGTCGATTATTTTAGAAGTCAACAACTTCCTCCCATGCTAGGTTGATAACTAGTCAATGCCTTTTTGTGAAATACTTATGTGAGGGCTAATCAAGAATGAGTGAAGTGATCTTATTTAATCTTGAATGTGTCTTATAGTATGTCTTGTTCAAGTATAAGTGTTCAAATTACTAGTGCATCACCTCATTTTACATGCTTTCATAGATTGTTGTTAATCTCTCTCCCTTTTCTGAGTAAGAGTTAATTTATGTTTAGTTTAGGTGATAGATCCAGAAGGAATCCAATCTTCTTCATAGATCTAACCCAATCTTAGGTGACCCATAGCCTAGGGTCATTCCCATGTTGGACTAAGTTTGAGAAAGAGGACTTCAACAATCCCATTCTCAGTCAACGGTGCAATCTAGGACACCAACAGTTATGGCATGCCTAGTGGGATTAGATTTCCTTGGAATAGTTGAGTTTTGGAGTTGACAAGAAGTATTTATAGTAGGAGGAGACATCCACCATCATTAGAATCTAAATATTCTTCAATTTGTAGAGTTCATAGCATCATCTAGATAGTATTGTCATGCCAAAGGTTACTATAAGGTCAGCTAGTAAAGGTATTCCCTTTAAATTCATTGAGTTGCCTTATACTTATTATAAAAAATCAAGATTTAATAGGATGTCTTTATCCCAAAAATAAATATTCATCTCTTGGTCATCATATTGTTTTAGTTAGATCTATTGTCCCCATTACCCAAATGGCCATTAGGAATCAAGTTTTCATTCCATTTAATCGAGGTAGCCCCTTAAATTTGGCCCATTTTGATGACATTCTTTTGTCTACCCTTAAGAGTATCCATTTCTCCTTAGGAAAATGGGATAAAATAATTGTTATTGAGCACATCTAGGATGTTTCTAACCTTTTTTTCATTCATAATGTTGTTTAAGATAATATGGCCATTAGACTGCTTGCTACTAACTTCGAAGGAAAAGCATTGCAGTGGTATTAAAATCTTATTTTGAACTCCATTGCCTTTTTGTGAAATACTTATGTGAAGGATGATCAAAAATTAGTGAAGCGATCTTATTTAGTCTTGAATGTGTCTTATAGTGTGTATTGTACAAGTATAATTATTTAAATTACTAGTGCATCACCTTATTTTACATGCTTTCATAGATTATTTTTAATTTCTTTCCCTTTTCCAAGTAAGAGTTAATTTAAGTTTAGTTTAGGTGATAGATCCAAAAGGAAGCCAGACTTCTCTAGAGGTCTGACCCAATCTTAGGTGACCCACAACCTAGGTTCATTCTCATGTTGGACTAGGTTTGAGTAAGAGGACCTAAACAATCCCCTTCTTAGCTAAGGGTGCAATCTAAGACACCAACAATACCCACCTATCTTTGAAGTGAAGTCACATGATAAGCACATAACAAAGTATGGAGGAAGATACACCACCACCACATCTTGCTAAATAGTCACATTCAAAAATGGTTGAAGTATTAATTTCATATTCTTGATTATACCAACTATCTTGGTTGAAGATCCATCAAGTTCAAAGACTCCCTTAGTGTTTTGATCATACACCAAATGCAACTCATTTGTAATTTTTTTTGACATTAATGTGCTACTTGTTCCACTGTTAACCATGTAATTATGAACTAGTGTGTTACCAACAATCAAGGAAAGATAGAAATAAGTATTTTTACTTGATTTTGCATCATATTTTATGGCCTTTACCTGTTTATATGCCTTTTATACTTTTTTCTTCTCTTGTTAATCTGAATATGCCAGAACCACACTTTCCTTCTCTACTAGTTTTGTAGACAAACTAAGGCCTAAAAAATCATGGATGATGGTATCCTTTTGTCTTTGGATTACCAATGAATTCCACATGGTCATGATAATGTTATATTTTTTCATATGGTCAAATATGCTGAAGGAGGAGCTTCCAATCTTTAGTTTCACCTTTAGAGCAATAGGACACTCTTTTTCTTAAGGCACTTGGTGAACCTTGCTTGCTTCTATATTCTTATTTTTCTGAGCTAAAGGGGTATCAATTTGATCATTAATACCTTAAAAACCATATTATAAATATTTGAAGCATTAGTTACCTCTTGGATCTCATCTATATCCCTTATCTTGGCTCTTGTGATGGCTGCAGTAAATTTGTTTGATTTTCTAGGCTCAGTAATTTGATTTACAACCACATCATCATCAACATGCCAATCAACCAAGGCTTCATCCAATTGTAATTATTGATGATTAACTTTCCCTTGTTGCACCATAGCTTCATTATGTTGGCCTCCTTGAATAAAAAATTCTTGTGTCATTTGAGGAATTACAATATTATGTGCTACTAAAGCTTGACTTTACACATCATTAGTGTTAGAATACTGCCAACTTAGTCTTGAATAAAATTATTTTGTACTAGAAATAAGGGCCTTGGATGAAAAAGGAACATTGGTGTCAATTACAACATATGGTTTGGTTGGTTTAATGACTCTTTGAGCTTGGTATGGAGGCTTATTATCTTTGAATCTTTGGAAGATAGATATTTGCTCTCTATATGGATGATATGTGGGTTGATTAGGTGTTTTATATGATCTAATAAATTGATATTATTTTCTCTTCATCTATACTATCTCATTACCAAAATATTTTAGCATACCTTTTAGTTCACCAAGCTCATTAGATTGACTATGAGGAGCTTGAACTTGACATTGAGGGGTTGGATTTTGGGCTATTGATGGAGCTTGAGGAGGTGGAATAAGTTGTGTTTCTATAAAAAAATTGCATTGAAGACCTATTTTCAAGTTTACCGGCCTGAATTAGATTATTTTTATCTCTAATGGCAACCTTATAGGCATCTAAGAGTATTCTACCACCCATGGACTGAATCATAACTAAAATATCAAAATTCAAGGCTCTTAAAGAGCATAAGAAATCATAATAAAGAGATCCCTTACCATGGAAGGTAATATGTTCCATGTTTTATGAAATCTAAGATTAAAATTGGTCATAAATTCATATGGTGCTCTCTTGATAGTAGTGAGATATTCAACAAGGGATAAATGATCTGATTTATCTTCCAATTATCTATATAATACTGCACCTAAATCATTCCAAGTGCCAATGGAGTTTTAGGTAAGTTTATCATACCATTGTAATGCCTTTCCCTTGAAGTAGGCATCAAGAAAATATATTATAACATTCTCTTGGGTAACATGGTGGAATGAAGACAAGTTGGCCACATCTTTGAAATGTTTTATGGGTATAGTTTGATCTTCACCTATGAAATATGGTGGGTTTTTTAGGATTGAGATTAGTATTCAATCAAATTGACCCAAATTGAGAGGTATTCCATCATTAAAACTAACAAATACTTAGTTATTAGGGACAACCATATTGATAATAGGATTTGAAGTTGAAGTGGTTTGCACAATAATCTAATTTGGTGATTGAAATAACCTTGTAGGATATGGACTTGTTCTTAAAAACCTTCTTCTTCTATTTGAATGCTCAAATAATTCAATAAACTCAAATGGTATACCTCTACTTACATACCTTGTAGTGATCTTATTCATGAGATAGGTACTTCTTTATTGCTACAAATATCTATTTTTAGGACTAATTTGTGTCCCATTAGGCATTCCAGAAAATGTTATCATTCAAAAGTGCACCCTTACAAGAATGTATGTTTTTTCTCACTCTTGTTGACACAATGGAAACTCTCCAAGGTATCGGTGAACTTATATTGTATATAATATCCAAATTAATGGTTGTTTTCCTTTAATACACTCACCTAATTCTCTATAAACTCTCTAATTTAGTGATTTCTTGACTAGGAAAAGGGTAGAAGGAACAATACTCAAGCTAAAATTGGATATGAAAATTGAAACTTTAGGGTGATGCACCAATATGAAAGTAAATTATTATTATACTTGAAAACCTTTGGAAGCTAAATAACTTTAATAAATTCTCTTCATCTTCATACAATAACTCTTAAATCAATAATTCATGAGGTCTTGACAAATACTCACACTAGCTTAGATAGAATGAACATTAGTTGAATTCACTTCCAGATTATGTAAAAATCAGACTTAGACACTTGATATGACTTTAAAGAGTTTTAATTTTCTAAATAAAGGTGAAATATTTAGACATAAACATAGGAAAATTATTCATTCACTAAGTTACATCAATGAACATGAGGCATACACTTCATGAACACCCTAAAATTAGAGGAAAATCGACTTCTTATTACTTCAAAGGTGATGTACTATAAATTTTTGGTAGAGTTTCTATATAGCTAAAATCATAATCTAATCATTTTCTCTCAAAAATAAACATACATATATAAAATTAAGGAAGAAGAGGGGAGACAAAGTAGCCCCAAAATAAGGATAGTCATAATGTCTAGTCATCCTTAACTCTTCCTTCATCTCCACTACCAACTCAACCTTGAACTCAACCACCAAACTCCAAATTCCTACATAGTACATCTAGAGTTTAAATATTATTTTCTTGGAATATGGTGTAGGAGAGAGAGATTATCATGTTTGAATGTTTTGAAAAAGTTAAAAGTTATGCATGTTTTGATGATCTTCAATATTGAAAAGATCTTAATCATCTTCACTTAGCTCCTTTTGTTCTTCACTTAACTCATTTTGAATAGGTTATTCAATCTCCTTGAGATTCTTCATCTATCTAGTGAGTTATTTTAGTTATCTTACTTGTATCTTGGAGTTTGATTTTAGCTATCTTTCATGTATCTTACATGCATGTTTCTCTCTCTCAAACTCCTCAAATAGCTCCAAGGTGGACTACTAGGAGAAATATTGTATGTTTTATATTGGAGTATCCTCCATAAAAATGGGGCTAATTTAATTGATCAAGTCTTTAATTGAACTCTTCCATGCTTGCATGTTTCATCTCCGCCTTTCTAGGGTTAATTAAAGGCTTCTTAAATCATCTTGAAGTTTGACTTGACCTTTTCTAAAATTAGTTCCAAGGGGGTGTATAAGGAGAGAGAGAAAGAGATATTTCATGTTTCATTTTTATTTCTCTTCACTAAATATTCTTGTTAATAGTGAATTTTATGATGAATAATTAAAACTCTCTATATTGGTTCTTCTTGGATATACTCATCTTCTCCATTTTGGCAAGTTTGTTGAATGCACAATGAGAACAAGAAATTTGATGAATTTGCATTTTTTGAATAGATAAGTAGTATAAATAGTATTAAAACATAATAAATATTTTTTTAATTACCTTAAAAAAAATTTAGTTCCAAACTCCATACATAACTTCAAAAAATGTTTTTTTCTGCTTTTTAGGCCTCAAAAAACCTTGATTTGGATTTGGGGGTCTAAAATGAGATATAGGCATCACCATACACTCCTATTCTCATTGAATAGGTATAAATTTGGAATACCTATAAATTTTATAAAATCACAAAAAATCTTCACCAAACTCTCAAACAAAAATTCACAAAAAAAGTGGTTGCTTGTTGTCTTAGGGTTATCTGGAGATGTTTTTCTTTGATATTAACTTATTTTGAATTAGTTTTCATCATATAATCATGTATTAATATATTTAAATGAATTATAAACCCTATAAAATCATTTTTTCCCTTTAAAGGATCTGAAACACTCATTTCTAACTCTATTTATGAGCAAATTAGTCAAAACCCTAATTTCCTTCATGGTGCAGACCTATGTTTTGCCACTTTATCTCTCATCGGGTACATTATAGACATGAAACCACTTGTATACATTCATGTACATCAAAAAAGACCTCCATGTCAAATTTCAAGATATTTTTGTTGACCATTTTTCTACACAAGCCAAAATGGGTCAACACCCTATAGTCAAAATCTTGTATAGCGGGCTTTTATAATGTCATGGAATATGTTATAGCTTTGTTAATGTCATTTCCTATACCATTTTGGTTTAATAATATTATATTTTGGTCCTTATTTAATTTGGTGTCTAAGGGACCATTTTAGGGTCATATATGCAAGTAGCAAGTTTTCATGGTGTTGAGCAGTTGCAAGAATAAAAGTCTAGAAAAGCCTAAGGTTGCACTTGGGAGTTTTGCTCAAATTTTGGCCAAGTGATTAAAGAATTTAGATTTCCTTTAGAGGAAATATTCCACACAAATCCCAAAACAAATATACAAGTGTTATTTCATTTGAAATCTTTATTTTGATCTTTTGGCCAAGTGTTAATTCTTTCAAGACTTTTGTTTCAGGGTTTTTCGCAAATTATCGAGAATTGTTTCAAATATTCTATGAAAAACAATTTCCCTAAAGGGTCATTTCTTCTAAGGTAACTTTTCAAAGGTTTCAAATGGTATATTATCAATAAAGTGTTCTAAACACTTCTCTCAAAGGGCACCTTTTCAAGTAAGTGACCTTTGCAACTTTCTTGAAGGGCAGTTTCGCAAGAAAATGGTTCACTTCAAAAGTTCTGAAGGATATCTTTCAAAGGAGTCAACAAGAAAGAAAAATCCTAAGGGGTATTTTCAACAAAGTATCCCAAGAAATTATTTTGAAGGGTCTTTTCTTTATCAAAGTGGACCTTTGCTTTTTTCCCAAAGGATATCTTTTTCGAGCAAGTGTCCTAAACACTTTCTTCGAAGGGTAAGATTCTTGGTAAAGTGATCCAATTCAGAGGTTCCAAAGGGCACTTTTTTGGCAAATTTTCCTTCTTAAAAGGTCTAAAACAAAGTTTTGAAGGGCATTTCCAAGAGGCTAAAGGACATTTCTAAGCACATAATTCCTTCAAGAAAATTGTTTGAGACAATTTTATTAAAGGTAGATTTCTTTAGAAACTTTTGTTTTGAGGTAAAAGACTAAGGCATTAATCATTTAAAACTTTTTAATTGAAATAATTGCTCAAACACAAAGACAAAGCAAGAAATTTCCTTTGGAGAAAATGTTCCACACTTTTCTCAAAGGATATTTTCATAAGAAAGTGGCCCAAATAAGATTTTCTAAAGGATAAGTCTAGATCAAGGTAGACCAAATAGAATATCTAAATGGTGATTTTCAAAAGCTCTAGAGGACACTTTCAAACACATGAACTTAAATTTGATGGTATGTAAGATGTTAAATACATCTGATGGATTTCAAATGATAGTCGTGTGGATGTCAAGTTTAACAATAGAACAAAGAATACTCATTTGAGCTTAAAATTAATAGTCACATGAATGTCAATGATGATTACATGAACATATTTTGACGGGAGCAAGGATGTCAATTTTAAGCTCACAAATTAGCTATTAGATTTCAAGAAATGGGTCTCATTTGATCAAATAGTCTATGCTTAATCTCTCATCAAGATTAGATGGAGTAAGGCAGAGTCAAATGGGTCAACAAATCTCAAGGGAAAATGTGTGCATGATAAGTATCAAAGACGTGTTCAACTGACAAAAGATCAATGGCTCATGAGCATCCATGAATAGTTAGTTTGATGGATTAAGTTGGTTGATGAATCAAGAATCCAGATCAAGCATATAAAACTAATGAAAATCAAGGTTGAGAGTAATGAAAAACCCAAGACTCTTAGGCAGAGTATGAAGATTCAATTTTTAACTAAGACAAGCAAGCATGATGGAGCTGAGCTTGAGAAGATTTTAGTTGGGGCTAGGAG
The DNA here is from genome assembly GCA_037957365.1 of Torreya grandis. NCBI lineage: Eukaryota > Viridiplantae > Streptophyta > Pinopsida > Cupressales > Taxaceae > Torreya > Torreya grandis. Next base: position 1,668,123 of record JARHVA010000726.1, on the reverse strand, counting down.
TAGATATATTTGGATTATATGGCACCATTGGGATCCTACAAATTAATTCATGTAGACTTTAATGACCATCACCAAATATTTTTACATGAAAACAACCTTTCTCCCCACTCAGGCATGCATCAAAAAACTAGTCATGAGCAGTTTTGCATTAGGACAAGATGAGAGTGACTTGATTCCACCATTGTAGCCATCATGGAACATCATGAAGAATATATTTTAATGATGCATTAGACTAGGGTGACCTGTATCAATAAAATGATCTAAATGAGCATATTTGTAGAGGTAGTTGTAACCACTTTTCAAATAGATTTGAACTATTTTGACTCCCCTCTCTTTCCCCCCTTTTCTATAAATATAGCCCTTAAGCTATTGTAAACAATTTTCAATCCATTTATGGTGAATCCCTAACATCATATTTTGCCTTTGAATATTAATTCAAACTAATTTTTAGTCCTTTAGAAATTATTCAAGTGTACAAGTGATGTATGGTGATGCAAAATGATTTTTCTCTATCCTTTATTCCCTTATCCTTTCATGTTTGTACAAGATTTTATGGTATAACAAGTCATATGAAGTGTTCTCAAGTGTATGAGCCTATATTTTAAGTGTATAATGAGTCTTAGTGCCTGAAACTAGCCTATGGTTCGTTATCCTTGGATAGCTCTCCTACATCTCACCTTCATATTGAAATACTCATGTTAAAATCCATAGGTTTTAGAAATCAGTTTAAGTGTTTTGTTTCTTAGTAAAAAAAGTATGATGGTCATATGGAGTAGATATTGGTGTATCACCCCATTATTTTATGTTTATTTCATGCAACTGATAATTATTTTCCCTTGAATAAGTATAAGCATAGGTGAAATCACTTCAAGATACATTTAAGGAGCTAGCCCTTAAAACCTAAAGGCTCACTTCCACTATAGGTAAACCCACATACCTAGAAGTGTTCCCACATTTACAAAATATATAGAAGGATTGAACACCTTCTTTTAGGGTACAATATTTTTTGACAACAATTTAATTTATTAAAACTCAAAATATGCACTTTTAGTGCTTCTTAGTTTCCACAATCTCATTTATGAATGCATGTAGTTCTAAGCTTTGGCATTTTATTGATTTTATGAGACATAAATATTTAATTATTTTTAAAATTATAACCTATAATATTCCTTATAATTATTTAAAACATTATATATATTCAAACAATTTCTTAAAACTCTCAAAAATGTCTTTTCTAATTGTCTCTCTTGCATGCTTGAAACCCTGCAACCTGTACCTTTATATTTATAAATTATTTGCATTGAAATTTTGATTGAGGAATTTTTAGGAAGGTTATTTATTCCCCATAATATCTCAATAAACTTTTCAATTTAAAAAATAACTCAAAATTGCAATAACATCTCATAAAAGTGAGCTATTGGGGTTTAAGAAGGGTTTTAGAGCACCTTTCCTTCTTAACGATTATTCATAAAGTTAATATCCTATAAAATAAAACCAATGCATGGAATATTTATAGAATTAGATCCCCTATATTCCCATGATACCATTCAAACCAACTCTTCTTTTTCTTCATGAACCGAACATCTAAAATTTGCCCTTACTAGCTTACCACTAGCTAATTAGAGGAATATAAAAACTTCTACCAAAATTTGGACCTATGAGTTGTTCCTAAGCATGGTTTTGGATTGATGAAGGTCATATTATGTTTTAGAGAGCTTATTTAATTTTCACTCCATAAATAGAGTCTTCGTAAAAACCTACATATAATAAACCTTGACCAATGGTGGCAAAATTTGTCAACATTCTTGGCGACCCTACTAGGATGTTTATCTGGTAAACACTCAAAACTATCAACCTTAACCATTGGGATATAAATTCATGAAAAAATAAATAAATATAAAACTTAAATTATCCTCAAATAATAAAAACACTTGTACATAAGCACTTAGATAATTGAAAATTAAAATAACTAACAACTAAAAATATGCAAGATAACACTTAGAGGAAAGTGAAAACTAAAACTACTATGTACAAAGAAAAACCTATCTTTATAAATAATGCTTAAGATAAATCTCATTTACTGGGATTTAGAGATAGTGACCATCCATCTTGGCTAGTTGGAAGGTGTTGTGAGACTTGTAGCTTGAGATCATGTAAGGACCACTCCAAAGTGAATCAAACTTTGTGTGTCTTCCTAGTTTGAACCTATTTTCATCCCATTTTAGAACCAAATCACCTTCTTTGAAGCTCCTTGAATATGATTTTATATCAAATGTTTTCTTTGCTTGTGATTGATTCATCTCAATATATAACATGGACTGATTTCTCATGTCTTCTAACTCCATAAGTTTAGCATATCTCAGTTCCATAGGCTCATTCTCTAATAATTTCAGTTGATGCATTAGATCTAAAGCAGAGAGATCAAGTGAGATTGGTAATCTAACTTCTATCCCATACACTATCTTGTAGATTGAATTGGAAATAGACCTTTTTAATGTGATCTTATTAGCCCATAAAGTTTACTTTAACTTCAAATTCCACGTCCTTTGATTATCTTCAATAGTTCTCTTAATGATCTTCATCAATTTTTTGTTAGTAGACTCAACAAGACCATTGCCTTGTGGATAATAATTTGAAAAAGTGATAATATTCACACAATTTTGGACAACCCATTATTTTATTTTAGCACCTATAAATGTCATAAAATTATCTAAAATTATAGTAAAATAAATACTAAACCTTGTGACTAAACCTCCATAGAAGTCCAAGACACTAGATTCATTTGCTTTCTTCAAAGCCACTACTTTTGTCCATCTAGTAAATTAATATGTGGATATAATAATAAAATTATGGCCAAAGCTATAAAGTGTATTGATAATACCAATGAAGTCCAAACCCCATTAGATAAGGGGTTGATCTACTGAAATAGGTTAAAGAGGTAAGGCATCATACTTTTCCTTTACAATAAACAATGCATACTTTTTGTACTTCATTACCCAAACATGACAATCTCTAAAAAATTTTGGCCAATAATATCCACCCCTCATGATATTTAAGGTTGTTATCATTTCTAAAAAGTGGCCTCCACCTTATTCATCATGAAATTATTCAATAAATATTTCAACTTGACTTGGCTCTATGCATCTCAACAACATGCCATTAACATCATGTTTGAATAATACACCATCAATAAGCAAAAAAGGAATACATTTCATCCTAAAGTACCTTTTATTTTAACCACTTAAATTTATAATATACATAGCACTCTAAAGGTAGCTTACCATATCTTAAAACTAGATTGATGAAGGTGTATGATTGGCTACAATATCTTCATCATTCAATACCAAACTTGCCTCTTTGTTTTTTTGAAATTCTTGATCCAAATGCTCACACAACCCTTTGCCTCTAATTAGCTTGGTTACCTTTACTTTCACATCATATTCTATGACCCTTATTATCCACCCTATTCACTTTTTAATTTTGTCCTTATTCAACAAGAACTCTTTGAAGCTAGGATGGGCAACCATCACATGGATATTTTTTTTATATAGTAAGTGCTTAAACTTTTTAAGACATCTAATTATGAAAATCACATATTTCTCAACAAATGTGTACCTTGTTTCATAATCATTCTGTTTCTCTAGATTTTCACTAATCACATTCAAATGAGAAAGAAACTAAGGTTAAGAGGTTATGGGTTTGATGTTACCCAAATTTAGTATGCACCGTATCCAAGCCTTGTGGGAGCTCCTCTTTGGCTGTGGAGGAAACACTTGCAGTAAGAATGAAACTTAAATAAGAAAGATGTTAGAAGAGGCTTTGGTGGACTGCCAAGCTATGTGCTCGGTCGTGGAAGCGTGAAGCTCCTTAAGGGATGACAGTCCACTGTTTAAAGATAAAAGTATTGTAAAGGAAGAAATGATAAATGACTAAAGAAAATAGAAAATTAGATGGTGTGTACCTATAACTTGCAGTTTGTGTATCTCAAAATGCTATAAAAGGCTAGCTGAAGGTTCTATCTAGTCTAGATGGGTTATTTGGATGGATTTCTAGTTTGTTGGTTTAGAACACAGTCATCGAGGTCAATGGGTTTGCCGAGGTTGGTCGGGTAAATGGTGTTGACATCAGTTGGGTTGCCGATGTCAGTCTGGATGAAGGTGCCGATGTCGGTTGGTCTGCTGATGTTGATTTGATTTGTATTTGTTGACATTGATTGATTTACCAATGTCAGTTGGGGTTATCAGCCTTGGAAGGCTTTTAGAGTATTTCTAGGATAGAAAGAGGGGTTTCTAGAAGTTCAAAGGTTGTTGCAGGGTTGTCGGAAGGTGAATGAGGTCTGAGGAAGGGTATAGGTAGAAGATTGGTATGAAAAGGGGGTGAGAACAAGGGGAAGGCCTTTCAGCCCCTCCATGGAAGAATTTAGGCCTCTCGATAGTATTTAGAAATATCAATGAAAACTAATTGACAATATATTCTAAAACACTGAAATGAAAACCAGAGTACTTAGCTTTATAAGGTAAAGAACTAGAGGTGTCAAAATAGTGATTCCCATTGTGGCTGATGTGACCAGTGTTGTGAGCCAATGAAGCAAACATGGATTGCTTCAATTTAGTAGCTCGAGGTCCTCATACAATCTTTCAATCTAGTCTTTAAAATAATTTGTGCAAAGCTTCGATAGCTAAGAGAACAATAGTCGAGTTCTGGTGCTTGAAATCTTAGAGTGTGCATGTCAATGTGTGAAAAGGTGGCCTTAGCTCAATGTTAGAGCTTGGCTTATGTAATCAACATCGATGATCCCACTAGTGTCAATGTAGAACTGCCGACATTGGCTGTGGGTTGACCAATGTCGATGGAGAGAGAATAGGTAAAAGGGCTATTTTTAGCTCTTTACCCATTTCTCCACTCACCAAGTGCCTTTTCCATTGGAGGACAATCAAAACAAGGGATTATGAGGCACAGGAGTTGGTTAGGGAGTTAAGATGGGGTTAGAATAGGTCATGGGTAGTTAGTGTTTAGAGGACCTAGTCTCAAGCTGACTCATAAGCTAAGAAATGGTCTTAGGGTGAGGTGTCTAGGTGAGGTGTCCAAAGTGAGGTAATTAATTTAAAATAAGTAGTTTTTAAATTAATAAGGTGTGCAAGTGTGGGTTAAGAGTGTTAACATTTAGCAGGGGACCAAGGGGGTTGACACGATATTAGTGTCTACATTTGCCCCTTTTTGTCTTATGGTTTATACTGATGAACTGCAAGACAAAAATAGATGTAGGTTACCTCGGGTATGGGATGAGGTATTCCCCCTCAAAGTGGAAATTGAGAGAAGGCAATCTGAAATTGGGTGCCAATTTGATAGGCAGTGGATGGGTAGGGTGAGGTTGGAGTGTGAATGTTGTAATAGTTGAGATTGCGTGTATACCACTTCACTGGATAGGTAGGTCAAATTGTCACAAGAAAGGTTGAGGAGGACTAAAATCAAAGTAACCATTCTCTAGCTTATTAGTGGTAGTTGATTGGGTTTAAATTATCAAAGTTGTAGATCCAATGGTCAAGAAGGACTAAAATCAAAGTAATCGGTCCCTAGCTTATTAGTGGTAGCTGATTGGGTTAGATTGATCAAAGCTATAGCTCTAATGGGCATCGTGTTTCAAGTATATGGGCTAGGAAGTGCTCCTAGAAAACACAAAAATGTCACAGATATTAGGGATCAACTTGGTCACAATTTGACAATAGGTGTGAGGGGTGCATATAATTTGCTAACTATTCATGAGGTAGCATATGCAATTAAAACAACTAAGGCAAAGTTGTCTCAAAAGTGGTCATGGTCTGAAGAGATAGTCATGATCTCTGAGGTCATTTGTCGAGTCAGGCTGAGATATAAGTGATCTCGAGTGTTGTTTTTTGTGGTTAAGGAGATGTATGTGATCTCCAATGTGGCCCATGAGAAGTCTAAGGTGACTTATACAGTGTCAGGGTTGGTTGTTTGGTCATGATTTTGGGTAGTTTTAGAGAAGACCTATGTTTTTAGGTCGCCGACGTCGGTTAGGCCACCAATGTCGGTAAGTAGTTGGAAGGATTTTGTGGTCATATTGCCGACGCCAAAAAATACATTTTGAGATAGGATTTTGAGATGTACATATATTTTGAGAGAGGCATATATATATATATATATTGTACTATTTTAGATATTTTTGATGTATACCTTCATTTGACAGTTATATATATATGAGATGTTTGAGATATTGACATGTTATGGATGTGACTTTGTGTTAGTTGTTTTGGTTATGTTAGTGTTTTTAGCATTTCCCATATGTTTGATGGTACATGCTTGAAATGATAAGTGTATGATGATGTTATAGCCTTTTCCATATTGTGTGATGGTGTATGTTGTAACATAGGTTATGTGGTTTTTCATCCTTAGCAATTTTCCATATTGGTGATGGTGTATGCTAAAAATGAAATGAGTTTATTTATGCTTCAGTAGGTTTCCATATTGATGATGGTATATGCTTGACATAAATTGTGTTTGGTATATGCTTGACATCTCACTGGGTGTGCCAAAATGTTTCTCTAGATTTTCACTAATTACATTCAAATGAGAAAGAAACTAAGGTTAAGAGGCTATGGGTTTGATGTTACCCGGATATAGTGCACGCCGTATCCAAGCCTTGTGGGAGCTCCTCTTTGGCTGTGGAGGAAACACCTGTAGTAAGAATGAAACTTAAACAAGAAAAATGTTAGAAGAGGTTATGTGGACTACAAAGCTACGCACTCGGTCCCAGAAGTGTGAAGCTCCTCAAGGGATGACAATCCACTATTTAAAGATAAAAGTATTATAAAGGAAGAAATGATAAATGACTAAAGAAAATAGAAAAGTAGATGGTGTGTACCTGTTCCTTGCAGTCTGTGTATCTTAGAATGCTACAGAAGGTTGGCTGAAGATTTTGTCTGGTCTAGATGGGCTGTTTGAATGGCTTTCTAGTTTGCTAGATCAAAACACAGTCACTGACGTTAGTGGGTCTACTGAGGTCAATCGGGTAATTGGTGTTGATGTCAGTTGGATTGCCGATGTCGGTCTGGCTGAAGGTGCTAACGTCAATTGGTCTACTGATGTCAGTTTGAGTTGTAGATGTTGACATCAATTGGTCTACCAATGTCGATTAGGTTTGTTAGCCTTAGATAGCTTTTAGAGTATTTCTAGGATAGACAGACGGGTTTCTAGAAGTTTAGAGTTTGGTGCAAGGTTGTGGGAAGGTGAATGAGGTCTGAGGAAGGGTATAGGTAGAGGATTGGTATGAAAAGGAGGTGAGAATAAGGGGAAGGCCTTTTAGCCCCTCCACAGAAGAAGTCGGGCCTCTCGACAGTATTTAGAAATATCAATGAAAACTAACTGATAATATATTCTAAAACACTAAAATGAAAACCAGAGTACTTAGCTTTATAAGGTGAAGAACCAGAGGTGTCAAAATAGTGATTCCCATTGTGGCTGATGTGATCGGTGTTGTGAGCCAATGAATCGAACATGGATTTCTTCAATTTAGTAGCTCAAGGTCCTTATACAATCTTTTAATCCAGTCTCTGGAATGATTTATGTAGAGCTTCAATAGACAGGAGAACAATAGTCAAGTTCTGGTGCTTGAAATCTCAGAGTGTGCATGCCAATGTGTGAAAAGGTGGCCTTAGCTCTATGTTAGAGCTTGGCTTATATAATCGACATCAGTGATCCCACCGGCATTGGCATAGAACTACTGATGTTGGCCATGGGTTGACCGATGTCGATGGAGAGAGAATAGGTAAAAGGGATATTTTTAGCTCTTTTCTCATTTCTCCACCCACCAAGTTCCTTTTCCATTGGAGAATGGTCAAAACAAGGGCTTATGAGGCATGGGAGTTGGTTAGGGAGTTAAGATGGGGTGAGAATAGGTCATGGATAGTTAGGGTTTGGAGGACCTTGTCTCAGGCTAACTCATAGGCTAAGAAATGGTCTTAGGGTGAGGTGTCTAGGTGAGGTGTCCAAAGTGAGGTAATTAATTTAAAATAAGTAGTTTTTAAATTAATAAGGTGTGCAAGTGTGGGTTAAGAGTGTTAACATTTAGAAGGGGACAAAGGGGGTTGACACGATATTGGTGTCTATAATAGGTTTAGATTTTTATTTATATGTTAATTTTATTTTGAGACTGATTTGATGTTTAATTTGAGGCTTGCATAGAATCCATCTGAATAGACAATGTATAGGTCTCTATTGGAGCATTTTTTATAGAATCAAACCTTTAATAGATTTATGAAACCAATATAAGAACCACATAACCAATTTAGTTCAAATGCAGTCTAATCACAAATTTTAATGATTGTTTCAATCCATATAAGAAATTAATAGATCTAAAACTTTTCTACTAGGACTCACAACTTTAGTGACGAGTATGTTTAAATTCCTACCATCCAAAGTTACCAAATTCAATGTGCAACCTGTGAGGGCTTATAAAAGCACACCATATATCTTCTTCTACTATATTTTTGAATTATTAATTTTTTATAGAAAAATAGCCACCATACAAATGCACCATATAGGTGTAAACGATTTGTTAGAGAATTAAATTTACAAATTTATTCAATAATATTTTTTTTATCGATTTGTGAAAGGGTGCCAAAATTGATGAATCTTGATTAAAAAAATCTTTCCATTACTCAAGCATTTGATGGAATCCCCCAAGTAATGCACTTTGTTGAAATTATTTAATATTTACCAGAAAAAAATCCTCCTTTAATAGTGTTTTGATACCATGGATGACACCAAGAATGGGAGGAATAACTCAGAATTTACATTGTTGAGAGAGTGTTTCACACAAAATATTTTATTGTATTAAAGTAGGATAATATTTACAAAGAGAATAAAAGATTTATAAGCTTTATAGGTGGTTACAAGATGTAACCAATTCCCATGAATCAACCAAGACATACATTAAAAATAGACTAATAAACTTTGAATTATAATTAATCCAATAAAGGGGTCTTTGGAATGTATTTTCCGTTTGAATCTCCTTATCTATTCATAAATTATTTGATTTATGGGAAGTTTTTATTAGTCAACTATTAGTCTGGGATATTATACCCTACTAATACCTATAAAATCCCTAGCAATGTCACCAAAAATGATAAGGGTTGTTGTGTTCTATTCATTTAATTAACTAAGTTTAGTCAATGTCATATCAAACATGGTCAGTGTCCAACAACAATCAACATTAAGGCATGCAAAATAGTGACTAAAAATTGTTTATTTTTTAGGAGTTTTAGATCATTTACTCCTCAAGTAATAAAATACTTGCTTAATTTGAAATATAACATAATACTTATGAAGACAAACACTCTTGTTGAATTGAAAATGCTTTGAAGGGAAACACACTTGCTGAAATTGAAATTGATTAGAAAGAAACACATTTATAGTCTATTTTCAAAAATGCAAATTGTATGAAAACAAATATACAATTAATTTATTTGTTTTGAAATGGAAATTCTTTGAAGGTAGATTTACCTAGAACACACACAATAAGACATAGTCCTGTAGATGGGACACACAACATAACACTTTACATAAAAGAATGATTGACAATCTTTTAAACACACAACAATATGAAATAAAAATATAAATACCAAACACATATCTTACTTATTTGGTTGAATGGGACCTTGCTCTCCCTCAGAATAGGATTGAAACACAACTAAATCTGTAAAAACTTCATAAAATCAATTACTCATTACTTTTGGAAATGTTTACAATGTTGGAAATGAAAAGTCACACTTGATCTTACTATTCTATTATTTGTATCATCTCTCCCTATTCTTTCTTAAAAGGACATTGTTTTTATATCAGAACATTTTATAATAGCTGATCAAAATAGAAAACAACCTAAAGATATCAAAACTAATTAGGACCTTGTTTATTATAAAACAATATCATAACAACTCATTTTCCACTTTCCAATGAAATAAGTGAAAAAGTGTTGGATTCAGTTTCATACGTATTTCCAAGTTTGCTATCAGTTACAAATTATTTTGAAGTTTATATCCATTGAATATTTATTTTATATCACATCAAAACATATTACTTACAACCACTCATGAGAAAACTTCTATAAATGACATGGCTAAAAATATAAATACTATTTTTTGAAAGTCTATTTATAGCTTCTAAAATTATTCCAAAAATTTATTAGACTAATTCTTATCAAATATGTGTGTCATTTGATATATTGAGATGTCATTTTCCAAGACTTTTTAAGTCTTCAAATTTATTTTCGATCATCTTTAGAGCCAAATAAGTGATCTCTAGATCTAGACTAGTGATCTTCGGAGGTAGACTGGTGGTCTCTAGAGCCATACTGGTGATCTTTGGAGCTAGTCTAGGGATCTTACAAAATGGTCTGGGCTTGTCTTAAGAGTCTTATACTACCAAAAACATTTTCTTAAACTATAACACATTCATATGACATGTACATACAAAATTAGTGATTCTCCCATGTAAATGTTAGAACAAAGTGATTTTAACATGGAACAATAACTTACACATCATAACTAAGGAAAAATACTCATTTTCTACTTTAGATTAATAATGATTTATATTATGCACATTCAAATACACTTTAAAAGAATAATTTTAGGGGGAGAAAGAGGTAATTACTTAGATATAATCAACCAATTTATGAACTCATTATAGTGTACCAAGATAACCCAAGTGTAGGCATGCCTCCAATGTAGAAAGACAGATTGTAGGTGTAAGAGTGTCATTTATTTGAATGCCCATTTTATATATAACATGTATCTCCTAAAACCTACTCATGCATATCATGAAAACGTGTGTATAGAAAATGGATATGTAATCTACCACATATATGATAACTAATAGAGGTAAATAATGTAAAATAGCAACACATGATGCATGGGCCCTACATTTTCACTTTTGAATATTCTAATTTTTTAATATGAGTTATGTTCATGCTAACCAATAATCCTATAAATTTTATGCTCACATGTAGGTCATGGATTGATCATAACAAACATTACTCTTTGTAGGCAAGTAGGAACATTTGTATATGTATCAGAATATGAAAAGTGATTGCTTATAACAAATCATCATTAACATCATATCCCATATGACCTTGTGTATGTTATGTAGATCTATAAACCATTGTAACCTAAAAATTATGTTATAGAAGATGAGTATAATATGGTGTTTGTTGTATAACATGTGGATCACCATGTAGAACCAACCTAGAATGCGATTGACTAGGTCAAATCTGAAGTGTAACATGGATAAACCTCTGATGTAATGGGAATTGAAGTACTAGTCTTGGAGGAATATCCATTACCTTTATTTAAACTACATGTGTAGAATGAATTTATATGGGTTGTATAATAAGTTATGAAATATATTTCTTAAGTAAATTCCTTAGACTAAATATGATTTTTTTATGGAACAATTTGAACAATAACCACTTGGTTGCTATATATATAATTCACACAAAGTTGTACTAAATGTGGTACTACACATATTTTATGTGTCCATGGACATCCTATTAACATGTCAAATACCCCAATATTGGGTATAACTAAAAACAAAAGTGTTAGTGTTGCATGCCCTACCATAAGTGGTAACACAAATCTCCTAATAAGGTTTGCCTCTTCCATCGAATCCCTTCACTATATTTGTTTTAATAATTGATTCTTCATGTGTATATCCAAGACTATTATGTAGTATCATAGGAAAAATGTTTTCAATTGACCAATTATCCTCCATGAAACTATGTATAAGTTGTGATTCAATGTAAGTGTAAACAAACATTAACACATTAATAAAATCATCATCAACAATCTCATACTCATCAAATGTAATATTAGGTCTATGTACCTATGTGTCCTTAATTGCACCAATGATACCATCAATAAGATGATCTTTATATTTATCTTTTTGAGGCATACAAAGTGTAATCTACTTCATATGACCCTACTCCTCCCTGTGATTACACATCAGCTCACGTGTAGACTATCAAGTATCAACCCTAGTTATCTTGCTTGAAGACATTCACCATTTTCTTGGACCTTTACCACATAATATTCTCATCCCCTACATATCCTTAGTTTATCTCAACCCTTTTTCACATTATATGGGCTCTTTAGGAACCTCTCAATGCCCTTTTAGAGACTTGTTGACCACCCTAGGTGGCTTGTGGACCCAAGCCATGGCTTAGGGAGGAAACACATGGCCTAAGACACATGTCTCCTTCACAAAAGTGCCATGTTTGGGCCCAAATGGATAAAAATGGTTAGTTTTTATCTTATTGACAGATTAGGGTTGAGATATATGACTTTTATTCATTCATTTAAGCCTCTCTCTTCATTATCTTCTACATTTTTTCTTGATATTCCACTTGATCATCACACTCAAAGATTGGATGCCTCCTTGAATCTATCTTGGTTATTGCTTGGCACAATAGCTTTCCTTGTGATAGGAGATGGCCTACTCAATTACAAATATTCTTGGTGAGTCACTTTGCTATCTACAGTGTTATTAAATCTTGTGGGTTTCTCCTTACTCCCTTATAACTCTATTACACCTATATTTTATGGTCCTTACATTGGCTCTTCCACATATTGGCATTTTATCCTTCACCTCTTCACAACTTTTGGCTCTTGGTTTGGACTCAACTGACACACAACTTGATCCTCTTCCTCTCTTGCTTCCTAACTTGGATATTTGGTTGGTAAAAAGTCTGCACATATTTCTTGAATTTGATATGAGAAAATTTTATTTATAAATTGAAACTCTTTATTTATTTGTAGTGGTATTCATGAAAGGGTTTGATTGGTTTTAGTGATTTAGTTGTTTTTTGCATTATTTATAATAGTTTATAAAGTTTATGGATTGTATGTGGTTGAAATATATCTTCATCACTTGAAATATTTTCCATTATATGTTATGATTGTATTGGAAAAAATTTCAGTACATAGTAGGACTCTACATTCCCAAAATGATATATACAACTAGCTTAAACAATCTCTCTCTCTTGCTAAACTAGAACATTGCATTGTTAGAAAATAATAGTGTTGAAAGTGAAAGATAACTCAAACCTAGACTAGGCATGCTCTTTAACCCTTTATTGAAAATGTATTTATCGATTAAACTATATTTAATTTAGATTAAAAGTGACTTAGCTTCTAGATTTACATATCATTTGTTAGCTCTCTTTATTTAGCATTGTTGTTTCCATAATTTGTGTGCAATCAGTTGTCTAGTCTTAGCTACTTGAATTATTGTGGTTAGATCTACTAGAGATACTTGCATATTTTATGAATTTAATTGTGTTATCCCTAACATAGTTTAAAATTCTATCTATATCTTGGTGCAACTAGGCAAACCTGATAGCCACTATAGATATCCTATAGCCCATAGAAGCCTTGAGCCTTCGAGCCTCTTAGTGGTTTGTTTAAGTACCCTGTGTATCCCCTTACCAAACACTAGTGGTTATATTTGCTTTATTGGAGATACATTTTGTAACACTTAGTGGTACCTCACATATGGTCTCACACTAATTCTCTTCCATTTAGATCTCTCTTAGCCAACTCACCTCTGTTATCTGTTAGGATTTGCTTTTAGTTGTGTTTTGAATCTCACCTTGGATTTTTTCTCCTACTTTGGTTCTATGTCATTCTTCCCATTGGTTCTCCTTTGGTTTGATTTTTTTGTCTTCCATGTTTCTCTTGATTCATTGCATCCATGTTTAGTCTTTCACCCTTGGGATGCCATTCCCATTAGATTCAAGGTCTCATCCCTAAGCTCACTCATGAGGAAGCTACAGTTGCAATGGAATTCCATAAACATCGTAAGATCTAGGAGGTTATTTTAACCTAGAATGGCAGTCTACACCATCTTATGTTTTAAAAGGAACAAGATTGTTAGGACTATAACCAATAGACTCAGTCTCCTTTCCACTAGTTTGAGATTCATTCATCAGAGGATGTTTCTTCTCATCCTCATATCAGTCTCATTCACCCATTTGGGGTGATGAGGATCCTCTTACATGATTGATACCTGATGAGCTACATGTAATAATTGATGATTATAATAGATGCCTTCATGTGAATGGAGTGTATCCTCCTCCCTTTAGGAGTCAGTGGTATGCTTCTTTTGGAGATAAAATTCACACTTGTTTAATTTTGAGTACCTCGACTAGTTCTTAGATAAGTTCCTACCTATTTCTCAATAGGAGACTCTACAACAAGAACACCCTCATATCCATTATGGTTCATAGTTATTCCCACTCAAAGTGGTATCTTTGTCATGAATATTCCTCCTATCCTCCAAGCCCTTCATTTAGAGTTTTAAATGAGTGTGATGATTTTGATTACCATCTACGGACTAGAGATCCATGAGATGCCTATCAAGAGCATAAATGCATGTTAGTTGACCCTAATTTGATGGAATGTGACCAAAATCATGGAGACTTTGGTCATCATGACCACTCCCATGAGTATGCCACATCTTCCCATCATTCCCATGCTCATTTCCTACCCCATGGTAGAGATAATTTTATCCACGAGTGTCTTCCCTATCAAAAACTACCCCGACATCATCCTCTCCATGATCATGGTTATGATGATGTCTATGGGCATAGGAAACATCATTACCATCATGATCCCCCTCTTGGATCTTGTTACTAGCCTGCTATTAATCGTGCCTATGAGGATCTTTTTTAGAATCCTCTAGCCCCTTGGGTGTGTGTTATTCCCTTCCCTACTCCTATCCTTGAACTACCTAAGTTTAATGGGACTCGAGACTCTAGTCCCATAGAGTATATTATATAATTCATGACTCTAGTTTTCAAATCCTTCTGGATGACTTCCTCTAGTACTTCAATATATACAAACCTTTTAAACTTAGCATCTAATCACTTACCTCCATGGCATAGGCCAAGGGTGAGTCAAACTTTGATTTTGTGCATAGGTGCCATTAAACCATACATACATGTAGAACAAGGTTCTTAGATGGTCAAATTTATGACATGTTCACATGAGCATTGAGGTAAGAGGTTGATCTTGAGGTCCTCAAGTATGAGCCCACCTCGTATGATGAGGTTGTTAATGAATGTCTAAATATTGAAGTGTTTGATGTACATGTCGGCATGCAACCTGTACCAAACAAAAAGTCATCCTCTTCGTATGATCATAACTATAGTGTGACCATTAATGGTGTTACCGATTCTCATCTCGAGAAAAAGGACAAGAAGGATAGTCAAAAGGTAAATTATTTGAGAAATAAGATAGATGAAAATACGGCTTCTGAATCAAGCACAACAAAATAATGGATGGTGTTTCTTTATGACCCTACCAAGTTTTGAAATTTCCATTAGATGAGGGGGCATGATGATGCCAATGATGCTACCCAAAAATCTAGTGCATAAGCTTCACCTTTGTCTCAAAGTTCTCCTCTTATAGAACCTAATTGTAAATTGAATGTGTTCAAGGAGCCTCTACTTGACCATAATAAAGAGAAGAAGAAGAAAAAGAAGAAATCAAAGGTTAAGGCCCCTCATTCTCCTTATTCTTCCACCTCTTTTAAATCCTCTTCTCAAGCTAACTCGAGAGGGAAAACCAAGTGTAAAAATAACAAAGTCATTACTGCTATTGACATATCCTCTACTAGGTATGAGTGATTTGTTAAGACACGCTTAGGTTGGGTCATTAACCCTATTGGAGAGACTAGTGGTGTTGGGCCTCTTGTCCGACCCATGGGGGAAAGGAATCCCAAAGTAAGACTTGAATTTCAATATAGCATCCCTCCCCATGCTTGACATCATCCTTACTCTATCATAGAGGAGTTGTAGGGCCTCTCAATTGGGATCTCCATTTGGGACCTTCTTTGCCTTTGCCCTAAGTAAAGGGGACTCATCTTTGATGAGCTTCATCTCTCTCATTAGGGTCCACTATGGGATGATGTTGAAGTTTTGTTCAACTTCAACACATCTGAGCACCCTCAGTCTCCCATCTTATCTTTCAACCCCATTTCTTTGCTAGATATTTTAGTTCTTACAAAGAGGGATCAATTCCCTCTCTATATTAAGACCTTCATTAATGACTACCACAATAATTAGTGCATCTTTGATGGAGTTATGTTTAATATCATGCCCCTACATGTGTTTAATGAGCTTGAGATTAGTCACAAAGAGCTCTCCAATTCCCACCATAACTATGTTGGTTTCAACAATGACATAGTTATGTCAGTGGGGAACATGAAGCTCTAGGTCAAGTTTATCCCCAAGATAGTCAAGATAGATTTTTTTGTGTTAGATGTTGATCTTTCATACAACATGATTTTTGGCCATCCTTGGACCATTACCATGTAGGCCATCATGTCGACCACATTTTTCATGGTTTAGTTCATGCATGAGTGTGAGGTTCATACCATGAAGGTTAACCTAGATCCCTAGGCATTTATATATGCAAATACAAAGCCCTTAGTGAGGCTTTGGCTGTCTCCTCATGGGGCTCTATAGATTCTCACACACCCCCTATCTCTGAGTCTCATTTTTTCAAGGATGAGTATTGTGATCCAATTGAGTACTGATCAACATTCATTATTTTAAAGTTTGGAATACATCAACCAACTCCCTCTTCAACTCCAAAATTCTAGGTCATCTCATCTCTTCTTGAAGGCCTCTTCCAAGATGTATTCCCAAACATTGAGCTTCCCCTTGCATCACACTTTTCCCATCAGAGTATAGGCTCTCTTAATGCATCTCCCATTGAGACCGCTAGAGTAATTGAGTTCAATCTTGAGTGCCATTTCATTCATGTTATGAAACTCAACCTATTCAAGGAGAGAAAGGCTTCCACCAAGCTAATTTGGGCTTTTCATAAGCACCATTATCCCCTTGATTATCTAGGTTTAGAAATCTCTCACTGATAACCCAACCCATGGCATTCCCATCGTGAATGTCCTTGTGATTGAGCTTGACATGTTATATCAATCACTCTTTCCCATGCCTAAGTGTTTCAAGGAAGGAAATGATATGGATGCTAAAGGATCCATAGACATAAACCTTGACACTTTATAAAAGCTAAAGATCATCAAGATCCGTGCTAGCCTTTCTTTAGAGGAATGAGATGTTTTAATTACCTTATTTCATGAATATTTGGATGTATTCACTTGGGAATACATCAATATGAAGGGTATAGATCCTAACATTATTTTCCATAACATCATTATGGATTATGGGACCTAGCCCATTCACCAAAAATAATGACTAATGGCAGTTAAAGTCTCTTAGCTAGTCAAGGCTGAGATTGAGAAGCTTATCTAATTTAGTTTCATCTAGGCTGTTGATTATCCCCAATGGGTTTCTAACATTATTCATATTCTCAATAAGAATGAAATGGTTTGGATCTACATCAAATTTTAGGATCTCAATATGGATTGCCTAAAGGATAATTTTCCTACTTGTTTGATTGACTAGACTGTTGTTTCCACAGCTAGTTTTGAGATCATTTCCCTCATGAACAAGTTCTTAGGGTAAAACCAAATCTAGATTGCACCAAAAAAATATTAAAAGACAACATTCAATAACCCTTAGGGTACCTTCAATTATTTCATCATGCCTTTTAGTCTAAAGAATGTTGGGGCCATGTATCAATGTGCTATGACCCATATTTTTCATGGCCTCATCCATAACATTATTGAGTGTTATATTGATGATATCCTCAATAAATACTACAAGTGAGATGAGCATGTATGAGACCTCAAGATCATCTTTGAGAATCTCAGAGTGTATCACATCATCCTTAACCCTGAGAAGTGCATTTTTGGCATCTCCATTAGAAAACTTCTTGGCTTCCTCATTTCACAAAGGGGCATTAATGTGGATCTTGAGAAGATCAAGGTGATCCTTGAGATGCCTCCTTTGTGCAACCTTGTTTAGTTAGACTCCTTAAGAAGAATTAATTTTCTTAGATGTTTCTTGGAGGAGTATGCTCACAAATCCATATGCCTCACACATCTCCTATGCAATAAAAGACCATTCTTGTGGTTTACTAAAGTCCAAGTGGATTTTGAGGAATCGAAGTGCATGATTCATAATCCTCCCATCCTGATGACACCCATTAAGGGTCATGAGTTCATCTTGTACACCTCTATCACTGATATTTTCATTAGGGGAATGTTGTGTCAAAAGGATAACACTAGTAGAGAGAGAGCTATTTACTACATCTCTTACATACTAGTTAGCCCTAAGCTCAACTGCTCTCTTGTTGAGAGGTAATACCTCTCTATCATCTTCACTATGAAGAAGTTGAGACACTACATATTGGGCCAAACCACCAATGTGATTATCTTGTTTGATCCACTCCACTACTCGTTAAATAAGACACACCTTGCTGGCAAGATTATGAGGTAGATCATGCTTCTTCAAGAGTTTGGCCTCGACATTATTAACCAAAAATCCACCAAGGCTTTAGCTATAACTAAGCAACTCATTGAGTTCCCACTACCCAATATTAGTGTAAAATTGGTTGATGATGCCTTTTCTAATGAGATGGTCTACTCATTTGATTGTGCTGAGATCTCTAAACGTGATTAGTATTGGGACATTATCCATTACCTTGAGACTCAATGTTATCCCATCAATGTTCCTTCATAAGAATGCTATCAAATCTGCAAGCTCACCATTAACTATGTTATCATAGATGTTATATTATTCAAGAGGGTTCTAGATGGTGTGTTGATGTAGTGCCTTGCTCCTAAGGATATTCCTCTCACATTGGAGAAGTCTCATGGGAGCAATAGTGGTGGCCACTTGAGAGGGAAGACCATCGCTTAGTGTATTATTAGGATGGGCTACTACTGGCCCACTCTTATTAAATATGTCATCTAATATGCCAAGAACTAAATGATGTGACAATTCATTAGGGATGCCATCAATTCCCTTGTAGGCTCTTATATTCCATTTCAGCCCTTTGGCCCTTCTCAATTTGGGCTCTTGACTTTATTGGTGAGTTCAAACCTACCTCATTTGATGGCCATCACTAGTTCATCACTACCACTGACTATTTCACAAAATGGGCTGAGGCCATGCCTCTTAGCAGCATGTATGGGAAGACCATCACCAAGTTTGTCCTAAACCAACTTATTTGTAGGTTTAGGGTCTATGCTATGATTATGGACAATAATGACCTAGGCTTTTAAAGCCATGAGATATGTGAGCTCACTGAATGCTTTAAGTTTAAGCTCTATTTCTCCTCCACCTACTATCCCTAGGGAAATGGGTAAGAAAAATATTCAAATAAAAATTTGAATAAGATGCTTCTCTATATCGTTGCCCAGTCCAAGAGGGATTGGCATCTCATGCGCTATCCTGCCCTTTGGACCTACTGGACTAGTTTCCAAATGGCCATGGAGCCAACCCCATAATCACTCATGTATGGGTCTGAGGCTATTCTTCCCTTAGAGGTATTAATCCATTCATTGTGGGTTAAGATGTTTAAATCTCTTTTTGATGAGGAAGAACATGCCACTCACCTCATTGAGCTTGAGAAATTAGATGAGTGATGCTTGGCTACTCTTGAGCAAAACCATGATTACTAATGTTGTTAGTGTCACCAATTTAAGAAACTGGTATTCCCTCATATATTTAAGGTAGACCATATGATCCTCATTTTTAATAAGGAAAATTGTAAGAAGGGAAAACTTGTACACAAGTGGTTTGGCCCCTTTGTTATGACCTCTCTAGAGAATGGGGCTTATCATCTCTTGACCCTTGAAGGTGATCCCTTGTAGTACCTGATCAATGGGTTCTACCTCAAAACATTTCATGTCTAAGGCTTGCATATCCCTCTAGGAAAGTTACCTATGGTGGTAGGGTGAGCCTTTCCTCTCTTTTTTTGCCACTAACCTTCATGCCACTTGTATATGTGTGTGCACATTGGTTCTTTATTAATAGTTCCTATTGTCTAATCACATGTATCTAGTAGTCTATATCAAATGAAGTATACACATCACACATAAAATCATATACATACATGTCCTAATAATGAGACATAGTTATATATATATATATATATATATATATATATATATATATATATATATCAAAAAAATACATATTTTTTCTCTAGGTACATCACATGGCTTCTTCTGAGCCTAGGATTGTAGTCCCTAAAACTATCACATATGATTCTATCCTAGTCAACCTATGATTGGGCCTTACCTATGGTAGTCATGCTTCTAGTGGAGACCTAAAACTCTACTTAGTGACTAGTTGAGCCATATTTTTCTCCAAGGTAGCCAATTGGTCTACCCCATCTCCAGGTGCATTTACTCCTCTAGTTTGCTATCAGGATAGCTCAAACTACAACTAATCTATCTCAACCTCTACTCTAGCTAATCATACCTTAACCCATGTTATATCTATTTCGTACTATTCTACAACTATCTTTAGTTGTGCTATAACTATCTTGTGTCATGTTAACTCTACATCTAGCTATGGTATCTAATATCGTGCCCTCATCAGCTTGAGTGAGGCTCATGCACCCACCCACTGACCCACTAGAAGTGAGTATGTGGTTGTTCTCCCACTAGTATATGTGACACCTACTCTATCATTGGTATTACCACCACATCAAGGAATAACTTTCTTAGTAGTAGGTCCACCTAAGGTCCAATATAGCTAGACTAGTCTCTTACACACACAAAGAGCACATATGTTAGTCACATATCAACTCTCGCTAAAGATGAGTATAATGATAAAGTGTTATCTAGCAAATACACTTATATTACCTGGTAGCACTGATGGCCTCTACAAACCTTTCACATGTTGTGCTCCTCCTAGTGGTGGTGGTCATCATCATGGTTTCCTATCTCCTCTACTTCCCCCTTACTCTGTCTCAACTACCTACCATGCTCAGCCCCAGCTAGGCTAGGTTGTGCTCATCTCTCTTGTGCCACTAGAGTGTATCTCTCTAGATGATGAAATGGCCCTTGTGGACCTCAAATATCACACATGTCTCTACCCCTACATCCTATATAAATAGCACATAACTATAAGGATCATGGACGTAGCTACCTATTACATTTTGATATAAGGTGGTCCACATAGGCCCAACCCTATCTGGAAACTATGTAGCCCATGCATTTCCCTCCTCCAATTTAAGGTATGCATCACTACCCCATGTTGTCCTCAACTATGTTAGTCAGATCCTCTCACAAGCCCAAGACATGAGTAAGCTAGGCTATGTCAATCTATCCACCCCTATGTGTTGAATGTGATCTAGTTGTTGGTATAATCCACCTACGATATACTAGCCCTAGGCATATCTTTGTCCTCCCTCCATACATTAGACAACTATCCAAAATAGTGGTAATTGCCTTATACTCTAACTGGTGTAGATCCTCTTGACCATAGTTCTTGCCATCACTAACCTAAGTGGTGGTACCCCCAGGGATAGCTATGTGATCTATACTCCATGGCTATTTCACTAGGGATGGTGTCACACTAAGTAGAACTTAGTCACAACTATATTTGGTACCTATAGTAGCTCTATCTCTCTGCCCATAGGGCCCACCCTATAAAGTTGATAGACATCCTCAATGCTTAGGATGACCTCTATCTTGGGCCCTAGTTGGAACATATATCCTTTTGGTATCTATGTGGTCACCAATGCATTCATCAGGTCCTTAGAGTAATGTAATGAGGGTATATTTATTAGTCTCAAAAGTCTTACACATCTTAAGTGATCCTAGTCCTTCGTAAGTAGAGCATCTAACTCCTCAACTAACTATGATGGGGCTTCTCTTGGTTAGTCACCTCACACATTCTATCTCTCTGTGCAGGCTATTCACTCACCTATGAATCTTCTCCCTCCTCTGGTAGGCTAACACCTCTGCATGTCTACGCAAGCATGTAATAAGCAAATGAATTAGTCTACTAGATATAAAATGAGTAAGATTAAATGAAAAACATATTTTTTATCTAACTTGTTTCCCCTTTCTCTTTCTTATTCTGGCCCCTTATGGGACCTCTCAAGCTCTTTCAAGCTCCTCGAGACTTGTCTTAGGGCCTCACTGCCCAAAGATATAGATTTATGGGCAAAGCCATAGCTTGGAAGTGAGCCAAGATACAACCTTCATGGCTTAAAAGTGCCCTAGGCTATGGCTTGGCCCAACTAGGCCATGACCTAGGGCATGGTGCCTTTGGGAGCCTTAAGGCTCCCCATTTCTTGCTTCATAGGCCACGATTTGAGTTATCATTGGTCCCATTTTCTTTGTCTCATCAAGTCCATCATTTTGACTATTTTTTTTGGCTGATTCATCTATTAAATCATCTAAAATGTTTCAAAATGCTTTCAGGGCCTCTTAAACCCCAAAAATGATTAAAATTTGCAAAAAGTTTGGTTAGAGGACTTATTTGGACCATCCTATGCATCTGTTGTGTTCTATTGTGTCCTTGTTTGATCTAATTAGGATTTAATTACTGGTGGGATCTCATTTGGCTCTCTTAGAGTGAAAACAAGAGTGAAAATGACTTACTTTTAACTCTTTTTTTCCTTTTTAGCCCTTTTTTCTTGCTTCTTATATGCCCTTTTTGGGTGTTTTTCCCCTTTTTTATGTTTTAGACTACAAAAACTCCATATTAGGGGTTTTAGCACAATTTTTTTCACATTAATAGCCTCTTTTTTATAATCCAAGGCTTCTTTGGGTTTGATTTGTCCTTATTTTGGTCTTTAAGACCCCTTCTAGGTCTCTGTTGACCTCCTAGGCCTGTACCCCATCTCATGGGCACCCAAGGATATAAGTTGTTATACTTATTTTAGTTAGTCATTTATCTAATTTTCTATAGTTGATTCATTATAACTCCCTCTCTCTCTTTTTAATCATGGTTTTAAGTTAGGTTGTTAGCTGGGTGTAGTGGTTTAGGACTTGTATTGGTCTTGTTGACTGGTCTTCATCTTCGTTAAACTTCCCTCAACTTTCCATTTTTACCTCGTACTATGGTCAATGTTATTCAACCACTATGGTTATGGCTTGGTTTCAGTATTTATTTACCTTGTGAAACTAGCTTATACTACTTTGCTTTGAGATTGCCTTTTGGTAGATTTTAGTCTTATGTCCTCAACCCCCATCATGGTGTACCTCTCAGTGGTGATTCACACAAATGGTAACAGTTAGGATAACCTACGACTGATAGTTGTGGATTGGATT
Organism: Torreya grandis; assembly: GCA_037957365.1. Classification (NCBI taxonomy): domain Eukaryota; kingdom Viridiplantae; phylum Streptophyta; class Pinopsida; order Cupressales; family Taxaceae; genus Torreya; species Torreya grandis. The sequence goes on along the minus strand of JARHVA010000726.1, from coordinate 1,644,891 downwards.
ATCGATGATCCATTGGGACATGAGCTTATTATAGCTTATTTTTTCCATACTAGTGAGATGAATAATGTCACCAAGTATCATACAATCATTAGTGCCTTGACCAATACCCATGAATTAAGTGCGTGCTATGTGCAATTATTCTCTGACTCACTCTTAGCCATGTCTCAACTCATCATTGTCTAGGCCATCCTTAAATCTAAGTTTCTCCCTCTCTTTGAGGTGGTGTTCTTCGAGGACATTTAGTTCACCCACATCCCTCATAAGGAGAACATTAGGGCTGATGCCTTAGTGATTGTCATTTTGGATAATATGATATGATTTGATATCACTTGTGTCGAATGTCATTTTGGATAATATGATATGATTTGATATCATTTGTGTCCCTTCTTTATAGAAGCTAGAGTTGGAGTTAGATCTTATATTACATATCATTTTCACTCTCACTCATGGTGTTAGAGAGTTGTCAATGATGTCATCTAGATGTCCTAGTGAGTGGATGAAGTACCTTAATAGTTTATGTGACAATGACAAAGTGTACAATGTGCTTATCCTAGTATGCTTGAAGTATGAATGGTTGATATTTTATTTTGGCATGGTTAGAGATATTCAGGGATGAGTATGGAGTATAGGATGTGAAAAAGGTCCCTAAGATGTTTTCTAAGATTTGAGTGCTTGTGTGCATGAGTAGATTTCATCTAGTTGATCATAGTTTTCATCTAGACACTTTGGGTCTAGTGGCAAAAAAATTGAGTAGGCAATTTGATGACATCACCATACCATGTGTGGAGGATTCAAGAGGAAATGGTCACATGGGTTTATTTAGTATTGTGTCTAGTTATTATGTGCTAAACCTTAGGTCATGCACCTATGTGTATTAAAATATATGGAAGTACAAAGTTAGGATCCTAGGCATTTGGACAGTGTTTTCCCATACTTAGCCAAATTTGCATGAGGCAAGAAATAGTTGAGTAAGCATTTTGATGGTAACATATCTCATAGTGTGGACATTTTAGGAGAAGGTGATCATATGGGTTTGCTTATTTTTGTGCATAGTTGATTTACGCTAAATTTTAGATCATGCATCAAAGCACAATAAAATCTATGTAGGAGAAAAGTTGGCCTCCCAAAAAAATTCTAAGCTAGTTGGCTCTATGATAGAAGATTTTGAGAAGGCATTTTAATGGTGATATATATCACACATGTGAGGGTTCCAAGAGTATTTAATCACATGGTTAGATTTTGCTATGTGAGGAAATCATATGGTACAAATTTGAGATCATGCAAGTAAGCATAAAATAAGTTATTAAAGATCAAAGTTGGCCTTTTAGGTAGATAAATAAGGTTCCCATACTTATTCAAATATGCTAGAGGTAAAGTTTGAGCACGTCTCAAAGAGATCAATAGATCGAATTTGCTCCAAGAAGTTAGGAATCAGTGAGATGAGGAAAAGTACACATTATTTAATGACTGAGTAAAGGTAAAGGATAAAGATCAATAGTGAGCACATAATCGTACATATTGATCTAATGGTGAACATTGCTAGTTAAAGGCCTGGTTGATCCATAGAGATTGATGATGCGTATTGAGTCAATATTGCAAGATTGGACAAGACGAGGTCAAAGTTACTAATGTTTGACATTTACATAGCCACCTATGTGTTAAAGTTTGAAAGATATTGATGGTGCATATTTGATCTGAGAAATGATGATACGAGATGTGAGCATAGTGTTCAAAGTTTAACTATGACCATTGACATTTAAATATTTGAATTTAATAAGGGAAAACCAATGTCTAGTTTTTGAGTCATATCTTTCAATCTAGAATGAATTCGATCATTCTATAAAAATAAAAGTTGTAGAGGATTCAAAGGCACATCTAGAAATATAGATTTAAAGATTTGAAAGTGTGTACAAACATAGTTATGGTGATCTAAACATGATTGTGTGTTTGATTGTGTTTTACAAGTGACCCGAGAAGGATGTATGACCTTGTGTTGATGCTATTTAGATGTCTCATGATGACTTATCTATTTTGGAGTGTTGTAGATTTCATGAAGGTACTCTATGTGGTTTTTGAAGGTGTGATAAATCTATTTTGAGTATGAATAATGCTTAATAAGTTCATCATGTTTTTGTTCATAATGTTCCTATGTACCAGATCAGTGTTTGAGTTGTTTGAGCATACATAGATGTGAGAAAATATGACTATGATCATTTTAGGATGTCAAAGGGGACATAAGGATTGGACCCATTATTTTGAAAGTGGTCTTATATTCTTATTTTGTTTAATGATGTGCTAAATGGGTGAATAGGTGTCCATGAGACCTATAAGAGCTACAAGGGCCTAATTAAAAGTTGTAGATACTTAAGGGTGACCCATTATTACTATGGATGACCTATGAATATTATATAGAGCTATGTCTTGATAAGATAGCTGCCTTAAGGGTTAAGGCATGCCTAATGGCTAACCAAGATGATGATGATAATGAATGTTCTACAAATAATGAGATCAAAGATGGTGATTTATAGACTTGTAAGACTTAGATGAGGGAGTGTGAATGTGGAACCAATTGAAGGTAAGAACCTTTGAACGAGAAGTTATAGGTTAGTGAGGACCAAAAGAGAGCAAAGAGGATTAGACATGCTTGTCTAATTAAGTTGGTGTCATAGGACATATAGGTTAGTTGCTCAAGAGGCTATTTAAGAGAGAATATTATGAGCAAAGGAAAGGTGAAGACTGCATGATCTTGGTGGTTTATCTAAGAGGTAGATTAGAGTGTGGACTATGTATATGACCATATGGTCATGTTGTTATTGTTATGTCAGAGTTATTATAGGTGTGTTGAAGTGAGAGACTTGGGAGAGTTTTGAGAGACGCTTGTGTATGACAATTGGGGAGTGAAGGAGGGGTAGGGTTACCGGTGTATGAGTTGATGAGTAGATCAATTTGAGGACTATATATATGACCTATTGGTCATAATTATATAGCATAATAGTGCTCTTATTGTTTGAGTATGAAAAAAGGTGAAGTGTGATAAGTAGATGTCCATCATAAGGTGTTGTAGACATCAATCCTAAGTGGATGTTTTCATAGGTGTTGTTGTGGGAGCTCAACATCTAAGGTAGTTTTAGCCTCCTTACAAGGTGAAACTTGCTAAAATTTTGGTTATTTTTGCAGCTCAGCTAGACAGGTGTGATAGCTCCTTGTGGGATTTCAGTCTCACTAAAATTAAGAATGGTAGTTCCTTGATCATTTTTAGATTGTCTAAATTGGTTCTTGTTAATTAAAGAATCGTAGTACAATTTTAATTTTCAATTGGTTTTATTCCCCAAGTGGGTTTTCCACATATATCATGTGTTATGTGGTTGATATTGTATTATCTTTCTTTCTCATTGTTATGAATGTTGTGCATGCTTCATGAATGCTTGTGGTAATTGATTAAGTGTTTGAAAGGATAGAAATTAAAGTTTGATTTTTTTGGGCTCACTGATTCACCCCCCCTCTTAATGATTGTACCTCTAAAAATTGGTATCAGAGTGAGTCATTGGAGGAAGCTTAATAACTTGATGGAGATCCTGAGTTGTTACAAAGATGGCTAAGCAATTTAAGAAAGAAAATCAATAGTAGAAGGTTGTGATCAAGGCATTTGAAGAGCACATATGTACTTTGAAAAATGATGCTAAAGAGGATGATAAGGTTATCAATGACCTCAAGGATTAGCTAGAATATTCTAAGACAAGTTTGAGTTCAAAAGAGGAAAGTTGTTCAAAATAAAAGGACATCCTTTGTGATGAAAAAGTTTGCCATGACAGTGAAGAAGAATTTTATATAGAAGTTAAGATCATGGGTGTACTTGGTGAACTGAAGGAGTAAAATTAGAAGAATCATAATATGAGAAATATGATCAAAGATATTGAAGTACAAGTCAGTTCTCTTGAGGGAAGTTTTATAGATCAAGCATGTAGAATAAAGGATGACAAGGTTAAAGAAGCTAAGAGTGATAAAGAGACTATCCAAGTTCTCAAAGGTCAGTTAATGGCTACAATTTCAAGTGTAAGAGATAAAGAGGATGAGAGAATTCAATTGGAAACCAAGCTAGATTCATTGATGGATGAGCATGAGCAATTTATTGTCAAGATAAGCAAGCTTGAAGAAGATCGAAAGAAGTTAGATCAGGTCAAAATTAATTAAAGAAGACTAGTTAGACAACCAAATGCTTCAAGGTATGCTAGTTTCTTTCATGGTCATTGTTATACATGTAATATGTATGGTCATAGAGCTAAGGATAGTAAAATTATTTCAATAAAATTTGGACATTCATGGAGATATGATAGAAGGAGTTTTTGGCTAAAGATTGATCACAGTTCAAATCTATCAAAAGGTACAAAAGATGAATTTTGTTTCAATTGTAATAAGATTGGACATATTGATAGATTCCATCCAAATAGTGTTAAGAGGTCTTCAAGGTATGTCAAAAGATATAGAGCTCCTAGAAGGTTGAGAAAGAACAAACTTAGGTATGGAAACCAAAGGTAATCAGTGATAATTCTTCTAGTCATAAGGTTGATAAGAAAGTTTCTCTAGAAGGCTATGTTGAATTAGGATAAGCTCAAGGATCAAGTAGGTAAAATGGCTATAGAAGACAAGAAGGGTTAAACTATGGTATGGAGACCTGAGGCAATAAAGACTAAGAAGACTAAACCTATTAGGTCCAAGAGTCTTCATGGATTATTTGCCAAGGTGGAAAAAGGATAAAAAATAAAATAGAGTCAAGAGTTTCTATTGATAATATTTATTAACAAATCTGAAGAAAAGAATGAAGTCAAGGATTCAGTTAAAGTCAAGTAGGACTACAAGTCAAAGAAAGATATGGAGATATGGGAGTCTCCTAAGTTGTTGAACATTTAGTGTCTTTATGTCAAAGGGGTGTCTCTATCTAGGCTTCAAGGAGACACTTGTCAGTCAAAGGAAGATTGGTGACTGTGAAATATTGTTTGGTAAAAAGGTATGAAAAGAAGGTATATTTGTGCATTCTTTTATATATCTATTTATTGGAGAAAATAGTTTTGTGAAGAATCTCAGTGGTCCTATCTTGAGAAGGAGTTAGCTTGTTAATCATGGTTTAAATTTTCTAGTATAAATGTGAGTTTCAAATATCTATCTGCATATCTATTTGTGGTAGATGTTAGGTGAGCCTATAAGTTGAAGGCCTCTCTTCTAGGATTTTATCCTAGATCTTGCTAATCTTATTAAAGGCTTGTTGAATAGTTATGTATGCCATGGAATTTCATAGTGTTCTAAAGATGAGGTATCTCTATATGAGTATTGACTATGATTGGACAGTATTTGAAGGCTTGGTTAAAATGTCATGTTTTTGATGAAGCATGAAGTTAGGGGGAGCTTTGTAATTGGTCAGGTCATAGGATTAGAGGATCGAGTAGTTGAATCTAAGAAATAAGGTGTGGAGAAGTAAGTTTGTGTGCTCAAGATGATAATGCCAATTAAATAAGGTCTTTGGTTAAGGGGGAACAATAAGATCATGAGTTTTGCTCCAAAGGTTTGTGAAGTAGCTATAGTACAAGGTCAAACTAGGTGTTTTTAGATGGCTTAATGAGATTTATACAATGTTAAGAAGAGTTTGATGCTTAAAAAGGTCTGTGCACTTCTTTTTTATGTGCTCCATGTGTTTTTGTGGTTTGAAGGTATGTTTGTGCCAATTGAATATTTTTTAGTGCTCTCAATTTTCTTAGTTTTTGGCTTAAGGACAAGTAAGCCTAGAATGGGTTATAAGAAGTCTATGTTCCCAATAAGTTTAAATATTGGTCTAGACATTTGTAATGGCTTTCCCCATGTGTGCAAGGAGTTTCATGAATGTGCATTGACTAGAAGGAAGTTTGTTTACTTTGTGTGTTTTGAGATTATAGGGTTTTAGACTATGCTAGAAAAATGGTTTGCCTTATGAGTTGATGTCTGAGGCTTATTAATATGTTGAATGTGTTGTTAAATCAAGATTTATATAGATATGAAGGTTTATGGTTCTCAAGTTATTCAATTTTTTGTCAATATGGAGGGTTAATTGACTAGTAGGTTTGTGAAGGAAGTATGTTACAAATGATAATCTTGGTGATGCAAATTAGTGTGCTTGAGGGGGCATATGAGAGTGATATAGATATGAATTTTCAAGGCCTAAAGATGTGTGCACTAAAAATTTTAGGCTCTACAAGTTCCAGGTAGGGCTACAAAGAGGCTAGATAGACCTAATTTGAAGAAGAGTGATTTTTGATACATTTCTCCAAAATATTAAGGTATGTTTGTTTTAAAGAGAGTTATTAGGTTGGTTGAGAGCATTTTTACTATGTGGTGAGTGGCATGAAGTTTTGTTGGTGGTCCTTATAGTGGTTTGATAGAGAAGGCTAGTAAGGTTGTATGTTGGTTCTTCTTGGTGTGTAGAGATTTGATGATAATAAAAAGGTGAAATGGCTAAGAGATATTAGGAGGATTCCCTCTCAAATGTTTATTAGTGAGTTTCATTAAATTTTATTGTTTTTTGTGTTCTTTATTCATTGACTTTAGTGCTTATTTGAATATAGTGTTGGCATGGAGCAATAAGAAGTTGTCAAGGTAAGCAGAGGTAGGCTAAAAGTAAGGTGGAGTTTGTCTCATCTTTATAAGATGTTCCTTTCCTATTTATGATCTTTTCAAGTCTTTAGGATTAATTAGTTCCCACTTTTTCATTGTGTCAAAGGGGGAGAAGGTTATTATTGTGAGAGGGCTTGAAGAGAGAAGGGGAGCTATATATTACTATATATGATGGTTGTTGACATAAATGACAAAGGGGGAGATTATTGGAGAGTTATTAATGGTGTCATGGTGATGTAATGGAAGTGTCCTGGTGAGTGGATGAAGTGCTTTGATAGTCTATGTGACAATGACAAAGTGTGTAATGTACTTGTCCTAGTATGCTTGGTTAATCTTCTATTTTGGCATGACTAGAGATATTCAAGGATCAGTATGGAGTATTAAGGATGTGCAAGAGGTCTGTAAGATGTTTTATAAGCTTTGAGTGCTTGTGTGTATGAGTGGATTTCATCTGGTTGATCATAGTTTTCATTTAGACATTTTGGGGCTAGTGATAGAAAATTTGAGTAGGCAATTTGATGACGTCACCATTGCCACATGTGGATGAGTTAGGAGAAAATGGTCACATGGGTTTGTTAAGAATTATGCCTAGTTTTTATGTGGTAAATCTCAGGTCATGCACCTAAGTGCACCAAAATATATGCAAGTGCAAGTTAGACTCCCAGGTATTTTGACAGTTTTTTCTCATACTTAGCCAAATTTGGATGAGGCAAGAAATATCCAAGTAAGAATTTTGATGGTAACATATCTCAAAATGAAGACATTTTAGGAGAAGGTGATCATATGGGTTTGCTCAGTTTTGTGCATAGCTAATTTGTTATAAACTTTAGATCATACAACAAAGCACAACAAAAGTTATGCAAGAACAAAGTTGGCCTCCCAGACAAGTTCTAAGCATAGTTGGCTCTATGATAAAAGATTTTGAGAAGGCATTTTAATAGTGATATATCTAACACATGTGAGGGTTCTAGGAGCATTTTATCACATGGTTGAATTCTCCTATGTGAGGAGATAACATGGTACAAATTTGAGATCATATAAGTAAGAGAAAAACAAGTTATTGAGGATCAAATTTGGCCTTCCAGGAAGATAAGTAAGGTTCCCATAGTCAAATATTCAAGAGGTAAAGTTTGAGCAAGTCTCAAGGAGATCGAAAGAGTGCATTTGATCTAAGAAGTTACGAACTAGTGAGATGAAAACAAGTAAACATTATTTAATGATTGAGAAAAGGTAAATGATAAAGATCAATAGTGAGTGTGTGTTCATATAAATTGATCTAATGGTGAGCATTGCTACTTAAAGACTTGGTTGATCAATAGAGATCGATGATACATATTGAGTCAACATTATAAAATTACATGAGATGAGGTCAAAGTGACTGATGTTTAGCATTTGAGCATTGGTACCTATGTGCTAAAGTTTGGAAGAGGTCGATGGTACATATTTGATCTAAGTAGCAAGGATACAAGATACGAGCATAGTGTTCAAAGTTTAACTATGACTATTGACATTTAAATATTTGAATTTAACAAAGGAAAAACTAGTGTCTAGTTTTTGAATCATATATTTCGATCCAAAATGAATTTACTCATGCTATAAAAATCAAATTTGTACAAGACTCCAAGGTACATATGGAAATATAGATTTGAATATTTTAAAGTGTATACAAACATATTTATATTTCTCCAAAGATGAATATGTGTTTGGTTGTGTTATACAAGTGACTCGAGAAGGATGTATGAGCTTGTGTTGATGATATTTTGATGTCTCATGATGCTTTAGCTATTTGAGAGTGTTGTATACTCTATGAGGATGATCTATGGGGTTTTTGGAGGTGTGATCAATCTATCTTGAGTATGAACAATTCTTAATAAGTTAACAGTGTTTTTGTTCATAATGTTCCTATGCACTAGGTCAGTGTTTGAGTTGTTTGATCATACGTAAAGGTGAGAAAAAATGACTATGATCATTTGAGGATGTCAAATGGGACATAAGGAGTAGACTGATGCTTTTTTAAGTGGTATTATGTTCTTAGTTTGTTTGATGGTGTGCTAAATGGATGAATAGGTCTCCATGAGACCTATAAGAGCTACACGTGCCTTAGTAAAAGTTATAGCTACCTAAGGGTGACCCATAGTTGTTATGGCCAACCTATGAATATTGTATTGAGATATGTGTCAATAATATAGTTACCTTAAGTGTTAAGGAATGCCTAATGTTTGACCAAGATGATGATGTCTAAATAGTGAAATCAAAGATGGTGATTTCTAGACTTGTAGGACTTTGATGAGGGAGTTTGAATGTGGAACCAAGTGAAGGTAAGAACCTTTGAAAGAGAAGATATAGGTTAGTGAGGACAAATAGAGAGTGAAGAGGATTAGGCATGATTATATGATTAATTTAGTATAGGAAGACATACAGGTCAATTGACTTAATGAGCCTAGAGGAGGTAGAATGAGAAAGTTACTTAAGAGGGTATTTGAGGGAGTATATTATGAGTGAAGGAAACATGAAGACTAAATGATCTTGGTGGGTGATATGAGAGGTAAATCAAAGTGTGGACTATGTGTATGACCATATGGTCATGTTACTTTTGTTACATCAGAGCTGTTATAGGTGTGCTAAAATGAGAGACTTGGGAGAGTTTTGAGAGAGGATTGTGTATGAGAGTTGGGGAGTGAAGGAGGGGTAGAGTGCCTATGGATGAGTTGATGAGAAGATTAGTTTGAACATTATTTGTATGACCTATTGGTCGTAATTCTATTGGCAGATAATGCTCTTACTATTTAAGGATGAACGAAGGTGAAGTGTGATAAGTAGAGGTCCATCATCAAGTGTTGTTGACATTAGTCCAAAGGTATATGTTTTCATAAGTGTTTTTGTGGTATCTCAACATCTAATGTGGTTGAAACCTACTTACAAGGTGAAACTTGCTAAAATTTTGGTTGTTGTAGCTTAGCTAGACAAGTGTGGTAGCTCCTTCTGGGATTACAGTCTCACTAAAATTAGGAATGGTAGTTCTTTTATCATTTGTAGATGGTCTAAATTGGTTCTTGTTATTATAGGGCAATGGTCTAATTATAGGTTTCAATGGGTTTTATTTCCCAAGAGGGTTTCTCACTTATGTCATGTGTTATGTGCTTGATCTTGCATTGTCTTTCTTGCTCATTGATATGAATGTTGTGCATGCTTCATGAATGCTTGTGGTAATTGATTAAGTGTTTGAAAGGATTGAAATTAAACTTGGATTTTTTTAGGCTCACTAATTTACTCCCCTCTCAGTGATTGTACCTTTAACACGTGGATCACATCATCAACTTCCTCCACCACCATCCTTATTTGGTAAGTATAGGTAATGTTCTCTTTTATCTTTTTTTTTCTTTCTTTCCTTAGATTTGATGTGTTTTATAGGTACTACACAATACTCCTTGTTTATTCAAACATCAACTATTTATGCCTCAGGGGCATATATAATCATACTTCCCATGACCCTACTCCTCCCTATGATTACAAATTGGCTCATGTTCAAAATACAAACCCTAGTTATCCTACTTGGAGACATTAACCATTCACTTTGACCTTTCCAACATCATATTATCATCCCCTACACATCTTTAGTCTATCTCCTCCCTTTTGCATGCTAGATGAGCTTTCTATGCACCTCCTAGGGCCTTTTCGAAGACTCATTAAATAACCTAGGTGGCATGTGGACCTAAGCCATGACTTAGGGAGGAAAATCATGGCCTAGGCCACACATGTCCTACAAAAAATCCATGGATTAGGTAGAATGTGTGTAAAAGTGTCTTGTTTGGGCCCAAACGACTAGAAGTGACTAGTTTTTGGCTTTTTGGTGGATTAAGGTTGAGATATTTACATTTTCCTCATTAATTTGAGACTCTCTCTTCATTCTCTTTGACATTCTTGCTCTGATATTCCCACTTGATCATCACACTCAAAGCTTGGATACCTCCTTGAATCTCTCTTGGTTCTTGCTTGGCACAATAACTTTCCTTATGACAAGAGATGCTCTACTCTATTACAACTATTCTTGGTGATTAACTTTGCTATCTATAGTGTTACTAAATCTTGTGGGTTTCTCCTTACTCCCTCAATAATCCATTTCACCTATATTTTATGTTATTTTCATTGGCTCTTTCATAGATTGGTAGTTTCTCCTTCACCTCTTCCATAACTTTTTGCTCTTGGTCTAGACTCAACTCACACACAACCTAATCCTCTTCCTCTCTTGATTCTTAGCTTGGATAATTAGTTGGCATAAAGTTTTCACATATTTCTTGAGTTTTAGATGAGGGCACTTTGAATTAAAAAGTGAAACTCTTTATTTATTTGTAGTGGCATACATGCTAGGGTTTGAGTGGTTTTTGTGATTTAGTTATTTTGTGCATTGTTTATAATAGTTTCTAAATTTTATGCATTGTATGTGGTTAAAATATATCTTCATTGATTGAAATATTTTACATTATATGTTATGCTTGAATTGGAAACATTTTTCATTACATAGTAGGAATCTACATGCTCAAAATGATCTATACAACTTGCTTAAACAATCTCTCTCTTGCTAAACTAGAACATTGCATTGTTAGAAAATAAAAGTTTTGAAAGTGAAAGATAACTCAAACCTAGACTAGGCATGCTATTTAACCCTTTCTTGAAAATTTCTTTATTGTTTAAAATGTATTTTTTTGGCTTGAAATTTCCTCAGCTTCTAGATTTACATATCATTTATTGGATCTCTTTAGTTGGTATTATTTCCACAATTCATGTGCAATTAATTGTCTAGTATTAACTACCTAATTTATTGTGGTTAGATCCACTAGAGATACCTACATCCTTTGTGCACTTGATTGTGCTATCCCTAACCTAGTTTACAAGTCTATCTATAGCTTGGTGTAAGATGGTAATCCAAATAGCCACTATAGATCTCCTATATCCCATAGAAGCCTCAAGCCTTCTAGCCTCTTAGTGGTTTGTTTAAGTACCCTATATACCCCCTACCAAACAATAGCAGTTTTGTTCAGATTCTTGGAGCTACACAAAGTAGGAAGAGTTATATATTATAAGTCATATACACTTCAAGATTAGTCATAATCTCTTTTGCCACATGATTTTGAAAGAGGTCATAAAATATTTTCAACTTGAATTTCCCATTAAGTTGTGCCTTTGAATCATTTGTAGATGTGTTAATACCATTGAGTTGAATAATAATGTAATTAACTATATCCTAATCTTATGTCTTAATCCAAAACATTTTTTCATAGAGTGTACCAACATATGTGATAATCATAACATGAATTGATGTTTAATCCCTTAGATGGTGAATATTCATATCAACCTATTTTTTTGGGGAGAGATATATGAAATTTCACTCAAGTAACTTCTAAAAAATCTCCTTATATCTTATGAGGAGGTTTGGATAATCTTGTAAACAACCTCCTTTGTGAGTTCAATATTACCAATCGACTAGTAGATTGGGAGACTATGTTGGCTATTACTTTTGCCTCATTTTTAGTATCATTCATGTTGGATTTGAACATTAGTTTAATCTAAATTTTTTAAATATAATTAGTTTTAGGATTTTTAAAACAATCTAGCTAATTCATAGTAAGGTGATTAACTTCATAGTTATTGACCATATGGCATAAGTCATCAAAATATCAAAATCACATGAACATAATGAATTCATGTAGTGGATAAAGTAATCGTTACTTGAATATGTCTTGTAACTCATTATCAACCATAGGATTTTTCATCTTAGAGAGCATGGCCTTATAAGGAAACACATGATCATTGATGCGTTCATTCGGTCCTTAAGTTTTGAAATTTGAGCATATGACAACTTGTCATTAATGTTAATTGAAATTTTTGATATGAACTAATAAAACAAAGGATTGAAGGCATGAACCAATTGGAATGGGAGGTATTAGAACCATCATAAATCATAATCCTTAAGACTTCATGGAAAAAACCAAGCCAAAAATTTATCATTGGATATATAGTCCAAAACATGTTATGTGAAAGACTTGAAAGTGTTGTTCTAGACCACTTTTAACATCATATAATATAAGCTTAGGTGCCAAAAATAATATGAGGGATAAGTTTATATATATGGGGTTAATGTGTTATTTAGTAATTCTTGAGAATCAATAAAATGGCCCAATATAGAATAACCTTATTCCAATTATAAAACCTTAGCTTTAAGTTAAAGGATAATTTATATTAAGGCTTGATTACTAGGCATAGGAGATTATGTAAAAATGAATGGTGTCACATGAGTATCCATCATAGGGTGCAAATAATTATGTTTCATAGTGGGGTAGCCATATAAATATGAGTAAAATTGTGTGTTACCCTCACACTATGATTGGGCATCACATGTTTAACCATAGGTGTATAAATAGGGATAGTAGCCATAGGAGTAGTGTTTTGAACACCTATTTTAGAATCTATTCCTCTTAAAATTAAATTAGTATCATTGAATGACTCCTCACATTGTTCCTTAGATATGAAAAGCTTGGAATTCTTTTTCATTTTAGCTCTACTTATGTGTAATAGTACATCAATCATGTGTGAATTAATTTTAATATATTGATTTAATTCCTATCAATATGCATCACCAAATATGTAATGAAAATTAGGACAACCATTTCCTTTATTAACATCCACATCAATTATATCCTCCATTATGATTATGTGAAAAACCAAAAATTAGATCCAAACCCTAATATAGGAAAATTTTGAAACCCTAAGAAGGAAGGATGAAACCCTAAGGTAAGGTTTTATATGCTCAAAATATTGGTTAGGTTAACCAAAATTGATGTAGGTGCATGATCACAAGGAAGTTCATTTTTATATATATTGGTCTTAGGTAGGCTTTGAAGGTCATGCCCTATCAATAAGAAGCTTGTATATGCTTCACTTTGTACTAAATAGGTCATGTTTAGGTGTTGAATATATTTTTAGGTCCTTTAGAATAGGTTAAAATAATTATCATTTCAAGAATTGGTAATTTGTGTTTGTTTCTAAGTTTTCCTAACAAAAACTATCCATTCAAGGATTTGAATTTGTAGTAGCCTCTTGAAGGTGTTTCTTTTTCTTTGAAGTTATTGTAATGGGGTGATTTTACTTGTAAGGGGTCCATTAGGAATATAATATGTGTTATTACTATTTTAAATTCTTAATTAAACATGAACCATGTATAAACTCAAGTAGAGTTAAGTCATAAAATGATAAACTAGATAGTGGTATGTTGGAGAAAAAAGTGGACAATTTTGCATAAGAAAAGGAACAAAATAGATTAAAACAAGACTTGTTACGTGGAGATAAATATAGGACAAATGTGGGTGATATTAAATAATATCTTGATAATTCTAAGAGACAAAAAAATGAAGAAAAGAACCAAAAAATAAAGGGGGTTTACAGGGTTTTGAAGATGTATGACAATCTTGGTGGTATAAGTAATGAAAGAATGCCTTTATGAAAACTTAGATTCAAATGTAATGTAATGATGAGAATGAATGATTAATATTTTTTTTTTTAATTTATATTTTGCATTTATATGTTTTCTCTTTATGTTATATGGGTATGAATATGAAATATTGATTATATACAGTCAAGGAACTAGTCCTGCATAATTAAGAAAATGTATGCTTGTTTAATTTTTAAGATTAATAAAGATTTGAAAATAATTTGAAGAATAGGGGGAATGAATAAGAGTATTTATCCATATAAAAAGAGTCATTAAAAGTCACTAGAATTAAAATCAGCCTTAAAATATTACACTCCTCCAGTTACAATAATCTAGGTTTTCAAGGGTACCAAAACCCTCATAACTTAAAAACAAATCATTAAAATGACCTAATTTTTTAATTATAGATGCATATAAATTTTATAAAGTTTTAAAACTAGTTTTAAGTGTTTTTGAGGTCTATAGAGGGAGATATGTACAAAAAATAGTCATCAAGTTTGTAAGTGAGGGTTGTAGAGGGGTTTAGAGAGACAAAAAATGCATATCCTTGAAATGAAAGACTATAATGAATTTAAAATTTGTATAAAGGTTGAAAAAAGTATTATGACATGTTACAATAGGTTATAAGATGTTATATTCCATACAAAGGGATATATTTCACTTTCTGAATCTGCAAGTATGTGTATGAAGCCTAAAAAACCCCATTTTCCTATTTTTGGTAAGAATTACGCATAGTGAATGGTGAAGACAAGTGTGTTAGGATAGATAAGGTATAATTAGATATAAGGATTATATTAAAAACATATAATGACTATTTTGAGTAGGAAAATACATGAAATGAAGATAATAGATCTATGTCAAGGCCTAAAGATTATGTGTTTTATTTTCTTGATAAAGATACATCAAGAAAGAAGACTAACGATTATGTGTAGGGTTAGAAACCTCTAAGAAAAGTAAAATAATCCTAATAGAACATCAATAGTATAAGTGGAAAGTCAAAGTCACTGTAAAAAGATTATAATTCAATTCAAAGATAAGACAAACCTGAGTAGTAAAGTCTAGTAGAATGATTTTGTATTGCGTAAAAAGATAAGATCTAATGAAATCTAAATATCATTTTATTGAGTCAAATAATATCTAAAGAAAGTAAAGAACCTTGTTCCTAACATAAAGAGTCCTTGTTTATGGATAAAAATCCATTATCTAAAGAACAAACCTTAAGATTGGGTCTAATAAGTATTTTTTATAATATAATTTAAAAAAATAGTATAGATGAAAGTATAGACATGAAAAAAAGTAAGATCAATTATTGTTTTGAGTTATATAACCCTAATGTGATTCAATAACCCTTTTTAAGTCATAATAAAATTTGTTTACATTAGATTAACATTGAGAGAGTAATATTTTGTGTTTGGTGCTCATCATTTTTAGTATTAAAGCTTAGAAAATCTCTTGGTAAATGTGAAAGAGAGAAAAATAGGAGTTAAGAAACTCAAGTTATGAAACATAAACTTGAGGACAAGTGGTGAAATAAACACTTGTGGGAAAGTTGAAAAGTGTTAGCAGTTATTGTTAGGTTGTGGAGCTAAAAGCTTCAACTTGTTGCAGACAAAGAAAAGGAGGTTGTTGAAGACCCAGAGGCACCGGCGTCGGTAGCATGACCGACATCGGTCATGATCAGTGTAGAAGGAAACTGGCATCAGCAAGAAGTTAGCCGATGTCGGTAGAACCAAGCAAGCAGGGACCGGTGTCGATCGCCTATGTGTTCCAGAACTGCTTGTTACACGAATAGTTAGTTTAGTGAACGGAGTGTTTGCATGTAAAGGCTATTTCAAGCCTTGAGCTACGTGGATAATTATAGTAAACTAAGAGTCTAAGTTATTGTTTAAGTCTGGGATC
The DNA here is from genome assembly GCA_037957365.1 of Torreya grandis. Classification (NCBI taxonomy): domain Eukaryota; kingdom Viridiplantae; phylum Streptophyta; class Pinopsida; order Cupressales; family Taxaceae; genus Torreya; species Torreya grandis. Next base: position 1,628,867 of record JARHVA010000726.1, on the reverse strand, counting down.
TATTTATAGACCCATTGGCATGTATTTTAAACTTGTAGCTAGAGAGTAAGAGAGCAAATAAGCTCCTTCTGAGAGAGGAGAGCAATGGTGTGTTCCTCCTAGTGCCACAGTACCAAGGTGGGTGCTGGTTTAGAGAATCAGAAGGGTTCTTCGTATTTGTATGATCTTGGTCAGCAAGTGAGCATGGCTTCTTTTGGAGATCTACAATGGTGAGTAAGGTCTAGTGATTTGTAGGTAGCAGCAGAGAGCAGGAGATCTACTTGGAGTACGATTATGTGCTTGGTGTACTGGCAGTGTGTTACTGACTGGTGGAGAGGTGAACATCAATTCTGTATTGGAGTTGATTGTTGGGACCGAGAGAGAGAGGGAAGAAGGTCTTGAGGTGTGGCGAGCCTTTGAGGTGGAAGAAGAAGTGGCATCTTCTTTATTGTATATTCTTCTGAGTGATTATTAATACAATTGTGTATTGTCTCTCATATTCATGTGTTGTTTCATATTTCTAGTTACTTATTGATTCTAGTTAAATTTCGTGTTTATTTGCTAATACAAGAAGTAATCATATGTGCTCTAATTGGTGGAGCAAGATCCTGATAGTTATATAGCCCATTGAAGCTTATGAAGGTAAGAAGAATACCACATTGAATCTTAAGAGGAAGGAATTCAAGGTGAAACAGACTTGGAGGTGAAATCCAAGGCAAAACAAACTTGGGAATGTAAAAATACCAAGTATAAACTTTGGGTGAGACACAATAAGAACAAACATAAAACAAATGGAAGGACTAACAAGAGAAAGGAACCAAATGAAGAAAAAGAGTAAGTTCAGAAAAGAAGAGAACATTCAAAACTAAATAGATGAGATGAAGTAAACCTTAACAATATTAATTTAAGGTTTGGAAGAATCAATACAAAATCAATCAAGACATGAATTCATATTTTAAAAAGTAGTCAAGTGATCAATCAAACAAATTGTAGAAAGGAGAAAGAGACAAAAATAATTCAAAATTTGGAAAAGAATGATAGGGGTGATAGAAGAGCAACCCAATGAGAAATTGAAGAGACAATTAGGGCTCATTATTTTGATTCTAACAATATGTATGAATGTGTGATTGTAGGTATGCATTTTGTTAAAGAGAGGGCCCAATTTGAGGCCTCACAACCTGAAAAGAACAAGAAAGATTAGTTAATAATGAACCATAAAGAGCTAGTTGTATAAGTGAAGCAAGAAGTTGTCTTGGAGGAAAACAAGATAGAAATGTTCTCATATGAAGAGCCAAAAATAGATTTTTAGAATAGAAAGGGAAAAAAAGTTATAAACAGTCTATAAAATAATAGATAGATGCTTGATATCAAGAAATGATGTCTTGCATGAGAGAGAAGTTAAAGGAAAAGAGTAACCATGAAGAGATGAAAGAAGGAGATGATGGTAGTAAAAAAATAAACCAAGAGGGGAGTCATAAAGAGAACATTCAAGTAGTGTTGGAAATCAAGGAAGTGGAACACAAAGAAGTTATAAATGCAATAGCTAAGAAGCCAATTGTGAATATGGAAACAATAAAGGAGCACTTTTAGCTTGATATGAAGCCTTAAAAATCCTATCATGTGAATGGGAATCATGACCAACATGATAAAAATGAAGGATTATTGAATATGCATCAAAGGCATAGTGAAGAGTTTGATTTATTTAATGAATTTATTTCATGTGTAGGTTCAACATTGAAGAAGGCAATAAAGAAGAGGATTAATTGTGGATCAATTGAACTTGTCCACATCTATGAGTACATAGTTGAAGAATATATATAAATAGAGTTTTATTTGAATTAGATAGAATAATATAGAAGACTCATGAGTATGATCTCATGGAAATTTTAAAGTCAGGGAGTCTGATGCAGGTGCATTATCACAAGGAAGTACATTTGTGTATATATTGGTCTTAGGTAGGCTTTGAAGATCATGTCCTATCAATAAGAAGCTTGTCTATGTTTCATTTTGCAATGAATAGGTTATGTTTAGTGTTAAAGATATTTTTAGGTCATTTATAATAGGTTTAAATAATTATATTTATGATAATTGATCATTTGTGTTTGTTTCTAAGTTTTCCCACCAAAAACTATCCATTTAAAAATTTGAATTTGTAGTAGCCTCTTGAAGGTGTTTCCTTATCTTTAAAGGTGTTGTAATAGGGTGATTCTATTTGTATGGGGTCCATTAGGAACCTAAGATGTGTTATTATTGTTTTAAATTATTAATTCAACATGAAACATGTATAAACTCAAGTATAGTTTTGTCATAAAAGAATAAGCTAGATAATGATATGTTGGAAAAGAAAGTGGACAGTTTTGCATAATAAAATGAAAAAAATAATTAACAAAAGACTTTTTACATAGAGATAAAGATAAAATAAAATTGGATAAGATTAAATATATTGATAAGATCTAAATAATTCAAAGAGAGAGAAAAATGAAGAAAAAAGCATTAAATAAAGGTGGTTTGTAGGGTTTTGAAGATGTATGACAATCTTGGTAGTACAAGTAATGAAAGAATGAATTTATGAATAATTAGATTAAATTGTAATGTAATGATGTGTATAAATGAATGATATTATTAATTTTAATTTATATTTTTTATTTATATTTTGTATTTATATGTTGTATATTTAAGTTACATGGGTATGAACATGAAATACTGATTATATACAGTCAAGGAACCAGTCTTGCACAGTTAAAAAAATGTATGTTTATTTCACTTTGAATATTAATAAAAATTTGAGAATAATTAAAAAATATGAAGAAGGAGTAAGAGTAATTATAAAAATAAAAATAGTCCTTTAAATTCATTAGAATTCAAATTAACCTTAAAAGATTACACTCGGCTTGGTACAATAATCTAGGTTTTCAAGGGTACCAAAACCCTCATAAATTACAAACAACTCTTTCAAATGACATGAAATTTTGAGTATAGATGAATGGGAATATTTATTAATTTTTAAAAATATTTTAAAGTGTTTTATAGGTATTTATGGTTAAAACACAGTCATCAGGACTATAAGTGAGGGTTTTATAAGGGTTTAGGGAGACAAACAAATGCATATCTTTGAAATGATTGACTTTAATGACTTGAAACTTTGTATAAATGTTTGAAAAAGTATTTATGAAATTTTAAAAGTATTTTAAAAGCATTTAAGTCCATAAAAATGGAGATATTTCATTTTCTCATTCTGTAGGTCTGTGTATGAAGCTTAAAATCCCTTATTTTCTTATTTTTGGTAAGAATTAAGCATAGTGAATGGTGAAGACCTATGTGTTAGGATAGATAAGGTAGAATTGGGTATAATGATTCTATTAAAACCATATAATGAATATTATGAGTATTAAAATACATTAAAATAATATAATAGATCTGTGTTAAGGCCTAAAGACTATATGTCTTTTATTTTCTTGATAAAGATGCATCAATAAGGAAGACTAAGAGTTATGTGTAGGTTTAGAAACCTAAAAGAAAAGTGAAATAACCCTAATATAACATTAGTAGTTTGAGTTTAAAGTTAAAGTCACTCCATTAAAAGAAGATAATAGATCTGTGTTAAGGCCTAAAGACTATATGTCTTTTATTTTCTTGATAAAGATGCATCAATAAGGAAGGCTACAAGTTATGTGTAGGGTTAAAACCCTAAAAGAAAAGTGAAAGAACCCTTATAGAACATCATTAGTTTGAGTTTAAAGTTTAAGTCACTAAAATAAGATTACAAGTCATCTCAAAGATAAAAAAAACCTAATTAGTAAAATCTAGTAGAACTATTTTGTGTCTTGTGTATAAGGATCAAATCTAATGAAAGCTAAGGATAATTTTATTGAGTCAGGTAATATATAAAGTTAAGAACCTTGTTCAGAACATAAAGAGTCATTATTTTTGGATAAAAATTCATTTGATAAAGAACATACCTTAAGATTAGGTCTAATCATTATTGTTTACAAATATGAAGAAAGGTAAGATCAATCATTGTTTTAAGTTATATAACCCTGATGTGATTCAAGAACCCCTCTCAAGTCATAGTAAAATATGTTTACATTAGATTGACATTGAAATAGTAATAGTCTTTTTTTGGTGCTCATAAAAAATGTTTAAACTTATTTTGGATTTAGTGTTCTAAATAAGCCAAACTATTGATTATACATAATAAGATAGATATATCCTAAATTACACAGACCTGAATGTAAAGATTAGATGATTATTGAATTTAATATATATATAAATGATAAGAGGATAGGGTAATTATCTTGTTCATTGTTATTTTTTCTCATTGTCCATACATAGTCATTCAATATAGCTTGAAATGGATTGACACTCGCTCAACTTAGGATACTAACTGTCAGGATCTGCCAAGATGTTATCAGTGATTCCCAAACCCTATGATAACTAGATACACATGTTATCTACTAGAATTATATTATATATTTTTTCAAGTATATTATTCCATAGATAATTTCACCCCATATTAAGATTTTTTTTGTGTAATATTAGATGCTCAGTCCTACATGCAAATTCATATGTGTCTTCCATCACCTCGAAACCCTAGTTCTACTTTTGGCACTTTACATGCCATTTAAAAGGGAGAAGAAAGGTGGGTTAAATAGTCCTAAACATACATTTATTAGAGGTAAAAAATTTCATACATTCAAATACTGTGAATATCTCTCAAACCACATCTAGTTCTCCCATCTATATGTGTGTGTGGTGAATAGTGATATGCTAGAATGCAATACAACATGTTGGCTTTCAACATTTGATAATATGAAACTTTAGTCTTTATTTAAGTGTTCAAACATGGATTATGAACTATTCCTTTAATGGTTTTTAATACTTTGATGCTTTAGGATAGTCATTAAGGATGTACAAATAGATCTCTTAATGTGCCAATAATTTTTTAAGTGATCCTCAAGTAAGATCTAGATAGTAATAGCCTTAGGTTTGATGTGTATATATAGATGACTCTTTGGGTAATTTACATCTATAAGTGACATGAAAATCATGTGGGTTGATCCAAGGGAATGCTTTGAGTTTGAAAAATAGGTTTTACATTGCTGGACAAACATGGACCAATAGTGTCTGACTATTTATGATACTATCCATGATGAAGGAAATAATGATCTAGTATATGGTGGTAGTTTGATTAGGATGATAGATCATTTAAGCATAGACTATGGAGATCCTATATATAAATTATAAGAAATTTGGAAGGCCAAATTCATATATAGATGAATGGTTAGGAGAGAATGTGAACATGATTTAAATGTGTATGCATACTTAATGTATGTTAATGATAGGTTGAAACTAACATTATCAAGTGTTTGTACCAAATGTATGTGTCGACATATTTAAATATCACATATAATTATACAAAAATTATAGTTAATTTAGACACACAGTATATAAAAATCATTGATTGAATATATTAAACACTCATACACATTGTAGAAAAGGTAAATCATTCACTCCTATTGAAGTTGATATTTCATTTGGAGCACTTTTGGTGTACAACCCAGGGTTTGCATGTCACTGGAATTATTTATGTTTATATGTCTATAATTTTTAGACATATGTTTTTAGAGTGGTTCTTACTACCTGAGGCCCTGATAAATACCAAAATAGTTATACGATTAACTTGGTTTACTATAGGCCCCCCAAATCTCATTTTGTTTTCTTTAAGCTTAAAATATTATTGGGTAAATGAGATAATCTATTATGTAGGTACATAAGTGTCAGGGATTAAATATAAGAATGTTGAGTCAAATATTTGATCAACAACACAAAATTAAGATATGCCTCTAAAACTTATGTAAATATCCTAATGCCATATTTATAATAATTAAATAGGTATTATTGATGTGTTGTATATGTGTTGCAATGCTTAATTGATGTAACTAGGTTATTTGTGTTGCATATAGGTGTAATCCATTTATCTATATTACATTTTTGTGAACACATATTATCTTACCCACCTTGGTTTTGTTTTGAAGGTGTGATTTAATTTTGTCATGTATTAATTTATTCTTAAGGTTTAAATATTATAAAATTTATTTAAATAGTGATTGTCTTCTTACACATATTCATGCCCTTGTTTCCTACTACATAGGTGTAGGAACCTAATTTTGGTACAAGTCTTGTATTTGTAATGATTTTATCATGTTTTCATATATTTAGATCATTAGTGCACATTAAAATATTATTTACACATTTAACCTTATATGGGACCCTACATAAATTTTAAAAATCATCATTTACTCATGAAAACTTTTAAATTTGTCATTTGTTTTCCTTAGGATAATCACCAGTATTGTAACTCATTGATCTCTATTTCATAAGACTCTATCACCTTTATTTGAATTGGAACATTTTGATAGTGGTATGACCATTATCAAATCATCCTAATTATAGTCATGTTGGTTATGGGTCATTCCCTCCATTTCACCATGTTTCCTCATTCCATTATTTTTGGTTTTCCAACTTCCATATTGTCATCTTGCACATGAATATCCTAATTTGAATATGAAATGCTTAAATATACAAAAATGTCCTAATAAGTTTGAAAATATGGCACATTGATCATGTATATTATATGATTTTATTTCACTATGCCCTTGATTACATTGAAGGCTTTTAGTTTCATACTTGTATTAGAAAGATGATATTACATTAGTGAAAGAGAATATATATTTCACCCTAGTTGAAATTTGCATCTCATATCATATGGATAAGGGATGGGATTATCATATACATGAGACTAAATGTTGACATGCATAAGTGTTAATCTCCAATAATGAAAACAAAATATACCCTAATGCAACAAGGGGTTGACTGAGGCACACCCCTTAAATAAAAACTCAATTTTTTATGTCTTAGAAATGTATTCTTGGTGTGGAATGGAGCTAAAGTGAAGGATAAATAATTTTGGCATCTACATGCATCAATTTACAAATCTAGGAGATTTTTTTCGGATTCATCTTCTAACAAATGGATTTATAAAATTTTGAATTTGTTAGATCAACATAACCATTGCCAGAACATGACTACCACTATCGATAGGAGTGTCACTATTGGAAGGGTCTGATATTGTTATGTCATTATCAAAGGATTTTGAATCTAGTCACCACCTTAGATCATTGTATGATTTCTAGTTTTAATTCTTCTCTATTCCAAAACCTCATTTTTAGTGATTTAAATGTGTTAAAACTTAGTGAGTAAAAAATTATGTTTGCATCTCTAAACCCTATTTTAAATTATCAATTATTCTAGGTACTTTCATTTCCCATTCACACATAGAAAAATATTTATTTACTATGTTTTACTAATTTTTAACACATCAATATTTCAATGGTAGAACTTTGTCATATAGTTAGGAACTATGAGATCAAGTTGATAGAGGCCAATATGATTAAATATGGGACTAATGACCCAACCTCTAATGAAATTAAATATTAATATATAAAAAATTCAAGGCTAAGGTTAATGATACTAATTGTCAAGTTAATATTGAGACCAAAAAAGTAGTCAATGTAGTATCCTAACCACCTAGTAAGTTTGTCTTTCTACCTCAAGAGTTAATAAAATTCACATAGTTAGTTGAACACCCTCACCAAGTTATTAAGAAATTTATTGAGTGAAATATGACATCTTTAAATCCATGACATGAGTTTGACTCATCTCAGAATTTAACTAATAATTATGAAGTGAATGCATATTGTGATTATCATAGAGCATTACATCATACTACCAATGGATATTTCTTAATAAGGCATACAATCTAGGTCTTGACTGATAAAAAATAGATACAAGTTGAAAAATACAAAAGTGATTTGAAAAAATCAATGGCTTAATCAAATAAACAATTGAAAGTATTTATGAATAACCTTATAAATAATGGAAGTTAAAATACTAAAAATAAGTAATATTCTCACATGGTAGCTCTAAAATAACCTCCAGTGGTTTCTAATACTTATATCTTAAATGGTTTTGTTGACAAATTTTGTCACCATTAGTTGATTATGTGTAGGTTTTCAAGAACATCCTAAAACCTTCATCTATCCAAAACCATGCTCAAGAATAACTCATAGGTCCGAACATTAGTATAGGTTTTTTCTATTCCTCAAACTAGCTAGTTGCAAGCTAATAAGGGTAATTTTTAGATGTAAAATTCATGAAGGAGAAGAAAAATTGGTTTAAATGGTATTAGGGGATTATAGGGTCCATAATTACCTTAATATTACATACATTAGTTTTAGGTTATATAGGTTTAACTTTATGAACAATTATTAAGAAGGAAATGTCTCGATTTTAGGCAGTGTGATTATATTTTTGAATTATTTGTTGTAATTGGAAAGTTTTGTGAGATATTATGGGGTATAAATAACCTTATTAAAACTTTATAAATCAAAATTTCAATGAAAATAATGGAGAAAGGTAAAGGTGTAGGTTGCAAGGTTTCAAGAATGCAAGAGAGAAAGTTAGAAAAGGCATTTTCATTTTTTTTCTAAGAGATTTTTTGAAGATATATAATGGTTTGAATGATTATATGGGATAATAAAGGTATTAAATAAAAATTAATGAGGTATTTATGTCTCATAAAATTCAATATAATGTGAAAACCTAGACCTACAGGCATTCAAAAATGAGATTGTGCAAGCTAAGAAACACTAAAAAGTGCATATTTTATGTTTTACTAAATGAAATATCTTTAATTTAACATAGAGGTATATTTTTATGTATTTTAATGTTTAAAAGTGGTTTTATACATGTACTCTACCTGAATAGAGAGAAAAATGGCAAAACATAGGTCTACACCATAGAAGAAATCATGGTTTTGACCAAATTACTCATAAATAGAGTTAGAAATGAGTGTTTCAGATTCTTACAAGGGAAGAAAATGATATTATAGGGTGTATAATTAATTTAAAGGTATTAATACACTATTATATAATGACAAATAATTTAAAATAGGCTCAGATTAAAGAAACACATCTCCAGGCAACCCTGTAGGCAGAAACCAGGCACTTTTTTGTGAATTTTTATTTGATAGTTTTGTGAAGATTTTTTGTGATTTTAAATTATTTAAAAGTATGACCAATTAATACCTATAAAATTATCATATTATTAATATATGGTGAGTCCTATAACTCATTTTATACCCCAAAATCCAAATCAAGGTTTCTTGAGGCCTAAAGAGCACAAAAAAGCATTTTTTGAAGTTGTATATGGAGTTTGGAGCTAAAAATTTGTTTGAATGTATTTTACACCATGGTTATGATGTTAAAATATTATTTATACTCCTTATATTTTAAAATAATTCAAATTCATCAAGTTACAAGAAGCTTTCCAAAATGTAGAAGATGAGCATATCCAAGAAGAACCAGTATGGAGAGTTGTAATTGTTCATCATCAAATGCACTCTCAACAAGTATATTTCATGAAGATAAAGCCAAATGAAACATGAAAATTATCTCTCTCCTTATATTCCCCCTTAGAGATACTTTTATAAAAGGTCAAGTCAAACTTTAAGATGATTCAAGAAGCCTTCAATTGGTCGTAGAAAGGTAGAGATGAAACATGCAAGAATGAAGGAGTTTATTTATATACTTGATCAAGTAAATCAATGTTCTTTTCATGGAGCAGCCTCCTTCAAAAAAAAACATGAAATCTCTCTCCTACTATGCCACCTTGGATTTATTTGAGGAGGTTGAGAGAGAGAAAACCATGATGCAAAATACAAGGAAGATAGCTGAAGTCAAACTCCAAGATATAAGATAACGAAAGTCATTCACTAGATAGATGAAGAGTCTCAAGGAGATTGAATAAGTTGTTCAACAGGAGTTAAGTGAATATGATCAAGGTATCTTCAATATTGAAGACCATTAAAGCATGCATGAAAACCTTTGACTTATTCAAAACATTCAAACATGTCGATCTCTATTTCCTACACCGTATTACAAGAAATTAATGTTTAAAATCTAGATGTACTACATAAGAATTTGGATTTTGGTGGTTGAGTTGAAGTTTGAGTTGGTAGTGGAGTTGAAGGAAGAGTTAAGGATGACAAGACATGATGACTCATTATTATATTGGGGCTTTTTTGTCTCCTCTCTCCTTCCTTCTTTTTCTATATGTACGCTCATTTTTAAGAGAAGAGGATCATATTATAATTTTGGCTATATAGAAACTCTACCAAAATTTTGTACTACATAACCTTTGAAGTAATAAGAAGCTAATTTTTCCTCTATTTTGAATTTGTTCATGAAGTGTGTGCCTCATGTTCATTTATGTAATTTGGTGAATGAATAATTTTACTATGTTTATGTCTAAATATTTTACCTTTTTTTAGTAAATGAGAACTCTTTCAGGTCATATCAAATGTCTAAGTCTGATTTCTACTTAATCTGGAAGTGAATTCAACCAAATTTCATTCCATCCAAGCTAGTGTGAGTGTCTTTCAAGACCTTTGTATGAAATATTGAAGTAAGAGCTATTGCATGAAGATGAAGAAAATGTGTGCAAGTTATTTATCTTCTAAAGTGTGTCAAGTATAGGAATAATTGACTTTGATATTGGTGTATCACCTCAATTTTTTAGTTTTTATATTCAATTTCAGTTTGATTATTGTTTCTTCTACCCTTTTCCTAGTCAAGAAATCACTAAATTTGAGAGTTTATAGAGAAGTAGGTGAGTGTACCAAAGGGAATCAAATCTTAATCTAGATATTCTCTCCAAGATAAGTCACCCACACCTTGGAGATTTTTTATTGTGTCAAAAAGAGTGAGAATAAATACACATTCTTTCAAGGGTGCACTTCTAAGTGATAATAGCTTTTGGCATGCTTGGTGGGACACAAATTGGAGCTAAAAGGGACATTTTCAGTAGTAGAGAAGTACCAATTTCATGCCTAAGATCACTACAAGGTCTAAAAGTAGAGGTATATCATTTGATTTTATTGAATTATTTGATCATTCAAACATAATAAGAAGGTTTTTAATAACAAGTACATATCCCAAAAGGTTATTTCAGTCACCAAATCACCCTATTGTGCAAACCACTTCAACTTCAAATCCTATTACCAACATAAATATCCATAGTAACCAAGTATTTGTTCCTTTAAATGATCGAATACCTCTCAATTTGGGTCAATACGATGATATCCCAACCTCAACCCTAAAAACCTACCATATTTCATAGATGAAGATCAAACTACACCCATAGAACATATTAAAAACATGGCTAACTTGTGTCCATTCCACCATGTTATCCAAGATAATGTTGCCATCTATTTACTTGATGCATCCTTCAAGGGAAAGGTGTTAAAATGGTATGAGAACCTTCCCTTGAATTGCATTGCCACTTCGGATGATTTAGGTGTAATATTCTATAAATAATTTAAAAATAAATCAGATCATTTATCCCTTGTTGAGTAGCTCATTACCATCAAGAGATCACTACATGAATTTATGATTGATTTCAATCTTAGATTTCATAAAACATGGAACATAATACCTCTCATGATAAGGCCATCTCTTGATTATTCTTTCCTATACTTTTTGAGAGCCTTGAATTTTGATATTTCATTTATAATTCAGTCCATGGGTGGCAGGACACTCCCAGATGCCTATGAGGTTGTCATTAGAGCTAAAATAGTCTAATTCAAGCTGGTAAACTTGAACCTAGGCCTCCAATGCCATTTTTTAGTAACGTAGCTTATTCCACCTATTTAAGATCCATCAATAGCCCAAATTATAACCCCTTAAATTCAAGTTCAAGCTCATTATAGTCAATCTAGTGAGCTTGGTGAAATAAAAGGTATGTTGTAATGTTTTGGTAATGAGATGATTTATCTTAAGAGGAAATAATATAAATATAATAAGCCATATCAAGCACCTAATCAACCCACACATTAGCCATATAAAGAACAAAGACATCCCTACCAAGGTTTTAGAGATAATATGCCTCCATACCACCAAGTTCAAGGAGACATTACACTAGCCAAACCATATGCTGCAATTGCCCTCAATATTCCTTATTGATCCAAGGCCCTTGTTCTACTACAAAATAATTTAATGTAAGACTTAATTTGGCAGCCTTGAAGCACCAATGATGTGCAAAATAAAGCTTTAGTAACACTTAATATAGCAATTCCTCAAATGACACAAGAGGAAGTCTTTATTCAAGGAGGCAAAAACAATGAAGCTATGGTGAAAAAAGGGGAAGTGAATCATGGATGATTAAAATTGGATGCAACCTTGGTTAATTGGCAAGTTGATGATGATGTGGTGGTAAATCAGATTGGTGAGCCTAGCAAATCAAATAAGTTTATTGTAACCATCACAAGAGCTAAGAGAAGGGATATAGATGAGACCCAATATGTAATTCATGCTTCAAATGTTCCTAATATGGTTTTTAAATGTACTAATGATCATATTTCTTCCCTTTTAGCTCAAAAAAATCAAAATATAGAAGCAAGTAAGGTTCACCAAGTGCATCAAGAAAAAGAGTGTCCTATTACTCCAAAGGTACAACCAAAGATTCGAGGCTCCTAATTCAAAATAGTATACCATATGGAGAAATATAAAATAAACATGAAAATGTGGGATTCATTGGCAATCCCAAGACAAAAGGATACCCTCATCCATGAGATTTCAAGCCTTAACTTGTCTACAAAACCAATAGAGAAAGAAAGTGTGGTTCTAGAAAATTTTGATAAATAAGAGAAAAAAAAGTATAGAAGGTATATAAATAGGTAAATGCCACAAAAAATGATACAAAACCAAGTAAGACACCTCATTTCTAACTTTATTTTATTGTTTGCAACACACTAGTTCATAATTCCATGGTTGATAGTGGAGCAATTAACTCAATAATGCAAAAATAGATTGCAGATAAGTTGGGTTTGGTGTATGAGCCAAATATTAAAAGAATATTGTAACTTGATGGTTCTCCAACCAATATAGTGGGTATAATCAAGAATTTTAAATTAAGACCTCATGCATGCCCAAATCTGACTATTCAACATGATGTGGTGGTGGTGGATCTTCCTCCATACTTTGCTATGTGTTTATCATGTGTCTTCACTTTAAAGATAGGTGGATATATTTTAGTTGATTGGACATACCTCATGTTTAAATAAATATATGGAACAAAAGTTAAAATTAATTTATATCTTATTGCTCATTTTCATCTAGAACCATACATGCCTATTATTGTTAATACTAATTATGTCATCTCAAATGAAGTAGAACAATTAGTGAAGCTGAAGCAAACTCATATCTTGATGGTAATCCTAATTATTTTCTTGATGAATAGTTTGATAACCTTTATGATCATGATCCATACAAGATGATATAGAAAGAAGGATTTGGATTTTATTGTTTACATGAGGATGGTGCACAAATTCCATCCCTATACAAATAAGGTGAGTTGATTAATAGTTTATGGAAACTCTATTTTTGTGGCTCATGGAATAAACATGGTATAGAGGTTGGTATGATGATAATTTTATTATATAAACACAGGTAATATGATGATGTAAAGTTTTAGTTTGGATGCTCTAAAAATGTAGCAAAATATGAAGCCTTAGTTCATGGTTTGTAATGGGCTAGAAAGATGGGAGCTAAGCTATTACAATCATTTAAGGATATTAAGCTTGTGATATATCAAATAAGAGGGTTGAATGTGTTTAAAAATTCATTACTAAAATCATACAAACACATGGTATGGGATCTTATTGAAGCTTTTGATGTATTTGACATACAGATAGTACCTAGAGAGAAATAAGCATGTGGATAAGTTGGCTACAATAAGAGCCCAATTTGACATTCTAGCTGATGTAAAAAATGATAAAAATTAGCCATACATCAAGATTGTGGTAAGACCATATATTCTTGATAATAATGTGAATTGTTAAGTCTTTGAAGATGATGATCAAGTTATTCATTTCCAACAAGAAGAGGCTAAATTCTCTTCTAGAAATTAGTCAAAACTTTTGCAAGAGTATAGTGATCAAATAGTTCAGCTCAAGTCTAACAAGTTACTCAAGTGTCTTGTCACACTTAAGAATATTTTTAGTAGGGATAATAAGGTGATAAGAGATAAAGATTATTTTTCTACCAAAGAATAATATTATGCAAGCATTGACAAAGCCAATGGGAAAGCTCTCAAGATTGGTAAAATATGCTCTCAAGCTCAAAAATAATCTTTTATTAATTTATGTAGAGAGTTTGTTGATATGTTTGCATGGGAGTACAATGATTTAAAAGGTTTTGATCATATTTTGTCTCAACACACCATTGAAATATAAGTAGATAAAAAATCTATAAGGCAAAGACAAAGGCCAATCAACCCAAAACCAGAACCTTTGAGGAGAACATAGCTTCACAAATTGATTGAATTAGCTATTATCTTTCCCATCAATCATTCCACTTGGGTGGCTAACCTTGTTCTTATGAGAAAGAAGAATGGATAAATAATATTGTGTGTGAACTTTCATGACTTGAACAAGGCCTCACTCAAGGACCATTATCCCTTGTCATCAATGGAACAAATATTGCAATTAGTAACTAGTTCATAAAGGTTTTCATTGATATATGGTTATAGTGGGTATAATTAAATACTTATGAAGTAAGAGGATCAATTAAAAACATCATTTACCACCAAGTGGGGTACTTTTGCATACTAAAAAATGTCATTTAGGTTGTCCATTGCAAGAGCAACATTCCAAAGAGCCATGGATATGGCCTTTCAAAGTTTAATCAAGAGTTTTGTTCTTATGTATTTGGATGATGTTAATTTTTTTCAAAGAGTGTAAGTGATCACATGCTTCATCTTAGAGAGGTATTTGAGAGATGTAGGCAATATGGGGTGTCACTTAACCCAAAGAAGTGCATGTTTCAATGCATAAAGGTAAACTCCTTGGTCATGTTATTTTTAAGCATGGATTGAGTATTGATCTAGAAAGAATAGATTATATTCTTGCATTATCCTTGCCTAAGCATAAGAAAGCATTGAAAAGTTTCCTTGACAAGACTAACTTTATAAGAAGGTATATATCTAATTTTTCAAGTTTGTCAAGGTTTCTTACATCTATTCTCAAGAAAAATAATAATTTTACTGGGACCAAGGAAGGTATGAAAATATTTGAAGAAATCAAGCAATCCATTGTGAATGTTCCCATTGTCATCAATCCTAATTTTTTAAAGGATTTTGTGCTTTATGCATATGTTAATGTTGACACAATTTCAAGAATATTAACACAACACAACCAACAAGGTTTAGATCAGCTAATAACATTTTTTTGTCAAGGCTTGAATGTGTAGACACCAATATTGTGCCAACCCCCCTTGGTCCCCTTCTAAACGTTAACACTCCTAACCCACACTTACACACCTTATTAATTTAAAAACTACTTATTTTAAATTAATTACCTCACCTTGGACACCTCACCTAGACACCTCACCCTAAGACCATTTCTTAGCCTATGAGTCAACCTGAGACTAGTTCCTCCAAACCCTAACAACCCATGACCTATTCTCACCCCATCTTAACTCCCTAACTAACTCCTGTGCCTCATAAGCCCTTGTTTTGACCATTCTCTAATATAAAAGGCACTTGGCAGGTAGAGAAATGGGCAAAGAGCTAAAAATAGCCCTTTTACCTATTCTCTTTTTGCTGACATTAGTCAACCCATGGCCAACATCAGCAGTCCTACGCTGATGCCGACAGGATCACCAACGTCGATTACATAAGCCAAGCCCTAACATTGAGCTAAGGCCACCTTTTCACACATTATCACACACACTCTGAGGTTTCAAGCATTAGAACTCGACTATTGTTCAACTGGCTACCAAAGCTCTACACAAATCATTCCAGAGATTAGATTGGAAGATTATATGAGGACCTCAAGCTACTGAATTGAAGCAATCCATATTCACTTCATTGGCTCACAACACCGATCACATCAGCCACAACAGGAATCACTATTCTGACACCTCTGGTTCTTCACCTTATAAAGATAAGTACTCTGGTTTTCATTTTAGTGTTTTAGAATATATTTTTAACTAGTTTTCATCGATATTTCTAAATACTGTCGAGAGGCCCAACTTCTTTCATGGAGGGGCTAAAAGGCCTTCCCCTTGTTCTCACCCCCTTTTCACACCAATCCTCTACCTATACCCTTCCTCAGACCTCATTCACCTTCCTGCAACCCTGCACCAACCTCTAAACTTCCAAAAATCCCTCTGTCTATCCCAAAAATACTCTAAAAGCCGTCCAAGGCCAATGACCCCAACTGACATTGGTAGACCAATCGACATCGGCATCTACAACTCAAACTGACATCATCAGACCAACTAACAT
Source organism: Torreya grandis (assembly GCA_037957365.1). Taxonomy (NCBI): domain Eukaryota; kingdom Viridiplantae; phylum Streptophyta; class Pinopsida; order Cupressales; family Taxaceae; genus Torreya; species Torreya grandis. The sequence goes on along the minus strand of JARHVA010000726.1, from coordinate 1,612,484 downwards.
ATGCACCTTCATCCAGACTGACATCGGCAACCCAACCAATGTCGGCACCATTTACTCAATCAACCTCAGAATACCTACCGATGTCGATGATTGTGTTCTGAACCAGCAAACTAGAAAGCCATCCAAACATCCCATTTAGACCAGACAAAACCTTCAGCCAGCCTTCTGTAGCATTCTAAGATACACAAACTACAAGGAACAGGCACACACCATCTACTTTTCTATTTATTTAGTCATTTATCATTTCTTCCTTTACAATACTTTTATCTTTAAACAGTGGACTGTCATCCCTTAAGGAAATTCACGCTTTTGAGACTAAGTGCATTGCTTGGGAGTCCACCATAGCCTCTTCTAACATCTTTCTTGTTTAAGTTTCATTCTTACTGCAGGTGTTTCCTCCACAGCCAAAGAGGATCTCCCACAAAGCTTGGATACGGTGCACACAAAATTTGGGTAACATCAAACCCATAACCTCTTAACCTTAGTTTCTTTCTCATTTGAATGTAATTAGCGAAAATCTAGAGAAACATTCTGGCACGCCTGGTGGGACCCTTGGAGTTTTCCTTGGGTTCATTCTTCTTCTTTTAAAAATCAAATTTTCATGTAGATGCATTAGAAAAATATTCACTTCTTGCATCCCCTCTTCTTTGCCTTTATTTCTTGAGAAATAAAAAACTTAGCTTCTCTTACTTTCTATTTTTTTTACATAAAGTTAATTAATTCTTTCTCCTTTTTTTTACCTCTTCTATATTTTTGTTTCAAAAGGAAATCATTAGCAGAGGTTAAAAAGAACATCTCTTTTTCTTCTTGTTACATCTTGCATGCATCATAGAGTAGTGAAAAACACATACTCTTTACCTCTTCTCCATTTGTTTGCATTGAATAACATATTTCAATTTGGGTTAAAAACTACTGCATTTCATTCTTGCTTGGATGCACACTTAGCCCACTTAGTAATTAAAGCATTATGAATGAATCATAGTGCATGAATGTGACACAACCAAACCAAAATCACTTCAAATCAAACACATAAACTTAATTGAGACAAGGCCCATCTAGGATTTCATCACCTAGCAAATACCTTACCCCACCCGATGATCCTACTTGGATTTCACCACCAAGAGGAGGACCCACTCTGGTCTCTGGTAGAGTATAAACTATAGAGAAGGTATATTCTAGCTAAGCGGCCCAGCTCAGCTCTGGGTTCATGAAGTGAGGGGAGTAAGCCCCAACACCAGGCCACGTACTGACCCTAACATAGATATCTTTGAGCACCATAACACAACCTGGAACCAGCCATAGACTTCCTCTCTAGGAACTATTCTACAAGCCCAACTCCCAACACATTCTCTTAAGGCATAAGCCACCACGACTTTAAAACTCATTCCTAGGAATCTAACATTTTAGAGGTTGCGTGCCTAATCATCTATTCTGCTAGTTTTATCTAAGTGTTTGAGCTGGTAAGGTTGTACCATTCTAAAGTCCAAAACAACTCAGAATATCTTCTTCTTCCAAAAACTATCAATCTTTTATGTTTCTAAAATTACATAGAAACTGACATCAGTTTCTCCACCGACGTCAGCAACCAAACCTTCACCGACATCAGTTGACTGATCGACATCAGCAACATTTTCTAACTAATATCGGTTAAACAACCAACATCGGTCATTGTCAATAAATAAATAAATAAATAATCCAAACAGCAAGTTTAAAACCCAAATTTCATGTTGTTTAACACAAATTCTAGTTTTTTGAAACTAACACACATAATTTTTGGAACCTGAACCCCTTTCACCTTGGATGGTCCTGACATGCAGTCAAGCCAAATTCCTTGTTGACCACGTGAGTCAACAACCACTCCCACCTTCGCCCTTCGTGCCAAGTCATTTAATGGAGTATACTTTAGACACTAAGCATACTCTTATCCAACCTACCCCTGATCAACCTCCTATTATTCCTGAAGGGGATCAAGATTTTGAGAGATTCTTTGACCACAACATCAAAGCTCTCCAACATTATCTTGCTAGAAGCCAAATGTGAGATCCTTCAGGTAACCTTATTTATGGGATGCCAACTTCTTTGGTTGAAGAGGCAATGATATCAATAGTATCTGCTACCCAACCTATGGTCACTTAGGCCACTACCTCGACCAATAACCCAACCATGGCCAATGTTCAAGATTTGGCCTCCCCTTCTATCCATTCTTACCCTACCTCCATCAGGGTTTTTGTAACCCCTCAAATGTGAACAATTCAACCAAGTTTAACACCTTTCCAGAACTTGATTGTCTCTATTCCATCCACTCTTGCACCTATAAACATGAGAGTGACCACTTATCCTTTAACTAGTGTCGCCACCCTTCAACCACCCTTGGCAGTATCTAGTCAAGTTGTGCCCTCCAACTTCATGGCACAAGCCCCCTTAGCCTCGACATCGGCCCCTATGACGAACTATAAGTATGTTACACCTACACAAATACAACCAAGTACATCATATGCCCCTTCCAACACCTTCTAGGTACCCTATAACTTAGGGGGTGCCCCTCATGCCAATCCATCTACCAATCTAATTAAGATGTTAATGTATAAGATGTCCAACCTTGAGACATATATTTCAGGTTCAAGTGTTCTTTCGTATGAACAAATCTGCAAGGAACCTATCCACCATTCAGTTCCTATTCAACCATACACTAGCCAGTGGGAACTCAAAAAATTTACTTACTTTCAGATTAAAGAGGACCCACAACAACATTTGCGAGTGTTTAGACACGCTTGCTACCTCATAGGGCACGATGATGTGTTATTGCATCACACATTCCCTATGTCACTTTATGGCACCACCCTTAACTGGTATAGCTCCATTACCAGTCATTCTCTCTTCACCTTCGTTCAACTCACTCAGATATTCCTTGATTATTTCTCAATCAATATTACCAAGAAGGTCTCCATCATAGACCTTTATTCCATTAGACAATTTGAGGATGAGTCAATAGCAGACTTCATCGCTCATTGGAGAGGTTTGATCAACCAAGTCTCCTTCTCACTACCTCAACCTGAGCTCATTGAGCTCTTTTCAAGAGTATGTGCCAAGCACATCTCATCCACTCTGTGGGTTTAAACTTTCCACACATTCAATGAAGATTTTACTATGGCCCAAAAGCTTGAACTATGTGCAATCGAAGAAGACAGGGTTAAATTGTGTAACAAAAATACCAATGAAAAACCCAATGACCCTTCTTCTTCCAAAGCTTCATCTTCCCACCCCAAGTCCAAGGGATTGATGAACGTTGTGGTCCTTAGGTCACCATCTTCTACCACAACTAACCCATCTAAACCCTCCACTTTGGAAAACATCACTAGACAATTCCAATAAAGGTATGAACAGTGACAATACACTCCAATAGGAGAATCGTATGCTTCTGTATTGGATAATTTAGTGAATCAGGGAGTCCTCAACCTCCCTCAAATCTGACCACCTATCCAATTTGACCCCTCAAAAGCCATCCCTGCATGGTATAGGGAAACCAACTTTTATTACTATCATCATGTCAAGGGTTATGACACGGATAATTACAAAACCCTAAAAAACATTGTTCAAGACATGTTAGTCAAAGGGGACCTTTTTTTGTATAACCCTAATGTGCCAACCAACCAAAGCATGGATGTCTTTAGGCAACCATTTCCTAACCATCCCCCAAGTCAGAACAATGTTCAGACCATGGTTGATGACCCTGAAGAATGCAACATACGCACGGTCAACATAGTCTTTCCTTTCATTCCTATCCAACCTCTCCCACAATCTGAAGAGGTTGGTCAACCCATTTCTCCACCATGGGTAGAAGAGCCTATTTTACCCATACCACCCCCATGCAATGAAGAGCTCCCTTTGCCTCACCCTCTTCCTTATTTGGATGAACCCGTTTCACCTGTATCACCCCCACAACATCAAGCACCTCCTCTACCCATTCTTCTACCTCATGAGGATCATGTATTACCTGTTCCTCTTGCCCCCACCTTTCCTCTTCTTCTACTATTGGAAGAATTTACCATTCATACCCCGTGCCCTCATGTAGAAGGGGCCATCATCCCTCTACTTTACCCTTTAGAGGAGCCTTCCTCTCCTATTTTTCCTCCACTGATGGAGGATAGTCCTCCATCCACCCCCTTTCACATGTAGGAGAGTCTACTTTGACCTCTCCCATATTGGAGGATGCTTTGATGTTACTAACACTAGTGGCCCTGCCCTTATCCTTCTTATTACCAATGGAGGATCATACTTTCCACGCTCCTAGACCACACATGGAAGGCATGATCATCCTTGCGCTCTATCCGCTTGAAGAGCCAAATTCTCCAATCCCTTCTCCACTGAGAGAAGAACTCACCACCTCACCCACTTTGGCTGAGGAAGATTTGGTGATGGTTCTCTCTCACCTTTGGCCTGAGATCATTGCGTTCAACACATTTCTGCTCTTGCAATCACCCAAATCCTCTAAAGGACTGACTGTAAGGCCTCGCATGACATCATCTAAACCCTTCTCTTGATTGGCAGAAAACTTAAGATTCTTCCATTCTAAGAACTTAGAGTATGAGGCATTATGGGAGTGACTTAGGGCTCTTTATCCTACACATTCCCCTTCACCTTATACTGCCAACCCTTCCATAATGATTTACCCCAAAGTCTCTGATGAGAATCAAGTTTCCACTTCTAAATCATCAAAAGCTCATCTTTCCACATCTAAATCTAAACCCTCATAGGCATCCACCATGTTGAAACAAATTAGATCTCTAACCTAACTCAAACCTAACTCACCCACAAGTGAAGTTAGATTTGAACCTCGCCCCACACAGTAGTGGTCCTCACACCATACTAAATGAGGATGTTAAACCATGTTGGTCTACTCCTCCCCCACCTTCACCATTGCCCTCTATCTTGGGTCCACATCCTTCCACTTTAATAGGAGTGCTCCCTATTCCAACACCTCACAAAGACAAACTACCTCCATTACTCCCTCTACCCATCAAAAACATATTTCCTCCAAGAAATTTGACACCTCTCATCAAGAAAGTGCCATCTACGCATGTGGCCACACCACCAGCCAAAAAGGTGGTATGAAAAACTCCCCCTACAACTCCTAAACAAAAGTTGTCAACCTCTACTGCAACAACAAGCATAGACCCATTAGTGGGTTCCTATGCTTCATTGTTACACTGATTGTTGCAGTCTTCTAACATCATTCTCCCACCCATTAAGCCATACTGACCTCTCGAATCAAAACCATCTTGGTTCGATGACACTCAAATCTGCTTATATCATCACACACCTGGGCATGATACTGAGAGTTGCTATGCTCTTAAGGTTGTCATTCACCAACACCTAGAAAAAGACACCCTTCTCATTGAAGATTCTCTTGACCACCTTTTTGACAAACTACCAACACCATCCCATGCCTCCCAAACCTCCTCACTTGAATCGGGATCCCAACGTGAGATTATGGTCCCTCTACCACCTTCTCCTCCTTTATTCAAAATCAACACTATTAATGTGGCCACCAAGTCCCAAAGCCTAAAGGATAAAGGAAAAGAGCAAGTTTCTACCCCTTGGACATATCCATTCGCCAAGCCCTCTCCACCACCAAAGCCCAAGATTTCTATCTTGGGCACATCTCAACCAACATCTTCGGGGGCAATTTGTGACTCCATGGTGAAACAACTTCACCAAACCCCTGTGAAGATGTCTTTGTATGAACTAAAATAAATCTCTTCGCAACATCACCAAGCCTTGATCAAAGCTTTATAGGCAGTGGAGGTCCAACCTAAAGACCCCTAACCACTAGTTGCTTTAGTCAAATTGTTACCCACCGTTGCCTCTGTCACCTTTAGTGATTCTGAGATTCCTACCTACAGCCTAGAAGATCAAGATCCCACCCTCTTTATCACGACTTATGTTGATCAAACTCGCATTAAGCAGGTTATGATTGATGGAGGTGCTAGCATCAACATCATTTCTACCCATGCATATGATCAACTAGCCCTTTCAAAGAACTGAATGTCAAAAACTGACGTAATTCTTCATTCTTTCAATGATGCCACCACCACTACCATTGGCACTGTGGTCTTGCATGTTTATGTTGGCCCACATACAATTTTGGAACTCTTCTATATCATCAAGAGGGAGTTATAATATAACATGTTGTTTGGACGACCTTGGATACGTTCCATGACCTATGTCCCTTCCACATTGCATCATTGTGTCAAGCTTGAACACAAGGGGCAGGTTCATGTCATTCCTACTGACCCTTCCCCCTTTAAAACATGCACCATGACCTATCAACCTAATGATGTTCTCATCCCTTTGAAAACATCCACCCAAACACCACCTCTACCTGCAAAAGTCTCGACAAGCTCACAGACACCAGTCACACCTACGCCTACTCCTCAAGTGACCATAAAAGATCCTATGGAAGACACCTTCCAGTGCCTTTTACTTGGGGAGTATCATTTGCTTACCCTTGACATGTTCCAAACTCCACAGGAATATGGAAAACTTCATCACCACCCTAACTATGACCATCGCATCAAAATGGTCATCCCATACGGTCCTCCCGATCTCCAAACTAATCTCACCTATGGAGGGCTAGATCAGGCTCCTACTGTTGAAAATCCTCTCTCATCACCCTAACTATTCACTTACAATTTCTCTTTCCTCGAAAAACCTAGCTTTTCTCACACCTATCTTCATAGGTGTGCATGGAAAGGTTTTGGCTTTGGGCGTTATGAACAAGGTCCCCACAAGCCCATTGAGCCTCCAAATGATGAGGCAATCAAAAATGCCAAGAAACAACATGGCATGGTTTTCAAAGAACCTATAAAACCCTCTAAGATCCCTTGCCATGAAACTGTCATAGAGCAATCTCCTCCAACCTCACCTATTCCCCCACCCTCACCTATGGAGTTGGTGGTCTCCATCCCTCCTAGTTTGTTTGTTTTTTCATAAATGCCATTCACTTGTAACCCCTGACCTATCAACTAGGTGAGACGTCAAGGTCTCTTCCTCTCGTTTATCCAGACATGATAGATGATGAATCTTTTAGCATCAACACTATCCAATTCCTAGACGATGATGCCATACTCACCTACATGGGTGCAAATGACTCCTTCATACAATGATCGCTTCCTTCAAAAACATAGGTTATGTTAAATGAATCAACTATTGATATTAATCTCCCATCTTCTGATGTTCCTCACATTTTAAAGATTGGTCAATCTTTATATGCCCAAGAAAAAATTGATTATACCACATTCCTTATAGATCATAGCAAAGCCTTGGCCTTGTCCTATAGCGATATGCCTGATATTGACCCTGACATTGTCATCCACAACATCATCATGAACTGGGAAGCTAAGCTTGTCAGGAAAAAGCTTCACAGGATGCATCCTCGCATCACACTTCTTGTCAAAGAGGAGCTTTAACATCTTCTCTCCATCTCATTTATCCAACCCATTGATTATCTGTAATGGGTGTCAAACATTGTCCTATCACAAAAGCAACAGGGGGAATTTGAATTTGTATTGACTATCGCAACCTCAACCTAGCTTGCCCAAAGGATGACTTTCCTTTGCCAAGCATCGACCAACTTGTTGATCTTATGGATGGTCATGAGATGATATCCCTCATGGATGGGTTTTCAGGATATAACCAAATCTTGATTACCCCAAAAGATCAACATAAAACCACCTTCATCACCCCATGGGGAACATTCTGCTATAGGGTCATTCCTTTTGGCCTCACAAACATAGGTGTTACATACCAATGCGCCATGAATTATATCTTTCACGATCTCCTCCACAAAATCATGGAGGACTATGTGGATGACCTATTGGGGAAATCCAAACTTTGCCATGACCACCTAACCATTCTCAAAACAATATTCACTCGCCTACTACAATATAACATTTGACTCAACCCCAAGAAATGCATCTTTAGGGTTTCTCTCAGGGAAGATTTTGGGTTTCATCATTTCTCTTCATGGCATTCAGGTAGATCCATCTAAGATTTGAGCCATACTCGAGATGCCCCCACCAACTAACCTAAAATAACTTTGCAACCTGCAAGGGAAGCTTCAATCTATTCGTCGCTTCATCTCACAGCGATCTGATCGATGCTAACCCTTCCATCACCTCCTCAAGAAGGACATCTCCTTTAATTGGAATAAGGATTGCCAAGAGGCTTTTGAGGCTCTTAAATTCTATCTTGTCTCTCCACCAGTCCTTATTCAACCTAAAGATGACCAACCCTTCTGTCTTTACATTTTAGCAACAGATCATTCTTTAGGTGCCATGATCACGCATCGAGATGAACAACATCATGAGCAGGCAATTTATTATATATGTCGAATGCTCATTAAATATGAAACTCAGTATACTCATATCGAAAAACTTTGCTTGGCATTAGTCTTTGCCACCTCCAAACTCCACTACTATATCCTCAACCACAAGACTTATGTCATCACCCACACTGACCCTCTCAAATACATGCATTCCAATCCATTCCAAAACCAATGTATGGCTCAGTGGCTCATGCTTCTCGCTGAGTTTGACTTGGAATTCATTCAACAAAAGTCTATAAAGGGGCAAACTATTGTTGACCAACTAGCAGATGCCCCTTTACCTGATAACCAACCCTCTAACTGCAAATTTCTTGATGAGTCTATCGCCATGCTATCCACCAATGACATCCCCTATCAAATGATAATGTTCTTTGATGGATCTAAATGTCAACTCAGTGACAGTATAGGGGTCATTCTCATCCCTCACAAGGGTGAGCCCATGCCTCTATCCTTCAAACTCGACTTTGAATGCACCAATAACATGGTTGAGTATGAAGCCTTAGTTTTGGGGCTTCAAACTACCATTTTCTTGGGCATTAAGATAATCAATATCTTTGGCAACTCACAACTAGTCCTTAATCAGATTAACGGTTCATATCTTTGTAAAAATGAAGTTTTGCAATGATATAAACACCATGTTGACACATTGTTAGGGTCTTTCAACCGTTATCTCTTGCAAATTGTTCCTCACTCTACGAATAAGTTTGTCGACACAATGGCCTCTCTCGCCTCACACATCCCATCTTCATCTACTTCCTTGAGAATCTATGTCACAGTACACTGTTTGGAATTGCCCTCATATATCGTAATTGACATCAACTTTGTTGGCAATATCGACTCTAGTCTACATGATGTTTGGTATAAACAACTTGTTGACTACTTGACTTATTCTATCATTCCTCCTAACCTCTCTAGAAATGGATGGTGGGCTTTCATCAAGAGTACTGCTCGATACACCATGCTGGGGGGTCTTCTCTACAAATGAGGTTTTGATGGCCTCCTTCTCCGATGCCTAACCACCACTAAGACATCTCATGACATCAAACAAGTCCATGATGGGATTTGTGGAGGACATTTCAGTGGTAACTTGATTGCAAAGCGCATCCTCTGCCCAGGCTATTATTGGCCCACTCTTAACCAAGACTGTAGTGACTATGTTTAGTGTTGTATCAAATGCCAACAACATGCTAACCTACTTCACGTCCCTAGCCATGCTTTGTAAGTTGCTAAGGATTTTTGGCCCTTTTCACAATGAGGCATAGATCTAATTGGTGAGATTAACCCTCATTCGTCTCTCTGACATCAGTCTATTATCACAACGACTGAATATTTCACTAAATGGGTGGAATTTGTTCCCCTCATCTCTATTAAAGCCAACAAAATTGTTGACTTCATTAACCACCACATCATCTATCATTTCAGTGTACCTCACAAGATAATCACCGATAACAACAAATCTTTCAAAAACAAAACCGTTTAAAAGCTTTACGATGCTTTTGGCATCAAACTCAGCTTCTTCTCACCTTATTATCCACAAGCAAATGGAAAGCTGAAAGCTTTTAACAAAATCCAAACTAAAATCCTAATGAAGGTGGTCAATGACACTGGAAGGGATTGGTACACTCACATTCCCTTCGCTTTGTGGGCCTACTGTACTAGCATTCAAACCCCTACGAGTGCTACACCTTTCTCATTAGTGTATGGAACTGAGGCCATCTTGCCTCTTGAAGTACAAATACCTTCTCTTTGCATCTCCTTGCACAACATGCTTTCTAACGATGACTTTTGTCAAGATCAATTAACACAACTCGAGTTACTTGACGAACGTCATCTTGCCGCTCTTAATCATCTTCATATCTACCAAGATCGCATCAAGCATGCCTACAACAAAAATTTGAAAGAGCAAGATTTCAAAATTAGAGATTTCATCCTTAAAGAAAACCAACACATGACCAATATGGAAAGAAGCAAACGAGGCAAGTTTGCTCCTAATTGGCTCGAACCTTATATAATAATGCACAAGTATGGATCAGGCACTTATCATCTATCTTCTCTCGAAGGCCAACCAGAACTTGAGCCCCTTAATGCCTTGCATCTATGACCATTTTACTGTTAACCAAGTAATCATTCACTTGATGTTTAACTTGAGCTCGTCCTTTAAACAACCCCCATCATCCTCATTCCTATTCCTTTCAACCCTTTTTCCCTACAAAAATTAGTTAACCCTTTTTTAAGCATTAATGCTTTGTCCTAATAAAAGGGAAACCCTTAAACCTCTATAGTCTAGTCCATGACTAAAAGTTCAATTAACAAAAAAAACATAAAACTGGGATGCCTAACAAAATATTAAAAGGTCATAAACTATAAATGTAGACTACTCCCTTGAAGGACTATTGCATTATTGCTGTAATTAATAGACTACTCCCTTGAAGGATAGCTATTCAAAGAAATCAAAACATACAAAGCAAAATATAGACCACTCCCTCGAAGGATGGCTATGCCCAAATTTTGCTACAAAAATAGCACCCTCTCAAAATTTCCTTGCATCGATCAGCTTCACATGACCACAAAACAAAAACAACATCCCCAAGTAGACTTCTCGCATTGATCAGTCTCCCAAAAAAAAATTGACTAACAAACTATTAAGTCATGGACTTGCCTATAGCCATTCTCAGGGTCACCTATAAAAGGGGCAAAGTTATCCCTACTAAAAAGGGTTACGCTATCCTCACATATCACATAATCACACCTATTACCCCAAAATACCCAAGAGATTTTTAACTCACTTAACGTCAAGTGATTAGGGTACTTCTCTAACAAAAACCAATGGTCAACGATGTAATGCATGAATGGGGCTTTTATTTGCAAAAACCCTATCTATGCTATCATTATGGTTCTTATCAATGAAAGAGCAACGCGCCAATCACTTCTTACACACCTTCGTCACATGCCAGTTTATCTTTTAGGATGCAGTGTCTTAAAATTATATGCTCGCATATTGTCATCTCATAATTTTCACTATAAAGTTATGAACCTAACATTCAACTCAATTTTATCATAAATAACATCACATGTTTCTAATAAAATACAGCCAAAATGTTTTCTAACCACTAACATAACATCATGATTTATTTAAAGCAAATACCAATTTGTGTTATATAAATTATCATAGCCCATTCACATTAGTTTCTATGGAAAACAATACACATGGAAACTATCAACCAAACACAATTTATGTCAAGCATATACCATCACCAATATGGAAACCTACTGAAGCATAAATAAACTCATTTCATTTTTAGCATACACCATCACCAATATGGAAAATTGCTAAGGATGAAAAACCACATAACCTATGTTATAGCATACACCATCACACAATATAGAAAAGGCTATAACATCATCATACACTCATCATTTCAAGCATGTACCATTAAACATATGGGAAATGCTAAAAACACTAACATAACCAAAAAAACTAACACAAAGTCACATCCATAACATGTCAATATCTCAAACATCTCATATATATATATAACTATCAAATGAAGGTATGAATCAAAAATATTTAAAACAGTATAATATATATATTCCTCTCTCAAAATGTATGTACATCTCACGTCAACAGCATGCATGCCGGTATATATATACACCTCAACAACTATAAACACCTCAAGGCTATGGTGGTGGTGGTGGTCGTGAAGACATCAAATTATCTCCACCCTCTGACCGTCATCATCTTTGAGAACTGGAGGCAGTGGCACGTGACATAGATCTATATTGAGCTAACATCTCAGAATATCATTGGATCTATAGAAATTCCCTGATGACACCCTCATAATATGAGATCTCATCCAACATAGTATTATACCTAAATACAGGTATAGTCTGCAGTGGACCCATCAATCCCGATGCCATGCCCTATAGAGAACTTTGTGGCTGTGGATGAGGTGGCTACTCCACTGCCTACTAAGGTGGCTACTGAATCGGTGGCTACAGTGGCTGCTCTGGTGGTGGCTAAGCTAGCTACTGCACTAGCTACTGTGGTGGTGGTTGAATAGGGCCCTGCCCTCTAAAACCCTACCCTACCAATACTTGTGCTTGGGTTGCAACCACATACCCCTATAATGTAGTAATCTACCCTATCAAGGCAACCACCTGTGCTGTCAAAACTGTCACCTATCCCTGAAGCACTGCCACCTGTGCTCGTGCTACATCTCTTGCTTGAATGGAAACATCCCTCTATTTGTTGACCACCTATAGATCAACAGGTGGTCCCCTTTGAATCGTAGCATAATGACCTACCCACCAAGCCAAGTAGGTCATCGTACACCCTAGATCTACCACACCTAGATCTACAAGTATCTCCTCAAAATCTAGCCACTCTATCTCCTCTAGTAGTGGAAGGGGTGCCTCAATATCATCACATCTATACTATGGGAGAGTACAGGCACATCCTATAACAGCCCATACTAGCACTGCACTCTCTCAGTAAGAACTCTCTCGAGCTCGCCAGCTCACCTACCCCTCACCCATCGCAGGCTCTGAACCCCCACTAGCTGTTATGCCTGACCTCTAAACGTTGGATATAACAAGTACAACCTCCAAATGATATATGGTGGGATTAGGGCATTAATACCCCTTATAATACTCAATATCTTAAACAATGGCATCCACATGTGTCTGTGCCATGACCTCTTACCACTGCCAAAAACCAACTCTGAAGCTGGCCTGGATCGCTACTGGGAGGCCAAGTGGTCATGTAACTATGATATGCTAATAAGCCCAATAGTGTAGGAGGTGGCCCACACACAAGCTATACCACCACCACTGGCTGATCCCCCACAACTCCCTATATAACTAAGCTAAAAATACTAGAGCCCACGCAAAAATTGTCTGCTCTCCTAACATGTCTACCAAAACCCCAATCATCAAGATCAGGAATCTCCCTCCATCTTCATCAAGAAGGGCATATACAATGATGTCGATCATCATCAGTATGGCTAGTCGATGTTCATCCTCATCAACAACATACATAGGCTCATAGGCAAAACTCACCAAATGGTAGGTCGCCTCAATAGCATGCTCCCCAAACAATGTAACCATATGGATGTCATGTTCCTCTCTCGAGCATGCATATAACTCTACCCCATGTATTAGCAACTATAAAATCTGGTACACATCCTCCACTATATCAATCAACTCTCCAGTCAGCAAGTGAAAGGTGTTAGTGGTATGATCCCACCGCTCGATCAATGCCACAATCAAACTGACATCCCTGACAACTCGACAATATCACTGCAACCCACCGAGCCCTACAACGGTCATATGTGCCCACTCATCCCTTGTGATGTCTTGATGCATCCACGTTAGCAATGTAGGGAGATGATCTTACAGTGTCAATGTCTACCTAACTTGCATCCAACCAACACACACGCAATAACATTAGCAAACATTATGCAAACAACTAACAACCTCTTTGACTCTTCTTCCCTTTTGAGAGAACTACATTGGCCTGAGGCCCTTAAAATAGGGGCTATGTAGGCAGCACTAAGTTGACATGGGGTCTTCTGAGGTTAGCTCAGCCATTTGTTCGTTCATCTACCTAATGGACCAACTATATAAACCTTAGGCTCACTGCCTACCCTGAACCCTTGGCTCATCACCTATCCTAAACTACCTCAATTTTAGTCTTTTTAACCATCTAACCTTTAACCATGACCTAACCTAGTCAAACTCAATCCATAACCTACCCTTTACTTTCCCTTTTTGGGAGAACTACATCAGCCTGAGGCCCCTCGCATGGGCTATGTAGGCAACACTCAGTTGACACAGGGTCTTCTAGGGTTATCTCGACTAAATCACCACGTAACTACCACAACTAACTTACACTTTCCTATCAAACAAACCTATATGCCCATCACCATACTCGAGAGTGCATCAGCATGACTTAGGCCCTCTGAATTATCATTTTCAACCTTTTTAAGGCCTAAACAACCTTTAATAGGCAACCGACATCAGTTAGGTTATTGACAACAGCTCTAACCTAATCAACATCAACATCTAACTTATCGGCATCGATGGCTAAAAGTGACCGATGTCAGTCATATTGACTGACATCGGTCACTTTGTCAGCTGGTGCTGACTGTTGACGTCAGCGACTAGTTTGGCCTTAAGGCTAAACGAGGCAAGCCCTAAAATTTAGGCTTCCCCACTTCACACCTAAAAACCTCCCAAAACACTCTTAAAGCTACCTAAAGTACCCTACCTAACCTACCAACCCTTCTAATACACCTCCCCCTCTAATTTATCACCAAAAACTCAAAAAAATTACAAAAATAACATCAAATTGTCAACGAATCAAAAATTCGAATAACACACACTACCTCATCTCGTCATCACCACCGAGGTGGTATAACAGGTGTCAATGGTGGTGGTCCTCCTACATGAACTCCTCTAGCATCTACCATCTCTGTCTACCTCGACTCCTCAATCCAATCACTGGTGGCCCACAATGCTCCTAAAAACTCACAAACACTCCAACACTCACCAACACTCCTCACCACTCACACCCTAACACCTATCACTGCTGACATTGACAAATAGGAGGTCTCTATCACTCAAAAACATGGAGCTCTCTTTTTCAACATTTCAAAAGTCACAAATGACTTTTGGTGGGCCGCCAATCCACTTTTATCATGTTTGTTATGTTGCTGATGTCGGCAAAATTGTGCCCTAGGCCATTGACATCAGTCGATGTTCTACTGATGTTAACAAAATAATGCCTTTATATATTATTGACATTAGTTGTTTAATCAGCATCGATGATATGACCACAAAATCCTTCTGATTACTTACTAACATCGGTGGCCTAACCGACGTCGGTGACCTAAAAACATAGGTCTTCTCTAAAATTGCCCAAAATCATGACCAAACAACCAGCCCTAACACTGTAGAAATCACCTTAGACTTCTCATGGGGCACATTAGAGATCACATACATCTCCCTAACCATAATAAACAACACTCGAGATCACTTATATCTCAGCCCAACTTGACAAATGACCTCAAAGATCGTGACTATCTCCTCTGACCATGACCACTTTCGAGACAACTTTGCCTTGGTTGTTTTGATTGCATATGCTACCTCATGAATAGTTAGCAAATTGTATGCACCCATCACACCTATTGTCAGATTACAACCAAGTTGATCCCCAATATCTATGACATTTTCATGTTTTCTAAGAGCACTTCTAAGCTCAAATATTTGGAACACGATGCCCATTGGAGCTATAGCTTTGATCGATCTAACCTAATCAGCTACCACTAATAAGCTAGGGACCGGTTACTTCAATTTTAGTCCTCTTTGACCATTAGAATTATAGCTTTGATCATTTTAACCCAATCAACTACC
This sequence comes from Torreya grandis, assembly GCA_037957365.1. NCBI lineage: Eukaryota > Viridiplantae > Streptophyta > Pinopsida > Cupressales > Taxaceae > Torreya > Torreya grandis. Next base: position 1,596,685 of record JARHVA010000726.1, on the reverse strand, counting down.
ACTAATAAGCTGAGGATTGATTACTTTGATTTTAGTCCTCCTTGACCATTGGAGCTACAACTTTGATCATTTTAACCCAATCAGCTACCACTAATAAGCTGGGGACCAGTTACTTCAATTTTAGTCCTCCTTGACCATTGGAGCTATAGCTTTTATCATTTTAACCCAATCAGCTACCACTAATAAGCTGGGGATCGGTTACTTTGATATTAGTCCTCCTTGAACTTTCTTGCGACAATTTAACCTACCTATCAAGCGAAGTGGTATACGCACAATCTCAACTATTACAGCGTTCACACTCCAACCTCACCCTACCCATCCACTGCCTATCAAATTAGCACCTGATTTTGGGTTACCTTCTCTTGATTCCCACTTTGATGGGGAATACCTCATCCCATACCTGGGGCAACCTACATCTATTTTTGTCTTGCAGTTCATCCGAAAAAACCACAAGACAAAAAGGCGCAAATGTAGACACTAATATCGTGTCAACCCCCTTGGTCCCCTTCTAAACGTTAACACTCCTAGCCCACACTTGCCCACCTTATTAATTTAAAAACTACTTATTTTAAATTAATTACCTCACCTTGGACACCTCACCTAGACACCTCACCCTAAGATTGTTTCTTAGCCTATGAGTCAACCTGAGACTAGGTCCTCCAAACCCTAACTACCCATGACCTATTCTCACCTCATCTTAACTCCCTAACCAACTCTCATGCCTCATAAGCCCTTGTTTTGACCATTTTCCAATAGAAAAGGCAATTGGCAGGTGGAGAAATAGGCAAAGAGCTAAAAATAGCCCTTTTACCTATTCTGTCTCTGTCAACATCGGTCAACCCACGACCAATGTTGGCAGTCCTATGCCAATGACAGTAGGATCACCGTCGTTAGTTACATAAGCCAAGCTCTAACATTGAGCTAAGGCCACCTTTTCACACATTAGCATGCACACTCTGAGATTTCAAGCATAAAAACTAGACTATTATTCTCCTAGCTATCGAAGCTCTGCACAAATCATTCCATAGACTAGATTGAAAGATTGTACAAGGACCTCCAGCGACTGAATTAAAGTAATCTGTGTTTGCTTCATTGGCTCACAACACTGGTCACATCAGCCACAATGAGAATCACTATTCTGACACCTTTGGTTCTTCACCTTATAAAGCTAACTACTCTATTTTCATTTCAGTGTTTTAGAATATATTGTCAATTAGTTTTCATTGATATTTCTAAATACTGTCGAGAGGCCCGACGTCTTCCATGGAGGGGCTAAAAGGCCTTCCCCTTGTTCTCACCCCCTTTTCACACCAATCCTCTACCTATACCCTTCCTCAGACCTCATTCACCTTCCCGCAACCCTACACCAACCTCTAAACTTCCAAAAACCCCTCTGTCTATCCTAAAAATACTCTAAAAGCCATCCAAGGCCAATGACCCCAACTGACATCGGCAGACCAATTGACGTCAGCATCTACAACTCAAACTGACATCAGTAGACCAACCAACATTGGCACCTTCAGCCAGACCGACATTGGCAACCCAACCGACGTCAGCACCATTTACTTAACTGACCCCGGCAAACCCACTAAAGTCAACAACTGTGTTCTGAACTAGCAAACTAGAAAGCCATCTAAACAGCCCATCTAGACCAAACAGAACCTTCAGCCAGCCTTCTATATCATTCTAAGATACATAAACTGTAAGGAATAGGTACACACCATCTACTTTTCCATTTCTTTAGTCATTTATCATTTCTTAATTTACAATAATTTTATCTTTAAATAGTGGACTGTCATCCCTTAAGGAGCTTCACGCTTTTGAGATCGAGTGCGTAGCTTGGGAGTCCACCATAGCCTCTTCTAACATCTTTCTTGTTTAAGTTTCATTCTTACTGCAGGTGTTTCCTCCACAGCCAAAGAGGAGCTCCCACAAGGCTTGGATACGGTGTGCACTAAATTTGGGTAACATCAAACTCATAACCTCTTAACCTTAGTTTCTTTCTCATTTGAATGTAATTAGTGAAAATCTATAGAAACACCTACATGCAACACATGTACGACAACACCACACCTTTCAATATGCTCAAAACACTTTCAAACTACAATCCCATTTATTTTGATCAACAAAGCCCACTGTAGACCTACACGATGACTTAAAATGGTAAATGGTATGTTGAGAGTATTCATGAGGTAGCATTTTTACAATTATTTGCTTTAAAATTAATTTTTCAACCTTGTTATTTTGGGAAGGGCCCTACAAACTCTAAAGCCAAGTGCAATTTTTTCACATCCTTGTGAAATTTTTTGATAAAATTATTTTACATTCTTTCATTTTTATTTCCTTGTTTGAAAAATCAAATAAAAACAAATTTATTTAGAATATTTGCATTGCAATTGTAAAAATCATGTGTAGAAGGATTGGCAAATAAAATTTTGTTCATTACATGCAAAGAGAGGGGTTATAGATTAAAAACCATTGTACTATATTTTGGTCATCTTTTTTTTCAAAAGGAATATTTTTAGAATATTCTATTTGTAATTGGAGATACAAGGGTGTAATTTGTGTAAACACTTATGACATTTATTGTAACCTTTTGTGACCAATAATTTGTTTATGTGAAGGTGGTCATGTCACCAATCGATTTATAGGTTTTTAGGCATTATGGATAGAAAAAATATAGTTTATTTTGTGTTTTGAATCTTTTTCATATGCTTTTAACATCAACCCATATTGAAAATGATGTTTAAAGGTGCATTTTTGGTAGAACACAACACCTTCAAACTATAAATTTTTACAATGACATAACATGCTTGTGTTATTAGATACCCTCTCATGATTTGCAGGTCCACCAAGATCCTTGTAATTGACAAAATTTAAGTGTCAAACTAGTGGTTTGAATATCCATTGGATGTTGGGGGAATACTAACCTTCTCCAATTATCTATTTTCTCAGATTTTGGGTTTAAATCTTGAATAAAAATTTTGGTAGTAGTTGTTTGTTTATTTCAGTTTCAGTTTTGGCTTTTTCTCATTATTATTCATGACATAGAACAGATAGTTTTAGTTGATTTCAATTCTCTTGGTGCATATCTTCTCACCTCTCTCCTAATAGGGGGATAAGATATAGCATTTGTATATCTTTTATTAGTTATCGATGATAGTATGAGTTAATAAGGGTTGTTAACACCAATAATGTTGAGCAAAGGTCATCAGCATTTATTGGATATTAGGAAAATGTGCCATATAAAGTATGGGTTGGTCACTTTGAAAGGCTTCTAAGTGGATCCTTATGTGGATCGATGTATTTGGAGAGGCCTTGATCATGTTATACTATAGTATGATAAAATTTTCATAGGGAATGAGCATGCCTTAATCATGTTCATCAACATTTTATGCCATAACTTATAGAGTGGAATTTTATATAGAGCAACATAGGTTTTGGTTAGTACCAAGATGTATAGCACACTTTTTGTAGTTGACTTAGAGTTTTTTTTATGACTCATAGCTCCAATTATTTCTATATGCAATAATAAATTCATCATATATACAAATCAATCCTAGCTCAGAGAAGATAGATCCTACTTACACTTCTAATTAGGGATACATTAGATAATCAGGGTCATGACTAATAGGGATCTACTAGACCTAATTAAGGGATCTATGACCATAATAATGTTACTAGGGAGGGTCTCAAAGCCTCCAATCAATAAAACCTATGTAATAACTCTAACTAAGTCCTATGTTTTCATATTCACTAAACTAATAACAAGTAAAGAAAAAAGTCTAATCTAGTGCTCACCAAAGCTTGTGGCACAAAGTGGGGGTAATAAATAATAAAATTAAATATGCATAGAATACATACACTCATGTTAATTTATATGGAATCTTATTATGGAATATAATTATAAATGCATATCTATCTACTCTTACAAAGGAAGAACAAAGTTAGGAATACTTACATTTAAATATGAACTTATTGAGCCTCAATCTCTCCCTTAGCCAAGGTGTTTCATAAGAGGTTGTTTTTATATATAAGGATGATAAGGATAAATTAGATCTAGGATACACAACCTAAGAATGCATCCAAAATACTTCTCCACAAGACAAGATTTGTATCTCCAAAGAAAGTATGAAATGCTAAGCTTGTTTCTCAAGTAGAATGGTGGATAAGTAGATGTGTAATATATCTTAAATCTTTTTATCTTCTTTAAAATAATTGTGAAATTATTGCATTTATATAATCAGATCTAACCATAAACCCTTCTAAATTTTTTGATTGATAGGGTCGACCTGATTAACCTAGTATTGTTATTGGTAAAAACTCACTTGGTCACAGACTAGGTCGACTAAGAGTCGACCTAAACCCTAAATAAGTTTTACCATTAAGAGTACAAGGTTGACACAGCCAACATAGTCATTTAAATTGTCAAAAGAGGTTTTAAGTTGTAAAAAGGGATACTACAAGTGGAAAAAGACTAGAGGAGTGTGCAAAAGAGGAAGCCAAGCTCAGGGAATGGGTTTTAGGAGATAAGTGTGTAGATAGTAAATGGAAAAAGGGACAACAATCCTACAAAACACCAATGGTCTACCCATCCCTTTCTTGGTGTACCCCTTAGGGCATATACTCAGAGATAGTGAGACTCAATGGGTTCTTACAAGATAGAGAGCATTAATATATGATAAAATTTTGAAAATATTATGTGTATATATATGCCCCATTCGAAGCTCATCACATGTCATGTAAGTACAATAAAAGATGGTGCTTCAAGAATAGAATATGATGACACATAACATTGATAATAAATAAAGTGAATTAAGGAGAAAATAAGATAAGTGAAAGGATAGAATTGAAAAACACATACCTTTACTTATCTCAGTGATGTAGATAAAGAAGGAAATGCAACAGGTGTGAAGGCATCTAATGTGAGGAACATTAGGCAAAGATATAAATATTAGTGAAAAAGAGTGAAAAATCAAAAAAAAATCAACCTATTCATGTAGTAGATAGAAAAATTATCTATGACATCATGATTCTAAAACTTTTTACAATTTGAAAAATGAGTTAGTAAACAAAGATATGGCCAAAACAAGGAATATGATGGTAAATATTTGAAGGGTAAATAATTGTGAATAATAACTATAGATTAGGTAAAAAATAATTCATCTACTATTATTTGACTATTCTGAGAAAAATAGAGCTTTGAGAAACCTAGTGAGAGCCTAGAGACCCAAGATGGTGAGGACATGACAGCTAAGATAAGGAGGATGCATAGCGATCTCAGTGAGTACAACACAGTTAAGTAACTGAGAATTCCAAAAAAAATGAGTATTTTATTTTAAATTGAGTGTTTTATAGAAATTGTTTAATTATTCAAAACCTAGAGACCAAAATTAGCCCTAGGGAATTTTTAGAGACATTAGGGATTAGGGAAACTATGTTAAAAGAGGTCGAAATAATAAATGCCTAAGGCATTTATTCCAATGGGTCAAAGATTCATCATATTAAGAGAACAAGGTCAACCCAATTACCTACTAGTTAGAAAACAAACTTTTGAAAGGGTTGACCTAGTTGGTCATGGTTGACTTAGTATGTTAAGGAAAGGAATAACATAGTACATCATGGCTGACTTAGTTTTTTAAGTTAAAATTTTGACTTATTACTATAAGGGGAAAAAGGAAGGCCAACTTAGTTGTTTTAATTCCAAATGGCTGACCTAGTATTATAGGGTTGACTTAGTTATGTGCTAAGTGTGATCAAGAAATTTAATAAAGAGAGGAGGTTAGATCAAGTGTTAGTCTAAAAAACCATGAAATCAACACACTAACATACAAACATCTCTACTCCCAGATCTTAAGGAGAGCTTAATGAACAAACGATAATTAAAAATCCAACTAAAATGTAAAGAACAACAATCTTTACCTTTCTTGAGAGCTCTAAATTATTTCATTGTTCAGTTTGATCAGCTTATGCGTAAGAAGTCTTCATCATTGACATATGGCTAACATCAACTCCTCTATGCACCATTGTTGAATGCTTAGCTTGATTGATATGGCTTGGCTCAAATTCAACATTATAACACTAGGCTTTTAGCTTCATGAATCTATTCTTACATTATAACTCTACTTTGATTGAGCTCCCTAAATGAAGAGCTCTAAGCTTGCTTTTATAGGCTTTCAAATCCCTTGGAATGGGTTACATCTGACCATGGTTGAGTTTATTAATCTTGGTTGAGTTTGGCATATTTCTAGGATATTCTTTTAGATATTTTCTAAAAGTGACAACTCACAACCATGGTTGAGTTTATTAACTTTGGTTGAGTTTGGCATATTCCTAAGATATTATTATAGATATTTTTCAAAAGTGACAAATCATAAAGGTAATGAGTGTGTTTTAGGATGTTCTAAGATGCTCTTAAATTTCCTTATTATTAGTTAATTTAATTGATTTATTAGATCATGGGTGAACTCAATTAGGATTTGAAATTAATTTAACTTGCTAATTGATTTTGATTAGGGTGTGCAAGTTAATTAATTCTTTTTAGGCATTTGGTCATTTGTTTGATTTTAATTAATTCATGTGTGTAGTTGTCTTGTTTCATTGATTTAATAGGCTAGATTGATTTAATGTAATGTTATAAAGCCAAATTTGAGACTAATAGAAATTCTTGGGCTAGGTATTCAATGATTGGCAAGAGTTGGTCTAAAATTAGATATGAATCCATTGGTGGCCAAATTTACATGTCTATAGTTTGCCCCTATTTGGGAAGATGTTGTAAGTTGTAAGCATAATAACATCTTTTCAAAGAATAAAATAGTTATTTATGATTATGACTATAATGGTAATGATTGAACTGTAGCTGCCCCCTCAAGGGAGCAGTTGGCAAGTGAGTCAGTAAATGGGCCCTCAAAAGAAAGAAGTGAAATGAGGGGACAAAACAAATGAAGATGATGGGGTGAAAACACAATGAGTTACCCAAAGTTGAGCAAAATCATTGAGAAATATAAGTGGGACGGTGTACAATGGTTTGCCCAAAGGTGATTATAAGCATTATACCTTAATAGTGGCAACATGGTATGATAACACAATGATTTTTTCTAGCAGACAATATAATCATTAAGAATATGGAGTTGCCCTAATTATGCTAGAAAAACAAGAAAAGAAAATTGATGATAACACAATCATTTAACCCAACAAGTGATATAATCATTGAGAATGCATATGGGATGATGTATAATGTTGATGTAGTATACCCTGATTATGAAAAACATGATTAATGGTTGATGATTGATAAGTTGATACAGAGGATAAAGATGAATTAGGATAACCTGCTAGTAGGGAGATGCTCATCTAAACTAACAAAAGTTTGAATTCTTTTATTACTTAATTACTTTATTTGGGATATGCTTGGGTATTGGATTGGGATTATTGTTGATGTCAGTGTTGAGGAGATGGTGATGTTGCATTGATGTTGTAGACCTCTCAAAGCTGATATTTATTATAGCATTTTATGGTAGGCCACATGATAGAACACCATGGGGGCTTAGCCAAAATATGCATAAGGATTGACTACCAATATCTGATACTCAATGGAAAACAATTGCACTGATAATAAAAACCATGATAACAATGTATATGTTTGAATATCGATAGATTAAATAATAATGTGCAAGGAATCACCAAATGAACACACATAGACTGAATCATGACCACAATGCTAAAAAAACAAATAGGCACACATATAAACAAACAAAATAGATAAACAAAGAAACAAACAAGACCAATAAAGAAACAAACAAGTGTCAGCCCCTATGTTAGTATAAACAAAATGACAAACATTGCCCCTAGAAACCAAGTGACAACTGAACAAACAAACAAGATGGGGAAAAGAATAAAAGGAAGGGAGTGGTCGAGTTGTCTCCATATGTGCTAGGCAAGTGGACATTGCCTACATAGTTCCATAGTTATGATGATCCAATAAAACTTCAAGCCATATGTAGTTCTCCCAAGAAATGGGAAGAAAATGATGATTGATAGAAAACATGATGGATGTGATAGAAGAATAGGGATGAACTCGCAAGATAGTGATAGTGTAGGATAAAAGGCCAAAAAGGATGGGAAAACTAATGAATAAGTGATTTTTTTGTGACTTAGTGAGGGTTCTTAGAATCCTTAAGGCAAAGAAGTGGTCAATGTTTTAGATTTTTATAAATTATTTTCAAATGTTTTTAGAATTTTTGAAGTATATCAACTCAATCAAGAATGACAAAACACTAAAATGGTCCAAACTCTTAAAATGGTGAGAGTGTTATAACTTGAATGATGCTCACAAAATGGTGAGAGTGTGAGATCTTGAAATGATGCTCATAAAATGGTAAGAGTGTTATAACTTGAAATGATGCTCACAAAATGGTGAGAGCATGGATAAAGGGGGATTGAACTGACCTCAACATGAATCAAATGTGATCCACATAGTTTTAAAATGGTTTTAGTTCATAATAGTTCACCTCACAATAGAGGAATCTGACTAATGTAGCAACCAATTCAAATAAAATATGAATAGTTGGTATGATGGCATAATATGGAATAGGAATGGCTAGATGATATGTCAAGGCACAATAAACAAATATTGCCCCTAACATTCCCATAGGTAGTTATAAATAGGATACAACTAAGAGATAAATGACACCAATTTGCCCTAGCAAGAAATATAATTAATATCAAGATTTGAACATAGATTTGCCCTAGAAGGTGATATAATCAGGGTCACATAAACAAACTTGATAAGAAGGGTATAAGAAAAGAAGGATACAACTACCAAAACTTTTGTCCTTCTACTCCAAAATATTGTCACTATCTAAAATGATTGAAATAATTGCTAAAACTGATCTGATTCTATATGCTAAAATTATGAAACCAATGGATGAACCAAGGTCAAACAGGCTAGGTTGATAAGATTTAAAACATGTTTGGTCAAGTAGGAATGGAATGGTTGGATGGTCTGGTTGGAATGTCAAAATGAGAGGATGGTAGAAAAAATAGTTTGAGAATGGTATAAATAATAATATTAATAATATGGTACAACTTGAAATGGTCCTTATAGACAATACATCAAGTTACTCAAGCATAGTACCACTTGAGGTGAATAATGTTCATCAACTCATCAAGTTCATTGCCATCTGGTGTGGTGATCTTATATGCTCTAGCAGCATAGTTTGTAGTGATGATGAAAGGACCCACCCAATTGGGTTTAAACTTTTCTTTATGTTTCCTTTTGGTCATGGTATTCTTTTACTTCTCTTTTAGGACAATATCACTAAGTTCAAATGTTTTATGTTTTACATGTCAATTATATTGACCCCAGAGTCAGTTATGATAGGCCTGTAGATTGTTCATAGCATCTATGTGCTTCTCATCAAGTAAATCTAGTTATTTTAGGTGAGCTACTCAATAGTCATTATCATCAAGAACATGCTTGAAAGATAAGTGTAATGAAGGCAACTCAACCTCAATGGGAAGTATGGCTTTAGTGTCATAAATAAGTGAGTATGGAGTGGCTCTTATGGGTGTGTGATCATTGGTAAGGTATACCCAAAGGGCACAAAATATCTAAAGGTGCCAATCACATTCGACATCATTGACAATATTTTTGAGAATATTAACAATGGTTTTGTTTGATGCTTCAACTTAGCCATTACCTTGAGGGTAATTGCCATTGAAAAGTGTTGTGTGACCTTCTATTCAGCACATAAATTTTTGACATCCTTATTCTTAAATGATCCTCCATTATCAGATATAATGTTAGAGGGGATATCATAGTATCAAATGAGATGGTTAAAGATGAATTTGTAAATTTAATTTCCAATCACATGAGGGGTATAGCTTCAACCCACTTAATGAAATATTCAATGGCAGTGAGAATGTGTTTATGGTCATCTAATGAGGTGGGGTTTATCTTCCCAGTGAGGTCAAGGTCCCATGTAGTAAATGGCCATGGTGTCAGCATTTTTATTAAGGTCTTGGCAGGTGCATGAATCAAATTAGCATGTCATTGACACTTGTCACATTTCTTGACATATGCAGCTGCATCTGCATATATTATCTACCAATAATAACTAGTATGTAAGATATTTTGGATAGGACTACCCCACTAGTGTGGGATCCACATATTCCTTCATGAACTTCTTATAATGCTAGTATAGATTCTATTGAAGATAAATAATGAAGCAAAGTTACATCAAAACTACGGTGATATAAGGTTAATCTGAGTAAGGTGAAACATTGGGCATTGTGGATGAAAGCTCTGGTTTATTTTCAAGAGAAGTTTGATGGGGGGATTTTCTCATGTAAATAGGCATATAGGTTTGAGTACTAATTAGAGCTAGGACCAATAATATCACATATTATTACAACAATTAAAGGTTCATGAGTTGTTGTTATTATATTTTCTACAACAAATTAATACTTGCTAGTTGTGTTTGCATGATGAATCAATGATCCAATGGTAGCCATGGCCTTTTTTATTCTATTGCTCACTCTTGGTATATGCTCAAATTTAATGTTGGAAATCTATTGCTTGAGAGTGTCAACCATTGCCTTGTATGGAACCAACTTACCATCTTTAGTTTAGAAGTGGTCTATAACTTGATTGATGATTAACAAGGAATCACCATAAATTATTATATGGCATATGTTCCATTGTATCACCTATCAAAGCCTTGCAACAAGCACTTCATATTCAACCATGTTATTGGTACAAGGAAAGTTGATTTTGAATGACTTGGGGATTAGATCCCCCCAAGGCATTATGAATAAAAGATCTAGCCCTAATCCATGTGTAGTGAATGATCCATCAAAATACAATTTCCAATCCTTATCCTTAATAGGTGTTTCAATGATGGTCATGATGGATTCATTAGGAAATAGGAATGTTAATGGCTATATGTCTTCAAGAGGTGCTTCAGTAAGCTTAGCTATGAGAACTTGCCCCTTGAATGCTTTTTGGTTTACATACTCTATCTAAAAATCACTAAGTAGCATGATCAATTTTGCCATATAGCCTTACAAATCTAATTTTTATAGTAGATATTTAAGCAAATATACTTTGAAAATAACCATGGTCTTATTATTCAACATGTAGTGATATAGTTTTTGAGCTGTAAAGACCATACTGAGATAAGCTTTTTCATTGGGCATATAGTTGTGCTCATGTGAAACCAGTGTCTAGCTTAGATAGTACACTACATGATCTTTTCCCTTGTCATCATGTTGAGCTAAAAGTTCCCCCAGAGCATTATTAGTAGGATAAAGATATAACAAGAATGGTTTCCTTGGTGTCGGAGGCAATAGAACTAGGGGACTTGTGAGATAGTCCTTAAACTATTGAAAAGCCTTTTAGCAATCATTATCCTAATGAAATGTGACACCTTTATTTAGTTGGTGTGTAAATAGATGGCACTTATTTGATAATTGAGATATGAAGCATCAAATAGACTGGATCTTACCCTATAAACTATGAAATTTCTTCAGATTGGTCAATGGTAGCATCTCTATTATGGCTCTTACTTTAGCTGGATCAACTTCAATGCCCCTGCAAGACATGATGAAGCTCAATAATTTACTTGATTTAACTCTGAACACACACTTCTTGGGGTTGATCCTAACTTTATAATCTCATAGTCACTCAAAGATCCTCCTTAATGCTGCTAGATGGTCGACCCTAGTTTTAGATTTGCCTAGTATGTCATTGACGTAGTCTTTGATAGTGTCATGCATCATATCATGAAATATGACTATCATAGCTCTTTGATAAGTGGCCCCTACATTATTATAGCCAAATGGCATGACCTAAGAATATAATGTTCCCCGTAGAGTGGTAAACACTATTTTGTGTTGGTTTTTTAGTGTTATTATAATTTGATTGTAACTTGAGAAACCATCCATTAATGAAAGAATTTCATAACCCACTGTGGAGTCAAATTTCATTTCAAGGTTAGGTAGTGGAAAGTCATACTTAAGGCACTCTTTGTTAATGTCACAAAAATTAGTACAAATTTTGATTCCCTCAAGTTTCTTGTTGATAAGTATTATGTTAGAAATCCATTAGAGTAGTCAATTGGTCTAATGCATCCTGCTTCTAGGAGTTTCTCCAACCCTTTCTTCACTAATACAGCAATGTAAGGATCCACCTTGCACAGCTTTTTTTTACTGGTTTGGTATCTAGACTGACCATAAGGTGGTGTAGAACCAAGGTGAGGTCCAAATTAGGCATGTCAAAATATGGCCAAATAAATATATCTATAAACTCTCTTAATATGGCTATGAAGCCTTCATGCTTCTTCTCAATAAGGGATGCACCTAGCTTGACACACTTTAGATCATCTTGGGACTCGATGTAAAACTCTGTTTTATAGACCAGGAGAGTTCATTGATGCACTTAAGTGTGGTCACAGGTGAATGATGAGTTATCATTATAAGGTCTTAATGTGGGAATCCCTACTTATTGGTTTGCCTGTGTGTGGTCCCAAGTCAAAGAAGGGTTATCAAAATGATTGGATTGGTTTAGTATGACTAGAAATGGTCTTATCTGGTTTAAATTTAGTCTAGGATTTATGGAAATGATGTTAACACTACCTCTAAAGATATGACCTATAATTGATTTATAGTCATGTGCAATGGCATGGTAAGTTGTTGGTTGTGGCCATTATTCTAGCCTTGGTTCTATCCATTATTTTGGCTTTGTTAATTATGTTATTGGTTTGACCTTTGTTATTCATGTTGTTGTTATTATTGCATGGATCGATTGTTATGTTGAGGAAATGGGTTCTGATAGATGCCAAGGTTTTGCTTGGATGTGGAAGCTCAAGTATACAATGTGATCTCACCATTCTCCAACATATTTTGAATGACATGTTTGATTTTCACACAACATTACAAACTAAGACCTTTAACCCCATGAAACTCATAAAATTGTTATGGCTTGTACTAGTCTGGCATGTCTATATCCTCACGATATTGCTCTTTTGGAATAGGGTATCTGATTAGGTTAGCTGCTATGAACTTTTGAAAGACTACTTTAATGGGTTATCCAATGTTGGTAAAAGGATGATGAGTATGGGTTTCTCCTTCAAGGAGGTGGGCTTTGCAAAGTCAAAGGCTACTGTAATTGTTAAATTTATTACGTTGGCCTAGGTTGTGTTTATTATGCATGTTATGGCTATTGAAGAGGTTATTGGGTAGGATTAAGATGAAAAGGTGGCATTAGTTGAGCAGATAGTGTTTGTACCATTTAAACATGGCATGACTCTATTACTTCATTCCCAATAACATTTTTATTGTGGTTAAATTTTTTTGGCCTATCATTGTTATTAGCCTATGCCAAGTTGTGATGCTTGCACTTGGTTTGGATTTTGATGTTGATTAATGGTCTAATTTTGGTTTTGGATATTGTTCTAATTGGTTGAGTATAGTTTTATGAACCCTTTATTAATAAGGGATCTTTCGATCGCTAAACCTTTGTTGATGGTCTATTTAAACATATGTGCACATTGTAACTCCAAATAGTAGGATACTTCACTATGTAGATTTTTAGTAAACATAGCTGCTACTTAATTGTCTAATAAAATATGGGTAAAGTGGTTGGTAAGGGATCTCCATCATTACAAATAACTTGTGAAGCTTTCACCTAGTTTTTGCTTTGCTTGTGTTAAGTCGACCAGTGAAATCTCATGCTCAAAATTGTATGAGAAATGTGCAAAAACTTATCTAATACATCATTGAATTCAAAAACTAAGTTATTTGGTAGTTTAAAAAACCATTCCAAGGTTTTTCCATCTAAACTTATTGTAAATAACAACATATAAATGTCACTATATGCCACTGGCTGGCATGCAACAAAGAACTCTATCAGATGTGCTTTGGGGTCATCTTTCCCCTTGTATTTTTCAAACTTGTGTGGCTCATATCCTAGATGGAATGGAATTTTTAAGTACTCCATGTTAAAAGGATATGAACACACATTCTCCAATTTGAACTTTTTAACCTATTTCCCAGCCTAGATGGCAACAATTGCATCCTTCATTTGTTGTAATTCTTGTTCAAAGAAACTTGTTGGAATATTGGCCTAGATAGATGGTTAGGCAGTCACAAGTGGATTACTTAGACCAGGGTATGATGGAATAATTTCTTAAGGTAGGTTGGATTATCTAGGGAATGGTCTAATAATGTACATACGTGGATTAGGGTGTAATTATTGAAATTATACATATGGTGATCTAACATTTTGGTTGGGGTTGGATATGTATGATTGATTTTGTGGATATTGAGGCTGGGTGGAGGGATATAAATGTATTGTTCCTATTGTTGTTGAATAGGGACTTGTTGTTGACTATTCAAACCTTTCTACTGAGTGAGAATTTGTGATCCAAGACTCTATCTTTGAAATTGTGGTATGTTCTGCATAAAAGGCAATTATTTCCTAGAAGGTACTTGAGGAACATTGGAACCTCTTTATTGCAAAAATCCCTATTGAGAAGCGGATGCATGTTGGATATGTTATACCTGTTGTTGACTAATATAAACACATTGTTGATTAGACATGTTTGATTTTAGATTGGTATATCAGCCTACAAAAGAAGAGGTACGTTCACCACTACTTGGTGAGGTGGAACATTGGTTGCCTCATATTGAGGTGGTAATGTATTCATCCTCTATTGCATTGGGATACTCGATTGTGCCTATTATTGTAGAATACTATTTGTCACATTTTGGGGGGAATAGGATTTGACACATTTTGTTACAGTACAACATTACTTATTGGATGGCTAATTAATCCTATTGATTATGTGCTTGAAGAAATGACTGGTTGAAGATTAGAAGTAGTTGGTTGAGGTTTGGATGTAGAAGCTCCTACTCCCTAATTTTAAAAACCACTAATGGTGTTAGCTAAAGGCACAGTTTCTTGTTGATTGATTGTTTGTGTGCCAACACCACTTTGGTTTAAATTGGATGTTACTTGCACATTATCCCCTGTGTTTTGCTCAGTATCCTACATAGAATCTATAGATATTTCCTCTATAATTTATGTATTGAGCATGGTTTCTATTGAAGTGTTTTGCATAAATGGGTGTAAACCCTCATTATCTTAACCTATCAACTCTGTTAAAATGTCTATTCAAGGAGCTAGATTAATAAGAGGTGCATTTGATAAGGCCATATTAGTGAAGTTACATGCTAAATTAAGATATGTCTGGTATGCTTGATGCATTTGATCAAAGTGGTCATCCATGGGACCTCTTTGTGGGATAAGCACATAGGGGCTTTTATAAGGTATTGGTACAATGGCATTAAGATTGCTAGAAGAGAATTTTTCATGAGTATGATTGTAAAACATGTTGGAAGGATCTCTTTATAGATTTTGTAATTTTTCATACCTTATCTTTATGGTTCTATTGGGATCATACATTTATGGTGTTATGATGCGATAAGGTTGTTGTCAAGTACTTTCTACAATTGATGGTATGCTAGATAAGTATTGGGTTGTTATCTCTTGATTTTGATCTATATATGAAGGTGTACTAACCAAATAGTTTGTCAAAGGATCTTAAATTTGTCTAATTGGTTGAATTTTTTGGTGTGGATAAGAATCTATTTCCCAAATGATATTATCTGAAGTAGGGTTTTACACAAAGTCCCCTTGTGTGAAAGGATTTCCATATCTTGAATTGTACATAGTTCCACTACATGTATAATGAGCCATGTTAAATTTAAATGACAAATATTTCACAACAAGAGAAGGGATTGGGGTTCTATAAACTCTGTAAAATTTATGCCTTTTAGAAAGACAAAGGGTTCAAATCTGATCTAGTTTGGTTAAAGGTGGAGTTGATCTTCAAAAAATTTATGTAGAGACTTGATAAAAGTAGTGTAGCATCAATGACAAATGTTAAGTGTTAGATACATGAAAAGGTCATGCAAAATGACCTAATAATCAAACTACCAAACTCTAATGTTAAAACATGTTCCAAGTAGATCTAAGCTACTAAAGGAAAAGTTGTTAGGTCTTTTTTCCAAACATGAAGTCAAAAGCTAGGCTCAAACAAGATATGCAAAGATTAATGGCCAAATGGTATCAAAATCTTGACTTAAAAATGATGATTGATTAATCTAACAAACTTGGAATAGTTTAACATATACAAGGTACATGACTCTAGGCATAAAAAATGATCCGAATGGTATAAGATGCTAAAAAAGAGATGTTTGAAGATAAACTGATTTAACCAAAATAAAATCACAAAATAATATAATTTTTTGAATTTGAGTGATGAATTAACCAAAGTTACATAATATAAAAGAGGAATATCTAGGTATCAACCCCACAAATTGAGGTCTAAATTGAAATTAACTAATATTTGAATTTGAACTTGTAATAGTTAATCAATGACTCAACTAAGGTCAACTATGAATTTGATGACAAAGAGCTAAAAATATTTGAATAACATGACCATGCTAATCTAAGATTCAATAAGGCTCAAGTGATTGGTTACAAACAAATGATAATATAGACACAAAATGAAATAAGACAAGTCTTTTGAAAGAAAATGGGTAGCCTAATGGCGTTAGCACTCTCAAAATATGATGTGATAAATGGTTTATGTTTGAAGACTTAAAAGGCATAATATTTTGAAATTATCTGATTAGAATAATAGTGCCCTCATTAATCAAGTGTTACTCCTAATATTTTGACATAAAAATGAAATGGGTGCTAATTTAAATCAAAGTGTCATATGGATGATGTAACACCTCCTTAAATAGTGAAGTTTTTTGGACTCATGACTCATCAAATGACATAGTTTGAATGATATAAGTTTTAGTCTAACACACCAAGTAAAAATGACCAAAATACACTAAGTATAATTGTCCAAATCCTAGCAAGGGTATGTCAATATGGGTTTGACTAAACTAATTATTTTTTGAATGTTTTTATATGGATCAAATGCATACAAATTTCACGTCAGCATACAAAATAAGCACACTTTAATTGGGTGTTTGTGGCATTTGGCTTGTTGTAAAAAGGTCTTGCCCTTTTTGAAATCACTACATCCATCATTTGCTCAGTGTAATGTGATATCGAATGTGTAGATATGTCCTGGTGCTTAACTCTAACACTAAAAGGTGGTTTAACCACTAAAACCTTTGATCCTAGTAGGGGTGATGAAATTGATGCTAGGAGATGAAACCCTGGGTCAAAGCTTCCCTAAATAACTCATAGGAGGTAATGAAGTCCCCCTCTCAAGTCAAGATGCATGAAATAAATGACACAATAGAAAGACTTTATAGTCACCTCAAGATCACCCAATACTATTGCAAGTTTTTGGGGAGGGTTGTAAATGATATTCTTTTCATGCATTTGACTAGGCTCAAAGTGCGATGAGATGGTGCTTTTGATCCCAAAAGTTCCTTAAAGGGGACGGATGGGAGAGCATACATGCACATCTCTTTTCACTAAAACACACAATCAAAAAGCAAGTTTGTAAATAATTAGAGTGAATTTAATTTTTTTGCACCAAAGTAAAAGTTTTTCGTTAGATTCGTTACTATCGCCTTGGCTTTAAGAAGTACAAATGGAAATAATTGTAAACCACCCAAAAAGAAGTTAGTGATTTTGATCCCAAAAGTTCTCTAAAGGGGACAGATGGAAGAGCATACATGTACAACTCATTATTTACTCAAAAAAGATTAGACTAAATAAATAATGAAAACAACTTGCAAAAATTTTGAAGTGTATTCAATCTTATAGCACTAAATGAAATGTGTGGTGGTGTTATTTTAGCCCCTTGGCTTTAATTTGTGGACTTTGAAAGAAACCACAAAAACTTAACCAATGAAACACCCTAAAAAGTTTCTTTAAACACCAAAATGAAGGATTTGTAGTTCATTTTAAACATTAAAATGAAGTTTGAAAAGTATAATTTAGATTGAAATTGTTTTCTCTAAATAGGTCCTGCAAAGAAAAGGTTAGGACTTCATTTAGCCTTGAAGCTTATTTATCAAATGAGACAAGTAACTTTGAAGGGTTAAATCTATCGACCTAAATGCAAAACCTCAAAAATCCAACATGTTAGGTTAGGAAAAGGTTAACAAAAAACTCAATTAAAAACTCAAAAAATCTCAAAAAAATAAAATAAACCTATGAAACATGCAAACAACAAGTTAGAAGGTTAAAAATTAAAAAAAACCAAACACAAAAATCACAAAAATCTGCAGTTAGTAATTTAGCTATAACTTCTAAAATATACAGCCATTTATCATGAAATGTTTGGAGGTTATTTATAGGTCTAGGACGTACCTCTATAAAAAAATTAAGCAAACTAGTGAATAAAAAAAAATTATTAAATCTGTACTAACTATTTTTACCAAAAAATTAATAAATAAAAAGTGACTGTCACTAAAAGAGCCATAAATTTTAAACTACATATCAAATTTTAATAAAATTTTGAGAGAATTAAGATGAAACTAGTAAGAACATCCTATAAAAATTTAAGAAAAAAATAATAAATAAATTAAAAATTGGATATAATTTATTATCCATTTTTTTCAAAGATGTGGGGTGTGCAATCATGTCCCACCGGACGTGCCATTTGTGATTAAGAAATTTGATAAAGAGATAAGTTTAGATAAAGTGTTAGTCCAAAAACCATGAAATCAATACACTAGCATGATAACATATCTAATTCTAGATATTAGGGGGAGCTTAATGAACAAATAATAATTGAAAACCTAATTAAAATGTAAAGAACAACAATCTTTACCTTCCTTGAGAGCTCCAAATGATTTCTTTGTTTGACTTGCTCGACTTATGCATAAGAAGTCTTCATCAATGACGTATGCTAACATCATATCTTCTATGCACCATTGTTGAATGCTTGGATTGATTGATATGGATTGGCCCAAATTCAACATTATAACACCAGCTTTTAGCTTCATGAATCTATTCTTGCATTATAACTCTACTTTGATTGAGCTCCCTAAATGAAGAGATCTAGGCTTGCTTTTATAGGCTTTCAAATCCCTTGGAATGGGTTAAATATGACCATGGTTTAGTTTATTAAGATTGGTTGAGTTTGACATATTCATATTATATTTTTTTAGATATTTTTTCAAAGTGACAACTCATAACCATGGTTGAGTTTATTAACTTTGGTTGAGTTTGCAATATTCCTAGGATATTATTTTAGATATTTTATAAAAGTGATAACTCACAAAGGTAATGAGTGTTTTCTAAAAATTTCTAAGATGCTCTTGAATTTTTGTTTTATTAATTGATTTAATAGCTCATGGGTGAACTCAATTAGGATTTGAAATTGATTTAACTTGCTAATTGATTTTGATTAGGGTGTGCAAATTCATTTGTTTGATTTTGATTAATTCAATGTGTGTATTTGCCTTGTTTAATTGATTTAATAGGTCAAATTGATTTAATGCAAGGTTATAAAGTCAAATTTGACACTAATACAAATTTTTGGGATAAATATTCAATAATTGGAAAGAATTTATCTAAAGTCAAATATGAAACCATTGGTGAGCAGATTTACATGTCTACACTAAGTGGTTGATATAGTATTGAAATGAAGTAAAAATGGATGATATAATACTTTTTAAGGCACAAGGTCACCAACTTAGTACTAAAATGGCTAATTAAGTGGAAAATAGGTCAATTTAGGTTTAAAATGAATAAATTAAGGTAAATTAGTTGATTTTTTTAATGTATTTTGATTATGAGTGATGTAAAGGTATAATACATATTTTGTTGTTTCATTTTTTTAGATACGTTAGAGATTTTGGTGATTAATAGATGCATCATGGTTACCAGATACATTAGAGCGCTTAATGAATGTAGACAAAACTAGATTGGTCATGCTAGGCTTTAGAGGCATCATGGAGATGCATTGAATCCCATTAAGTGTTGATCTTGTGGTCATGTTCTTGGGATCCTAGGAATGTTTGACCAATACATTTATATGGATGGTGGATGGGGATACCATAGATGTTGGTATCACATTATAGGATGTCCATGCATTGCTTGGACTTATTATAAGGGGACACTGATGATCATGAGGATACTAGATGATCAGAAGGAGAGGCAAGCATTAACCCAATGGCTGACATGCTCAAATAGAATTTACTTGAGACTGAGGGTCAGTCTTTTTTATGTGTATATTACATAGATTCTAAATATATGGAATGTTATGAAAGGACTTATGAGATTACGATTGATGTGTCACAAGTTAGATAGTAAGGTACCATAGTATATGATAACCTTGTGTTAGCTTATATTAGATCAGGGGGAACTTTATGACTTAGGTTCTATCATCTAGGTTCAGCTTATGCATGACATGTATGGGATGTTGTCCAAAAGGTAGAATAACATGAGGCCCGTGGTACTACTGAGTGCTTGGATATATATGAGTGGTTCCCAGTGTATCATCTAGCTAGATTCCCCCATGTGGTCATGATGGGTTACCTTGGCTTTTGAGATAGAGGCAGGATCAGGTGGTATGAGCCATGCCCCACATGTTAGTGCTATAAATAGTCACACAAGGAGAGATTATGTGGTAGCCTTACACACACATTACAATAGTTTGGCCAAGTTGGGTGACTGTGGCACTAGGGTTATCACAAGTGTGGATCACAGGCCACTACACCTAGTGGGTAGAGTCACATCTAGTAGCACACTTACTAAGATAGTTTAAAATCCCTCGCTTGATGGATCCTATAGTAGTGCCTACATTTTGGGCTTAACATGGGAGAGAGTTGAGGGGGAAAGGAGGATGAGGAGTGCTAGTAAGGGGACTAGAGATAATATTAAAGTGTGTGAGACCATGGATTGGCCAAGAATGATAGTTTTTAGCTAGAGGGTATGGATGTGGATTCAAGAGTATTATAGGTATAACATCTAGAACTATATAAATAAAAGTGACCACCTCAGTCACACCACTAATGGAGATGTTAGTGGTGAGAGAAAGTACAGAGGTTGGTCATTTAGGATGACCCATTAGTCAACCTAGGGTAGAGCTAGTCTTTAGAAGCACCATTGAGGTGAGTCTTGATATGTGCATAGGTTGTGACCCCATGGTTTGCTTTGATTGGGAGGTATCTCATAGATGAGGTGCTTGAATAATGATCCAATGGAGAGACTATGCTCAGTGAACGAATAGATGGAGAGACAGTGATTGGTGATACTAGGATAGGTAATAAAATGTTGTAATTTTTAAACTTTGATATATAATACTAGTTATATAAGATTGTAGATAGATAGATTTTGAGATGTATATGTGATCTAATATCTATTTGGTTTGAATTTTGTAGATCTTATGGATGAGGAGGAGGTCAAATGGAGATCCTTGGTAATGGGAGTACACCATGATATACTAGATGAGGTACTAGCACCATACAACACTACCACATTAGATTATCCTATGGTACCATCTACCCCAACTCAAGTGAACTAGTTTACACTAGTAGGGGAGGCCACAAGGTAGTTATAAGCATGTAGAGATGAGTCACATCCACCATCAGGGGTGGGAACAAGAGAGGCACAAGCATGGTAAGCCTTAGATAAAGAAATATCCATGCATTTAGCTACCACTATCTAGTTGGGATAGGTGCAGGCCCAAGTGGCCAACCTATAGGGATAGGTAGTAGGCTTGAGATCTCGAACATCCTGATTATAGTGTACTATTTATAGGGGATAGTTTGATGCATCAATGGGAAACATGATGGGGCCATGAAATAGACATGATATATCCCAACTTTAGAGCTAGAGAAATGTATTTTTTTACTTTGTAAAAACACATGATATATATAGAAATGTCTTATTTTAACATTTAGATGTTGATATTATGTATTATATTATGGTTTTGGTTGTGGATGCAAGGATATATTTTTTTATAGCACATGAATTTTTATTTATTGTATATACTATAGAAAATATATGTGTTGTGTTTTATTTTCAAGCATTATGTAGTACACATGCATGGTTAAAAAGAAACAAGTAAAAAAATCTTTGGAAAAGTATAATTAATAAAAAACAAAGGCACTACACACTATTTCACATTGGAAAATGTATAATAACAAAAATATGACTAAATATAATAAAACAAAGAGTAGTAAACAAGAGGGAAAAAATTGTTTTTAAACCATGAAAAAGAGTGGCACCAAATTAAAACAAGGAAAATCGCACTAAATCACGTTGGGAAGTATGAAAATAATGTAATAAAATAGAAAACACATTAAATAAAAATGGTATATAAATAAATCAATTAAGTTAACCAATCATACTAAATCACGTTGGGAAGTATAAAAGAGAAACAAAATTGGTAAAATGATCTTAAAGTAATCACACTACTTCAAGTTGGGAAGTATGAAAAACTTAAGAAAAATGGTTGGATTCTTACATGCAATCAAAAAATAAGAAGATAAAAGTGAAATATTAATGAATTAATAATAAAACAAACTAAATCAAGATTGGAATCATGCCAATGATGTGTAACTCATAATCAATCACATCTTATCTCATATTTGACACATGTAATTTTGTTGTGACTTACATATTGGAAAATTTTGTGAGGAAGGCTAGGTCTTATCCATGGTATTACACTAAAACTCACAAAGGGTACACCAATAAGATGGAAATAATGTGAAAATATGGTTAAAATGTATGTTTGGAATGGTAATATGAAAAATATGGTAATTTGTGAGGAAGGCCAGGTCTTATCCACGATCTTACAATGAAACTCACAAATGAAATCCCTAGGGGGAGTGATCGGTGAATAAAACAAAATTTATTAAGATGAAATATTAGGATTGTAGGGAGTGAAAAATGGAATGTAATAATTATAATGTAAGCATCTTATGAGAATACCTTAGGAGACATGAGGCACACTAAGGATATGAGAAGACACTAAGTGACTAGTGACCATCAATATACAGAGGATACTTATTTGCTATAAGTACAAAGTTATGTAGGAAAATAAGTGTGGTACTAAGATCAATTCATGTTGGTACTTTTGAAAAAGAAAATTAAAATATACCTACCTTCCCACAATGTGTTTCCCATTCCTTATGACCTCTTACAAAGTCATCAATCTACTATGAAGATTGGGTACTTGCATGAGAAACTAAGTAGCACTAAAAGATTATTTTATTCTCCTTTTCTAATCTACTAGCCTACCACACCACAATGGACCTTGACTCTATTTTTAGGCCAAATATAAAGTTTGAACTTCAATTATAAAAATTATTTGTGCTTACAATCACATATTTAATGTGATTAGATTTTTAAAATTTTTGATGTTGATTTTTATATCATTGCCTATTGTTAAATGATTTGGATTTTTAAAAAAGTATGGATTTTATGATTCCTCATCCATATAGACTTGAAATGACTAATCATGAGATATAGAGTGATACACACTAATGAGATTTATTATTTAGATAAAGGAAGCTAAGTATCCAAAGATATGACTGACTAGAACACTTAGGCTTAACGATGAACCAGCATGTTATCTCAAGTCTCAACCATGTTTATGCTTAGTTTATGAAATAGAAAAGGGGAAATAAGAGGAGATCCAAAGTGGACCAGAAAAAGGATATTATAATGAAATGAGTTATTTTATTAACTCACCACATGGGAAAGAAGGAATGACTAAAGTGATCAAGGTTTGTATAACAAATTCATAATAACAAGGATCCGTGTGTACAGAGATAAGATAGCAAATAATCATGAAAAAAACAAGGTAATCATAATAAATGAACTAAAGAATAAAATTATGACAAATAATCCATAAGAGAACATAATGACATCATAAACAACATGTAATGTAAAAAAAAAGTCACCATGTAAGATAGATAAAAAGTTCACACAATGTCAAATGATATAAAATAGATAAATGTAGAAGTTGGAGCACACATCTAATCTAAATGAAAATGTAAGAACACCATGCATGTGTTCATAAGTGTTGATATATTAGTCCACACATATTATCCATAACATCTAATAAGTCTCTATGAAGTTGAACTTGGATTGTAGCTAAAGTCTCATCAATTTTCAAAGAAAGTTGACAAAATATTTCATGTCGAATATCCTCAATAGAAAATGTAGGAATTCTTAAAGGATCATGTTGATGAGTTATATCATGTATGGTATGCTTAAGATAATGCATGGGAGTGAATTATATAGGAGGTGAAGGGGTCATAAGTGGAGAAGGTGCCACTAGTGAAGATAGATCCATGGGTGAGGGAATCATAGATGGAGAAATAATAGGTGGAGAAAGAACCATAGGTGGAGATGGAACCATAGGATTTGGATCCATGGGGGAAGAAGGGGGATCCTTATTCGAAGAGAAACCTATGGGAGGAAGGGTAGAAGGTGTAGGGATGGTTAAGAGGTGATCCTTGAGATTCTATTGAAAAATGCAGCATCGATCACTGTGATGTGTACCATATTGGTGCTAGAGATAATATACCTCTTTGTATTTAGGAAGATACTCAGGTAAGAATTTTGAGGGAGGTATAGCCTTTTCTAAGGGCTAAGGAGTAGTGAAATGTAAGGTGTCGATATATTATCACAACTTTTAACAATGTATGGATGAATGGTTATCTATGTTATGGAAGCAATATATACGCTTGTGAGTATTTTTGGTAGGTGTACTCACAAGAGGAGTGGAAATAAAAGATAAGAAACATTGGTAAAATTAATAGTCTCAAGTCTAATGACTAGAAACTTTATGAATGCCACAATAAGGTTGATCATCCCATTTGGTGGGTGAAGGAGCTAGTTGTGATAAAGAGAGAAAACCATCACCAAGAGAAGGTGGGGTTGGTAAAGAGACAAGACAAGGCTCGAATTAAGGAGAAATAAGATTGGAAATAAGAATAAATTTAGATAAAGTGGGAGTGGAAATAGGATCCAAACTGGGTTTGACTATGGGAAACGTAGGATCCATAGAAGGATGAAGGAGTCACAAACATCTCAGGGATAAGTCGGCTAGAGGGGTATTGGTATCTGTTAAAGTGATAGGTACTAGTCCTAGCATGATCCATAAGCATAATCCTACAAGGTTCTTTAAAAATTGGAGGTGTGTGCACCATCTCTACCCTATGATAGAGAGGAAAAATGCTAAAATTAGGAAAATTATAGGATGGAATGCTAGAAGATATACTAAAAGACAAGCAAAGAGGAATGATAATAAATAATTTCAGCATCTCAGGCCTAAATAAGACCTCCAAAGAATGGATCATCTAAGGTATACCCATCATCATAATTAGGTGTATGAAGGTTGATGATGTAGGTAGGGAATTAAAAAGTAATCTATAGATGGTTTTAGGACATTTAGGCTAAAAGGGATATGTGTTGGCAATGCTATTGGCTTAGTATTATGGCCTACCCCCTCACTTCACAATCCTACAATGATAATGGTGTTAGGTGCTTAGCTAACATATACCATTAACTATGCTTATACTTAGCTAGAAAACCAAGTCAACTCCCCCCTTGGTGATGACATCCAAGTAGGTAGGTTTTGTGTATACAAATGTTTAAATGTGCTTTGAACTTATGTTATTTGGTAGTGTGTATAAGAAAGAGAAAAATAGTGCAAATAAATAGTATGTTCAAAAACCACCTAATTAGACTACATGAGCTACTCTAAGCATGCAAACAGTTGAAAATGAAAGTGTGAACTAATTACTAGCATATATTTTTTAATTCCAAATTTGAGCATAGTACAGAGTTGGTTCATAGGACACTATATGTAAACATTACATAATAGAGTCGATAGGGTCACTATTATACTATAGAAACAAGAGCCCTTAAGAACTAAGTCAACTAGGTTGACCTAATCTTTCAGATAGAAGATAGACTATAGATCTAGGTCGACCAGGTCAACCTAGTTTATTTTAGGATTTTAGTTTTGAAGACTAAAAAATTTTGCAAAATAGAACTATAATGAAGAAATGAATTGAAAGAGAGAAAGAAAGAAAGGAACCTTGGTGGGTTGGAAGATGCTAAGGACTGAAATTTTTATTGAAGTGCCTTGAATGCTACTTGCATATTCTACCAACTATGTCAACTGGGTTAACCTAATTCTATAATTACCTATTTGTTGAAGCCTATCTAAGATGACTAAGTTAACCTGGTTAACCTATTTTGTTATCTAGAAGCTATCTAGAATACTAAGTTGACCTGCATAACTTAGTTTGTTGTTCTGGAGCTGAATAAGAGACTAAGTCAGCATATTTGACATAGTCTATTATCTAGACGTGAGTAACAGTATTTTGTCAATCTTTTTGATCTAGTAATATATATCTGATAAAAACATATACAAAAAGAATATATATGTTTTGATGTGACTGTGTTAAACTTGTGCACAGAAGTTAGAAACTATACCTGTCTAGTCGACCTTGTATTGCAAATATAGAAAAATTATAAAATTATAAAAATGAAAAATGTAAAAGAAAACCTACAAGGGTTAGATTCACATTAGGTTCATCAAAATGTATGCAATAAAAAATGCATCAGATCTAAAAATCAATCCTAGCTTAGAGAAGATTGATCCTACTTACACTTCCAATTGGGGATACATTAGATAATCAAGTTCATGACCAATATAGATCTATTTGACTGAATTAGGGGATATCTTACTACAATAATATTACTAGGGAGGGTTCCAAAACCTCCAATCAAGAAAAACTATGCAATAACCCTAACTAAGTCATATGTTTTCATATTCTCTAAATTAATAATAAGTAAAGAAAAAAGTCTAATCTAGTGCTCACCAAAGTTTGGGGCACAAAGTGGGAGTAATAAACATGCATAAAATACATATACTCATGTTAATGTATACAGAATCTTACTGCATAGAAGAGAAGTACAAAGACATATCTATCTACTCTTATAAATGAGGAACAAATTTAATAATATTTACCTTTGAAGATGAACCTATTGAGCCTCAATCTCTCCCTTAGCCAAGGTGTTTCATAATAGGTTTTTGTGGTCTATAAGGATGATAAGGATAAATCAACTCTAGACTACATAACCTATCAATGCATCCAAAATACTTCTCCACAAGATAAGAATTGTATCTCTAAATAAAGTATGAAACCCTAAGCTTGCTCCTCAAGTAAAATGGTGGACAAGCACATGTGAAATATATCTTACTTCTTATTTTCTTTAAATAATGGCAAAATGATAATGCTTATATAGGTGGATTTAATCCTGAACCCTTTCAAAAAAATTGGTCAACAAGGTT
This sequence comes from Torreya grandis, assembly GCA_037957365.1. Lineage (NCBI taxonomy): Eukaryota > Viridiplantae > Streptophyta > Pinopsida > Cupressales > Taxaceae > Torreya > Torreya grandis. Next base: position 1,569,380 of record JARHVA010000726.1, on the reverse strand, counting down.
GACCTAGTCAACCTAGTATTGTTATTGGCAAAAACTCACTAAGTCATGAACTAGGTCAGCCAAGAGCCGACCTAGACCCTAAATAAGTTTTTTCAATAAGAGTACGAGGTTGGAATAGTCATGTAAACTATCAAAAGAGGTTTTAGGTTAGAAAAAGGACTACTAAAGATGGAAAAAGACTAGAGGAGTGTACAAAAGAGGAGGCTAAGCTTAAGGAATGGTTTTTAGTAGGCAAGTGTGTAGATAGCAAGTGGAAAAAGGGATCACAATCCTATGGTGCACCAATGGTCTTCCACCCCTTTCCCAATGCACCCCTTAGAATGTGCACTCAGAGAGATTGAGACTCGATGAGTTCTTGCAAAATAGAGAGCATCAATAATTGATAAAATTTGAAAATATTATGTGAATACACTTTTATCTTCTATACCCTTTTTGGATCAAGGGGGAGTTTATTGGATTAATTATGATCCAAAATTTATTAGTTTATATTTACTTCATGTCTTGATTGGTTCACAAGAATTGGTTAGATCCCCTAACCACCTATAAAAGTTTATAAATCTTTTACTCTATTTGTAAATATTATCCTACTCTAATATAATAAAATAGTTTGTGTGAAATGCTCTCTCAATAATGTAAATCTTGAGATATTCCTCTTGTTTTTGGTGCCATCACCCTCATCAAAAAATAAGTAATAGTAAGTCATAAGAATAAAGTGTACTAAAATACTTTCCAGGGAAAGAACTTCAGACTATTGAGGAGGAACCATTGTAGATCTCAGTTAACCTTTGGAAACATTCTCCAGAGTTATGTGAATCCTTACAAATGAAAAAATTAAGGATAAATAATATTTTAAACTAGAGTTTTGAAATTAAATCAAGTATCCTTCCATCTATTTCTGATGATTTAACACCTCCCAGCTAGAAGAACTCTTTACAACATCTATTAGGAAAACATGGGAAATAATATGAAAAATGATTTACAAAATTGGGTTGAGGCATGTAGAGCTCAACCAACATGGATAACCTTTATATATCCTATTGTCCCATATCAATATTAAAATGTTACAATGAATAACACATCCCTATCCATATTGCCTATTTTTAGGGGATTGTCCATAGAAGACCCTGACCAATTTTTGTTTGAGTTTAAAGTCTTGTGTCAAACTTATGATTACAAAACTGATAATCACAAACTAAAATTATTCTCTTCTACATTAAAGGATTCAACCATGAGATGGTTTATGGGTTTACAACCAAATTCTATTCACACATGGTATCAAATGAAAAATGGATTTTTAGAAAAATATCAAGACTATGTAGAGTAAGGAATAGAAAAGAGGAATTCTTCCCCATAAAACAAAAAGAATATGAGAATATGGAAGACTATATTAATCATTCCCTCTTTGTGCAAATAAGCTATGGATATGAGCTACAAGAATATTTGAGTAAAATGGTATTCTTAAAGGGATTAGATGATGATGCTAGTTAATTATTGAACCTAATGGGAAGATGAGACATAAACAAACTGGTATCAATGATATTGTTGAACTATGTATGAATCACTCAAGAACAAGTATTAAGAAGCTGAAAATAAGAAAATGAAGCAATTATGTAGGATAGATCATGAAGGAATTTTCAAACCATAAGACAAGAATTTTAGTTCAATTAAATACTACATTAGATGGCTTGCAATAATCTAATGTCACTGTTGAATTATTACCTATGTATTACCTAAAATATGGGTTGAAATATACCCTCTGAGACTACCCTCTTGACAAAATATATATGTGTGGTATTTACAATGAAAATGACCATGACACAAAAAATAATGTCCTCCTTCCTATTCTTAAGAAATAATTGAAATAGAAAAGCCAACCAATATAAGCACTCAATTATATAAAAATACAAGGGATCAATTTATCATATACTCAAAATCTAAATCACATTGTTCCCAGAGCTTCTCCCAATCCATGGATGATGTCATGGGATGGACTAACACCTCCATAAACATGGGGACCACCAACTTGGTCTTCACAAGATTGGACATCACTATAACCATGGTTATCACAACAAAACTAGAAAATATGAATTTCACAAATAAATCAATAACAAGTACCTCAAACATTCAATCAATAGAAGAGGTTTCCACCCTAATAGGTGTTGATGCCTATTCTTATTAGCCAACCATAACAACTTCAATAAGTAAATCAACCTCAATTACTTGCATAACCAGTTTAAAATCCTAAAATTTAGAAAATCATCCCCTATTTATGGAATAAAACAATAATAAACAATGGGAATAAATACCATATATTGTAGTAATTTTTAGCTACACATTCAGGGAAAATGTGACTAGTCCTTCACTCAACATCCCAAAAAAACCTAATGAAAAGGAATGTTCAATCCTTCCAAATAAGTAATTAAAGGAAAAAAAGGACTTTCAAAATAAACAAAAACCTCAGAAAACTATTGTTCCTTCACCTATTAATTTATTGAAAGGACTAAAAGAAACAACCAATAAAAATGAATATGAACTAGCCCAAAAGTTGAGAAAACTAAACATTGAGATACCATTGTTTCAATCCATAAGATGCATCCCTATGATTAATATAATCTTAAAATTATTATGTGTCAAAATTCTATGGAGAATAAAATAGTATCCCAAGACCATACAAGTGACAGTAAGCTTACTATCCTTTTAGCAAGAAACTTGTTTCTACCAAAGCATGGAGACCCTAGAAATCTAGTCATCACCCTAGCTATAGAAAAATAAAAAATACCCAATTTATTATTGGATTATGAACTTATATCAATGTCATGACATCAGACATATTGAAATCACTCTCCCTAATGGGGGTACAACCAACTACTACAGTCCTACAGATGGTTGATCAATCCATTACCAAATCAAAGGGGTTTATAGAAGATGTCTCAATAAAAATATAATCTTGGGAATATCCTACATATTTTATGATACTTTAGACAAATATTAAAAATATATGTTATTAATATATCCTAGGAAGGCCATGGATGTCCATAGTTACAACACTCATAGATTTAAAGTCTGGAGATATGACAATATCAAATGGATTAAAAGCCAATAAAATCTCTTTATATCCACCTATAAAACCATCTCTAGATTCCTCATATCACTTATGGGTTGATGAACTAGATAAAAATGACAATAGTGTTTCCTATTTGAAAATGGTAGAAGTTAAAACCCATGTAATTGAGCTAGAGTATAAATTCAATAGGTTATATAGAAAAAGACAACCTAGCTTCGGATATGCCCAATGTAGCTCTAGAGATGCCTAGTGTAGTTTCAGAGATCCCTAACCTAGTGATATAAATTGTAAAAACACCTATTTAAGGTTATCAAAACATATTTTAGGAAGATCATGGTGAAATCTATGATCATACACCTCTCCATTAAAAAATTTGTTAATTGGGCACAAAAAATCAAAAATCTTTCCTCACAACTTTTCGTTGCCCATTAGCAGGTATGATTTTAGAAGATGAGTCTTCTTAAAATATGTGACCAAATTCCATATATTTCAACCTCATCTTTGTCCCTTAAACTCTCTCATGAGTGAATTTAGACAAGTCAACTCCATATATCCAAGGATAAAACAAATTAAAATACAACTAGGCAAAATGTTAAATATAAATAGTTGGTTAAAAGATGAACAAGAGATCAAGGTATGTGATGTCCTTAAGAATCATACTAAATATTTTTATTGGGAATATATTGACATGAAATGAATTCATATAAGTGTATGTTCCCATCACATATACACTAAAAATGTCAAACTAGTTAGGCAACCTCAAAGAAGGATCAATCTAACATTAAGAGACTTTGTCAAAATTGAAATAGAAAAATTATTACAGATAGGATTCATATATCCAATCTTAGATAGTCAATGGGTCTCACCACTATTAATAATAAATAAAAAACATGAAAAATTGAGGATATGTATAGATTACATGAAACTCAATAAATCAACTATGAAAGACTATTTTTCCTTGCCCCTGATAGACCAAGTCTTAGACAATCTAACTAGAAAGAAGTATTTTTCCTTCTTAAATGGGTTTAGTGGGTATAATCAAATAAGTGTAGCTCCTAAAGACTAGGATAACACCACTTTCACATGTCCTTATGGGATATTTTCATACAAATTTTTACCTTTTAACTTATGTAATGCACCAGCCACCTTTCAGAGAGCAGTCCTTGTTATATTTGTTGATCTCACCAATGACTATGTTGAAGTATACATGGATGCTTTTACAATGTATTGGGAATATTTTTATGAATCTTTAAATAACCTATATAAAGTATTGCCTAGGTGTGAACAATATTAGTTATTCGTAAGTCATGAAAAATTTCTAATGATGGTTGATCAAGGAATTGCCTTAGGTCATCAATCTCAATCCAAGGAATACATGTTGATCCTAAAAATATTAAAGTCATTTCACAATTATATGTACCTAAAAACCCAAGTGATATCAAGAGATTTCTAGGTCATGCAAGATGTTATACACATTTTTTTAAGGATTTCATTAAAATTATTGCACCTATGTTTTCCTTACTCACCAAGGATAATGAATTTGTATGGACTAAAAAATGTCAACAGGATTTCAAGACAATAAAAGAAAAGTTAATTTTTACTTTAGTTTTGAGAGGTCCCAATTGGGAGCAACCCTTTCACATACACATATATGCCTTTATCAATGCTATGGGGGTAGTTCTTGGGTAGAAATATGAATAAGGTAAGATGTATGCTATTTATTAAATTAATAAAAACTTGAATCCTACTAAAATAAACTATATAACTATTGAAAAGGGGTTCCTTGTTATTTATGTTATGAAAAAATTCCATCTCTAGAAGAAAATATTTGTTTATACAAATAATTTAGTCATAATATACCTTATGAATAAACTAATGATAGGAGGTAGGATTAATATATGGTTGCTACTATTATAAGAATTTGATATAAAAATTATTGATAATCAAGGAAAAACTAATGTAGTTGTTGATTTTTTGTCAAGTCTGAATATTGCAAGAGAAGATGAGCTAGTCGAGGATAATTTTTTAAATGAATAATTGTTCATAGTTTTAGTTCACTCACCATGGTTTTTGCTGACATGGATAATTATCTAGCCACATGGAATTTTCCTTGTGATTTAACTCATAAACAAAGGAAACATTTGATCAAAAGTAGTGCTAGCTATAAATGGTTGAATAGTGTGTTATTTAAGTATGGACCTAATTTGGTAATTCATAGGTGTGTAACATAAGATAATATATATGAAATATTATGAGCTTGCCATGATGAGCCAAGAGGAGTAATTATTCAACCAAAAGTATTGTTCATAATATCCTTGGGGTTAAGAATTATTGGCCTTCACTTCATAATAATGTGGAAAATTATGTTTGAAAATGTGATCCTTGTCAAAGGATAGGGGAACCCACATCATATAACTAAATTCCCCTCAAACCTCAAGTGGTTTTAGGACCCTTTTATAAATTGGGGTTAGATTTCATTTGTCTTATCGATCTACTATCTCAAGGAAAGGAGTATATCCTAGTATTTACTAACTATGCCACTAAATGAATAGAAACTAAAGCCTTATCATTTGCTCATGAAGAAAAATTTCTTAATTTATTTTACTATAGCATCTTGAATGTTTTGGGGTACCAAGAATAATAGTTTAAGACCAAGGTCCTCAATTTTCATCTAATATTATCAAAGATGTCATAGTATATTTAATAGATCATCCACAGGAAGTCATCACCTCACCATCCTCAAGCCAAAGGTCAAGTTGAAGTCACAAATAGAGAATTATAGATCATCTTAACCAAGATATTAAACATTAGGAGAAAATATTGGGCAAGCAAACTACTTCAAATAATTTGGGCCTACAACATAATGTGGAAGTCCACCACATGTTTTTCTCTATATGAACTTACATATGGGAAGAAGCCATTACTTCTAATTGATTTTGAGTTGCACACATTAAGAACATCAATAGAGGTAGGGATGAACTTGACAAAAGCATAAAAATATAGAATTATTCAATTGAATGAGTTAAATTAAATGAGACTTCAGGCATTACAATAGATAGAGCTTCTTCAACATTAGAGGAAGGCATGGCATGACTGTCACATCAAAGAAATATAATTCAAAGAAGAATATTGGGCCTTATTGCTTGATTAAAAATATCAGCATTTCAAAGGTAAACATCATACTAGATGGTTAGGTCCTTACCAAGTTGAAAAATATTTTTGATTATGGATCTATTCAATTGATGGAAACATGAAGAAACTCTTAGTAAATGGACATATATTGAGGCTATAGCATCAACCTCCTAGCAAAGAAGAGGTCTACAAGTATATTCAATCTAAAGAGGGATTTGGTTATATGAAAGAACCTTGTTCTTCCATCTTAACCAAAGGATGATATTTTGAGTCTAATAAAGGAAGAGGATTGAAAACCAATAAATCACAGTACTCTTCCCAAAATATGAAGTAAAAATAATAATAAATTTTATATATATATATATATATAACAAAAAAAAGGGGGTAAAAAAGTTCGAAACAAGAAAATGACAACTTGTTTAGGAAACAAAATAATAAAAATAGAACTCTTAATTGATTTGTATAAGTACTCTAAATTGACTTGAGTGTGTTTCTCATTTTAGGACATGTGAAACAACTAGGAACAATAATAACCATAGGTAATTCATGGGATTTATATTTCATTTTTCTATGAGTATCATTAATTTTGAGTTTTAAAAGGCATTTAAAATCCACAATTTTAAAGGGGTTGTTCCAAATGAGGATATGCCAAAAAGGGGGTCTCTTTGAAAAGAGGGTATATAAAAAAGTTTTTTTCAAAAAGAGAGTGAAGTGATATACCGCTAATACATATTTTTAAATAAAATGACATGATGTAATTTTGATGACACACTTAAAATCATTTATAATCAAAAGGTACTTACAAAGGATCATGATGACAATGACCTTTTATGGCACAAAGGAAAGGACAAGATAGCAAATAAAAGGAGAAATGGTAGAAGAATTGGCACAAGGAAGAAGATATAAGATGGATTTGAGTCACCTTTGGTCTCTCCACATGTTAAAATCATTGTTTTCCTTCCTAAAACATGTCCAATCTCATAACTAACCTAGCTTTGAGATATTTTGAGAGCCAAAAGTTAATTGCAATCTATTCCTCTTTGTATCTTGCTCTTTTCACACATGAATTGTGTTTTCACTTGATGTCAAAATTTTGATAATATCACTTTCAATATCTTTCCAATATCTCTCCATAGCCTTAAATATCTTTCATGGGCTTTGCAGATGGGACAAAAGAAGAAATATGAGCCTGAATTAGTAGGGCTCCTACAATAAGATGAATTTGTGGTTAAGGTGTTTAAACATTGAGAATGGTTATATTTTTCAAGAATTTTCATGGTTATGATGAGAATTTATTATAAATATTGAAACAAATAAGTCTTCAGTGAAGGGCATCAAAATTCCAATCAGCGGCTCTGTCATCAGCCAATTATCTAATATTTATAAGATAGGAGTGCAAATAGCAATAAAATCCTCATTCAAATACTTGATTCAAATTTTTCATGAAAAAGGGGAGCCCGTGCCTAAATTAAAAATTATTCCAAAATAAGTTACTAAGGGAATTAAGAGAGAAAGTATTCTAGAACCTTGGAGAACTTTATCCTACTAGGTCATTAAGTTCTTCACATACGATGGGTAACATGGCTCACTAGGAGGAGATGCAATGAAAATTCTGAATCATCTAAGTATTGGAAAAAAACCTTGAATAGAGGATAAATATGCCATATTTTATTTATGGTATCATTTAGGTGATGGAATAAAAACATGTTCAAGGTGTGGCATATATTAGACATCATGGGTTTATACAACTGATATGCCAACACCATTTTTTAAAGAAGTCAAATGTGGAATCCAAATGGGAGGATTTTTTCAAAGGAAACAAAATAAGAAGACCAATGTAAAGAGAATACCACTCTATTCCTCCATTACACCTAGATTTGGCCTAAAAGAAGAAACTGCAAATGAGGATCCATCTTTGCAATATGCAAAGAAGAGGAGAAGGTGGAAAACAATGACCTCCAAAGATACCTCAAAAGAAAATTTGGATCCTGCTACTACACACATACCTATCATGGAGATATATAATGATTAAGAGGAAGCTCTGGAGATCTCTCATCCTAAGGTCTTGAGAAGAAGTTCAAGGGGGAAAGACTCCAAATGGCGAGTCACCACCACAAACTCAACCACATAGATGAAGCAGACTAATCCTTACTAAGGAAGATGATCTCGATAGAAGATAGGATTCTATAGAAACCCTTGGAAGTCATAGCCAAGATAAACTTGTTGAATCTCTAGAAGACTTGGATGAGAATGAATAAGAAGGGGTTATGAAAGATCCATCCATAGGAATAGTATAACTAGAAACCATAGGACAAAAATTTACAACTAAGAAAGTAGAAAAATATATCCCTTAACCTTATTCATCCAAGCCATTAGTGAACATAGGAAAAACTCTAATAGTGGAAGATGAGGAATAGCTTTCTAATCACGGTGAGGAAGAGTATATGCCACAAGCCATGGCATTGTCAATATTAAAAGTAATCATGAGACAATAAGTGGAGGAAGTAACATTCCTCAAATAAAAATTTTAAGGTAAGGAAGAATATATGTTATCTTTACAAAAGGATTTTAAGAAACTAAAACTCAAATCCTCAGGAACTATAGAGAAATAGTTTGGTTGAAAGAACAAACACTAGTTCCCATATACCAAGTAGACCATTGTGTACAAACACAATTATCTTATGATGATATCATGGCTACTTGGGAAAAACCTATTGAACTCTAAGGGAGGTGAGGGAATTAAAAAAAAAATTAAGAATTTATGAATAAGAGAAGAAACAAAAGGATAAATCAAAATCCATATTAAAAATAACTTGTGAACTACGGGAAAAACTTCTTGCTTATAGAAGACTTGTCTCTAGGTATGGCCTTTTTCTACAAGAAAAATTTTATATAAGGTATTTATTTAGAATTTCATGTGGATTTCCACATGACTTACAAAAGGACAAAGAATTTATGGATGATTATTAGACTAGTACACCTAACTAATAAAACCTTTTGTGTGATTTTTATTTGTACAAATTTTTATTAGGACACATGTCCTCTTTTTTGATTAATTTATTTGTGGGTGAAGCTCATCTTAATTATTTAAATTCTAAATTTCAAAATTATATTACATGGAGAGATATGAAAGATGAATATTGTGTGCATGTCAAAACTATTGGACTCAACATGAGGCCTAAATTCCCTAATCTGGATAAGCTAGTCAAAGCTTTTTAAAATATTTTATATAATCCCATGATTAGGGTATAACCTCTAATTATCTCAAGGAAATGCATCTCTAATTTTGAGCAATGAGCTCAAATTTATTTTACTACCACCCTTGTTGCTTGTGATAAGAGGTGAGATACATTGAGTATTCCTTTGAAGAGAAGGAAACCATTTCTCCAAACAACTTCAAATGGTGTTTCAGGAGAGCTAGAGTTATCATAGAACTAATATAATAATTTTTGAAAACATATGGGTGAGAATTATTTTCCATGTGGTATAGGCCACCATTGATTCTTATCTCTATGCCCCAATGGAAAAATATAGCAATTTAGGAAAAAAAATGGAAGATGAAAAACTCATATTAGAGCATATAAAGGTTACATCAGCACATCACAAATACACTTGGATACATATTATGACACTTATGACCTCAGCAAGAAACTAGGAGATATTATGTGTAGCAAAGAACAGAGGATACCTTAGTTTACAAGAGGACTTGCAAGAAATTAAGTGTGGGGTAAATGATGAGCCCATAAAATGGCTCATTATATCCACGTAATTACCTCATTATTCCCATAAAATTATTCCTTTTAAGTGGATTTAGATGTGCATAATAGAACTCAATCCTAATCCAAATTAGAAATTGAGTATTTTACCCTAGTTATTCTATGTAAGTTATTGTTACCTGTTAAAACCATTTTGTTCTAACATTTGCATGGGAAAGCCACCAGTTTTATATGTACATGTCATATGAATGTGTTATATTTGAAGAACATGTTTTTGGCAGTAGAAAACTCAAAGACCAATCCTAGATCACTTCTAGAGATCCCCAGACTAGCTCCAAAGATCACCAACCTCACTCTAGAGATCACCAATTTACCTCTAGAGATCACCTGTCTAGATCTAAAGATGCTTAGAATTGATTTTGAAGACTTATATAATATTGGAAAAAGACACCTAAAGATGGCAAAAGACACACAATCTTGATAAGAAGTAATATAATATATTGTTAGAACAATTTTAAAAGCTATAAATAGACTTTATAAAAATAGTATTTCTATTTTTTAGCCATGGTATTTATAGAATTTTTCTCATGAGCGACTATAAGTATTTGTTTTGATTTTTTATTAGATAAAGATCAAATGCATATGAAATGCAAAATAAGTTGTGATTGACAACAAACTTGGAATCACGTGTGAAATAAATTCCAATGCTTTTTCACTTGTTTCTTTGGAAAGTGGAAAGCGAGTTGTTATGCTTTTATTTTTTAATAATCAAGGTCCTAGTTAGTTTTGATCTTCTTAGGTTGTTATCTATTTTGATTAATTATTATAAAACATTGTGATATATAAATAACATCCTTTTAAGAAATAATAATGAGAGATGAGACAGATAAAAGAATAGTAAGATCAAGTGTGACTTTTCATTTTCGGCATTGTAAATATTTACAGAAGTAATGAGAAATTTATTTTATAAAGTTTTTAAAAATATAGTTGTGTTTCAACCGTATTCTAAGGGAGAGAAAGGGCCCACTCAACCAAAAAATCAAGATCTATGTTTGATATTTATATGTTTATTCCATATATGTGTCTTTTAAAGATTGTCATTCATTCTTTTATGCAAAGTGTTATGTTTTGTGTCCACATGGAGGACTGTGTTTAATTTGTGTGTTCTAAGCAAATCTACTTTAAAAATATTTCATTTTTATAGCATTTCCATTTTGAAGGAAATAGATTAACTATGTGTTTGTTTTCACATAATTTTCATTTCTGCAAATAGACTAGAAGTATGATTCTTTCCAATCAATTATAGAAAGTGTGTTTTCATTCAAAGAATTTTCACTTCAGTAAGTATTTGTATTCATAATTAATAAGTTAGATTTCAATTTAAACAAGTAGATTAGAACTTGAGGAGTGAATGATCCACAACTCCCCCCAAACAGATAATTGTTAGTCACTATTTTGCATGTCTTACTGCTGACCATTGTTGGAAATTAACCTTGGTTTGATATGACATTTATTCTACTCAGTTGATATAATGAAGAGGACACAACAAACCTTATCACACTATATAAATTATATCTTTCTATGAGCATTCAATTGATCATATCAAACTACTTAGACTAATTACATATGACTTGCTCTTGCGTATACTATTTAAAGTGTTATTTCTATGGATAATGTACTTTACTATATTTTGATGATGGCATAGATTAATTATGTATACTTAATTTAAGTTTTATATTCGTATTTTATTTTGATGATGATTACTTGGTGTGATGATTGATTATGTATTACAATTGTGTAATGTTTGTTATGTGTGACATTGCATGTTACACCGTGTGACCATTGTGTGTTACACTGCATGCTCCATGAGGGATTATTGATGACTATTACATTGAGTGATCTTTATTGTGTGTTACATTAGGTGTTATCTTATGTGATTTTATGAGTGCATTGATTATGTGTTTCTACGTCATGTGTCAATTGTGTTAAGGATTCGCTAGTCCTTCTCATGGCCATGTTGTCTATGTCGGGATAGAGTCATGTCATGTCTTGAGTTTTCATGGATCATGATCATGATATTTTTTTCATGTGTGTGCATATACACATGATTTTTAATCTTGTGTTGTTGTGATTCATATTACATATTTTTATAGTTAAGTGCAATGTCATCATTAATATCATGCATATTTAACATTAAACATTATTAGGTGCTTATATTTAAACTGATTATTACTATGATGACTATTATTACATGCCTAATTTCCAGTTCTACTTGGCAGGACACTTGTATGCCTTAGGATACATTTTTCATATGTGTGTGAATGATCTAATCTTTCATGATGACATTATACAATCATGTTAGAACACCTACCTTGTATGCTTACATATTTTCCTAAATAACATGATGCATATAACTCTTTTCTTTTGAGATGAGTAATTCATAGGATTTGTCCCTCACTTCAAAAGGGGGGAATACTAGGGGTATTTTCATAGATATTAAATCCTTAATAGACAAACAATTTAGATTTTGGGACAAATTATGATTTAGATGGAACATATTATGATTTATATTGGGACATACTATGGTTTAGATGGGACAAATTATGATTCAGATAAGGACAGAGTGATATTTACTCATGTGCAAGGCATATTTGGGGAATTTGATAGGATCATGAGGAATCAGTGATATATTATATGACATTATGTGACATATTACATGGGTCAAATTGAGCATGGTAATCAGGTTACATGGGTTAGATTATCATAATGCATCAGACTCATATTGCACAGAGTGACATACATGTTTATGACATTTTATATCACATTAGGGTATATATGGATCAGATTTAGGGGCATTGATGTTTTTCATACATGCACTCTTCTATTTTCTATGATGATAATGAAGGTAACTATACAAGCACTTAAATATAAAGTCCTTATATAGTGATTGATTCATAGTTATCAAATTTACATACAAACCTGATATAGGGTTCCATATTTTGCATATGAGGTTGATATGGGGCTTCACCCTTGGCATGTGAACCTAGTGAAAGTTCCACAAAAAATAATAATGATGATATTTTGAGTAGAGTGGTTGGGGTTCTATAACACTAAATACTAGCACTTCTGAATCTATAAGGAGGATTGAGGCATATTCATCTCAATCCATAGTTTGAACAGTGGTATCTTTTTGGGAAATAAGCTCTCCATTCTCCAATTACTTCAAACGGAAACCTAGTTCTCATACCCACAAGTGTAATCATTCCTTGCTTTTTCACTTTTAAAAATTTTAATGATCTAGATTATTTCAAGTTTTTTATCCTGAGTGGACATTTATTTTGCATGTTTCATTATAGGTTTTGCATGGAAAATTTTGAATATTTAGGAAATCCCTGAAGACACCAAATGTGGTAACACTTACGTACCAAATTTATTACTTTCTCATTTTAATTTAGTATTTTCTATTTTATACTAAAAAGGGGCATTATTAGACATATTAATTTGGTATTAAATACTTAACAATGTCAATTTAGACCTATCATTGACATACATGACTTATGCATACACATTAATCTCTTGTTCAAATTCTCTCTTAAACAATCATCTATTTATGAGCTTAGCCTTCCTATTTTATCGCCATTCATATTTAGGATCTCCCTAATCTATGCCTAAATATTCTATCATCCTAAGTAGACTATCGACATATTTTAGATCTATTAAGAATAAATACAGGAATTGATGCAGAATAATCTCACAAAATCACAATAACAGATATAAACAGAGATGTAAAAAGAACAAAAATAAAATGCACAAGAAGACCAGATATAATGTGCTTCATCTAATATGGGCTACATCCACCAAGAAACACTTTCTCAAATTTTATTACAAGCCACAAAAGTATAAACCACTCTCAGATCAATCTTCTCACAATTACAATACACAAATATTGTTTGGAGCTACGCTCAACAAACCCTCTTGAATTCAAACCTAAATTCACACACTCTGTTCTTCTTTCTCAAACCTTTATTTTCCTGATGTATTACCTATGAAATATCTATCAATACATAATGCATCAACAAAGTGATATTACAAAACAATGGGTACCACAACCATGGGCAGAATTAACCCAAAATTGTTTTCCATTAAAAGGGGTCCACAAAAAATTTTAGGGGCTACCACCCTCAAACCCCTACTTAGGGCTCGACCCGACCCTGAACCCTAATGAGAAAAATATATAGAGTGTATAGTATATTTAAAAAGTATAGTATTTGAAAATACATTATAATTTAGAAATAGGTTCCACAACACAACAATCTCCCACATGGAGATTGATTTCCTCTGAGCAAGCATCTCAACCCTTCACTATCAACTATGAAGGCCAACCAAAATTAAACATAGGTTCAATTTATCCCTTGTGACCACCTTGGTCATCATGTCTACAAGATTCTAACTGGTATGAATCTTCTCTAGCTTCAAATTCTCTTCTTCTAAAGTTGTTCTAATGAAATGGTACCTTAACTGTATATGCTTCATCCTAGAGTAGAAAGCAGAGTTTTTTACTAGATGTATAGAACTATGACTATCACTATATAGCTTCCCTTCTTCCTGCTTATGCCCTAACTCTTCAAGCAATTGTTGTAACCAAATCATTTCTTTGCTTGCCTCTATGGTAGCAACATACTCAACCTCTATGGTTGATAAAGCCACAAGTTTTTGTAGTCATGAAATCTAGCTCAGCATTGTGTCACCTATAGTAAATACATATCCTATTATACTCCTTCTGATGTCTAAATCTCCAACCATGTCTAAATCTACATAACCACACAAATTGGTGTCCAATCCACCATACCTTAAAATTATCCCCATGGTCCCTCTTAAATATCAAAGGATCCACTTCACTACCTTCTAATGTTCTTAATTAGGATCAATCATGTACCTACTTACTGCTCCTACTGCATGGGCAATATCTAGCCTAGTGCATACCATGGCATACATCAAGTTGTCAATAACTGATGAGTATGGTACATGTGACATCTAGATTTTCTCCTCCTCTATCTTGGGGCACTACTCCTTTGAAAACTTGAAATGACCTGCCAAAGGAGTCCCAACTGGTTTAGCATCCTGCATACTAAACCTATCTAAGACCTTTTTGATGTACTCTTCTTAGGATAAATTCATATTTTGTTGCTTCCTATCTTGATTTATTCTCAGGCCAAGGATTTATTTTGCTACTCCCAAATCCTTCATAGCAAAGGAATTGCTAAGTTGTTCTTTGAGTACATTTATTTCATGTATGTTCTTACCTGTAACCAACATATCATCCACATACAAACAAAGGATAATGTAATCACCATCATCAAATTTCTTGATATATATGCAATAGTCTGAATGACACTTGGAGTATCCATGTTCCATCATAAAACTATCAAATTTCATGTACCATTATTATGGAGCTTGTTTTAGGCCATACAAGCTCTTCTTCAATTTGCACACCATCTTCTTATTCCTTATGACCTCATATCCCTATGGCTACTCCATATACAAATCCTCCTTCAAATCACCATGAAGGAATGTAGTTTTCACATCTAGCTGCTCTAAATGCAAGTCTTCTACTTTCACTATCCCAAAAATAGTCCTAATAGAAGTCATTTTTACCACTAGGGAAAAAATCTCATCAAAATCAATTCCCTTCTGTGAAAATCCCCTTATCACCAACCAGGCCTTGTACCTTTTCATGCCTCCATAATCTTCTTTAACTCTATACACCCACTTTTTCTATAATACTTTCTTACCTTCAGGTGGGATTACTAAATCCCAAGTCTAATTTTCCATGAGAGACTGATGTTCATCATCCATAGCTTGCTCCCACTTCTTCCTCACATCTACCTGCATTGCTTCTTCAAATCACTTTGGCTCTCCACTGTCAGTGAGTAATAAATAATTAAGAGATGGTGAAAAGCATTCAGGTTCCCTTCTTACCCTAAAAGACCTCACCATAAGAGTTTGGGGTTATTGTGGAGTAGGTGCCTGAACTGGTTGCTTGGACATTTTATCATTTACAATGTCCTCTAGTACTGTGTACTCTTATCTAAAATATTCTTTATGATCCTACAACTACTCTTTATACATGACTTTTTCATTAATGACAACATCCTTAGACCTAAATATTTTCTTGCCCTTAAGAATCCAAATCTAGAAACCAAAGTCATCCTCACCATAACCAATAAAGGTGCACTTTTTAGACTTAGCCTCTAACTTGGTCCTATTATCTTTATCAATATGAATGAAGGCTTCACAACCAAATATTCTAAGAAATGAATAATCAACCTTCTTACCAGACCAAGCTTCCTCAAGTATGCCTCCATCCAAAGTAGATTAAGGACCTCTATTTATCAGATATATAGTTGTGTTTACTTCTTCTACCCAAAACTAAAGAGGCAGTCCTACATGCAACCTCGTGCTCCTAACACGCTCTATGATAGTCATGTTCATCTTTTTTGACACTCCATTCTATTGTGGAGTTCTTGGCACCATCCTTTGTATGTGAATTCCATTCCTTGAATAGTAATTAAAAAATGCATTGCTACAATATTCCCCACCATTATCTGACCTGAGACATTTTAACTTAAGAGCTATTTCATTCTCAACCAAGGCTTTCCATCTTTTAAACATTTCAAACACATTATATTTTCTCCTAATGTTATACACCCAAAGTTTCTTGGTTGCATCATCAATAAAAGTGACATAATAAGATGACCCACCAATAGAAGATACCTGAGCCAGCCCCCATACATCTAAATGAACCGGCTCTAACTTACTCTCTTTCCTCATAAGTCCATCCTTGAGAAATTTTACCCTTTTCTATTTTCCATACACACAGTCTTCATAGAAATCTAAATTAGATCCTTTCAATCCAAATAATTGATCCTTCAAATTTTACATACCCTTTTGGCTCATGTGACTGAGCCTATTGTGTCACAAATTTACATATGCATCTACAGCAACTAAATTACAATAATCTGCTCTACTTGATAAATATAGGGTACCAAGCTTCTTACGCCTTGCTACCATAAGATCATTCTTGGTCACCTTCCAAGAATCTACTATGAATGTCACCAAAAAACCTTCACTACTTAGCTGTCCCACGGATAACAAATCCCATCTCAACTTAGGCACATGCCTACCATCCTTTAGTAGCCAAGTGTTCCCATCCTACATCTTGATCTGAAACTTCCTTTTCCTACTATGTTGCAAGGCTCATCATCACCAAGGTAAACATGTCCAAAGTCCCCTTGAACATAATCAATAAAATAATGCCTATATGGTGTAGCATGAAAAGAAGCCCCTGGATCTAAAACCCAAGACTCAGTAATATTATCAACAAAGAGAATTAATGCATTTTGGCAAACATTAATTTTTTCCACATTCACCTCCTTAGTGTCTTCCTGATTTTTGTTCTTGTTTTGAAAAGACCAAAAATCCTTCTTCGCATGCCCAATCTTTCCACAGTGCCAACATACCATCATGGCCCTTGATTTTGACCTTACAGGACCATTTGACTTTCCACAATTTCCTTTTCCTCTAAACTTTTGTCTCCCTCTACTTTTCATCACCAAAGCATCACCTAAATTTGAAGTCTCCCTAGAGCTTTTCCATCGCACTTCGTCGCTAAAGATTACTCATATGACATCCTCAAACTTCAACTTGGCATTATTAGAGACCGAGTTACTCACAACCATTACTAGGTTATTCCAACTCTCTGGTAAGAAACACAAAATAAGCAAGCCCTAACTTCATCATCAAAATCCATTTTTACATAATTCAACATACTCACAACTATATTGAATTCATTCAGATGATTAGTAACTGAACCATTTTCAGACATCTTCATATTAAATAAATTTTTCATTAAAAATATTTTATTTAAAGCAAAGGGTTTCTCATATAACTTCCCTAATGCATTCATGAGACGTTATGTGGTCTTCTCCTGTGATATATTAAACGTGACTAAAGATGCAAGGCATAACCTAATGGCTCTGAGTGCTTTTTTGTCAAGTAGCTCCCAAGCCTCATCTGTCATACTTGTTGGTTGCTTTACTTTTCCTCCAAGCAGAGCATGGAGGTCCTTCTGATAGAGGTAATCCTCCATCTGCATCTTCCATAGACCAAAGTTCTATCCATTGAAATTTTCAACCTTTTCTCTATGATCATCAGCCATAGCTCCCACTTGAACTAATAACCCTTCCTATGATTCAATACTTTAGCAAATACAACCTAAAGATCTGATACTAGTAGTTAGGAATACATACAGGGATTGATGCAAAATAATTTCATAGAATCACAATAATAGATATAAATAAGATACAAAAATAATATAAATAAAATGCACAACAAGAAGACCAGATATAATGTAGTTTACCCAATGTGGGGTACATCCACCATTAAATACTTGCTCAGATTTTATTGCAAGCCACGAGAGTACAAACCACTCTTAGATCAGTCTTCTCACAATTACAATGTATGAATATTATTTGGAGCTGTGCTCAACAAACCCTCTTGAATTCACACACTTTATTCTTCCTTATCAAACCCTTGTTCTCCTGATGTATTACCTAAAAAATATTCATCAATACATAATACATCAACAAAGTGGTATTACAAAATAATGGGTACCAAAACAATGGGTGGAATCAACCCAAAACTTTTTTCCTTTAAAAGGGGTCCAAAAAAAAATTTGAGGGAGAAAAACATATAGAGTGTATAGTATGTTTAAAATGTATAGTATTTGAAAATACATTATAATTTAGAAATAGGCTCCACAACACAACAAGATCATTATTACCTCCATCCTTGATAATGTTGGTAATAGTCAAACACTATTGGTTTGCCTTCACTGATAATGTAATGGCTAGTTTTCAAATTCAAACCCTTCCCTTGGGTTAGCCCACATGTTTCACATGTTGATTATGGATGAAAATTATCCAAAAATTATTCTATATATACACATCAATCATAAGGCTATTCTTATCTAGCTCTTAGTTGAGGATCACTAGGAAAACCATAGCAAATTGAGAGACCTATTTACACATCCTTGAGGCATTATCCTAAAGCATCCAAAACTAAAAACCCCTCAAAGAAATGATCCCTAAGAAAAGTCTGAACACTTAAATCAAGTTCAAAGTTTCATATTTTCAAGTGTTGAAAGCTAATAGGTTACATTGCATTCTAGCAATCACTATTGATCCTACATACACATATGTGGGAGAACTACATGTAGTTTGAGCCCTTCTCAAAGTATTATAATGTAGACAACCCTTAACCACTAAGTAAGATGTGGTCAGGATTATCCAATACCTATTTATAACCTCTTTTTATATTCCAAGTAAAGTGTCAAAATCATAGCTAGGGTTTCAAGGTGAAGGAAGATAAATCTAAATTTGTGCACAAGATTGAGCATCTGAAATTACACCAAAAACATCTTGATAGGTAAGTGCAATGCTTTGTGTCAAAACTAAGAAAAAAAACACATATGACAGTTATGATAGATAATTAACATATTCAAGCATTGTAAGTAACTAAAATTATTGACAACATCCTTATAAATTCTTATAATTAGTGTCTTGAGTAGGGCAACCGTAAATCCAATTCATGTTGTATTGAATGACTATGCATAAACAATGAGCAAAAAATAGTGAAGAAGCTAAGTATCTTATCCCCTTATCAATTCTATAAATAATAAATTCAATAAGCATCTTCTCTTTACATTTACATCTATTTAATTTAAGATATATCTTATACAATCTGAATTATCAATAATTTGGCTTATTTAGACCACTAAATCTAAAATAAATTAAAAGAAAATATAAATAAAACATTATGAACACACATGAAAACTTCCAATAGTTATGGCCTAAAAAGTGGGAAAGAGGATGACACATGTACTTATCTTAAAGGGAGGGATCTAAAGAACAATGTCAGATAAGTACAAGCTAAAGGATGCATAAAATAAGACAAAAATCAAGTAGAGGATGCACAAAAGAAAGGATTTTAATAAAGTAAAAATTAACAAGAAGACCCATGTTATCCAATTTAAACAAAATTAGCTAACATAAAACATGTATGTTTAATTAATATAAATTAATACTAACTAATACAATGAGACCTTTTTAAAGTTTATATACATACTTTCTATATCTCTAAATTCATTTATTAATTAATAAACACTTACTTTCAAAATTGAAAAAATCAATGAATGTAATATGATATACACATGGGATCTGGGATGAATAATAATTAGCAAAGCACATATATAACACAACACATAAATTTTAAGGTGGGAAAACCTCAAAGAGGTGAAAAACCCACAAGATGATAATTATTCAAATATGAGAAACTCTGCCCCCAATACATTAACTTCTTCACTCAGTGATTCACAAAAGTCATAAATTGAATATGATCAAATAATTTCATATTTGTGATATATGATTTCACAATATGGGTAAAACCTTATTTATAGTGAAATATTAAGAGAGACGATAATTGTAAAAATAATGGGTCCATCCATCCCAATAAAATCATTTAATTAAAGCTTGGTAACTTATTAAATAATTATAACTTTATTATCTATTTTCATGAAGTTTCCACCTCATGTCAATAAATAATATATTATTACTTTTTAATAACTTTATCAAGGTTAAGGGATAATAACCCCACTTATAATTAAATGCTCTAACACTTTTTATATCTCTAAATTCATTTATTAATTAATAAATACTTGTTTTATAATGTTCCACATTAATTACACACAATTTATATAGTCTTAGTCTTCTTTACTCTTTTTGCATATATTCCCTTCATGGTTCAATTTTAAAGAGCATAGTCCTCCTTTTTCATTTGTTTATATTTCATTGATGGGAAAGTGGTTTTACATCAAAAAGTAATACAACCTACCCATAAATATGAAATTAAGCATAATCAAATATAAAACAATAAATTCAGGTTAATTAATGTTTCAATTTTATAGCAATAAATGATATAGAAAGGGTTTAGAGAAGTATATTTATTTTTGATAAATTTGGAAATAGTCATTATAATAAGATAACAAAATTAGTATTTTTTTGGCAAACTCAATACCTCCAAAGAATCATACACTCCACATTTTTGGTTACCAAAACTATATAAAACACATTTATGGTGCCTCAATAAACATAAAGAATCTGATTTGATGAATTCATTCACTAGATCATAGAATATTAAAACCTCGCTTGATATTTTGAATCTTCACACAAGTCTCTGGGAAATTGATATTCTTCTTCAAACCCTAATAGGGCATCTATACTTGCACAAGATAAGGATAAAGATTTTTTTGGGGGCCTGTGTTCAAAATCAATAGGATTTGTAAGCATGAACGCCTCATCACTCCCCTCATTAGTACATAATATTAGTCACATCACACCAAACAAAATGCAATTCAACCAAATAGTTCAATGCAATGCAAGTGTGTCATCATAATTATCTTCAATGCTATAATGAGTGCTTGATTTCTTCTAAAATGCTCAATAGACTATAGCAATGAATGTTAGATGCTCTTTGAAAAAAAATTAGATTCTTGGATGCCTTTTTTATTTGTTTGTATTGATTGTATCATTCATTTCATTATCTTAAATGTGTTAATGCATTTGTATCTATATCTCTTTTAAATTTAAATTAGTACCTTATTGGTGTACACACTGAAACACAATGGGCAAAAAAATAAACAAGATGGAACCACAAACCTTAAGGGACCCCCAAATGTGTAAAAAGTGGCCATAGCCCAAAAACATATATTGTACATTTCTAGACCCCAAAAACCTACAATACATAATTCTAGGAAAAATCCCATAAACAAGGGAGGATAAGGAGGGAAGATGGAAGGAGAAAGGATAGAGAAAAAGAGGGGGACATGGTATAAAACAACATAAAAACACAATAGAACATAATATAAACCAATAATTGACAAACACACGTACCCCAAAATAATATAATTTTATGACTAATAAATTTATGGGGATCATTTTTATGTGTCTTCAATGTCTTGTAAACATAAGTTTAAACATTTATAAAAATATCTATTCAGGGTGGATCTTGAGAAATTTTCTATGTTAGGGTTTTGTATGTTGGCCTTACATTTTGATGTCTTGTCAGGGTTCCTCACCTATTACCATTATAATATTTTAAGACTTTGTCACATTAAAGTCAATAATAACACTATCCTTGGGGTGGATTAGGTCTATTTATATGGTCCTCAACTAGCCAATCACAACTATTGTTGCAAACAATAGGGAGAATTGCACCAAAGCAAGCCAAGAAATTTGTTCCAAAAGTATACAATGAGGTAATGATTCTATAAATCCTCATTAGTTTTTTTATGTTCTTTCAATGTTGATGTTATTGAACCATTTTTTAGATGGTATGAAAATAATTGTCTCGTTGCTTACTATGGTCACATCTCCTTTGAGGACTCATTCAAACTTGGAGTAAACACTATTTTGAGTTCAATCAGATCCAAGTGAATGAGTTTGTAACTTCACCAAGTGTTTTTTTATTTTTCTTAAGGAATTGTTACATGTAAAAGATTTTCTTTCTAAGTCTAGTTGTTGTTTTATGTGAAATACCTTAATGATTTTGTCATGTTGGACTCTAGACTTCAAAGTCTTCAAGCAAGCCTCCCTCGAAGTCTTAATTTAGGTCAAATTAATAGGTCTCCTTATCCTTTTGTCAATTTTTATGCCTTAAATTTTACAACCCATTGGGCATGTGATTTGTAATGAGATAAACAATTTTTATTTTGTGTGACCAAACAAGCATGTATGTGTCAAGTGTGACCTAATAAAATATTTGAAATACCATTGATATTCAGATAGGTATTGAATCCTTCATGTAAAAATCATGTATATCAACCTTCCAAACACATGTTTTCAATGTCAAGCCCCTGAGCATAGGATTCATGATTTCCCCTTATGCCCTACCTTGGCTCAAAGTAGTATGCTAAAAATTCTCTAGGTAAAAAGTAAGTTGCAGTAAGAAAAAAATGACAAATGAAATACTATTGCTAATAAAAAGGTGGTTTGAGGGAATAAAAATCCTTAAGTAGCTAGTATAAACTCTATTTGAAAACCTCAATAAAGTGTGTAAAATGTTGAAAATGTTCTTCCTCCTTCAAACCCTATCCTTCAAGTCTAAGCTCTCTCGATTAAACCTCATAGCCAAGTTTTTCAAGCTAATTCTATGTAGCTAGTTGTTTTGAGCATTGGGACCTTTTCAAAAAATGTTCCACCTTCTAGAGGATCATGGAGTCTACCTCACATTGACAATGATTCACCTTGGGGAGAGAATGGGGCTAAATGTCACTCTATTTCATTAGAGGATTATCTTTTACCAAACTAGCAACCTCTCTTAAGTAATTAATTTGTAGTGTTGGTTTCCAAGGAAGGGTTTAAGGATGGGCAGGGATAACTTCACATGGAAAAATAGTTTTCACGAATATTCTCCCATGAAATGTTTGAGGTCTCACAAAGTCCTCATGAAAATTATCAGTGTGGTCCACTTGTTAGTGATTCGGTGATTTATATTTTGTGTCTTTACAAGATTTCTTCTGTAGACTTCTCTAAAATGTATATAGTTAAATGCCACACAATACTCCACCTCACATGACAATGTTTGTGGCAGTGCTAGTATTTTAATTTAACAAAAATTTGCTCTTTTATTTGTTATATCAAGAGAAGGCACATCACATCAAGTAATTTGGGTCACCTTTGACATTGATGGTTGTTCATTAGGTCTCATAAATGTCTATATAAATAATGATGGTCTAAAAAGAGTTTCATTATGGTGTTGGTTAGTGGATAGTTTGCCTTTGTCTAATTGGCTCATTTGTAATGATTTTAATATGGTTGAATACCTTGAGGATAAAGAGGGTGCCCTATCAATGTGATGGTGCATGGGAGAACATGAATCTTGGTTTTACTTTAAAAACTATTGGGATTTGTCAGACCCTCTCTTTTGGAATCAGTCATTAAGTATCAAAACTTGGTTTTCACGGTCTATTTTGTGCACTAACTCTAATCATGTTCTTAAAAGACTCGATTATGTAAGGCTCATAGATACACACATGTTTTCTTTTCACTTTTTTAGTGGAAAAGCTATCATTGTCCACCTAGAGTTTTTTCTCTTTGACCATAGTTTCATCACTTTCCAACTAGAGTGGGGAGGTGGCTTACATACATTCCACTGCACACAATTATATGTTAACACATCACTCCTGAATCATGAGGGTATTATTCAAATCATTTACAAATTTTGGAACTTAGTTCCATGCCCACCATATGATGTTAGCTAGATTGAGTGATGGAATGATGTGATCAATCGCATTACCTCCTTTCTTAGGAATTCTAAAAAATAGGTTACAAGAGTTTGAAATTAAGCTAATGGTATGTTTATCAAATAATTACAAAGGATTATTTCCTAGCTTGAGTAAAGCCCGTTCAATTCTCAGTTATAGACTATGTTTTATAAGCTTAAACATAAGCTCAAATTTGTGGAGTGTCAAGCTTTCAGAGGAACATAGATTTGTCCCTGTTTACATTGGCTCAAAGTTGTTGATTATGAATTTATATATTTTTTCAAATATCTTTAAGCTAAGCAAGCTAGAGAGTATATTAAATCTATACAGACTGCATTGATTTGCCTCACTAATTTGCCTAAAATCTCCTTGGATTTTCTAGACCACTATAAATTAGTGTTCCATGCCTAGGAAGATATAATGGAGTGGACTCAAGCTTTTTAGGAATGCTTGGATGTGGCTCCTTTCAGATTAAGCTATTTGGCTCAAAATTTGTGAGATACCTTGCTCACTCTTGATGAAATTTTAATGACAGTGTAGAACATGGCCAATGACAAGGCTCCAAAAACAAATAGTTTCCCTTGTGAATTATATAAGGCCAAGTATTTTTTTGATCTAGACTTGTTTCCATTTTACCATGAATCATTATGCAATAAATCCTCAAAGTCATTAATTAACAAAGGAAACATTAAATTCATCCCTAAAGAAGGAGATCCAAAACTCATTACTAGTTGGAGGTTGATTACTATAGCCAAAGCCTTAGTGCTAAACCTTCATCACATACTTCCTATGATTATCAGAACAAAGTAAACATGTTTGCATCAATAATCATTGTTCTCAAATAAAATTATTTCAATTTGGGAAGGTATGGAATTTGCTTGTGCCTCTCGGCAACGATTTTTATTTTTGAAACTTGGTTTTGGAAAAACCTATGCTTGCATTGAATTTTCCTTTATCCTCCCAATGCTAAATGCTCTAGGGTTTGAATAATTCTTTATCTTAGTTGTATAAACTCTATTTTTTGATGACTTAGCTTGTCTGACCATCAAATACCACAAGTTTGAAAATTTTGGCATCTTGTACTCTATTTGGTAGGGTTGCCCTCTTGCTCTAGCTCTATATGTTCTAGTGGTCGAAGCATTAGGCTACCTTCTTGCCCACAGAGTTTAACAAAAGCTTATAGGATTATTCAACTCATTAATTTCAACTTTGTAGATGACTCTTTCCTTACACTTAAAGAGCATGAAGCTTCTTTTAAATAAGTGTTGAATTATATTGATATTTTTTGCAAAGCTTTGGGATCCAATCTGCAGTGGGCCAAAATATAATGCTATAGACAGAGCATGATGTCCTTGTTAGATTGGATTAAATAATTTCAATGGAAATGGAGTAAAATAGGGGATAAATTCAAATTCATAGGCATTTATTTTGCCTTTGATAGTACCCCCTCTTAAATGTGGTAATATGCACTTGAGAAGGTTGAAAAGAAGATTAAAGATTGGATCACAAAGCCTTTGTCTTTGGTAGGAAAGTTTCAATTTTTCCCTAAAATTTTCAATACCATTGATGTTTATTATTCTTCATGTTGGGCTCCCACAAAATCTTCGTATCATATTAATTAGTTAAACTGCTCAAAGTTTTTCTTTTTGCTAATGTAAGAAAACTAGAGATTTTCATAGAGTGGCTTGGAATGTTTATTGTCTCCCTCCAGGAGTTGTCCATGCATTTGAAGGTTTTGAAGCATGAAAAATCATACTGAGGCATTACATCTCTAAAGGCTCTCCCTATGGCAAGATTTGGTGGAAAATATAGGGTTACATACCTTGTTCATTACCTTCGCCCTAGTCAAAATTAAGGGATATTTTGTAGTGAAAAGCATCTGGAAAGCCTTTGAAGTTATTAAGCCTTACCTCAAGTGGATTGGAGACAAGTTTAGGTATGGCCTTTCTTTTAATGACCAAAATTAACATAGATCCCTATCAAGTCTAGTATTTTCATGTTGCTTACTAAAACCCCATGAATCAAAGCCCTTGACTTTATAAAAAAGACATTTCAACTGTTAGAGACCTTGTCTCTTCTAGAGATTTGATTCATTGGTCTACTATATAGAAGAAATATAATATTTTATCATCTAATATGCCTCCCATCCTTGACATTTAGGAGCTCATGCCACATGTTATGTTGCATAAACTTGGGTTACAACCTCTAGTTACTTGGTGGAAAGACTAGTGGTGGCATTGTGATATCACTTTTAAAATATATATCTTTAGGTTTACTTTATCGGATCATGAGTCCTTTTTACTCGACTCTTGGCAAGTTAAATAGTTGGTGGAGTTTGAATTCTTCTTCCTGAATGTGGCTTACTCACCTCAACCGGATATGGACTTCCAAGCTTGAGCCCACATTTAGACATCTTCTATGGTGTCTTGTCTACTAGGGTATGCTGCTAGGGGAAAAACTCATAAACACATTAGGATTTCTAATCTCAAGTGCCTTATGTGTTTTAGGCTAAAAACATTTAAACACTAGTTTTGGACTTTTCCTAGTGCTCAAGAAGCTTGGATGCATTTGCAATTTATTGCATCATTTCCACCCAAAGCTCATCAATTGGAGGATGGCCTTATTTGGGGATAGTTCTTAGCGACCAACATACATAGCATTTATTTTGGTTTTTTTAAACTATTATCCCTTTCCAACTATGGAAATAAATGAATGTTGTTATTTTCAATAGTGAAGCTTTGTCACAACAGTATTTAGTTAGCAATAAATTTGTTGTTATCTCTTATACTTGTTTGCAGATCTAGGCATAAGAATTTGCCCTCGAGTTTCAGCATCTCTAGGACCTCCTTAACCACTAAGGAGTGCACCACACACTATGAACAGATTTCCTCCGGATTTATTATTGTAAGGGTCTCCTCCACTGACAATTAAATAGTCGCAGAGCCACTCTCCTGGCTGCTTCTCCTCCCCCTCTTCAATTGGGGGGTTAGGGTCCTCAGCCACGTGGAAGAGCCTTAGTTAGGTCACCTCATTGGTCTTCGTTTGTGTTGGGTGGTGATTAAATGGGTGTTATGATACACTTAACTCCTAGGCGGGGTATTATGGTACCTTTAGTTCTTCCAAAGAATGCTCAGGATGGATCGGTAGTCCTAGACCCTCCTTTGGGAGAGCCTTCTTCTTGAGGTTGCTCAACCTCTCAAGGATGATATTTTATTGCATCCTTTCAAATGTTGCTCTCTCTACATGATTTTCACATTTATCTTAATATTTTATTATTATGTTTTGATGTTTTTGTTATATAATTATGTTTAACTGATATTATTATTAATTAGTTTTTTGACTTCACCATATTTTTTGTTGATGTAAATTTTGAATCATAAATTCCCTCTCACCAACATTTATTACAACCATCTATATAATTCATCATTTTTCCATTAATTAATATATCGATACGTTCCAATAAAACATGTCTAATATTTTCCTAACAATCATATAAAATAATGATTAAATGGTGAAGAAATGAAATGTAAAAGGAGATAAAGAGCACATAATCTAGTCATATGCATAAATGGTGAAGAAATGTTTTGAATTGTGTGTGCATTCACATATCTATAGTCAAAAACTTGAATCCAAGTCTTGGAATTCAAACCTCGTTAGAAGAGAGGGAACATATGCTCTCATGTGCAACCCTAACGAAACCGTGGTGAGAGGGATTAACTTTTTCTAATCGAACCTTCCATTATGCATAAAAGATTTCAAACATCATTCCCTCCCTACCGACAATTACATAAAAGTTAGGTTATTTGTTTTTTTAATACACAATCTTTTTTGGATTTTGCCATAATTTTTTTTTGGAATTTTGCCATAATTTTTTTTTGGAATTTTGTCCCTTACATGATGTGTCTCATGTGAGAGAGATCTATCATGAATTTATTAAAGATCATTATTTTTTGTGGGTTAATTTTTCTGTGGCGATTGCGATTGTTAAGGTATACGACTTTTAAGGTATTTATCATATTAATTTATTAAATATTATTATGTAATAGTAGTGATTGTTAAAGTATATAATTTTTAAGATATATGTTCCAAAAAAATTGTCAATAAAAAAAAGTTAAAAGATGAGAAATGTAAAATTCTATATTATAGTGACGTTTTTTCTTCTTACTAACAAGTATTTACAAAATTTGTATTTAATCGATTTTCTTATCTTTAACAAAAAATACTATTATTTAAAATCTTTTTTAAATATCAAACAACCCATTAAGCTATATTTATCTTTCTCCAAAATATTATTACTTAAAATTATTTTTAAATGTCAATCACCAACCCATTATTTGGTGCTTACCTCCTTAATAATCTTGATTACCTCACAACCCACACACCTCACAACCCATCCATACTCATCTTATAATAGTTTTAGGTTGGTTATTAGGTAAGCAGTGGCCGTCTTTTCAACATATCAATTACCCATACTAAAAAACCCTAAAGCCAAAGTTTAACTAAGGTAGTCTCAGAGAAGCAAGCTGTGTCCTTTGACTTAGACATTATTTATAAATTAAAATATTTATAATTATTGAAATAAAAAAATAAGCAGTGAAAATATTTGATTTTTAACGAATTAAAATGGATGTAAGTTATTCTTGATTTATATTTTGACCCACTAAAATGGACATAGATTTCTTAAAACAATTTGAAAAAAAAAATTGTGTTTTTAATATGTTTTGTTGGATTATATAAATTAATTTAATTTAAAGAATATTAAAAAAGTTGTCTATTATTATCATCATCATCAAAAGTATTTAATTTATATTTTTAATTAGTGAAATAAATATGATCATTTCATAAAAATATTTAATTTATATTTTTTATCAATTTAATAAATAATATTTACTTGTAAATTATACCTATTCACAAAAATATTGTTTAGATTGTATAAAACAAAGTTTTAATAGATAAATAATTATCACTATTTAATTAAAAATACTTAATGTAAAACTTAATTAATATATTTAATTTAAAAATAAATATAATAAAAAATAGTACATAAAATAAGGTTTAAGTTTCAAATAAAATTTTAAATAATTTGATCTTAAATCTTAAATATTATTAAAATATATGTAAAAACAATAGTATATCTAAAGTTCATGTCAATGTTAGAAAGTATTTTTGGATAACCTATGTGCTTTAAAAACAAACATGTAGTTGTATTCAAAAATACTCTCTAACATAAAATATTATCATTCAATCTTTGTTTTAAAGATATACTAGAACCAAAAAATTATCCAAAACAAAAGCTAACATTAAAAGTTTGTATAACATACATGTCCTTACATAAGTAAGAGTATAATAAAAAATATATTAATTTGTATTACCGATTATTGGTGTGGCTCGAGCCAATGAGAGGGAAAGTAAAACTCAAATTGAAACCATTAGTTTGATCCATCAACAGTGACTTGCAAAGCTTATCTGGTTTGAGGGCGTCTATGATGCTTCTAGTTTAGAAGAGGAGGAAGCTCTTTCTTTGGTTAACCTGTTTGTGACAACTTCTACTCCCCCAATGTATGCGAGTTTGTCTATGCTGAGGGGCAATTTTGGCCTATAGAAGAGATTTTTGGGACTAATTTAAGTTCCTTGTGGTTATCCTGCCAAGTCAGTGGTGACAGACTACGCTTTAGGGTGAATGTTCTTCTCTAGCTGCGACACTTCCCATAGACCTACAACTAGATTCAGTCGTAGAGCTTCTTTTGTAAAGTGGGGATGCTCCTTCTGAGGATGTGTCTAATGTCTATGGGGATGGGAATGTTACCCGTGCTAAGTTGAATATTCTATCTCCACCTCCAGATTTAGATTTGGCTGACTCACAACTTGAGGGCTCCACCTTGAAAGACTCAAAGAAAATATGGATTTTTGTAAGCTGCAAAAATGCTAATAATCCCTATCATTCATGCAGCATTTTCTACAAATCCCAATTGGCGACTGGATCTTCTAGGTCTTTTCCATCCTTGGTAAGGGGATTATGAGTTCCTTGGCTCCTTCGCCCTCCAAGCCCTCTGTTCTTCTTGGAGATATACATATCTCCTTATCAAAGGAGGTCTCGAAGATCTAATTTTCTTGATTAGGATTTTGTTGATTTGGAAGTGGGTCTTGGTTTCAAAAAACTTTTTAGCAAATGCATAGGGGGGCACATTTCTCTTTCAGATGTGACTCATTGGGCTAGTTCTATGTGGAAATTTTTTGCATCCCCTATTTTTTAATCACTGAAACTTGGTTTTTATCAAGTTGTCTTCAAGAATGCTTTTGATCGAGATACGGTTTGGTCAGAGGGACCATTTTTTTTTACAACCATGGGATTTTCTTTTGCCCATGATCTCCCTTATTTAACCCTTCCATTGTTAAGATTACGACAACTCCCATTTAGATTAGGCTTTATAATCTTCCTCCATTCTTGAGGAAAGATGAACACATCAAGCAAGTGGTCAATCAAGTTGAAAAGTTTGTGAAGTTGGATGAGAATTTTGTTGCAAGACGTTTTGTGAGAATTTGTACAACTTTGGATCTCTCTAAACCTCTTATTCATTCGATCAAGATTTGTTCAGCCTGTGGTTCTGGGACTCAATTCCTCAATTTTGAGGGATTTCCCTTTCGATGCTTTCATTGTAACCTTCTTGGACACCAAATTATTAAGTGCCCTTCTAGGTCTTGGGGGCTATCTTCTCATGGCTCTTAGTTGGTTTGGAAGAAGAAGGATAGGAATCCAAATAAGGATTTTATTTGGTGCAATCATGAGCAGTTTTATCACCCTCTTTCGTCTTTCCTTGGCCCTTAGGATTATGGGCTCTCTTCCCTTGTTGAGGAGTTTCCCAAGGACGTTCCTCTTCCTGTTGAGTTACCTTTTCTTGCTCAGCTGAAGAAGTCAGTGATCTCCCCTTGGTTTTCGATTATTAAGTGTGTTGCTAATGTGGGCACTGCCTCCAAGAATAAAAGTTGCAGATTAGAAGCTGAATGACTAAGGGCGGAGGTGGAGTCTTTGGTTCTTGATGATGTCCAATGGATGATGGAAGACATTTCTCGGTGTGGAAGATTGGTTGAAATATGTAGTTAGGACCTTTATATCTATCGATGCCTTGGAATATGAGACGGACTTGACTTTAATTTAGTCTATCTTTTAGTCTAGTTCTTGACTCTTATTTTGTAGTGTTACTTTTTCTTGTAATCTTGAGTAGTGCTTTCTCTTCTTTGTTGTTAGTTTGCTTTGTCTTTAGTGTGACCTCTTATGGTGGCAGGATTGAGTAGGTATTGGTTCTTGGTTGTTTTTTATGGGCAGACATTTATGTTTCATTTGGTTGTGCGGGCCTTATTTGTGTATTGTAAAAGGGTCAAGGTCCTTTCAAATACCCCCCTTCCGATTCATAGTTCTACCTCAAAAGTGTTTACCAATTAAAAAAAAAGTAAGAGTATTATCATTCCTCTTAAACAAATAATATTACAAATGATTAGTGAATAAATAAGGTCTACAAGAAATTGATCAATAGTGCTTGATTATTCGACCATTTATATTTGAGGGAACTTCTCAGTATCCTTACAATAATTGAATGTCTCAAGGTTCTCTCCCTTGTGGTGACCGACGAGTATCTCCATTAAAAAACTTTTCTAATACTCGAGCATAAACTCAAACAACTAATAGATACAAATGAGTTTCTATTTAACATGTGAGCCTCAATAACTCAAAACAAACCATAAACAACTACACTTTATTTTATAATGTGTAACCCTATTTTTTACATTATGTCCACATACATAACATACGCTCAATCAAAGTCCATATACACATAACAGTCGACAAGAATCCTAGATCGATTTACATTACAAAATATACATAATGGTGATATCATGGAATTTTTTAATAAATAATTTTTTCACAAAATTTCTAAATAAAAACAACATTAAACCATTAAACTCAAAAAATATATAATTCATTAACAACAATCTTTTTTGGAAACACTGTGTCAAGTTTAGATGACCGACGTGTTTCGGATCAACCCTTGTGATCTTTCATCAAAAAAAAAAAATTAACAACCTCCATGTAAAAATCTACTTAATTTGGCCACCATCCTATACCACCTTCCCATCCCCTTGATTAAACAATTACGACAAAATCACCATAATTAAAATTAATAAAACAACCACATGATAAAAGCCAACCCACAATATCAAGATTCTAAAATACCATGTTATTTTAATCTTTTTATTCTTTATACAAAATTTCGTTTATTAAAAATGTCACGATTTTGAAGAAATGTTGGGTATTAATTTATTGCCTCTTGGGTACTTGGTTTGGTTGGTATGAAGATTTTGCGTAATTTTGTTCGAAGTGGGAAGGATGTATATTATTGTGTATGTGTTGGATGTATACTTAATGTGTATATGCGTATGCTCGCCCTTGCTGTTTATGGGCATGTGCAAGTTTTAGTGTATTCTTTTTGTATTATTTTTGACTGATTGTAGTCCATGCCCAATGGTAGGAAGGTAAATTTTGTAGTCAATGCTCCATAGTAGGAAGGTTAATTTGAAACTTTTTTTTTAATTGGACAGGGTAAATTTAAATTTGGATTGCAAATTTGACATTTGATTTACGAGGAAATTTATATTTGGGACTTTTTAAAAAATGATTGGTTTAGAGTTTTTGAGGAAAGAATACTTGTAATTGAATGAGAGAGATTTGTTTAGAGTATTGTAGGTAGAATTTGATGTCGTGTAGTTTGAGTGGGATTGGATGTTGTGACATGAGCTTAAAATACCATTATAAATGGTGATAGGACTCGTTTCCCTGAATTTGCATGTTGTCTCTCACATTCATATTTATTATAGTTTCCCTTCTTATTAGTCCCTATTAAGGGGGAACTTACGGATTTACTTTTCAAATAATTTTTTTTTTCTCAACCAATGATTTTTTATTATTTTATCTATTCCAAAGTTTGACATAAAATTTAGTAAATAATTATTAGAATATTCTATACATATTTAAGTATATTCCAAGTTGATATCATGAGTAGTTATAATACTAATAACAAATACCACATTAATTACTCATTTATTAATACAAGCATATAAAAAGACAATTGACATAAAATTTGAAATCACGAACATTATGAAAAAAAAATTATATAATTTATTTCACTTAGTTTTGAGATTTACATATATTACTTGAAACTCAACTTAAAATTATGCATGTTAATTAAAACTCCATCTATTTACAATTGATGACCATTGTATAAAAGCAATCATAACATAAATTCCTCCAGAGTCAACATTGCCCTCTTGACTCACCACAATTTCAAAAATCTTTCAATTGTCCACTTTTTATTTTTAAACTATAATAATTCAAATATTTTTTTCACTTTGAAATTGGTAGGTCTAATTTAAATAATTTTTCTCAATTTATCAATAATACAATTAACTTTTTATGGTTTAATTTGTTTTATAAATAAAATTTATCAATTGTAGAAAGTTTAGATTATGAAAATCAATTATTTCATTTATGTTTTTATATATTTAATATTGTACCACTTTTCACGCTTGTACCAAATGTTGCATCAATTATTATTTAACATAATTTTTATTGAAAACCATGCACTCTACAATAATAAAAGAATAATAGAATGTAATAATAGAAATAATTAAATAGAGAAAATACCCAATATGCATAAGATAAAACACAAGATTTATATGATAAAACTTTAGCAAAACTAAGAAAATATCTATGGTGCAAGATATCAAGCTTTATTAATTATAAGATGAACATATTATATGTGAACTCGTTGTGTATATTACATGCGAATTCCACAAAGATAAATACATCTAATTGGTAAAATACCATAAGGATTCCTCCTCTTAAAAATAAAGTGAAAAAATACTGATAGGACTTTCCTTCTAAAAATTCGATGGAATTTGTCTTCCTAAAAACAAAGATTTAACTCCTTGAAATAGTCCCCCCAACTATCACCACCCCCTTCCCCTCTCATCAAGAAGGGGGCTATAAACCGCACTACAAAATGATCCAAAATATAACTTTGCTATCACATATCTAACAATCTTTAAATTTCCTCTCTTTTTAAATTCCTTATTTTATTTGGAATTTTATAATAATCCCTACTTAATATGGTAGTAAACAATTATTGTAATGACTTATAACTATTTATTTATATTGAAAAATATGCAATTAATGTAACTAAAATATTTTTTCATATTTTTAATTTTAACATTAACTTTATAATATTTATTTTATTTATTATTTAATTATTACTATTTATTTTATTATATTTAACAATAATTAAATTAAATTAAATTTTATAAATAAAAATTAATTTTAAACTTTTAAAATATTATAATGAATTTTTTTGGTGGAGTGAGTTTATTTTATGCAAACTTTTTCGAGCATCAGAGAAGACGTTACAATAAAAAATGATTAAGAACAACACTTTACATACATTCAAAAATGAATTTGGAGCATCCCTTGACAATGAGAGGGAAAAATAAATTCAAAATCAAATCCCTTGCCCGCTCTGCATCAAACGGTCACCTGCAACAGCACAACGGTGCCAAATCTTCATCCTGGAATGTTATCTCTGACGTCCACAACTCCCCTTCTGTGCAAAATTCCCATCCCCCTATCTCCAGATGTGTAGAACTCCTTTCTTGACAGGTGTCTTCTCGGTCATGACTCTGGTTCTTCCATTCCCTTCTCTGTCACCACGTTGGTCTCTCATGTCATCACCCCATCAACCGCTCCACCTAGCTCTTCCCTCGGTGCTTCTAATCCTTCCCCTCCCTGGCCCGTGCTGCCTGCATCAAGATTTATTGCTGACTTGACTCCCTTCCATGTAGCGATGATGGATGCTTCGGGTGTGGTCTTAGCGGTAGGCTCATGGGCTCAATAGCTTTTTCTTGGCTCACAGCTGGTAGTATTAGCCCATCCCCCACAGATTGAAGTTGTTTCCCAAGAGGATGATCTTTCTATTGGTGACCCAAAGATTCATTGGGTTTACACTAATTGCATTAACGTCTCTAATCTGTATCATGCATTTAACGATTTTTGTAAGACCTGGGTCCCTTTTGGCTCTTCCTCTAAATCCCCTTCTCTTGTCGATGCCTCTCAATTGTTTGAGCTCCTTCCCCTTATTTTCCTCGGTGATGTGCCTATTCAGTTTTCCATAACCACTCCTACCCTGGTTCTCCCTGATTCATCTATTAATGAGTTGGAATCTAAGATTGGGTGCAGATCAATTTTTGACAAGTGTGTGGGCAAGTTTCTCTCAGCTTCAACACTCTCTCATTGGGCCTCTAATGTATAGAATTTTGTGGCTAAGCCTTCCTTTACCCTGCTAAGTTCTAGCTTTTTCCTCGTCAAAATTCAGTAATCTTCTAACATGGATTTTCTGCTTAATTTTGGGCCTAGGTTCTTCAAGCACTTCGGCTTCTTTTGGTGCCCCTAGTCCCCCTTATTTGACCCAAACAAGGCCCAAGTCTCAGTTGCATGTCTATGGGTTAGATTATATAATCTCCCATTGGTTTTAAGGGATGAGAAATTTATTAAGTTAATGGTGGATAAGGTTTGCTCTTTTGTGAGCATTGATGAAGCCTCCTGGAATCTCAAGTTTATCAGAGCTTGTGTACTAGTCATTCTTTCCAAGCCTCTCTTCCACTCTGTGAACTTTCTTTCATCGCAAAGATTATGGATTTAGTTCCTAAATTATGAAGGACTTCCCTTCCGTTGTTTTGACTGCTATCTTCCTAGTCATTGAATAGTTGACTGCCCTTCTAGATTGTGTTGTGCCTCGGTTCCCCAGCGTTTTTAAGTTTGGAAGAAGAAAGTTGGGACTCCTGATCAAGCCTTTTTACAACATGATCATGACAATTTATTTCATCCTCCTTTTTCAAGAGTTCTCCACGTAGAAGACAATTTGAATGAGGTGCCCTATACCATTCCTTAGCAAATTTTACAGGCACCCTCAACTTCCCCTACTAGGTTCTCATTCTCTACGAAAAACCCTTTAAAAAGGATTAGTGTTGATTCAGAAGCGGATCGATCCTACATCTATGTTTCATCTTTATCCCTCCCTAATGGGTTGGCCAAAACACTATTCACTAATGACATGGTAGACATTATTCACTCTGGTGAGGTGTCACAACACTATTCTTGATTACATAGGTGGTGTGAGGCGCATTTCTATGGAAGCACATGGTGGTGGTCTACCTTGTCTAAAGAAGATGCTCTTTTTTTTACCTTTGACATGTGACAAGCCTTTCACTATTCATCTATAGTGTTTTCACATGTGAAGATGGTGCATTTTTCCTTGGTGGAACCTTTGTCCTATTGACCAAATTTCACCTCAGTATAATTTGTTCAACCATTTTCATGGAGAGCCAAACAACAGTTGCAAGAACAGGGCATTTCAAAGGTCCAAAATTGCAAGTCAAGGAGGTTAAGGTGTTTTGGCTCCATTTAAGTGTATGTCAGATTCTCCACAGGTCAAGTCTTGGCCCCTCGTAAACCCGAATTACATTATCAAGACCAAGTCAGGTTCTCTGAATGACTCCACTTATTAAAATTTCATGAGTAGAAGTAATTTGGGTGTACGAACCCGAATTACTCCTTCCAATGCTTTGTGGGTTTCTAACGATGCATGACTTCAGGTTTTCCAAGGAGCAAGTCTTATGACTTTTACAAGCAAAAGCAATCAGAAAACTCGAAACGGTCTTGATAATGTTTCCCCCCAAGTGTCCCTTCGGACTTTTTCAAAGGGCACTTTTCTTCTAAATGACCTTTCAGAAAAGTTTTGAAGGGCACTTTTTAGCCCAAGTGTCCCTTCGGACTTTTCTGAAGGGCACTTTGTTATCCAAGTGACCCTTCAAAAAAGTTTTGAAGGGTACTTTTCTTCGGGAGTGACCCTTCAGACTTTTCTGAAGGGCACTTTATGCCTTCCCCAAGTGCCCTACAAAACTTTTCCGAATGACACTTTCCCAAGTGTCCTTCGGGAAAAGTTCTCGAAGGAACTAATCGTTACCTTTCGAGAAAAATCCCCGAAAGAATTCCTTTGGATAAATTGTCTGAAGGAATTACTTTGAGAAAATTGGTCGAAACATAAACCAAATAGATCCCCATGACGTGCCATAGGACGTCAAGCTTAATGCAACCAACTAGCCGTTGGAGCTCAAGGAATGACGTGCCACAAGATGTCAAATTTAGGGTGGCCAACTAGTTGTTAGAATTCAAAGGCATGACATGTCACAGGATGTCAAATTCAGGGTAGCCAACTAGCCATTGGGGTTTAAAGACGACATGCCACAGGTCATCAAATTCATGCCTAAAGTCTTCAAGCAGGGAGTAAAGCCATTCAGAGAACCTAACAAGGTCTTAGGTAGAGATAATACAAATCGGGTTTTCAAACAAACTTTACTTATGACTTTTATAAGCAAAAACAATTGAAAAACCCAAAAGGGCAAAGATAGTGCAAATCAGGTTTCCCAAAAAGATTTGCTTACGACTTTTATAAACAAAAGCAATCAAAAAGCCCAAAAAGGAAGAGACAATGCTTTGCGGGTTTTCAAACAAGCTTTATTTTTGACCTTTTCAAGTAGAAGTAATCAGAGAGCCCAAAAAAGCAAGTAGTAAAGTCACTTGGAAAACCCAAATGGGTCTGCAGTGCAAAATATGGGAGCTCTCAGGAAGAATCCATTGATTTTGCAGTAATTTGAGCCATGTCTTGTGGAGGGTCATCTCACCATTGATTTTGTAGTGATCCTAGTCATTTCAAAAGGGCAAATCAAAGAGAAGGACAAACTCCAACTAAATGAGAGAATAGTTGGAATCAGTTTCACCAGGATGGCGACTGCAAACCATTTTGGAGGCTTCTATTTTGGTACCCAAGAGCTCTCTCTTCTCTCCCTCTTTTGCTATAAAGAGGACCCTTGGGCTCTTATTTTATCATCCACAGATAATACGGTGAAGCCTTGCTGGAATGTTATGCCATTTTATTGCCTTTGAGCAAAGAAGCATAAGTCTATTTTCTTTCTAAGTTATAGACATTTGCCTAGGCATGCAAGAGACATAGAGTGACAGCAAGTGATGTTTTATCCTTTTGTTCTTTATCTTTCATGTTTTTGAGCAAAGAGTTGATCCAACAGGGCATGGAGAGTGCATTCTAGCTGTATGAGATTTTGCACATGTGTAACCTTTTTTTTTGGACTATACAGGTTATCTTTTCCAGTTATTTACCTTGTGTGATCTCATTCATTTTCTCTCTACATTTAAATACTTATGTTGGAATCTTATAGAGCTTGAGTTATAGACTATATTCTATTATATTGTGCACAAATATAAGGCATACATGTGGATACTAATTTTTGGTGTATCACCATCTTAGACTTGCTTATCATTTATGCAAACTTCTGACTCTCTTCACTCATATAAACTGGTTCAGCAGTCTTATTGCACAAAAGCTACTATAGGGAGCTAGCCCTTTAAACTTAGAGGTTCAGTTCCACTTATAGGCACACCCATAGGCCTGGAAATGTCTCAACATTGCCCAAATCTGGAGGAGGCCTGAACAACCCTCTCCTAGAGTGCAAGATTTGGAGACAACATGTCTTTTGTCATCATTCATCCCATGAGGAATGTGGCATGCATTTATTAGGTAGATCATTTTTTCTTTGTGGGAGATTCCCCCATGTGAAGGAGTGGCACCATTTTTGGCCCCCTTTGTTGTTTTCTCCATGAATTTCTATATATGTATTATATTCTTACTTAGTTTGGTAGGCTATGATAGAGAAAGTGGAAGCTTTATTGAAAGCATGAAAGCCTCCTTGGCATTTGAGACCAAGTTACGTAATGTTGAAGATTAATGATAATTTATGTGGGAATTACTGAAGAATTCATGTGTGTATTGTGATAATTTATAAACTTAGTGAAGCTTGAGAGTGAGTTGTGGTATGAGGCCACATCAAGTGGTATCAGAGCAAGTTCTAATTCCTTGGGTAGTATATGTAAGAGGAGAGTTTTGAGTTTTGAGTTGAGAAAGTGAGCTTGTGATTTTTTTTATAGGTATAAATATGGAAAAAAAAGAGTGGAAGATTGCCACCAGAGAAAGAGTGGGTGAAGAAGTTGAAGACCTGGGACAGGTTGTTGCAATTTTTGTTAGATATATATGAAGAGTGTGAGAGTAAAGAGGAAGAATATGTGGTGTGGGATATGATGGACTCCCTAAGATCAAAGGTGGTTATGTTGAATAAGGAGATAGCCAAATGGAAGGATCAAGAGTGCAACCATGAAGAGTTATAGATGGAGGAGAAGAAAATGAGTGAGAAGAAGATGGTTGTCTTTGAAGACAACGAGTTGTCATGTGAGCATCCAATATATCCATGTGAACGATGATGTGGAGGTGAATGTGATATTCATTAAACCTAATGAAGGAGAGCCATTGTGTGATAGTGGGCAAGAGTTGATGGATGTGAAAAAAAATTACAACCATATAGAGTTGCAAGCTTCTTTAGAGGAAGTTGTGGATGAAGAGGATGTGGTGCAAGCAAGTGCACACATGTAGATCTTGGTATATGTGCAAGTAGATGTGCATGTGGAGAGTGTAGAGGATGATAAAATAACAATGAGATTTGTTGTGGATGGGCCATTGGCAGCCCATAGTGACATTCAAGAGCATGAGGAGCATGTTGATGTTGATGAAGACGTGTGTGTTTCTTGTGAAGAAACTTGGGATGAAGATAATGTCCAAGTTTTTGCACATGATAACATGGAGGATAATGAATATTATAGCCATGTAGTATGGTATGATAGTGAAGAGAATTTCAGCCATGAGGAGTTGCAGATAGAGGCAGAGGAAAGCCAAGAAAATTTGAATGTTTCTTATGAAGAAATTTCAGAGATAGTAGATCTGGGAGTGAGTGCACATGAGGATAATGTGGATGGTTTTTTTATATCCATGAGAGAGGAGTTTCAAGTAATGAGTGATGATGTGGGTTGTGATATTTTGGTGGATGATTCAATAGGTGAGTAGATGAGTGAAGAAATTCAAGTGGGCTTTTGGTGAAGGTCGATGACTAGTGGTGGGCTTAAACTCACATGGGAAAATGAGATGCATGATAGAGCATCTTGGTGGAGGAGGTTGGTTTATAGTGGGTGTAGTCCCACATGTGAATCCATTGAGATATGGATAAGCCTTTGGCGGAGGAGCATGGTTTTGGATGGGATGTGGGATCCCATAAGGGTGATTTGTGGTCCCACGAGGATAGTTTTGACACTAGTTTGTAAATGTTGGAAGTGGAAAAGAAAAAAGGATATTGTAATGAAATTACTTATATGACTCACAATAGTATAATTATGTATGGAATAATTAAGAGCAGAATGTGTAGATCCACAACAACAATTTGTAAGAGAGTAGAATACTTGAATATTATGTCTGAGCCACTTCAAGGAGGCAACCTCCATAACAATGAAATAAGAATATAATTCATAATATGATGATAAAAGACTAACCACTACCTCCTATGTAAACTCTAATTATCCATGGTTATTTCAAAAGCTGACCATACAACAAAAATTGAGAAATTCAACAAGCTAATATGAAGATGTGTAATCCACAAGTCGAGCTAGATGCATTATTGGTTAAGGGCATAGCATGCCCCTCCCCTTCAAAACAATGTTATCCTCAATGTTGAATCAAACTAGGATGTTTCTTTAGGAATGCTTCATCCTCCCATGTTGCATCTTTAGAATGCAGGTTCTTCCAACTGATCAAATATTGCTTAATGGTTCTAGTCTACAGTTATTTAGTGCACATGTGATGTTAAGGTGTGGAGCTAAAAGATTCAACTATTTGCAGACACAAGAGAGGATGCTGAAGAACCAGAGGAATTGGCATCGGCAGTATAACCGACGTCGATCACAGACAGTGGAGAAGGAGACCGGCGACGGCAGACAGTCGGCAGCACCAGACAAGCAGGGACTGGCATCGGTCGCCTGTATATTTTTAGAACTGCTGTTGACGAACAGTCAGTTAAGTAAAGCGAGTGTTTGCATGTCAAGTGACTAATTATAGTCACGAGCTGCGTGTCTAATTATTGTAACTAGAGTTCTATTTTTTGTAAGCATGGGATCCTATTTAAAGACCCATAAGGCATGTATTGTATTCATTCTAAGACAAGTAAAAGCATTGAAGCTAGCAAGGTCAAGAAGATCTACAGGTGTAAGGTCAAGGAGATCAGCTGAAGCATTCAAGGAGGGATAGCAACTCAGGCTTTAGAGTTGTTGTGTTGAGCAAGAGAGAGAGGGAAGAAGGTCTTGAGGTGTGGCAAGCCTTTGAGGTGGAGGAAGAAGTGGCATCTTCCTTATTGTATTTTCTTCTAGTAGTATTTAATACAAGAGTGTGTATTGTCTCTCAAATTCTTTGTTGTATCAAGTTTCTAGCTACTTTATCATTCTGGTATAATTCCGTGTTTAATTGCATATAAGAAAGTAATCAATTGTGCTCTAATTGGTAGAGCTAGAGATCCCCTAACAAGTGGTATCAGAGCTACGGTTTGCAGGAAGCAGGGTATTGTTTTTTATTACAGGTCATTCACAGGGTTTTTTGATTCAGTGGGAGTTCAGCAATGGCAGAAGAAAGTAGGCTACGAATGGAGAAGTTTAACGGCAAGAATTATCAACATTGGAGAATGCAGATTGAGGACTATCTGTATTAGAAGGATTTGTACTTACCATTGGGTGGGGTTGCATGCAAGCCCACAGATATGAAGGATGAAGAATGGAACGTTCTTGATCGAAAGGCTCTCGATTCCATAAGGTTGAGCCTTGCATCGTCTGTGATTTCCAGCTTATCACAGTGTAAGACAACGGAAGAGTTGATAAAGTCCTTGGCAAATTTATACGAAAAGCCCTCGGCTTCTAATAAAGTATATCTTATGAAGCAGCTATTTACTTTGCAAATGCAGGAAGGTGGATCGGTACATACTCATCTCAGTGATTTCCATGGTTTGGTAAACCAATTGGCTTCAGTCAATATTGTTTTTGATGATGAGGTAAAGGCTCTCTTGATTTTATGTTCTTTCCCTGAAAGTTGGGACGGTATGGTTATGGCAGTAAGTAATTCTGCATCTGCTTCTAAAATCTTAAAAGTTGATGATGTTGTGAGTGTGATCTTGAATGAGGAAATATGCAGGAGAAGCACAGGTGAATCATCAGGGAATGCTCTAAGTGTAGAAAGCAGGGGATGGCCAAGGGAGAAGGTTGAGCAAGGGAAATCAAGGTCAGGAACGAGATCCGAGTCCAAAGGTATTACCTGCTGGTTTTGTGGAAAGAAAGGACACACGAAGAAGCAGTGTTGGTTGAGAGATAAAGAGAATCAACATGCAGGTATTGAAGAAGCAAAGGATGCAAATATTGTGATGCAAGATGCTCTCATACTTTCTTCGGATAGTCAGGTAGGATCATGGATTTTAGATTCTGGTTCATCTTTTCATGCATCCCCAAACAGAGATTTGTTTTATGAGTATGAACAGAGAGATTTTGGAGTGCTCTATTTAGGGGATGGTACGCCTTGTCAGATAGTTGGCAAAGGGAAAGTGTAGCTGAGATTGCAGATTGACAACACATGGGTGTTGAAAGAGGTCATGCATGTTCCAATTCTGAAGCATAGTCTGATTTTTGTAGGAAGGTTGGGAGATGAGGGATGCACAATAACCCTCACAGTAGATTCTTAGAAGGTTACCAAGGGAGCACTTGTTCTAGCAAGAGGTAAGAAAGTAGATACTCTTTATCTGTCTACTTGTATTACTGATTCTACTTCTGGTGTAGATTCGAAGATGTGGCCTAATAGGCTTGGTCACAAGAATAGGAAGGGAATGGAAGTTCTTGATTCAAAAGGTATGTGTTCAAATTTGGAAAGCACAGATACAGTTCATTGCAGAAAGAGGAAATTTGATGCTTTTGATAGGAACAAAGAAGCCTTGGTGTTTATGGAGGAGATGAAGGATAGAGATCAGTCATAGGGGCTGAATAAATCTGAGCAGGGCAACATGGACAGAGGTATGATCCAAGAAGAGCTCACGAATGAAAATTTCATCACTTATAGGAACACACAGACACCGATGTCGGTAGCTTGGCACCAACGTCAGTCATCCAAATACCGACATCGATCATGTGCAGACCAGCAGGGTCGGTAGGTTGGACTGGAGAAGTCCGACGTTGGTCATAAGGACTGACGTCGGCAGGAGGGACACCGGCATCGGCCAGGGAAACGACGTCGGCAGTCAGGGTCAGTGCAGGGAATCGACATCGATCGGGAGCAGACTGGGAGATGGCCTAGATCGGTCACTGGAACGGATGTTGGGTGAAGTAATAAGTCTCAAACACCCATGTGGAGGTCAGGAAAGGTATGTGAACCTCATATTCGTTGTTCACCTTCTTTATATTGCTTACTGATAGTCATGAACTAGGAAGATGGAAGAAGCAATGCAGGTAGAATCCAGAAACAGTGGGAGCTTGGCATGGATGAGGAGTGTGAGTCCTTGGAGAATCAAACAGGTATTTGTTGGTAGTGTTGTTAGCTGGAAGGAAGCACTGGATAAAGGGATGGATTCCCGTTTTAGAGAAGAGAGTGGATGGACACATGAGACAGAAGGCTATGGTATATGGTCTTGATTATGCTGCAGAACAATGGAGGTTTGACCATTGTATTTTATCTTTACCAGGTTGGATAATATTAGCTACATTATCCTGTTACTGTATTGTGTTACTTGTTGCAGGGTTTCATATACAGAGAGTTTTTTGAGCTAAGGGTAGAGTTGGTTCAGAAGTATGTCATGGAGAATTTGGGGAGCAGCAAAATTCTTGTGGCATAAGATACAGGTATTCCATCACAGGT
The DNA here is from genome assembly GCA_037957365.1 of Torreya grandis. Classification (NCBI taxonomy): domain Eukaryota; kingdom Viridiplantae; phylum Streptophyta; class Pinopsida; order Cupressales; family Taxaceae; genus Torreya; species Torreya grandis. The sequence continues at coordinate 1,525,157 of JARHVA010000726.1, read as the reverse complement.
TTGCGTGGTGGTTGGTCTTCAAGAGTGACTTTGAAGAGGGATACAGAGCCTAAAGAACAAAATAGATGGTGTACAGGTACAGGTACAAGTTGCAACTGTTTATCTCCAAGTGGGAGATTGTTAAGGTGTGGAGTTAAAAGCTTCAACTATTTGTAGACACAAGAGAGGATGATGAAGAACCAGAGGAACCGGCGTCGGCAATATAACCGACGTCGGTCACAGACAGTGGAGAAGGAGACCGACGACGGCAGACAGTCGGCCGACGTCGGCAGCACCAGACAAGCAGGGACCGGCGTCGATCGCCTGTGTATTTTTAGAACTGCTGTTGACGAACAGTCAGTTAAGTGAAGTGAGTGTTTGCATGTCAAGTGACTAATTATAGTCACGAGTTGCGTGTCTAATTATTGTAACTAGAGTTCTATTTTTTGTAAGCATAGGATCCTATTTAAAGACCCATAAGGCATGTATTGTATTCATTCTAAGGCAAGTAAAAGCATTGAAGCTAGCAAGGTCAAAGAGATCTACAGGTGTAAGGTCAAGGAGATCAGCTGAAGCATTCAAGGAGGGATAGCAACTCAGACTTTAGAGTTGTTGTGTTGAGCAAGAGAGAGAGGGAAGAAGGTCTTAAGGTGTGGCAATTCTTTGAGGTGGAGGAAGAAGTGGCATCTTCCTTATTGTATTTTCTTCTATTAGTATTTAATACAAGAGTGTGTATTGTCTCTCAAATTCTTTGTTGTATCAAGTTTCTAGCTACTTTATCATTCTGGTATAATTCCGTGTTTAATTGCATATAAGAAAGTAGTCAATTGTGCTCTAATTGGTAGAGCTAGAGATCCCCTAACATGTGAAGGATCTCTTTAGAATCTAAAATGACTCTATCTTCTTCATCTAATTCAGGTAACTCATTTTGAGTGGAAACTATGTGTCCAATTACCTTTTGCAAGTAAGATACATGGAATATCAGATGTATATGAATGGTTGGGGATAATTCTAACTTGTAAGCCACACTACCAATTTTTTGCAAGATCTGATAAGGGCCATAATACTTAGGTGATAGCTTGTTATCCTTTTTATATTACTTTAGAGACATCTACTTATATGGTTACAAATGCACAAAGACCCAATCACTTATGTCAAAATGCTATTCATTGTGGTGTTGATTTGCTTGTTGCTTCATTCAATTTTGTGCCATTGCTAAATTCTCTTGCAAACTGACAAACACCTCTTGTTGATGGTGAATGTATTCCTCAATAGCTCAAACCTTAAGATGCACTATCAAAATTAAATTGATGGATTAGGGATGATACCCATATAATTTCATAAGAGAGACATCTTGGAAGAAGTGTTATACCATAATTCAACAAGTGGCAGCCAATGAACCCATTTGTTTTGTTTGTTAGAAATAAAAGAATGAAGATACCCTTTGAGACATTTGTTGACTACCTCTGTTTGTCCATCAGATTGAGGATGATAGGATGATCTATGAGCCAATTGGGTACCCAAACATGCAAATAATTCAGTCAAAAAGATACTAGTAAATATAAGATCTCGGTCACTTACAATGATCATTAGAGTGCCATGTAATTTTTGAACTATATTGAGAAAAAAAAAAGGTATTGTATTGGAAATAAATAATTGTGATAAGGATAAAAGTATACTTGGTGAGTCGATCCACAACTAACATGATAACATTTTTATCCTTAGACCTTGGTAACCTCATAATGAAATCCATGTAAATCTCTTCCCAATGCTAGCTAGGGATTGATAAAGGCTGCAAAAGACCTAGGGTCTTAATGTTTCACCTTTATTTTGTTGGCATACCATGCATTCAGCCACATAATTTTTAGCATCCCCTTTGAGTGCTTTCCAAAAAAATCTTGTTTGATTCTATGATATGTCTTCAAAAATCCTGAGTGTCCTCCAAGTGGAGAGGCATGAAGTTCCTATAAAAATTTATGTTTGAGGAGAGAATGCTTACAAAGGTATAATCTATCTTTATACCATAATATGTTCCCTTTCCATGTAAATTTTTTAGATTCATTAGGACCCTACTGAAGAATATGAATTAAATCCTGGGTATCACTGTCATGCTTCCATTCTGATGTTGATTCTTCTAGCCAATCTAACTGTCACATGGTCATGGTGCACAATAATGCCTCAACTAATTCATCTCGTTGAGTGAGGGCATATACCAACACATTATATTTTCTTTTGTTATACACTATTTAAAAATCATAGCCTAACATTTTAGTCACCCATTTTTCATGTTCTTTATATGATAAGCATTGTTCTAAAAAATATTTGAGACTATCATGATCAGTCTTTACCTAAAAGTGACGACCCATCAGATACGATCTCCATTGCTTAATTACATGTAGAATAACCATCATATCTTTCTCATATATTAGTTTGAGCCTATTTTCCCCCTTAATTTGGTGACTTTCAAATGCTATTGGTTTGCCTTCTTGCATGAGTACAGCCCCATGCCATATCCTGATGCATCACACTCCACAACAAAAGATTTTAAAAAATCAATAATAGCCAAATTTTGAGTTGTGTACATAACCATTTTCAACTATCTAATGCCTTGGTAGTTGAATCAATCCACTAGAATGGATCTTTATTTAGCAAAGAGGTAACTAGGGTTGCAATGCTACCATAATTTTTGACAAACCTACAATAGTAACTAGTTAGCCCCAGAAATCCATGTAGGTTCTTGAGGGTCTTGGGAATCATCCACTTCATCATTGCTTGGATTTTCTTAGGATCAACTTTCACTCCTTCATGTGAAATAGTATGACCCAAGTACTCCATCTCTTGGATACCAAAATCACATTTGGAAGGTTTAGTATAAAGTTGATGTTGTTCCAGAACTGAAAACACCTATTTCACATGCTTCAAATAGTTTTCCCAGTTTTTTTTGTAGATGAATATATCAACAAAAAACACTAATACAAACTTTCTAAAAAATGGCCTAAAAATAATATTCATCAAACTCTGAAATGTAGATGGTGCATTTGTGAGGCAGAAAGTCATGACCCTAAATTCATAATGGCCTTCATGAGTTATGAAAGTTGTTTGAGGTGTGTCCTCATTACAGATGTGAATCTAATGATATCCAAAGTGAAGATCTAACTTGGTAAAATAATTATCACCATATAATTCATCTATCAAATCATCAATTACTTGAATAGGAAACTTATCTTTGATGGTGTATTTATTGAGTTCTAGGGAGTCTGGGCACATCTTCCAACTATAATCCCTCTTCTACACCATGACCATTGAGGAGGAATATTCACTTTGACTATGTTGGATGATTCTTGCATTTAACATCTCTAGTACCATATTTTCAATTTCACTCTTTTAGGCATAGCAATACCTGTAAGGTCTGATATTTGATGGTGTACTTCCTAGAATGAATCTGATGGCATGATCATGTACACGACTTGGAGGAAGTCCTTTTGGCATGTCATCAAAAACAACAAAATGGTCATTCAACACATTTTACAAATCAGGATGTGTAGACTCTTTGGTTGGTTGAACATCCATGAAAAATAAGTGTGCCACAAAACCTTTTGCACCTTTTCTGAGAATCTTCTTCATCTAGTGGGAACTAACCAATTATGGAGATTTACCCTATAATCCACATAGTTCAAAAGTCCTTCCTTCTAAATGGAACTTCATGAATAATTCTTGGAAATTCATTTCAATAGTGCCCAAAGTGGTGAGCCATTGCACTCCAAAAATAATGGTAGCTCTTCCCATGAGAATAGAAAACATAGGGGAATCTAACAAATAGTCTCCCATAGTAAGTTTAATACTATGACATTTTCTAGAATAGTTGACCATACCACCATCTAAAATCATGACCTAAAAGTTTAGACCTACATAAATTAAATAATTCAAATGAGTAGCTAACTTATTATTGATGAAGTTACGTGTACTCCTAGAATCAATTAACATAGTCACCTTCTATTTCTTTAGGAACCCCACCACCTTAAGAGTTTGAGGAGTACTTATGCCTAAAAGTGTATGACAAGAAATAGTAGGTTGAGAATCTTCAAATTCATCCTTAGGTTCTTCTAATGCTTCCCCTGAAGCCTCCTCATCTTCTTCATTCTCATTGGCACCATCAATGCAAAATAACTTCTTTTCAACACATCGATGCCCTTTGCTTCATTTTCTATCATAGCCAAAACACAAACCTTTTGCATGCTTTTCTTCCACTTGTTGAGGTGTCAATCTGGGAGGTTGATGAAATGATGGTGCGAGAAAGGTGCGTTCATGAACATTGGTGAAAGGTATTCATCTAATTATCTCTTTTTCTTCAACCATATGTGCCTTTGGTATGACCTCATATACACTACAAGGATGAAACACACAAACCTCCAATTGGATGTTATCTTTGAGGCCACCCAAAAATAACTCAGTTAGATTTTCCTCCGTGATGTTTGTCATACATAAGGAGGGATTCTAAAATCAATGAATGTAGTCCTTGACAGTCCTCGTTTGGCACAACTTGGTTAGTTGACTGAAGTAGTTTTCAAAGACATTGTTACAATAGTGGAGTTGTAACTCCTTAGAAAATACTGACCATGAAATTAGGACACCCTTCTTTTTATTTTGAGTACACAACCAACGATACCAAATGAATGGTTAAAGTTCTAGATACAAAGAGGCCATAACCACTTTTTGTGAACATGAAGTCTGATACAAGTCAAATATTTTTTTTAATTTGAGTAAGCCAACTGAGTGGATCATTACCATAAAACTTGCACAAGTCCACATTTGGCAACATCAACTTAGGTCAAAAATTGGTGTTGGTAATATTTGGAGCAGGAGAACCAAACTAAAATGGTGGAGGATTATTTTATAGTGGTTGAGCTAACAAGTTGGCCAATTACCTAGATATTTATTGTAATTGATCCTTCACACTATCCAAGTCCCCTCTCAAACCTATAATGTCCCCTTGAATCATGTCAAAATTATCTTTTTTCACTATGACCTATAATTCTTCCCTTGAATCATGTCAAAATCATATTTTTCACCATGACCTGTAACTCTCACTTGTTAAACTAACTTTGAAATAGATGGATCAAAAGTTTTAGATTCCATGTCATCCTTGTGATGAGTTTTTGGAGTTTCTTGTCCTTTCTCATGTCTATGAGTGTTTGGGCTAGCCATGCACAAACCTTGGGAGGGTTTTAGCACCCAAAAAATGTACTAGTGGAATACACCATTGTGATCATCTCATTGAGAAGAATCCAATGACTACTATTGTGCACATGGATGAAATTTTTTGACCTAAAAAAGTATACCATTAGAATATATTGTTGCTATCATCTCATAGAGATGAATCCAACAACTTTTAATTTGCATGAGGTAAAAAAAATTAGTATTATAAGGAAATTACTTAGACAATTTGCAATAGTAGAATTATATATGGTATAATTAAGAGCAGAATGAGCAAATCCACAATAACAATTGGTGAAAGAGTAAAATACTTAAATATTATGTCTGAGCCACTTTGAGTGGGAAACCTCCACAACAATGCAATAAGAACAAAATTCACAATATGATGATAAAAGACTAACCACTACCTCTTATATATACTCTACTTATCCATGGTTATTCTATAGGCTAACCATACTAAGAATATTGAGAAATGCAACAAGTTAATATGAAGATGTGTAAGCCACAAGTCAACCATACATATCCCTAGATGCATTATAAGTTAGGTGCATAACAAATATTCTTTAGATGCACGTGGTGTATTAGAAGGGGATGTTATGGTCATTAATCTTTGTGACCAAATGATTTATTTTACCCCTTACCCCATCTATGTGATCAAGAGATCAATTATCTACCTTGAGTGTCTTATGCAGGAGCATCTAAGGGATTGGACAATCTTGCATCACTCAAAAAATAGAGTGGTGTGATTTTCAATTTTTTAGATTAAATGGCAAGGATACAATCAAGATAACTTGCAAAAATTGATTTGTTTTCAACTAAAGGAGAATGATGTGATAGCCAAAACATTATTCATGCAATATTACTCATGCAACACTATTCACTGATGATGTGGTAGACACTATTCATCTTGGTGAGGTGTCACAACACTATTCCAAATTGCATAGGTGGCATAGGGCACATTTATATGGAGGCACATGGTGGTGGTCTACCTTGTCTAAAAAAAATGCTCTTCTTTTTACCTTTGACATGTGACAAGCCTTTCACTATACATCTAGTGTTTTCACATGTGAAGATGGTGCATTTTTCCTTGATGGAGCCTTTGTCCTTTTCCATCATTCATCCCATGAGGAATGTGGCATGGATTTCTTGGGTATATCATTTGTTATTTGTGGGAGATTCCCCCATGTGAAGGGATGGCACCATTTTGCGCCTCCTTTGTTATTTTATCCATGAATTTTTATATATGGATTGTATTCTTACTTAGTTTGGTAGGTTAGGATAAAGAGAGTGGAAGATTTTTTGAAATCATGAAAGCCTCCTTGGCATTTGAGGCCAAGTTATATAATGTTGAAGATTAATGATAATTTATGTGTGAATTATTGAATGATTCATGTGTGTGTTGTGAGAATTTATAAGCTTGTTGAAGCTTGAGAGTGAGTTATGGTATGAGGCTACATCACTCTGCCTCCCTTGCCCTCCCCCCTTTCCTCCCCCACTTAAGCTTGTTAATGCTTCCTTATCCCCCTCATGTTTTCTTCCCTTCCTCATTGCCCTCCCACACCCTGTCTCTTCCCTTACCTCCCCCAATCCGTAGATACATCTCAAGAAACTCAAAGCTGATGTAGGAACCATCATGAAGAAGTAGTGTAGACACTCTAAAGTAGAAGATGTTGGGGTTTTTATTATAAACACAACTCAATGTTGAATTCTATCCCAACGAGTTAGAGTGTTGGCCCTTTCATGCAAGATTGAGGTCTTGTGCGCTCACCTGAAGCGTGCAACTTAAGACTGGTTCCTGTAGGTTTTTGTTGCACAGTTATACTTAGTTATGTTATTTATGTCAAACATGTATTCAAATAGATATTCCATGAATTAAAATATATACTATTATGATCCTTTGAGTTCTAAGCTCTACTACCATAATTACACAGATTAGCAACATTACAGTTTCAGAGTTTCTTCTTATAAAAGAAGAGATGTGATAGAATGCATGTTAAATAACTCACATGACATCATTAATCATGAACATGTGAAGTTTAATAAGACATAAAACTTTTATATTAATCTTAAGCATCAAAATTAACAATAGATTCATCCATCTTCCTCTTTGCAGTCCATTACAATAGGGGTATTTATACTTGTTTATCCCTGACCAAGTGTTTACAATCATTAATGATGAGTAATTATCCAAAAAAATCCCAATAGACTGGGATTTTTGGCATTCAAAAAACTCTCCTCCTAAGTATTTATGCCTTTGCACCCCCTATATCCATGTTCTATGCTAGATCCTTATTGTCGTGTGATCCTCTCCTTGCAGGTCGATGCAAAACTTCCTATGAATAAGGTTTGGGTGTCCTGTATGAATCATTCTTTTAACTACTCCTACCTCCCATGTGATCCCCTAGATTCCACATCAATTCTGAGTCCTAAGTCCTCAAGTTCCTCGTCACTAATTCTTATTTGACTAGGTTATCTCATGCTGGTTCTTTTATGCCATTGTCCTCTTGTATTCTATAGGTTTCGCACCATGGTGCTTTTATGCCTATCAAGTTCTACACCATAGTCTTTTTGTGCTATGGTCATTCCATGTTGTATCGGTCTCATGGAAAAAATGGACAATACTTAGCCAAAATTTGGGGCTAACATCACCCCACACTAAGCTCTTAGTCTGTCCCAGACTAAGTTGTGCTAGCAGTGTCTGTCAAAAATTTGGGTCCCATCTACTCAATTTCCTTTTTAACATTATCCCAATACAATAATGCCTCGATCACCTTATTAGTTATTTATTATATAACCCCTTTTAATTTATTCATCTCCTAGGGTTGGCTAGACTTATCATTGGCCATCTTTACCAGTTTTTCTAAGGACACAATAACATCCTTTTGGACATCTTCAAGTGTAGAGACCTCTTTGTTGACCTATCTTCAGAGGGCTATAAAACTTGCATTCATCTATTGCTAATGTGTGTTGATTGTATCCTCCATCATCTCCACATCCCTGAATGCCTTGGCACATTTAGTGTGATCTTTTATTAAGAGTACAACATCAGCCATCTGCTACTTCTAAGCTTCTTTAACTTGGAGCTTAGTCTCCAAGATTTAATTTGGGCACACTAGTCATGCAAAAATTCCATCCAAAATGGGGATAACTTCACCAACCCTCTCTATGGAACACTTGAAAACTTCTACTACCATGGTGAATCATTATGTTAGCTCTAGTCCCTCATCTTTTGGCATAGGTTGCTCCTTGCATCACTTTAGACAAAGGTTCACCAAGGTCTCTAGCTTACTGATGGTGTCCCCATCAAGAGATACACCATCTGCCAACACTGGTTCCTATTAAAAAATTGTTTTTAATGTTTAAAGCTTTCAATTTTACCTCTTTGGCTTTTTAGATCTTTTGATTCAAAGTGGCCACTTCCTCAGTGAGCACTTGTTTATCTACAACCTCTTTATTATACATACCCATAATTTGGGCATCTTTCCTTCTGATAGTACATGCATCAAAATTTGATAAAATGTTTTAGTATGTGATCTCCATGGCCATCTTCAAAAATTCAATGCTTGCTATAAGAGGGGATTTGTTGAGGATTGACCCATAGTGGCTTGGGTAACATAAGAGCATCAGGTCCCAAGTAGACACTATCTTGAGGGAGCTCAAATTTCTACTCCTCATTATACATGTCTAGGAGAAAAGACACTTGATTCCTAGACTCCAAGGTTGCATTCTTTGAAATGAAGTGTAACCATAGCTAGAGCATCTTGTCAAGGATGCCAAACTGATATCGCTCATGGAAGATGCATCATTACTAGGCTCTTTTGTAGACCCAATCAGTTCTTTCCCCTTACTAGGGTCGCACTCTAAGGTGACCTCTTCATCTATAGCCATGGGAATGCTACCAATGGCCCTTTCACTCTCTTCTTCATCACCATCCTCCTTGCTATAGAGTGGTTTAGCAATAAATAATGAGTCATTAGAGGTGGATTTATCCTCTCACATTGGTGAGGGAGTCCTTTTGGAGTCAAAATCTGAGTTAGGAATATGTACTTTAGGAATGTCTTATTGGGGTGTTTACCTTCCAATTTGATGCTAGACACTTCTTGAAGTAGATGCTTTTAGAGGAGATGGTTGTGGATTAACCATAGGGAGATAAGGTAGAGGTGGAGGTATAAGGTAGCAGAGTTAGTGGAAGTGATAAGGAAGGTGTCCTAAAACTAGTTACTTTCAGACTTTGTGTTGGCATAATTGTTTTCAGTGTGTGTTTTTAGTTTCTTTCTGCGTAAAGGACCTTGGGACAACTTTGTGCCCCCATTGTTCTTCGCATCTCACTCTTGGGAAATCAAGGTGGAGACTTTGTGCTACATCTTAGATTGTTGGTTACTTTGTACTATGTTACCAGTTACTTATCCTACCTGAAAGAAAATCCTGTTGTTTCCTGTAAGAAAACTTCTGAAAGAAGAGAAGTGCCTTCAGTGTTTTCACTAGGATTTTCTCCTTTGTTGGTTAACATCATATATAAAATAAGAGATATGGATGATGTACCCTACCCCAAAGTGTTATTTTCAGCTTATATATATAGTATATAGCCCCCTCATATTTATAGGGAACCTCCCCTTAATGAGAGGAGAGATTTGTCCCCTGGTGATGTAGTAAACTTGCACATCTGGTTGACCAATCTCCCTATGTTGTGATTGAAGAGACCTATTTTGCTCACCACTTAGCTGGTCGACAAAATAGTCACCCAACAAGATGGAGAAGGGCATGGTGGAGATGGAGAAAGGTGAGGTGGAGATGGAAAAGAGAGGTGGATATGGAAAATGGTGAGGTGGAGATGAGCGTAGAGGTATGAGGCTTGATTAAGGGGTCTAGATAGTCTTCTACTACTTTTATGAAGCTTGTTTTCCACTTGTGCTAGCACCAAGGTCTGGTCACTTCTTTTTAAATGGGGGTGCCTTTAGGAGCTTCTCCTTAGGGTCTCTGCCTTGGGGATCCTTTCGGGGGTGCAACATGTAAAACAAGATGTGTACTTATTCGCCCATCATTATTTGTTTTACCTTGATATCCATCAAGTCCATCTCCCTCTTCTCTTGGTAGGCCATCTTACTTGGATAGATGAACATCTTTCAAAGAGTATGAATTTCCATATCAATCTTTTCAACTTCCAATATAATGGGTTGTGCATCATATATCTAGTTCACAAATTCTATGAAGTACCACATTGAGAAGGCATATGGTAACTTTATCCATGTAGAGATCTCTTTAGAAGGGTTCATTATGATGTGTGTGGGGGAGAAGTGTTGTTTCACGATAAATTATGCTTACTCTACAGCCAAAGGGGGGTAAGTCCTTCAGGATGTGCCACTCATTCCTGAATGTCACCTTCATGCCATCGAACGAGTACCTCATCTTTATTTTTTATAAGGAGGTGATGTGTTAAGGGCATGTGAACTCCTTGTAGCATTCAGTGGGGGACTTATGTGTGTGAGGGTATACCCACTTCAGCACTCCTGAGTTATAATCTCGCATGTTGATTTCATCGAAAACCATTAAGAAAATGAATACCCCTTATGGAAACTTATAATTAGGCATCCGATGGGTCTTCTCCACATCTTCAATGATATTATGGGTAAAATACATGGCCCAATTGTATTTTAGTCCTTGAGTGATGTGTTGGGTAATATAGAGGTGCATCATGTCGACCTCTTTCTATCGATCTTGGTCATAATGATTCACATCGTAACCTAGAGGGTATGATCCTATAAGTTATTTATGTGCATGGCATGGCCTTACTTCTGGTACATGAGCACTGTCATGGTCTTTTAGATCTCCTTGGTTGCTTCCAAGTCATCAACCATACTCAACCTTGAGCATTGTAATCTCTTGACCTTGCTTATTCTCTTGGGCATGATCTTCATACTACACTTAGGGAAGTAGATGTAGTCCTCATGGATGCGTGAGAGAATGAATTGAACTACCTCCATGGTTTTTTTGAAGTATGGTAAATTTAAGAGCTAGAACAACCCTATGACATCCAATGGGTTGAAGATATTAAGATCAAACACCACTTGGTTCTTGGTGTTCTGGCACTCAACCTGGGAGTCATTCTAGAGTTCAACCTCATTTTTAGGTTGTTGATGATTATATTTGAAGATTATGCAAGTGGAAACCTTAGAGACCCAATTGTTTGCATGTAACACATATTTTAGAAACTGTATTTCCTTAATTAATAGAGGTGGGGGAGGTGATAATGGAACCTTCTTTATTAGGGATGATTGAGCCTTTTTTGCTTTTTATGTCATGCTTATTTCTTCTTCCTTTGCATGTTGAACTTGTTCTTCTGGAGTCTCTTCCCTAATAAGAATTGTGTCTCCTTCACGAACTTCTTCTTCCTCTAGTATTATAGGTAGTGGTTTAGTTCTTTGGCCCTTTTTATTAGGCTACATCACCCTCTGAGGTGCCCAAAGGTTGACATGTGGTCATTCAATGTTCCTAAATGAATACGTGGTTACGACTAACTACTTCAACATTTTGAGCTTAAATGTCCTCTAATGGTAGACTTCTACAACCTATAACTTTTGACATTACCCTTATGTTTCTTTCACATAACCAAACTTGAAATACTTATCTGTAAATTTGTAATGCCCTCTATAGGTTATTGTGGAAATGAATTCACTTTGCTCAGCTCTAGATTCGCTTTTCTTAGAGCTGGTATTTTTTTGTTCTTGTCTCTGTTAATCTCAAATACTCGTAAGGTAAAACATAAAAAGAGTTTAAATTGCCTATTTATAGTATCAAGTGGGGTTCACCATCATTAATACGTTTCCTTCACCCATCACTTCATATCATTAATGTAGATCCTTAACAGCCACCATGCTTCGATCCTCACTTTTGGTAATTAATTTATTTAATGGTATTGTCATGACACATCATCGACACCTCTCTTACCATAAATATTCTTTCTACATTAATGGCATGTCCCATCTTGTGCCTTCCTAAAGTGGATGATAGTTGTGTCTTGCATTTTTCATAGGGTGGAAGACAACTGTCCCTTTTGAGTTTTCAAACTTAAGGTGGGAACACTCCGCGCTTTTGTGCCTTAAATAACATTAACTCCTTTACACAATTACATGCCTTGAATTCATTTCATGCCAAGGTCCCTTGCACTTGATAAATTTTCATGCCTAGATATTTTGTGCACCTATGCAATCTATGCACCTATGAATCAAGTGAAGATTTCTAATTTCTTTCTTCCCCACACTAAAATGAGTCGTGGTCCTCCATGAAATGAAAAATAAAACATTAACAAAAATTACATTAAGAAACATTGCATGCAACAAAGGCAACACTTTTATTAAAAATAGTAAATCCTAAACTAATGACAAAATCCTTATTGATTAAAATACTTCAACTATTCAAAAGTGAAATACGGTCGGAGCCGGGTTCTATTATAATACCTAGGAAGGAATTGGTCATCCATCCTTTGTAATCAACATGCTTTGGTAGGTCAAATGCTATGAACAATGAAAGGACCATCCCAGTGAATTTGAATTTTTCTAATATGGCATGTAAAGTTGAAGTCATATAGTAGGTCTTTCATGCTTGGAGTATTTTTTGTTCTTTAAGTATCGGTCATGCCATGCTTTCTATTTGTGTTTTTCCACACCTTGACTCCAATGAGTGAGAAACCGTGCTTCATCTAGTTGTATCAAAGTGTCGAGGCATGATTTCAAGGATGAATCTTCATCGAATTGTCTTATGCATAATATTCATAGAGATGGTACCAAAAACTCAATCGACGGGACTGCTTCTTTACCATATACTAAATTAAATGGTATGCTCTTGTTTAGGTGCTTGTATGTCATTCAATATGCCCACAAGACCATAGAGACCCTATCATCCCAGTTTTTTGGCCAATATTTCAAATCTTTGTTAGGGTGGTGCCTAGGAACTTATTAAAGACTTCGACAGTGCCATTGGCTTGAGGGTGATATGACACTGTGTTGTGGTGTGCAATCATGAACTCATTTAGCAAGACACAAATTGTTTCATTCAGTAAGTGGGTACGGCGATCAATTATGAAACTTAGTGGGCATCCAAAATGAGTTATAATATTCTCCCAAATGAAGTATATAACAGTGGCAATAATACAATATTTTATTGGTAAAACTTCATCCCAACGCGTGAGATAATTACAGTGATAATGTACTAAGAACGCGTTCATCATCTAGCTAGAGTGATGGGGCCAAAAAAATTAATGGCCCATTTCTTAAATGGTTCTTGATAAATTATTGGTTTTAGAGGCATGGCATCTCTTAGGTTAGGTTTTCCTATACATTGACATATATCACATTGCCTAACATACGCTTTAGCATCTTTAAAGAGAGTATACCACCTTAATCTGAGTAATAGAAATTTATGCATGGTAGCCTCTCCAACATAGTGTCCTCAAACATTTCCTTCATGAAATTCTTGAATTACTTTGGGATGCTCATGTTGCATAACATAGCATCGAATAATCTTATCACGGCCAACTTTGTAAAGATCTCCTCCTATGAGTTGAACAGTGCAGTGCAGACTGTGAGTTACTTCTTGGCCTGGGGAGTGAAACCATCAGTAATTGAACCAGAGGTCAGAAAAGCAATAATATCTTTGAGATCCTCAAGCACATGGGTGCCAAAAAATAGTTGAGCATCAAGTAACTCATCTTCAACGACATACAGGAGTTCTCCAGACTCAATGTAGGATAAGTGGTTAGGTCCACAATTGGCTTTCCCATGTTTCACCATGACAAAAAATTGGAGCTCTTGGAATAACACTAACCAGTGATAGATCCATCCATGTAGTACAGGTTTATTGACAAGGTAATTCAAAGCCTCATGATTTGTATAGAAAATAAAGGGAGTTGCTAATAAGTATTATCAAAAATTCTATCAAGCATAAACCATTGAAAATGCTTCGAACTCTATAGTGGTATAGTTCATTTTAGATGGAGTGAGTTTTCTACTAGAAAAGTAGATTGGATAGTCCAATTGAGATTCACCTAGTTGTGTAAGGATTGCACCAACGACCATTCCAGATACATCAACATGAACGTGGAATGGTTTTGTCCAATTTTAAAATTGGAGGATAAGAGCAGTGACCAGTTTGTCCTTCAATGTTTCAAAGGCTTCTTTATAAGAAGTCATCCATATAAAAATTTAATTATGCTTTAGAAGTTCCTCTAGGGGTGCGAAAATCTTTGCATATCCATGGATGAACTTTTTATAGTAACCAATATGGCCTAGAAAGGCATGGACCTTGTATTGGGTCTTGGGTGCTAGGAGGTGAAGAATAATAGACACCTTCATCAGGTCTACCAAAATTCCTCATTTACATATAATATGTCCTAATAACACACCAAATAGTATAGCAAATAGGCACTTCTTCAAGTTCAAATATATATGCAAAACCCAACAGTGCTCAAGCATAATCCTAAGGTTAGAACAATGGTCCTTGACCAAATCATAAACTGTCTAATCATCCAAGTAAACTTGAATAAACTTATGGATGAAATCCTTAAAGGATTCAATAGCTATGCACGAAATTACAATTGGGGTGTTCTTCAATCTGAAGGATGTGATAATATATGCAAAGGATCCCCATTCAATGGCAAATGTTGTCTTTAGTTGGTCCTCTTAAACTTATTTACTTGACGGTATCTTGAGAAGCCATCAATGAAGGTATATATCTCACATCCAGCAACACCTTCAAGGATTTACTCCATGAAAGGTATTGGGAAAGGGTTAGTGACACAAGATGCATTGAGTATTCGATAGTCCATGAAAATACAAATGCATCCATATTTATTGATACCAATCACCATTAGACTAACCCATTCAGATTCATCAATGGGGGTGATTACTCTGGTGCAAGCATGTTGTTAATTTCCTCTTTGACCTACACCCATAGATTGGGATTCATTCTATATGTCCATTTTCTAAATGGTTGAGTGCCTTCAACCAACTTGATATGCATTTTTCCCAAGGATGGGTGGACTCCCTTCATTTCACTATAGTTTAATGGGAAGAGTCCCTGATACTTTTGTAGCAACTCAAATATTTTTGAAAATTCCATTTCAGTCCAATAGTTTCCTAACATAGCCATCTTTGGTTCTTGATCCATGCCGATATTATACTTGTTGGGTGAATATTTTATCGACTAGCTAACTGGTGACCAAAATAGTTCCTATCACCACAGCATAGGGAGATGGGTCATCTTGGTGTGCAGGTTTACTACATCAATAGGGGAAAAATCTCTCCTCTCATCAAGGGGAGGTTCCATATTAAATATACGGAGGCTATATACTATATAAGTAAGCAAAAAGTAAGACACAGGGGTGGGATAAACCATCCATCTCTCTTTTTTCAGAGATGATGCTGACAAACAGAGGAGAAATACTGGGTGATTGGTGATGGCACTTCTCTTCTTTCAGAAGTAACATTCAGCCAAGAGCCATATCCCTTCCTGGATAGTAGAAATCCTGGTGAAGCGACATAAGGCACTTCTCTTCTTTCAGAAGTGCTTGTTCTTGCAAACATCATGACTCTTTCTGGTAATTAGTGACTGGTAACCGGGTCCAAAGTAACCAGCCATCTAAGATGTAGCACAAAGTCTCCACCTTGATTGCCCTAGAGGGAGATACAAAAGATAATGAAGGCACAAAGTTGTCCCAAGGTCTTTTACACAGAAACAGAAAAGAAAAACACACACTGAAGACAACTATGACAGTGCAAAGTCTGAAAGTAGTTGGCTTCAGGACACCTTCCTTATCACCTCCACTAGTTTTGCTTGTTAAATCAAATAAACAAGAATACTTTTAGAAGAAAGACATACAAACAATCTCCTAAAGTAGCACAAGCTATAACAGCACAAAGTTTGCAAGTAACTTGCTTTCTCATTCAATTAAAGAAATATGAACTACAATCTGAGCTCAAAGTCTCAGTAATGCCTTTCAATTTGGGTAGAGTTTCACTTTTGTTAAGGGGAAGATCTCCCTTCAAATGATACAAGAGATTACATTATATAGAGGCCTGAGGGAGGCTTGGCACTTTGTCCCATGGAGTGACCCATTCGGTGCATTCAATGCCTTAGATGCATTATGGTCTTGTCAGGAAGGGCCATGCTAGAGAAGGGTGGCTACCTTGACTGTGGCATGTCGATTCATCTCTAGTGCCTCCTCCCGAGCCTGAATCTCTCATTCCATCACCTACTTAACCGCGCAACTGTTTATTTTGCCTTTATCTCATAGGGGACAAACAGATGACACTTTCAATGTTTGGAGGCCCCAAATATTTACCTGGCGAACTGCTTCACCTACTGGAATTAACTCATGCTGAGTTTCCCTCTTTGTCTCTTCCTTCTCTTGGTCCTAGCCTTAGGCTCTTTTGAATGCATTCAGGTCCGCACTCTAAGTCTGCTAAAATCAACAAACACTTCATCATGACAAATTTGACGTTTACGGGCCTGTCATTCTTAGCAATTCTCCCATGTCTTTCTCTCTTGCTATGGCTGATTTTTGCTATGACGTGGGTGAGGACATGTGGTGACATCCGTAGCATTGAAATAGGCTTATTAGAATAAGATTTGAAACTGTTAGAGGCTGGGGGGTGCAGATGCAGACACGTGGCAGCATCTACTTTACTGGGTCAAGACACGTGGCAAATTCCACGCTTTGAGGCTTTATTCAAAATTGTGTCTCGACTTGTGACACTTGGCAGCTTCCACTATCCTGTGAGGCTCAAACCTTTTCTTAAGGGAACATGCCCTTCGGTGTCTTTTAAGTGGCCTTCAAGCTTTGATTCTTCGGTGGGCCGTCATCCCTTTCATTTCCTTCAGACAAATTTTTTAAAGGAATTCCTTCAGACAATTCATCTGAAGGAAACCTTCCCTTGGCTCTATATGTGCTTTTATATTGTGAGTGCCCCTTTCCTTTGACACGTGGCACCTTCCACTCTTTGAACAAGTGCCACGTGGCATCTTCCACCTCCTCAGGCCTTTGCAACATCGTAGAAATGTTTGGGGCTCAATCGAGCTCTCACAGATGATGACACTTGTCGGCCTCCACCGATCTCTGCAAGAGACACGTTGTACGGTCCAAATACATTTTTTAGTCACGTGGATGCAAACACTTGGCACGTTCCGCTTCATTTAGTCACTCGTCCCTGGGCCCACCATGGTCTTCGCTCGAAATAGTGAAGCTAAGGGAAGAGACTACGAATATTGACACTTGGAGCCTCCCAACAAGCTTCAAGAGTGACATGTGGCAATATCTACCAATTCATAAAAACAAGGTTTAGTGGGGCTCAGCCATTGACACTTGGCATCATCCACTTGACTCTTTCTTTTGTGCACGCTTCTTTTCTTAACTAAGGTGGCCTTTGAACCTTTGAACCTGGTGCATTGAACCGATTGAATGTTGAACCCATTGAACTGATGAACCAAAATGGTTCAAGGTTCAACGGTTCAAGCTTTTGAGACTTGTTAAGTGATTGGGGCCGCAAAACCTTGAAACGGTCAAACTTTGAACCTCTGTCAAAGTGCTTAGCTCTTGTTGACGACATTGAACCTTTGAACCCATTGAACTGAAAAAGTTCAAGGTTCAATGGTTCAATGGTTCAATCCTTGTTTTGATGCTTGCCGATAGACCCTTTGAACCGGTTGAACCTGCTAATCCTTTTACCAAAAAGTTGAGAAAATGATGAAATTGAATGTTCAGAACAAATTTTTGGAAAGGGGACAGACAATTTTGGCCATGCAGGACCAAAATAGTCATATGTTGTCTGAAAAATGAGGAGTCATTTTTCAGGGACAACAGTACTGAACAGTCTGAATGGGCCCATTATAAGGGTTGTCTAGAATGGGCCAGTATCATGAATAGTTTTTGTGCCATACTTCATAGGGACTTCTAAACGGGTTATCAAAGGGTCATGTGGATTGGATCCTTCACCTTCTTCTATGTGAAACACTAGCTTTTGTTTACCTAGATGTATTTCTTTGTGCTGGTCTTGATCAAGGACTAGTTCTGACATGGAAACTTATGTTGAGGATTTATTGAAGAGATGTAAAGGTTGTTCAAGAACATGATGCATATTTTGTAGATGATCTTTAATGGGACTTAGGTCACCAACAATCACTTCGTGTATATCTTGGAGGTGAGTCACAAATCCGTTCTTGGATAAGAATAAGATAGGGCCAATTTCATGTTTTCCTTTAAGAGATGCCAAAATTAGGTTCCCATGTGTCATTCTTCATGAACATGCCATGCCCTTTCCAAGGTACATAAAGTTCCATAAAATGAATGCACCCACAAGTACTCTAGTAGGTATGACTCTTCATTTCTCCACATTTTCTCGCAATTTTATATATGGCGTTCAGGTGGTAATACTTTGATATAGCTTATTGCTCCCCTAACCTTGTTGTCATGATGGAATCGATGATTCAAGGCAGAGCGTACTTGGTCCCAATGAAGGAGTCGCTCATGGTGGGTTTGCCACCATGGTGCAATTATACCTTCTAAAATATGAACTAATGACCTCATATGTTCACTTTTGGTGTCATAAAATTCTTCAAGGCACTATATGAAGTCACATACCTCCATTTGTCTATGGAACCATAGAGCCCCACAAGTATTTCAAGTGGTGCCTCTATGATTGGTCCCCTCATGTCTTGACCAGTGACAAGGTGCACAAACCTATGATTTTTATGAAATTGTCATGGACTGGTATCCTAACTTCCAATTGCACTACACACTCTTCCAGTGAGGTTGTAGTTGCTACATGTCTAAAAATTACAAGCATTACTCGTAGTGTCAAAGAGGGACTAAGTGTCTGACCATATGAGAATGCCATCAGGAGTTGGATCTCTTTGCTCATCATCTCTAGTAGTGACATTATAGATGGGGTTAATGTCTTCTTCCACATTGATGAGTTCTATATAAGGGGGCCCTTGTGTTTGATCCAAGGGAATAACAACACGTTGGTTAGTGTTCTCAAAACTAATATACCACTTCTTAAAATTTAGAATTACATTATTTTCATAGCACCAAGGTCATTGCAATAGGGTTAGAAAGTCATCTGCCTCGGCTAATTCAAGAACCTCAAAATCTACCTTGAAGGGTACCCTAAGTATTTCAATCGTGGTATTCTTGAGGACATCTATTGGTAAATCATAAGTCTTGTTAGCCATGAATAAGACATGAGGTGATGGTTGTAACACTAGACTAGCCATTTTTTTCTAGGCATCTTTGGTAAGGACATTCACTTCTACACCAGTGTCAACTAGTATGTCATGTATTACCCATCAATCGATTGCAACATTGACTAGTATCTCTCTATCTTCTAGGGGAGAATAGGGAACATGAGTGTCTTGCCTCTAAGCATGATTCAAGCAATGATCCTCAGTTTATCAAGTGGATTTTGGTTGAGCATCGTGTGGTGTTTGTGTTTGATTCTTAATCCAAGTGCTCAGTTGTGGGACAATGTCCCCATCCATCATGTGCTTGCACAATTTTTGGAAGTCATCACGTGCCACATTTTGTGGTTTAGATGCTCTTTGAACTATAACATGTATATATATGCTTCTTCATATGACAGCCGTCCCCAAGAAGCGCTAATTTGAACACGACTTGCTAAAGCTGTGATGGCCACTGCAAGAGAGTTTTAATTGCATACGAAATCATTTAAAACGAGTTTTGGGTGTTAATTTATTGCCTCCCATGTGGGAATTTTTTTTTCTTTCCAAGTTTTTTAATTAGTTTGGTTGGTATGAAGGTTCATTGTAGTTTTGTTCGAAGTGGGAAGGATGTATATTAATGTGCATGTGTCGGATGTATATTTAATGTGTATATGCGTACGCTCGCCTTTGGGTATTTATGAGCATGTGTAAGTTTTACTGTATTATTTTTGTACTCTTTTTGACTGATTGTAGTCAATGCGTAATGGTAGCAAGGCAATTTTTTTTTTTTTTAAATGTTGGTCTGTTTTTGACCTATTGCAGTCAATGCCGGATGGTAGGAAGTTAAATTTGAAATTTTTTTTTTAATGGTAGCAAGGCAAATTTGAACATTTTTCTTTAATGGTAGGAAGGCAAATTTGAACATTTTTCTTCAATGGTAGCAAGACAAATTTGAACATTTTTCTTCAATGGTAGGAAGGCAAATTTGAACATTTTTCTTCAATGGTAGCAAGGCAAATTTGAACATTTTTCTTCAATGGTAGGAAGGCAAATTTAAACTTTTTCGGTTCAACAATAAGAGGGTGAATTTGAATTTTTTTTATTGAATAAAATCAATGTAAATTTGGAAGGTAAATTTGACATCTGATTTAGGAAGAAGTTTACATTTGGGATTGGTTACGAGATGGTTGATGTTATTTTAAGTGGGAAATTTCGGGTTTTTAGATTTTGTTTAATGGTGGAGTGAGATAGATATGTGCTTAAGAGTTTTTGAGGAAGGAATATTTGTAGTTGAATGAGAGATTTGTTTAGAGTATCGCAGGAAGAGATTCACTTGTATTTAAAATTGTTTTTTGGTAGGATATGGGCAACAAATTGAAGAATTCGATGTCGGGTAATTTGGGTGGTGTTGGATGTTGAGACATGATCTTAAAATGTCATTATAAGGGGTGATAGGACTTGCTTTCCCGAACTTGCATATTGTCTCTCACATTCGTATTAATCTTTGTTAAAACAGAAAAATTATAAATTCACTTTTCAAATACTTTTTTTTTATTCAAACAATAATTTTTTTTCAAAATTATATTATTTCATCTATTCTAATATTTAACATAATATAAATTTAAAATGATACAACAATAATTATGTTAT
This sequence comes from Torreya grandis, assembly GCA_037957365.1. Taxonomy (NCBI): domain Eukaryota; kingdom Viridiplantae; phylum Streptophyta; class Pinopsida; order Cupressales; family Taxaceae; genus Torreya; species Torreya grandis. The sequence continues at coordinate 1,504,103 of JARHVA010000726.1, read as the reverse complement.
ATTAATTGTAATTTTTTAATAATTGATTACCAAAAATTACATTAATTATTATTTAACACAATCTCTACTTATTATAGTAATAAGCAATTATTGTAAACACTTGTAACTATTAATTTACACTACTTAATTTTAACATTAAGTTTAGAACTTTTATTTTTATTTATTATTTAATTAATATTTAATTTGGATAATATTTATCTTATTATTATATTGTATTTAATAATAATTAAATTAAATTAATTTTTATAAATAAAAAATAATTTTAAACTTTTAAAATATTATAATGATTTTTTCTGGTGGAGTGAGTTTATTTGATATAAATTTTTTCGAGACATCAAAAAAGATATTAAGATAAAAAATGATTAATAACAACATTTTACATACATTGTTTTTAAAATATAATTTTATACACAACACTACATATTTATGATATATAATATACAATACTAATCAATTTATTCTTCGATATATTTATAAAATATTTTTTAAAAATTACTAATTAAAATTTATTATTATTTTACATAAATTAATTAGCCTACCCAATAAATTGGGTATATATATCTCAAGTTAGTTATAATCCATTTATTTATATTATAAGTTCCATTTCAACTTAATCGACCAAATCAAAATGTATGAAGTATTGCATTGCCAATGTTTTCACCATCAACAAAGAGTTCAATTAGTCAAGAATATAATTTATTAAGGCTACTTCGGTACTAATTAGTAAATCACAACTTTCTCCCAAAGTTGTGGCTTATCTTTATATTCAATGAGTTATTCTTTATAAATGTTTAGTTTTTAACAAGTTCACAAACAATAAAAGCTTAAGGACGCTTTTACTAGACACCATCTATTCTATTGTGAAAGCATGATAGCATTGATCATATCTTAAAGTATCTATATGTGTGTGATCTAAATGCAAAATTAATTTCAAATTTACATACAACCTCAAGTACAAACAATTGTCAATATAAAGGTATGAACTAGCCGCTACGAGGCCCTTGTTTTTGGGAACTCTTGCGATAATGTTTCCCTGGCTCACACATCTTCTATGGTGTCGTCTACTAAGGCATGCTACTAGGGGAAAAATTCAAATCCGAAGTGCTCTGTGTGTTCTAAGTTCAAAATGTTTAAACACTTGTTTTGGACTTGTCTCAATGTTTGGAAAGTTGGAAAATAGATTTATAGTTTATTTCATCCTTTCCACCCAGAGCCTATCAACTCAAGGATGGCCTTATTTGGGGATAGTTCTTAGTGGTCAACATACATAGCATTTATGTGAAAAATTTTAGATCCATTATCTTTTTTCAATTGTGGAAATCTAGGATTGTCGCCATTCTCAATAGTGAAGCTCTGTCATATGGATAAAGTTGTTATCTCTTATGTTTGTTTGCAGGTTTAGGCATAGGGATAAAAAGATGCCCTCGAGTTTCAACACCTCCAGGAGCTCCTCAATCATTGGGGAGTACACTATGCACTATGAACAAAGTTCCATCAGATTTAATATTGCAAGGGTCTCCTCCATCGACGACCAATCAATGGTAGAGCCGCTCTCATAGTCACTTCTCCTCCCCTTCCTTAACTGGAGGTTGAAGTCCTCAATGACATGAAAAATCCTCTGTTGGGCCATCTCATTGATCTTTGTTGGTGTTGGGTGGTGATCAGATGGGTGCTATGATGCATCTATCTCCTTGGTAGGGTGTTATGGTACCTCTAGTTTCTTTGGAGAATGTTCAAGATAGGTGGGTTGTTTTAGACGCTCCTTTGAGAGAGCCTTCTTCTTGAGTTGTTTACCTCCTAAAAATGATCTACCACTACATCATTTCAATATTATTCCTTGTACATAATTTTCATACTTATTTTAATATTTTATAATGATATTTTGATGTTGTTATTATATAATTATATTTAATTGATATTATTATTATTTTTTTATATTTTATCACTTTTTTATTTATATAAATTTTAAATCATAAATATCAACCGACTAATATTTATTATAAATCATCTATATGCTCCATCATTTTTTTAATATACATATGGATGCATTCAAATGAAAACATTTCTAATATTTCCCCACTCATATAAGATAAGGGATAATGATTAAATGGTGAAGAAATGAAATGTAAAAGCGGATAAAGAGCACATAATCTAGTCATATCCATAAATGATTACTATAGAAGAAATGACATGGAAAGAGGATAATCCTTCAATGTTTTTATATTATAATATATTTATATACGCCATAGGACGGGCCAGGGTGGAGTCCACGTGGACACTTCCTTCAATGTTGACATAAGTAATGACATAATACTTTTTATAAACATAGAAAAATACGTTATGTTTTGAATTTTTGGTGGATTGACATCTCTATAGTCAAAAACTTGCATCCCAAGTCTTGGAATTCAAACCTCGTTAGAAGAGAGGGAACATATGCTCTCATGTGCAACCCTAACGAAACCGTGGTGAGAGGGATTAACTTTTTCTAATCGAACCTTCCATTATGCATAGAAGATTTCAGACATCATTCCCTAATTTTATTATTATTATTATTATTATTATTATTATTATTATTATTATTATTATTTTCTGAGGAATTTTGTCCCTTACAAGGTATGTCTCATTTGAGAGAACCCTGTTAATCTACTAGGTTAATTTATTAAAGATTATTATTTTTTGGAGTTAATTTATATGATAATGACGATTGTTAAGGTATACGATTTTTTAAATTGAAAATATACAAATTATATAAAGAATTTAGTATTCATGAAAGCACCAAAAAGAGAAATTGGTGGTAGCATTAAAAATAATAACAATATAATATTGGCATTAAATAGAGTCATAAAAAATAGTCAAAAACATGATACATAAATACATCACATCTGTTGTTCCAGGAAAAAATAGTCAAAGGAGAGCCCTGTCAACCGTCATACAAAAGATTCTTCAATCCTAGAGCAACACAAATCTTTTTGTTACATAACAACTGGTTCATTTGATATTTAATTTGTTGGATTTGGAAAGCCACCATTGTGTTCTTTGATTTCCCATGACATTGAGAGAAACATGAAGCAAGATTAAAAATATATATTAAAGTCGTAGAATTACAAACCCCTGATGATCATAATGATTAAAAACTGCTTTGCCTATGTTCCTCCAAAGGTGCATCAAAATAACATGTCTAACACCATCAACGATAACATTATCATGTAATCCAACACCTAGTGGAGCCTCTTTACATTTAAGGTTATGTCCAAAAATAACAGGGAAGTCACAAAACATTGAATTCCATTGTTTTTTCACATGTGGACATCCCCAAAAAATATGCCTCATACTTTCATATTGATGACAAAAAGGACAGTTGACAGGGTAGATCATAATACATTTTACCCTGTCCTCAGTGGGCAGTTTGTAATGTAGTATCTCCCAAGCCATCAACTGAGCATCAGAATCAACGTTTGATTTCCAAATTTGAGCAGAAAGTTTTGTCCAATATATTTCATTGAATTTGCAATTCCATTTACTATTTAGACAAGTATTTAAAGGCTATTCAGGTAACAATTGAATGTATATCTTCTTTAAAGGATTAAAAAGGAAAGGATAAGAGGCCAGCGACACCCAATCTTTGAAGAAATTACATTGAATAGGAGTACATAGCTTCATAGATAATTTCAGAGGCATCAAAGACTGAAGAAACATCAAATATGGTTTGTACTTATTGCTCAAACCAAAGCATATTTTAATAGACTATCATGGTCATCAAATTAAAGTCGCAAAATCCTAAAGATCTTTAAAACAACAAATTTCCTTGTTAAAAAGAAAATAAGATTGTTTAGGACAGCGTAAGGCAAGGAGCCGGCCTTGAAAATGAATATGTTTGTTCCACAAAATAGAGGAATTGGAAAAGTTGAACCCATGTTGTAATAAATCATCCTTCCATTTTAAAAAATGACATGTATATTTCCAAGCTTTCTAAATAGATTGTAAAGGTGGCGAAGCTTTCACAAAGAACAATGATGCATGGAGAATTTTCTCTAGCCACCCTACTGACTGCGATTTACCTTTTACTGTAACTAAGTTGATTTTATTCCATATAAGAAATTTCCATGGTTCATCACCTCTGACAACTCTAACAATCCATTTGGCATAAAGGTGGTTTGGGTTAAGATATACGATTTTTAAGGTATTATATGTTTTAAAAGTTTTGTCAATATAAATAAATAAAATGTGAGAAATGTAACATTGTACATTATAGTGATGTTTTTCTTCTTATTAACAAATATTTATAAAATTTGTGCTAAGTAGATTCCCTTGTCTTTCACAAAAATATTATTATTTAAAATCTTTTTCTAAATATCCAACAACTCATTAATTTATATTTGTCTTTCTCTTAAATATCATTATTAAAACTATTTTTTTAAATGTCGATCACCAACCTATTAATTTATACCTACCTTAATAATCTCGATCACCTCACAATTCATCCATACTCATCTTCTAATATTTTTGGGTTGAATATTTAAGTAAGCATTCATACACCCACTCTTTTTGGCATACCCATTATCCATACTCATTCTTTCAATATTTTTGGTACTTATGTAAGATTACTCATATTTCCCTACTTTACATACATGCATTATCAATACTCATCTCCTTAATATTTTTGGTTGTTTAGGTAAGGTCACTCATATATTCAAACAGATCCATTATCCATATTCATCCCCTTACTGTTTTTGATTATTTAAGTAGAGTATCTCACATTCGAGGGAAAATCTAAACTTCGTATTTTAGATAGATAAAGAGTATTATATTGAAACATAATTCTCAAATTTATGTGGGACATGTTACTTTGTTTTTAAGAAATATTAACAAAAGACTTATAAAACATAACAAAATAATAATTACCAAAAATATAATGTTCACAAGGTATAGTTGTAAAATTATTGATTATATTAGTAGGGGAGTTACAATGAATAAAATATATGAATTGATTTATATCCATCTACGTATCATTCTTATAACTAGGGAAAGAGTCCTCGCACTCGAGAGATCACATACTCTACAAGACCTCTCCTATTAATCGATATTTATACCCTTACCATTCCTAATTTTTAAGGTGAAACACTCTATATTCAAGGAATTTGAACAATGTGTGGAAAGATGAAATTTAAAATTAAGGCATTAGCCCACTCCTCCAATGGTCTCTTGGAGTGTTCCTTCATATTGTTATCTTTTGCTTTTGCTTTAGATCTTGATGGTTTCAATTTGCCTTCTGAGGAGGACTAGGAGGATTTTAGGAAGACGTGTTCCAACACTAACCCCTCTACTGTGCATCTCGAAGCATCCTTGACTTGAGTGAGTGGCTTACAAAGGGGCTTCCTTTGCCAGTTCTCTTCTAAATCTTTTAATAAGCCTCATCATGTAGGTATTGCTATTTATCCTCCTTTGTTTGATGGCAATCGCCCCTCCTATATCAGTTTTCTTGGTGTAGAAGGGGATCCAGGTGCGAAGACTTTTACGGCTGTGGTTAAGGGCCCTCTATGTGGTCCCGTGGATGTTCATGCTTTTACTTGTGGTTTCATACTCCTTTGTTCTGGCTTCGAACACTCCTGAAGTGGCCACGTTGGCACTCTCTTACTCTAGCTCAACTTGTTTACGTCCCAGTTGTTGTGCTAAAGGAGGGTCATCCTTGTGGGAGTTCCAAGACTCATGTTTTCTCTAAATCTTCTCCCTCCTTATCTTCTTCTACCCCTCCCAATGTATTTGTGTGTGTGTGTCAGAAGATGGCTTCAAGGCTCGTTGGGTTTATGTTGTGTGCAAGAATGTCTTTAACCCATTCCACCACTACTCGAATTTTTTGTAAATCTTGGATCTCCTCTGGCTCTGGCTCTGATGTCCCTTCTCTGGTGGATGCATCTTGTTTGTCTTTTAAGACCTTAATTACATATCTTCTTTTGGGGGATGTCTAGATATGTTTCACCGTGATTGCTCCTAAATTGGGAATCATTGACTCTTCTTTGCACAAGATGGAAGTTGAAATTGGAAACAAATTCCTTTTTGGGAAATGTCTGGGTTCCTTCATCTCTATTTTTGTTCTTTCTAAATGGGCCTCTGAGGCATGGTGCTCCATTACTCCACCCTCCTTGCTCCATTCTCGTTTCTTCTTGGTGGAGTTTCAGAGTCCTATTGATAGGGATTTCATTAGAATTTTGGCCCATGGTTCTTTAAGAACTCTAGGTTTTTTTTTGCCCATGGAACCCCTTTTTCTCATCGGATTAGATGCAAATCACAATTGTTATGATGTGGTTATGGTTGTATTATCTCCCTTCCGTGATGAGAAATGAGAATTTCATCAAACTCTTAGTGGATAAAATTGGTTCTTTTGTGAAAATTGATGCCTCTTCTTGAGGCCTCAACTTTGTCAGAATTTATGTTTATATTGATTTCTCTAAGTTGCTCTCTTTTTTGATCAAGTTGCCCTTTCCTCGCATGGATCATGGACTCAACTTCTCAACTATGAAGGGCTCCCTTTTAGATGCTTTCATTGCCATCAACCTGGACATCATATTGTAAGGTGTCCTTTAAAGCCTCATAAGCATCCTCGGCAAGTGTGGAAGAAGAAAGAAGGGGCTCTTGACCATGATTTCATGTGGCATAATCATGGAAAATACTTTCGCCTCCCTTCTCCTTCCTTGGTTCTCTAGCGAAGATGGATGCTATTGAGGTATACCTTAGGGAAGAGTTGGCTCTTACCCCCCATCTAATTCTTCCTCACATTGTTGAGCTCCCCTCTTCCCCACCTAGGCCTCCCTCTATCCTGGGGGAGGCTTCCGCAAAGGATGATCTAGTCTCTTCTTTATCGGTTCCTCCTCAAGTACTTGATTCTTTGTTTTTCCCTCTCGGGCCTTCTAAAAAATTAGTTGATGTGTGAGTCTTTTCATAGAAGAAAGGGTGCATATCGGAGGTAGAGTTGTTGAGGGCAAAAATGGTAACTTTGATCAACAACAACTCTTAGTGGATGTTGGAGGATCTCCTTTCTAGGTAAGGGAGACGAATGGCTTTGACCTATGGATAAGCCCTCAGGGGTGAGAAGAAGATAAGCCCATGCCTGCGGTTGAGCGTTGTAGTGCCCTCGTTTGGGCTTCTTTTGGTTGGCTTCTACTCTTAGTTATTGATACTGTGGTTTGGCAGAAGTTTTACGGAATCAACATGTTGTCTATCTTTGTTCCCTTCACTGCTTTTTGGTAAAAGTTTGGTGTCTTGTTTTCGTTTCTTACCTTTCCTACTAGAGGTGTGTTCTCATAGTAAGAAGTGTTTCGTTGGCTTTGGTGCTCGCTGCTTTATTTCGTTGTATTAACATTTTTTACTTGTTATAGAATTAGACCTCCAATTATACTTCAAAACTAATACATAACTTTGATTAAAAACATTTACCTTATCCAATTAACAAAATCCCTCTAAATTCCCAATTTTTCAATTCAAAATAAGACATTTTTAAAAACATATTAGGCAAACACCCAACTTTATCAAAATAACTAAAAAAAGACAATCATTTGAAACCATGGGCGCTTTGTCATTTTGCAGCGAAAAACAAACCAACCAACCTTTCGAATTTGGACCCCTCATACACGTGAAATCCATTTTCTAAAAACGTCAAAATACATACGTATGGATATATGTGGATGGTAACGTATTAATAAAACTCAAAATTTATAGTCTTAATTAAGTAATGCCGTCCCGAAATAAGCAATCAAAATTAAGAAAAAAGTCTAAAATTTTAAGTCCAAAATAATCTACGTTTTAACCGAAATAAAAAACCTATACTCAAGTCTAACCAGGGGAATCCCACAAATGAGCAATGTTTTGCCTTTTTAAAACAAAATAATTAAAAAACCCAAAGTTTAACTAAGGTAGTCTCATTAGCAAGTTGCGTCCTTTGACTTTAAAATTATTTATAAATTAAAATATATATAATTATTGAAATTAAAAAGTTAAGTGGTGAAGGTATTTGGTTTTTAACGAATTACAATGGATGCAGTTTATTATTAATTTATATTTTGACCAAGTTAAATGGACCTAGATTTCTTCAATTTTTTAAAAAGAAATTATGTTTTTATATATGTTTTGTTGGATTACTTAATTTAATTTAATTTAAAAAATATTGAAAAAATTGTTTGTTAACATTGTCGTTATCAAAAATATTTAATTTGTATTTTTTAATTAGTGAAATAAATGTAATTTTTTCATAAAATATTTAATTTATAGATTATATCTACCTACTCACAAAAGTATTGTTTAGTTTATATAAAACTAATTTATAATAAATAAATAAATGTGATTTAAAAAAAAAAAAATTAGTAAAAAAATATTTAATTAATGTAAAACTTAAATAATATATTTAATTTAAAAATAAATATAACAAAAAATGATATATAGAGTAAAGTTTAAGTTTCAAATAAAATTTTAAATAATTTGATCTTAAATCTTAACAATTATTAAAGAATATATATAATATTATTAGTAATAGTATTTCTACAATTCATGTCAATGTTACATAGTATTTTTTGGATATAACTATATGCTTTAAAAACAAACATACATTTATTTAAAAGCATTCTCTACAAACATACATTTATTTAAAAGCATTCTCTAACATACAATATTATCATTCAATATTTGTTTTAAAGATATACGAGAACCAAAAATGCATTCAAAACAAAAGCTAACATTAAAGTTTGTCTAACATACATGTCGTTACATAAGAGTATTATCAAAAACATATTAGTTTGTATTACCAATTATTGGTGTGACTCGGTCTAACGAGAGGGAAAGTAAAATTCAAATTTAAAGCCTTGGTTCAATTCATCAACGGTAACTTACATAACCTGTCTAGTTTGAGGGCGTCTACGTATGCTTCTAGTTCAGAGGAGGATTTGCTTTCAGAGGAAGAGGAAGCTCTTTCTTTGGTTGACCTATCTATGGTAGCCTCTACTCCCCCAACGTATGCTAGCTCATCTATTCTCAGGGGCAATTTTTGCCTATAGAAGGGCTTTTTGGAACCAGTTTTAGCTTCATGTGGTTGTCCTTCCAAGTCAGTGGTGACAAACTATGCTCAAGGTGATTGTTCTTCTCTTGTTGTGATGCTTCCCACAGACCTACAACTAGATTCAACCGTAGAGCTTCTTTTGCAGAGTGGGGACGCTCCTTCTAAGGACGTGTCTGATGTTTGTGGGGATGGGAATGCTGCTCGTGTTGGGTTAAAGATTTTGTCTCCACCTCTAGATTTGGATTTGGATGACTCACAACTTCAGGGCTCCAATTTAAAAAAATTAGAGAAAAGATGGATTTTTGTAAGCTGCAAAAATGCTAATAATCCCTATCATTCATGCAATAGTTTCTACAAATCCCAAGAAGCGACTAGATCTTCTGGGTCTTTTCCATCATTGGTTGGGGTGATTATGGGTCCCTTGGCTCCTTCATCCTCCAAGCACTATATTCTTCTTGGAGATATACATGTCTCCTTATTAGAGGAGGTCCCAAAGATCCAGTTTCTTTTATTAGGATTTTGTGGATTTGGAAGTGGATCTTGGTTACAGAACACTTTTTGGCAAATGCATAGGGGCCCACATTTCTCTTTCGAATGTTACTCATTGGGCTAGTTTTGTATGGCAATTCTCTGTATCCCGTGTTTTTTATTCACTAAAACTTGGTTTTATTCAAATTGTCTTCAAGAATGCTTTTGATCGGGATATGGTTTGGTCAAAGGGAGCATGGTTTTTTGGCAACCATAGGATTTTCTTTTGCCCATGGTCTCCCTTATTTGACCCTTCCATTGTTAAGATTAAGGCAACTCCCATTTGGATTAGGCTCTATAATTTGACTCCATTCTTGAGGAAAGATTAACACATTAAGTAGGTGGTCAATCGAGTTTGAACATTTATGAAGTTGGATGAGAATTTAGTGGCAAGAAGTTTTGTGAGAGTTTATGCAACTTTTGATCTCTCTAAACTTCTTGTTTATTTGGTCAAGATTTGCTCAATTTGTGGTTCTTGGACTCAATTCCTCAATTTTGAGGGACTCCCCTTTCGGTGCTTTCCTTGTAACCTTCTTAGACAACAAATTACCAAGTGTCATTCTAGGCCTTGGGGGCTTTCTTCTCATGGCTCTCAGTTGGTTTGAAAGAAGAAGGATGGGAATCCAGATAAGGATTTTATTTGGCACAATCACGAGCAGTTTTATTGCCCTCCATCTTTCCTCGACCCTTAAGATTGTGGGCCCTCTTCCCTCTTTGAGGACTTACCCAAGGACGTTCCTCTTCCTGCTGAGTCACCTTTTCATGCTCAGTTGAAGAAGTCAATGATCTCCCATCGATCTTTGATTGCTAAGTGTGTTGTTGATGTGGGCAATGCCTCCAAGAAGAAACGTCACAGATCAAAAGCTGAACAACTAAGGATGGACGTGGAGTCTTTGGTTCTTGATGATGTCCAACGGATGATGAAAGATCTTCTTTCTCAGCATGGAAGAAGATCGACTGCAACATGCAGTTAGGACTTTTCTCTCTGTCGGTGCCTTGTAATCTTAGATGGACTTGACTTTTATTTAGTCCATCTTTTAGTCTGGTTCTTGACTCTTATTTTATAGTGTTGTTTTTTCTTATAATCTTAAGCAGTGCTTTCTCTTTGTTATTAGTTTGCTTTGTCATTAGTGTGACCTCTTATGGTGGTAGGATTGAGTAGGTGTTGTTTCTTGGTTGGTTATTTTTTGTGGGTAGACATTTATGTTTCATCTGGTTGTATGGGCCTTGTCTGTGTATTGTAAAACGGTCAAGTCCCTTTCAAATACCCCCCTTTCGGTTCATAGCTCTGGCTCAAAAGCATTTACCAATAATAATAATAAAATCAAGAGTAATATCATTACTTTTAAACGCATAATATTACAAGTAATTAGTGAATAAATAAGGTATTTCCCTCCCCGAACTTAGATATCATGACTCTATTAATGTAAACTTTTTTTTGTAGAGTATGTAGAGATGAAATTGTTAGACTCACCATTCACAAGTTTGGGGTGAGTCTTTTTGTAATCTTGGGTTATACTAATAATATTGAGGAGCTCGACCATCTTGAGGGTCTACAAGAAATTGATCGATAGTGCTTGATTGTTGGACCATTTATATTCGAGGGAACTTCTCAATACCCTTACAACAATTGAATGCCTCAACGTTCTCTCCCTTGTGGTGATTGACGAATATCTCTATTAAAAAATATTTTAAATACTCGAACATAAACTCAAACAACTAATATATACACATGAGTTTCTATTTAACATGTGAGCCTCAATAACTCAAAACAAAACCACAAACTACACCTTTCTTTATGATATGTAACTCTTTTTTTTATGCTATGTCCACTTATATAACATATGCTCAATCAAAACCCATATACATATAACATTTAGCAAGAGCCTTAGGTCAAACTTACATTACAAAGTGTACACAACGATCATATCATGGAATTTTTTTATAAACAATTTTTTCACAAATTTTTTAAATAAAAACCATTAAACTCATAAAATATATAATATATTAATAACAAATCATATGTTTTTATGTAAAAAAAAAATATATTTTTAAATATTTTAAAGTCTAGAAATATCCTACTAAACCTGCTAAAATGACTCAATAACCACCCCCATGTGAGAATCCACTTAATTTGGCCGTTATACTATACCACCTTCCCATCCCCTTGATAAAACAATTACGACAAGATCGCCATGATTGAGACACTAATAAAACAACCACATGATAAAACCCAACCCACGGTATCAATATTCTAAAATGCCATTATTTTAATCTTTTTGTTTTTTACACAAAATGTCGTTTATTAAAAATGTCGGGATTTTGAAGAAATATTGGGTGTTAATTTATTGCCCGTTGGGTACTTATTTGTTGTCATTCGGGAATAATTTTTCCTTTTGGATTTTTTAATTAGTTTGGTTGGTGCGAAGATTGTGCGTAATTTTGTCCAAAGTGGGAAGGATGTATATTAATGTGTATGTGTTGGATGTATACTTAATGGGTATATGCGTACGCTCGCCCTTGGTGTTTATGGGCATATATAATTTTTAGTGTATTATTTTTGGATTATTTTTGATTTTATACATGTTACTAAAAATATATTCCATCGTTGATATTATGAGTAGTTATAAGAGTGAAAGTTTATACCACATTAATTACTTATTTATTAATATATGTATATAAAAGGACCGCTGGCATAAAATGAATCAAGGGTCATCGAGCTACACTAGAACATCAAATTTAAAATCCCGAACATTGTGAACAATTTTTTTTGTAATTTATTACACATAGTTTTGAGATTTACATGTGTTGTTTAAAACTTTATTTAATATTACACATGTTAATTAGGGCTCCATCTATTTATAGCAGAGGACCATCTATAATTAAAAATGTAAATAGCTAAATCTTAAATTCAATCGTGTAAAAGCAATCATAACCTAGTTTCATTCACAATCAACATTGCCCTGTTGACTCACCAAAATTTCAAAAAACATTTCAACTATACACTTATTATTATTATCTGATAGGTAAAAAGGGAGTGTTTTGACAGGGCCACTCAACCCGACTCAAGGATAACCAAAACCAACAAATAAGTCAGAGGAACGATAAAAAAAGTCCACGAGGACAAAGAGAAAATAAACAGCGACCAAAAAAATAACCAAAATGATCGCGAAAAGCCACCAAGAGACGCCACCATCAACAATCAAACTTTAGTCAAAATTTTGTAGAGGGAGAACCGGAAAAAAATGAGGTGTCCTCAATGGAATCTATCAAAAAATACTGAAAGTAAGTCGTTGGAGACATATAAAAGAGGCCATTAACAATCAACCAATGGTTGGGGAGAGTCTTCTTCCACATCTGCAGGAGAGGATGCCTTTCATAGTCCATTAGTTCCCTATCTTCAACAGGGTTTTAGCATTTGACCTCAGCGTTTTTGCTTTTGTCCTTCTTCCCTTCCTTTTGCCCATTGTGTCAAAAGGGGCTTTCAACTTAGCTTTACGAGGGTTGGGAGAGGGGGACACAATGAAGGCCAACGGATTAGGGAACGTGAGGGGGCCAGTCGAATCAACATCACTCTAGGAAGAGACCAAAGAATTCAAAAGAGAGTTCGCAAGTGGGGAAGGAGGAGGGGTAGAGCCCAGCGACCGATAGAATATGCCATGATTGTGCCATAAAAAATCTTGATCAGGGGATCCGTATTTTTTCTTCCACACCATCCTAGAGTGAGGAACACTCATACTACCCTTAGAAGAACACCCCATAACTCGATGTCCGAAGAGATTACAGTAAAAACATCTAAACGACCTTCAAAATTAAGATAATAGATCCATGAACCCCATAAAGAGCAAATGCAAATGGAAAGTTGAAGAGGTTTGGAGATATCCACAATCACGTAAACTCTCACAAATCTCTTCTCCAGTGAATCCTTGTCAGTTTCATAAAAGATCCCACTCAGTTGATCAACATCACAATGTGTTCTTCCTTTCTCAAAATAGGTGGGATATTGTAGACCCTGATCCAAAGAGGTGCCGCAGTCACCACAACGTTTATAGGATGAAAGAACGGAGACCACAGAGAGAAGAATAACCCAAATTCACCAATAAACTAGGTCCCTAAAGACTAAATGAAATCACGATCCGAGGGGTAGCTTAAGGCCACTTGAAATAAATTGTGGCTTAGCAGGGTGAAGGAGGGAGCTTGCAGGGAGTCCTTGTCACTATGCTCTAGGTTTGAAATAGAAAGTGGAGACCCCATGCATTTTGCCAAAAATATAACAGCTACCCAACTCTATTTTCAACTCTAATATCACCTGATCGAAAAGATCTAGATCAAAAACTTCATTTGAGAAGGACTCAGAAGGTCTCCTAGTAAAAAGGAAGGAGAGGGAGCGTCCAACACATGGGAAAGAGTAATCATGGGACTTGCATCAAAACTCACCAACGGAGACATGCTATTGGGGGGCAATGCAGAGTTACAAAAGGCACCACACTCATGAAAGGGGTTCGCCACGTTTGGGCATACGACATAAATCAGTCTCTACTTAGGGGCATTCTCATCTAAGGGGGTGCAAGAAGAGAAAACCACACAAGGTCATTTTTTGATGCTACTTCTCCTAATCACTGATGTCTCCATGAGTCCAAGAACCCCTTTGTTGGCAGTGCCCTGAGTTAAGGGAGATAATGTACTGGGTTATTTGGTTGCATCATTAACCAGGCACCAAAGGTCAGAACTAGCACAAACAAGAGAGGGAGAAAAACATGTGAAGTCTTTCAACAGGGCGAGCAACAGAGATTCCACCCTATCGTCGATCAAGCCTTGAGCAACGGTAGAAAAAATCCTGATCTATAGTTGAACAATACCTTCTAATGCCTGCGCTTGTGCAAGATTTGCCTGCAGAGATAGTTGATTGTCCTCTTCCCCATCTTCCATGTTAATATCCTAATCAGAATCGAAGTCAAAAGCTTTGCGACCAGCTAGACTACACAGGGGATCATTGGAGTCAATTTCGGGCCTGGCAAGGTGCTTCAATTTGAAAGTTTTTTTCCCTCGCATAATAGTAATAAACTTAATAATATGACTAAAAATGCATATAGTAATGGGGCTTATAAAATGAGCATAATGGATAAGGTACTTTATAAGTTTCCTTCTTACCACTTTTTATTTGTAAATTATAATAATTCAGATATTTTTTTCACATTGAAATTGGTAGGTCTAATTTAAATAAATTTTCTCAATTTATTACTAATATAATTAATTTTTTATGTTCTCATTTGCTTTATAAATAATTTTTTAGCAATTGTAGAAGGTTTAGATTATGAAAATCAAGCATTTTATTTATCCTTTTATGTATTTAATATTGCACCTCTTCATAGTCGTATCAAATATTGCATTAATGATTGTTTAACATAATTTTTGTTAGGAAACCACGTACTTTACAACAATAGAAGAATAATATAATGTAATAATAGAGATAATTAAACAGACAAAATACTCAGCATGCACAAGACAAAACACAAAATTTACGTGATAAAATCTTAGAAAAAGTTAAAGAAATATCTACGATGTAAGATATCAAGTTTTATTAATTTCAAGATGAATAGATTAGCTGTGAATTTGTTATGTAGATTATATGCGAACTCCACAAAGATAAATACGTCTAATTGACAAAGCATCGTTAGGATTCCTCCTCCTAAAAATAGAGTGGAAAAATACCAATAAGACTTTCCTTCTAAATATAGAATCTAATAGAATTTGTCTTATGAAAAACATAAGTTTAATTTCTTGAAATAGTCCCCCTACGTCTCTCCTATCAAAGAATGGGTTATAAACTGCACTGCAAAATGATCCAAAATTTAACTTTGTTGTCACATATCTAACAATCTTTAAATTTCCTCTCTTTTTAAATTACCATGTTTTATTTGGAATTTTAAAATGTTCCTACTTAATATGAAGTAAGCAATTATTATAATCACTTGTAACCATTAATTTACACGAGCAAATATACAATTAATGTAACTAGAATATTTTTTCATAGTTTTAGTTTTATAATATTTATTATTTAATTATTATTCATTTAGATAATATTTATCTTATTATTATTATATTACATTTAATAGTAATTAAAATAAATTATTTTTTATAAATAAAAAAATACATTTAAACTTTTAAAATATTATAATGATTTTTTTTTGGTGAAGTGAGTTTATTTTATACAATTTTTTTCGGACATGAGAGAAGATGTTACAACAAAAAATAATTAATATCAACACCTTTTTGTTTGTGGGGCATAAGAGGAAGGCCCAAATCTCCCTTACAACCATCACCAATAGCCACTATCGGTATTATTAATATCACCAATCGTAAGTGGTTCCAACCATCTGAACATCTCCAACAACCACCACTGGTCTGGCATACCCTTTGAGATTTGAACATAGGTGGGACTAGACACAGTCAAGCCTCTTAACCACTCCACCTACATTTTTTTGACAAAACTTTTACCATCAATAAATACTCTAAAAATGTGGGTATATATTAGTCAAAAATATAATTTATTAAGACTTTTTTTTTATGAAATATATCTATATATAAAAATATAGGTGGTATGAGAGCATGCCACATCACACTAGGCAAAGCCTAAGAACAAAAACAAAAGCACCACTAACAACTAGGCAAAGCCTAGGAACAAGTCACAAAGCTTCAAGCTTAGGAACAAATCACAAAGCCATAATAAAATATAACTTTAAGCAACAAGAACAAGGTCAAAAGGTGGAGGATCCATATCATCAAGACCCCAGCCCGAGCTTGGCAAGTCATTTCCATCTGGAATAGGCTCTCAACGAGTAGTTTGAGCAGTGTCCTTGTCATCTTCTTTTTCTTGTGTTTGAGTGAGTGAAATGCCCAGAGAAAGCCTGGGGAACTTGTCCAGCACATCCGATCGACCTCTAGGTGGCACCCCAAGCATCTGGATGCAGAGGAGGAGGAACGTCCCAACCATCCTGTCCATCTGGGGAAGGAGGCGACAACTACCACCCTCATTGCTACCTAGGAGGGGTCATGTATTGGTATGGGGTGCCCCTGTGAGAGTGGCACTAGGAATGACTATGACAATGCCCACCATGAGGCGACAGAGCAATTCTATCCTCCAATCTGGGATCCTTGGGCGGAGAGGGTGGAACCCAAGCCATTGCACAAGGAACATTTCCCTAGTGAGAGAGGAGAACCTGTAGGTGTCCAAACTCCATAACCATTTTATTAGCTTGAACTTGAATCTACAAAAGAACATTAGAGATGATAGAGGACTTAGTTAAAGCAAAGACATTACAATCTTTAGAAGCATTATTAAACACATAATTATTTCTTTCTTTCCAAAGCCAGAAGAGAATTTCCACTCTGAAAATATGCCAGGGTTGTGTGTATTTAAAGGGCATTGCGAGTTTATCTCCAAGTAGGATGTGCTGCCAAAGAAAGAATTCACGCTGGAAAGGCCTGAAAAGATCATGGATCCAAGCCCAAACCCTTTGAGTTTTGGTACAATACCAAAAAAGATGAGAAAGCATCTCAAGGTGGCCACAAAAAGGGCAATTATGAAGGGGAACTCCTAGTTGAATGAGTTTTTTGCCAATGTGTAAGCCTTGGTACAATATACACCAAGCAAAATGAGCAAGTTTGGGTTCCACAGAAGCGCCCCAAACAATGTTGAAGCAGAATCTCCACGTAGAAAAAGATGAATACAACCCCCAATAGGCATTAAGCTTGTTCACCATGGGTAAATGGGGTGTGAGCCATCCATAGCCAAGTCAAAGAGTGTAATTACGAAAGGGGGTCTCCACATACCACTTCCAATCTTTCCACCATAGATGAGTGGAGTGGGTAGAGATTTTGTGGAGCATAGAAGGCGACGCAACATTAAGAATCTCTTGGTAGGATTCTTGGTCTGCATTGGCTAATCAAAATTTGGCTTTCACCTCTTCCCACGATAGCCAAGAACGGGATCGCCTGAAGTAAATACCCTGCACAGTATGAATTCTCCTTCAAAAAAACTTGAGAGCGTTGATCCAAGGGACCTTTGTTAGGGGCACTTCATTGATATTAAAAAAAAGAGACCACCAGATTGAGTGGGTGTTAACAGATGACCCATTATTGAAGCCTGAACCATTCGAGAGAAGCCACTGTTTAATATTTTTCCATGCCTTCCAGATACTTCTAGTCACAAAGGACCCTGTGATTTGGATGGGAGACAAAATGAAAAACAAATTGGAGAAGCCAAGTCCTTTCCAAGCTTTCTTGGCTTTAGGCAATCTCAAGGAAATGTAGTGTCTAAACAACACCTTCGAAGCTTCTTGGCCTTCAATGGCCCACACAATCCATTTGGCACATCAAGTAGATCTTTGTCGGGCTATGTCAATGAGCCCCATTCCTCCGACATCCCCCATGAGGAAACAATATTCTCAGGCCACCCTGTGTAATCCTTTATCATGGGGGGAATTAGCCCAAAGGAAATCTCTGAGCAATTTCTCCAACTTCTAGTAATATTTCTTAGAATTCACCCAATATGAAGAGTAGTACACATGGGTGGTGGCAAGAATTTTTGAACATATTCAAAATTTTATGGCTAATGAAAGAGACTTGGTCACCCAATATTCTAGCTTATTAGCAACTCTATCAACAACATATTGCCACAACAAAGGTGGTGAAGCATCAAAAGCAAAAGGGATGCCAATAAATTTGAAGATTTCATCATGTTGGATCCACTTCCGACCGTATTTAGCAGCCCACACTGGCAGAGGGTGGTAAGATTTCCTGTAGCAACAAGTTTTCTACCATTGGATGCTGGAGCTAGAGGCCATGCAAAAGGTGTTGAGACACTACAAGGCATTATCCACATTGGACTAATCCTCAATGAACGTAAGGAAGGAGTTGTCAACAAAGTGACCATTAAGCAATTGCATATCTTCTTACGAGTTCATGGTGTCTAGAGGGAGATAAATTCCCTTAACAAGACCCCTAGCTTGGGCATTGCTAAGAAGATATCCAAAACCCTCAACTGCAAGCACATATAATGCAGGAGCTAGTGGGCACCCTTGACGAATGGAACGAAACAAGCCAAACTATTCACAGGTTACTCCATTAATGAAAAGGATGATTGAGGCATCTGCAAAAAGCATTTGGACGGTTTGGATGAAGATGGGTCCGAAGCCTAGTGCTCGAAGCATAGCTAGTATGAATGGCCATTTGACATGGTTATAACCTTTTTCAAAGTCAATTTTAATGAACATAGCTTGTTGCTTAGACCTTCTAACCTAGTCCATTCCTTCCCACACTGCTATATTGTTATCCGAGATATAACAACTTCGGATGAAACCCATTTGTTTATGGCAAATAACGAGAAGCAACATATTATGCAACTGGATTGCTAGAGCCTTGGCAATGATTTTATAGGAGACATTAAGGAGGGTGATGGGCCGTCAATTGCATATCATCTCAAGATCTCCCTGCTTAGGTATGAATTTAATATTTCTTTTATTAATATTTTTACCTAACGAATGCAAGCGAAATGCTTCTTGATAAACCTTATGCAAGTCACTACCCACAAGGTCCTAAAGGGTTTTATAGAATTCACAGGAGAAGCCATCAATGCCAGGAGCTTTATCATTAGCCATGTGAGACACTGTCTCATGCAAATCATCAGTAGTGAGGGGCCTATCACACGCCACCTGCTAGGCAGGAGTGAGCTTGCATGGCACCATTACGAGACATTGCTAAAGGGAAAATTCACGCTCAATTGAGGATGATTGAGATTTGAACACTTGTTGATAGTGGTGGATAAAGGCTTGAACAATATGTAGGGCCTTTGTGAGTCTGTTGTTAGCCTCATAGATGACTTGTATTTGTTGCTTCGAGTTCTTGGCTTGCAGTATTTGGAAGAACTCCTTTGAAGCTTTGTCCCCTATCTTGAGCCAATGAAGCCTAGCTTTGACTTGAGCTCCTTGAGCATTGTCTGCAATCTGAATGTGGTGCCACAAGGAGGATACTCTGACCTGCAAGATCTCATTGAAGGGATCCTTTTCCAAGGCCAAAGCCATGTGGCTTAGCTTTGAAGAAGTAATAGAGTAAGAGTGTCTCCAAATTTTAGCATGCTGGTGACCATAGATACGTAGAAAGTGAGAGGTCCTTCTAATGGCATCATCCCACCAAAGAATCCAACCAAATTCTTAGGAAGGGTGTGGATCCAAATTCCAAACTCCCCTAATGTGTGCCATCATGGGCCCATGTTTGAGTAAAGAAGTGTTAAGGAAGAATTGCGTTTTGTGGACTTTGGGTTTCATAAACTACCATGTCACTCTGAACCGAATAAGGGAGTGGTCAGATAGCTCAAAATCAAGCAGCGTCTGCATCGTAGGGGAAAAACCATTATCAAAGAGAAGTATGGTTGGGTGGGCATCATTGCCCTATTTAGGCACTTTAGAATCCAAGCAGGGCCTTCCATGATATTACTCAAGGTGTACCAAACTCTATCTGCAGGTCGACAGGTTAAATTGGTGTCATAAAAGCCCCATTTAGTGCACATGTAAAACAACGCCTCCCTTTCACCAACTGCCCACCTTATAAGCAAGTGGCCCACTTTGTCCTTAGGGGACACTACCATATTAAAGTCACCACATAAGACTCAATGGGCATCGAGGAGATCATCCACTATCCATCACCATAAATGGATATTCTCCAAGATTTCATTTGAGACATAAATGTTAATAAAACCAAAAGAGTTGCTTTCAATGCTAAAAAGGGCCCATACTAATCAGTTGGTGGGGTCCACACTAGATTCCACTAAGTACGACCGCCACCTTAGAGAAATGAATGTGATCACCCCTTCACGACTTGCATCATGATTGCTATGTAAAATGATATTGTCATCCCAGATGGAATTACTGATAGCCATCAATAAAAAATCCGTCACCTTGACTTCTTGTGGACAAAGAATGTCCATCGCGAGAAACTTTCTTTTGAAATCATGCACAACAAACTTGTGTTTTGGGTCTGTGAGACCTCGAACATTCCATGAAAAATAATTCATAGATGATGGGTGTCAAGCGACATGTCCTTCGAGTCTAGAACTTCCAAGGCATCATACCAATTATGCAGAAAGTGCCCACTGTTGGCACTTTAAAAAATCATCAAATTACTTCCTCACAACAGGGTCAACCTGGTACTCTCCTTCCTTCGCTTCGTCACTCCTCCCAAGAGGGTTGCGAGAGCATTTAAGTGTATCCTGCCAAGCAAGAAGTGGAAGAGTGGTTGGCTATGAGTTTGAAAATCTTGAAGATCTAGGCACGGAGGCCTTGAAACCTTGGGACAACATGTTAGTAGCCAAAGGGGTGTTAAATACCCTAGGCTTTTCTACCAATTTTAGGGCTTTGACCTAAGGAGACTCTTTCTCAACAAGACTTGCTCCTGTGGGCCATTGCTTGAAGACAACTTTCCTCTTTTGGGAGTAGCAATTAAGCTTGCAACTTTAGAACAATTGTTCTTCTTCCCTATTGTAGTCCCTCCATCCTCAACTGAGTTTTTGTTAGCTTCAGGAGAGGGCTTAGGGGGAGAGGATGAGTGATTGGAGACATTGTTGCGAGTCAACTGAAGGGGACAATCTTGTATCTTATGGTCTGTGGCTTGGCAACAAAAGCAAGTGTTAGGCAAGTTGATATACAAGACTCGTTGGGAGTGCCTCACATCCCCAACCTGAATTTCCACAAACTCTTTATGGTCCCAGGGGAGGTCTATTTCTATGTAGACCCTTTTTTGCAGTCTAACAGAGTAGAACTAGTTTTATTCATGACAAACCACACGATCTATGGAGGACACTATTTGGTGAATAAAGTGCCAATAGGGGAGTGAGAGCCTTGGAAATTCAACCTAAACCAAAATTTTAAGAGTTGTGTGCTCCAAGACCACAAAGTCTCGTGTCCAAGGAGAGAGAACCATAATCGAGTTCCTGACATATTAAGTGGCAAACTTATAGAGGATTCCTCTTGCATGGGAAGGGTCGGCAAAGCGGAAGAGAAAAAACCCTTAGTCATATTCTGAATGCTCTCAAGCTTAATGTCGTGCGCTGTCCAGTGGGTTTGAACCTGGGACCGTATCATACTTTTAAAGGGAATTCTCCCAACAAAATATCCTATCAAACAAAATTGCTTTAACCATTGACACACAAAATTAAATTCAAGAATAGACAATATAACATCGAGTTTCGAAGCATTACCTCGCGGTAAACATTTGGGACAAACTTTCTCGAGGGCTTACAGGGAGCCATTGTTTGATGCTTTGTCATTTTTCTATGCAGCTGAAACAACTGAGATAGAACGGGGAGAAGTCATTATAAACATTGGCCTCGCTCGAAGGCGAGAAACCCTAAACGGTAATAAATGCAAGTCTTGCAAGGGACTTAATGCTCTGGTGTGACACAACGCTGGGCAGGGAGAAAAACAAACACTTACTCAATGGCATGCATGGAGGAAACCCTAACATAGCAAAAACTTACAATCTCGCCAACATCATCTACCATTCATTAAAACTACTTTGATATTAATTAGTAAATCGTAACTTTTTATCAAAAAATTATTTTTATATTTAATAAATTATTTTTTATAAATATTTAATTTTTAACAAATTGATAAATTATAAAAATTTGTAGACGTTTTGGCTAGACACTCATGTGAAAGCATGATAACATTAATAAAAAATTTCCAGATTAAAATAAAATAATTTTTTTTCTCTGATACCCTCGTCGCACATTTCCTGCCCTTGCAGTCAAAATCCTTGAACTGGTGTAGTTTCTGTGAGTATATACTCAGTGTATATATGCCTCTTCATATGACAGCCGTCCCGAAGAAGCGCTTTTTTGATCACGATTTGCTAAAGCTGTGACGGCCGGATAGGTAAGATCTGTAGACGAGTTTTAAATTGCATACGAAATCATTTCAAACGAGTTATTGGGTGTTAATTTATTGTCATGTGGGAATTTTTTTTTATTTCCAAGTTTTTTAATTAGTTTGGTTGGTATGAAGGTTCATTGTAGTTTTGTTCGAAGTGGGAAGGATGTATATTAATGTGTATGTGTTGGATGTATACTCAGATGTGTATATGCGTACGCTGGCCCTTGGGTGTTTATGGGCATGTGTTAAGTTTTAGTGTATTATTTTTTTATTCTTTTTGACTCATTGTAGTCAATGCGTAGTGGTAGGAAGGCAATTTTCTTAGAAATAAAATAAAAAATGTTGGTCTTTTTCACTGATTGTAGTCGACGCCTCATGGCAGGTAGGCAAGTTTGAACATTTTTCTTCAATGGTAGGAAGGCATATTTGAAACTTTTTTTCTCGATGGTAGGAAGGTAGATTTCAATTTTTAAATTGAATGGGCAAAATATAAATTTAAAAGATAAATTTGTTATATGATTTAGGAAGAAGTTTATATTTGGGATTGGTTAGGAGATGATTGATGTTATTCTGATTGAGAAATTTTATAGTTTATAATTTTTGTTTAATGGTGGGAATAAGATAGATATGTGTTTATGAGTTTTTAAGGAAGGAATATTTATAGTTGAATAAGAGAGATTTGTTTAGAGTATTGTATGGAGAGATGTATTTGAAATTGTTCTTTGGTATAAGATATGGGTAATGGATTGAAGAATTCGATATAGGGAGTTTGGATGGTATTGGATGTTGTGAAATAAGTTTAAAACGTTGTTACAGGGGGTGATAGGACTCATTTGTCCGAACTTGCATGTTGTCTCTCACATTCATATTTTTTATACTACCACTTCTTATTAATCCCAATCAAGACAGGGAAATTATGAATTCACTTTTCAAATAAGAAAATTTTGCTCAATTAATAATTTTTTTCAAAATATATATTATTTTATCTATTCCAAAATTTAACATAAAATTTGACAAATAATTATTAAAATATTCTATACATATTATTTAAATATATCCTATTGTTAATATCATGAATAGTTATAACATTAACAACACATACCACATTAATTATTCATTTATTAATACTAGTATAGAAAAGAATAACTAACATACAATGAATCAAGGGTCATTAAGCTACATTGAAATATCAAATTTGAAATCCATTTAATTTTAAGATTTACGTGTGTTGCTTAAAACTCAACTATAATTAAAAACGTAAATAACTAAATCTTAAATTCAATTGTGTAAAAACAATCATAAACCTAGCTTCCTTCATAGTCAACATTGCTCTTTTTAAAGCACCACAATTTCACTGTCCACTTTTTATTTGTAAATTATAATAATTTTCACTATCTAACAACTATCCACTTTTTATTTGTAAATTATAATAATTCAAATATTTTTTTTCCCATTAAAATTAATAAATTTATTTTAAATAAATTTTCTCAGTTTATAAATAATACAATTAGCTTTTTATAATTTAATTTATTTTATAAATAAAATTTTAACAATTATAAAAAAATTAAATTATAAAAATCAAGCATTTTGATCATTTTCTCTATTTAATATTGTACCACCCTTCACTGTAGTACTAAAAGAGAAATTGTCATGTTTTATTTGGAATTTTATAATACTCCCTACTTAATATGGTAGTAAGCAATTATTGTAATCCCTTATAACTAAGTAGAAAATATATAATTAAAGTATTTTTTAATTTTTTAATTTTATAATATTAATTTTTATTTATTAATTATTATTATTATTGTTGTTGTTGTTGTTGTTGTTGTTGTTGTTGTTGTTGTTGTTGTTGTGATTGAGAGTGTTTTACAATTTTTTTGGCACAATATTATTATCATGTTGGAGTTAGTGTCTTATTAATCCCTTGAATTTATGTCAGTGCCCTACCCGATGTTCGCAGTTCAATCAGAGCTAATCTAGTGATCATCGTTACAATAACTTATCATTGAAATATAACCTTAAAAAACATTTATTATTTAATTATTGTTAATTTAGATAATATTTATTTATTTATTTATTATTATTATAATAATAATAATATTACATTTAATAATAATGAAATTAATTTTTATAAATAAAAAATAATTTTAAACTTTTAAAATATTATAATGATCTTTTTGAGTGGAGTGAGTTAATTTGATATCAAAGAAGATGTCACCACAAAAAATGATTAATAACAACATTTTATATAACTACATTTAAAATATAATTTTATATACAACATTACATATTTCTAATATATAATATATATAATATACAATACTAATCAACTTATTCTTCAATATACTTATAAACCTTTAGAAAAAAATACTAATTAGAATTTATTATTATTTTACACAAATTAATTAGCCTATCCAGTTAATTAGGTATATGTATCTCAAATTAGTTATAATCCATTTATCTATATTATAAGTTTCACTTTAACTTAATTTACCAAATCAAAACATATGAAGTATCGCATTGCCAATGCTTTCACCATTAACAAATAGCCCAAGAACATGGGAATATATAAGTCAAGAAAATAATTTATTAAGGCTACTTTGGTATTGATTAGTAAATCACGACTTTCTCCTAAGGTTATGGCTTATCTTTATATTCAATTAATTATTCTTTATAAATATTTAGCTTTTAACATGTTGACAAACTATAAAAGCTTAAAGGCGCTTTGGCTAGACACCATCTATTTTGATGTGAAGGCATGATAGCATTGATCATATCTTAAAATATCTATATGCTTGTGATCTAAATGTAAAAATAATTACAAATTTACATACAAACTCAAACATAAACAATTGTCAATATAAAGGTTCGGACCTTATTTTTGGGGGCTCTTGCGATAATGTTTCACTCGATCACACATCTTTTATGGTGTCTTGTCTACTAAGGTATGCTACTAGGGGAAAAACTCAAATATGAAGTGCCTTGTGTGTTTTAAGTTTTAAATGTTTAAACACTTGTTTTGGACTTGTCTTAGTGCTTGGGAAGCTTAGTAATAAATTTAAAGTTTATTTCATTCTTTCCACCTAGAGCCCATCAACTAGAGGATGGCCTTATTTGGGGATAGTTCCTAGCGATCAACATATATAGCATTTATGTGAAATTTTTCAGAACTATTATCCTTGTTCAATTGTGGAAATCTAGGACTACTGCCATTTTCAATATGGAAGCTTTGTCATTTGGATAAAGAAGTTGTTATCTCTTATGTTTATTCGCAGATCCAATCATAGGGATAAAAAGTTGTCCTCGAGTTTCGACATCTCCAGGTGTTCCTCAACCATTGGGGAGTACACTATGCAGTATGAACAAAGTTCGATCAGATTTAGCACTGCAAGGGTTTCCTCCATCGACAACCAACCAATGGTAGAGTCGCTCTCACAATCACTTCTCCTCCCCCTTCTTAACTAGGGGGTTGAAGTCCTCAATGATGTGAAAAATCCTCTATTGGGCCATCTCATTGGTGTTTGTTGGCGCTAGGTAGTGATCAGATGGGTGCTATGATGCATCTATCTCCTTGGTGGGGTATTGTGGTACCTATAGCTTCTTTGGAGAATGCTCGAGATGGGTGGGTTGTCTTAGACCCTTCTTTGGGAGACCTTTCTTCCTAGGTTGCTTAACCTCCTAAGATGATCTACCATTGCATCCTTTTGATATTGTTCCGTGTGCATGATTTTCACACTTGCTTTAATATTTTGTAATGATATTTAGATGTCATTATTATCTAATTATATTTAACCGATATTATTGTTAGTTTTTTATATTTTATCATATTTTTTTATTGGTATGAATTTTGAATCGTGAATATTAACCGACCAATATTTATTATAAACCACCTACATACTCCATTTTTTAATTAATTAATATATCGATATGTTCCAATAAAAATATTTCTAATATTTCTTCATGAACATAAATTAATGATTAAATGGTGAAGAAATGAAAATGTAAACGGAGATAAAGAGCGCATAATCTAGTCATATCCATAAATGATAACTATAGAAGAAATGACATGGAAAGAGGATAATCCTTCAATGTTTTTATAGTATAATATATTTATGTACCCGTAGGAGGGGTCAGGTGGAGTCCACGTGGGACACTTATACTTCAATGTTGACATATGTAATGACATAATACTTTTTATAAACATAGAAAAATACGTTATGTTTTGAATTTTTGGTGGATTGATATATCTATAGTCAAAAACTTGCATCTTAAGTCTTGGAATTCAAACCTCGTTAGAAAACAGAAAACGTATCCTTTGTTGTCATCAATCTTACATATCTATCCCATGTGCAACCCTAACGAAACCGAACCACCGTGGTGAGAGGGATTAACTTTTTCTAATCGAACCTTCCATTATGCATACAAGATTTCAAACATCCTTCCCTCCCTATCACCAATTACATAAAAGTTAGGTTATTTGTTTTCTAATGCACTAGTTTTTTTTTTTTTTTTAGGGATTTTGACATAATTTAATTAATTTATATATATTTTTATTCTCTTTGTTCTTTTTTTGGGTGGGGTGCGCCATACATGATATGTTTCATGTGAGAGAGACTTATCGTGTTAATTTAATAAATATTGTTATTTTTCTAAGTTAATTTATACGATAACGGTGATTGTTAAGGTATATGATTTCTAAAGTATTATATATTTCAAAAGTTTTGTTATTAGACAAAAATGAAAAGGTGAAAAATGTAACACTATGCATTATAAGGATGGTTTTCTTTTTATTAAAAAGTATTTATAAAATTTAAGTTAAGTTGATTTTTTGGTCTTTCACAAAAATATCATTATTTAATTTTTTTTTTTCTTCTAAATATCAAGCAACAACTCATTAATCTATATTTATCTTTCTTTTATATATATATATATATATATATATATATATATATATATATATATGTCAATCACAAATCTATTAATCTATATCCACCTTCTTAATAATCTACAACTCATCCATACTCATCTTGTAATATTTTTAGGTTGATTATTTAAATAAGCATTAATAAACCTACTCTTTTTGACATACCTATTATCCATACTTAATCTTTCAATATTTTTGGCAATTAGGTAAGATTACTCATACTTCCCTACTTTACATACATCTCTTATCAATACTCATCTTCTTAATATTTTTGGTCGTTTAGGTAAGGTCACTCATATATTCAAACACACCCATTATCCATATCCATCCCTTTACCATTTTTAATTATTTAAATAAAGTATCTCACATTTGAAAGAAAACCTAAACTTTGTACTTTAAATAGATAAAGAGTATTATATTAGAACGTGATTCTCAAATTTATGTGGAACATGTTACTAACGAATATTAATAAAAGATTTGTAAAGCATGACAAGATAATAATTATTGAAAAGAGAATGTTCACAAGGTATAGTTGTAAAATCATTGGTTATATCAATTGGGAAGTTACAATGTGTAAAATATACTTATTGATTTATATAAATTTACTTATCATTCTTATAATCAGGGAAACGATCCTTACACTTGAGAGATCACATACTCTACAAGACCTCTAGCCTGTTAATTGATATTCATACCCTTAACATTCCTATTTTTTAAGACGAAACACCCTATTTTCAAGGAACTTGAATGATGTGTAGAAAGATGAAATTCAAAATTAAGGTGTTAGCCCACTCCTCTAATGACCCCCTACAACGTTCCTTCGTATTATTGCCTTTTGCTTTTGCTTCAAATCTTGATGGTTTCAATTTGCCTTCTGAAGAGGACTGGGAGGATTTTAGGGAGACGTGTTCCAACACTAGCCCCTTTACTGTGCATCTAGAGCATCCTCGACTTGAGTGAGTGGCCTACAAAGGGGCTTCCTCTGCCAAGTCTTTTCTAAATCTTTTGATAAACCTCGTCAAGCAGGCACTGTTATTTCTCCCCCTTTGTTTGATGGCAATCACCCCTCCTATATCAATTCTCTTAGTGTAGGAGGGGATGTAAGTGCAAAGACTTTTATGGCTGTGGTCAAGGGCCCTCTATCTAGTCTCGTGGATGTTTGCGCTTATACTTATGTGGTTTCATACTCCCTTGCTTTGGGTTTGAATGCTCTTAAAGTGGATGCATTGGCACTCTCTTGCTCTAGCTCAGCCTGTTTACATCCCAATTACTGTGCTAAAGGAGGGTCATCCTAGTGGGAGTTCAAGACTCGTGTTTTATCTAAATCTCCTCCCTCTTTGTCTTCTTCTACCCCTCCCATTGTAGTTGCGTGTGCATTAAAAGATGGCTTCAAGGCTTGTTGGGTTTATGCTACATGCAATAATGTCTTCTACCCGTTCCACCATTGCTTGAATTTTTGTAAATCCTGAATCCCCTTTAGCTCTGGCTTTAATGTCCCTTCTCTGGTGGATGCGTCTTGTTTGTCTTCCCAAACCTTAGTTGTAGATAGTCTTTTGGGGAATGTCCAAATACGTTTCACCACGACTGCTCCTAAATTGGAGATCCCCGACTCTTCTTTACACAAGATGGAAGTTGAAATTGAAATAAATTTCTTTTTGGGAAATGCATGGGTTCATTCATCTTTGTTTTCACTCCTTTTGTTTGGGCCTCTAAGGCGTGGTGCTCCATTGCTCCACCCTCCTTGCTCTATTATGGTTTCTTCTTGGTGGAGTTTCAGAGTCCTACTGATAGGGATTTCATTGGAATTTTGGCCCATGGTTCTTCAAGAACTTTGGTTTATTTTTTTGCCCATGGAACCCCTTTTTATCATAGGATCAGATGCAATTCATAGTCCTCCCGTGATGAGAAATGAGAATTTCATCAAACTCTTGGCAAACAAAATTGGTTCTTTCGTTAAAATTGATGCCTCTTCTTGAAGCCTCAACTTTGTCAGACTTTGTGCTTATATTGATCTCTCTAAGCCACTCTCCTTTTTGTTCAAGTTGCTCTCCTTGCGTGGATCATGGACTTAACTTCTCAACTATGAAGGACTCCCTTTCAGATGCTTTCATTACCATCAACCTGGACATCGTATTGTAATGTTTCCTTCAAAGCCTCGTAAGCATCCTCAATAGCTATGGAAGAAAAAAGAAGGGGCTCCTGACCATGACTTCACATGGCATAATCATGGAAAATACTTTCACCTCCCTTCTCCTTCCTTGGTTCTCTAGCGAAGATGGATGCTATTGAGGTTTGCTCGAGGATAGAGTTGGCTCTTACTCCCCATCCAATTCTTCCTTACATTGTTGAGCTCCCCTCTTCCCCGCCAGGCCTCCCTCTATCTTGGGGGAGGCTTCATCAAAGGATGATCTAGTCTCTTCTTTGCTGGTTCCTCCTTAAGTGGTTGATTCTTTGTTTTCCCTTCCCAGGCCTTCTAAAAAATCAACTGATGTGGGAGTCTCTTCAAAGAAGAAAGGGCATAGATTAGAGACAACATTGTTGAGGGCAAAAACGGTATCTTTGATCAGAGATGGCTCTTAATGGACGTTGGAGGATCTCCTTCTAGGCGAGGGAGATGAATGGCTTCGACCTATGGATAAGTCCTTAGGTGTGAGAAGAAGACATGCCCTAACCCGCTGTTGAGGGTTGTGGTGTTCTTGTTTGGGCTTCTTTTGGTCGACTTTCGCTCTTAGATTGTTCAGTCTGAGTTGTTCATATTGCAGTTTAGTAGAAGTTTTATAGAATTATCTTGTTGTTTGTCTCTGTTCCCTTCACTATTTTTTAGTAGAAGTTTGACGTCTTGTTTTTGTTTCTTACCTTTCTTACGAGAAATGTGTTCTCCTAATAAGAAGTGTTTTATTGGCTTTGGTGCTCGTTGTTTTGTCTCATTACATCAATGTTTTCTATTTTTTACAAGATTAAATCCGAATTATATCTCAAAACCAGTTCATAATTCCAATAAAAAACGTTTACCTTATCAAATAAAACAAAATCACTCTAAACTCCTTATTTTTCAACTTGAAATAATAAAAGAGTTTTAAAAACTTAGTATACAAACATCCAACTTTATCAAAATAATTAAAAAATGGCAATCATTTGAAACCATGGGCGCGTTGTCATTTTGCATCGAAAAACAAACAAATCAACCTTTCAAATTTGGACCCCTCATACACGTGAAATCCATTTTCAAAAACGTCAAAATACATCCGTGTGGATATATCTGGTTGGCAACGTATTAATAAAACTCAAAATTTATAGTCTTAATTAAGTGATGCCGTCCCGAAATAAGCAAATCAAAATTAACAAAAAAAAAAAAAGTCTAAATTTTAAAGTCTAACATAGTCTACGTTTTCCCAAACTTAAAAACCCTAAAGCCAAAGTTTAACTAAGGTAGTCTCAAATAAGCAAGTTGCGTTCTTTGACTTGGACTTTATTTATAAACTAAAATATTTATAATTATTGAAATAAAAAAAAGTTAAGTGGCGAAGGTGTTTGATTTTTAACGAATTAAAATGGATGTAATTTATTATATTTATCTTTTGATTTAGTAAAACGGATATAGTTTTCTTAAAACAAAATGAAAAAGAAATAGTGTTTTTTATATGTTGTGTTGGATTACATAAAATAATTTAATTTAAAGAATGTTTAAAATGCTATATGTCATTGTCATTATTATTAAAAGTATTTAATTTATAATTTTGAGTAGTAAAATAAATGCAAAGTTCTCATATAAAAATATTAGATTTATATTTTTTAATTAATTAATAGATAATATTTATTAAAATATTATTTAATTTATATAAAACTAATTTTTAATAGATAAATAGTTGTAACTTCTTAATAAAAATATTTGATTAATGTAAAATTTAAATAATATATTTAATTTAAAAATAAATATAATAAAAAATTGTACATAGAGTAAGATTTAAGTTTCAAACAAAATTTTAAATAATTTAATTTTAAGTCTTAACAATTATTAAATAATGTTTTAAAAAAGATCATAAATTATAAAATATTATCAATAATGTATTTTTGTATTGCATATTAATTTTAAATAGTGTTTTTGGATATACTTATGTATTTTAAAAACATACACATATAAATCTATCTAAAATCACTATCTAACATAAATGTAATTTTTTTTTTTAGAGTATGTAGAGATGAAATTGTTAGATTTAACATTTACAAGGTTGGGGTGAATCATTTTGTAATGTTAGATTATAAAGAGAAATCATTTTATACTAATAAGATTGAGGAGCTCGATCGTCTTAAGGGTCTATAAAGATTTACAAGAAATTGATTGATAGTACTTGATTGCTGGACCATTTATACTCGAGAAAACTTCTCAATCTCCTTACAACAATTGAATGCCTAAACGTTCTCTCCCTTGGAATAAACGATGAGTATCTCCATTAAAGAATTTTTCTAATACTTGCATAGGCTCAAAACAACTAACAAATACAAATGAGTTTCTATTTAACATGCGAGCCTCAACAACGCAAAATAAAATCACAAACGACTACACTTTTGTTTATGATATGTAAACCTATTTTTTACGCTATATCCACTTACATAACTTATACTCAATCAAAACCCATATACATATAACAATCAACAAGAACCTTGATCCACAACGATCATATCGCATAATTTTTTCTAAACTGTTTTTTTCACAAAATTTATAAATAAAAATTACATAAAATCCAAAACTCCACAAAATATATAATATATTAATTATAAATCATATATATTTTACCTCAAAATTAAACAACTTTTATTTTTTATTTTTAAATATTTTATATACTCCAAATAACCTACTAACCTTGCTAAAATGACTCAATACCTAGGTCATAACCAACCACATGGGAGAATCCACTTAAT
The DNA here is from genome assembly GCA_037957365.1 of Torreya grandis. Lineage (NCBI taxonomy): Eukaryota > Viridiplantae > Streptophyta > Pinopsida > Cupressales > Taxaceae > Torreya > Torreya grandis. The sequence goes on along the minus strand of JARHVA010000726.1, from coordinate 1,471,762 downwards.
TTGGCCGCTAATCCTATACCACCTTCCCCTCCCCTGATGAAACAATCACGACGAGATCACCATGATTAAGACACTAATAAAAGCCAACCCACAATATTAATATTATGAAAATACCATTATTTTAATCTTTTTGTTTTTTACACAAAATTTCGATTATTAAAAATGTCAGGGTTTTGAAGAAAACGGGAAGAAGACGAAGAAAACTTTAAAAAATAAAAGAAAATAACCAACCAAAAAAAGTTAAAAAAAAAAAGTACAGAAAGTTTGCACTGAAACCATACACTTGTTGTGAAATTTGTTGGTGGTTGTATACATTTTTAATGATCTTTTTGATGTTTTTTCCCGAGATTAAAGAAAAATGAAACTTTTTCTGTGATACCCTCGTCGCCCATTTTCTCCCCTTGCAGTCAAAATCCTTGCATTGGTGTAGTTTCCGTGAGTATATACCTAGTGTATATATGCCTCTTCATATGACAGCCGTCCCCAAGAAGCGCTTTTTTGAACACGACTTGCTAAAGCTGTGATGGCCGGAGAGGTAAGATCTGTGGACGAGTTTTGATTGCATACGAAATCATTTAAAACGAGTTGTTGGGTGTTCATTTATTGCCTCCTGGGTACTTATTTGTTGTCATGTGGGAAAAAATTTTCTTTTTGGGTTTTTTAATAACTTTGGTTGGTATGAAGGTTCTTTGTAGTTTTGTTCGAAGTGGGAAGGATGTATACTTAATATGTATGCGTTGGATGTATACTTAATGTGTATATGCGTACGCTCGCCCTTGGGTATTTGTGATGTGTAAGTTTTACTGTATCCTTTTTGGGTTTTTGAAGTCTTACTGTGAAATTTATCTACAATTTTGATGTGGAGTTTTGTTTGAAGAAGGAAGGATGTATACTTAATGTGTATGTGGGTATATGCATTAGCTGTCTGTGTATGCCTGTACCTGCTCTCCTTGTGTCGCAGTTTCAAGGTTTTTTTTATGTCTTTAGTGGGAATGTTATGTACCATTTTTATATGCAAGAATTGGTTCGAAGAGGAGAGGATTTGTTTTTGATGTGTATATCTTGGGTATATATTAAATGTGTATATGACCCTTCCCCTTGGTGTTTTGTGGAGAGAGATAAGCTTGACTGTACTTTTAGAGGTGTTATCAGGAATGTTCTTCTAGAAGTGTGATATACATTATTTGCTTGGAGGGAAGGATATATATATAATGCTATCTCGTTGGAAGTATCATGTGCATAGCGAAATATCCCGAGGATCCTTTGAGGAATGCTTTCTAGAACTACCGATCGTGTGAAGAGAATGGTTTGAAGAAGGAAAGAAAGGGCAGCGAGGTTTTTGGGTATCTGTCATAATCAGGTCAAGATATACAAGGGGGCTTTGGCTACAATTTGGGAAGGGCGACACGAATTTCTAGAAAAAATGATGGTCTTTTTTGACTGATTGTAGTCAATGCCCAATGGTAGGAAGGCAAATATGACTTTTGATTTAGGAGGAAGTGTGCATTTGGGACTGGTTAGGAGACGGTTGGTGTTATTTTGACTGGGATATCTAGAGTTTTTAGATTTTGTTCAATGGTGGGAGTGAGATAGATATGTGCTTAAGGGTTTTTAAGGAAGGCATACTTGTAGTTGAATGAGAGAGACCTGTTTAGAGTATTGCAGGAAGAGATTCACTTTTACTTGAAATTGTTCTTTGGCAGGATATGGGCAAGGGATTGAAGAATTCGATGCCAGGCAGTTTGGGTGGTATTGGATGTTGTGACATGAGTTTAAAATGCCGTTGCAGGTGGCGAGGGGACTCGCCTGCCCGAACTTGTGTGTTGTCTCTCACATTCATATTTTTTATAGCATCACTTCTCATTTTTGGGGCTCTTGGGATATTGTTTGCCTGGCTCACAGTCTCTCCATTTGAGAGGCCTGCAATGAACACTCTGGGATGTCAAGAGGATGATGAAGGTTCCTGGTCTATTGGAATTTATCGTGGCAGCAATCCATTTGCATTGCACCCAATTGAAGATGTATGTAATCTTGGGCTTCTCTTTTCTAATGTTTTTTATTAAAATGTTAAATTTCAATGAAACGGCTGATAGGAGATGATAGTGTGACATTTTGTTAACGAATGCTTAATTCAAGTGTCCAATTTGTAAATTATTCAATTGAACAGGAAGGAATCAAGAATGATGGGAGTGCAGCCTGGCCTGTTGCTAATCCTGTATTTACATGTGCATCAGCCTCTGATAGCAGTCACCCAAGCAATTTTGTGGCGGATCCTTTTCTCTATATTCAGGTTTGAAATATTTTACAAGCGCTATCTTCAATATTGTGGCAGGACTTATGAATTTCTTTGTCTGTCAACCTATCTCCAAAATGACCTTGACAATTTTATGCAATAGTAATGTAATACAAATTCTTCATAGACATAGTAGGTTCTCTATGGCTTTATCAAAATCATTAGAAATGGACTGCACCTTTTTTTTTGGAGCATATAGAGAATTTATTGAAAGAATTGATTATTATTGCTGTATTAAGGGAACAATGGTCATGTTGGATTCAGAATCAGATATATGGTACTTGCCGTCAATTCTTACATTTCAAACTGATTATTGCAAAAGTTATTTGTTGTAAGTATTATGGAAGTATGTGGAGGTTGAGAATGTTTATGTGATGCCATATAGAAGCCACTTGCAAGAGAGCGTGTGGCAGTTTCCAAATAAATGTTTGGGCTGCTCTATTATGCTTCCAGATTACTGTAATTAACCTCATTCCAATAATTGATAGGTTAGTGTTTTCCAGTGTTGCACGGAGATGCGTCCCCTACCCCCTGAGATGCGTCTCCCCGTACCCCCGTACCCATCTCCCTGTACCCCCATGCCTCTGTCAGTAGTACTATATTTTTTGGTTTTTTATTATTTTCATATAATAATAAATATATATAATTGTAATATTAATATATTTAAATTATATATATAGCTGTCTCCCCATACCCCTGTCTCCTATTTTAAAAAAAAAAGGCGTACCCATACCCGTACCCATCTCCCTGTAACTGTACCCGTACCCGTCTCCTGGAAACTATGGTGTTTTCTCAACATTGAAATGGATGCATAGTTTCTTATGGTGTGGGTTATAATCCAGCTTACCATCTTTACGTTTTGTTAATTACTGGTAAGTTTTTTCATGTATCTCACTTGCCACAGTTTTTTACACTGGTCTCTATATGTATACTAGAGTGGTTCAATTCAAACTTTATTAAACATCGTTTGCATTGTCTTCTTATGTTATGTTTTTATTTTTTGTTTTTGTTTGGGTGTGCATGTCATAATTCATACATTATTTCTCATTGGATATGTTGGTTTATGTGATTGTATTATTTTCTAGCTGGTTGTGAGTTGAGCTAGTGGTCTCACATGTTATAGTTTATGTGTATTGCTTGTTGTGGATTCATCACAAAGTTTCTGCAATTTCTTGGTCTCTGTCTTTCTTTTATCTTTGTGAGGCACATTTGGACTGAGCTCAAGATGCATTCTGACAAGATTGTGGGAAGCAGAGTTTTTGGTACAAGTTCCTTAAGTTTATTAGCCATCACAACATAAGCTAGTTTACTTTCTTGCCACCATTTACTCCTTCGCTGAAAATGCTCAAATTCCATCAATTGGCTGTTTATTTAGCTTGTTTCCTATCCAATCATTATTATAAGGTTCAAAGGATAACTGAAGATAATGTGGATTTGCATCATGACTGTTGTGGATGTTTCCATCTTATTTTTAAAGTTTTTGCATCCTGGTTTTGAAACCTATATTTTTTATGTTACTTGAAGATCCACTGATTTATTTATAATTGTGAGCCATGATATGGATTAACAGTGTTATACGTTTATAATAAGTTTATAAAAAAATTGAATAATTTCAGATGTTGTTTCAATTTGCATTTTTGTTTGGTTGAGCAGCATAAAAGTGATTTTGAATTTTGGATTTACAGGGAGATGCACTATACCTGTTCTTTGAGACAAAGAATGCTATTACAATGCAAGGGGACATTGGTGTTGCAAAGAGTGTTGATCAGGGTGCAACATGGCACAATCTAGGCATTGCTTTAGATGAAGAGTGGCATCTTTCTTATCCATATGTTTTTGACTATGATGGACAGGTGAGGTAACAGTTTATCTATCGTTTATTCTATGATGATTTGCTTCCTTTCAAACTTATATCTTATACCATTGAGTTGATCCTCCTCTTTTTTCACTAATGCTGAGCTTGAAACATGTTGTGTCATTTTTGTTGTTCATGTTATCTTGCATGTCTTCTTACATAGTCTTTTGATATGTAGATATACATGACACCTGAGGGTAGTGAGAAAGGGGACTTTCGGCTTTACCGTGCATTGGATTTTCCTTTGCAATGGAGGTTGGAAAAGGTGCTTCTGAAAAAGCCACTTGTAGATGCTTTTGTGATACACCATAATGAACATTTCTGGCTTTTTGGGTCAGATTTCAGTCGCTTTGGTGCAAAAAAGAACGGAGAACTTGAAATCTGGTATGCCGATTCCCTGCAAGGTACATGGAAACAGCATAAAAGAAATCCTGTGCATAACTCTGATAAAAGCTTAGGTGCAAGGAATGGTGGAAGGCCTTTTGTGTTTGATGGTCAGCTATACCGAATAGGTCAAGATTGTGGGGACACTTATGGTCATCGTATACGAGCATTTAGGGTAGAAGTTCTCACCAAGGAAAAGTTCAAAGAAGTAGAAGTTCCCCTTGGAATTGTTGAGTCCAAGAAAGGTCGAAATGCATGGAATGGGCTTCGGTATCATCATTTGGATGCACAGCAGCTGTCTTCAGGGGCTTGGATTGCAGTTATGGATGGAGACAGAGTTCCTTCTGGGGATTCAACTAGGAGATTTCTTCTTGGGTCATTGGCCATGTTTTGTTTAGGAGTACTGATCATACTTGTGGGTGTCATATTGGGTGTGGTGAGATGTGTTTTTCCCCTAAGCAGGTGTCTGGGTGCTGGAAAGAGAAATGACACTTTCTCATTATGGACGCGTCCTCATTTCACATCAAAATTACACAGGGTGTTCTCTCGCTTGAATAGAAGTTGTGATGCCTTACGTGGGAAAATCAGGTTAAACACGTGTGGAGGTGTACTGCTTCTGTGTTTTCTTTTTGTTATTGCAGTAGCTTCTGTTTGTGTGGGTGTGCAATGTTTTTTTGGGGGAAATGGTGCAGAGGAGGCATATTCGGTGCAAGGTCAGTATTCCCAGTTCACTATGCTTACTATGACTTATGAAGCAAGACTCTGGAATCTTAAAATGTATATCAAGCACTACTCTCGCTGTGCATCAGTTAGGGAGATAGTTGTTGTTTGGAATAAAGGGCAGCCTCCTAATCCAGAAACTGATTTTGATTCAACTGTACCAGTTCGTATTAGAGTTGAAGAAAAAAATTCTTTAAACAATCGTTTTAAGTCTGACCCTTTGATCAACACAAGAGCTGTATTTGAATTGGATGATGATATAATGATGACATGCGATGATGTTGAAAGAGGCTTCAAAGTATGGCGTGAAAATCCTGATCGGCTTGTGGGGTTTTATCCTCGTCTAATTGATGGGAGTCCTTTGAAATACAGAGATGAAAAATATGCCCGCACAAGGAAAGGTTATAACATGATCTTGACAGGTGCTGCATTTATGGCTAGTGATTTGGCATTTCAGAAATACTGGAGTGATGAAGCAAAAGAAGGGAGAGATCTCGTTGATGAATTCTTTAACTGTGAGGATATCCTCATGAATTTTCTTCTTGCAAATCAAAGCTCCTCAAGAACAGTTGAATATGTTCATCCAGCATGGGCTGTTGATACATCAAAGCTATCCAGCGCCGCTATCAGCAGAGATACCCAGTTGCATTATAGGATACGGACAAATTGTTTGTTGAAGTTTTCTGAGATTTATGGTAATATTCCTCTGCAGAAGTGGGAGTTCGATAATCGGAAAGATGGTTGGGACTTATAGCATAGCAGTATGAAGTTGCAAGACTGTATATTGTGGAAGCAATGTTATGACTAGTTCAACACCTAAACAGTTTTGATGTGCAATTTGTGTTTACATGTTGAACATCTCTTGTACATACAGTCTGATGTCCAGGCAGAATCAATTTCCAATTTTTGCTTGCGGCACCCTAAGAATATTGATACATTGATAAAGGTTTGTGGCGAGAATTGTTCTAAACATTAGTTTCATGCCATGTCCAGGTAATATAGTGCAAGTTGTACAGCCTTTGTATTCAAACATTCCACATGATGCCCCTCTTTGGCAAGATGTTTCGAAATTTGTTTTGTTTTTTAAAGAAAATCCTGTTGTTCCATTCACTTGAAAATTGCATTGAAATTTATCAAACATGTATAGCATATTAAGAGCCACAATTGTCACAACTTTTTAATTCTGTGAACACATGTCGCATGGAGTCATGTTCATTTTGCTGAGAACAAGTATATGCTTCAGTTAGTGGCTAATAAAATGGAAGAATTCTCGGTATGCATATTGCCCGTGTATTCTTTTAGAGATTTTGAATTCTTGCAGATTCCTATTCTCACCCTCAAGTCTGAAGACATCTGTGGGACAGCATGAGGCAGAAACTAATCACTATTGACTTGTGATTGTAAAGTGCTCTCTCTGCAGATTCGCTGCTGATGATTGGTTGTTGGATGGAACTCGACAGTTTTTTTTATCTTCTTCACATTAGGAAAAATGTTTGATAGCATCCTGATATTTCCTTATCTTGTAACAGAATAAACTAAGTTATAAGAATCTGCAAGGGGTTTGGTGTATCGTTTCAAGATGCTTTGCATGTCACTAGATCTGATTTATTTGATGTTGCTTCTTGCTTTTTTTGTCAGTTCTATGTGGTTTCTGGGCATATGCAGAAATATTTAGTTGTGCATTACATTAAACCTTCAAGTGAGTTAAATTGTTCTCTGCATAATTTCAAGCACCTTTTCCTGGATTTAGATCGGTTAAATCAGGTTTTATGGAAAAAAATTGCTCATGCTTGAATTTAATTAAGATTTACTTGGTAACCTAAAATGCTTATTATTGGCCAATGCTGTAGATAAGAAAGACACTGCTATTGTTTTTTGTTTGGTCGTTTGAATTCTTACCTTATGCCTTAGAAACTAAGATACTGATTCTTCCCTATCTGCAGAAGTACCATGCCCTGGTCTGTCCCTAGTTGGAGTGTGGGTCTGGTACTGCAAAAATATGGCCTGGTCCAGGTTCGCCCAGGAATCTGGGCAGAACCCGAGGTCTAAAACATTATTTATTTATTTATTTCTCAAAATTAGATATAAAACAATGATTAAAAATAATAAAAAACACATTGCAAACCCTAAAGGTTAAGTAAAATACAAAATTATAAGATAAAAGAACACAAAACATAGAAACAAAACACAAAAGCAAAAGCGCGCTTGCCTCGCATTGCATATTAACCTCCCATTTCTGATCAATGTTTTAAGTTTCATGGAATTATTTATTAGGTTAGAATTTCTATATTTTTATTTTTAATAGATTTTTGGTACTACCATATCCATGGCAAAAAAAAAGCCTACTGGTAAACCAGGTTCTTCGAACTCTAACTGATACCAAATCTAAATCGGTAATGTAGCTCAACAAGGAAGCTCTGGATGCATTTATTACATTCAAATTAATGTTGTAGTCTCTTCCATGTGGAGATAACAGAAATGGTTATTGAATACTGTTAAGATTTATTGGAAGACTAGAGTTTATCCCATCAATAATTTCGGATCTGTTCATTCCAAAATTTAATAGAGATTCCTATCGGTATCCTTTCGATTGTTTCAAATGCATTAATAATCATAAATTTTATTTGTTACAGATCGGCGGCAGATCGCCGGCAATGGACTATGTTTAGTGTTCTAAATGCTAAACATGTGGAACGAAGTATGATGGTACTTGTGCACAACGGGTAAAATATTGTAGTGAAAGAGTTTAGTTTGGGGAGATATTGATACATTTCCACTTTCTGTTTCATGAGCCTAGGAAAAGGGCAAATAATTATTACAGCAAATTGAAACTTCATTGCAATTTTTTTTTGTTGTGTTGAAATTGATTGGGCATTCATTCTAACTAGTTGTGTTGTTTATGACGACTTATTATTACCCGAGAATTGATTACCCTATTGTGTTAAGAGGAAAGATTAATAAAAGGTTAGAGTATTACAACATCTACGATGATAAAGTTGCCTTACAAAACTTAAATTAAAAAATTAAAAAAAATAAAATTTAAACCTTTTTGAATAATGAAAAACTCAAATAATTTTTTTTTATGTATATTAGAGGAATAATCATAAAACAAAGGAATCCACAAAGCACATATGCACCTCCAAGTCATATTTGTAGAAGAAAGGAGGGTGTTGTTCATATCCACCCATCCCAAGCACTTGCATCCTAAATTAATGCTATTAGATAAGGACAACATTGGGACTTGCACTTGAAAGTTGTGCTATTAAATCAAGAAAAAATATCATTAATGTGGGATGTTTTTTTATTGGAAAGCCATTTGCGTATCTTTAAATTAAAAAAAGAGGAGATAAGTACAAACAATGGTTTACAATAAAAAGGTGGGTAGAAGTTATTCATGACCCACCAAACAAGAGTAACAAAAAGCAAGTATCAAAGTAAATTCTTTGACATGAGAATATCTTTTAGAGGAGGATGAGCACCTAGAGTTGTAGACTTGGCAAATATGTTGAGAGGAATCCAAGTAAGATTAGCTGCAATGAAGACTACACAAAGGAGAGGAACTCCAATTGTAGATGTAAGTGATGATGGAGGAGGAACTCAAAAATTTCAAGTTGAAGGGCTGGTTGATGAATTAAAGAGATATTTTAAAGCCATTATAAATATAGAAAGCAACCTAAAGCTAGACATTGTTAGCTATAGAGGAAACTTGAGCCTTGAGGATATTAATGATTAGATCATTAGAACTGAGAAAATATTTTGACTGAGTCAATGGAGGACCACAAAAGAGCGATGTTTCTTACACCAAGTTGAAGGGTCATGGATCTTTGTGGTGAGATCATGTGTACCTAGAAAGGGAGATGAGATGCAAATAACAAATCAAGACTTAGAATGAAATGGTCACAAAGTTGAAAGGTAAATTTCTACTCTCTAATTGTTTACTAAGTTTATTCAAAACGCTGCACAATTTAAGAAATAAATGATTGTTAAAGACTGCACTAAGGAGTTTTACACGCTAACCATTAGAGCTGGTCATGTGGAGGACGATCAAGAAAAGATATCAAGGTATGTAAATAGACTTTGTATTTCCATTCAAGATGAGTTTGGAATGTTCAAGTTGAGGTCGGTTGAAGAAGTATATCAATGTTCATTAAAAGCTGAAGAAAAGTTGTTGAAAGGCAACAAAATACATTTAGAGGTAGAGGAAGGTTCTAAAGAGGAAGATGACAAGCAGGCAATTGTAGAGGACAACATACTCATGAAAGAGAAGCTAACACTTCTCAAAATAAGAATTAGACACAAAGAGGAAGAGGGTATTCTTCTAAAGGAAGACGATTCTTTGGTAGATGAAGAAGTAGAGGATTTATGGGTAAGTGTTTTGAGTGTGAAAATGTTGGATTTCTAATAAGGTTCTTAGGATTTCATCAAGATATTTAGGGTTTTGATGAATATGCTCACGAAACAATGCAATTGCTTATGATCTATTTGCTCATGTTCATCAGTTTTATTAGACTCATGGTTTTAATTATTATAATCTTCTTCTATGATAACCTCATCAATATGTTTTTCAGTGTCAACATTGGTATCGTCATGATCTATAGGATTAGGTCCCTTATTGGTTTTAGACATCTTAGGCAGCAGAAGGGGAAGCGCAATGTGTTCATTAGGCACACCATCCAATCTAGGGATACACCTAGGTTGCATACAAAATTATATAATCAAGAATTAAAAGATCACAACACTCTGAAACCCTAGATGTAATCCCTGAAATTTACACCTTAGACACACACAAAACCATACCAATTTTTTTTGACACTTCACTTGAACACACTACTATTAACAAGTTAAAAAAACTCAACAATCACATTTGGTTATAGAAAGGATGACAACTGAAAAATTACATAACAAATGAATTTAAATTCCAAAACACTCTCTAATTACAACACATTATAGTTATATCTCAATCTCTTGTGACAAAGAAAATACCCTAAAGGATAAGACACATGTCTAAATAGATTGAATAACTACAAGCCAACATCGAAGCTCCACAACTCAGACTCCATAACAAGAACAATTATTTAAATTTGGTGAAACTGGATTCACTCTTCATGAGTCCAAATGTTAAACAAAGGAACTACTATCATATATTGGATATATTAACATGAAAATCAACATGGAATGAGATCATGACATTGAAAATAATAAAGTGTTAATAAAGTAAAGAGTGTAATGTTGAAAATCACGAAAACATAAACACACCAAACTCACAAATTAACTTTGGATAAAAATATCTGATAAATATTATAAATTAAATCAAAGTTATAAATTAATAATTTAAGTTATGGATAACTCATATGAGTCATAAAATAGACCTAATGTAATAACAATGTGAAACAAAACATCTAAACCAAATTGGAATTAACAGTAGAAATATGATTCTTCTAAAAAACTACTAACATATAGGGTACAAGGAGGACTCATCAAAATTAGAAAACTGTGTTGAAAGACAAATACAAAAAGTTAAACATGAATATGAAATTCAAGGTAAAAGGTTGCAATCTTCATATTTAAGAAACATTACGTTGTGTGATTAATGCAACACCCTTTCCAGAGCGACCTTGCAAACCAAAATCAAGAACAAAAATTTATGAATAAATTTGATTTGAAAAGGGGTCACTAAAAATAAAAATTAAAAATAAATGATATTATATAAATTTAAAGGTAAAAAGAGTCACTAAAAATCTTTGATTTCTCTTTAAGACTCTTTCTAACTATTTTTAATAGCTCAAATTTTAATCGATTTCGTAGGCTGAAAAAAGAATCGGGAACAGAAAATTGCCAAATGCCTCTAGAATTGGATCCATAAAAAATTATCAGAACGGGATAGAAAAATAAAGATTATAAAACGTGATTAAAATATGATATGTATAGAGGTTACAAGTTTTCATTTCATAAAATTTGAAGTTCGAGTATTCATTTGGGACTCATTTCTAAACTAATTTAGTTGATTTCCAAACCGAAAACTCTTAGTGAAAATTTGCATAGAGTCTCAAAAATATGCTTGCAATTGTCCTACCAATATCATACATTTTATATACGATGATATATCTATCCGAATGCTTTCCAAGATTTTTATTAAGTCTCAATTTAATTTACACTTCATTAACAAAATTATGAGTACTTCAAGACCCGCCATGGTCAACCTATCTAGTTTGAGTTTCTATAATGATTAAGTGAAGAGATTTATAATATTTACGTCAATACACTCAATGATGGTCTGTGTTAAAATTTATCAACTTTACTTATTATTTTCAAATGTATATGTTTAACCCAATGTTAATTGTATAACTAATAATTCATATTAAGATTAATCTATAATTTCACAATGCCAAGGTAAGTTAAAGTCATTATATTTCAAGTCTATATTTTTTAATGTTTTCTTGTCATATTATGTTTTTAATATTAATTTACTATCCAAATTGTGTGTTCTTAATACCAACATTATCATCCAAATATCAATATTAGATATTACAACATTTGTTTATCCAAATGATTATTAATTTTCACTTAATTAATATTTGATTGTCCTACTCAACAAGTTCTCGACTTATATATAAAATAGTTTGCAAATCACTTCTGAAAGTAAATCTAATTAACCAAGCATTAGCTCACATCTATTATCAATGCATTAAGCGTAACACATAAATCATTGACAAATTAGATTAAGGAATATTATAATACATTGATATCTATAAATAATACAACCATTATAGTTATCAAGCACATAAGCTCCAACAGAGATCTTTCCAAGATAAATCAACTCAGGGTAATGATAATTTCTAAGAATAAAACTTTACAAATTTCTTATTTGAACAACAAATGAATAGTCATTATCTATTCAAAACTCAAATTGAACATGCAAGATGCTACTAATTTTAACATAAAAATGTTATTCTTTATACTTTATCTGCTATTAGTAACTCACCAACCTGACGACGAACAAATAATCAAATAAAAATGGCCCAGTGTACACTGAGCAAGAGATTTCTACCCCCTAAATACTTCATTTTTTTAAATTAAATAAATATTCAAGCAACAAAACATAACATATGGAGATAAATTACATGCAACAATTCGCAAAGCAACCCAACCTTTAGAGTAAACATTACACTTCAACATAAAAGCAACACCAGACTTACTGTTAATCAAGTTCCATACCAATCATTAAATAATAATAAATTTACTATGTTAAAATAATAATTTTCTATTAAAGTCTATTAAATAGATGCACTATGACTAGGTGAACAAATTGACAACTCATGCATCTTATTAGCTAGTAGTTTTCTAAGCTTACATAACGGGTGAAATCAATATTAAAAATAACAAATAATCAAGTGTCAATTTTCACTTGTGAATTTCTCTATTCGTAAGAAAAAGGACAATCGATCAAATATTCATTAAGGCAAGCACCAAATTCTATCGTCATTACAAAATGCCACATCTACGATATTAAGATGGAACCTTAACTTTATGTCCTTATGCATAAACTATTCATACACCCAAAATAAATCCTTAACTCTGATTAATATCAAAGGATAACGATTCATATTCAATTATGCTAAGGTAGGTTTGACTTTATATCCATATCCAAGTCCATTTGAAAGCAACAATAATTCCAAAAAATTTTAGTTGTGTACTTTCATCTGTGTTTATATATATATATATCAAAAGAACCAATCATCACAAACATATTCTATACCCCCTTCTTTTGTATACATAAATAATTATCCAATATGCCATTGAAACAAATATTTTCATTTTATCTTCTTTCTTAAATAAATGCATATATACATTTTATATTTATATATCATGTGTCCATCATCATCATCATCATCATCATCATCATCATCATCATCATCATCATCATCATCATCATAATAATAATAATAATAATCGTTTATGTGCCACAACCAATCTAAATTATATTTATTAAATATGGAATAAAAGAACATACATACATACATAAATTAACCTTATATTATTATTTAACAATAAATATAAAACCAACCTTTATATTTATATATATAAATTATAACATTATATTGTTATTTAATAATGAATACAAAATTGCCACTTTTTATTTATTTTATTTTCATATTTTTTTGTTTATTCACTTTTTATTTCTTCTTTCTTCACCTATTCTTTTCCTTGGCCAAACTTCCAAATGACTCGATTTCCTTTTTGGTTGACTTTTAAATGAAAAAAAGACTTGTATTGTTTTTGAGGGTTAGGGTTTCACTCTTTTCTTCTTCTTTTTTAAAACACACACACACACACACACACACACACACACACACACACACACACACACACACATATATCATTTTTTTCAAAAGAAAAAGTGTCAGTATTTTTTATTCCAATTTATGGTGAAAAGATACATCCAGAATGCCAATAAGTGGTGGTAGAGAGAAGAGAGATGAGGGCCTCTACCAATAAAAAAAGGGAGACAAAAGCCTCAACCTGTAGATACAAATGTCCCAGAATATGGGGAAACAACGAAGGAGGGGTAAAAGCAACACAAACAACATGTTGTGGTAGTTGACACCATCCAATGAAATATCATGGACTAATGCACTACAGGAAGGAAAAATTGAGATAGTCTTCCACCTTGCCCTTTTTAACTTTTTTCTTCTTTACTTCCTGCGACACTACTTGTGTCAGAATCACTGTGACTATTTGCATTTCTATGTTTTGAATCTCTAGAATTGAGTGAAAACCCAGTTATTTTGGGTTTGTGGTTGTCACTAATTTCTTATCGAGTATGAGCTCTCTGTTTCATGAGCACATTTTACACCTTCGAGTGTAGACCCAACTGGTTCTAATTCCATTGTTGTGCTCCCCTCTTTGTTTCCCTCCTCATTGTGATCATTATCCTAGACCCGTGTGTTTGGCTCCTTTGGCTCAATTATTTTTTGGCCTTCCTCCTCTTGTTCCTGTATTTGTAACTCTACTTCCTCTTGTGTCGGCATGGTCCAATGTTAGAAGGTTGATTTCATCCCTTTATTATTTGGTGGAAAGTTCCAAGCCTAGAGATAAGTGGCCTAAAGATGCCCAGTAGGCTTACAAAAATGACATCGAAAGGTGATATTCTCATAGTCTAGGGATTATGTATGTTGTAGTCCTCCACAACGGATTATCATTTTTTTTAGTAGACCTTTACTAAGGTCTATTGCCACACATATACGAGTGTATGTGCATAATCTTGACCCCATTCTTTCATAATCTACTTTGATGAACTTACCCAGGCTATCCCTTATCTTTTTGAAGGCAATGATAAGATAAGTAGAAAGGTTTGATAGCCGTACCTAGACTGGCATAATAGTAACTGGGGAGCTCAGATCAAATTTTGGAAACCATGGTGTGAGGTAAGGGCCCACTAGTCCCTAAAACCATGGACCTTCTGTTAATACTCTATGGTATACTTCATCATAAAAAAAATGTACAATGAATAATCTCTTGGAGTAGAGGGAGATTTAACATTGTTTTGACCAATTTGTATGTACCCACTGGAATAGAGTAGCTGTAGTAGACCAAAAGATGTTGAATCTACATATGACATCCTCCTTTTATAAATTCCCTCTATATACTCTAACACTTCTTCCTCTGAAATATCCACCTGAGGCACCTCCTCTGCTTATTCCACTATGTAGGTGCTTGTAGTGGGGGAGGCTTTTTGAGTGCCTAATTTGGCTATAGTGTGTTTGACAACATCTTTAAATGATCCCCCAGGTTTGAAAGATTTTGATACATCCTTAAAAGAGTACCTGTTAGAATTTCCCATGTCAATTGCACCTTCGTGCATGCATAGAACATGAGATAAAAGAGAACCTTGTGAAATACCATACACAACCAGTAATTTATGATTTTACAAATCCTTACATTTATAAATGAGGCATTGGAGGGTAGCTAGAATCCTAGTGGCCATTTCAATCTGATCCTTGAGGTCCTATACACTATTGGTCCAATCTACCCAAAGACAGTGTTCTCCATGATGGATCGTAGTATAATTTGGGAGTGTTCCTTTTGCTCTAGTGGAAATTTTAAGGTTGGCATTTTGTCAAACATATAGTATGCATCCTGTTATAACTACCATACATTAGTCTCCCAGGCTATGGTCCTTTCATGTGCTATACCATATGCCTCCATTGTCATAAAACCATGGCCATTCCCCATCAAAACCCCCAAGATATGGTTTGTGACTCCCTGCTTGTCTAATCTTGATTGGTGCTCTAGGATACATACCATACCTTCTATTGACATGCCCTTTCCTTTAAATAGTTACCTATTACCCACTAGAACATGTGTAAACATGGATGTATGCTCTTTAAGATCATCCCCTATCCCCTATGCAATCGCCACCATCGTTCAAGTTTGATCATGCTTTGATCTATTTTGTAAAACCCTCACTACAGAAATCACCACTCGCTCCATATTTTTCATATATAATATATATATCAAATCCCTAAAAGGGCATGGAAGTTGACGACTGGGGCCTAAGCCCTGGCTACGATGATGACCATCGGTTAAACCTGGCCCAAGGGTGGGGTGGGCCGGCTGGCCGCCCCACCTTCCCTCCCTATTATGGAAAGGGCTGGGATGACACAACCACCCTTCCCCCATATTAATAAAAAAATCTAAAAATAAATAATTTTTTTATTGAATTTATTTACTTCTCCTTTTTCATTTTATTATTAATTTATTTTTTATTTTTATTTTTATTTGTATTTTTTATTCAATAAAATTAAATTATGCAATAATATATATATATATATATATATATATATATATATATATATATATATATATATATATTTGAGAACATATTATTATTTTTTGGATTGATTTTAGTTTTTGATTAAACTATAACCAGTTCTATGGCACAAATTGAGGGCCTAGTCCCCCTGAACAAATAAAAAATTATCAACGACTATCACTTAAACATCGTGAAAGCACATATCATCTTTTTACTGGAGTCAAAACCACCTCTGGGACACAACAGGTGGTCCCATCTCCCAAAAAATAGACTTGAGATTCAAATCAAAAATATTAAAAACCAAAAACCTTAGCAAGTTAAGGAAAATACAAAGCTAAAAACTAGACACAAACTAGACTTAATAACTAAACCTTCTAAAAAGCCAAAAAAAGAAACCAATTAGCAAAGAGCTTGGAAAAACACAATATGCCCAACCATTGAATCAACCTTTTGCTGTCAACAAATACCTGCTCCTACTAGAGAATAAAGATTATATTGTACATTGAGTATCACCATTGATGGAGTTCATAGCATCGAGTTGTAGCCTTTATGCTTTCAATTTCCTACCTCTTTTCCCTTTATTAATGTAATTAGGCATTTTTAAAACACTAGGTTGTTGAGTTATGGACAAAACTACCCTGCTAACCAATTTTTCTTCTTCACAATCTTCACCAACTTCTTCTAAGATTTCCTTCTAGTAGGATTGATCCGCTAAAAGAGAAAATTTGTCTACATCCTCTGGCCTAGATTTCTCAATAGATACTTCCCCTTCCAAAAAGGGAGAAGAAGGTTACTTAGCCTCCACATCATTCTGATCTTCAAATGCTGCCAAAACCTTACCCTTCTCATGGTTATCCTAAATATCTTGGATGGTTGTTGAAGATGGGACCTCAATAAAAGTGGATTTTGATGGGATTTGCAAATGGTGAACTAAAGCTTGATTCAGACAACCAATCTTTCTGATCTATTTTTTCAATAACATTGTATGAGACCCTTTAAAACCTTTCTCAGGATAGGAAGTAATCTTATGATCAACTTGATTTCACTTAAAACATCTAAAGGGAAGACCTTCAAAATTAATAAATTGGATCCAAACACCAAGTGAGGAAGAAATCTGAATAGAATAATGCAGAGGTTTGGCTAAATCCATCAAAACACACACCCTGACATATCTTAGATCAACTTTAATGGAGTCATCAAATTTAACAAAAACTCCTAGCTTACTAAGTAGCTGCTTGAGAAGATCAATATTCTGCATGACTAAGGGGAGATTATACAATCTAACCCAAACTGGAGCTTATGAGATAATTGAAGCCACTGGATCAAAAAAAGGATTTCAGGGACACAAAAACACCCCCTACATACTAAGAAACCAAGGCCAATTCACCCAAACAAAATATCTATCATTCGGGTATTGAAACGAAAGCCAAAAAAACCATTTGACAACATTGAAAGAGAAGGAGATTTTAATGTAGGCCAAGTTCCCTACACCCAATCTAAAAGAATTTTCTAGGAAGGCCGCTTCCCTACACATTTGGCAATCAAAGACTTCTTCCCTCTTCCATACCTAACACTGAAAGTGTTACATTTGAAATTTATAGAATAAGAGTAGTATCATATAAAATCAAAAGAATATCACCTAAAAAAATTATTTCTAGGGTTCCTTTCTGATAAGGTTTTGCATATGATAACCCCTTAGAACCCTCTACAACTTCATTCTTCTTCACATAAATCTTTTCCAATTGAATTTGGCTTCTGGGTATCAAAATCAAATCCGATCTAGGTTGATTTCTAAGAATCATCTCCTTGTAGAAAGCACCACAAGTATGAAAAGGGTTTGAAACATTAATACATCTAGAAAACACTGAATCCATGGATGAAACGCTAGCCACCTCTATTATTGATTCAGGCACCTACTTTCTTGGAGAGGAATCTCCATCAAACAGGCCTCTGTCTACATCCGATTGCTCCAACCCTATGAACTCCTTGAAAGACACATTAGCATGAATAAATTATGAAGATGAAAAACCAACAAAGTCTTTGGCTTTTTTAATCTTTCATTCCCTACTCAGATTTAGCCATTCTGCTAACCCCTGCTCCCCCAGGCGCTCCCCAAAACCTACTCCTCCTTTGTTGGTTTTTCCTTCCTTCCTCCTGCTCTGTAAAAAACTTACACCCATGATTATTGTCACTCTTGTTCGCCCACTCCAAACACCACTATCATTATTGTTTCTCTCACATGCCTATCATAAGCTTGCACCTACCCTAAAATTAGCACTTGCCCTCCACTGATTTCCTCTGTCGACTACCTTCTATTGGGATCCACCGTCGCCATCCCTCGAGAAATAACTTTTTTGATGATCAAATTTTTGGGTACTCAGTTGATAAAGAGTTTAGATTAAAGGTATTTCATGAATTACAAATAGGATTTGAGAACATCTTATTATTATTATTATTTTGGAAATATATATCTTTTGTAAAAATAAACAAGAATTCATTTTTTCTATTCTACAAGGCAAATGAGATAAAACAAGGGATTTCTAAAAATCTAGGGTTTGTATATTTATTTATTTTATTTTTTATTGAAAAACAAAATATTTTAAAATACATTCCTATTTTAATTTGTTCATTATTTTAAAAAAAAAATATGGATTTAGAGAGGAGAATCCCTTGCCTGTTGTTGAAGTTCTATTGCTTCACTTGTTGCACATTCATTCCTTTCCCAAGCCTTCCTTCCTCCTCTTCTGGGTAGGAATCTTGTGCTTAACATAAGCTGGCCCCTTTTTATTTGATTATTTTTGTAGTGCAGCCTGGCGAGTTACCAGTGGTAGATAAAGTATAGACAAATACTATTTTTATGTTAAAATTAGTAGTGTCTTGTATGTTGTTCGATTTGAGTTTTGAGTAGATGATGACTATATGTTTGTTGTTCAAATGAAACATTTGTAAAATTCTATTCTCAGAGATTGCCAATAACCTGAGTTGATTTACCCTTGAAAGATCTATGTTGGAGCTTATGTACCTTATAGCTATAATGATCATATTATTTAAATACATCAATATATAGTAATATTTATTAATCTAATTTGTCAATAATTTGTTTATAACACTTAATGCATTGACAATAGATGTGATTTAGTGCTTGGCTAATTAGAGTTACTTGCATAAGTGATTTGAAAGCTATTTTATCTATAAGTTAAAAACTTGTTGAATAAGAAAATCAAATATTAATTAGGCGAAAAGTAATAATCATTTAGATAAATAAATGTTGTAATGTATGGGATTCATATTTGGATGATAACGTTAGTGCTAAAAACACATAATTTGGATAGTAAAATAACGTTAAGAACAAAATATGGTAAGAAAACATTAAAAAATATAGATTTGAAACATAATGAGTTTAACTTACCTTAGCATTGTAAAATTATGGATTAATCTTATTATGAATTATTAGTTATACAATTAATATTGGGTTAAACATATACAATTAAAAATAATGAGTAAAATTCATAAATTTTAACCAAAACTATCATTGAATATCTTGATATAAATATTATGAATCTCTTAACTTAATCATTGTAGAAACTCAAACTTGATAGATTGACCATGGTGGGTCTTGAGTTATCCGTTGAAATTTTGTTAACGGAGTGTAAATGAAATTGAGACTTAATTACAATCTTAAAAATCACTCAAATAGATATATCATCTTCTGAGAATTGTATGATGTTGGTTGGATGGTTGCAAACACTTTTTTGAGATTTAGTGTAAGTTTTCACTAAGAGTTTTGAGTTTGGAAAGCAACCAAATCGGTTCATAAATGGGTCAAAAATGAATACTCTAACTTAAGATTTTATGAAATGTAAATTTATAACCTCTAGAATTATGTTCTATAATCTTTATTTTTATACCCCATTTTGATAATTTTTGGTGGATCTAGTTTTGGATTTATTTGACAATTTTATGTACCTGATTCATTTTTCAACCTAAGAAGTCTATTTAAAATTGAGTTGCTATAAGTCTTTAAAAGAAACTAGAGCTTGTTAGTGTTTTTTATCTTTAAATTTATATAAGAGCCTTTAGTTTCAATTTTTATGTATGTTTTCTATTTTCAGTGACCCCTTTCTAAATCAAATTTATTTATAAATTTATGTGGTTCTTGATTTTGGTCTACGAGATCACTTCAGAAAAGGTGTTGCATTAATCACACAGCTTAACGATTCTTAAATATGAAGGTTGAAATCTTTTACCTTGAGTTTCATATTCATGTTTAAATTTTTTTATTTTTCTTTCAACACAATTTTCTAATTTTTATGAGTCCTCCTTTTGTACCCTGTTCGTTAGTAGCTTCTTAAGAGAATCAAATTCTTGTTGTTAATTTCAATTTAGTTTAGATATTTCTTTTTGCATTGTTATTACATTAGAGCTATTTTATGACTCATTTGAGTTATTCATAGCTTAAATTATTGGTTTATAACTTTAGTTTAATTTGTAATATTTTTGAGATATTTTATCTAAAGTTGATTTATGAGCCCGTGGTGTATTTGTGCTTTCATGGTCTTCAACATTACACTCTTCACTTAATTAACCTTTCACTATTTTCATTGTCATGATCTCATTTTGTTTTGATTTATGTGCTAATATATCTAATATGTGATAGTAATTACTTTATTTAATATCTAGACTCGTGAAGAGTGTGATCTAGTTTCACCAAATTTAAATAATCTGTCTTGTTATGGAGTTTGAGTTGTGGACCTTCGATGTTGACTTGTAGTTATTCAATCTATTTAGACACATGTCTTATCTTTTAGTGTGTTCTCTTTATCACAAGAGGTTAATGTATAAATCTAGTGTGTTATAATTAAAAAGTGTTTTAAAATTTAAACTCATTTATTATAAGTGTCATTTTCTAGTTGTCATTCCTTATGTAATTTAATGTCATTGTTGAGTTTTATGTATTTTTTAATAGTAATGTGTTTGAGTGAAGTGTAAAAAAAAATTGGTGTAGTTTTGTGTGTGCCTGAGATGTAAATTTTGAGTATTACACTAAATTGTTGAAAAACCTAGGAATAAAAAAATTGTATTCACATGAATCATGTTCATCAAATGTTTAACCTTAAAATCTAGATTGGAGAATCTAGAGTTAAAGTAGTAGAGATAGCCTAGAGCATAATTATGATAGACTATATCTAGAGTAGGACAATTAATTGAAAATAATTTAGATAAAACATATACTAAATTTATTATGCTGAGATATTCTAGAAATGGAAAACACAACTATGCTAGATGTTACAGTGACAATGAAAACAAAGTACTTAACTAGTTCTAATATTAATATAGTTCTAGATTTAGAACAAGCCAAAAGTATACTGGATCTAGGTTTTAAACTAGTTGCCTAATTTTATAAATGTGACTTTTATAGCCATGGACACTTGTGTCAGAATATAATAGTTGCTTTGATATTTTTGTCTGGATTAGATGCATGTATCTAGTACAAAAAAATGGTTAAACCTAGATGATTCTGGGTTCTATGTCACCTTCACTTTGGTACATTTAGATATGGGTCATGGACTATCACTCCTTATAAAAAAAAAATCTTAGTTCTTCATCTTCATATTGGCTATGAGAAAAATAAGTTAGTGGGCACATGGTGTCAAGTTTATTTAAATACCCCTCTATCAATGAGTGTTGCTTACATAGTCAATACTTCAAAGAGGGCTTCAAACTTATATAGTTCTACCTTATGTGTTGGCTTGTATGTGAATCATGAAATGTGTGATAAGTAAGTACAATAGTGACATGTCTTGTAACTTAGAAAAAAAATCTCATATGTTTACTTAGTACTTCAAACCTATAGATGTTTTGTCCCTATGATTGATATGAAAATAAGATAAAATAGGGAAGCTTGACTCACTTGAGTTCTTGATTGAGTGATTTTTAGTTTGTGTTAGGTGTATATTTCATGAAGAATGAATGAGGATTGATCTTGTATTTATACTAATCCCTTTAGATAATATCTCAAATTAAATCACTTAGGTCAATCAAAAGAATACATTTCATTTTGAAATTAGATGAATTTAGAGCACTGGACACTTGTTTGATAATAGTACACTTGCATCGATGTAGGAGTATGGCTGGGGTACAAGTGTCTGGGTAGTTGGTAAACAAGTGCATGTATAAAACTTGTAAAAATGGAAGATAAGCATGTTTACAAAATTTTGAGAAATATAGAAGGCTTGGGTCATTAGAAACATTGCTCAAACTAAGAGATAAGTAATTAGGAACAAAGAGATAGTGTATGCAAGCCTTTTATCATTGAAAAAGGTCTAGAAGCTGAAGGTACATCCACGGTATGTATTTTCTAAGTGTACAAGACTATGGTGCTATATAATTCATAAATAGTGTCTATAATTCCTCTTAGGTGCGCTTGGTAGAAGAATAAATCCATGATGCACAACTTTAGAAAAAGCCAATCCCTATGATAGTTAGAAATCAGACCCTGGAAACAATTCAATAATCTTCTTTAATGATCAAGATAAGGGTATGGGGCCTTGTCAAGTGGATGATACTAAGGAGTGAAAGTCATGTTTTGCAAAGGATTATACATGATGAATCAGAGATAAGGGTATGGGACCTTGTCATAATTAAGTGTTGATTAAGTGGCACTTTATCCTTTACAAAGTAATTTAGAATAGGGGACTCGAGGCTTAATGAAAGGTGAATGCTTATTTTGAAGCAAAACTCAATGATGAAAGGAGTCGAGAGGGATGCATGTGGTATGGATTGAGGAAGGTGAAAGAGGCAAATTATTTGGAAGGTCGATGTGGAACCAAATTTGGGGTATAAGGAGTGGAAGATAGATATGTAATAGAGATCAAAAGGTAGTGAGATGATAAGTAGCTGAGAAATTCAATAGGTGTAGAATCACCATGTAGTGTGATGAATTTCCAAGAGTTGTAGATAATGGACTTGGGTAAGTGGGTTGAATTGTGAAAGTATCAGTGGTGAGCTTAGTATCAGCACCGCATGTAAAATTATCCTAGTGTTTGACACTATAGATATCATGTAATGATAATTTTTTTTTAAAAGCACTGAGGGTGTCATTGATAAATGGGGGAGAATATAGGGGGATGTAGATCCTTTGAGTATGGACATAGTGTGAGGCTCTTCCAAGGGGCGAGATTAGTTCCCAACTAAGGAAAATGGTTGACCTAAGTAATTAAGGGGTTCCTAAATTATAAAATGACCTGAATTTAGATAAATCAAGTTGGAAACCCAACTTGAGTGCAAAATTTGGCTCGGGGTGGAAAGCTTGCCCTGATGCGAAGGAAGTCAGAGCCTAGTTTGGATGGCTGAATTGGTGTAATGTGTAGTTTAGATATTCTTGTATAACTCAATCCTTTAAGGTGGGTTTGGTAGAGGAGTTACACAGTGCTTCATGTGTTAGAAAAAGTATATCCCCATGACACATGATGGTAGATCAAACACCTACATACTTTTTAAATATGGTAAGAGGTTCACGTTGAGCCTATCAATGGAAAGAGGTGAAGATGTGGGCAATAAATATAAGATAATACTGGTTTTTGATAAACAATTATTAAAGGAGAAGAAAATGAGAAATAATTTTTGTTTTAATCCCCCAAACCAATGCAATTTATGATTACAAAATAGATTAGTGAAATACAACTTAAGTACATAATTTGTTGAATGAGTTTGCTAAACTTGTTTCTAAAGATTTGTCATATGTTTTTCCACCTATGACAGGCATTGAACATCATATGGATCTAATGCCTGGATCTATTTTTCCAAATAAGGCAACATATAGGTTGATATCTATGGGAATGAGGAAGTGAAGAAGCAAATACAAGAGTTGTTGGAAAAGGGTTTGATAAGAAAAAGTGTAAGCTCATGTGCAATTCCAACATTATTGACACCTTAGAAAGGTGGAGATTGGTGGATGTGTATGAACTCAAGAGTAATGAATAAGATCATTATCAAATACATATTTTCATCATTAAGGAAGGATGATTTAATGGATTATTTGAGTGGAACAAGGTACTTTACAAAAATATATTTAAAGAGTGGATGTCACCAAATCAGAATTAGATAAGGTGATGACTGAAAAACTACATTCAAGATAAATGACAGGTTGTATGAGTGGTTTTTTATACCATTCATATTGTCAAAAGCACCTAACACATTCATAAAAATCATGAATGAAGTGTTAAAATATTACTTGGTTAAGTTTGTCATAGTGTATTTGTATGGCATTTTGATTTTTATCAAATTTATTAGGAAGGAAATCAATAATTCAATGTAGAGAGGCTTAATATATGAGTTATATTGTTTAACTAGAATTCGTACAAGTGGGGAACAATGTCACAATAACCTTCAACCTATTTTTTAACCCTATTTTTGACTTTAAAATACAAATGTTGGTTTAATAGGTGTAAAACTTGATAGAGATGAATATGCTAAAAATATACAATTCTGATTTTGTAACTTGCTAAAAATGGAAAACCACTATTTTTGGAAAACACTAAAAAGAGATGTACTTGGATTAAATATGAATTTTTATTCAATTTTTATAATGTTCAACCATATGAATTGATAGAAAAAATATTGTGACTATGTCTAATTGGTGACATAATATGAAACTATTTCTAAATAGGACCATGCTCCTTGGACAACAATGCAAACCAACTATGTTTATTGATTGCATACTTGTCTGAGTTGACTGTGACTAATATATGATAATGAAAAGTATACAAAAATATAACTATGACTTTGTAAGATTAGAATATGAATATGAGAATATTTCTAGATAGGACTGCACTCTCTGAACATAAACATAGGTCGGCCATGCTCATTGACTATGAACTTGTCTACATTGACTGTGATGAAAATTAGACTACTGTGCCTTTTGTGCCTATGTTTTATGATTGTATGGGATGGTTAAATTTAGTTTCTATCACATAGAGGTCACTACTTTCCTCTTATTTACTATAAAAACCCTAGGGGTCTTCACGAGAGTTAAAACCTGTAAAAAGAGAGGGGAGGTGTAATGGGTTAAGCTAACCTTAATCAATTGCTTGATGATTGAATTTTGCCTACATATCTAGATACTATAAAAGATAAATCAAGCTCACATAGTTCTCTCACCTAGAGTGATTGTGAAATTTCTCTCCTTTACTATATTTATGCAACTTGAAATATTAATTTGATACTTGACAATGATAACTCTTGACTTGCTTCGAGATGTTTTAGACTTGGCTGATGGTTGCTCCTTGTGAATATTCTTAAATTAAGAAGAATATGGAATATTTTATTAGTCTAAAATATGTTGTAAGTGATTAACATATAGTTCTCAACTAGGAATAATTAATGACCTTTAATTTACATTTATAGGAAAAACTTTTGAGAACTACCTTTAGCCAAGCTTATGAAATGTGTGGGAAGACCCAAAAGAGTATTTATAAATTGGGAAACTAGACATTATTTGGTGTGGGATGAGGCCACACTAAGTGGATAGGTCTATGGTAATGGAATTGTATGTCTATCATGAGACAATATTGGGCTAAGTGTATAAGTTTATGATAATAGACCTATCTACTTGGTACTGACTTGTACTGAAAAATCAATGATGAGTTATCCTTAGAATGGCAACAGGGTGAGGATGATATAAAGAGGTTTGGGTTTTACTTGGAAATTTTTGTGCAATAGTGATAAAAAAGGGTCAATCTCACATATATATAAATAGCTTGGAGAATGGTGAATAGGATTCATGTATTTGAGTGCAAGTTGAATGGTTTAGGATATGTCAATAATTAACATTGTTAGGTACATGTGACCAGATTTAGGTATGTACATTTATTCCACATTTATTATAATAATGGAATTTATATAGTAAATGAAAAATAATTAAACTTGTGTGTGTAAAACACACTTTATCTTTGATAAGGTACTCTAATTGTGCAGGGCACTCCAAATTTGGCAAAGCCCACAACAACACATGAAGTAGTCATTTTTACATATTTTAAGTTTAAAAAATCTAAACTTTGAAAATTGAAAAATTAAGAGGAGAGCAAGGAAGAATTACACCTATAAGGAGATGAAATGAAATTTCCATATAACTTTTAAAATATGGTGAAGCATTAGAGAATTGTGCCTTCTTGTTGAAGAAATTGGAGAACCATTCTCCCTTGTTGAAGGAGTTAGAGAAACCGTTCCTTATGTTGAACCAATGGAAAATTGAGAGTGATTATGTCCCAATTTTGAATAACTAATCAAGCCCTTGAATTGGAAATATGTAACTTCAACTCTCATGAATGAGGATATGTATCCAATGTACTAATGGAAAGAAGGCATTACCATTATGGGTTTGCTAGAAGCGATGTCAAGGCCATTGAGTGTCACTAGACTTGAATGTACATCATCCATAATAAATATGGAACCATATAATGGGTTCAATATAAATAATTTTAAGGCCATTGAGTGTCACTAGACATGAACATATATTACTTGTAACAAATCAAATCACACCACTGTAGACAAATCTAGATTTTATTTACATGATTAAAAAAGAATGAAGAATATTTATGCCCCATCTTTACCTCATTACAAATAGATTTGAATTGAAATAAATATTTGTCTTTAAATTATAACTTTTGAAATTTTAAAATGTGCATGTGAGCATGAACAAGTATCATTACCACTGAATTTTTGCCAAATAATAAAGAATTTCATGCATTTATATGCTCAATTGTAACTATATGTGAAACCTATAACATTTTTTACTATAAACTATTTTGCATATGCCCATGCATATGAATTCACGTATGTATGATTATGTACTCAAGTCCTTGAAAGGTGAGTGTATATGCATGTCATATACCCCCATAATATTTTATCAATGTGCCAGTAAATTTCACATCTTTGATTTATAAATTAATTTATATCTTTGAGCCTTTTCTCTATCATGGGTTTTGATTTTTGAATTATTTTGACCCTTCAAAGCTTGTATTTTGAGTCTTTAATATCTGTACTCTATCCAAATCTTATTTTGTATGTTCATAGATCTTTGGATCTCTAAGACAAGCCCATTATAATTCCCACCTTTTTAGATGAGATATGTACCTTTCAAGTCACTCATCTCAAAAAAGAGATAATTGTATCATGTGATAACGATATAATCATGTAGCATTATGTAAACAAGTAGAGAGTATATCATCATAGTAATGTAATTATCATTAAAACATTTAAGTAACATATTGAAAGTGAGACATGAAAGTATCATGTCTAGATAGATCTAAAAATGAAGTCACACAGTAAAGTAACCATCTTTGAATTATAATACAAAGTAAAATTACATTATATGTATCATGATACCACTTATTGAGCTGAAAAAACACAATAAACACAACAAACACAAAAAACACAACACAAAATGTCACACAATGTCACATAGATTCATTCTCTATCACCAAGATGCACGAAAAATGGACATGACTATGTCACAAAAAACAAGGCCGAGGGCCACACATAAAGGACATTAAGGATGTCCCAAACTAGGGGCATGCTCAAATTTCACACACAACATAGGGCCAAGGGCCACAAACACTGAAACAATATTGCACATACCTATAAAAATTATCATATATATGTTTATGAAAATCATTTCAAGTAGGGGCAAAGATATACACATAATAAGTAAGAAATTTCTATCCTATCATGCAAGAAATTAAAAGAATAGAAGGAGCATATAACAAGTGAAAACTAGTCTATTTCATCTATATGTATCAATGTCACATCATAGTAAAGTAGCATATCCATGTAGTAAAATGTAATATATGAGTAATTAGAAATACATATTTAATATATATTTCTCAACATGGTATACATGTCATAGATAGCTATAGCCTGTTAATAATGTAACCTATAGAATTAGATGGCGCCAACATAAGCATACCCACTAGGTAGATGTAGATACTAAATCTGAATTATATAACACCTTATTCTTCATGTATACTTGAAAATTACTTCTCATGGATTTATCCTTCAGTCATAAGACCTTCCTAATGTTGAAAGGCTCGCATTTGCTATCCCTTGTGCTAATTGATTATCTCTTAGTCCAATCATATATTATTCTGATGACCAAGCCTTCTATATGCTCAAGATGCTATAAACTTGTTTATCATCATACTTTGTCAGTTTTTAACCTACACCTATTTTCCAACTTCTTAGACACTTACATCCCAGCTAGATGCCTACATCGATGGTAGTGTCATGTGCCAAACTAAGTGTCTAAGGCCTTGGAATCATCAATTTTAAAAATGAAATGTATCCCTATGGTCATCATAAGTACTTTAACATGAGATATTTACAAAAGGGGATTGGTATATATATAATATCAACCCTCATTAATTTCTCAACTAGCATATACCTAATACTCACAATGCAACTTACCAAAATCATTCATCAAGCATTTAACTTAGCAAAGTTTCCTTGTTCTCTTCTATTTCAATATTACTCATGGGGACAACCCATTTATACGTCTGAGGTACTAAAGAATGTCATGTCACCTTACTAAATTTAATAGTAAAATATCATATCTAAAATTAATTTTATATTGGAAATGATTTTTGTATAAGTTATGCCCTTCATACATTAGCTAATGAAACCCAAAATTTGACAATTTTTATGAAATAACACAATAAATCCAAACCAGAATATATAGTGACTTATATTACATGAAAATGAGTTTAAAAAAATTAAAAAATAATAGAATAATCTCTCCACAATAGATATTGATCAAAATACAAATTTTAATCAAAACCCTTACTAGATCTATACGAATACACTATAAATACTGCTAAAAAAATAACATAAATTCACAAAACTTATAAGTTGATCACACAATACTCAAAAATACTAAAATAAATTAAAATTAAACTCAAAAGACACTATATATATATTATAACAAACCCATAAATATTAAATCATCCCTTCAACCCTACTCACACCAATAATCTGCATAAAACATTGAACATTGGTTGAATCTGCACTCTTTGAAGCTTGGTTACAATTTTTATGTGGAATTGTATATCTGGATCATAGGAATTTCATATTAGAATCCTTGGGATCAATGGTTTTCCATCTAAATATCTCTTACATCCAAGAGTTTTCATTCTAGGATGGTTCGATGAACACTATTCAACAAGCTAAATTGATTAGTTTGGAAAAGATGGAAACTGATGAGGCTGTCTATCTTAATTACAGTTGGGACACAATTACCAACATCTGAAAATTCCATAAATAATAGTATAATATTTACATATTCTATCTCTAACATAGGTAATGATAAAGTTTCCATATTTGCCTTTCCAAAATAAACCCACTAAAGATTTTTCATAGCATCCTTCTTACACATTGCTAAATTTTGCCCCTAAAGATTCTCCACTTCTACTCTCTTAGAACCGCCATATATTTTGTCATAAAGTTTCCATAAAGATATGATATTTCCAAAATCAATCGAAAGTAAGTGGTAAGTGGCCTTTTTAACCTTATCAATTCTAAATAAATAAATAATTAATTACTTATTCTAGTTATCTTTCCTTATTCTCCAATAATAAAAAATTAGGTTAATTAATTATTAAATGAAAATTAATTATAAAGGGGACATGATGAGTCCTCACTCATCAAAATTTATTATCCTTAAGCAATTCAAATTTGAATAATTTAAAATATCCAGACCTTCCCAAGTGGCATCCTCAATTGACAAACTCTTCCAAAGAAGTAAATATTTAGTGATATCTCTCTTTATCAATCTCTTAACCCTACTATCTATCACCTCTTCATGAATTAGGATCAATTTAACCTCCTCATACAAAGGTGACAGATCTATGAAGGGTTTAATCTACTACCCCAAATCTATTTTTAGGTAAGAGACATGGAAAACATTATGAATTTTACTATTTTTAATAAGTTCCAATTCATAGGCTACCTCACCAACTTTTCTCATAATTTTATAGGGTCCATAGAATTTGGGATTGAGTTTCTCTACTCCACTTATATTTATGGATGGTTGCCTATATGGATACAATCTTAGATAAACCATGTCACCTACCTCAAAAATATCTCTTTGCAATTCTTGTCTGTATAACACTTGTGCTAATTTTTTGCTCTCTACAAATGTTCCCTAAGGATTTTCAATACTTCCTAGTTATGGTTAATGAAATCACTTGATGATATAGCTCTATTGCATTTATAAACCAAATCAATAAATGTCATTTCATTATAACCATATAGATATTTTAATGGTGACATTCCAATGGATATATGGTAAGTGGTATTATAGCATAACTCTCACAAATGTAGACATTTGACCCATGTAAATTGCTAACTTGAGGCATAGTTCCTTAAGCAACCCTCCACACATTTGTTTACTATTTATATTTGGCCATTAGTTTGAGGGTGATAGATAGTGATAGGAATGAGTTTAGTACCTATCAATCTAAATAACTATTTCCAAAAAGAGCTAAAAAATTTGCTATCCTTGTCACTAACAATAATGTGTGGTAGTCCACACAATCTAAACACTTATTTAAAGAATAATTCAACCACTTGAGGGGATTTAAAATCTGATGATATATAAAATAAGTGTGAAAACTTAATTAATGTATCCACAATTACATAGATGTAATCTCTATCATTTACCTTGGGCAAACCTGTGATAAAGTCCATTGATATACTCTCCCATTTTTTATTGGGAATGGGCAAAGATCAAAGTAACCCTACTGGCAACCCTTGTTCCCCTTTGTTTTATTGAAACATGGTACACTCCCTCACAATCTTGATAACATCATTATTGAAGCCCTTATAAGTGAATTTTCTTGAACTTACTTATATGTCTTGTAGTACTTCAAGTGTCCTACTACTGGCACATCATGCACTACTCATAAAACATTTTTCTTCATTATAGATTCAAGTACTAAAAGGATCATTATTATACAAAATAGAGTCATCAAATATTGTCTACCTATCATATTTTACCACTCCCTCAATAATGTTAGTAGTAAATCATTCTTTGCATACTCCATCATAAGAATGGCCTTCTAATCAATAGAAATGGAGGAAATAAAATACAAAGTATATTTCCTAGAGAGAGCATCAGCTACAATATTTTTATTTCCCTTCATGTATTCTATATAAAAATTATAGGATTGTATCTTACTCAACCATTTATATTATCTATCATTCAAATCTTTTTTCCCCAAAAATAATTTCAAACTATTATGATTTGTTTTAAGAACAAACTTCACACATACCAAATATTGTTTGAATTTATCCAATGCATACATTATGGCTAACATCATTATCAAAAATAGATTAGCCTTTTTATAAATCACTTAACTTATTACTTTAAAAATTAATAGGTTTCCCCTTTTGAGTTAGTAAATCCCCTATTCCCTCTCCCAAAGCATCATATGCTATAATAAATGGGAAGGAAAAACCAAGAATTGCAAGCACTAGGCAAGAGTTCATTGCCTATTTTAATTTATCAAATGTAGCTTAGGAGAGTTATGTCCATAAAGATTATCCATTTTTGTTAAAATCTATAATAGGGGATATCAAATGAGAAAATCCCTTGAAAAATCTCTTGTAATAACTGTATAACCCAAAGAAGCCTCTCAATTGTGTCAAAGTAGTAGGAATTGGCTAATCTATGATAGCTTGGATATTTTATTGATCCACATGTACTCCCCTAGCACTAAAGATATGACCCAAATATAAAAATTATATTAATACAAACTCACATTTGGATTCCTTATTAAAAAATACATTTTTATCTAATATGTCCAATCTATATCTAGATGTTTTAAGTGATCCTACCATGTCTTACTATAAACCAAGATATCATCAAAGAATAAAAATAAAAATTTCCTCAATTGATCCCTGAATATATGGCTCATAGTGTATTGAAAGGTAGTAGGAGCATTGGTTAGCCCAAAAGGCATGACTAAAAATTCAAAATGTCCATAATGACACTTGGAGGCAGTTTTATACACATCTTCATCTCTCATGCGAATTTGGTGATATCCAGATCTTAAATCAGTATTAAAAACATTACTGACACTATGTAGTTCATCTATCCTATAAATATGATACCTATTTTTTATGATATTTTTATTTAAGGCTCTATAATCAATACACACATGCAAGGTCCCATCCTTATTTTTTGCAAGAACTACAAGAGATGCGAAGGGGATAGAACTATGTCTTATGTAACCCATAACTAGAAGTTTTCTTATGGAATTTTTAATTTCCTCTATAAACCATCTTAGGTGGAGGTATGGAGTATTGATGACTAGTTTTTCACCTTGTTTTAATTCTATTGCATGTTGGAAACCTCTACTTGGGAGTAACCCATTGTTGAGATATGAATACCGGAAGCACACAATTGATTACCAAATACAAGCAACTTAATACGTGGAAATAACCAGAATCAACAAGTAACTAGAATCTAGAAATAACACAAGATATGAGAGACAATACACAACTTATATTAATACTCATACAGAAAAGAATACAATAAAGAAGATGCCACTTCTTCTCCACCACCTCTTCAGAGGCTTCCCACACCTCAAGTGAACAGTAATTCTCTCCTCAAAGCTCTCTCTCTTAGGTCCCAACACCCAACTCAAACACTGAGTTGGTGTTCACCTTATCCCTGTGCCCCACACACTCCACAAGTGCTCCATGCCCTTGCACACACATACATCTGCATATCAATGATCTTACTTACCATGTAGATCTCCTATAGAATCCATGCTCACCTGATGACCAAGATCATACACTCCTGAAAAACCCTGCTTGTTCTCCAATCCAGCACCCGCACTTGGTACTGTGGCACTAGGAGGAACACACCATTGCTTACCTCACACACAGAAGGAGCTTATAATATTGCTCTCTTACTCTCTAGCACAAGTTTATAATACAACCAATGAGTCTCTTAAATAGATCTCATCCAAAAAATAATTAGACACCTAATTACAATAATTAGATCCATAGCTCTCAGCCTAAAATTGGCTCTTGACATGCAAACACTTGGTTCGTCAACCAACTGCCCATAATATACTCGCAGCTCGAACCACAGGTGACCGACGTCGGTCCCTGTTTGCCTGGTGGTCACCGACGCCGGCCTGAGAATCCACTTCTCTGAATTGGCACCTAACTCTCTGACAACACCCACTGCTTGGGCAAACTCAGGTCTATATTAGATCTCATGTGATTTCGGACACTGAACTGTCTAGCTCTTAGTGTGCTCTGATTTTGCATCCTGAACCTCACCAACACCTGATTCACATCAGCTCCTATTGGAAACAAAATCACCCTGTGATCTCCATGTCTCCCATGCCAAAGAATTTCACTGCTCCAAATTCTTCATAGCAAACCACTGAACTAATCTTACCCTTAGCTCAACAAAACCCTGTATGTACAAATCCTGCTAGCAAACATACCATCCACATACAGTAACAGAATGATGTCATGACCATCATCCTCTTGGTAAGACAAACCACAATAGTTACCCTGACATTGACTAAAGTCATGCTTTGTCATCCACCTGTCAAAACCTGTACCACTGTCCTGCGGCTTTCTCAAGACCATATGCCTGGTCTTCCATCTCACGTGTCTATTCTCTCTATTCTTCAACTAAGGAATCCATTTGTCTCTGTGCTTTCATACCTACTGGCAACCCTACCAAATCTCCTACTTGGTTCCGCAATCTTTCCATGCCATGCTCCCACTATTTTCGGGATCCTTCTTGCTCTACAATCAACAACTAGTATAAAGAAGAGGAACAATGAATTTGAGGCTTACTTACGTCTTTAGTCCTCCATATGGGCATTTGAGACTCCTTGACAGTGTGCTATCCACCCAAAATCTATTACAGTGACCGATCTCAGCCATCTCACAGTCTGCATCCAATCGATGTCGGTTCTTGCACCTGTCCTGACTACCAACCCTGTCGACGTCGGTGTCCTCCTACTGCCAACATCGGTCCTCATGACCGATGTCGGTCTTACCTCCTACCGACATCCATTTTCCTATCGACATCGATACTTGTGTTTTCCTGTGAGTGATGACTTTTTACCCGCGAGCTCCTTTGAATCAAGTCCTTTGTCCAAACTACCCTGCTCAAAAGTATCCAGCCCATCCACTGGTCTCTATATGCCATCTCCTCCAAGAACACCAAGGCTTTCAAGTTCTTAATCCTATCAAATATATCTGTCTTCCACTTAAGAACATGCATCTCCTTCCTGCTCATGTGACCAAGCCTACGAAGCCACGTCTCTGCAACAAAAGAAGAATCAGTAATATAAACAAGTAGATAAAGAGTACCTATTTTCTTACCACCAACTAATTCAAGTGCATCCGCTGTGAGAGTTCTTGTGCATCTCTCAACACTCAACTCTTCTAAAGAAATTAGCCACATCTCCAAACCTGAGACCTGCATGACCTCCTTCAACACCCGTGTGTTGGCCGCCTGCGATTTTAGCTTCACTTCCCCTTTGCCAATTCTTTGGTAAGGCTTACCAGCTCCTCTCCCTGGGGCTGCATGGAAAGAGGCAATAGAATCTGTTATCCAAGATTCAACTTTATCCAAGAAACCTTCCAAAGCATCCTGTGCAACAACCCCTGCAACATCTGCATCTTCAGTTCCTTCATGCTGATCTGCTACCAACCAACAATCTTCTTTTACCTGCTCTTTCTTTCCATAGGACCGTAAGTGACCATATGTGCTTTTCAACTCCTCCATTCTTAGCTTACTTTGATCTGCCATTGATCTACTCCCACTCAATCAAAAACCCTTGAGAGTGACCTGTAACCAAACACAAAACCACTTCCTACAACCTTAGCTCTGATACCACGTGTTGAGATATGAATACCAGAAGCACATAATTGATTACCAAATACAAGCAACTTAATATGCGAAAATAACTAGAATCAACAAGTAACTAGAATCCAGAAATAACACAAGATATGAGAGACAATACACAACTTGTATTAATACTCATACAAAAAAGAATACAATAAAGAAGATGCCACTTCTTCTCCACCACCTCTTCAGAGGCTTCCCACACCTCAAGTGAATAGTAATTCTCTCCTCAAAGCTCTCTCTCTTAGGTCCCAACACCCAACTCAAACACTGAGTTGGTGTTCACCTTATCCCTGTGCTCCACGCACTCCACAAGTGCTCCACGCACTCCACAAGTACACAAATGTACTTCAAGTAGATCTCCCTTGAACCTGCAACAACTTGCACCTCAATAGACCTTACTTATGAAAGGATCTTCCTTGCCTTCCTCTCTTGATCTATCTGAGTACACACTGTACTCCAAGTAGATCCTGCCTGATTCCGCTCCCTATTGTGTTGCTATCCTATCTGATCTTGTACACCTGCAAATCAACCTGGTTCTGCACACCTGTGAACCTTGACCTTGCACACACATACATCTACATATCAATGATCTTACTTACCATGTAGATCTCCTATAGAAGCCATGCTCACTTGATGACCAAGATCATACATACGTGAAGAACCATGCTGATTCTCCAATCCAGCACCCACACTTTATACTGTGGCACTAGGAGGAACACACCATTGCTCACCTCACACATAGAAGGAGCTTATAATATTGCTCTCTTACTCTCTAGCACTAGTTTACAATACAATCCATGAGTCTATTATATAGATCTCATCTAAATAATAATTAGACACCTAATTACAATAATTAGATCCACAGCTCTCAGTCTAAAATTAGCTCTAAACATGCAAACACTTGGTTCATCAACTAACTGCCCGTAATATACTCGCAGCTCGAACCACAGGTGACTGACGTCGGTCCCTGTCTGCCTAGTGGTCACTGACGCCGGTCGGCTACTGACCGACTCAGTGACAGTAACACTCCGCAACCCTTCTGCAACCTCCTCCATGTCTGCATCAGTGAAGCTTTTAGCTCCACAACCTAACACCCATGTGGAATCAATGAAAATCTTACTATGAGAATGCAATTTTTAAAAAAAATATCAACATGGTAGGAATTTGAATTAATTTAGATGAATTAGATGGATTTATCAAATAATTTTTTACCCATGATGCTTAGCCTTTTTAGATAATCATTTCCATTCTTTTTTCTAAAATTGTTGGTGGTGATCCATTAGACAAGCCTCTGAGGACTACCTCCTTCCTATTAGAATTAAGATTGAATTAGATAGTCTAGTAATTATGGTAAAACTCCCCCAAAAAATGCATACATTACACTACTAATACCATATATATTTCACCCAAACTCAAAACATAAAATTCATCACATACCTTGTAGTCTCCCAAAGTAATACTAAGCTACTTGATCAATTTGTTACATGGTATGGTGAATCCATCTACAAAAGTAACATTGAATCCTTCAAAATATTCCATATATAACCCTCTTTTCAATACCAATCCTTCATAAATGAATTAGTGGGTGTGTTTGATATCAATTATTACTATAATTTTTTGATCTTTGATCACTAAACAAACTCAAAAAATGTGATATCTATGTTCTCATGACAAGTTTGCAAGAGTACCACCACCTATAGTTTCATTTCCTAGCTCTTCAATTTATAGGTTCTCTACTCTTATAGGGTTTTAATTTCTATATGATCATGTTAATCATATAATATCACTTCAATATATATCACTTTACCTTTACCCAAACATATATGACTTTGTCCCCATTTTTATTTACATGTGAAACAAAGTTTCTTCATTTATAGTTCTTTCATATTATCCTCACTCATCCCTTTTATTTTAGATAAAGACATGTATTTTTGAAAATTAATAGAAGGTTATATCTATAAAAATTCCCCTTATTTTTACCATAATAAAATTGGCTGTAAGGAAAAGACAACTCATTCAATTGAGCTAATGGTTCAAGATTTAAATCTCTTGTAATGACATCCTTCAAAGTGAGTGGTGCAAGAGACTTAACAAACCCTCTAAGGGGATCAAAGTCCATCAATAGAAATGAAAATATAATTTTTATAAAATATAACTTACCATCGAAAACATAGTATTAAAATTCTAGTAAATTGGTACTTACTGAGGTTTGTTGTTTTATTTTTGAGAGTTTTTTGAAGTACTCTTATTCATCCCTCAATTAATATTTGTCAAGAAGCCTCTAACTAAATTTTTTAAAGGTATGTATTTGATCATGCCCTTGTGTTATTATGACATGATACCAAAAATCATATGAAAAACCCTCCAAATGTAGATTAGAAGATTGAATAGCTTCATTCTACTTCATAGGATTGAGATTAAGGTAGTTTTATAATTTATGCAACCAAGCCCGAGTTGAAATTGTATCATGACCATCATAGGTAGGAGCTAATAATCTGAAAATTTTAATTTTAAAATAATTTAATAAGATACTCTATTTATTTATTAGTCCACTTTGGTATGTTTCTCCTTTTGATATTTTTAAAAATTTATCACAAGGAATAATAACTTTGATACCTTCATCTAAATTCATGTATGCATTATATATATTTGTTGCTTCTATTGTAACTTCTCCAATGGACTTAGGGGTGAAATTGTGGTATCTAATTATTATATAAATAATTTTTTTATTATGGTTTTAAAAATGGAATGACATGTATATCTATTTTTCATTGGTGATTCTTCCTTTCTAAGAATAACACGTAGATTTAACTATACTATTATTTTTCCCACCACCTCACCTAACTCTTTCTGAATTGATTTGATAATTTTGAAGGTTCTGTATAATTTATCTACTCTTTATTCATCTATTAATTTCATTTTCCCATTTCCCATTCACCCATGATTTATTCTATTGTAACTTCTTATGTTCCCATCTAAAATATCTAGTTTCTCTCTCATAAGGAAATGTCCACTCTTAAAACCCACATGTTAGAAATATTGTGGCTCTAATATCACTGGTCATGTACCATTAATAAATTTAATATTAAAATATTATATTAATTTTATATTGGGAACACTTTTTTGTATAAGTTATGCCCTTTCTACATTAGTTAGTAAAACCCAATTTTTTTAATTTTTTTATGAAATAACAAAATAAATACAAAAAAACAACATATGTCAACTTAAATTGATTTAGAATGAGTTTAAAAACATTAAAAACACACGTAATTAACCTTTTACAAGAGATATATATTGAAATGCAATCTTTGAGCAAAACCCTTACTAGATCTACATGAAAACACTATAAATACTACTAAAAACATAAAATAAATTCACAACACTTATAGTCTTATCAGACAATACTAAAAATCACTAAAATAAATTTAAATTAACCTCACATAATGCCTGATAGTTATTTTAAAGAGCCCAAAAATATTAAATCACTCCCTTAACCCTACTCACACCAACAACATGCATAAAATACTAGACATTAACTAAATCTACACTTTGTGAAGCTTGGTTATATTTCTAATGTGGAATTATAGCTATGGATCATACGTTTCTTGCTTAAAATCCTTGGTATAATTATATTCCATCCAAATACCTCTTACATACAAGATTTTTCATTCTAGGATGGCTTGATAAACATTGTCCAACAAGATAAATTGATTAGTTTAGAAAACGATAGAATCTAATGAGGCTACATGTCTTAAATAAAATTGGCACATAATTCCAAAATTAAAAAAAAATGACAAAAAATAATAATAATATAATATTTCCATATTTCATATCCCACAAAGGTAATGATAATGTTTTGATATTTACCTTTCTAAAATAGACCCACTAAAGATTTGTCATAATCTCCTTCTTACACATTGCTAATTTTTCCCCCTAAATATTCTACACTTCCACTCTTTAAAACCATCATATATTTGGTCATAAAGTTTCCATAACGATATCTTCTTTCCAAAATCATCTGAAATTAAATAGTAAGTGGACTTTTCAACCTTGGCAATCCCAAATATATAATTAATTAATTACTTGTTTCAATTTTTTGATAACTCCTGAACCAAAATAGGTTGAACCTTGTCCCTGCTTAGTGCGAGTGCACAAGTATTTTATTAATTTCAAAAAAACAAGTACATAAGGGTGCCTTTACTCCGTTAACCCTTTTACAATGCAAACACGGATTTATATAGTTTTTACCAATGACCAGTAAAAACAACTAATCCTATAACCAACTAAATACGGAAAAACAACCCATAAGGTAATTCTAATTAATAAATATAAAACAGTAAAAGTACCTAATAATTAAACTAAGTTTATTTTATGGGGGTGTCTTTACTAAAAGATGCATGCCCCATTTACAATAATTATTTATTACCTACCAAAAATCTAACCTAACGTTAAGACTTTGGAACAAGTCCTAACAAACCTCCCTATGATCCAAAGTCAAGTCTTTGGACACATACCAAGCATTTTTCTAAATTTTTCAAATTTGATTATGTCAAGGGGTTTTGTGAAGATATCATCTGTCTGATTGGCAGTTGGGAAATATATTGGATCAAGAGTTTTCTTTGCCACCAGCATTCACAAATAATGGTATTTGACATCCATATGTTTTGTTTTGGCATGAAACACTAGATTCTTGGACATATTGATTGCACTCTGATTATCAATGTATAACAGTGTAGGAGCAAACTGAGAAACCTGAAGATCTTCAAGAATACGACAAAGGTAAACAATTTCTCTAGAAGCATCCCATGTTGTAATATACTCTAATTCTGTTGATGAATTTGCCACTGTATCCTGCTTCTTACAACACCAAGCAATGGCGACTGAACCCATATGCATAGTGTATCCTGTGGTTGACACTCTATCATCCACACATCTGCCAAAATTTGCATCACAATATCTAGCAAGTTTGAAGTTCTTGTTGCGGTGGTATTCAAGGCCATATGTTTTTGTTCCCTGAAGGTAACAACGTACTCATTTTGCTGCATGCCAATGAATTTCTCTAGGTTCATGCATAAACCTAGATAAAATTCCAACTAAAAATGAAATATCAAGCCTAGTATTCATCAAGTATATCAAACCTGCCACCAATTGTCTATATGTGGTGCCATCAAAAAAGGCACTGCTATCATCCTTAGACAATTTTAAGTTACTTTCCATGGGAGTGAGGGCAGGTTTGCAATCACTCATTCCAAACCTCTCTAATAACTCAGAAATATACTTAGTTTGTGAAATGAAAATACTATGCTCTTTCTGAGTTACCTCTATGCCTAGATAGTAGTGAAGAAGTCCAAGATCTATCATCTCAAACCCATCTTTTAATTCCTTCTTCACAGACTTGTTATGGTTTTCATCATTACCTGTGAGAAATAAGTCATCGACATAGAGAACAAGTATCACCATTTTCTTACCCTGCACTCGAAAATAGAGAGTATCATCAGATTCACTATGATGAAAACCAATGGATTTCAAGTATGAATCCATTTTCTCATACCAAGCCCTGGGTGCCTGTTTGAGTCCATACAAAGCTTTTATCAATTTACATACTTTGTGTTCAGAACCCACCTGTTCAAAACCTTGAGGTTGTTTCATATAGACTTCTTCCTGTAAATCACCATTTAAAAAAGCACTTTTAACATCCAATTGATGTACTTTCCAACTATTTTGTGCTGTTAAGGCAAGTACCATACGAATAGTGTGCCATTTGGCAGTTGGTGCAAATGTTTCCTCATAGTCAATACCTTCTTGTTGCGTATATCCTTTTGCAACAAGTCGTGCCTTATGTTCATCAATGGA
This sequence comes from Torreya grandis, assembly GCA_037957365.1. Lineage (NCBI taxonomy): Eukaryota > Viridiplantae > Streptophyta > Pinopsida > Cupressales > Taxaceae > Torreya > Torreya grandis. The sequence continues at coordinate 1,430,904 of JARHVA010000726.1, read as the reverse complement.
GCCATCTAATTTATACCTAGTCCTATAAACCCATTTACATCTGATGGGTTTAACATGTGGAGGAGGATCAACTAAAACCCATGTATTATTGTTAAGTATAGAATCATACTCACATTTCATTCCCTGTTGCCAAACATGTTCAGAAGATGCCTCCTCAAAAGTGGATGGCTCAGTGAAAGAAGTAGTAACAACCATATCATAGTGTACCTATTTTTGAGAATTCTTGGGCCCCGTTAAACCAACTTCATTTGCTGTCAAGTCAGAAAAATTACTTTGAGCCCATTTTGGATACTTAGACAAATTATTCAAATTAGGGACTCTAGAATTCTCAACATGTGCATCATTCGAAGGGGGACTTAGAGAATTTTCAACAATTTTTAATTCATCAACCTGTGAACTTATAGATGGAGAGGAAAGTGAAGGAATTTGAGTCTCATACCATAACTTCAAAGAGTTATCCCCATTATTCAAACCCTTATCTCTTTTTGTATTTTTCCTCTCTAATCTATCAAGTTGAGAATCAATCTCTGCAGTGTTCATAGTCCCAAACTCATCAACTATTACATCTCGACTCACTATGAATTTGCCTGAATCCTATGCAAGTAAACAAAACCCCTTTTTATCTTCAGAATAACTAAGAAAGATGCATTTTTGACTTCATGGTTCCAACTTAGTTATATGTTTAATAGGAACCAAAGCAAAACAAACACATCCAAACACTTTCAAGTGTTTAACTTTTGGTTTAAATGCATACCATGCCTCATATGGAGTTTGTCCCAAAAGTGCAACTGTGGGGGACCTATTTCTCAAATATACTGTAGTACCAATAGCTTTGGCCCAAAACTTATCATCAAGCTGTTTATAGTGCAACATGTCACGTGTTGTGCCCTCTAAATTTCTATTCATTCATTCAGATACTCCATTTTATTGTGGAGTATAAGCATTACTATATTGTCGATGAATACCATGTTCTCGACAATAATCTAAAAATTCATTAGAGGTATACTCACCTCCATTATCTGAATGAAGAGTGGCCAAATGTGAACCTGTTTCTTTTTCAACTAAGTGTAACCAATCAACAAATTTAGCGAAAACTTCAGATTTGTTTTTCATAAAGAATACCCAAGTCATCCTGGAAAAGTCATCAATAAACAAGACAAAGTATCTACACCCACCAATGGATGAATTTTTCATGTCACATACATCACTATGAACGAACTGTAAACATCTGTTAGCTCTCTAAGATGACTGTTTAGGAAAATTTTCCTGATTTTGTTTGCCCAAAACACATGACTCACAAAGAATACTATCTTTACAAAAAGTGGGCAACCCATTCACCATACCATATCTTTGCAAACCCACTAAAGAGTGGATATTCAAATGTCCATAGCAGAGATGCCATAACCACTGTGTAGACATAGTACCTGTACCTGTGTCAACAACTACTGCAAGTTCTATATTGGGAGGAAGCACCTTACAATGCAATCTAACCAAGTTCCCATCTTCATATCCTTTATACATTGTTTTATAATCATCCTTCACTGAATTGTTGTAAATGAGCCCATTTTCAAGCACAATTTGATAACCTTTCTTTTGAATAGTTACCAAAGAAAGTAAGTATTTATTCAATGTGGGAATATACCAACATCCTCCAAGTATTTTATAGACCCATTAGGAAGAAGAATCCGAATAGATCCAAGTCTTAGTGGTGTATGCATAGACTTATCTGCTAAGGCAACTGGAGAGAGAGAAGCTTCCTTATAAGACCAAAAAAAATCTCTCCTAAATGTCATGTGTTTGGTTGCTCCTGTGTCTAAAACCCATACATCTATGAGCTCATCTCTAGCCTCATATTCAATATAATCAATGTGTCCCAAAGTAGTGAATGCAAATTCATGGGCAACATTACTAGATTCATGATAGTCAGGATCGGCATACTGAGCAGAGTTAGTCTTAGTCACTTTTTGTGGCCTCTAAATTTTATCAAAAGGAATCTTACATTGTGAGGCAATGTGACCAAATTTTCTCCATCTATGACACTGAATGTCTGATCTACCTCGACCTCTGCCCCTATATGAGTTGTGACCATGTCCTCAATCACTTGTTTCATGTGAATGTGATTGATTTAGATTGTTGATTATTTGAATGACCCCTACCTCTATTTTGATATCTACCTCCTTTATAACCTTGACCCCCTCTATAACTGTTTCCTCTATTGTTTTGATGCCTAGATGAAGATGAACTAGGCTTTGACTCCAAAACATGGGCTTCTTCAGTTTTCTTGGATTTCTTGGGTAGAGAGAGGTCATGTTGGATGAGCAACTCATCCAACTTATCAAAGGTGATGCCTGTGATCTTGTTAGAGACATGCAACATTTCAACAAAATTCCTATAGGACCCTGGTAGTCCTTTCAAAGCAGTAGTAACTATGAGGTCATCATCTAGTTTTCCAAAACCAACCTTAGTGTACTCAGTAGTGATATTTTTCAACTTAGACATATATTCTCCCATATCCCCATCTTCATCTAATGGCAAAGTAAATAACTGCATATGAATATCTATCATCTTATGCTTAGGTTTCTTATCATACAAATCTGACAATGTTTTTCATGCAGTGTAACTATGAGGAGAATTTTCAATATGAACATAAGTATCATGAGTACAACAACATTCCTATAAGACCCTGGTAGTCCTTTCAAAGCAGCAGTAACTATGAGGTCATCATCTAGTTTCCAAAACCAGCCTTAGTGTACTTAATAGTGACATTTTTCAACTTAGACATATATTCTCACATATCCCCATCTTCATCTAATGACAAAGTAAACAACTGCATACGAATATCTATCTTCTTATGCTTAAGTTTCTTATCATACAAATTTGACAATGTTTTCCATGCAGTGTAACTATGAGGAGAATTTTCAATATGAACATAAGTATCACGAGTACAATAACATTTAATGAGAGCTAAGGCCTAGAATCATGCAAATTGAATATATCTAATTTAACCTGCTCTGTTGGTAATGTGGGATTTTTATTCTTAACAATATCCCATAACTCATTAAACACTAGTGAAGCCTCCATCAATCATTTCCAATCTGAATAATTGGAAATTGTTAATCTATCACCATCTAAAAGCAAATTCTAAATTTTTGGCATTTTGAAATGAAAGCAAGTGTAGTAGAGAAAAGTGCAACAAAATGCAAAAGAAATGAAACAAATATCACACTTACTGCACAAGACACTGCTTCTACGGGGTTTTGCACTTAACCTCTGGATAGAGCATAAAAGAAAAATAAGTATTTTTGATGGGTTTTTCACTTAACGTCACCAAAAAAACAATGATTACACCCTTATTTTGCGAAATACAACCTTATCTCACCACAACAATGCAAAAGAAATATGATTAAATTTCCCCTTTTTTGAAAAATTAAATAACACGATACAATAAGTATGTGTTTTATAATATTTAGATTTAAAAAAGGAATATTCCTTTTTCAAAAAGGTATATTCCAAAGCAAAAAAAAAACTTTCTCCAAAAAGAAGGGTTTTGAACCCTTGACCTCCCCTTTTGCAAGCTTCTAACAAAATAAGCTTAACCAATTGCTCTAAGAGCATTTGCAAAACATTATACTTAGAAATTTCTACTTATTCCAGATTTTGTGTATGAGGGAAAATAATAATAAAAAAATTACATATGAGTAAATAAATTCAATTTTTTCCCTTTTTACAGCCTTCTCAAACAATCTTCCTCCCGTGGGACCCACTAAGACAAATTTTTGATATCAAAAAATATTAGAAATAACCAAAATAAATTTATGAATTTTATTACAGTGCCAAGTTTGCTTGGGACGCCATGGCAGCTCTTGGGAATTTTCTTTTCACCTAATTTCTCTCTCATAGGCCGTACAAATCCATACAGGTTGGGTAAAAAAGATTTTCACTAAGTTTTTAAAAAATTTTAAAGGTGTATTTGCAGGGAATGAGATCAAAATAAATCTTGGGCATTGGAAGGCTATACCGCAGGCCGTACAAGTTCAAAAAATTCTCAGATTTATAATTTGAATGCAAAAAATAGGGGTTTAATATCATTTGATCAAGATTGGTAAGTGTTTTAGCTATTAAGAGGCCTGAGAATGAGATGAATCAATAATGACAGCCATGAATAAATATTATAGAGGTTTTTTTCAAATAAATAGGCCGTACAAATCTAGTTTTGGCCAAAAAACAATGAATTTAATAACATTAAAATGCTAAAAAATCATTTTTATGCCATATTAGGAGGTTTGAACACAAGCAATGGAGTATGAATGATAAAAAAAGACCAGACTGTGGTATATGGAAAATATACAGGTTTAAATATAAATAATATTTGAAAAATTAAAATAATTTAATAATTTTTTAAAATATTTAAACCAATACTATATGGCATACCTTATTTCATGCCAAATGAAATCATGTGAATTGATTTTTCACCTTGCTCCTTCGAATTCACCAAGCTCCTAAAATAACCACGCTTTGATACCACTGATAACTCTTGAACCAAAATAGGTTGAACATTGTCCTTGCTTAGTGCGAGTGCACAAGTATTTTATTAATTTCAAAAAAATAGGTACATAAGGGTGCCTTTACTCCGTTAACCCTTTTATAATGCAAACACAGATTTATATAGTTTTTACCAATGACCGGTAAAAACAACTAATCCTATAACCAACTAAACACGAGAAAACAACCTGTAAGGTAATTCTAATTAATAAATATAAAACATTAAAACTACCTAATAATTAAACTAAGTTTATTTTATGGGGGTGTCTTTACTAAAAGATGCATGCCCCATTTACAATAATTATTTATTACCTACCAAAAATCTAACCTAACATTAAGACTTTGGAACAAGTCCTAACATTTTCTTTCATTATTTTTTGATAATTGAAAATTAAGTTAATTAATTATTGAATGAAAATTAATTAGAAAGGGGACATGACAAAGTATCACTCTATGAGCCATATTTTCCAAGTTATAAGCCAGGTTACTCTATACAAACACAAGCCAACATGTAGGGGATAACTACATAAGTTTGAGGCCCTATTCAAAGTATTGGGTAGGTAGGCAATGCCTATTGATAGATCTATCCTTGGGGAAGCTCAAAACTATGTGCCCACTAACCAATATTTCCGAAGTCATTTTAAGGGTGAAAATACTAGGGTTTTATCATTTGATAAAGAGAGACAACCTGTGCATAAAATTTGAACATACTAGAGTAAAGGTGACATCAATATAAAAGGTTCTAGGTGGTTGCACTTAGATCCAGTTGATCTTCTATACTAGAGACTTGCATCCAAGTCAAACATTAGCATCGATGTAACTATCCAAATTTTATGCAAATGTTTGAGGCCACAAAATTTAATTTTATAGAATGTGATGATTGATCTAGAATCTCGATCTAGTCCAATTCTAGTTTATTTCAATCAAGATATATATGCACATAGTAAACCAACAAATCACTCTTGTTTACTAATTCATTGCAATATCAATCAATATATGTACTTTCCATTTTTAGCATTTATCAACATTATAGATTTAAAACATTATTTATCTAAGTTTCAAAATTAGTTGGCCTGCTATAGATCTGCTTATTAGCTTTGTGCTTATCCATTTATGTATTTTTAACCCTATACTATATTGACACATATTAATTTAGGGTTAAACATTTGGAGAACTCATCCTCTAACTTGTTTTAACTAAACCCTAGATTACAATCTTGGGTTTTTCCTTCTAAAAAAAATAGTTTTTACTATTGTTCTTTTTTTAGATCTAATTTGTTGCATAGGTATAACTTAAGTAATGCTTTTTTATATTTTCCCATAGGCATTGTTCTTTTCTCTATGTGGTTGCGTCCAAATTTTTAGCCTTCTTCACCATGTTTAATTCTACTACAAACCTTAGAAATCCCCATTTTTTTATCGCTAGTGTAATATTCCTGATGGCCAATACATTGCAAATAATGATCTTATGGCATCTCAAAAAACTGCTCAATCCTCATCCTTTACTTATAACTATGCTAATGATAAAAATAATGATGAAAATGTAAGTCTAAATTAATACATTGAAAATAATAACATGCTTTAATATGGTTATGAGTGTGATTTTGTTCCTCTTGAATGTGATTATGAGGAGCCCACTTCTCATATTTATTATTTTTACAATGATGAAAGGCCTCAAATTTTAAAAATGATCAATTTAATTAGTGTCTCAAATAAGGATGATACAATAGATATGCAAAAATTTAGCATTCATGTTATTAAAATTTGAAAATGTTTCATGCATACATTATCTAGATGAATAAAAAATTTAATGCCCCTCTTCTCTTCCCAATGATGTAAATGTTAAAAGAGTTGAATATTCTTCTCCTTCTTCTAATGATGCAAATGTTGAAAACTATGGATGTGTATGCGCTTTTAAAAATGAGGCTAATGTTTGAAATATTGTTTCTTCTTTGGATTACTCAAATGAAAGTAGTGAAATTAATCCTATTTATCTAACTTCTAATGATCAAAATTCATGCACTACTTCCTATCCTATCTCATTTGAATGGAAAAATGAAAATGCATGTGAAAGTCCTAATAAAACTATTTTCAAAGATGCATTCTTTGGAGATATAGCTCAATTGGTACATTTGATTCATCTTATTTCAAACTCAAGTCCTATAAACCAAATAAAATTAAAAGTGCATTGCATGAGAAAAATGAAAACATTAAATTAAATATCTCTTTCTCACATGATTCATCTAATGATATAGCAAAATTAAAAAGTAGTGTCACATCCCAATTTCACCCTATGACTTATAAACCTTTAATCCATGGATTAGTATGGTCATTATTTGATTATCATTCTTTTAATTTGAGCATTTTGACATATATTGGTATGGGAAAATGGTATTATTGATTAGTCTACATTGCATGACAGTCATATTTTAATTATTTTGTACATTAAGAATGCATATAATTGTTAGTTTTGCATCATTAGTTTATGATGACTCAGACTAACTACCTACTTGTTGTGAGGTAGATGTAAGAATTTATGTACTTCTAGTTATATCCTAATGAGGATGTTATATGTGGTATTAGAGTTGTGGCTCGAACTCTAGGACCTAATGAGTCCTTTAGCATTTTCATATCCTCCTACTTATCAGGAAAGAGAATTGAGAATGTATGTATGGTACATTGAGTGTGTACCTTAGAGCATTCGTGCCCCCTTAGAGTTTTTAAAAGGGTTGGTGTATCGAGTGACTCATTGGTAATGTTTGTGTAAGATGTATGGGTAGGAAAGCACTTAGCTTAGTTTTTGAATTACGAACAAGAGTTTCCTACCATATTCTTGATCTTTTAGATCGAACATCTCGAGTGTGATTGCCTTTCTTGAATTACCTTCACCATTTATGTTTTGTGTTTTATGAGAGTTTTAAAAGCATGGAGTGCTTATCACTAAAGTATTTATGCATTATTTTTGTGTCTTACTTACATAGATATTAGCAGTGGAAATTCTGTAATACCATTCTAGAGTGACACCACTAAATGTAGTGAAAAGTTTCTTATAGTTGAGTGTAGACGTCTTGATCGTGTATTCCTTTGCATCAAGAGTTTTTTATATGGATTAGTATCCTTGTATATACGTGTGAAGAGGATTCGCCTTATTATGTTTTCACTCTCCTCTTATATCATTTTTAGCTACTGAGAAGATTCATATTTACAGGATGTTGATATAGAGTTTCCTTTGGCAATAAACTTGTTTTTGAATTATTACTTGATCTTTCCCTTGAGTTTGTGGGATAGTGTTCTCTACTACTTGTTGATACATCCTTATGTTTCATATTTTATTCCCATGTAGAAGTAGGTTGTGATACTACACTTGCAAGATGGCAAGTGATAGTGATTTGGCAACTTGGATTGCAATGTTCCTTCTACCGTGTGAGGGTATGTAGGAAGTTTTGGTTTATGGGATGCTAGTTCTCTAATTTATAATTTTGGATTTTTAGAGTCATCATTTTATATAACTTATAGACTTGATCATCAGGAGTAGCTAACAATGAATTTATACTATAGTTGATTATAACTATTATGTTATTAAATACCTTTGTTATATTGATATTATTCTGAAGAGTACTATGGGTACCTTTTGTCGATAACAAGTAAGGTATAAGATGTGTAGAACATATTGGTAAGCCTAAGGGTTGATATAAACTTTTTAATTGTTGTATAAGCAAGGAGACATTGTCTCGCTTATAAGGTATTAAGGATGGCATAATCCTTAACCTTTGTATGTTATATTATTTATGATATTATTTATTTTTACTATGAATGTAACACTATAGATTAAGTTGTAGGATATGATGCTAGTTATGATTGATTAGTAGCAACTTAATACAATCTCAAGATGATTGTATGATTTCTCTTATGTGTATGTTAGTACATATGGAATATTTTAGCATATAGTATTGATTTTTATGATCTTTTAGTATAGATTTATGTTTCAAAGAACCATGTACACTTTTTGAAAATCATATAGTGATGAAGACTAGAGGGATGATTGGTGATTTAGGAACATGGGTTCTAAAAGATAGGATGGTATCCTAATTAGCTTCACATTGAATCAGTTGTTACTGATTTGGATCTGGCTGATGGACTTTTTGAATCTAAGATATTATAGGCAAAACTTGCCAAATTCAGTCATATGACCATTTGTTTTGACTTTTGTGATGAATTCATGTGTTGTTGAGTCAATAGTGAAACTTTTACTGAGTTGCTATTAGACTTTTTTTGTGTTTCTAGACCCCATGGTGGTCATGATAGAACCAATCAACATAAAGTGACTTTCATGAAACTTGTAGAATAAGAAATGTCACATAGTAGAGCCTTGTGAGATCAATTCTCTAAAAATAGTGCTAATTAGGGGAACTAGTATAAGTTTTTAGGTAAACTTTACATTTAATTGCATAAAATGACAATTGATACTATGTCTTTATACTGTTAAAACTTTTTTTATTAATCAAAAATTTTATTTGAATACGAGTCATCAGGACAATGATCAATTTTAGGAGGGAGGATGTCACATCCTGATTCACCCTATGACTTATAAACCTTTAATTTATGGATTGGTATGGTTATTATCTGATTATCATTGCTTTGATTTGAGCATTTTGACATATAATGGTATGAGACAATCAAATTATTGATTAGTATACATTGTATGACAGCTATATTTTGATTACTATTTATTGAGGATGCATAATTGTTATTTTTATATCATTAGTTTATGATGACTTGGAATAACTACCTACTTGTTGCTATCGGAGTTGTTGCCAGAATCCAGATAACGTGAGTGCAATGGAGACGTGATCACACAAGATGAACAAGTGCACACCACAAGATGCTAAAGCAATTTGAAAATAAGAAGATAATTTGCACAAGACAAAATGGAGAAAACCAAAATCTGATTAACATGAAATGGCCAAAATGAAGAATACATATAGGAGAGCTAGTAAGTAACTCCTCCACAAATGGTGGTCAAAGCACCCCAAGAATAGACTTCTCCATAAAAGGTGGTCAAAGCACCCCAAGAATAGACTCCAAAAAAGGTGGTGACAAGGTGCCAAGAATAGAGAAGTAACTCCCATACCCGGAATAGCCAGTCAAAGGAGTCACTTATGACATTCTTATGACACCTTATGACACAAATATGACACACAATCTCCATATAAGCTAGCCTATCCCATGAATGTAGGAAAACTCCATGTATGCACAAATATATAATATTCCCTAATTAATAAATAGGGAAAAATAAAAACCTACACTAATACCCCCCATAAGCGCAGCTTAGGTGGGCAGTGTGGAAATAAAAAATGGGTCCCGGCAACTAGGCCTGATGAGGTACCCATGTACAAATGAAATCTCCCATAAGATAGAGAAAAGGAGAAAACCCATAGGAAAAAACTCCCCCCCAAGGTAGAGACATAAAAGAAAAGAAGAGGCTAGAAGGCCCCCCTAAAGATGATGCTGCTGCAGATCTAGACCGAACCCCAAGAAGAGCTCATAGATGAATGAGCTTGCTTTCGGTGAAAGGTTTGGTGAAGATGTCTGCAACCTGCTCTAAAGACTGGCAAAATATTAAGTCAATGAACTGACTATGAATAAGCTCTTGAATGAAATGCATGTGAATCTCTATGTGCTTGGTCCACTAGTGTTAAACCAGATTCTTACAAATCTGAATGGTACTCTAGTTGTCACAATAAATGATGGTGGGCTGCTTGATAGGAATGCCAAACTCAGAAAGAATCCCTTGAAGCCAAATAGCCTCAGTAGTTGCATTAACAACTCCCCTGTACTATGCCTCTGTGGATGATATAGCAATAGCATTTTGCTTCTTGCTAGACCAACTGACAAGACCTGAACCTAGAGAGAAATTATAACCAAAAGTGGCCTTGCGAGTCTGTGAATTGCCAGCCTAGTCTGAATCTGTATATCCAACCAAGTCAACTTCTATGCCAAATCTATAATGAATCCCATATTTATGTGAACCCTGTATGTAATGCAAGATCCTCTTAGCTGCTTTCCAATGCAGCTCATGAGGTTCCTACATGAATCTGGAGACAAGTCCCACTGTATATGAAATGTCAGGCCTAGTGTGAGTCAAGTAGATGAGACTACCAACAAGTTGTCAATACTGAGTGGCATCAACCAATGGTGAAGAACAATTAGTCTCAAGCTTGACTCTTGATAGAAAGGGAGTCGGAGATGGCTTGCAATCAACCATGTGAAACTGAGCCAATAAGTCAAGAGCATACTTAGGCTGTGCAAGAGAAATCCCTGAATCTGACTATGAGATCTCGATGCCAAAGAAGTAGTGTAACAAACCTAAGTCTGTCATGTCAAATCTATCCTGGAGAGATGCCTTCACCACTGCAATAGCTGATGAAGAAATCTTGGTGATCAAAAGGTCATCAACATATAGAACCAAAATCAAGAGCAAATCATCCTGCCGCAAGAAGTAGACATTAGGATCAGAATGACACCTAGTGAAACCTGCTATGAGAAGGAAGGAATCCATCTTGGCATACCAAGCTCGAGGGGATTATTTGAGGCCATAAATAGATTTCCTAAGTCTGCATACTAAAGAAGAATCCTGAACAAATCTTGGCGATTGCTCCATGTAGATCTCTTCCTCTAGGTCTTCGTGAAGAAAGGCACTCTTCACATCCATCTGATGTACATTCCAACCATGTGCTGTGGAAATAGCCTAGGTGAGTTAGATAGAAATCATCTTTGCAATGGGTGCAAAGGTCTCTAAGTAGTCAATTTCTACCACATGTGAGAAACCTTAGGCGACCAATCATGCCTTATACTTATCAACCGACCCATCTGCTGTAAACTTGGTCTGATATATCCACCTACATCGAACCATGTTTCTTCCCTTAAGAAGTGATGTCAAGTCCCAAGTGTGATTGTTGATTAAGGAAGAATATTCTTCCTCCATAGAACTATCCCACTCAGGTACCCTCGATGCCTCTCGAAAAGACTGTGGATTCAAAACTAAAGCAAAGAAGGCATGTGGATCTCTCTGAAAATCCCCCCTAGTACGTTTGTCATCTACGAGATCTCCTACCCATGTGCTAACACTCTCAAGTGTTTGTCTGGCCCAAAGTGGCCCAGAAATGGGCGAGTCAGGTGCTAACTCCTCATCCTCTAACTGACTAGAGGTGGATGACACTGCATCACTGTCCTCGCTGTCTGAACTCAAAGAAGAAGAAGATGTCTCTAGCTCAAGAACCTGCTGTGGCTGATCTAAATCTGACGAGGTATCATCATTAAGAAGTAGATCCAATGAGGGAGAAGAAGTGTCAAGTGTTGAGTCTCTAAGACTCTCCTGAAAATGGACACTTCTCTCGATGAACAACTCATGAGTGATGGGATTTAACAGGCGATATCCCTTAATACCATTCAGATATCCTACAAAGATGCAAGGCTTGGACTGACGTTCCATAGCTTTGCATTTCTTCTTTGAAATGCAGGCCATTGATGGGGATCTAAAAACTCTAAGGTGCTCAACATCAGGTTTCTTTTTATGCCAAGCTTTAAAGGGTGTTATCCCTTTCAAGGCTTTGTGAGGAACCCTATTTTGAATGTAGTAAGCACAATTGATGGCTTCAGCCCAGTATTGTGGTGCTAAGGATTTGGAGTGAATCATACATCTACCCATCTCTTTCAAGAACCTATTTTTGCATTCTACAACCCCATTCTATGAAGAACTGTAAGTGACTGTGCACTGCAAATCAATCCCCTCTGTGGTGCAAAACTACTCAAACCTGATGCTGACATACTCCCCTCCATTATCAGTTCGATGAACCTTGATGGATTTCTCACTCTGTTTCTCAACAAGAGCCTTGAATTCTAGAAAATTTTTAAACACTTCAGACTTTTTTTTGAGAAAATATATCCAAGTGTAGTTAGAGAAATCATCAATGAAAGTGAGGATGTACTTGGCCCTTGTGAAAGATGGTTTGGGAAAGGGTCCCGATACATCACTGTGGACTAACTCCAAAGGTTGTGAAGCCCTCCAAGCTTTGCCTTTGTCAAATTTTGCTTCGAGATGCTTCCCAAGGGAGCACCCCTCGCAAAGTCCTTTTGAGAATTGGACACAAGGCAAGCCAATGACCATGTCATTTTTGTAAAGTTGCTCAAGATAGCGGTAGTTAAGGTGGCCAAACCGCTCATGCCACAATTTTCTAACTCCATCTGAATGATTCAGCATGCTGTAGGAGAATAATCTGATGCAAAGTGTGAAAAGGTGTATAACCTAGCTTGGTGATCTACCCTTCCCACTGCCACTATAGTATCACTATGCAACTCCCTAATAGACACTGAATCTGGTGAAAACTCAACTCTCATGCCCCGACCAATGTGAGTGATTTAGTACACTGATAGGAGATTGGTTGAAAGAAAAGGAACACTTAGAACATAATTGAATGTTCTTCCTTCCATTTCAACTGTCCCTCTCCCTGCAATGGAAACTGATGTGTCATCACTCAAACTAATTGAAGTCATGTTACAAGGCTCTAAAGATGAAAAATTAACTAGTGAAGAGCCCATGTGGTGAGAAGCACCTGAATCAATGACCCATGATGATGTAGAAACTGTAGTTGCTACAAGGGCCTTGCCCTTTTCTTTCTCCTTACCCTTGCCTTTTGCCTTAGTAGAATCTTGGGTTGATGAATTCTGCTTGGTGGACTCAGGAACACCTATGTTGTTCTTCTCTAGAAGATGAGTTAGGTGGTCTATTTGTTTCTTCATGCACTTGTGTTCATCATGCCCTGTCTTTTTACAATAGGCACACTTAACCTTCTCCTTCTTAGGTTTAGCATTAGAGGATGAAGACTCAGTGTTGTTTTTGGCATGATTGGTGTTTTCTTTCTTCTTCTCGTAGTCCTTATTTTTTTTCTCTTCTCCTTTGTTGAAGTCTTATCCTTATCATTTCTAGCTATCAAAGCTTGGGGTTGAGTAGACTTCATTGTGCCCATTTGAATTTGCTTATCTTGCTCCCTAGTCAAGTCGACAATGAATGAATCCAAAGAAGGCATTTTCCATGCAGTGCCAAGGGCACTTTTAGTGGCATGGAAAGTGGAGACAAAGACTGAATAGCTTGGACCTAACTTTGTGAGAATAGAAAGTATAAGTTGATCATATTTCTTCTCTATCCCACATTCTTTCAATTGCAATCTAAGGGCCTTAAACTTAGTGAAGAAGTCCTGTAGGGTGTCAAAGGTGCTATGACTTAGACTTATGAGTTCATTTTCGAGCTCATGACCTCTCATCTCATCAAGCTTCCCAAATAACTTTTCTAAGGTGTCCCATATGTCATTAGGAGTTTGGGAGGATTCTAAGTGGAAGAGAAGTTTTGGAGACACAAACAAGCTCAGTAAACCAAAGGCTTCATCACTATGGTTGTACCACTTAACCTTTTCAGCATCTGTTTTGGGTTCTACTTCTGTACCCATGGTGATCTTATACAACCCTTTACTTCTAAGAATGATTGAAATTTTGAGTTTTCATTTATGATAGTTGAAGGGTGTTAGGGGTTTAAGTTGAAAAGAATCCATTTTTAGCTAAATTTAGTTGAAGTTGAGTTGATTGCAAGTTGTGAATTTATGCAGAAAGAAGAATGAAAGCAAGTTGTGAAAAGCAATCACACCCTCCCAAAATATTGACCCCCTCAAATATGCAAGTGCACGCTCAAAATACGTCAGACTCAGTCGAAAATGCGTCTTAGAGCAATCAGTGCAAGACTAAAGAAAACAGGGCGTCGGACTCAGCCGAAAATGCATCTCGGGAGACCTAATTTTTGGCACTTTATAAAATAGTGTGTTTTTGAAAAGTAATAAGTCTACATTATGGAGAATTGAATTACAAGTAATTTTACAAAAAATGGCACCCAAAACCGAGCTACCATTTGCAAGATTTTAACGTTACAATTTTCCTGTAAACTAGTGTTTTTGCAAAAAAGAACACTAAAACATTATAAAAATGCTTGTTATGGGGAAGAAAGTACCCTTCCAACCACTCGTTGGATTTGGCATGGAATGAAGAATCCAAATGAGGTCTTTGTGAGGGGGAATTGGCCTCCTGCCGACCCGGGCCTCACCCTTCATCTTTGACAGGCGAAGATACAAGTTTTAATTAAACCTCTAAAATTACCAAACTATTTAAAAAATTTATTATTCAGTCAAATTGACTGATTTTTGTTTTATCAAGCCAATTTTTCACTAAAAAAAATAAAGCAAGGACAGTTTGGACAGAATGGCAAGTGTCCTAGGGTGCCACATGGGACGCCAAGTAAGAAGGGGCGTCCAAAACAACAGACATAATTTTTCATGTACAAAAGACAAAAAAACAAATGCAGCCTATTGCTAGGCGTACGGCCTGACTGAGGCACCTTGCTGGAAGGAAGAAGCAGAATGTCTTTACCAAAAAAGAGGGCGCACTTCTATTTTTTTTAGACAGCAAAACAACAACTGCAACAGGTGGCGTCCCAAAAAAGGGGCACAGAACTGAATTTTTTTGCAAAAAACAAAAAACAAACAACAAACCTGTGCCGTACGGCCTAAGGCACCTAGCTGGAAGGATTGGGCAACAACTGAAGTAAGTTGGCATAGAATGTAGATCTCGGCACTGGACTGTGTGAGTGCTGACTGCTTGTGTTGTGAGTGGGCAATACCTGGAGTGGTAGGCGTCTGGTCTAGGCAGCGCTTGGGCTGGAAACCTTCACTTCTTTCTACCAGAAGCTCCACATTGAACATGGCATCCAACAAATAGAATGAAAATTTCTTTTTTTTCTTACAGAATGACAAAACCAAAATTCCTCTACCTTGCTGAAGAAAACCACAGATCTAGACAAAGGGTCTTGGCAAGTACTAACTTAGAACTAATTTTTTTAAAACAAATTCCATATGGATTTGCATGAGTTTTCGAAAAACTCTACCAAATATCTCAAATGCAATGGATTTTTAAAAAAAAAACTACTAAGAAAGCAAGGTAAGAATTTCAAAATAAACTACTAGCATAACCAGACACATGATTACCGGAGTAGCTCTGATACCATATCAGAGTTGTTGCCAGAATCTAGATAACGCGAGTGCAATGGAGACATGATCACACAAGATGAACAAGTGCACACCACAAGATGCTAAAGCAATTTGAAAATAATAAGATAAATTGCACAAGACAAAATGGAGAAAACCAAAATTTGATTAACATGAAATGGCCAAAATAAAGAATACATATAGGAGAGCTAGTAAGTAACTCCTCCACAAATGGTGGTCAAAGCACCCCAAGAATAGACTCCTCCAAAAAAGGTGGTGACAAGGTGCCAAGAATAGAGAAGTAACTCCCATACCCGAAATAGCTGGTCAAAGGAGTCACTTATGACATTCTTATGACACCTTATGACACAAATATGACACACAATCTCCACATAAGCTAGCCTATCCCACGAATGTAGGAAAACTCCATGTATGCACAAATACATAATATTCCCTAATTAATAAATAGGGAAAAATAAAAACCTACACTAATAGTTGCGAGGTGGATGCAAGAATTTACATATTTCTAGTTAGATCCCAGTGGGGATGTTACAAGTAGCATCACATTTTATCTCCCTTGTTGGTAAGTATAAATGAAAGTGAAAATTTTATTTTTCCTCCTCTTAATATTGAAAATGAAGAATAAAATGTTTCTTTTCCTCCTTCCACATTTTATGCTAAAAACTAACATGTTTTACAATTAAAACTATTTCTCCTATTATTATTGTATGTAATGAAATTTCAATTAATGTGACTCCTTGCAATGATAATGATATCAACCTTCATGCTATTCAGAATGACATACTTTCTTCTTTACTATATGTTGCAAACTATGTGATGATCCTATTTTAGAGGGTGGTAAAGAGTCTATCATTCATATGAATGGTATTTTAAAACATTTAAGCAAAATTCTAACCTATTTACAATTTCTACTTGTAATATTCTATCTATCATGACTACCATAGGATATATTCAACAAGTGAATACCCTTAAGTTACAATTTTACTCTCACGAGGCTACCTTTAAGAAGAATATATTAGATGAACAACCTCTTACTTGAGATATTTTTGAATACCATTATCTTTCAAACTTTATCATGCCTAAGTTCTCGTTCAATGGTCAAGGGGATCTTACTACTCATTTGATATAATACACAAACTCCTTTGAACATTGGGCTAAGGATAGATGCTTGCTATTAAAGGTTTTCCATCAATTTCAAGGGGATCCTACTACTCATTTGATATAATATACACACTCCTTTTAACATTGGGCTAAGGATAAATGCTTGCTATTAAAGGCTTTCCATCAAAATTTAGCTCAAGAAGCTCTTGATTGGTTGTATAGCTTCCCAAACGGGTCCTTATCAACATTACAAAATATAGATGTGTTATTATCTAGTTTTCAGCAATATACCTTACCTAAGTTACCATTGGAGCAATATGAAAGTATTAACACAAATTGAGCACAAGTCCATTCAATACTATGTTATTAGATTTAAGGATATATTATATTTCTTAAATTACACCCCCTTAGATCTATAAGTAAAATTCATATTTAGTATGGGTCTTATTTATACACTTAGATAAAGAGTGTTGCACAAGCCTTTTGATTCATTCAAAACCTTATATTAGGGTGGACATAAATATGCATGTGCTCTAACGAATAACAAAACCAAATTACATCTTTATCCACATCAAGGCAAACATCATACAAACAATGCTTTCAAAGAAAATAATAAACCCAAGAAGGGCCATGAACCACTTCAAGAACCTTCTTCATAATATATAGTGCATACTAAAGAACAAATAGTAAAGGTATTGAACAAAGGAAAGGAACATACTTATAGAATACCTCCTACAATTAAACCATATTCTTTTACAAAAAGTCAACCACTTTAGTTTGATTAGTACTGAGATAAACCAAATGATATATTGCATACACTATTGGATAAATGGATGATAAAAATTTATCATAATTCCCATTACCAACCAATTAGATTTGAAAATGTTAAAGGACAACACTTTTGCACTTATCATGGTATAAATAGGCATCGTGATAATGAATATTTTGTTCTAGAGTAAAAACTTACACATTTGGTAGATCGAGTACTTGTTTCAATTCAAAAAGATACATATAGATAAATTTTCCCAACTTATTATAGAATTTATTCTAAAAGGCTTAAGACATCCCATGTTTCTCCTTTTAAGGAACACGTGATTCGTCAACCTTTGTAGAAGACAACCACTAGTATAAGTCCTCCTAGTGTGCCCTGTACCAAGAGTGATCTTTCCCACACTGATTCTACCAAGAAACCATTATTTTTTTGGTTGATTAGGCACTAAAAATATGGACATGTGGAGGGGTAATACAAACACAAAAAATTTAGGTACCTAAACCAGCACATACACATTCACAAGATATTTTTATAGATACATCAACTACAGTGACATAAACAAAACTAGAAGTTTCTGTTGACCAAATTTGATTTTTAGTCAAATTGGGTCAACCCCTACATTTTTTAACTTTTGATTAAAGTTTAAATATGTCCTATAGGGTATCATGTTGGTCTAAATCTCTTAGCTTATCCCTGCTCTAGTCCTTGTTAAAGCCCATCCTCCTTGGTCAAGTCAACCAAAGTCAACCATAGTCAAACTTGGTCAAAAGTTCAAATTATGTTATAAATATTCTATTATGGTAATTTATGAGTCCTAAGGTGTTTTTAAGTCATATATTTGTCCTTTACCATGCTTTATATGCAAAAATATGCCTTTTAACCACTTTTCTAGCTCAATTAACGACATGTACGGACTTTCATGGGGGCATATTTGTCACAAAGGTGATTTTAAATGTGGAGGAGGGTAGGAGATGTTAGGATCTATTAGGAGTCAGTTAAAGAAGTAGTTATGTGAAAAAATGGGGAGTTTTCCTTGATTTTAGGCCCTTTTGGGCACTTGTATGGACTTGGTCATCTCATATTTAGTAAAAAACATGGAAAAATGTCTCTTCACCTCTTTTAACTCATTTACACACTTGTTTTCTAGAGGTTTCATCAAAATATTTAGTTTTAACTTCCATTTCTTCCACTTTCTCCTTGCAAGCCAAGAAAGGTCATTTTCAAATGCTTGGTTTGGGCCGTACAATTAGAGTTGGGAAGAATTATCTTGGGGATTGAAAGGGATCTAAGCTTAATTCAAATTAATATCTATAAGTTTCATTTTGGTGGCTTTTTCTTTATGAACCATCACTTAGACCCCAGGCAGTTTTTTGTGCACTTTCATCTAAGAGGGGTCATTATTTGCATTTGTTTCAAAAGAATTTGATTTGATTTGATAGGTTTTATGGTTTAATAAGATTTTTAGGGTCATTATATAGGTTTTTCATGGTTTTATTGGATTTATAAGTTATCAAATGCCTAGGAAAGCCTTTTCTAGGCTTGTTCTTGCTCTGGACCATGTTTACTACCTCTACTTAGAAATATGTACCTACAGGTGCATTGAATGCAGGATTTACACATCAATATCAAGAATTAAATGTGTCTTATATGTTTTTAGGTAAAAAAGGTACATGTGATGACCAAGGTAGGAGTCATGAGGCCTAAAGCATGCACCTTGTCCATATTTTCTTTCTCTATTTCCCCTTTTCACCTTCAAGCAAGTGATTCTCACATTAAAGAATGTTTTTTTAGGATGATATCAAAGTTTTATTTATGGAATTTATCAATCTAGGAGAGAAAAGTACAATTGAGTTGTTAGGAGGCTTTTAACAAGTTTTCTTGCTTATTTCCATACTACCTGTCTACACACAGTCAATGCCTACTTTCAGGTGGCCTGAATAGAGAGTATGAGGGTTATTTAGTGACCTTGAGACACTTAGGAAACTATTATTTTACCTTGACATGATGGAGTGGAATGATAGACCCTTGTGAAGGGGTAAAATAGACAAGGTAGAAGTTGGAAATCCATGTTGAAGGATAAAAGATTGAGTTAGGGAGCTTTTCCCTAAACTGAGAAAATAGAGAACCAAGGGACTTTATGATTACCTTGTAATATGGTGGTAATGAATTATAATAAATATATCCTAGTCAACCATATTTACCCTAATATGGAATAGGCCCTTGCCAAACTTGAGGGATAGATGGTGGTGGGAAGGTGGTTTTATGGATTCTCAAAAATGCCTATGAATACACTAAATTCTATCAATGATGTCTACATGACTTGGAGATGTGAGATAAAATTTATCACCAAAGTTTATCACTAACATTATAAACATGTTAGAATGGTTTCAAATGGTGAATGAGAGACTTGTGACATGAAGCATCATTAGATCAGGGTGTTAAATGGTGTCATGTCCCTCACATTCACTTTAGGTCTATATAAGGGATTGAGAACACCCACCTACAACAAAATATCAACTCTTTGAGAAAATTATTGTGTCATAGGTTGGTACTAGACCAATCCATTGATTTGAGTGTCAGAGGCTGGTACCACTTAGTAACCTAAGCTCTGATACCAGCTGTCAGGATCTTGCTCCTCAATAAGAGCACATATATGATTACCTCTGTATTAGCAACTAAACACGGAATTTAACTAGAATGATAAGTAACTAGAAATATGAAACAACATAGGATATGAGAGACAATACACAATCTTGTATTAATACTCATACAGAAGGAAATACAATAAGAAGTCGCCACACTTCCTCTCACACCTCTAGAGCTCCCACACTTCTAGGGTTCACCAGTAATTCTCCTCCAAAACTTTCCTCTCTCAATCACGGTCACAACAATCAACTCAAACACAGAGTTGTTGTTCACCTCCACCAATCAATATCAATGCTACCAGTACACCAAGTACATAACCGTACTCCAAGTAGATCTCCCTGCTCTTGTTGCCACCGGCAAATCAACAGACCTTACTCACCATGTAGATGTCTCTACACCTTGGAGAACCCTTGTCCTTGCCTCACCAAGTCCTTATGATTCTTCAACCAGTACCCCGGTGGATCTTCTAGTAGAACTTGCATAACCTACAACTCTCCCTGATCATACACTCTCAGCACCCCTTTGGAACTAGGAGGAACACACCATGCTCTCTTCTCTCTGAAGGAGCTAATTTCTGCTCTCTTACTCTCTAGCACACTTTTACAATAGAACCCATGAGTCTATTATATAGATCTCATACATACAATAATTAGACATTCTTAATTACAATAATTAGACTCACAACTCAAGACCAAAAATAGTCTTTACATGCAAACACTCGGTTCAACAAACTAACTGTCTGTGCAATGAATAGTTCTAAAACTACCACAGGTGACTGACATTGGTCCCTATCTGCCTAGAGGTGATCGACGTCAGCCGACCTCCTACCGATGCCAGTTGTCTTTCAGTTCACACCTGCCAATGTCGATTGCCCTCTGCACTATACTCTGCCGACGCCGGTCTCCCTGGAACTCAGCAACCTCCTCCATGTTTGCAATAGTTAAAGCTTTTAGCTCCACAACCTAAAAATCTCCCACTTAGAGATAAATAGTTGCAATTGTACCTGTACCTATACACCATCTAATTTTTTCTCTGGCTTGTATACCTCTTCAAGCTCAATCCTAAAGACCAACCACCACACACCCTGTAGTGCACTACTTGTCATCCAAGTAACCTGCCACATCCGAACCTACATATCCATGTAGTGAAGTCCTTGACCTTGCATAAAATGTCGACCTGCTACTGATCCCTCTCTGATACCTGAGAATCCACTGAACTACCCTCCAGTACTTCTTTCTAGAATTGGTTCCAAACTTTCTGACAACTCCCACTGCTTGGGAAAACTCAGGTCTACACTAGACCTCATGTGATTTCAAACACTATTCTAAGCTCTGTTTGAACTATCTAGCCCTTGGTGTGCTTACTGATTCTGCATCCTGCATCTTGAACCTTGCCAACACCTTCTTCACGTCAGCTCCCACTGGAGACAAAATCAACCTGTGATCTTCCATGTCTCTTATGCCAAAGAATCTTGCTGCTCCCAAATTCTTCATGACATACCTCTGAACTAACTTTACCTTTAGCTCAGAAAACTCCCTACATGTGTAACCCTGCAACAAGAAACCACACCACATATAGTAACAAGATAATCTCGTGACTCATCATCCACTTGGTAAAGAAAACCACAGTAGTTACACTGACGTTGACTAAAGCCATGCTTTGTCATCCACCTGTCAAACCTATACCACTGTCCTACAGCTTGCTCAAGACCATATACCTTAGCCTTTCGTCTCACATGTCCATTCCCACTCTTCTTTATCCTAAACATCCATTCGTCTCTTAGTGATTTCTTCCATCTGGCAACTCCACCCAAAAAACTCCCGTTTGGTTCTTCTCTAATGAATCACAATCCTCATCCATGCCAAGCTCCCACTGTTTCCTAGATCTACCTGCTCTATTTCTTTAATGACTTCCTGATTCTTGACCATTAGTGAGCAACAAGTAGTGTAAAGAAGGGAAATGATGAATTTGAGGCTTACTTACCCTTTCAGTCCTCCATATGGGCGCTTGAGACTCCTTGACAGCTTGCTGTTTGCCCAAAATCTGTCTCAGTGACTGATGCCAGTCACATCTTAGTCTACACATGACCATAATCAGTTCCATGCAACTACCTCATCACTAACGTCAGTTATCCATGACCGACATCGGTGTCTATCTATCCCTAAGTTGTCAATGTCGGTCTGCACATAGCCGATGTCGGTCCCTGCATGGATGCCGACGTCAATTTTCTAATCGACATCGATCTCTGTGTTGTACTTATGAGTGATGACTTTTTCTCATGAGCACCTTTTGGATCAAAACCTTATTCAAATTAACATAGCCCTGCTCAGAATAATTTAGTCCCCACAGCTGATCTCTGTCCGTCATCTCCTCCATGAATACCAAGGCTTTCCAATTCTTAAGTTTGTCAAAGACATCTATCTTCTGCTTAAAAAAACACACATTCCCTTCTTACATATGTGACCAAGCCCACAAAGCCACATCTCTACAACAGAATGTGAATCAGTAATATAAGTAGATAGATAAAGGATACCTACTTTCTTACCACCATCTAATTCAAGTGCATCCGCTGTGAGAGTTACTGTGCATCTCTCATCACCCAACTTTCCTGAAGAAATTAGACTCATCTCCAAGACTGGAACCTGCATGACCTTCTTCAACACCTGTGTGTTACCCATCTACAATTTTAGCTTCACTTCCCCTTCATCAATAATCTAACAAGGCTCACCAACCCCTAAATAAATCTCTCCAAAGTCTCCCTGGACATACTCATGAAAAGATGCTCTATTTTGGGCTGCATGGAAAGAGGCATTAGAATCTGTGAACCAAGATTCTACTTTATCCAGAACATCCTATGCAACATCACTTGCAACATCTGCTCCTTCCTTTTCTTCATACTAATCTTCTACCAACCAACAATCTTTATTTACCTGCTCTTTCTTTCCATCAATCAGACCATTCGTGCTATTCAGTTTCTCCATTCGTAGCTTACTTTCTTCTGCCATTACTATAATCCCACTCAAATAGAAACCCCTGTGAGTACCCTATAATCAACAAACACTACCCAGATCTGAAACAACCTATTAGTAACCCAACCAAAAGCTCTAATACCACGTGTCAAAGGCTGGTACCACTTAGTAACCTAAGCTTTGATACCAGCTGTCAGGATCTTGCTCCTCAATAAGAGAACATATATGATTACCTCTGTATTAGCAACTAAACATGGAATTTAACCAAAATGATAAGTAACTAGAAATATGAAACAACACAAGATATGAGAGACAATACACAATCTTGTATTAATACTCATACAGAAGGAAATACAATAAAGAAGTCACCACACTTCCTCTCACACCTCTAGAGCTCCCACACTTCTAAGGTTCACCAGTAATTATCCTCCAACACTTTCCTCTCTCAATCACGGTCACAAAAATCAACTCAAACACAGAGTTGTTCACCTCCACCAGTCAGTAACAATGCTGCCAGTACATTAAGTACACAATTGTACTCCAAGTAGATCTCCCTGCTCTTACTACCACCTGCAAATCAACAGACCTTACTCACCATGTAAATGTCTTTACACCCTGGAGAACCCTTGTCCTTGCCTCACCAAGTCCTTATGATTCTTCAACCAGTACCTCGGTGGATCTTCTAGTAGAACTTGCATAACCTGTAACTCTCCCTGATCATACACTCTTAGCACCCCTTTGGAACTAGGAGGAACACACCATGCTCTCTTCTCTCTGAAGGAGCTAATTTTTGCTCTCTTACTCTCTAGCACACTTTTACAATATAGCCCATGAGTCTATTATATAGATCTCATACATACAATAATTAGACATTCTTAATTACAATAATTAGACTCGCAACTCAAGACCAAAAATAGTCTTTACATGCAAACACTTAGTTCAAAAAACTAACTGTCCATGCAACAAATAGTTTTGGAACCACCACAGGCGACTGACATCAGTCCTTGTCTGCTTGGAGGTGACTGACATCGGTTGACCTCCTGTCGATGCCAGTTGTCTTTCAGTTCACACCTGTTGATGTCGGTTGCCCTCTGCACTATACTCTGCCGACGCCGGTCTCCCTGGAACTCAGCAACCTCCTCCATGTTTGCAACAGTTGAAGCTTTTAGCTCCATAACCTAAAATTGAGTGGTTATAATAGTAAACATGAAACTTGACCATATATAAGGGTTGAATACTGTGATTTGCTCCTCTAACATACTTTGTCCATACACATGGCTTAGATATGAACCTACAACAAAGTAACTAGCAATGAGATAGTATCAATGTTTGGTCATGTTTAAATGTGTATAAAGTGTTTTAAAGAATGTGTATGAATGGTATGACCTATAATATGAATAAGGATGCTTATAGACGCCTTGATTAATGAACAAAACCCCATTTTGGCACCTATAAATAGCGTACAAGGTTGTCCCAGTCAACAAGGTATAATCTAGGAGGTCAAGGTATGGTTTGAAGATAGTTCCAAGGGTTATAAAAAACAAAAAAGGACTATATAGAGCTATATGAAGATTTTTTGACACATGTACGAACCTCAAACAAGCATGATACCTTACAGGAAGAAGCTTAAAATAATTGTCTCAGTCAGGACAGTGGATTGATAGGGTTCATTTGAAGGGTGCCTTAGAGTTTTCAAGGTAAGGAGGAATATAAAATGGTTTAAAACATGATTTTTATACCTTTAACATACCCAACCAATGAAAAACAAGTGTATATGAGGTCCCAAAAGGCCAAAAGCACAGTCAATGATTTAAATCCTATAGACAGAGAAAAGGCAAAGTTTAGTTTTAGTTTTTTGAGGATTTGGAGGCTCTATCCTTGAATTCAAGAGATGAATTCTGGTATGTAGAACCATTATAACTTGGATAAAATCTTCCCTTATTTTTTTTGGTGAGAAAGTAAGGAAACATGCCTCTATTCTGTCTTAGAGGTAGGGCACTTTTGCCTTGGATAAAGGGGCAATTTTGAGGGAAATATGATGAAACATGGACCAAAAGTCTTGCATATCCTTCAATATGATTTGTGAAATTGAGACACATGTAAAAAAACATCATAAACCTTGATATAATGTTGGAGGTCAAACAGGGTGGTCTAGAAAAGGAGGTCTGTAGGCAAACCTAGTGAGACAACATGTAAACCTAACTCCAAATATGGGGTCTTTTCTAATTTCAGCTATTTTCAAGCATTCTAGTGATTTGAATCATGTACATGAGGGTATAAATGAAGTGTTTGAATCATCACATTTTATGGGAATCCATTGTAAAGTCAAGTTGAGTCAAAGTTATAGGCAAACCATTTAGACAAGGTTTAGGCCTAATGCTAATGTAGGGAACCTTTTCATTTTTAGCCTTTAGGGAACTATTATAATAGATCCATCAGGAAGCCATATTTTGGCTTGAAAACTCCCAAACCATACAAAATATAGGAAAAGAGTTTGAATGGTCAACTTGAGATGCTCATATCTCACATAAAACTTTACATGGACCCTAATTTGTTTAGAGATGATGGAGAGGGTCTTTAGGAAGACATAAGTGGCATTGGTTTGGATTTATAATGTGCCAACTCTATGAATGAAGGTTAAGACCAGAAATGAGTCGATAACCCTTGAAAACCCTCCATAAGGACCCAATTGGAGAAAGAAGTGATTTGAAGCATGAAGATGGAATGGAAATTCCATGAAATAAATTAGAAGATGTAGAGGACTACCCAGAGATCTAGACCATGCCAATTTGTTGTACTACACCTATATAGATGGTGTATAATAGAGCTCTTTTTAACATTTTAATGTGTTTTCTAGGTGTGAGAAGACTTTCAAAATACCAAATCACATTTGAGAGGTAGTTTAGGAATTATTATAAGTCCTCATGTTCATTTGATGAAGTATATAAGCTCCTAAGTCTATCTGCCATTTCTTTCATTTTAACCAATCTAGTGGGCAAATAGTGTACACTTAGGAAAAAATGGTGAAACTAAAATTAGATAGCCTTTTAGGGATTATTTTATGAAACTGATGATATGGACACTATTAACACATGTAACCCCTCCTTGTGCATGGATTAGATTGCAAAATTAGGAAGATGTTAGGTGCTAAATGTGAGAGGTGCATGGAGATAAGTCATTTTGGGACTATTTGAGATGATTATGCATGGCCAAAAGGATAAGAATGATCATAGGTCACTCTAATGAATATGAGGGATTGTCTATATCCCCTCCCACTCAGATTCATCATTGGACCTAGTCTTACGTAGTGATGAGGTAGTTTTGGAAGACAAATCATGAAGGGCAATTTTTTGTGCAAGGAAAAAAGTTTTTAGGCCATTTTACAAGAGTTAGATGATTTTAAATGGCACTGGTAGCTCTTGAAATTGCATGGATTGCCACATATCTCTTTTACATGCATAAATACTTGATATTTTCATTTGGACAAGTGTCTAATGACTCTTGAGCTTCCCTTTCTCTCTCTCCTCTCATATTTTCTATATAAACTAACCTTTTTGGCATCTTATTCTATCTCTCCACCTTGGTATGTCAAATACATACAAAATTTTTGCCTTGAGATAATAAATATAGTTGTTTTTACCTCATTAAATATTTCACTAAGTGTACACAATGGTTGTTGGTCTTGTGCAAGTGTAGTTTTGTTCTACCTTCACATGTTACTCGTCCTAGTACCTTGTGTATTTTATAATCTCTCTTTTGTAGGTCAGAAAGAAGTGTCTAATTGGATTATAGGTGTAGTGAGTAGTCCATTCAATAGTGTGTCTTAGAATTCATATTGTATAAGTCCTCATAGCCTAAGATATCTCTAAGACCCCATGCTTGAAGCATTGATGTAAAAGAGGAGATTATCATTATATGAAGTGTATGTGCATACTTCTTCTTGGTTCTAAGTGCATGTCAAAGGGTATGATTAGAGTGTATATTTGGTGTATCACCTCTCATAGATTAGATTTAATTTCATCTATTCTTATCCCTTTTCATCCCCATAAATAATTAGTAGTAGGCTTGAGCTATAGTGATACATCAAGGGGAATTAACCCCTAATCTAGAGATCTACCTCTTATTTGGTGACCCACAGTCCTGAGGTGGTTCCATTATGCCACTTTAAAAAGGAGAGAATGTTCATCTACTCAAGGGTTCAAGTTCAAGTGACAACAGTTTTTGGCACGCCTAGTGGGACTCTTGTTCTAAGAGATTGAGGAGTTTTGGTGTTCTCCTCAAGATACCATCCTTTGGAGGCAATTTCACTAAGCACCAATAATGACTCCAAGTATAAATCTATTGGTTAAGTAGTCTAAGTATTCTTATTGTAATTATTTTATTGTTTTACACACTTATCATAAGTTTAATGGATTATTTTGATGTCAAGTTTGTCCTAACATAAGTTGAGTAGATATGTCC
This sequence comes from Torreya grandis, assembly GCA_037957365.1. Classification (NCBI taxonomy): domain Eukaryota; kingdom Viridiplantae; phylum Streptophyta; class Pinopsida; order Cupressales; family Taxaceae; genus Torreya; species Torreya grandis. The sequence continues at coordinate 1,403,309 of JARHVA010000726.1, read as the reverse complement.
TGCTTTACGTATTCCCCCTCAATATGAACAAGTCTTTATCTAAAATTATCATGATTCCTATCAATATTATGTTACCTATAGTCACCCCTATCAAGCTTGTGCTTCACCTAGTCCACCTAGTTCCTCTCCAAGTCATCCCATTGCAAGTTTCAAAAAGACTTTCATTGGTTACCAAGACTACATGTTAGACCTTGATACTAGATATGGTTGTGGTCAAGTTATCCCTAGTGTTTGTATTAAGAGTGTAGGGGATGCTTTGGAATAAGTCAAGAAGGAATGGATGCCTATAGAGAGAGCTAATTGGAAAGGTCTTATGAATGAGATACTTGATTTTTGTGGCTTAATTTTCCATCTAGAGGAGAGGTTGAGAGCTCATGAACCAACTTAGTCTTGGCAGCCCCAATATACCCCACATCAACCTTTGAGTGTGTCAACCTTATCCACTCAAGATGCTAAAACAAACATGTTCTAAAATGCCCAAAGTCCTTCATGCATTCCCCAAAGTTTCCCTTCTTGAAATTCCATCCAAGAGATCAGCCAAATGAAGGAGGAAATAATGGTTGAGCAAGTTGATGTATTTGGAGAAGATTATGAGAAAATAAGTTTAGGTTTTGAGGCTTATCTTGTAAAGGAGATTGAATTGGCCATTTAGATTTTAAGGCAATCCATCATGGAAATATAAAATTAACTCTCTAAGCCTAATTTTCTAAGTTGAAATCAAGATTACAATCCCAAGGAAACTCTAAGTTTCCTAAACCTATCATTCACCCCTTCATTAGCATCTCAACCCCATAAAAACGTTGCTGAGCCTACTTTCCCAAGATGGAAAGAAGTGTTGGCAGCTTGTGAAGCAAATAATGTTTAGGTGGAGAAGTTGTAAGGGGAGAGAAAATTGAAACCCCTCAACTCCCTCCCACTCCTCCTCAAGAATCTATTTAACCCATCTTTCCACCTCGTCTAACTGATCAATGTTTCCCTTCTAATGTTGAGGATTGCATTGCTACTTGGGAATCTTCTTTGGCTAAACTTCCTATTTTGAGATGCCTAATATTGACATCACTAAGAGGGAGGAAGAGATAGATATTTAAGATTGTCTTAATGATGAGAAGGAGCTAACTCCTTGTGAAGATGATGTTCCTTGTGTTGAAAAATATGCCTTGGAAAGATTTATTTTGGATTCCAAAGAAGAAGAGGAAGAGGTTTCTCTTGTTGTTCCACTTCATTATGTTGATCGAGAGAAGGATGATGACTCATGGTAGAAATTTGGGGAAATATGTAATTAATTTTAAGGCCTTAAGTGATCCATAAATTGGCACTTATTTTGGTGCAAAAAGATTTTACCTTGGACGCTTTAGTCAATTCACACAATTTTCCCAAAACATTCAGGGAAATGAAATTAAATTTGACTTTATAATACATATCTATCTCAAACCCTAAAGTGGTCAATTTTACATTAATATGTAATATTTGAGTGAATATGCATTCAATAATGATTAAATAAAAAAATTATTTAAAATGCAGAAAAAGAATGCAAAAATAAAATCAACTCAGACAGCACTTGATAACAAAGTTTGGTAATGCCTACATCTCTAGGTTCACTTATAATACAAACCGATCCATTTAATTGAAAAGTGAGTACATGGAAAACACTCAAAATTGTCAAATAGATACTCTAAGATTGTACACAACTCAAATAATAGAGCATCAAAAAGTCTCAATAAACCCATGAACAGACCTTGCACCTTACTATCACATGAATGCAATCTCACAATATTGTGAATTTATCACTAAAAATATTGAAAATGGACTTATAAAATGGTCTTAAAAAAATATTCATAGGAATTTAAACATACCATTGAAATTGTCTCAAAGTCTAAGACAAATCCCTAGTTTACATCGAGAAGTGTAAAGCTCTCTAAATCCTTCAAAACTTAGGATATATGCAGACTGGTCTCTATATTGGCCATTACAAAATCTACAAAGCTTTACTTTAATGAATTAAAAATTTCATCAAATGACCTCAAATATAGACACTCAACATATATTTAGAATCATCTCCATCTCTGGCTCTTCAGCTCTATCTCTTGGCTCTTCGGCTCTGGCTCTTAGCTCTGGCTATAACATGAGAGCTTTGAGACTTTGGAATGAATTCACTAAATTAAAATTCCAATTCCAAATTCTAATTATTTAAAAATAACCACTCATGAATTTTTCCAATTGGGATGATTATCCACAATAAATTTCATAATTATCCCATACCCAATTTTTATAGGATTTTAAATTATCCATTACATTTAAAAATATGGGGTGATAATTATTTTCAAATTTATAATGGTTTATGTTCATCCTCCTTTACTAAGGTGGAATTTACAAATATTAATGACTTGGATCAATCCAAATTGCCACTTCACTTTATTGCCATGTCATCAGGTTTGACCATAACTTTGACTGGTCATAACTTGCACATACAGACTCTATTTTTTGAACCGTAAAATGTGTCAAAAATATTGAAACAAGATCTACACCATGGAACTAGTTCATAAACATTCCAAGATCATAAATTTTTATAGTTTTGACTAGTGTTGACCACTTATTGACCTACTTTGATTGGAACTTTGACCAGCTACATAAGGAGCATATGAGCTTCATTTCCAAAATTCCACATACCGTCAAAAAGATATTGATAGGTTCTTTATAATGGTGTAGGATTTAGTCTAATTTGGGACATTTTATGAATTGAACTTTGGATCAATTCTCCCCAATAGGAAGACTTTTGGTCTACCAAAAGCTGGTAGCTAACTAAAATGCCAATTAGTTTTGAAGATACTTTTATGGGTCTTATTGGTCTACTCAAGTTTCAAAACTACAACACTTAGAACAACCAATTGATCACATATTCTAAAAATCCTCTGCTACTACACGGCCATCAATAGCCTCTACATAGAACTAGGATGCGATGACTTCCTCTACTACACAGCTTCATAAGAGCCTCTACATAGATAAGCCTAGTGACCTCCTCTGCTATCGTTAAATGGTCCTCTACAACATATCAAGTACATAACCCAAATCATAGCATAGTGGAAAAATATGATTAATAAATCAAAACTATAAAAGGCCTAAACAAGGCAAGAGTTACATTGAATCTTGCAACTACCAATAAGATCACAATAGATCAAATTGTCTACCCATTGTCACATCTTGTAAGTGGTGAACTACCAAACACTGAAACAATCACCAATGCAGCTACAAGACAAGTTTGTCAATGTAAACAAAATACAATATTGGTTGTGACTGTGTCTTAATACATTACCCCAATGGGTCTTATCATGCATCTAATCACAAATATGCTAAAAATAGATGCATCCAAAATAATAGTTAAGTATGGTCAAATTCCATCAACCTATGCAACTACTATCAATCCCAAGCTGATCAATGAGTTAAATTCCTTAATAATTCAATAGGAAATTCATAAAGCTAATACTAGAGATTCCAAAAATAGAGCTTTCCAAAACATAAGTGTGAGAATTAAAAACTTTGCATGATGTACTTGTCTCAAAGTGTTCCCACCATAGTAGCTCTAAAATGCATATATCAAAGCATGGGTAAATGTCCTTTGTCAACATACAACAAGGATTCCAAAATTTCTTTGCTACATAAATGCATTATCAATCCACTAATCATGATAACATGAAATTAAGAAACTGTTTACTAACCCTCTTAATTAGACTCTCTTGTTTAGGGTGTTTAATTTCTTTAGTGGATTTATTGATATCTGCATGGATTGATTGAACAAAAAATTCTTTAATTACCCTATTAATAGGTTTATAGACCATATTTTTATTACCATTACCAGGATGGTGGGATGGTTGAAGTTTCCAACACTTCTCAACCCGATGTCCACTTACGTGACAATACATGCAGACATCCCTCTTCTTAGGTGAGGTCACCCATTTATCATTTTTTGCTTTGCCAGTATGAGAATGGTCTTTATCACTTGTAATCTACTTCAATAAAGCTTGTCTTTTTTAATAATATGTGGCACAATGGGTATTCAATTTGTAAAACGTATAAGGAAAAGAATGCAACATCTTCTGAATATTGAAACCAAATTTCTTATTTGACAAAAATAAATAAGTCTTGGAATTGACATTCCTATTGGTGATTTTTCTAGTGTAAGAATGAGGAGGTGGAATCTCACTACCTATTTTACCTAATTTCTTACACCATTAATTATTCCTTTTTAGGAAGGAATTATGCTCTGCTAGTGGCCTTGGATCTTGACTTTCAAAAGTTTATCCTCTTCTAGCAATGGATGAACTCTCTCCAACATCCACTTTTTCACTAGTGTGACCCAATCCTGCATGGTGAGATTTATGCTCTACCTGTAGTCGGTTATAAATTCTTTGGCCATTCTTACCAAGGCACCTTCCATCAAATCCCATTTTCAATAACAATTTAGATCTAATGCCCTTAGTGTGTTTATCAAAACCACTATAAGTGTAGACACTAGAAAACTGCATATTTATAGTTTTCAATGACTAAATGCCTTTAAGATCCCCTAAGAATTCTTAAACCTTCCCAAAACCCCCCTTAACCTAACTAAATCACTATTCTCCTAGTCATAAATATCATTCAAAATCACTATTCACCATCACTATTCAATGTGGGACCCACTATCATTATTCATGATGACATGGTATGATGACATAGCATGATGACATATCAAGTGACATGGCATGTGATTTGGAGGTGATATGGCAAGTGATGTGACTTAAAAGTGATGTGGCTTGATGTGGGACATCATACCCGACCTAGGACCCTTTCTAAAGTGTTTGATGACCTCATTCAAGCATCACAAGGCCCCCCCTTGAAATGTGGTGAATTTACCCTTAAAGGGTCATTATTCAACATGTATTTTTTCTTCCCACATGAAATTAGACTTCAAAAATAGATACCTACCTCTTTAAGACTTTGGAAAATACAAAGGGCACCCATTTTTGATATTTTAGCCCAAATAGAGGCTCACCAACCCAAATGGGAGACTTTACAACCCACATGGAAATCCCCACCAACCTCACCTTGGAATTTTCATCCTCCACATGGAAAATGGCACCACATTTGGTGTATCACCCCTTTAAGTGCTTGTGTGAAATCAAGAAAGGATGGGGAGAAGTCTTTAAGCCTCATTCAAACCCATGTGTATGATTTCCATTCAAACTTGGAGACTCACCAACCCACATGGAAATCCTCACCCACCTCACCTTGACCAAATCATAAGCCCACTTGGATACATTCGAATTGTTTCACTATTCCTCTATTTTAGCATGTTTCTTCACACAAAAATGCTATAAATACCCCCTCTCCTTCACCCAAGATTAAGTGGCAAGTTAGTCTTTTGTTCTTAGCATATTACTACAGTTTTTTTTGGAGCAGGTCATCATCTTAGAGTTCATCATCATCTTGGAGGAGAAAATATCAAAGCAACGAAGATCTTCTGAAATTGCTTCAAGCTTCATCAACATTCAACCATCATCAACATCTTTAAGCCACTTCAACAACATTGAGGTAATTTACTTTGTTTTGTAATTTTAGTTCTTTATTTATTTCCCTTTGGCCTTCTCTTTTATTAACCTCCATAATCTTGAGCCCTTAAACTCTTCCGCTTTATCCCATTCATCCCATTCAATCTCTTTGGATATTTCCATTCCATTTATCCCCTTTATCCCATTCACCTCTTTGCCTCATTTACCTCTTTTCCCTCTTTGCCATATTTACCTTTCTTTTTCCTTTGCCATATTTACTTATTTGCCTCATTTATCTATAAATACCTTTGTATACTTTTATCCTTGATCATTTACCCAAACAACAAAACAATCCTTTTGACCCTCACCACTTTACCAAACGAAAACCATAACCTTTACCAATTTTCAGCATTAGTATTAATTAAACTATTGCGTTCATTTAGTTATCTTTTGCAAAGCATTTAAATTTATTGTATTGAATTTAGTTATTTGATGTTTTAGTATCATTTATTTTCTATTTTTATGAAAAATTTACTTCATTTATCATTCCAAATTAAGTGTTTTGAAGAAGGTAGATTGACAGCCTCCTAGAAAGCTTTTGATGTTAGGATCTTGCTCACGCTAGCCAATCCACCCAACTACTTGTCTAACAAACAAGTTTTTGTGGTAGTGTTTTCTTATTTGCAGGTATTCTTCCTTATCCAAAGAAGATTTCTCCATAATCATCTAGATTCAATGTGCGTACATTAATAGGTATTCTTCCACACCCTTCACTCTTAGTTTCTTTCTTTTTAAAAAACAAAAAAGTAAGAAAAGCAAAAAATTGAGAGAAACATTTTGGCATGCCCGATGGGACACTTGAGTTTTGTTAGGTTCATATATGTTTTAGGATATTTGTAATTTCATTATTGAAATTCATTTAGTTGCATTCTAGGAAAATTAATCTTTATTTCTTACTTGAAAAAAAATAAAAAAAAACAAAAAAAACAAAAACACAAGTTTTAGTTGCATTATTAGAAAGGTTAAAGTTTATTTTCCTTGCATCTTTAAAAGAAATAAAAAGAAAAATCATCTTAAGATTAGGACTTGAATTTTAATCTTTCATTTAGATTGCATTTAGAGATTTTATATGCATTTAAATAAATCTAAAATTTTATTTTGGCTTTAAAACAAACACTTTGCATCCATTGAATTGCTTGTTGATCTTAGTTCATCTAGTAACTAGGAGGAACAATAATTTTATCATAGCTTTCACTTGTCTTCACACACTAAGCCAAACCAATAAATAATCAACACATTAAAACAATACTTGAGACTAAATAGGATTTTATCACCTAGCGGTAACCTTACCCCCTCCCGGCTATCCCACTTGGATTTCACCACCAAGGGGAGAACCAACTCATCTCTCTAGTTTAGTATCAACTTTGGACTCAGTATATCTTGGCTAAGCACCTGTCACCCTTATCACTGTAGGATTATGAAGTGAGGGGGTAGGCCCCAATACCAAGCCACATACTGAAGTTTAATAGAGATCTTTATTTTAAGCACCTAAACAACCCAAAACTAACTATAGCTTGCATTTTTAGTACCTATATCAAAACAACTTCCCCTCCACACTTTTTAAGGCATTAGCCAAAAGAGATTTAAAAGTAATCCTAGGCTAAACTCATTTCTAGTGTTTGTGTTGATTGCTTTGAAATATTTTTGGTTGCTTCTTGTTTGAGTTGAGAGCTTTGCCTTTTCATTCCTTGTTTTCTCATATGGTCACTAATAAAAAACAACTCAGAAATCAAGTTAATTAGACCTCATCTTCTTCTGCACCTATAGAATATACCTCAGACATTGAGATTTCCCCTCACATTGAGAGTTCCCCTCTTCCCTCTTCTTTCAGAGTCCTAATCATATTTGAAGGATATCCTAACTTTGTTGCCTTTCTTGATAATAATCAGGTGGCTTTACAACACTACCTCAATACCATGCCACATCGCACCCCTTTTGCTTTGATGTCCTCTATCGAACCCCCTCTTTTCATGCCACCCCACCTTATGGTGGGTACCACTTCAACCCAACCATTATTAACCCACACCTCTTCCAACATCCCATCCACCCAAACCCAAACCAACCTTGCACCCCCTAACCAAACACCTCCTGTCACACCCCAAGTGGGTTTAACCCTAACCTTAGTCACCTACAACCCACCCACTATGGAATTATCCTCCACTCCTACTTCCATCCTCCTTTCAGTAGCAACCAATACCTCAACCATAACCCAATCTCAAAATATAGTGCTCTCCATACCACAAACACTTTCCCCTATAATCACTTTGGTCACTACCCACCTACAACCAACTAACCCACTAATCACTTTGATTCCACACATAAACCCCCCAACCTTAACCTTCCAACACATACCCATGACATATTATCAATATATTCCTAACACACAAGTATACATACCTTCACCTTCCACCCAACCTTACGTGACCTCACACACACACCTAACATCATCCCAACCATCCACTAGTTATTCCCATGTCATCCAACCCCAACAAAATATGCCATATACATATCCAACCCAACAACCCCAAATGGACTTGGTCAATATGCTAATGGAGAAGATTACTACCCTTGAGTCATCCATATCAAGATCACATAACCTTATCTCTTATGAATAAATTTGCAATGAACCCATCCATACATCTGTCCCTCTTTGACCATATCCTCTACAATGAGAATTTCCAAAATTCTCTAAATTTCAAAGCAAAGAGGACCCCCAACAACATTTAAGAGAATTTAGGCACTCATGTTACTTGATTACCCATGATGACACTCTCTTCCTCCATACCTTTCCTATCCTTATCTGGACCAACATTGGATTAGTATAGTGCCATCCCAAAACACTCCATCTTCTCCTTCACCCAACTAGCCCAAACTTTTTTTGGATCACTTCTCGATCAATATATCCAAAAAAGTTTGTATTACTAACCTCTACTCCATTCGATAATTTGAATATGAATTTATTACCAATTTCATGGCTTGTTAGAGGAGCCTAATCAACCAACTTTCCTTTTTATTACCTCAACTTGAGCTTATAGAGCTCTTTGCTTGGGCATGTGTAAAACACATCTCATCTAAATTTCATGTCCAAAGCTTTCATACATTCAATGAAGATTTTACCATGGATCACAAACTAGAGAATATAGCCATTGATGAGGGAAGATTAAAGTTGAAGAACAAAAACCCAACTTACAAAACCAATGAGCCCTCTCCTAAACTAAATAACATAACCAATATGAATTCTAAGAGCAAATCCACTGCCAACGCTATTGTCCTCAAAGTTGCACCTCCACCTTCTACCAACCAACAGAACCTAAGGAACCAAACCTCTAACTGCTTTAACTATCCAGACTAAAACCAAAGGAACCAAACTTGGAATAACCATAAGCCATTAACTCCACTTTGGGAGCCTTATCCTTCCATTTTGGAAAAGTTACTAAAAGCCAAAATCATCCAACTTCCCCCAATTAAACCACCCCAATAGTTTGATACTCCTTACCCTGTGCCTGGTTGGTATAATGAGAATGACAATTACACTTTTCACCGAGTCATAAGACGTGACATCAACATGTGCAATACCTTTAAAATACCTTCTCCAATATCTTATTGACAAGGGGGAGCTCACATTGGACAATCCTAATGTGCCACCAAACTAAACCCTCAACATATTCCATAAACCTTTACCTAATCATGCTCCTTCTACCCCTCATCATGAAAAATAAATTGAATCATCTCATGAGGCACATACTATTAATGTGGTTACTAGTGATGAAGAAAATGTTACCTTAATCACTTCTTTCTCCATTCCCCTATTGGATGAAAAAAGACTGCCTTTTATTCCTTTGGACACATAAACAAAGGAAGCAACCATATCCACACCTCCATTGGAGGATGCCACACTTTCCTCACCTATCTCAGAACCATTCACCCCTCTTTAGAAGCTATCTCACAAGAGAAGATGACTCCATCTACCCAACCTCTAATTGCAAAACCTTCTATCAAAGGTCAAGATAAAAGTAAGGGAACCAAATTGGAACTTCTAACCCCTTCTTTGACAGACTAACCTAGCCCTTCTAAACCAACTAAAACCTCTACCCAACCAATAAAAAACTCTCCCAAATAGATTGACCCTCAAACACCTAAACCCACCAAGACAAATAAAGTGACCAAATCCTCTTCAAAACCAACAACTAAAACAACCAAATAGGTAAAATCACCAAAGGGCCCAAAACCCTATATTTTACCTCCCCCAACCTTGCCCTCCATTATGGGTCCCCATCCCTCTACCTTAAACACAAAATCCACCATTTTTACCAAAACCCTACTGCCTTTATTGGTCACACCTTCATACTTTCTCTCTAAAGGACCTTTCCTCACTATACTAATAATCCCTTCGTTACCTACCTTACCATCATTTTCCTTTAGCTCATCGACCACCTTACCCAAACCAAAATCATCAAACAAGTATCCAATTTTACCCAAGACACCTATCACCAAACCCATGTCCCCAAAAACTTCTACTTCAACACCCAAAATAAAAACCACTAAACCTTTACCACCTTTAGCCGAATCTTACTTGACCATCCTCCAGTGATTATTACAAACTTCTTGCTTAATCTTACCACCCATATAACCCTTTGAGCCTTCATGTACCAAACCCTCTTAGTTTAATGATAACATGATATGTGCATATCATAGGGCATTAAGCCATGACACCAAGAACTATAAATCTCTCTAAACACTAGTTCATAACTTGTATGAAGATGATGATATGTTATTAGATAAACCTCCTTCATCCCCATTACCAATCCAACCACCTACTCAACCCATCCAATCTTCAGTCTCACCCAAAAGTGAAGATGAGGAATTGAAGAAACCATCCAACCCAAAGAACCCCCTTATCCACACTATTCACATGGTTACCTAATTTTGGGCCCAATAAAAGGATAAAGGGAAGACTAAGGCATCCATTCCTTGGACTTACCCCTCCCCAAAATCCCAAGCTAATAATACCCAACCTTCTCCATCTTCAAACAAATGTAAGGTTTCTATTTTAGGTGCCTCTCCATCTAACCCTTTATACCCTAACCCATATATAAATCCATTTGAGAAGATATCCTTAGGCAAATTCACCAAACTCCAAAAAATATGAGCTTGTATGAGTTAATATCTACCTCTCCCCATCACTGTCAAGTACTCATAGAGGCTCTATAATGCATCGAGGTCCAACCTGATGATCCTCAACCTATAACCACTTTTGTTGGTACTCTTCAGACTTCTAACCTTATCACCTTCAAAAATTAAAAAATACTTTATGTTCATTCAGAGGATCTCAATCCCCCCTCTTCTTTATGACATATATCAATCAAACCAGCATCAAAAGGGTGATGATCGATGGGGGAGCTAACATCAATATTATCTCCTCCCATGCTTATGACCAACTACAATTACCTAAAAACATCATGTATGAAAGCTCAGTAGTTCTTCATTACTTTAATGATACTATGGCTACCACCTTGGGCATGGTTGTCCTCCACATTTGTGTAGGAACTCATACTATTATTGAACTCTTTTATGTTGTAAAAGGAGATTTTTTAATATAACATTTTACCTAGATGTCCTTGGATTTGTGCCATGAGTTGTGTCCCTTCCACCCTACATCGATGTGTCAAGTTTGAACATGAAGGGCAAGTTGTGACTATCCAAGCTGACCCTAGTCATTTTACATTTTGCAATATGACATATCAACCCAATGATGTCCTTTTTCATATTTTATCCATCACAAAACCATCTACCAACAAAACAACCTCTTCAACTGAAACCCATAACATTTCCACACATGTTATTGATGAAGCTTCCAATAGCTCATCTATCCCCTCTTCCCAAATTCTTATAGAAGACCTTGTGACAACCACATTCCAATGTCTTTCTTTTAGGGAATATAGACTCTTAGCTGTAGATTCCTTCCTTACCTCCCAAGAATATGGGAATCTCAGACATGACACTTATTATGACCCTAATTTTGGAACAATCATCCCCATTGCTCTCCCTAACCATCAAACAAATTTCATTTATGGGAGACTTGATTAGCCACTTCTAGCCCTTACCACTACATCATCCATCCAACCATTTACCTCTAACTTTTCCTATCTTAACAAACTAGACTTTGCTAAGTTGTATCTTCATAGATGTGCTTGGAAAGTATTTAGCCTCTGTCACTATGAACAAGGGCCTCATGAGTTACCCCATTTCAAAACTTTACAACCTAATGAATCATTTGGCCTTGGGTACAAACCACCTCAAGAATCCACCAATTCACCCAAACCCATTGCCACTATAGAGGAAGGTATCCCATCCTTGCTAACCTAATCACTTTCTCCACTCAAAGACCCTAATATCATCCCTTCTAACATTTTTTTGATTAATACTGTAAGTTTAGACCCTCTCATCTACAAAAAGAGTGGCCAAACCAAGGTCCTTCCACTCGTACATCCTAAAATGGTAGATAATGATTCTACCACCATCAACACCATCCAACATCAAGATGATGATTCCATTCTTACCCACCTAGGTGTAGGGGATTTTTCTATCCACAAAACCCTTCTTCTTGATGTGGTTATTGTGTTGAATGAATCTACCATTGATAATAAATTGGGCAATCCAAATAACCCCCGCATTGTCAAATTGGGTCAATCATTGAATACCAAGGAACTTCAAGATTTCTCCTCTTTCCTCTAAGACCGTAGTATAGCCTTCACTTTATTTTACAATGCTATGCCTAGGATTGACCTCACCATTGCTACCCATAACATAGTCACTCACTATAATGCTAAGCCTATTAAATAGAAGCTTTGACACATGCATCCTTGCATAGTCCTTCTCGTCAAAGAAGAGCTTCAGCATCTCCTATCTGTAATCTTCATTCAACCCATTGACTACCTCTAATGGGTCTCAAACATTGTACATATCACTAAATCCACTAAGGTTCTACACATTTATGTGGAATTTCATGACCTTAACGTCACCTACCTCAAGGATGACTTCCCTCTACCTAGCATTGACCAACTTATTGATCTTCTGACAGGACATGAGATGTTTTCTCTCATGGATGGGTTTTTAGGTTATAATCAGATCTTGATTGCTCCTAAAGATTAACATAAAAATACCTTTATGACTCATTAGGGAACTTTTTGCTATAGATTCATGCCTTTCAGGTTAAAGAATGTTGGTACAACCTACCAACATGCCACGAATTATATTTTCCATGATATCATCCATAAAATCATAAAATACTATGTGGATGACCTTCTCGAGAAATCCAAACTCTGAAAAAACTACTTGACTATTCTTACGATCATATTTTAATGCCTTATCCATTATAATGTTTACCTAATTCCCAAAAAATACATTTTTGGGGTCCTTTTAGGAAAGCTTCTTGGCTTTATTATCTCTCTTTATGGAATTGAAGTAGACCCTACTAAAGTCAGAGCAATTTTGGATATGCCTCCTCCAACCAACCTTAAGTAGCTCCGTAGCCTTCAAGAAAAACTTCAATCTATTTGTTGTTTCATTTCCCAACTTTCAAACTGGTGCCAACCTTTCCATCACCTTCTGAAGAAGGATGAATATTTCAAATGGAATAGTGATTGTCAAAAGGCCTTTGATTCACTCAAATAGTACCTTTTTTCACAACCTATCCTCACCCCTCCTAAGGATGACCACCCCTTTTAACTATATATCTCTACCACTGACCATTCCCTAGGGGCAATGTTGGCTCACAGAGATGAACAACACAAAGAGAAAGCCATATACTACATAAGTCATATGCTTGTACAATATGAGACTCAATATACACACACTGAAAAACTCAGCTTAGAATTGACCTTCGTGGCCACCAAACTCCGCCACTACCTTCTTAACCATAAAACCTATGTCATCACTAATACTAATCCACTCAAATACATGCACTCTAAACCATACCAAAATCAGCATATGGCTAGGTGGCTCATGCTCTTAGCTAAATTTGAACTTGAATTCCTTCAATAAAACTTGATTAAAGGTTAGCTCATTACTGATCAATCGGCTGAAGCTCCTCTAGAAAATAAGCAACCACCTCCTCTTTCCTTTTTGGATGAGTCTATCATGACTCTTTTTCAATAAGATGACATAACATACTAAATGACCATGTTCTTCAATGGCTCAAAATGCCAACAAGGAAGGGGTGTCAGAATTATTCTCATTCCTCTCGATGGTGAACCCCTTTATCTCTCCTTAAAACTTGACTTTAAATACACTAATAATATGGCTGAGTATGAAGCCCTAGTGATAGGTCTTCAAACTACTCAAATCTTGGGAATTAAGGCAATCCATGTCTTTGGTGATTCCCAGCTTGTGTTCAACTAGGTCAATGGATCCTATCAATGTCAGAATGATGTCTTGCAAAAATATAAACTTTTGGTGGACAAACTATTAAAATCATTTGAAAATTACCTAGTACAATCTATTCCCTAGTAAATTTGTGGATACAATGGCCTGCCTTGCTTCTCAAATCCATTTTCAGCCTCCCAATTCCAAAATATTCATTACCATTCATCATTTTACCACACCCTCTTATGGCCAATCCGATCTCCCTACCATTTTTAATGTAGAGGAATACCCATTCGACATTTGGTATGACCAAACTTTCAACTACCTTAACCTAGGCATTGTTCCTCCCAACCTCTCTAGGAATGCTCAAAGAGTTTTTATTCAGAGTACCTCTTATTACACCATACTAGGGGGATTCCATTACAAATGTGGTTTTGACAGTCTCTTTCGTTGCCTAAGTAGCCATGAAACTTCCCATGCCATCAAGGAAACACATGATGGGATATGTGGGGGACACTTTAGCGACTTAGTAGTCACTAAATGTATCCTTCACGTTGGTTACTATTGTCCCACCTTTAACCATGGTTGTTGTGATTATGTAAAAAAGTGTGTTAAATGTCAACAACATGCTAATTTATATCATGCACCAGCTAATATCCTCCAAGTATCTAAGGAATTTTGGCCTTTTTCTCAATGGGGGTTCAATCTCATTGGGGAAATTAATACCCATTCTTCATAGCAGCATAGCTTCATCATCACAACCACCAAATACTTCACCAAATGGGTGGAAGCTATTCCTCTAATCTCTACCAAAGCAAAATAGATTTTTGACTTTATCAACCACCATATTATCTACTGCTTTGGTGTTCCTCATAAGATCATCAATGATAATGACAAATCCTTCAAGAATAAGTAAGTCTAAGGTTTATATGATGCATTTATCATTGATTTAAGCTTTTCCTCACCTTACCGACCATAATAAAATGAACAAGTGGAAGCCTCTAATAAAACCCTCACCAAAATATTAACTAAAGTTGTCAGTGCTTTAGGTCAGGATTGGCACTTGCACATCCCATTTTCCTTATGGGCTTATCACACTAGCATTCAAACCTCTACGGGTGCTACCCCTTTCTCCCTAGTCTTTAGAGTAGAGGTAGTATTGCCTCTTGAAGTCTAGATCCTATCTCTTTGCATATATTGGAAGGAACTCATTTTTTAGGAAGATTTTCATCAGTATCCTTTAGATCAACTTGAGCTACTTGATGAGCATCATTTATCATCCCTCACCCACATCCATATATATCAAGAGCATATTACACATGCTTATAACAAGCACCTCAAATAATGGGAATTCAATATCAGAGATCTCATCTTAAAAGAAAACCAATATGTGACCAACATGGAGAAGAGTAAATGAGGCAAGTTTGCTTTCAATTGGCTTGGACTCTACATCATCACCCATAAGTATCGATCAGGAGTTTATCATGTGTCCTCTCTCTAAGGCAAGTCATAACTTGAGCCTCTTAATGCTTCACATCTACATCTATTTTTTTGTTAAAAAATGATCAAACTCACTCGTTTGTCTAACTTAGTCTCATCCCTTGATTATGAGAGTTTCACCTTCACCCACCTTCCTCCTCCCCTTTTGAGGATAATTCATTACAACATAGAACCATGTGATTAATCATCATGGTCATAGCCCAATCCCAAATATGGGTACGATGGCTTTACCCATAGCATAGTTCTCATGGATACTTTTCATTTTCAATAAGATGGAATCCCATGGTCATTGTCTCTCAAAACCACACCCTTTCAAATACCATTAATGTTCTTGTGTAAAGTTTTTCCCTCATAAAGGTAAACCTCTGAACCTAATTGAATTAGTCCATGTCTAAACACATTTCATCTTGAAAAAATTAATTGGGTCAATATATTAAGCAATGTAGACTACTTCCTCGAAGGATTGCTACCCAAAAATAAAATAAAAATTACCACATGTAAGGTAGACTGCACCCTTGAGGGACAGCTATCAAGAACATTAAAACAAAGCCAATAAGCTTAGACCAATCCCTCGAAGGATGGCTGAGTTAACTTTGTCAAAAGTAGAGCAATTTCATGGAAGATTCCTACATTGATCAACTTACCATATATAACAATAATGCAAAATACCCACTATCACAACCAATTCTAAAGCCACAATCGACTCTTAAGCAATATAATAGTTGGATGCCGCAATTGGATTTCCCATGTAGACTTCCCACATTGATCAGTCTACATCTATCATATGACATAGAATTGCCTAATATCATTCTTAGGTCACCCATAAAAGGGGAAAATTAATTCACATGAGGTTATTGTACATATCAACCATTACCCTTCACACCACCTATCACCCATCTTCCCTTTCAACTATCTATAAATCAAGGGATTTAGAGCTTACTTGACACCCTGTGATCAAGAAACCTTTTTTATCAACTAAGGACCACTCATGTGCAGTGTTTGAAGGGCTTATATTCATTAAGTTGATCCCACTTTGGGTACATTTTTAGTCCTCATAAAAAATGAAGCATCGTGCCCTATTGTCTTCTTAATGTGCTTGGTTGATATCTTCATCACAACTTTTACCATCTAACATTGCAACAAAAATAGTCATTCCTTTTATATTGAGTGAGATTACAACAACCATAACCATACCAGTCATAACCATAACCATAACATTTAGCCAATAACATCCAACACATTTTATACATGTTTATGTCAAACTATGTAATATTTTATTTAGGGTGTGAGGATTCACATGACACATACATAGTCATCGGATTGCACACACATTACATAACACATAGACATACATTATTTTCCTACCTAAGTCTTAGACTGATTATCTAGTGGCTCTAGATTTGTGTTCAATCATCCTTCTACTTAATTACTCCCTGAATTAACATCCATAACATTCCCTATCTCAGCAACTGCTAAAGGGTATACTCTATTCTCCTCTCCCACATTCATCCCCTTAGAATGAGAATCATACTCTAGTTTGGGTCTTTCATAGTGATACATTCACCATCTTGCCCCTTTTTCCCTCCTATTTCAACCAACCCACTACCACATGCTCTGAGCATCAGACCCCAACCATTGGTAGTGTCTACTCAAACATGGTGGTCTTTTCTTTTATGTCAATTGAATGTTCATCCATAATAAAGGAACCACCATCTTCTCCTAACCTTGTAGCTTTTGGTTGGTTATACCCAAACTAGAAAAACCAATAAGTCATTGGTTCTATAGAGTTGGGATAGAGGATGTAGACATGGTCACCATTTGTCTAGTCTACCCATGTAGCTCTTGGGTCAAGCAAGGTCCATTCTCTATCGCTCACCACACTACTAACTTCCTTACTTGTAGAATCTTCCTGACCATCAAAGAAATTCTTTATATGTCATCACTTCACTATTGTCCTTAAACTCCACTTTTAGTGGTGATGAAACTTGGCCACAACAAGTCTACAGATCTAAATAGACCCCCACCTCCTAAAACTCAATTCATAGTGGTAAACACTATCTCCAAAATCCTACCCTCACACAATTTTAGAAGGTGTGACCTCCTAATAAATGCACCTCTTCTTTAGATTAGCTCCATTGAAGATCATTTGTGGTAGTTCACATTGTGTTCCCTTATAATTTATCCTATCTTGACCATTCGTATCTCTCATCCTACTAAATGTGGGATCATTATTGTAACTATTTACCAACCTACCCCATTCAATTTCACTGACACCATCACCAAAACCCAAAATGGTTATTTTACCAAACCTTCTCCCTCAGCCCAAACTAGCCCATGTGGTCTATCAAATTGGGGTAGCCAATTTGAGCACCACTCATCCAAACCTTGTTGAACTACATTGGCCTGATGTCCATAAACTATGTAGTTGCTGCTCTAGGGGCATCTCAGTCACTAACAACTAATTCCCATCCCCTTTTTTCTTTTCACTCATTTCTACCGCTAACAATTCCCTCTTACTTAGGGCATCCTACATCAAGGAAGATTTGAATTCTTTCTTCAATGTCCTTATGTTTTAACACCATATAATACTTCCTCTTAAGTCTTTCCTCCATTCTTTGGAGAACTACATTAGCCTGAGGTGTTTTTGGGCTATGTAGGTAGTGCTCAGTTACTGAGGTCAGCTTGGCCACTTCCTTTACTTTATTTTCCCTTCTCACCTAAAATATCTTCCTCCACTTCTCTACCTATCTCCTAACCATCTCCCTACCTCCATCTTGTCAATCTCTTTTAATCACTTTTCCAACTTGTCAATCTATTTTAACATAAGGGTTGATAACATTCCCCATTGGCCCCCCTTACCTCCCATAAAGCCACCTCCTACTCTGCTTCGTTGGCCTCCCCATCATCTTTCTTTGTGCATGCTTTGTGGCCCACTTCCCCACCCACCTTTTGCATTTTATGTCTCTCTTTCACCTTATTACCAACCTTGCCCTTTATCCCCTTCAACTTCTTTCTCCATCCTCATCATCTCCCCTAGCCCTTGGCTATTTGTCATATCCCTTTTATCACTCTCTTTTCTTCACCCATTCCACATCATACTGTGCATCTTTCAAGCTTTCTATTTCTTTTGTTGTTGCACTTTGTCTTTACATATACCACCACTCTCTACCATTCTGCCACTCTTCCCACCGTACCCATTTTCCATTTTTCCTATTTACTTTTTTCCCATCCTTTCATCCTTTTTATCTTCCCCTTTTTCTTCCACAACTAGTTTCTCACTAGGTATTTATCCTTCAAAAAACCTTCCATAATTGCCCTTTTTTGCTTATCTCTTTTTGCCCATGGCTCTTTTTACATTCCCCTTTTCCTCTTTCCATATTGGTACTCACATATCTTTTGCATCTATGTGAGTATCTGTGCTTTGTATCCCTGCTTCAATTCTTCCTTTTTGTTCTTATCATCTCTAATCTTCATCTCTTAGTTTTATCTCACTCCCTTTCATTGTGTCCCCCTATTTATTCACCACCTCACCATTTATTTAGGTTGTTAATCTCTTTTAATAACCCCTTTATCTTGTCAATCTCTTATAATAAGCCGATTAACACTTACCTTCTCTCTTCATCTTCTTGTCCACCCATCCTTTTCTTCCCCTCATTCTTCACCCCTTTCCCATTTTCCATCCCATTCTCATATCCAAAACCACCATATGCTTTGCTTTGTTATTCCTCTCCTTGCATATCATCACCCATACTTACTTGGTCAAGATACCACCTCATTCTTCCCTCTCCTGTCATCTTATTTGTGTCCTCATTTCACTCATTTTTTCCTCATCTTTCCTTTTCTTCCATTTATTTCCTTGTTTTTCATTTTCATCAACAATCTATTTTCTATTTTGTCTTTTTGAGACTTGTTTGCAAACCTTTCATGGCCACCCACATCCCTCATTCTCCCCTTACCCTTCATTATTGTTACACTTCTCTCCCCATCCTTTTCAATTCTCCAATCTGCCATTCTTTAGTGCATCTCTCACCCCCAATATTCTACATTTTATTTTTCTTCTCTTTTCTCCATTTTATTTCATTTTTTTCATCTCCCTTGATGCCCTTCCTTGTTTTTCCCAACCTATATGACCATGTTTGGCTTCTTACATCCTTCTCCACCTTCATCTTTATCTACGACCTCATTATTTTCTCTTCATCCATCTCTTGATCCACCTTTACTTCATCCCTTGTTGGATCTCCCTTGTGTTATCCAATTTCACCTCCACCTCTTTAGAGTGCGGTCACCAATTGTACTAGTTTTATGTACATCTCCTTGTCTGCTTCCTTATATCCTCCACACCCTTACCTTAATGCACAAAATATGGTTAGGTTCCTTAATTTAGGAGCATCTATTTATTACTTTAATGCCTCTATATGTTGTGCTTAAACTCTCTTTTTTCTCCCTCTCCAAATACTCCCTTCACCCTCCCTATCACCTTTTTCTTTTTCAACCCTCTGCCCATTTTGAGCATGTTATGGCCTCCAAGGTCTTCCACTCAATTTTGGTTTACTACAAGATATATACCAATCCTACATCTATATAACACAATTGGATAGGACCATGAGCTCATATGACCAACCAACAAACCTAAGCATCGTTCAACCATCAGCATGAAAATTCCTTCCCCACCTCTTTTGGTGTTGCCTATTTTAGACCCCTTTTACTTTGACCTTTGAAGACGTTAGAATCAAAAATAAAACCACCTTCAAATGGAAGATTTGAGATACCCACATGGGGATGATAACTACAGCCTCTCACATACACTAACCTTCTAACCAATAATTTCCCTTGATTCTCCCTTTTAGACTACATCTTCTTACACCTTGTAATAGCCCTACTCTTTAACTACAATCCACAACCTATTCCCTCAATTAATTAATGTTATTATTATTCACCTTACTCCATATTCAAAAACTCCTCATAATCTTTCTTTGAATTCCCTCAGAAACTCAATCTTACTTATTTTGGGGCCCCATTGACTCAAGTGTCAAGGGTTCAAATCATCGCCACTTCTCATTTACCCAATCTGCTACTTTGCTTCCCTGAACCATTGAATAATAACCTTCCATAGTTTGTTAATGACATTATTGTGGAATGTGCATAATGTCAGATTATTTGGATGGTGATGAAAGAACCCATAGAATCATTAAAATAATTTAAGTAGTTTCAAATTTTCCAAATCTTGGTACCACATATTTTTACCTTTCCTTTTCTTTAAGATGGTGGCAAAAACTTCACACTTCAGCTTGCTTATCCATGGATACAAATTCCTTTTACATAGTTGATGCAATCATCTAATTCCATCCTATCTCACCTCATCCACTATTTCTACCACACCCATTAGAAACTATTTGATAGCCATTGTTTCCACCCTTTGGTGCTTCCCTTTCTCCAATGTCCTTCACTTGGACCTACCTATATGATATCCAATTGGGATAACCAAATTAACCAACACCCTTTGCTTCAAAAGACTGACATTTGCCTTGATGTTATTTTTGGATTCCTATCCATGGAACTATGTAGGTAACATCCACTTACCACATGCATCTGGAGTTAGCTCGGTCATCCCCTTCTAACCCATACCTAATCCACCCATGCTTTTACCATGTCCACCTTGACATCGATTGCTTTTAACCTAGAACATTGGTGTTTTTTGTAATAAATTTTGATCATAACAACCAACCTTGCTGTGTTGAACTTTTAAATGTTTACACCACCTCATGTAAAACTAGACCATTTGTGTTTTCTTAGGAGCACTTCCTACCCTCGATACCTGAGTCAACGCTAACCCTATCTAAGAACCTTGATAAGACTAACCCAATCAACTATGACCAAGGATAGGGACCCATTATCTTAGAACCCAACCTTCTTGTTATCAACATTTTCACCTTTAGTCTCTTTATAATCTTGACTGTTACGTTTTATCATATTTTGTGAACCCATGAGCATTTCAAGTACCCAGCTACCTTGTGGCACCAACTAGTGCCTCCCCATCAATTTCTTATCAAACCTACACTCGATTCAACCTTTCCTCATCAACTCTTGATTTGAGGGGGAACACCTCCTCCCATACTCAGGACATCTTGACCCTCAACCAAGTGATTTGTTTTAGTTTTATAGCTTGTTGATTCAAAGCTGCATAACAAAAAGGGTAAAATGTAGACACCAAAAAACTACACATTTATAGTTTTTGATAAATAAATGTCTTAGGATACCCTAAAACTTATTAAACCTTCTTAAAACCCCTCTTAACCTAACTAAATCACTATTCTCCTAGTCATAAATATCATTCAAAATCACTATGTGAAAGTACTATTCAAAAGTACTACTCACCATCACTATTCATTATGAGACCCACTATCACTATTCATGATGACATGGCATGATGACATATCAAGTGACATGGCATGTGATTTGGAGGTGATATGGCAAGTGATGTGACTTATGTCAGGATCCTCTACTGCCCATTAAGGGCACACATGATTACCTTTGTATTAGCAACTAAACATGAAATTTTAACCAGAATGAATAACTAGAAATATGAAACAACACAAAATATGAGAGACAATACCCAATTGTATTAATACTTATCTAGAAGGATATACAATAAAGAAGATTCCACACTTCTTCTCACACCTCTAGAGCTCCCACACTTCTAGGGCTCACCAATAATTCTCCTCTAACAGTTCACTCTCTCAATCATGGTCACAATAATCAACTCAAACATAGAGTTGTTGTTCACCTCCACCAGTCAGTAACAATGCTGCTAGTACACCAAGTACACAACCGTACTCTAAGTAGATCTTCCCTTCTCTTGTTGCCACCTGCAAATCAATAGACCTTACTTACCATGTAGATATCTCTACACCCTTGAAGAACCCTTGTCCTTGCCTCACCAAGTCCTCATGATTCTTCAACTAGTACCCCGGTGGATCTTCTAATAGAACTTGCACAACCTACAACTCTGCCTGATCATACACACTCAACACCCCTTTGGAACTAGGAGGAGCTACTCTTGCTCTCTCTACAAGCACAATGGCTTTCTAGCACACTTTTACAATACAGCCCATGAGTCTATTATATAGATCTCATGCATACAATAATTAGACTTTATTAATTATAATAATTAGACATGCAACTCCAAGACTAAAATAAGTCTTTACATGAAAACATCCTGTCCAAAAATAGACCAGTTTGGAACCTGCATGCAAACTGCATGCTCACATAGGTTGCCGACGTCGGCTCCTTCCTGACCGATGTCGGCTGACTCATAACTGACGTCAGTTGCTTCTGCACTATATTATGACTGACATCGGTTGGCCTAACCGATGTCAGTTCCTCTACAACTCACTCTACAACTAACAACCTAACAACCTCCTCCTGTTTGCATCCTGGTGAAGCTTTTAGTTCCACAACCTAACAATCTTCCACTTGGAGATAAATAGCTGCACTGTACTTGTACCTGTACACTATCTAATTTATTTCTTGGCTTGTATCCCTCTTCAAGCTCAATCTTGAAGACCAACCACCACACAACCTGTGGTGCTATTCCTATCATCCAAGTACCCTATCACATTCGAACCTACATATCCATGTAGTGAAGTCCTTGACCTTGCATAACATGTTAACCTGCTACTAGTCCCTCTCAGATACCTGAGAATCCACCTTCCCCAAATTGGCTCCAAACTCTCTGATAACTCCCACTACTTGGGAAAACTCAGGTCTACACCAGACCTTATGTGATTTCAAACACTATTTTAAGCTCAGCTTGAACTATCTAGCCCTTGGTGTGCTTACCGGTTCTGCATCCTGTGTATTGAACCCTGCCAACACCTTCTTCACATCAGCTCCCACTAGAGACAAAATCAACCTGTGATCTTCCATGTCTCTTAGTCTAAAGAATTTTGCTACTCCCAAGTTCTTCATGACATACCTCTGAACTAACTTTACCTTTAGCTCAAAAACTCCCTGCATGTGTAACCCTACAACAAGCAACCACACAATAGTAATAGGATAATGTTGCAATCATCATCCAACTCGATAAAGGAAAACAAAATGGTCACATTGACCTTGACTAAATCCATGCTTAGTCATATCCTTGTCAAACCTCTATTGCACTGCAGCTTACTCAAGACCATATACCCTGGCCTTTCGTCTCACGTGTCCATTCCCGCTCTTCTTCATCCTGAACATCCATTCGTCTCTCAGTGATTTCTTCCAATTGGCAAATTCACCAAAGAAACTCCCATTTGGTTCTTCTCTAAGGAATCACATTCCTCATCCATGCCAAGCTCCCACTGTTTCCTAGATTCTACTTGCTCTACTTCTTTAACAACTTCCTGATTCTTGACCATCAGTGAGTAACAAGTAGTGTAAAGAAGAGAAATAACGAATTTGAGGCTTACTTACCCTTTCAATCCTCCATATGGGTGCTTGAGACTCCTTGATAGCTTACTGTCTACCCAAAATCCATCTCAGTGACTGATGTCAGTCACATCTCAGTCTGCACTCGACCGATGTTGGTTTCATGCAATTGCCTCATCACCAACATCGGTTCTCTTGACTGACATCAGTGTTTATCTGGTCCCTGAGTCACTGACGTCAGTTTGCACATAGCTAATGTCAGTCCCTGCATGAACATTGATGTTATTTTTCTAACCGACGTCAGTCTCTGTGTGTTACCTGTGAGCGATGACTTTTACTTGCGAGCTCCTTTTGGATCAAAACCCCATTCAAATTAACACAACCCTGCTCAAAATAATTCAGTCCCCTCAGTTGATCTCTGTCTGTCATCTCCTCCATGAACACCAAGGCTTTCCATTTTTTAAGTTTATCAAAGATATCTGTCTTCCACTTAAGAACATGCATTCCCTTCTTACACATGTGACCAAGCCTACAAAGCCAAATCTCTACAACAAAAGGTAAATCAATAATATATATAGATAGATAAAGGTTACCTACTTTCTTACCACTATCTAATTCAAGTGCATCCACTGTGAGAGTTATTGTGCATCTCTCATCACCCAAATTTTTTGAAAAAATTAGACTCATCTCCAAGACTAAAACCTGCATGACCTTCTTCAACACCTGTGTGTTACCCGTCTACAATTTCAGCTTCACTTCCCCTTTGCCAACAATCTGACAAGGCTCACCAACCCCTAAATAAATCTCTCCAAAGTCTCCCTAGACATACTCATGAAAAGATGCTCTATTTTGGGTTACATGGAAAGAGGCAACAAAATCTATAAACCAAGATTCTACTTTATCCAGAGCATCATGTGCAACATCACCTGCAACATCTGCTTCTTCCTTTTCTTCATGTTGATCTTCTACCAACCATCTTTCTTTACCTGCTCTTTCTTTCCATCAATCAGACCATTCATGCTATTCAGTTTCTCCATTTGTAGCTTACTTTCTTCTGCCATTGCTGTACTCCCACTCAATCAAAAACCCCTGTGAGTAACCTGTAATCAACAAACACTAACCAGATCTGAAACACCTGTTAGTCAACATGGCTCTGAGAACCTCCAACCTCGCTCTGATACCAACTGTAGGATCCTCTACTGCCCACTAAGGGCACACATGATTACCTTTGTATTAGCAACTAAACATGAAATTTTAACCAGAATGAATAAGTAACTAGAAATATGAAACAACACAGAATATGAGAGACAATACCCAATTGTATTAATACTTATCCAGAAGGAAATACAATAAAGAAGATGGCACACTTCTTCTCACACCTCTAGAGCTCCCACACTTCTAGGGCTCACCAGTAATTCTCCTCCAACAGTTCACTCTCTCAATCACGGTCACAACAATCAACTCAAACACATAGTTGTTGTTCACCTCCACTAGTCAGTAACAATGCTGCCAGTACACCAAGTACACAACCATACTCCAAGTAGATCTTCCCTTCTCTTGCTGCCACCTGTAAATCAACAGACCTTACTTACCATGTAGATATCTCTACACCCTTGAAGAACCCTTGTCCTCACCTCACCAAGTCCTCATGATTCTTCAACCAGTACCCTGATGGATCTTCTACCAGAACTTGCACAACCTGTAACTCTGCCTGATCATACACACTCAACACCCCTTTGGAACTAGGAGGAGCTAGTCTTGCTCTCTCTACAAGCACAATGGCTTTCTAGCACACTTTTACAATACAGCCCATGAGTCTATTATATAGATCTCATGCATACAATAATTAGACTTTCTTAATTACAATAATTAGACACGCAACTCCAAGACTAAAATAAGTCTTTACATGCAAACTGCCTATCCAAAAATAGACCAGTCTGGAACCTGAATGCAAACTGCATGCTCACACAGGTTGCCGACGTCAGCTCCTTCCTGACCGATGTCAGCCGACTCATAATCAATGTCGGTTGCTTCTACACTATATTATGATAGACATCAGTTAGCCTAACCGACATTGGTTCCTTTGCAACTCGCTCTACAACTAGCAACCCAACAACCTCCTCCTATTCGCATCCTGGTGAAGCTTTTAGCTCCACAACCTAACAATGATGACATGGCATGATGACCCACTATCACTATCACTATTCATGATGACATGGCATGATGACATATCAAGTGACATGGCATGTGATTTGGAGGTGATATGACAAGTGATGTGACTTAAAAGTGATGTGGCTTGATGTGGGACATCATACCCCACTTGGGACCCTTCCCAAAGTACTTGATGACCTCATTCAAGCATCATAAGTCCCCCCTTCAAATGTGGTGAATTTCCCCTTAAGAGGTCATTATTAAACATGTATTTTGTCTTCCCACATGAAATTAGACTTCAAAAAGAGATAACTACCTCTTTAAGACTTTGGGAAAGATAAAGGGCACCCATTTTTGACCTTTTAGCCCAAATGGAGGCTCACCAACCCAAATGGGAGATTTTTCAACCCACATGGGAATTCTCACCAACCTCACCTTGGAATTTTCATCTCCCACATGCAAAATGGCACCACATTTGGTGTGTCACCCATTTAAGTGCTTGTGTAAAAGCAAGAAAGAATGGGAAGAAGTCTTTAAGCCTCATTCAAACCCATGTGCATGATTTCTATTCAAAATTGGAGACTCACCAACCCACATGGGAATCCTCACCCACCTCACCTTGACTAAATAATGAGCCCACTTGGAGAAATTTGAATTGATTCACTATTCCTTTATTTTGGTATTTTTCTTCAAACAAAAATGCTATAAATACCCCCCTCTCCTTCACCCAAGGTTAAGTGGCAAGTTAGTATTTTGTTCTTGGCATATTGCTGCAATTTTTTTTGGTGGAGGCCATAATATTATAGGTCATAATCATATTGGTGGAGAAAATATCAAAGCAATGAAGCTCTGCCGAAATTGCTTTAAGCTTCATCAACATTCAACCATCATCAACATCTTCAAGCCACTTCAACAACATTGAGGTAATTTAATTTGTTTTATAATTTTAGCTCTTTATTTATTTCCCTTTGGCCTTCTCTTTTCTTAACCTCCATAATCTTGAGTCCTTAAACTCTTCCTCTTTATCCCATTCATCCCATTCAATCCCTTTATCTATTTCCATTCCATTTATCCCGTTTATCTCATTCACGTCTTTGCCTCATTTACCTCTTTTCCCTCTTTGCCATCTTTACCTTTCTTTTTCCTTTGCCATATTTAATTATTTGCCTCATTTATATATTCATCACTTTATATACTTTCAGCCTTGACCATCTACCCAAACCAACAAAACAATCCTTTTGATCCTCACCACTTTATCAAACCAAAACCATAACCTTTACCAATTTTCAGCATTAGTATTAATTAAACTATTGCGTTCATTTAGTTATATTTTATAAAACATTTAACTTTATTGTATAGAATTTATTTATTTGATATTTTAGTATCATTTATTTATTATTTTTATGTAAAATTTACTTCCTTTATCATTCCAACTCAAGTGTTTTGAAGAAGGTGGATTGACAGCCTCCTAGAAAGATTTCGCTTCTAAGATCTAGCTCACGCTAAACAATCCACCCGACTACTTATCTAACAAATAAGTTTTTGTAGTAGTGTTTTATTATTTCTAGGTATTATTCCCTATCCAAAGAAGAGATCTCCATAATATTTTGGATTCAATGCGTGCACTTTAATAGGTATTCTTCTACACCCTTCATTCCTAATTTCTTTCTTTTCAAAAAATAAAAAAAGTAAAAAATAAATAAAAAATCAAGAGAAACAATAAGAAATATCAAAAACATATAAAATTAAATGAAAGGAATTACTAGATGAACAACTTACAGTGCACTCATCAGTCATAGTGCTTGCATCTATAGTGGAAAGTAATTGATGGAGACAGTGTTTCTCTTCATGTTGCATCTATGTCAAGAGCTCATCCTTGGCTTGTAGCTCTGATTTTAAGTGGGAATCTCCTCTTCCAAGGGGTAAAAATGAGCTCTCAAGAAATCATTCTTTGCCTAGATCTACTGATTAATTTCTTCAAGCTCATCTAGCCTCTCTCTTTTCAAGGCTTTGCCCATGGCTTCATGTTCCCTACAAACAACCTAATTCCACAAACTGCATATTGCAATGGAATATTAACAAGGCCAAAAGTTTGTAATAATACTGTAAACTATATTGAAAATAATTGATATCAAATCCACACAATAAGAAGCTAATCTAGCATACTAATTGCTTTAATACCAAACCTGATCCGTAAGCTGGCACTTATTTTTGTGTAAAAAGAGTTTACCTTGGACCTTTTAGTCAATTCACACTTTTTTCTTGAAACTTTTAGGGAAACAAAACTGAATTTGAATTTTTAATACATATTTGTCTCAAACCTTGAAGTGATCAATTTTTCATTAATATGTTGTATTTGACTAAATATGCATTCAATAAAGATTAAATAACAAAATTAATCAAAATGTAGAAAAATAATGCACAAACAAAATCAACTCATGATAAGCACTTGATAATGGAGTTAGGTAATGCCTATGTCTGTAGGTTCACTTATAGTAAGAACCGATCCATTTCCTATAAAAGTGAGTACACAACCAATCCTCATAATTATCAAATGGA
Organism: Torreya grandis; assembly: GCA_037957365.1. Classification (NCBI taxonomy): domain Eukaryota; kingdom Viridiplantae; phylum Streptophyta; class Pinopsida; order Cupressales; family Taxaceae; genus Torreya; species Torreya grandis. Next base: position 1,374,747 of record JARHVA010000726.1, on the reverse strand, counting down.
TACTCTAATATTGCACACAACTCAAAAAATAAAGCTTTAAAAAGTCCTGATAAACCTATGAGTAGACCTTCCACCTTACTATCGTGCGAATGCAATCTCATAATCCTATGGATTTCCCACCAAAAATATTGAAAATATACTTATAAAATGGTCTTACAAAAATCATCACAGCATTTCAACATACCATTAAAATCAGCTCAGAGTCTAAGACAAATCCCTAGTTTACATCGAGAAGTGTAAAGCTCTCTAAGTCCTTCAAAACTTAAGATATATGTAGTCTAGTCTCTATATTGGCCATTACACAATCTGCAAACCTTTAATTTGAGGCATTAAAAAGGACATAAAATGACCTCAAATCTAGACACTCAACATATGGCTGGAATCATCTCTAGCTCTGGCTCTTCAGCTTTGGCTCTTCGACTTTGGCTCTGCCATGAGAACTTTGAGACTTTGAAATGAATTCACGAAATTTCAATTCTAATTCTCAATTTTAATGATTTCTAAATAACCCCTCACCCCTTTATATACTTTTGGGATGTCCACTCTTTCTGATTAGGATGATTATCCATAATAAATTTCATAATTATCCCATACCCAATTTTTATGGGATTTTAAATTATCCATTACATTTAAAAATATGGGGTGATAATTATTCCCCAATTTATGATAGTTTATGTTTATCCCCCTTTACTAAGGTGGAATTTAAAAATATTAATGACTTGGGTTGAGCCATATGACCACGTCACTTTATTGCCACGTCATCAGGTTTGAACATAACTTTGACTGGTTATAACTTGTACATATAGACTCTATTTTTCAAATCGTAAAATTTGTAAAAAATATTGAAATGAGATCAACATCATGGAACCAATTCATAAATATTCCAAGATCATCATAGTTTCCAATTTTGACTAGTGTTGACCACTTGTTGACTTGCTTTGATTAGAACTTTGACTGGTTGCATAAGGAACATACGAGCTTCATTTCCAAAGTTCCACATACCACCAAAAAGCTCTTGATGGGATCTTCATAATGGTGTAGGATTTGGCCTAATCTAGGACCTTTTCCAAATTGACCTCTAGATCATCAGGGGATCTACAAGTCCTTTGGAGTTGACTGCAAGCCATGGTAACCAAGATGTTGTGTCTCAAAAGGAAGACATGTGGTAGACCTATATGTAAATGTTCCAAGAGTATGAAGAATGTGAGAAGACTAAATTATTAATGAAACAAGCCCAAGATGTTTGAGATCAAGCATATATTGAGAAGCATCATCATCAAGAGAGTCTAACTCATGATGGAACAATATATGATGATCTTGGGCCTTTTGAGGATGGTTCAAAAGTTGATCCTAGAACCACCTATGAGGCTGATCTTATCAACATCAAGGAAGAGTGTGAGAAATAAATTATACTACAAAGTTATAACACAACACTTATTGAAGACTTGAAAGAGGTTGTAATGAATGAGAAGTACAATGGGATCCATCAAGAAGACATAAGTTTACAACAAGCTGTCCCATTCATAGATATACAAATCTATCATGAGGAGATAAAAGGAAAGTAGCATGAATCATGTGTATAGGTTTAAGAGGACTCCATCTACCTTAGAAACTTATGGGAAATGACTCCATTAGATGACATACAAAGCCAAAGAGCAAAAAGAAAACATGAGTTATCTAGCACCACATCCAAAAGGAAGCATACTTGGCATCCTCATTCATCTAGTGAGTAAGGAGATTCAAGGTAATTCCATTTTGATCTAGGAAGGGAGGTATATTTAAGTTGAATATACATTATTTGTTTGCTTTTAGTTGTGTCTTGTGTTCCCTAAGTTCTTAGTAGCACAAATGTGTCTTTGCTTTGGTGTTTGCTTGTATTTTTGTGTGTTGTTCTTTCCTTTATGTGTTTTGAGATAAGTTAGCTATTTTTTAGCCAAGTCAAGGTATAGTGTTATTGTTTCCAAGTGCATTTCGACTACTTTTTCCAAATGGATAGGATAAGGCTACTGGCCATTAGCATAGGCAAACATGTTACCCCTAGGAATTGCCAAATTATTGACTAAATTTGACTTATAGTCATATTGGGTCAACCCATACATTTTTGAACTTTTGAAGAAGAATTTCCATGTGTCCTATAGGGTCTCATGTTGGTCTAAATCTCTTATCATATCCCTACTCTAGTCCTTGTTAAAGTCCATCCTCTTTGTACTAGTCAAGTCAACCAAAGTCAACCCTAATCAAACTTGGTAAAAGGTTCAAATTATGTTAGAAATATTCTAATATGGTTATTTAGGTGTCCTAAGGTGTTTCTAAGTCATATTTTTTTCCTTTACCATGCTTTATATGCAAGAATATGCCTTTTGGCCACTTTTTTAGCTCAATTAAAGACCTGTATAGACTTTCAAGGGGGAATATTTGCCACAAAGGTGATTTTCAATATGGAGGAGGGCAAGAGATGTCAGGATCTATCAAAAGTCAGTTAAAGAAGCAATTTTGTGTAGAAATGGGGAGTTTTCCTTGATTTTAGGCCCTTTTGGGAAATTATACAAACTTGGTGATCTTTTATTTAAAAAAAAAACATGGTAAAACATCTCTTCACCTCCCTAAAATCATTTCCATGCTTGGTGTGTAGAGGTTTCATCAAAATATTTAGTTTCAACTTCCATTTCTTTCACCTTCTCCTTGCAAGAAAAAAAAGGTCATTTTCAAATGTTTGGTATGGTTGTACAGTTCGAATTGTGAAAAATTCTCTTGGGAATTCAAAGGAATCTGAGTGTACTTCAAATTTATAGAAATAAGTTTCATTTAGGTGGCTTCTCCTTTATGAACCATCACTTAGACCCTAGACAGCATTTTATGCACTTTCATCTAAGAGGGGTCACTGTTTGTACTTGTTTCAGAAGATTTGGCTTTGATTTTATAAGTTTTATGGTTTCCTATGTTTTTTAGGGTCCTTATATAGGTTTTACATGGTTATATTGGATTTGGAAGTTATCAAATGCCTAGGAAAGCCTTTTCTAGGTTTGTTCTTGCTTTGGACAATGTTTTATTGTCTCTGCTAAAAAATATGCCCTTACAGGTGCCTTTAATGAAGTATGTACATGTCAATATTAGACATGAAAGGTTTCTCAAATGTTTTTAAGTAGAAAAAGTGCACGTGATGACCAAAGTAGGAGTCATGAGGCCTAAACCATGCACCTTGTCCATATTGTCTTTCTTTATTTGCCCTTTTCACCTTCAAACAGGTGATTATGATATTGAATAATGTGTTTTGAGGATGATATCCAAGTTTTCTTGGTGGAATTTATCAATTTAAGGAGTGACAAATACAATTGAGGTGTTAAGAGGCTTTTACCAAGTTTTCTTGCTTTTTTCCATACTTCATGTGTACACACAATCAATGCATACTTTTTTGTGGCTTGAACAAAGAGTATGAGGGTTATTTAGTGACCTTGAAACACTTAAGAAACTATTATTTTACTTGGACATGATGGAGTGGCATGACAGACCCTTGTGAAGGGGTAAAACTGACAAGGCAGAAGTTGGAAATCTATGTTGAAGGACAAAAGACTCAGTTAGGGAGCTTTTCCCTAAACTAAGAAAATAGAGAACCAAGGGACTTTATGATTACCTTGTAACATGGTGGTAATGACTCATAATATATATATCCTAGTCAAAAATATTTACCCTAGCATGGAATAGGCCCTTTCCAAACTTGAGGGATAAATGGTGGTGGGAAGGTGATCTTTCGGATTCTCAAAAAGGCCTATGAATACACTAAATTCTATCAATGATGTCTACAGGACTTGGAGATGTGAGATAAAATTTATCACAAAATTTGATCATTAACCTTAGAAACATGTTATAATTATTTAAAATGGTTAAGGAGATACTTGTGACATGAAGCATCATAAGAGTAGGGTGTTAAATGGTGTAATGTCCCTCACAGTCACTTTCAGTTCGTACAAGGGATTGAGAACACCCACCTACAACAGGATTTCAACTCTTTGAGAAAATTCTTGTCCTAGGTTGGTACTAGAACATTCCTCACATTTTAATGGTTCTAATATCAAACATGGAACTTGACCACCTAGAATGTTTGAATACAATGCTTTACTCCTCTAGCATACTCTGTTCGTACACATGGCTTAATTATGAACATACAACAAAGTAGCTAACAGTGAGCTAGTATCAATGTTTGGTGGTGTTTGAAAGTGTCTAAATTGTTTTAAATAATGGGTATGCATGGTATGACCTAAAGGATGATTAAGGAGGCTTATAGACACCTTGATTCATGAATAAAACCACATCTTGGCACTTATAGGTAGGGTGCAAGGTTGTCCCAGTTAGTAGGGTGTAATCTAGGAGGTCAAGGTATGGTATGAAGATAGTTTCAAGGGTTATGAAAAACAAAAAATGACTCTATATAACTATAGGAATATTTTAATACACATTTCCAAACATCAAACAATCATGATACCCTATAAGAAGAAGCTTAAAAATAATTGTCTTAGTTACTACAGTGGATCGATAGGTTTCATTTAAAGGGTGCCTTAGAGTTTTCAAGGTAAGAAAAGGTAGGGAGGAGTATTTAATGGTTTCCAACATGATTTTTATACCTTTAACATACCCAACCAATACAAAACAAGTGTCTATAAGGTCCCAAAATGACAAAAACATAGTCAATGATTCAAACCCTGTAGACAGAGATAAGGCAAAGTTTAGTTTTGGTATTTTGAGGATTTGGAGGATCTATCCTTAAATTTAAGAGCTGAATTTTGGTATGGATCACCATTATAACATATAGAACATCTTCCCATATTTTGTTTTGGTGATAAATCAAGGCAACATGCCTTTATTCTATCTCAGAGGTAGGGCACTTTTGCCTTGCATAAAGGGGCATTTTTTAGGGTCCAAAAATCTTGGAAATACTTCAATATGATTTTTGTAGTTGATACACATATGAAAAAACATGGGAAACCTTGCTAGAGGGTTGAAGGTCAAACAAGGTGGTCTAGATAAGGAGGTTTGTAGGTAGACCTAGTGAGACAACATGTAAACCTAACTCCAAATAGGGGGTCTTTTATAATTTAAGATATTTACAAGCATTTCAGTGATTTTAATCATGTTCATGAGGGTATAAATGAATTTATTAAACCATCACCTTGTAGGGGAATCAATTAGAGAGTCAAATTGAGTCTATGTTGCAGGCAGACCTTTTAGATAAGGTCTAGGCCTAATGCCAATGCAGGGAGTCTTTTAATTTCTAGCCTTTATGGAACTATTTTGATGATGGAGACATGTTCTTGGGGAGATTAAATTGTATCTAATCCTTCTAATTACAAATAGATCCATCATGAGTCCATCTTTTGGTTTGAAAACTCCTAGACTGGTCAACTTGAGATGCTCATATCTATCATAACACTTTCCATGGGACCCTATGTTGTTTAGAGATGATGGAGAGGGTATTTAGGAAGATATAAGTGGAATTATTTTGGATTTCCAACATGCCAACTCTATGAATGAAGGTTAAGACTAGAAATGACTCCAAAATCCTTGCAAACCTTCCATAAGGACCTGATTAGAGAAAGAAGCAAGTTAAAGCATGCATATCGATTGTAAATGCCATGAAATAAATTGGAATATGTATAGGACTCCCTATATATCTAGACCATGACAATTTTTTATACTACACCTATATGAATGGGGTACAATAGAGCTCTTTTTGACATTTTTGTGTGTTTTGCAGGTGTGAAAAGAATTTCAAAAGACCAAATCACCTTTAGGAGGTATTTTAGGAATTATTATAAGTTATCATGGTCATTTTATGAATTATATAAGATCCTAAGTCTATCTTCCATCTCTTTCATTTCAGCTAATCTAGTGGGTAGATAGTGAACACTTAGGAAAAATGGTGAAAATCTAATTAGAAAGCCTTTTAATGCTTATTTGATTAAAATAATGATATGGACACCCTTTACACATATCATACCTATTTTTTCATGGATTATATTATATAATTGGGAATATTTTATGTGCCAAGTGTGAGAGGTGTATGGAGAGAAGTCATTTTGGGACTATTTGAGATGATTATGCATGGACAAAAGGATAAGAATGATCAAAGGCCACTCCAATGAATTTGAGGGATTGTTTTTAACCCCTCCCACTCAAATTCATCATCATACTTGGTCTTATGCAGTGATGAGGTAGTTTTTGAAGGCAAATCATGAAGGGCAATTTTATTTGCAAGGAAAGGAGTTTTTAGGCCGCTTTGCAAGAGTTGGATGATTTGAAATGACACTTGTAGCTCGTAACATTGCATGGATTACCCAATATATCTCTTACATGCACAAATAACTAATATTTTTAGTTGTACAAGTTTCTAATGACTCTTGATCTTCCCTTTCTCTCTCTCCTCTCATATTCTCTATATAAGCTAGCATTTTTGGCATTGTATTCTATCTCTCCATCTTGGTATGGTGAATCCCTACCAAATTTTTAACTTGAGATAATAAAGATAGTTTTTTGACATCATTCAATATTTCACTAATTGTACACAATGGTTTTTGGTCTTATGCATGTGTAGTTTTGTTCTACCTTCACATGTTACTCTTCATAGTACCTTGTGTGTTTTGTAATCTCTTTTTTATACGTAAAAAAAAAGTGTCTAATAATATTGCAAGTGTAGTGAGTATTCCATTAAATAGTGTGTCTTAGAATTCCTTCCTTTTAGGCTAAACTATCTCTAAGACTCCATGCTTGAATCATTGATGTAAGAGAGGAGGTTGTCATTGGATGAAGTCTATTGTAAACTTCTTCTTGGTTCTAAGTGTATGTCAAAGGATGTAAGTAGAGTGTATATTTTGTGTATCACCTCCCATAGATTATATTTACTTTTATATATTGTTATCCCTTTTAATTCCCATAAATATTTAGTAGTAGGCTTGAATTATAGTGATACATCAATGGGAACTAGCCCCTAATATAGAGATTCACCTCATATTTGGTGACCCACAACCCTTGAAGTGGTTCCATTATGCCAGTTGAACGAGGAGAGACTTGTCATATCCTCAACGGTGCAAGTTTAAGTGAAAATAGTTCCATTACAACATGATCATTACATTCAAGCTTTATTTTTTCCAATTGGGTTTCATTGCATACAGTGATTACTTCATTATGACTAAATTGAAAGTTTCATTAAATTGAAATATTTTATACTACCATGAAATTTATCATATCCAAATATCAATTACAAAAAAAAGTGCAAGTAACATACACACAATGAATAAAGAACTAAATTTCACATTCATGTTAATCAAAGGTACCAAATAAGAACTTACCAAAAGACCAAGATACAATTTCTAATTCTACTATGCACCATATTTAGATATCTAGAACACCTAAACATGTTTTTGCTACTATTGCTTCAAATAAACCATAGATCATTTAATGATGGGTTACAGAAATCCCCATGCATTATATTGTTTCCTCATGAGCATAGAGTCCTATTATACATAAAAATAACATTATAGATCATAGAGTGCTAGATATTACACCTGCACATGCTCCTTTGTAGTATCACTAGTTTATTGCACTAGGTTCCTAGTGTTAGATCCATGCAAAAATAACCATGACTCTGATACCAAGTATTAGGAAACAATAGATGATACTAAACGTTAGGATCAATAAAATATATCCTAATGTGCAATTAAATAATGTGGAAAAACAAGCTACAAAATAAGAGATAAAATAAAGAAAACACATTACATAGACATTACGTGGAAAACCCTTGCAAAACTAGCAAGGGAAAAAATCATGGGGAAAATGGTAGCTTCTAAAATTAATATTAATCTCAATAATTCCTATAAAATATATCCTACATCAACTCCTTCAGTGTTAAAAAATAAGCACTCAATGGTTATACCTGAATCATTCAAGTTGAGAACCAAGCATAACATAGCCTTTAGGATCCAACCTCAAAGCACGTAAGCATAAACTTACATGGATCCTCTAATCAGATCAGTAATATAAATGAAAGCTTATGATTTTAATAGAATTTGAAATGAGAAGAGATAATGAGAGAGTAACATCATAGGTGGCCCAAACAATTCACCACATTCTATGAGCACACTGGTGACCAATAGTAAAATGTTTATTTTCATGTGCAAGGGTCAACAAAGTGGACCATCAAATTTAGATAAGATCCAAGACACTTTCACGTGACTCAAAACATTGTTTCCCACTCTACATGTGAGTAAACACAACAATATTAAACTCTTGTCTTCTTTTTTCATGTGCACACCAAAGTCCAAAAGGTGTTGCAATCACCTTTTGACTTTATCCACACATGTGAACCATTGGGTCCCTTAGAAATTTGACCCATACCTAGTCCTTTGTATTTTTCACCACATGAAAAACTCATGTGATTACCAAAGACAAAACATATGTTCCTTGGTGGAGAATTACACCCCACTCCCATCACATTAACCTGATCACATGTGAGAGATCCTTAATGGGCCCTGCCACATCACCAATCAACGATATCACTAACCATCTAGATCACCATCATGCCACATCACTATGAATAGTGAAAATGAATAGTGATTCATGAATAAAGACATCACATCTAACATACTCTCACTTTAAGTCAATATACATAGGCTTTTATGACACCTGAGTTTCTACAACTAGTTGTCCATTTATGCCCATTGTTTCCCTAACTCAATCCTAGTAGAAGTTTTATTGCACTACTAAAAATTTTCTTCCCTAAATTTTTTTTTCAACATATACTCTTCCATATTGATTTGTATCACAAATTGACTCTCACTTTTTCACAAAATAATCCTCCTCTCAGGATTTTTCCATGAACTGCTCATAACTCGCACTGCTTAAGAATATCTAGTTTAGTGCTCACCATGGCATCACGAAGCTTCTTACCCCTGATGAATCTAATACAGAGGATAAAACATGTCTTATCTTCCTCTAGGACACTCCTAAAAAGAAAAATCACAATACAATAATTGGGGTACTTGCTTGATTTCCCATGTGCATTTTCATCCTTGATTTGCTCCTCCATACCACCTTCATCACATCCTAGTCACTTAGCCATAAAAACAATGATCATGTTGGTGCCTACATCTAACATGTCAATAGCACATAGAAATAACCTCTATAAAACACTTTGGATCTATATGAAGGTAGTGAATATCCTGTACTCCCTTAACACATCTGCTAGAAACTCATACAATGACTTATTCAATATGCAAACTAGTAACTCTTTTGCTTCATCCTCTATCTTTCTCTCCCCAAGAGAGATCACCATGTAGGAATCACATTTTTATAAATCCTTGAATAAAAACTAGTGTACGTATCCTTCTTGATAGTAGTGATACTAATCAGTGACCAATGCACCTACTAAATTTTTTAGCTTAAATAATGCATCTAAAATGCATCATGTTCTATTGCATGTCCAAACACATTGTCTTATCCTTCTGAGAACACTAGGTCTCAATTTTTCTTATGCATGTAGACTTTGGCTACCAACCATGCCAAATATGACACAAGTTGACCAATCATAGCTCTAGGGAAGTCATCACACTAATCAGTGCACCAATTCACCTACCAAGTTTTTGAGCCTAAAAATGCATCTAAAATGCATCATTACTCTACCACATGTCCAAACATAGATCCTTCTCCTTCTAGGAACACTAGGTCTCACTTTTTAATTTGCATCTTCATATTCCTAATCCTCAACTACTTCAAAATAGATACAAATTTAGGTTTTTATGTACTTCCTTCATTTGCATGGATTTTTATTTATCTTCAACATCTTGTCTAACAACAGGTGGTTAGTATGATACCATATTATACACCCCTTCATTTGTTTTTAAGAACTGCAAAAAGGTCATGCCTTGTCTTAACATCCTCCAAAGGAGACCAGTTTGCTCCTTAAGCTATATAGTTACTTCATCATCAATAGGAACATTGTGTAGCCTACTAACTTATCTAGCAAAGCTCTTTCAACATTCTTCTCCACTCATCTACAGGCTTCTCCTTAGCAACATGAAGATAACATGATCTTCACCAAGATATCCTCCAACTTACTCCATAGAGAGATACCTACCAATAAAAAACTTTTTTTTCTTCCACTCTTGAACTTGGTATCTCCTCCTATCATAGTAGCTTCCACTTACACAAAACACCCAACATTAAAAATCACTCACTCATGGATTTTTTCACAATGGCTCTAATACCAATTAATATCAAATAATAGCTTTGATACTACATGTTATGATCAATAAGCTATATCCTACTGTGCAAGTAAATAATGCAAAAAAACATGCTATAAAATAAGAGACAAATGAAATAAAAAATATTACATAGAGATTACATGTTAAAACCCTTTCAAAACTAGCAAGGAAAAAAACCATGAGCAAAATGGTAGCTTTTAGACTTCATATTAATCTTATTAACTTCTCCTCTACATATCTTCTCTAGAAATTCCTTTAGTGCTAACAACCAAGCACTTGTTGGAAATATTGTCATTGATGTCAAAGGTCTAGCATTATTGGTGATAAAGGCCCCATTGCATTTAATGATGTTTTTAATAGTTATATCTTGGCTAATATGTGTTAATATTTATTTAATATTAATGAATATATCTTTGGTTACATATAAGACAAAAGAAGGGCCCATGGAGAAGTCAAAGAGTCATGGGGTAAAGATAAAAGAAGAATGGGATGCATTTTTCCATGAAGAGTCATCTTGGAGAATTCCAAGAGTCACCAAGTGAAGACAAAAGAGGAAGGGTGCAATTTCTCATGAAGGGACACTTTGAAGAATATGAAAAGTCACCAAGGTAAAGACAAAAGAGGGAAGGATGCTTTTGCTCATGAAGGGTCACCACATGACTTTTCAAAGGCAAGGATATGAAGGGTCATACAATTTTGGCATCATTTTCCATGAGGATTGAAGGGTCACAAAGGGGGAAGGCCAAAGGTCATTTGGAAAGCTATAAATAAAGGCTTGAAAAGTCATTTGTAATGTGAGTTAGAGAGTTTTATTTGAGATAGTAATATCTAGATTAGAAGAGCATTTGTGAGAGATGAATATGATTTGTATTTGTTATATCTAGCTTAGAAGAGCAAAGATGAGAGAGAGGAAAGAGATGTTTTAATGAGCTATCATTTGTTGAGATAGCAACACTGAGAGATAGTTGTTTGGTATACACAAAGGGGTTGGTGCTCCTGTGGGTTGGTGCTCATGAATTTTTGCTATGTTGGTGCTCAGCAAAGGGGTTGGTGTTCCTGTGGGTTGGTGTTCACGAATAGTTGTTGTGTTGGTACTCAGCAAAGGGTTTGGTGCTCCTGTGGGTTGGTGCTTATGAATAGTTGTTGTATTAGTGCTTAGCAAAGGGGTTGGTGCTCCTACAAGTTGGTGCTTGTGAATATTGTTGTTTGAGTTGGTGCTCATTCATATACTTTAGATTATTCTCTGTGGTTTTTCCCACATTGGGTTTCCACGTTAAATTTGGTGTCTCTCTCTATCTTGTGTGGTGTTTATTGTTTTAGTTTTATTTCATATATTGAATGTTTGCTTAAGTGGAATTTGATTAAGGGAAAGTTTTATAAGATATATGATATACTAATTCACCCCCCCTTTCATTATATCCCATGCTTAACAATTGGTATCAGAGCAGGTTCCTTTTTGAAAAAGTTATACAGCTTGAAGGTAGTTCAGGAAAGCACAAGATGGCCATACATGAAGGTGGCTCTAAAAGCAAAAGAATAATTGATAAAGAAGAAGAAGAGGATGAAGCTGAAGTGAATTTGGAAGGATAACTCATTTTTTCCTTAGAAGAGTTAAAATCTGTTGAAAGTAAAAATCAAAGATTGAAGTGCCAGATCGAGAAAAATGAAAAGGAGTCAAAGGAGATAATTGAAGATCTACAAGCACACTTTGAATAATCCAATAAGAATGGAGAAGATCTAATGGCACAATTAAAAATAGTAAGAAAAGAATGTGAAAGGTATGTTATTGAAATTGCTTCTTTAAAAGCAGATCTTGATAAAACAAATAAAGCAATCAATGATAGAGCAACCAATGATTCAAAATTTGAGAATAACACTAATATGTTGAATAAGATATTAGAAAGCCAAAAGGAAATATCATATAAGATAGGTATCAATTTTGAAAAGAAGAGCTATGTTGAAGCTCTTACAAAAGAGGAAACAAGAAGGGAAGAAGTGAAGAATACAGAGAACATGTCAAACAAAGAAGGCTGGAAGAAATAAAGATACAAAAGGAAATCATGTCAGAGATACACAAATAGGTCCTATTTTTATGGTTACTATTTTTATTATAATGGATATAGTCATAATAAATTATAATGTAAAAAAAGAGCTAACAGTCTTAGAAATAAGGAAAAGGAAAGTCATGTAGAGTCAAGCAGAAGCTACAACTCTTTTGCTCCTCTAACAAGGTTTGATGAAGAGGCCATAATTTGTTACAAGTGTAATAAATTTGGACACATAGCTTGATATTGTAGAAGCAAGTTTGAGTTAGTTAATAAGGACCAGAGTTTCAAGGCTCCATTCATCAAGAAAAAGGTTCAGACATGGCAGAAGAAATAACCTAAAGATTTTATGTTGGTCCAGATAGCTTTGCATGCAAGAAATGAAGATAAGCCATGGTTTATTGATAGCATATGTTTGAGGCACATGAAAGCAGACAAGATCAAGTTCATAACCTTAAAGAAGATAATGGTGGCATAGTGAAATTTGGAGACAATACTACTGCCAAAATTGCTGAAAAAGGTACACTAAGTTTAGATAATGGTAGAACTAAAACTAAAAATGTTTTATATGTAGAAGGTCTTAAGCATAATATTTTGAGTGTAAGTCAAATGTGTGATCAGGATCATACACTAAAGTTTTATGCATAAGGTTGTGAAATTAGAATAAAAAATTTAGATGTATTGGTTGCAGATGCTTAGAGAATAGGTAATAACTTGTATATGCTATTAGACATCAAAGGTCAAAAATGTTGTTTCAGTCAGATTGAAGAAAGTTGGCTATGGCATAGGAGAATGGGGCACATAAATTTTGACAATCTTGTCAACATCAGTAAAAAGTAAGATTAAAGAATCTTTCAAAGATTACAAATCCATCTAACATGCTTTGTGGACCTTGTCAGCATGGGAAGCAGACTAGAAGGCGGTTCAAAACAAAAGAGTACTCGACCACTCAGATACTAGAGGTTGTTCACACTAACCTATGTGGACCTGTGAGGACTCAAAGTACTCAAGGTGATAAATATTTCATGTTGCTTATTGATGATTTTTCACGTATGACTTGGGTAATGTTTTTAAAGAAAAAATTAGAAGCTTTTATATAGTTCAAAGCATTAGTTGAGAATGAAACTAATTTGAAGATTAAGTGTCTAAGATTAGATTGAGGAGGAGAATTCATGTTAGATCAATTTATTGATTTTTGTGAAGATCATGAAATAAAGAGACATTATACAGCAGCTAGAATTCCACAACAAAATGGAGTAGTTGAACAAAAAAATAGAATAGTTCAGGAGATGGTGAGGACAATGCTAAATGAATCCAAGATAGCAGATAAATATTGGAGAGAGGTAGTTGGTACAATAGTGTATATTCAGAATAGAGCTTTATTAAGAGTCAATAGTGACAAAACTCTTTATGAGCTATGGAAAGACAAACTAGCAGCAATTGATTATTTCAGAGTTTTCGGTATTAAAATGCTTCATAAAGAGAACCGATGAAAAACTTGGTAAGTTTGAATCTAGAGCAGATGAAGGTATATTTCTTGGTTATTCTTTCAAAATTAAAGCTTATAAATGTTATGAAAAAAGAACCAAGAAAATTGCTGAAAATGCAAGTGTCAGGATAGAAGAAGATGGAACACAAAGAATTAGTGATCCAGTAGATATTCCTAAAATAATTAAAGAGGAAGGCTTTGAAGAATTAGATGAAGATGAGGAGAAGGAGAAGGAGAAAAAGGGAACCAAGACTCCATCCAAATATTTTTATAGAAATCATAATGAAAGTGACATCATCAGGGACATAAAAGGAGAAATTTGCACCTGAAAAATGATGGTAAGTGAATCTGAGCAACTTAATTTCTCTTTGTATCTAAAATTCAGCCTAGAACTTTTTCAAAAGCTAGACATGATGAGCATTAGGTTACGTCTATGGATGAAGAATTAAATAAAATAGAAAAGAATGATACTTGGGAATTAATGCCTATACCAAAACATCATAATGTGATAGGAACAAAATGGGTTTATAGAAATAAGTTGAATAAAAATGGAGAAGTGACCCAAACTAAAGCAAGATTAGTATGTAAAGGATATGCTCAGATTGAGGGAATAGATTTTGAAGAAAATTTTGCACCAGTGGCAAGGTTAGAGGCTATTAGAATGTTTCTTGCATATGCAGTGTTTAAAAATTTCAAAGTATTTCAGATGGATGTCAAATCTACCTTCCTAAATGGGAATCTTGAAGAAGAGGTCTACATTGAGTAGTCTGAGGGATATATTCTCTTGAATATTAGTAACCATGTATGTAGATTGAAGAAAACATTATATAGATTAAAAAAGCTCCTAGAGCTTGGTATGCAAGACTTGATAAGTACTTGCAAGATCAAGGTTTCAAGAGAGGATTTGCTGATAGCAATCTTTACATCAAAATAGAAGGTGAGCATCAATTGATTGTTATGGTATATGTTGATGATATCATTTTTGGAAGAAATATTGAAAAGATGACAAAATAATTTTCTAATAGAATGCAAAAAGAATTTGAGATGTCTATGCTTGGAGAATTATCATTTTTCTTAGGATTGCAAATATTTCAATCAAATAAAGGAATTTTCATATCTCAAAGTAAATATGCCAAGGAAATGTTGAATAAATTTGGTTTTGAGGATTGTGCACTAGTTGGCATACCTATGTGTACAAGAAATAAGGTGAGCAAGGATGAAGATTCACCTATTACAGATCAATCTTTGTATAGATCTATGATTAGTAGTCTTTTATATTTGACAGCATCGAGGCTAGACATCATGCACGCAGTAAGTATGGTTACAAGATATCAGTCATCTCTAAGAGATAGTCATGTTCAGTTGGTGAAAAGAATATTTATATATATCAAGGAGACATTGAATTATGGTATCCCACAGGTAAAGATTTTACTTTGGTTGCTTATAAAAATTTATATTGGGTAGGGTGCTTGGATGATAGAAAGAGTACAAGTGGAGGAGCTTTCTTCCTTGGTGATAGCTTAGTATCATGGCTAAGCAAGAAGCAAAATTCAATATCACTTTCTACAGCTGAAGCAAAATATATTGTAGCAATATTGTGTTGTACTGAAGTGCTTTGGATGAAGCAAACTTTGGAAGATATCGAGGTAAAGTATGATGAACCTATTTATATTTTTTGTGATAACACAAGTGCTATAAATATTTTGAAAAATCCATTAATGCATTCAATAAAAAAACATATTCCCATTAGATATCACTTCTTGAGAGAACTAGTTGCAGATCAATAGGTTAGGATGGAATATATTAGTACTACAGAGCAAATTACATATATTTTCACAAAGGCACTACCAAAAGACACATTTGAGTATCTACGAGACAAGTTGGGAGTAATTTTATTTACTTCATGCCATTGATGTTCAACATCAGTTGAGGGGGAGCTAAGTGTTAGCTCTAGGTAGGCCCTTTGCCATTGATGTCAAAGGGGGAGAATAATAGGTACAAGTATAGGTAAAGAAAAAAGTATAAGGAATAGGTACAGGTTGCTACAATAAGGGGGAGTTACTGTATGTTTTTAGATGATAAGATGTGTAGGTGATAGGATATGGTAGTTTCAGGATTGAGGTTGCCATCAATGACAAAGGAGGAGATTGTTAGAAATATTGCTATTGATGTCAAAGGTCTAGCATTATTGGTGATAAAGGCCTCATTGCATTTAATGATGTTTGTAATAGTTATATCTTGGCTAATGTGTGTTAATATTTATTTAATATTAATGAATATATTTTTGGTTGCATATAAGATAAAAGAAGGGCCCATGGAGAAGTCAAAGAATCACAAGGTAAAGACAAAAGAAGAATGGAATGCATTTTCCCATGAAGAGTCATCTTGGGGAATTCCAAGAGCCACCAAGTGAAGACAAAAGAGGAAGGGTGCAATTTCTCATGAAGGGACACTTTGAAGAATATGAAAAGTCACCAAGGTAAAGACAAAAGAGGGAAGGATGCTTTTGCTCATGAAGGGTCAACACATGAATTTTCAAAGGCAAGGATATGAAGGGTCATACAATTTTGGCACCATTTTCCATGAGGATTGAAGGGTCACAAAGGGGGAAGGCCAAAGGCCATTTGGAAAGCTATAAATAAAGGCTTGAGAAGTCATTTGTAATGTGAGTTAGAGAATTTGATTTGAGATAGTAATATCTAGCTTAGAAGAGCATTTGTGAGAGATGAATATGATTTGTATTTGTTATATCTAGCTTAGAAGAGCAAAGGTGAAAGATAGGAAAGAGATGTTGTAATGAACTATCATTTGTTGAGATAGCAACATTGAGAGATAGTTGTTTGGTATACACAAAGGGGTTGGTGCTCTTATGGGTTTGTGCTCATGAATTGTTGCTGTGTTGGTGCTCAGCAAAGGGGTTAGTGCTCCTATGAGTTGGTGCTCATGAATTGTTGTTGTGTTGGTGCTCAACAAAGGGGTTGGTGCTCATGAATATTTGTTGTGTTGAAGCTCAACAAAGGGGTTGGTGCTCTTGCAAGTTGTGCTTGTGAATATTGTTGTTTGAGTTGGTGCTCATTCATATAATTGAGATTATTCTTTGTGGTTTTTCCCACATTGGGCTTCCAAGTTAAATCTGGTGTCTCTCTCTATCTTGTGTGGTGTTTATTGTTTCAGTTTTATTACATATTTGAATGTTTGCTTAAGTGGAATTTGATTAAGGGAAAGTTTTATAAGATATATGATATATTGATTCACCCCCCCTCTCAGTATATCCCTTACTTAACAACACTCGATGCTTACACCTAAAGCATTTAGGCTATGAACCAAGCATAACATAGCCTTTAGGAACTAATCTCCAAGCATGCAAGCATAATATTGCATAGATCCTCTAACAAGATGAGTAATACAAAGGAAATTTTATGCTTTTAATAGCATTTGCAATGGGAAGAGAGAGTGAGAGAGTAACTATTAATCATTTTAACCACAAGTCCCCTCTAGTCAAGACTTGTATAGGGGTCTAATATAATTTATAGGGTGTAATTTAATGTTATTACATATGTGTTTAGCCTTATTCATAGTCTGATTATTCCATATGTCATTTTGAGTCACCTAGGGGTCATTTTAGAGCATTAAATGCAAGTATCAAGTTTTCATGGTGTTTGAACAATTCAGAGTCATGGGAGAAGTTTTCATATGCCTCAAGAACTTATTGGAGCTATATAAAATTAAGCAAAAGCTCATAACACAACTCTAACTAGACTAGATTGTCATGGGATGTCATGCAAAAATAGATGGGCTAGCTCACTTGTGCATATTATAAATGTGCTCACAAAGCGTCATGTAGATAAAGATCACATGCAATCAATGTGCTTAGTGCCAAGAACATCCCATACAAATATAGTGTCTTGATGAGCTCTCTATCTCGAGATATAAATCTTTAAAGTTGAACAAATAAATAGTGATGATCATACAGATGTTAGTGATGGTCACGTAAATGTAAAAAATGAAGCTCGACAATTAAACATTGAGGTTCAAATTATGATGGGCATGTAGACATCAATGATGGTCATGAAAATGTCAATGATGATTATGTGGAGGTTTAAATCAAGTCTTGGTAATTAAGTATTAGGGTTAAAATTATGACATGCATGCAAACATTAATGACAAGCATGTAGATGTCAAAATAAAGTCTCATAAAGTAGTCATTTGAATTCAAATAGAGGCAGATATAATGATTTGCATTCAAACGTACATCTAGATCTAGTGGTGAGAGCATAAGTCAAAGGTAAAGGAGCCCATAATGAATGCAATGCTACCAGATATCATATTCTTAGGACCCTGGATCAATGATCAATGACCAACATTTAAGGTCTAAGAAAAAAGACTTTAGACGAGATAGATAAAGCAAATTTGACTGGATTTTAGATAGATAAGATGAGGCTATATGTCCAAATGACAACATGCATAGTTTAAAATGGAATGAGCAACATGGTAAGGGAATGCCACATGGGCAACTATGTAGGATCATGGATTATGTAGAGAAGCAATTTCTTCAAACTAATGCACCACCATGAAATCCTAATCAAAGACCTGAGATGAACAATAATCACCAAATGTGAAGAACAAAGTCTAGGAAATTAATGACTGTAGATGGTGAACACATGTGTTTAGAAGATAATTAGTAGTTAAGAGAATATATTATGACTATCATAGCATATATGTCAACTCTCTCCAATTTAGTTTCAAATGCTTAAGATATGATCCATGATGAAAGCAATTTTTTGAATAGCCAGGAGTTTCATGCCACATTTCATGAGTTGCATAACTTGGAGGGCCATTTATCTTATCAGGGCTTGTATGGTCTATACCCTACTTCATTCTACTACATATTTAACTCCTCTCAGCATGACAAGTGTTTAAGTGACCTTTGGACTTCTCTTTTCCCACTTCTCTCTCAAATGATATAAGTAGCTACCATTTTGGCCTTTGTAATCTAATATCACATCTAGTATGGTGAAGCCCTAATAGTTTGATGTCACATTTTGCTTTAGAATAATTCAAGCAATATGGTTTTGAGTTCAATAATATCTTGTTCGAGTGTGCAAAGTGATGAATGGTTAAGTTCATTGATTTTATCCTTTGTTTTTCCATGTCCTTTCATGTATTCTATAAGAAATTTTCATTCTAATATGTCATATATAGTGTAATCAAGTGTGTTAGGCTGCTTTCAAGTGTATGATTGTCCTTAAAATGTGTAATTTTCTCTCTGGTTCATTTTCCTTGTGTTTCTTCCTACATCTCACCTCTATATTGAAACACTCATGTTAGAATCCTTTAGAATTTTGAGACTAGCTTATATGCTTTATTTCTTAGTGAATGAAATGTGATGGTCATGTGGAAAACATCTTGGTGTATCACCCTTTAGAATAGTTTCAATTCATGTAAGTTTCAAACTCTTTTCCCTAAAATCAAGCATTAACATAGGTGAAATCACTTCAAGACACATTCATGGAGTTATCCCTTAAATCTAGAGGTTCACTTCTACTATAGGTACACCCACCTACTTGGAAGTGTTACCATGTTGCCAAAATATGGAAGAGGCTTGAACACCCTCTTCTAGGGAGTAATATTTGGTTATGGTAATTTTGGCACACCTAGTGGGACCAAGGTCCAAGAGAGTGGAAAGATTATTTGTGTGTCTTTCCTCTAATCAGCTTTTAGAAGCAAGTAAGTTAGCACCAATGGCATCTCCAAATGAAAACTTATAATTGTAAGTATCCCAAGTATATCTCATTGAATATTTTCATTAATTTTTGTATCTCATTTGACATATGAGTTTGATATAAAAAGCTATGGTGAATACCCCTATTATGAACCTCTTTATTAGCCTTGCTATGAACCACATTTTACTCCTCAACAGTCTTATCAAAATAACTATCAATCTTATGAGCCATGGTGTTCCTATAGTCCTCCATTTCCCTCTTCATATGGACACCATGTTATTAGATATCCCTATGAGGAAGGCTACCAAGAAACCTATCAAGAATTGTCTCCCTATTAGTCCCAATATGAGCCCTATCAATCATATCATGATGCCTATCAACCTCAAGAGGACTCCTATGAGTCTTGATATAATGAATCATATGTTTAGATGAATTGTACATAAAGGTATTACAAGGCAAAATGTAGATTCTTGCAGACTAGAATGTAAAAAGCTAAAGTTGGTGTTGATCCCCATCATTACCCCTACCTCCTTCATTATTTCATCTTATATCTAGTCCTTATTAGCATCCATACCATAGTTACTAGTCAATGAAGATGATATGAGAATATGAGATGATGAGTATGATGTGCTCCTTGATCATCTCATGGAATGGTTAAGAGGTGTTGTCCGAATTTGTATGCAGAGGTTGGAGATGTTTGAAGAGTTATAAGGAACTCAATGGGAGATCAAAGAATAAATGGACTTAGCAAAGAAGTTCCTTAAATGCTCAATATAAAGGATAACTATGTGGGAGGATAAAGATCTCAAATGTGAATATGTTGTTGTTTAAGATCCTCAAGGAGCCTAATGGAAAGATGTAACTCCTGCTTATCTAGATATTTGTCTTTATAATCAACCCAAAAAGTCACTTCCCTATGAGATTATTAGTGCATTCCTCTTTCCTAAATCCACTAAAAAACCCTCTCCTTCAACCCACACTCCATCTCCAACTCATCATCCCCCCACCAAACCTCATCCTTCACCCCAAATTCATGAGCCCATTCATCAACCTTCTACCTCACCCTTTCTTGAGGAAGAGCCCATCTTGAGATAATAAAATGAAGAGGAAAAAGCTCAAGCCACAGCTGCCCAAGAAGATGTCATGAGTGACTATGAGGAAGAAATCACCATAAGGACTCCCCTTGGTGAACATGAGGAATTTGGTCAAAGCATGAAGGGAGAGGTGTTTATGAAAGAATCAATATATGTTAAGTTAGTTGATTTACATGATTAAATAATCCTTGAACATGATAGTCATGAGGATGAAGATGACCTATGGTAAAAGTTCAATGCCATAAGTCAAGAGTTTGAGCAATTGAGTAAGTCTACCCCTCCTCCAAAGAAGTGCATATCTAATCATGACATTGTTGATTATCATAATAATAAATTTGTTGAGTGTTTGATCAATCATGAAGTTGAGTTTCCTATGATGAATGAAGATGAAACCAATCTATCATCCAAGAAGATACAATCATGAAGGAACCTAGTGAAGCTATTGTCAAAGAGGTTACAACTATGGATGACTCTCATAAATTTTAAGGAAAAATATTTTGATCTTGAAGAGTAGATAACACCACAAACTAATGTTAATCCACTCTCAAATTTATTTGATTAGAAATAATACAAGCTTGATGACCTCATACATCAAGAACATAAAGACCAAGAAGATAAATTTGAAGAGGTGGTGGTTCTCAAAGATAAGGAGAGCAAGGATAATTAGTAGTTGAAAATGAATCTCTTTCAAGAGATTGAATACCTTTGCTAAGTTGAGGAGTCATATGAGAAATTTGAGGTTGTTTGGATTTGAGAAGAGTTCATTTTTATAGCTATCCTATGTGGAGCTACTTGGATCTCATTGAACATCATGCCAATGAAGTTGGTAAATACCATGAAGAAGATGGGGACATCAATGCCAAGGGTCAAAAGGATACGTGTCTCATTTAATCCTTCATGTCATGAGGCAAGAGAGGTTTCAAACTTCCCTTTTGATCTATTAGTAAGGTTTCATCTCTGGTTAGTTAGTGTTTGAGTTAGTTAGTTTGGTTTGTGTGTGTGTGTTTCATAAGTACTCATGAAGCACAAGTGTGACTTTGCTTAGTTTCTTATCTCATGTGTTGTTTCTTGATATTTTTTTATTGTTTTTTGTGTCATTTTAAGGTAATTTATGTGTCAAAATTGATGCACATGTGACTCCATACCCAATGTATGGCATAACAAGCATACCACCCCTAGGAAATCACCAAGAATGTTAACCATTTTTACCACAAGTCAAAATGGTCGACCTTAATATTCAAGACTTGTATAGGGATATAATGTAATGTTATAGGGTGTATTTAATGTTATTGAATATGTTTTCATCCTTGTTCATAGTCTAATTAGTCTATATGTCATTTTGAGTCACCTAGGGGTCATTTTAGAGTATTAAATGCAAGTAGTAGGGTTTCATGGTGTCTAAATAGTTCAGAGTCATGGGTAAAGTTTACATATACCTTAGAAACTTATTAGAGCTATATAGGATTAATAAAAAGCTCATAAAATAACTCTAACTAGACCAGACCATCATGGAATGTCATGCATAAATAGATGGGTTAGCTCACTTATGCATATTATAAATGTGCTAAAAAATCCTTGCATGGCTAAAAGATCACATGTGATTAATGCCCTTAGTGCCAAGAACATCCCCTAAAAATATGGTGTCTTGATGAGCTCTCTATTTTGAGTTATAAATCTTTAAATTTGAACAAGTAGATAATGATGGTCGCATAAACATTAGTGATGGTCATGTGGACATCAAAATAAAGCTTAGCAATTAACCATTAGGGTTTAAATTATGATGGGTGTGCAGATGTCAATGACAATCATGTAGACATCAATGATGGTCATACAAATGTCAAAATCAAGCCTAGATAATTAACCATTGGGCTTAAAATTGTGATGGGCACATAGACATCAATGATGGTCATGTGAATGCCAATGATAGGCACGTGAGTGTCAAAATAATGTCTCATAAAGTATCTATTTAAATTTAAATGAAGACAAATCCAATAGTTGGCATTCAAATATACATCTAGATCTAATGATGCAAGTGAGAGTTAAAGGCCAAGGAGATGAGAATGAATGTAATGCTACCATATGTCATAATCTCAAGACCCCAGATCAATGATCAATGGCTAGAATTAAAGGTCAAATCAAAGAGACTCTGGATGAGATTGTTACAGAAAATTCAATCAAATTCTCAAGATTAGGTTGTGTCCAAATGATAATAGGCATAGTTTAAAATGGAATGAGAAATATGAAAAGGGAATTCCCCATGGGAAACTATGTAGTATTGAGGATTTTGTAGCAAATCAAGATCTTCAGACTCATGCACCACCATGAAATCCCAGTTGCAGACTTGAGATGAACAATGATCACTAAATGTGAAGAATGAAGTCCAAGAAATCAATGAATGACTATAGATGTTGAACACAGGTGTCTAAAATATAGTTAGAAATTAAGAAAATATATTATGATTGATACAGTATATGTTTCAACTCTCTCCAATTCATTTTCAAATGCTCAAGAGATTATCCATGATGAAGGCAATTTTTTGAGCAAGCAAAAGGAGTTTCATGCCACATTTCATGAGTAGCATAACTTGGAGGGCCATTTGTCCTATTAGACCTTGCATGGTTTGTACCCTAATTCATTATATTATATATGTAACTCCTCCTCTCAGCATGACAAGTGTTTAAGTGACCTTTGGACTTCTCTTTTCCCCTTTATCTCTCAAATGCTATAAGTAGCTACCATTTTGGACTTTGTAATCTAATACCACATCTAGTATGGTGAAGCCTTGTTATTTTGATGTCACATTTTGCCTTAAAATAATTCAAGTAATTTGGTTTTAAGTTTAATAATATCTTTTTCGAGTGTGCAAAGTGATTAATGGTTAAGTTCAGTGATTCTATCTTTTAATTTTCCTTGTCCTTTCATGTCTTCTGTAAGAAAATCTCATTCTAACAAGTCATATAAAGTGTAGTCACATGTGTTAGGATCCTTTAAATTGTATGTTTGTCTTTGGAGTGTGAAATTTGTCTTTTGATTCATTTTCCTTGTGTTTATTCATACATCTTACCTCTATATTGAAACATTCATGTTATAATCCTTTAGAACTTTGAGACTAGTTTGTATGCTTTATTTCTTAGTGAATGAAATGTGATGGTCATGTGGAGAACATATTGGTGTATCACCATTTAGAATAGTTTAAATTCATTCAAGTTTATATTTTTATTTCCCACAAGTAAGAATTAGCATAGGTGAAATCACTTCAAGACACATTCAAGGAGCTAGCCCTTAAATTTAGAGGCTTACTTCCACTATAGATACACCCACATACCTGAAAGTGTTCCCATGTTGTCCAAATATGGAAAAGGATTGAACACCCTCTTCTAAGGTGCAAGATTTGGTGACAATAGTAACATCATAGGTGGCCTAACAAATTCACCACATTCTATGAGGGCACTAGTGATCAATAGTGAAATGTATGTTTTCATGTGCAAGGGTCAACAAAATGGACTATCCACTTTAGACAATATCTAAGATACTGACATGTGATTCCAAACACTATCTCCCACTCCACATGTGAGTACAATCAACAATAATTAACTCTTGTCTTCTTCTTCAATGTGCACACGAAAGTCCAAAAGGTGTTTCTATCACCTTTTGAATTTTTCCACACATGTGAATCATTGGGTCCCTTAGAAATTTGATCCATACCTAACCCTTTGTATTTTTCACCACATGACAAACCCATGTGACTACCAAGTACAAAACCCCTGTGCCTTGTTTGAGTTTTGTGCCCCACTCCCATCACATCAATATGATCACATGTGAGACACCCAATATGGGCCCTACCACATCACCAATCATCCACATTAACCAACCACATCACTAACATGCCACATCACAATGAATAGTGACTGTGAATAGCAATTATGAATAATTACTTCACACCTAACACCTAGTGGGGAGATACCTATGAGCATCCTTTGGATGAGATCATAAGATATTTTTTTATTTTTAAACATTCCCAAAAATACCAAAAAAAATCAAAAATCCAAAAAAAAATTTAGCTTTTACATCTATTATCTCCTTGGCATCAATGTTCTTAGTTCCATGTTGGTAGATAACATATCATATATTTATATATAAATATGTTTCACACATATTTTGAGTGTGATACAGGCATACCCAAACACATGATCTCTACACTTTCAGATGTTGGGCCTTCCCCGTACTCATGTCATTTACACACTAGGGCATCTATTTATTTGATCATGATACATCCAGGTTATATCATTTTATGATCATTCTCCATTATCCTATTTTATCTTATTTACTTACACATGCCTTTATCCATGCTTTTATCTTTCATAGTGTATTGGATATGATATGTACTTAACATTTTTTGTTAACATATATATCCAAAGACTAGTATGATTGTTTATGCTTGTTGATTATGTTCTATGATTTATATTTATGCACTTCCTTGAGTGTCTTGTCTTTCATTATACTACTTTTTCAAGCATTTGAATATTCTCCATTTGATTGTGACCCCCATGCCTATGTTTGTCTATCATGACATTTATGTATGTCATAGTTTGTTGTATGTTTTCATCTAAATATGGTGTTTCTTGCTTTGTGGACATTTGAATAAGTCATTTACCTTTGATTGTGTGGCACTTGAACATGGCCCTTATTTAAGGTCTCCTTGGACCATTATATTTTGATTTGATTTTCAATGCTCATGTGTGTGCGCTTGATTACTTGTTAATCTTGTACTATTACTATATAGATGTTTTCATGATTCACATCATGTATCTTAGGACTTGATGTAATAATGTACCATGTACCTCATTGTTACTTATACCTATACATGTTACTCCTATATGCTACATGATACATTCATAGATTATACAATTATCTTATCCTTTTAAGGTAAGGTGACTACCAATTTCTACTTTGCCTTACCTCAAAAGGAGGGACATATTAGTGGGGGTATATCATAGAGGAATGGCTTTCACACTTTCATAGTTTCATATTTCAGTGGGGGCATGCCAAAAAGGCATGACTTCCACACTTATTCAATAATCAATATTTTTAGATTATAATGGGGGCATGTTATTAAAACATATTATCCACACCTATTGTAATTATCAATTTCATATTTTAGTGGGACATGTCATGGGAACATATTTTCCACACTTGAAATTTTTCAAAATCAACCAAATTGCATAGTTATATGATTCAAATACACACTTTTGGTAGCATTCTATGCATTGTTATCATTGTTATACCTAGGATTCATATTGATACATATATGAGGTGGATATACCATGCAAAAGAGCATTTTAAATTTCAAAATTATATCAAAATTCAGATTTCAAATACTTCTTTAAAATTTAGCCTACAGTAGGATGGACTTTTTTGGACTATTATTGAGTGAATCTACAATAGTAGTTGGTTCAATTTTGGCAAAGTTGAGGTGATTACATCACTCAATTTTACCAAGTTTATAGGATGGAGTGATCAAATCATCCATCCATATTAGATTTATTGTGTGATTTGACTTGGATCACTCACACTCACCAGGTTATAGATATGATTGGGTTACATGGTTGAGCTAATCTTAATTTCCAGGTAGAAACTCACCTTTTCTCCAAGGCTGGGGGAAGTTGCTTCTAATAGTTATATATATATGCACTTACAAGTTTTAGTATTGTCCTAATCTTAGCTCCAAAGCTTCAAAATAAATCATCTCTTCGAATCAAATTATCAAAAGGTAAGATGGTTGCATCAATACATAGGTGTACTCTTAACCTTGCTCTTTTTAATTTCAAGCATTTTAAATTATTTCAATTATGTATTATATGGACATATTATATATTGTAACATACTCTTGGTTTTAGTTTAATCACCAGTAAAACACTCAAGTTGGACTCATGAAAGACAAAGTGTATTATACACACCCAGTTATGCATTTATTTTCCTTTAAACTAGAAATTTCATTACTAGATTAAGGGGGGAATGTAGACACTAAATTTGAATTATATAACACCTTAGTATTGTATACTTGGAAAGTAATTATCATGGTTGTACCCTTCCATCCTAAAACCTTACTACTACCAAAAGGATTGTATTTTTTATCTCTTGTGCCTATTACTTATCTCTTAGTCTAACCATATGTTATTATAATGAACATGCCTTCTATACTACTCGAAATGTTATAAACCTAATTATTATAATCTTCTACAAGTTTTGGATATGTACTTATTTTCTAGCTTTTTGAACACTTGCATCCCAACCAGACACTTATGTTGACACTAGTGTCATATGCCAAACTAAGTGTCCAGTACCATAAAGTCATAAAATTTGAAAATGAAACATATCCCTATGGTTAGGCTAAATATTTTAACATGATATATTTTTAAAATGGGATTGGTATATATACAAGATCAAACTTCATACATTCCTCACCTAGCACAGGCCTAACAACTCACAAGGCAACTTACCAAAATCACTCTATCAAGCATACAAGTGAGTAAAGATTCCCTATTCTCTCCTATTTAAATATCATTCATAGGAATATCCCATCTATAGGTCTAAAGTACTGAAGGATCAATCCATGATCCATATTTTCCAAGTTACAAACTAAGTCACTTTATGTACTTGTTTATCACATGTTGCATATAAATACACACACAAGTCAACACATAGGGGATAAATACATAAATGTGAGGCCATATTCAAATTATTATATATGTAGGTGATGCCCATTGATATATGGGTTCATGGGGAAGCTCGACATTGTGTGCCCACTAATCCATTTTTTCCATAGTCACTCTAATGGTGAAAATGTTAGGGTTTGATCATTTTATAAAGAGTGATAGAATAAAGGTAACAAAAAATCAAGAAGGTTATAGGTGGTCGCACTCAAATCTAATTGATATTTTATATTGGAGACATGCATCCAAGTTAGATAATAGTGTCATTAAAAGCATCCATATCTAATGCAAAGCATTTGTGGCCACATAATGTAATTTTATATAATCTGATGATTGATCTAAAATCATGTTCTAGTCTAATTCCAACCTATTCCAACCCAAATTTACATGCATACAATAAACCAACTAAGTTCTCTTGTTTCTAATTCATTGAAATATAAATCAATAGTTGTACTTTATATTTTTAGCATATATAAACATTATAAATTTAGAACATTGTTTATCAAATTTTGAAAATTAATTGGCTTGATATAGATCTATTTATCACCCTTGTGCTTATTCATTTACATATTATAACCCTATACAATATTGACCCATCTCCATTTAGGGTTAAATAATAGAAGAAAATCCAACATCTAAGAATCTATGTAGATATGTATGTCCTACATCACATTAATATACTTTGTGAAATACATGTGTGTTTTTAAGATAATATGATATCTACCAATGTGATAAGTAACATATGTAAATACTAAAACTAAAAACTAATGTCATGTTCAGGTCACAATTTTTCATTTTTTGAATTTTTCTTGAATTTGTCATATTATAATGTTTTTGTATTTTTGGAATTTTTTATTTTTGTTTTGTAAATTTTGAAGTATTTGAAAGAAACTTACCTATGATCCCATAAATGTGAGGACCACAATTCATGTATGTATCATATAGTTAGAATATGATTTTTTGTGGATGAAAATTTATACATGTAGATGCATCTAAATCTGAAAAAACTTCAAGAACTATAACATAGTTTTCCTGATCACTGCTCATAGCATCTTTTGTAGGATGTATAATTTATGAAGGTGTGGGAATTGATGAAGTTTTTTGTATGGTAGGAGAATGTCTCAATGCTTTTGTTCGATACGGAACCCATTAAACTACTTGAGGTATTGATTTAGGATGCAATATAGAAGGTTTAGATTTATTTTTAGCTTGAATAATTTTTTAATGTGTACATTGTTGTTTAGGAAGGTCTACCAATTACCTCTAAACTTGTTATATATAAATATTTTGTATAGGTGCCACAACTGAATCTACACTATGATCTTGAAGTGGTATAATAATCATATTTGTATTGTATTATTGAATAGATGAAATGATCAATTGTGGTGGTGGTGGGGAGGAGGAGGAGATACCACTAATTGTAAAGGGTACTCATATTAAATGCCTAAAACTTTGACCATTTGATTAAAATGTATGTATTTGAGACATCTACGTACTGTAGATGGTATTACATGGAGTTTATACATACAAGGACATCCCAATAACATATGAAATACATCTGTGCTTGGTAAGAATAGAAATGGAGTAGCCATTATTGTTGATCAAATATGAATACGTAGCATCATGTCTTAGGAGGGGGAATGTGCATTATATGCATGATGTACCTCTAAATTATCTATATTTTCTTTCATGCCATGGTTTGGAAATATATTTTTGAATATTTTCAACTTTGTATTATCATTTTTATGTGTTCTAAATTACTTTGTGGTTATGCTTATCTTAATATTATTATCATTGATAAGATATTGTATCTTATGCCTTAGCCTATAATATTTTTTTGTAGAATGTCCAATACATCTATGATAGTCACAATATGCATTAGTGTCAAGTTATTTATGTTGAGGTTGTTCATATCAACCTCTAATGGTGGAGGGAGAGATATGAGATTGTAGTCAAGTAATTTTTGTAATAACACATGAGGAGGTTGTTGTAACATTGTAGATTACCTCCTTGGAAGAGTTATTAATTGAAGCTTATTTATTGGTTGTGATATTCCATTGACTATTAATTTTGCTTCATTATTGATTTATTTAGATTTTATCTTGTAGTTTTTTTAATTTTAAAACTCGATATTTGAAGTATATGGAGCATTTAGTGTATATTTGAGCTTGTTCAAATTTATGAGTTTGACTTCGTGTTCTTTGACTATATGGTATAACTCATCAAATGATTTAAATTTTAACATGATAGACTCATGAAGTGGTTATAACAATTTTTGTGTAAATTTCTCTTGTAACTCATAGTCTACCACAAAATTTATCATCTTAGCTATCATGGTTTTGTATCGAAGAACATATTCACTGGTTGGCTCATTTGACCCTTGCTTGAGTTTTGTAATTTGTTCATAAGATAGATTTTCACCAATGTTGATAGAAAAGTGTGCTAGAATTAGATTTACCTAAGGATTGAATACTCTAACTGATTAGAGTGGAAGACCATAAAAAAATCTCAAATCATAATTGTCAGGAATCTAGAACAACAAACATGCTCTGATTCCAATTGTTGGGAGAGGAGATGGAAGATAAATCCAAGAACAAACACACCTGTTCTAATTCCACCTCCTAGGATCTTGCTCCTCAGAAAGAGCACAGTATGATTACCAAATATAAGCAATTGAATATGCGGAAATAACCAGAAACACAAGTAACTAGAATTCACCAATAGCACAGAATATGAGAGACAATACACTATCTTGTATTAACACTAACAGAAAAGAATACAACAAAGAGCCGCCACACTCTTTCACCTTACAGAGATTCGCCACACCTCAAGTGTTCAGTATTTCTTCTCACACACACTCTCCTACACAAAAACGGTCCCAACAACCAACTCACACACAGAATTGGTGTTCACCTCACCAACCAGTCAGTAATAACCCTGCCGGTACACCAAGCACTCTATAGCACTTCAAGCTGATCTCTCATGAACCTGCAACCTGCAATTCAAAGACCAAACTTACATGTAGATCCCCAATGAGCTTGCAACAGCCTGCAACTCACAGATCTTACAACTAGAAGGAACTCTTCCTTTCTATCTCATGCCTTATACAATACATGCCACTGGGTCTATAAATAGATCCCTAACTCAAACAATAACTTAGACTCTTAATTTAGACAACTGTCCTCGCAGCCCAAGACTCTAACTGGTCTCAACATGCAAACTCTTTGTTCACTTAACTAACTGTCCGTGAAACGAGCAGTTCTGGAACACACAGGCGACCGACGTCGGTCCCTACTTGTCTGGTTCTGCCGACGTCGGCCGACTTCCTACCGTCGCCGGTGGCCTTCTGCACTGGTCTCTGCCGACGTCGGTCCTACTGCCGACGCCAGTTCCTGTAGAACTCAGCAACCATCTGTTCCTCAGTTTGCAAAGGTTGAAGCTTTTAGCTCCACAACCTAACAATCTCCCACTTGGAGATAAACAGCTGCAACCTGTACATATACCTGTACACTATCTAGTTTGTTACCTTGGCTATGTATCCATCTTCAAAATCACCCTTGAAGACCAACCACCACAAAATCCGTGGTGCAAAACTTGTCATCCAAATTACCTGCCACATCCGCATCTACAACCATGTAGAAAAAGAACTTGACCCTGCATAGCATGTGCACCTGCTGCTGGTCCCACTGAACTGCCCTTCAGTATTACTTTTCTGGATTGACTCCAACTTGTGATAACTCCCACTGCTTGGGAAAACTCAGGTTTAGTACATACCATGCACTCAACCTCATTATGTGAATCAAGACACCTGTTCTATGAACTGTCTAACTATCGGCGTGCTAACCGGTTTCACACAATCATCCTGAAACAAAGTCAACACATGACCTTCCATGTCTCTAGAACACACTCTTGACAAAGAATCTTACTGCTCCCAGATTCTCCATGACAAACCCCTGAACTAGCTTTACCTTTAGTTCAGCAATACCTGTATATGTAACCCTGCAACAAGCACATCATACAGAAAATAGGATAGTGTAGCTAATACTATCCAACCTGGTAAAGAGAAACACAATGAACAAACCTCCATTGCCCTACAGCTAATACAAGATCAAATACCCTGATCTTCCATCTCACGTATCCATTTCCGCTCTTCTTCATCCTTAACATCCATTCGTCTCTCAGTGCTTACTTCCAGCTGGCCACACTACCCAAAACACCTGTTTGGTTCTCCTCCAAGGAATCACATCCTCATTCATGCCTAGCTCCCACTGTTTCCTGGATCTACCTGTTCTGCTTCTTCAATAACTCCCTGGTCCTATGCCATAAGTGATCAACAAGTAGTGCAAAGAAGGGAAATGACAAATTTAAGAACTTACTTACACCTTCAGTCCTCCATATGGGCGCTTGAGACTCCATGACAGCTTGTTGTCCACCCAAAATTCATCTCAGTGATCGATGCCGGTCACATCTCAGTCTACAGCTGAAACGATGTCGGTTCCCTGCAACTGCCTCTCTGCCGACGTCGGTTTCCCCTGGCCGACGCCGGTCTCTGTCTGCCCCGAGTCACCGATGTCGGGCTGAACATAGTCGACGTCGGTCCTTGTCTAGACGCCGACGTCAGTTTTCCTGCTGACGTCGATCTCTGTGTTTTTCTTATGAGCCCTGACTTTTTCTCGCGAGCTCCTTTTGGATCAAACCCTTGTCCAAATCACCCTTGCTCTACTCAGAATTCCTCTGCACCTTATGCTGAACTCTGTCCGTCACCTTCTCCTTGAAAACCAAGGCTTTCCTGTTCTTGTCACTAACATCGAATTCCTCAAGAAACCTCACCTTCTTCTTCTGCATACAGAAATCACGATCCATGCCTTCCAAATCTGAAAGCATACTCTTTGACTCAAGAACCAGCATCTCCTTCTTATCTATGTGACCAAGCCTATCAAGCCACATCTCTGAATCTACAGCTGAAGTAGATAACCCAGAAGAAGAATCAGTAAAACAAGTAGATAGATAAAGCGTACCTACTTTCTTACCTCTAGCTACAATAAGTGTACCCTTGGTAACCTTCCAAGAGTCCGCTGTGAGAGTTACTGTGCAACCCTCTTCACCCAAACTTCTGACAGAAATCAGATTCCGCTTCAGAACTGGGACGTGCATGACCTCCTTTAACACCCATGTGTTACCTGTCTGCAGTTTTAGCGTCACTTTGCCTTTGCCAACAATCTGACAAGGCTTACCATCCCCTACACAAATTTCTCCAAAATCTCCCTGGACATACTCATGAAAAAATTCTCTATGTGGGGATGCATGAAAAGAGGCACCAGAATCTAATACCCAAGATTCTACTTTATCCAAAGAACATACCAGAGCATCCTGTGCAATGTAACCTGCAACATCTGCTTCTTCTTCATGTTCTTCATGCTGATCTGTACCCGATCTGCAATCTCTCTTTAAGTGCCCTTGCTTTCCACATTTCCAGCAGGTTATTCTGCCATACCTGGACTTGGATCTCTTGCCCATCTTCGACCTTGATCTCCCACGCTCTATCTTCTCTCTTGGCCTTCCTCTTCCTTCAACACTCAAAGCATCTCCAGATGATTCACATGTGCTTTTCCTGCGTATCTCTTCGTTCAAGATCACACTCACAATATCATCCACTTTTAGGACTTTTGAAGGAGACACAGTATTAGAAACTGCCATTACCAAACCTTCCCAACTTTCAGGTAATGAACACAAGATTAAGAGAGCTCTTATTTCATCATCAAATACAATATTGACTGAACTTAACTGGTTTACTAAACCATGGAAATCACTAAGATGGCTATGAACAGATCCACCTTCCAACATTTGCAAATTAAATAAACGCTTCATAAGAAATACCTTATTCGAAGCCAAGGGTTTTTCATACAAATTTGACAAAGATTTCATCAACTCCACCGTTGTCTTACACTGTGATAAGCTAGAAATCACAGATGATTCAAGACTCAATCTAACAGATCCCAGAGCCTTCCGATCAAGAACCTCCCATTCTTCATCTTTCATATCCACGGGTTTGCTAGCAACCCCACCCAACGGTAAGTACAAATCTTTCTGATACAGATAGTCCTCAATCTGCATCCTCCATAACTGGTAGTTCTTGCCATTGAACTTTTCCATTCGTAGTTGACTGCTTTCTGTCATTGCTCAACTCCCACTCAAACAGAAACCCTGTGAGTAACCTGTAATCAAAACACACTACCCAGATCTACACCAATCTGTTAGTATCCCAACCAAAAGCTCTGATACCAATTGTTGGTATCAAGCTTAAGAACCTACAACCAAGGCTCTGATACCAATTGTCAGGAATCTAGAACAACAAACATGCTCTGATTCCAATTATTGGGAGAGGAGATGGAAGATAAATCCAAGAACAAACACACCTGTTCTAATTCCACCTCCTAGGATCTTGCTCCTCAGAAAAAGCACAGTATGATTACCAAATATAAGCAATTGAATATGCGGAAATAACCAGAAACACAAGTAACTAGAATTCACCAATAGCACAGAATATGAGAGACAATACACTATCTTGTATTAACACTAACAGAAAAGAATACAACAAAGAGCCGCCACACTCTTTCACCTTACAGAGATTCGCCACACCTCAAGTGTTCAGTAATTCTTCTCACACACACTCTCCTACACAAAAACGGTCCCAACAACCAACTCACACACAGAATTGGTGTTCACCTCACCAACCAATCAGTAATAACCCTGCCGGTACACCAAGCACTCTATAGCACTTCAAGCTGATCTCTCATGAACCTGTAACCTGTAATTCAAAGACCAAACTTACATGTAGATCCCCAATGAGCTTGCAACAGCCTGAAACTCACAGATCTTACAACTAGAAGGAACTCTTCCTTTCTATCTCATGCCTTATACAATACATGCCACTGGGTCTATAAATAGATCCCTAACTCAAACAATAACTTAGACTCTTAATTTAGACAACTGTCCTCGCAGCCCAAGACTCTAACTGGTCTCAACATGCAAACTCTTTGTTCACTTAACTAACTGTCTGTGAAACGAGCAGTTTTGGAACACACAGGCGACCGACGTCGGTCCCTGCTTGTCTGGTTCTGTCGACGTCGGCCGACTTCCTGCCGTCGCTGGTGGCCTTCTGCACTGGTCTCTGCCGACGTCGGTCCTACTGGCGACGCCGGTTCCTATAGAACTCAGCAACCATCTGTTCCTCAGTTTGCAAAGGTTGAAGCTTTTAGCTCCACAACCTAACAATAATCTTTAAGGTTTCTTAGGAAAAATTTGGTTAATAATTTGTCATTGTAGGCATAATCCAAACATGTTATGTAGAATGATTGAAGGTGTAACTTAGGATAACTACCTTCATAAATCAGTAGCTTAGGAGTTGAGAAAAGTATTGGTAACACATAAAATTCTATCTCATTTTTGTTAATAATTGTCAATAATTCTCTATCAAGTTTTACCAAGCATTCTCACACTGAATTTGATTAAGATCTAATTTATGAACAAAAGTTTTTAATTGCCCGATGATGTAGATAAGAAACACATTAATGTTGTTTTTTGTTTGGTCAGTTAAAATTATTAGTTTAGGTTATATCAAATAAGATATCAATTCTTACCTATCTTTAGAATAACCCTACCCTGATTCATCCTTGGTATGGGTATGGGTCCAGTACTAGAAAAATATGGCCCAAGTTTGTTTTGGAAAACTTGTGTTTATCTGGGTTATTTTATAGAAGAACCTAGGAAAACCTGGTGTAACACACAGTTATAAAGGGTTAGTTTTCATTAGTATGAAATCAAATTCAAATTGAAAATCATACAACTAAGCCTAAATTATGTCCACTAATTGTCAAGACAAATAAAAGAGAAAACATAATGAAGTATAAGACAAACAAATACAACTGTATACCTTCTTTTTTACATCCTCCTTGTCGAGATAGAGATGTAATGATTCTCACATCTAGTTGCAAAATATTTTGATCAATGTCAAGTAGTCATTTCAACAACATTTCCCCTTATAATAGGATGATTTGGATGAAAATTTTGGAATTTTGGTTGAAGCTTTGTTGAATATCTAGAAACATATACTTAGCACAAAAAATGCTTCCTTACTAATTTTGGCATAACTATGTTAGGCAAAGTAGACTTGTTAAAATGAGATGGGTCACCCTCAATTTATAAGATTTCATGATGATTATGAGCCATTGATCTTGACCAAAGATAAATTTTGTGGAGAATGAGTCCTCCCCCGAAGTTAAATAAGGGAGGTGGAGGAGTAAATATGGGGAGGGGTTGTAATGTGTTAAGGATATTGATTGATGAGGTATGGAGGTGATTTTCCTCGAAAGAAGGGTTGATTGCATGGGGATGTGGATAAATTTATTTAAAATTATTTTTTATTGGTTAAGGTGTGATTAGTAATGATTTGAGAGTGATGTGAGGATATTTTGCCTTTTATAAAATTTTAGAAAATATAAATATTTAAAAGCCATGGATTTTTTCATTGAGGAAAAAATAGTTAATTAATTTGGATTAAATAACTAATAGGATGTGATGTGAATTTTTTAGGATTGGTTATGATAATAGAATAAAATATTAATTAATCAAGGGGAGGGAATAGTGACATACTAGTAACATTAGTGTGAATAGAATAATTGATTAGACAAATTTAGGATAATGTTAGAAGATACTTAAAATCAACACAAAGTGTCTAATTTTAAGTGTCTACATTTTCCCCCTATTTGAGGTGTTATGAGATATGATGGATGGAGTAATAAATTTTCAAAGAAAGAAGAAGCCAAAAAAATGGTGGACAAAAATTAGATGATGATGATGATGATGAAATAATTTGATGGATGGTGCCCCCTTGAGAGGACATGTAGGGATGAATAGATGTGGATGTGCTCTTGAAAAAGAGAGAAAAAAGTGAGAATGGAAGAAACAATGGGTGGATGATGATTAACCTATGAGTGAGATCAACCCACTTGAGATAAAACTTACATGCTTTGATTTTTGATGATTGTGAATTGATTTTACCCAATCAGGTCAAATTTTTGGAAGGATACATCCCAAGGATGAGCTAAACATTTTGATTTTACCTAGTAGGGTGAAAGATACAAGCTTGGATTAGATGACTCATTGATGGTATGCCCCAAACATGGCATATTTGATCAATGATGAGACTAATTTATTTATTGATTAACTAAATAGTAAACATTGGTCAAGGATTTAACCTATTGCATAGATTAAGGATGAGACAATCATGTCAATGAAATAATCCCATTGATGGATGATAATAAGTTGATAGGTTTACATAAACACATGTGCAGATGGTATAAAAATTTTCAAATAATGAAGAATCTACAAAAAAACTAGGGATATTGATAGACCATATTTTATTCAGAATGCACATGAAATTCTATTTCACGATTCAATTTAGAAATGAAAAAAGCATTAATATAAATAATATATAGAATGAATTATCACTGCATATACCAAGAAGTCATTTTAACTACCTATGGGACTCTTGAGCTACACACTACAAGATGAAATCAAATGTGTAACTACACACTATAAGATAAAAGCTAGACACCTAGGATTAATAACAAATGTATACAATATTATTACAACCCCCCTTAATTTGTAAGGGTATTTGTCAGGTATTCCTCTAAACTTTTCATATTTTTCTCATCCAAATGATTTTATGAGGATGTTTGCTAGTTGCTTTGTTGTCATGCAATATTGCAACTTGGCATTGCCATCTTTCACATAGTGTTAAATTAGATGAGATTTGGTATTGATATGTTTGGTTTGGTCATGAAATACTAGATTATTTTCCATATGGATTGGAGAAGTGTTGTCAACCATGAGAGC
Source organism: Torreya grandis (assembly GCA_037957365.1). Taxonomy (NCBI): domain Eukaryota; kingdom Viridiplantae; phylum Streptophyta; class Pinopsida; order Cupressales; family Taxaceae; genus Torreya; species Torreya grandis. The sequence continues at coordinate 1,337,536 of JARHVA010000726.1, read as the reverse complement.
TATTGATGAAACTTGTTGCTCCTAAAAATATGAAATAACCCTTATGAGCCACAAGATCTCTCTAGTTACATCTAAATTAGCCATATATTATACTTTTACTAAAGAAATTACTAGCACTAATTATTTCTTGGATTTCCAACTGAGAACTATTGTTCATAAATTCATCAGAAAAGTTGAGGTAGACTTTCCATCTTTATGATCACCAACATAGTTAGAATCTTAATACCCAATTAGTTTGAAATCTTCAACCCTAGAGTATTTGAGCCCAAAATTATGCATTCCTTTGAGATATCTTAAGACCATTGTTGTTGTTATCCAATGATTGTCCCTAGGTTATTTCATGAATCTTGAGAGGACACTAACTATAAATGATATATCTAGTTAATTTTTGGTCACATAAATCAAAATTATAATGAGTTGAATATATTTTGTGGCATCAACCTGCTGGGGATCAACCAACAAACTTGATTACAATTAGCAAGCAACTAAATACGGAATTAAATCAGAATGATAAGTAACTAGAATCAGAATTGGCAAAGAACAATAGATATAAGAAACCACCCTGAAAACTTGTATTAAACTCTTTACAGAAGGAATTACAATTGAAGAAACTTCTTTTCTTCCACACCTCTCTCAGATGTACAGATCTCTTCCTAGATCTCTTTCCCTCAAGAGTTACAATCAAATCCAACAACCTGGATTGATACACATATATTTTACAGTACTGTTACATACCAATACAAAAAGCTATGAAGATCTATCCCAATATATAATATTAGGAAACATGAGCATGCCTTTACAACCATTAGATATGCCTACTAATCTAAGGCTTAAAACCATCTTACTTAAAATAGAGATGCGGACTTAAGACTAACACTTAATCCTATCATGCAAACATTCTGTTCTGTCCACAAAAATAGCTTTTTAGACGCACAGTAACTGACATCAATTCCTGTCTGCTTGCCTGTGACCGATGCCAGCCGATCCATGACCGACACTGGCATCTCCTGGTATGCTCCTGACCAACGTCGATCGCTCCTAACCGATGCCAGTGACTGTGTAGTTTTGCAACTTCTGCATCTTTCTCATTTGATGAAGCTTTTAGCTCCACACCTTAACAATCTCCCACTTGGAGATAAACATCTGCACCAGTACCTGTACAGCAACATCTACTAGCTATTCCATCTTTAACTCAATCATGAAGACCAACAGAAGTTGAATGAAGATTCAACTTCTCCTTTGTTACCGACTTAGTTAGCATATCATCATGATTCTTATCTATATGGATCTTCTCCAGCTTCAACTCACCATCCTCCAATACCTGTCGTATGAAGTGGTACCTAAGTTGTATATGCTTGGTTCTTGAGTGAAACGCTAAATTCTTAGCCAAATGAATTGCACTCTGACTGTCACTATACAATCTGCAACTCTCTTGCTCCTTTCCTAGATCTTCCATGAACCATGTCATCCATATCATCTCTGCTTTTGTAGTTGACAAGGCAACAACCTTCTGCAACTTAGAAATCCAGCTAACTGCCATTCCACCAATAGTGAAAACATATCCTGTGGTGCTCCTTCTGCCATCCAAATCACCTGCCATATCTGAATCTACATATCCATGTAGAGAAGTATTTGAACCACCATAGCACAAATGCCTATTGTTGGTTCCTCTCAGATATCTAAGGATCCACTGAACTGCTTTTTAGTGTTCCTTCCCTGGATTGGCCATATACTTACAACTCCCACTGCTTGGGCAATATTCTGTCTAGTACATACCATTGCATACATTAAACTTCCAACTGCAGAAGCATATGGAACTTTCCTCATGTACTCTACCTCATCATGTGAATTAGGACACTGTTCTTTACTCAACTTAAAGTGTCCAGCCATAGGTGTGCTCACCGGTTTTGCATCCTACATATTGAACCGTTTCAACACCTTGATCACATAATCCTCTTGAGACAAAATCAACTTGTGATTTTTCCTGTCTCTCTTAATATTCATGCCAAGGATTTTCTTTACTGCTCCCAAATCCTTCATGGCAAACGTGTGAGCTAATTTCACCTTAATCTCAAAGATATCCTGTATGTGTGATCCTGCAACCAGCATATCATCTACATACAACAACAAAATAATATATCTACCATTATCTAATCTCTTAAAATACACACAATGGTCAGATTGACACCTACTGTAGCCATGCTCAGTCATAAACCTGTCAAATCTCAAATACCATTGTCTAGGAGCTTGCTTGAGGCCATACAAGCTTTTCTTCAATTTGCACACTAGCTTCTCCTTACCCTTGACCTCAAATCCTTCTGGTTGTTCCATATATATTTCTTCATCCAACTCTTCATGAAGAAACATTGTCTTAACATCAAGCTGCTCAAGATGCAAATCCTCAATAGCAACTAAAGACAATACAATCCGTATAGAAGTCATTTTAACTACAGGAGAAAAAATTTCACCAAAGTCAATACCTAGGTTTTGTGAAAATCCTTTCACTACCAACCTGGACTTATATCTCATCTGTCCATTCTCACCTTCCTTCAATTTGTAGGTCCATCTGTTCTTCAGTGTCTTCTTTCTTGCTGGCAGCTCAACCAAATCCCATGTTTGGTTCTCTTTCAAGGACTCCATTTCCTCAACCATGCCACGCTCCCACTGATTCTTAGATTCTACCTATATTGCTTCTTCAAAACTCTCTGGTTCTCCACCATCAGTAAGAAATAAATAGAATAATGAAGGGGAATATCAAATTAGAGGTTTACTTACCCTTTCTAACCTCCTGATGGGCGTCTGAGACTCATTCACAACACGTTGTCTGCCTAAATTCTCTGACAGTGACCGACCTCAGTCACCTCCAGGCCTGTTACTTGCCGACATCGATTCTCCATGACCGATCTTGGTTCCTTCCTGGCCGATGTCGATCACTGTTTGACTGACATCGGTTTCTATCCTGCCAATGTCAGTTCCTACCTGGCTGACGTCAGTCTTTGTGTTTTCCTGTCTGTGATTATTTCTTCCCGCAAGCTCATTTTGGACTGTCATCTCATCCAATTCTCCATTGCTCTGTCCAGATTGATTTAGTTGATCACTATACATCACTTTTTCATTGAAAACAACATCACGGCTCCTAATTATTTTGTTAGTTCCTAGATTCCAAAATCTAAAACTGAAATCTCTTGAGCCATAACCAATAAATGTGCACCTCATAGACTTAGCATCCAACTTCTTTTTATTTTCCTTATCAACGTGCATAAAAGCTTCACAACCAAAAACTTTGAGAAATGAGAGATCTACCTTTTTACCTGTCCATGCCTCTTCTGGAATTCCACCATCCAGCACTGTAGAGGGTCCTCTGTTAATCAGGTAAACTGTAGTGTCCACGGCTTCTACCCAAAACTCTAAGGGTAACCCAGCATGCAACCTCATACACCATGCACGCTCCATTATTGTTCTGTTCATCCTTTCAGCAACTCTATTTTGCTGAGGTGTCCTTGGAACTATCCTTTGCCTGCATATTCCATGCATATAACAATACCATTTGAACTTGTGACTGCAGAACTCACCACCATTGTCAGATCTCAGGCACTTCAATCTTCTACCTGTTTCATTCTCAACCATGGCTTTTCAAATCTTAAAAGTCTCAAATACATCAGATTTCTTCTTAATACAAAGACCCATACCTTTCTTGTAGCATCATCTATGAAAGAAACATAGTACTATGATCCTCCAATAGAAGCAACCTGAGTCAGTCCCCACACATTTGTGTGAACAAGCTGTAACTTATGCTTCTTCTTTGTTGACCCAGTCTTGAGAAAACTCACTCTCTTCTATTTCCCAAAAATACAGTGCTCACAAAAATCTAGATCTATGCTTTTCAAATCTGAAATCTTACCTCTTGACTTAAGAATTGACATTCCCTTCTCACTCATGTGGCCAAGCCTGTGATGCCACATCTTTGCATCTACATCTAAAGTAGATAATACAAAAGGAGAATTGTTAGTAATACAATTACATAAATAAAGAGCACCTTCTCTCTTACCTCTGGCTAACACAAGTGCACACTTGGTAACCTTCCAAGATTCAGCTGTGAGAGTTACTGTAGAACCCTCATCCCCTAACTTTCCTATAGAATCAAATTCCTCTTCAAGCTGGGAACATGCATAACATCTCTCAACACCCATGTGTTGCCATTCTGCATCTTCAGCTACACTTTACCTTTGCCAATCATTCTACATGGCTCATCATCCCCTAAGTACACTATTCCAAAATCTCCCTGGACATAGTCACTGAAATATTCTCTATTGGGGGTAGCATGAAAAGATGCACCAGAATCTAAAACCCAAGATTTTATATTATTATGCAAAGAGAATATTAAAGCATCTTGTGCAATACCTGTAATTTTTGCTTCTTCTTTTCCTTCATGTTGATTGTCCTCCTTAGGCTTTGACCAATAATCTTTGCTTATGTGCCCTATCTTTCCACAATTCCAGCAGGCTATCCTCCTGCCATTTCTTGATTTGGATCTTCCTCTCATCTTTGACTTAGACCTTGATCTCCCTTTCTTTCTCTTCTCTTTCTGCCTTCCCCTGCTCTCAAAACTTAAAGCGTTCCCTGATGTTTCCTCTGTGCTTTTCTTGCGGATTTCTTCATTCAAGATAACACTAACAACATCATCTACTTTTAAAATATTTGAAGTAGAAGCAGTATTGCTAACTGCCATTACCAAGCTATGCCAGCTCTCAGGTAATGAGCATAAGATTAACAGAGCTTTAATTTCATCATCAAACACAATTTTGACTAAACTTAATTAATTTACAATTCCATGGAAATCATTTAGATGATTAGACATTGATCCACCTTCATTCATTTACAAATTGAATAATTGCTTCATAAGATATACCTTATTTGAAGCTAAGGGTTTTTCATACAAATTTGCTAAAGTAGTCATTAACTCTATCGTTGAATTTGCTTGTGATAAATTAGATATCACAGTAGATGCCAGACTTAGTCTTATAGACCCCAGAGCCTTTCTATCAAGAACTTCCCATTCTTCATCTTCCATGTTTGTGGGCTTCTTTGTAATCCCACCTAATGGTAAGTATAGATCTTTTTGATACAGATAATCCTCTATCTGCATTCTCCATAATTGGTAATTCTTGCCATTAAACTTCTCCATTCTCAGTTTACTTTTTTCTGCCATTGCTTCTCCCACTCAAACAGAAATCCATGTGAGTAACCTGTAATCAATACACACTACACAGATCTAAACCACCTATTAGTGAACCTGATCTCTGATACCAATTTTTTGGGGATCAACCAATAAACTTGATTACAATTAGCAAGCAACTAAATACGGAATTAAATCAGAATGATAAGTAACTAGAATCAGAATTGGCAAAGAACAATAGATATAAGAAACCACCCTGAAAACTTGTATTAAACTCTTTACAGAAGGAATTACAATTTAAGAAACTTCTTTTCTTCCACACCTCTCTCAGATGTACAGATCTCTTCCTAGATCTGTTTCCCTCAAGAGTTACAATCAAATCCAACAACCTAGATTGATACACATATATTTTACAGTACTGTTACATACCAATACAATAAGCTATGAAGATCTATCCTAATATATAATATTAGGAAACATGAGCATGCCTTTACAACCATTAGATATGCCTACTAATCTAAGGCTTAAAATAGTCTTACTTAAAATAGAGATGCGGACTTAAGACTAACACTTAATCCTATCATGCAAACATTCTGTTTTGTCCACAAAAATAGCTTTCTAGACGCACAGGTAACCGACATCGATTCCTACCTGCTTGCCTGTGACCGATGTCGGCCGATCCATGATCGACGCCGACATCTCTTGGTCTACTCCTGACCGACCCCCATGACTGTGTAGTTCTGCAACTTCTGCATCTTACTCATTTGATGAAGCTTTTAGCTCCACACCTTAATTATGCATTCCTTTGAGATATCTTAAGACCATTTTTGTTGTTATCCAATGATTGTCCCTATGTTATTTCATGAATCTTGAGAGGACACTAACTATAAATGATATATCTAGTTGATTTGTGGTCACATAAATCAAAATTATAATGAGTTTAATATATTTTGTGGCATCAACCAAATCTATTGAATCTTCAAATGTCAATTTGAGATTTCATTCCATGAGTCTGCTAAGAGGCTTACAATCTTCCATTCTAAACTTTCTCAGAATGTCACCAACATACAACTATTGAGTGATGAATAAATACTTTGGTTTTTGAATTACTTAAATAACCAAATAGTAATGAGTATAATCCAAATTAGTCATTTCATAGCTTTTCATCAACTCTGATTTAAATTTTGTAATGTATCGTTCATTGTTCCTTGTGATGAGTGAATCATCAACATACACCACCACAAATATAATTATTTTATCAATTGTTTCAATGAAAAGAGTTACATCTTAAAACTCAAAATATTTGAAGTTCATGTTCATGAGGTGCTTAGTTAGTTTATCATACCATGATTGAAGGGCTTGTTTCAAACCATACAATGATTATCCAGTTTGCACACCTTGTGCTCTTGTCTTTTTTCTACAAAACCTTTCAGTTGTGTCATGTACATAGTTTATTTGAGGTTACCATTCAATAATGCAATTTTGACATCCATTTGGTGAACTTTCTATATGTTGTAAGCTTCTAGAGCCAACATGGTTCGAATGGTAGTTCATTTTACTGTAGATGCAATAGTTTCATTATAGTCATTTATTATTTTTGAGCATACCCCTTTGTGAAAATCCTTGCTTTGTGCATGTCAAATGATCCATCATCCTTGTATTTATTATGGTAGACCCACTTATAGCTAATCAATTTGTAGCCATATAGAGGATCAACCAATTTCCAAATCCCAACCAATGAACTTTACTCATCTTTCATTGATTTTATCTAAGATTTAAGATTCTCAACCTATTTGAAAGATGTTGGTTCTGAATCAATCACAACATCGAGTTCTTCTTTTGGAGAATCATTCAAGGTGAGATTTTCAATTCAATATTTAATTTATTCAAGGGACTTGTTTGATTGTGATGCAAATGCATGTACACTTCTTGTGCCTATTTTTCCAATTTCATGAGGTTTCACATCTTTCAATGTTTGAGTGTCCCACTTAGGCATGTGTTTCTATGTTTTAGGTGATTAAATTTCATCTTCTAAAGTTACATCACTTTCTTCCCTCTGTTTTAGTATCCCTTATTGTCTAATGAAGTTTCAATATCCCCTTCAGGAGGAGTTTTAATCTCATGTATAGGAGATAATAGAAAATCAATACATTCCCAACTGTGTGTCCCCTACTAATTGTCTAGAACATCCAACTCACTCTCTCTATAGACTCAAACTTGGCATACTTGTCAATTTAACTCAGTTACCAATCAATATGCTCTTTGTCCTTTGTAGACTCACAAAAGACAAATTCTCTTACGACAAGAAAGTTCTTCTTTCTCATCATATAGCCTATATGCCTTGGTGGATTCAGAATATCCCAAATGGATGCAATTTTGACTCTGATGGTCCAATTTTTTTTTTCTCCTTTAGAATCTATGTGTAATAATTAGATCCAAAAATCTAAAAATGTTGCATAAAAGGGTGATAACCACACCACATCTCATATGGAGTCTTAGATTCAAGAGCTATTGATGGTGATTTATTATATAGGTATCTTATTGTTTTAGTTGCTTTAGCCCAAAAGTGCATATTTACCCCTTATAACATGAACCATATTCATCACAGTATTGTTCATCCTTTCTAAAAATCCATTCTGTTATAGAGTGTATATATCTATGAGATGATTTTGGATCATGTTTTGCTCAAGATAGGATTCAAACTTCTTTGAAGTGAATTCAACACCATTATTTATCCTAAGTGTCTTGATGCAGGTTTGACCTTCATTTTCAATCATATTTTGAAATTTTTTGAAAGTATCAAAGGCTTATAATTTTTTCTCCAAAAAGTATATCCAAGTCATCTAATTGGAGTGATCAATGAACAACATGAGGTATTTATGACCACCAACATAGAAGATTAAAAGAGAACACAAGTTTGAGTGAATAAGTTGCAATTTTTTGTCAACTTTCTACTGTGGATTAGGGAATGGTTATCTTATGTGTTTAGCCAAGATGTAGGCTTCACACTTTTCATCTAATTTTATGGACAATGTAGGCATACTAACAATGCCATTCTTTTAAAATGCATTAATGTTGTTACATTGAGTGTGCCCAAATATGGCATGACACAACATGTTTGGAGACATTCTATGGCTCACCCCTTAGTTTGAGTAGTTTTTCTTCCTCATATCCAATCAAGACAACTGTATTGTCATTTTTTATCCTAATTATGACATCAACATTATATAATAGAATGGAATGGCCTTGTTGCCTTATGAGCATTAGGGACATCAAGTTTCATTTTGATTGATAAATATAGATAACATTTTCAAGTTTGTATTTTGGAAGCCCTAGACACTTGAGTCAAATTGTACCTCTTCCCTATGGTTACAGACTTGATTTATCTATGAGGTATATTGAGCCACAACTTTATTCATTATGATCCTCAAATAAGTATTTTCAAAAATTCATATGTTGAGTGGCACCAATATCAAGAACTCAAGCATCAAACCATGAAGAACTAATCGAGACATTATTTGCTTCATCATCTTTACTAGAAAACACACATTCACTAGTGAATTGGTCTGAGTTTGACTCTTTTTTATTATTTATTTGATTTTTCCTCTTTCTTCTTATGGCATGCTTTAATTTTCTCCCATGGATTCCTACATCCATGAGTCTTGTTGCTTCCTTTTCTATCACATCGTTTGTAGTAGAGATTTTATTTATCATTCTATTTTTGACCACCTTGATTTCCATTTTTCACCTTTTACCTTGTAATTATTCTTGTACTTGTTATTGCCTTCAATTTTGGAGGATGTGGCCTTTTTGGATGTTTTAGAAGAATTTGATTTGACAAAGCACACTCTTTCTCTTGTTGTAGACTCAATTTTTTCTTCCAAAGGCTTTTTATCTTTCTACCATTTTTTAATTAATTGTTCAAATATGAGAGTCTTCAACATATTGATTATTTGTAGAGACTCCAATCTAGGTTGAATAATTGGTAAGAGGTATTTTATGAATACGTTCATATAGATATCAATTTTAACACTCGTTGCTTCTACATCATGTTTGATGGCACATATCTCTGAAGCTAATCTCATCACATCACCATCTTTCAACTCAAGATTGAATAGCTTCAACTACAACTGAATGAATTCCAACTCTAAGTGGGAATCATATATATCCTTTAGTTTGTGATCGGCTTTCCATGGTGTACTGAACCCATGCATATAATGAAACACATCTCCATCTATTGATGCCTTCATCAAGGCCAATGCCTTCTGGTTTTTCTCCTTCCATGCCTAAATATCCTTTGCATTCCCTATTGGTTTGACTAGTTATTTTTCCCCATCATAAATATCAAGCCATAAATCATTGAATATGAGTGTGTTATCCACTTGTCGAGACCATTCTAGGTATATGCCTTTGCCGGTCAATGTAGTGTCAACATATATTTGATGGAATGTATGGTTTTTATTTGAGTTTTTGGAGTTTTGAGTTTTAGAGGTTTTAAATTTTTATTAACCCCAATTGGTTCCTTATCACTCCAAAATGGTCCCATTTTATATATACCACCAAACCAATATACCAAAGCTCTTGATATATTGCACTTCATATATGCATGTTGATATGTGGAAGAATATATCCCTTTTGGTATACTTGATAGTATGTGAAAGAGGCCTTAAGGTACATGAGAGCAGAGTGGTATGTGGTACCTGGGTGACATGTGAAAAGGATTCACCTTGTCATTAACACCAGATTAAAAATAAAACCTCATACATCAATATACTCAGTTTTTCTTAATTTTTAGATTTATGTTTTTTGATTAGTGACGAATGGGTAAAAGATTATCTCTCTTTATTTCTTTGTGAATTTACAAGATTTGTTTATTATTTTCTAAACTTGATTAGATTAGCTTGCTCAAGGCAATTTAAAATGGAAAAATTACACCAAATTTAAATATCTTTCAAATTTAAATGATTTCAAAAATTGAAATAAAGCACTTAAAAAATTAATTTCTACTTTTAATGAAATATCTTTAAAATTATGTATCTCACTCCATTTTTTGCATATAAACAAAAATTCCAATATTAGAATAAGAAAATAAAGGTACGACCTCCTTGAAAAAGTCTCAAACTATACTCCACATGGTAAACTTTGTAGGATTTTGTGTCAAAAAACATTCATAAGGAATGCATTGGCAAATATTAGTCTCTACGCCCTTCTCTAGGAGTTTTCAACATAGTATAATGTCAAATATTTACTAAGAGTAATTCCATGTTGGCCAAGAACATTATCTTATAATAGCTTTCACATAGCCACTTTCTATACAAAATTGCCCTCAATATTGACAAAAAATCTTTAGATCATACCAAAAATACCACATATTCTCTATTTTCTATTTCACTACCAAAGATCAAACATACAACCAAATAAATATTCTATGTAGTTTTAAATGATTAAATCATTGTAAAAGTGTCATACAATAGTTAGAAAATTAAAATCACTATGATAAAAGTCTATAAATAACATAAAATGGATCATTGAGTAGTTAAAGAGTGTTAAAACACCTTTTTGGGATCGATGACACCTTATAACAAGCTAAACGTAGGCCTATGCAATGGAAAACTGTAGAAAATTGAGCTAGAATAGAAAGTACATGATTTGTTGAAGTAAAATGCCTCTCTTCATAACTAAAATTCCATTCAATGTAAACCAATAATAAATAAATTGAGTTGAATAATTTTATAAGGTTGTATGACTAATAAAATAAAAATAAAAGTGAAAATTGAATAAATTGATTTTTCCAAGCTCTGATATCAATGATAGGCTAGATTTTATTCAGAATGCACATGAAATTCTATTTCATGATTCAATTTTGAAATGAGCAAGAATTACAATGAATAATCCAAAGAATGAATTATCACTTAATCTTTCGAGAAGTCCTTTAAAAGTACCTATGGGACTCTTGAGCTACACACTACAAGATGAAAGCAAATGCGCAACTACACACAACAAGATAAAAGCTAGCTATCTAGGATTAATAACAAATATATACAATATTAGTACAAACATAAGGATGCCCCAAGTCATGAAAAATAATGATTTAAGGATTATGTGAATAAATTTGGAGATAATTAGAGAAATTATGGATGAGAAGAGGATTATTAGTTATAAGGATGGATAATGGAAATAAGGGTGATGGTGGTTGAGTTGACCTCAGGAACGTCATGTGATTGAGCATTGCCTACATAGTTTAAAGAGACCTCAGTCTGATGTAGTTCTCCTTAAAATGGAGGAATGTGATGGGAAATGATGAGAAATATAATAGATGATAATTTGATGTTGACAAATGTCAAATAGGGATGAAATAATTGGATTTGAAACTAAATTATTTTACAAGGGAATATATTATCATATTAACACATATCCACATATATTTTACAACTTGATTTTTGATATTTCACATGAAAAGAAGCACCATGATATAAAAAATAATGATATCATGACTGCAATGTGTGTAGAGGCTGGCCCCAATCCATTATACAAATGACAAACACACACCATGATATGGAATAATCAATATGGCAATGCTTTTCATATGCTTATGGATGAACTCAAGTACAAGCACAATAAATCACCATGATATGGAAATACCATGATGATATTTTTGACACATATGGACTAAATCAAGGCATAACAATAAAAATCAAATAAACAAGTAAGAAAATAAACAAACGTACACACCTAGAAACAAAAGCAACATAAAGCATCTCGTCGTTAATTAAGTCAAATTCTGCATGTGAAGGCTCAATGATATTGATAGTTGTATGGTAGACCTAGGCAAGGATACATGTAATGGTATTGGATAAGGAATAAAATATCTTAAAATTATTGGATCAAGAATTAATTGAGGACTATTGACTGGATTGAGGACAAGATAAATGTTTTTGGATTTTTTGGCTTTATATCTCATTTAGAGTTTTTTTTTCTTTTCTAATTTTTAGGATTTTTTTATTTTATAAAGTTTTTGTATTTTTTGTAATTAGGTATATACAAGGGGGCCACTAGAAAAGGTAAAACCTATTAAGCACCAGGATTTGGAAAGTGATATAATATGCAAAGGATTCAAGATAATGTTAGATGTGAATGGATACAAATGGATGTTAGATTGATAGGGATTACATCTTTTAAGAACAAATGTGTCTAATTGTCAAATCATTGTGCTTAGGATATGCCAATATGTTTCTTAAATGGGTCTCAATATTACTTCCACTTCCTTAACAAGGTCAAAAAATGAAGACTAAGGGGAATGATAGGATGTGTTTGGATAAGAATGGTTGGACACGGAGAAGGATTTAGATATGATATGAATGGTTCAAATGGGATGAACAAGGACTTGGATTGTTTAATATGAAATGGATAGGGTTGCCCCTAAGTGTTGAGGTACTTTTATCTAATAAATTATTTATACATGATATCAAAAACCTTTTTTCATCATTGTACTTCCTCAAGGTGCCATATAAATAATTATCACTATTAGATGAAATATTTCTCTTTTGATTTTTTGATTTTTTAAGGCATCTCAACTCAATGGAGGATTATGAGAGGCATAATGCTAACCCATTTTGATCTCTAACCCATACCAACCTTGAATAGTTTCTTTGATAAAATGTTGATATTGATGTGGACTACATTGATGTTGTTATGATATAAATTGATTATTGATTATGCTTCATCCAAACCTATAAATAAGGTGTATTTTTAGCCTCTATGAAAGAGTGTTCTACTAGGGAAGGTAAAGCAAGATAAAATTTGAATGAAGGATATGATTTGATAATGGGATATAGGATTTAGATGAAGGATATGAACATGAAGGGATGTATAACTGTTGAGGGACAAAGGAAAATTAAGATTAATAGTCACACATATCATTATTGATTCTATATTTTCAAATTGTGACATGATTTTAGATGTTATGGGTTCAAAGACCTCTAAAAATTTCTCATTAAGACCACTAGATTATTCTACTCTTTAGGCCTAAGAGTTGTGATCTAAATGATCTTTAGATTATCTATTATTCTAATATTGACTTCAATGGTGTCTTCATCAAGTGATGTAGAAATGATTTTTTCATACAATGGTGCTTGTAAGAGGCTTTCAACAAAAAAGTCTTCTTCATTTTTTTAGTTTCTATATTTATTATCCAATAGTGCCTCAAAGAGGTTTTCGCTAAGGGACTAATTTTTTTGATTTTGATTGTTCCTTAGTGCCTCAAACAAGGTTTCACTAGGGAATTTTTCTTCTATATGAATGTTATTTTGGATCCTCATAAATTATACAACAAATATATCTCTATGTAATAAATAAAATGATTTGTGATTCTATCAGTACCAATTGACCTATGCATAAGATTGGATGTCAAGTAAGGAATAGGATGTTTGATGTGAAAAAGATGGAAAATAGTGATGTTAATGGAAGGATAAAAGGTATCATGATCCTCATAATTACTACCAAGATAACTTGCTTCAATTCCAAAGTAAAATTCCTCAAAAATTATGGAAGGATCACTGATGTATTCGAATGGATCTACCAGAAGTGTGTAGTCAATGTCATAAGATCTTGATTTTAATTTTGACACTAATTTTTATTCTAATGTTGATTCTAATGTTGATGTTGATTCTAATAGTAATATGGAACATGATTGTGATGTTGATAGGACTAATGTTGATAACGATTTTTATTATGACTATGATATTGACGTGGAATTTGATTTAGATGTGGACACACAGGTGGCCTAATGGATTACATTATCTATAGTTACCTTTTTCAAAATTTACTTGGAAATGATGACTTAGGGATGAAGGGAATCCTATAAATTATGGATGTATTTCAATGGATGAAATATTAATTTTGGTTAATAATGGGTTCTTTAAAGATGGGCTTATCGAAGAAGGGTTTATCAAATATTGGTGAATGATCATAAAGAGGCTCATCAGAGTGATGCTCATAAAATATGGGAGGATATTCAAATGTTGACTCATCAAAGGTTGAGTCATTAAATATGGGTGATTCAACAAAAAATTCAAAAATGTTGACTATCTTTAACTTGATGTGGAAGTGGTCGAGTTTGATTGTGATGGAGAAAGGGATATTTGCATATCCCCATTTTCTAATTCTCAGTTATGAATATATTTGGTTCTATTTTTATGTCTCCATAATCAGTCAAACCTTGGATATAAATATTGAATCTAACACATTGATTAAGAGAATGGTCTTAAACTTTTTGATACTCATATTTTCATCTTATTGGTACCACTCAGGTTTTGTGATGTTTTCATAAAAACACTTGGTTTGAAGATATACAATCATATTTACCATAACTAATTGGTAAAATATTTTTTTAACGGGTTCACTAATAATATTGAAACCTATTTGGATGTGAATGGATTAGATTCTAGGTGTGATTGTTATGGCTCAGGGACTAGATAAATGTTAAATGAGGGTGCCAAAATAGGTTTCCCTTTGTTAATATGATCATGATCAAGCTTGTATCTAGTAGACATGATGTTTATTTGAAAAGGTTTGATGTTGCCTTCTTAAGATGGAAATTAAGTTTGTTGGATCATAATATGTAGGAAGTTGAGTACCTATTTATAAGAAACACAAAAAGACATCATCTTTGTTCTCATACAAATAACATTAAATTTGGAATATATTTAGATATGTTTTAGATGCCATGGAATTTGATTTAGGATTGGTTAATTTTTTGATATGTTTATATTAATTTGATGTTTGATTCAATTTGCCCCAAGAAGGGTAGATTGATTTGATGTATGATTAAGCTCAGATTAGATATGGATGTTGGATTTTATTCAAATGAGAGAAAGGATGGATGATGTGAATTTTTTCATTCCTAATTGACATGTGTAGGAGATTGAATGGATAGATAAGATTTTACTTTGGATGCAATGTTTAATGGATTTATAATTGATGTAACTTGGTCGAAATAGACCTGATTTGGAGTTTTTTTAATGTTTGCCTTTGGACTTGGATTCAACTTGGTCAAAGTTAACCTTATTTGATTTGATTGGACTTGGATAAGTTGACTAGATTTGACTTGATTACACGTGTCCAAAATTGATTGGATTTACTAGGTTTGAATATTAGAAAGATCAACTTTGATTCGACGATTGGATTTGACTTTGAATTTTGAAAAGTTGTTTTTGTATTTTAAACATGTTTGACTTTGAATTTAAAGGTTGACTTTGAATTTTTTAAGAAAAGGGTTTGAATTTATCTTAACTTGTAATATTTGACTTTGAATTTAAAGGTTGACTTTGACTTTTTAAAGAAAAGGGTTTGAATTTATCTTAGCTTGTAATGTTTGACTCATTTAAATTCTTTTTGGAATTGGATTTGGTTTAAAATGAACCTACTTTGGATTTGTTTTTAAATGGATAACATAATAATACAATACAAATAGGGTACCATTTCAATTGGATGACATGACGTTAGGATGAGATAAAATGGCTCAAAAATCAGGCAAAGTAATGCCTTATCATGCTAATATGTAATGAAAATTTTTGGACTTGAGATAATTTGACTTGTTTGAGGTATAATGTATAACATGAAAATGAGGTATATGGTAAAAAATAAGCAATGGCACACATAATACAATCCTTAACTTAGTGGTAAAATGGGTTTATAGTGCAATTATAGCCCAAATATCTATCTCATTAGAAGTGGGAACAAGTTAATATCTTAACCCTCATTTCAAGTGGTATGTGTGACATCCTGGGGGAGGTTGGTTTCCCTAGCATTACAAATCATTTATAGCGAAGTGGTCTTAATATAAGTTTTGATAAGGCTTTTTAGATGGTATTCAATATACCTTGTGATACATCATGCTCAAAATTATGTGGAATAAGAATAATAATAGGTAATTCACAAGAGGGTCTAGCCCTTTTATGGTCATTTTAGCCATAAGATATCAATGAAATACTACCAAAACTTGAACTTCAAGATTGATTTCTAATAGATTAGAGTCAGGGATAAACTCCTTACATTCATGAACTATTCTTAAAACACATAGCCACTTATTTTTTATGACACCTGCCCTCAATTTAAATCCCCCATTGGAAAAATAGGTTGGTATGTATGTTGAGGGATGAAATCTTAGTCTTTACACCCTAAGAACTTGCAGATGGTGATGAAGTCCACCTCACGTAGTTGGAAAAAAAATGAAGGTTCACTATTTATGATCTTCATGATCTCCCAAGTGGGAAAGAGGAGAGGATACTCTATATTTGTTTCAAGAAAAGGTAATAATGACCTATGTGTTGTTGATCACCTAGGGTCCCACAAATGGGAAAGGGGAGATAATATGCATAATAATCTACCCATAAACACATAGAAAATAACATATACACTAAAATAGAAGAGAACACAAGTATTTTAAAACACCAAATTCAAATTTTGGTTTGTTTTTTAGTGCCAAAGTGAAATGTGTTTGATTTTGAGATGAACCACTTGTTTGACAATTGATACTTGCAAAAAAAAGTTAGTGTTTGGATTGGTGATCTTGATGGGTAACCTACAAATAACATTAGAAGTTTGATTTAAAATATCTTCAATAAGTGATACATATAAAAAATGCTCTTTCATGAACAATCCATAGGAAATGCAGTAAAATTAATTCAAAATTCAAAAAAACTATGAAAAAATAATGTAGTTTCAAAAAAAAGGAACCCAAAATGGAGTTGAGATGAGTAATAATAGGCCTTTGGAAGTCAAGTGCACAAATTAGATATCTAGGTTGTAGACTACATTGAAACTAATCCATGTATTTAAAGTTTAGGCTATCACTTAAAGTGAATTTTGGCCACATATTTATAGTATAGCCTGTAGAACAGTAGTCCATGAAAAGCCACGTAAATTCTTACATGTTTTGGCAAATTTAGGATCAAAATAACTCTAATTTTTCTAAAAAACAAGTTAGAATGATCTGTAAAAGTGATTGTGGGGTGCATTTTCCCATAAGGCATGCCAAATTTAAAACATGATTGCAAAGGGTTAGTTCTCATTAGTATGAAATCAAATTAAAATTGAAAAGCATACAACTAAGCCTAAGTGTATGTCCTTTGATTGATTGAGATGAATAAAAGATAAAATAAATGAAATAGAAGACAAATAAATATAATTTTATACCTTATTTTTCCTCTCCTCCTTGATAAGATAGAGATGTGATGATGATTGGATGTAGCTGCAAAAGGTTTTGATTTATGTGGAGTAGTCATTTCGATAACATTTCCCCATGCACTATGGATTATTTGGATGAATAATGTGGAATGTTGGTTGAATATTTAGTAGCATATGCTTAGCATAAAAAAAATCTTCCTTACTAATTTTTGGCAGAACTCTATTAAAAATATTAGACTTGTTAACATGAGAGGGATCACCTTCAATTTATAGTATTTCTTGATGATTGTGATCCATTGATATTGACCAAAGATCAATGGTGGAGAATGAGTCCCCATCTCCATTAAATTAGGGAGGTTTAGGAGTAAATTTGAGGAAGGGTTGTGATGTGTTAAGGATATTGATTGATGAGGTATGGAGGTGATTTGCCTTGGAAGAATGGTTGATTGTATGGAGATGTGGAGAAATGTATTTAAAATTGATTATTATTGGTTGAGGTGTGATTGCATAGATATTTGAGAGTGCTGTGAGGATATTTTTCCTTCTATTGATTTTTAGAAAATATAAATATTAAAAAGTCATGGAATTTTTTATTAAGGAAAGATTAGTCAATTAATTAATAGGGTGTGATGTTAATTTTTTTGGATTGGATGTGACAATTGAAGAAAGATTAATTGATCAAATGGAAGGAAGAGTGACAGACTAGCAATGTTAGTATAAATAGAATAATTGATTAGATGATTTATGATGATGTTAGTAGATAATTAAAATCGACACAAAGTGTCTGATTTTAGGTATCTACACATGGGTCACCCAAGATAAATCCAGCTATAATATGAGTAGAACTTGGTAGAACATGAGGTCTAACACATTTTAAAAAGATAATAAAAAATAATAAAAAACTTATTACAAATCTTTTAAAAAACACAAAAACATAAGACAAAATAACAAAAACCATAAAATCAAAACACAAATTCAAAAACACATACCTCTCCTTTTCTCATTATATACTTACCTTCCATTGTGATTATAGGGTTTAAGTTTCATCAAGGTTTTTTAATTTTTTTACGTATCTTTTACACTATTTTACCTAAGCCATACTTAAGGGATTTTTAAAAAAATAAAATAAAATAAAATATTTGTAATATTATATGTTATGTAATTTTAGGAATCTACTTGTTTTCCCTCATAGATTAAAGTTTTAGGTCCCTGTGAGTTTGAACTCATAACATTTTCCTTTTAATTCAATTGCCCTAATCAATTTTGCTACCTTTTTTGGGTTGATTGATATATATGGTAATTTTCTTAATTTTTTAATAATAATAATAATTTTTATTATATAGGTTAATAAACAAGTTGACGGGTCCCATACCCTTATAAAATAAATCTAAAAATAAGCATGAAATATCAGAGAATAAAATGAGATAAAACCTAGTACTTGATGGGAAAAGCCACCATCAGCTTAAAAGACACTAAGATTCAACAAAAAATGCAAAATAAACCAAGAAGCTAAACCAATAAGACTAACTATTCAGACTTGGAGTAATAGACCAATTTATTGGTTTCAGTGCTCCCTTATTTGTTACTCTTTCCTCTGGTCCAGTTCCTAACTGCCTATGCTTTTTCCTCCTCTAGCCTCTTACACTTTGTACCAATGAGCTTGAATTCCTCCCTCTCCTACTTGGTCTCTTTGTTGTTTTCCTCAACTCCTCCTTTTTGTGTGGTTCTATAGTTATGGGCAGTGAACTCATCTATGTTGACATTATCCTTGCTAAAGCTAAAATCAAAGGTTCCTTGAACCAAAGGCATTTTAATTTTTTAAATCCATCCAAAATTTTTGAGCATAGCAGTTTCTAGATGGACACCTTGGTATATAACTTTTCAAGGGACTGCTCAATGTCTTCCTTAATCTTAGGATTTAGGAAAACCTAGCTCTTGCAAGAAATCAAGGTCACAAATTTTGGACCCCCCATGTCATTACCTCTCAATTTAGGCTCCTCCTGCATCAAATCTTCTCCAACACCTTCATTTTGGTGACCTACTTTCCCTACTTTCTCGAACTCAGATTCTGTGAAAAATTCCTCTTCTCTGCTTGAGTATTCTTGTTCAATGGTAATATTAATATATTCTATTATAACTTTCATCCACAGAGGTTCTTGATTTTTAACTAACAATAGAATCAATCCTTGGTGGATAAGCTAATCAAGGGATTATTATTAAATTTCAAAACCAAGGTTTCTAGAGATCTCATAAGGAAGAAAGGAAGATTAATGATATGACCCCTAAAATGGTTAAGAAAAAGAAAGTGGCGTGAAAAAATTACCTTATTCTTCCCTTCTAGTGTGGTGTAGTGCATAATCTACAAGCATACATCTGGCCACTTTCTCAATAAGTCCACCCTCATAAACACTTTATGTGATGAAACCTTTGGCTTCTTCTTCTCCTCGTTATAAAAGATGTTGAAAAGCTCTTATTTCTTTTTTTTTGTCCTTGAAAGCTTTAACCCCTGAATAGTCCATCCCCATAATCTCCCCTATAATCTCTTTAGTGATCAAAATCCTTAGCTCGTGCATATGAACTTATTTGTCCATCCACCCACAAGAAAAATCTTTAGACAACATTGTATCATGCTCGACTAACCTCTCCATGTAAGTCACCAGCCCTCCTTTTACCATTTTATTCTAGACATAATCATCCTCCTTAATGTAAACACAGGAAATGGGTTCAATGCAGTTATGGTTGCCTCCCATTTTTTGTTGTGAGCTTCTACTGCAATCTTCTTAGCTTGGGCCCTTAGAGATAAGAATAAATGGGGTGTTGAGAATAGATCCATATAAATTATTAGTGCAAAGTGCCAAATTAATTGATACATGAAAATACTTCAGGAGTAACCAGATGATAATGTCTTTGTACATGTGAATGTCTCTTCTCTTATGTTGAGTGTGATGATTCCTAAATAGGCACACCATTTCATTATATGGGATGTCCTTTATCAAGCTCAATAAAAAGAGTGACATCATTAGGGAACTCATCACCTTATCAGCATGTAAGGGAGATACTAAATACCCCTATATTTGCCATTTTGTTGTCATTTATATTTCCCTCTCTATACACATGAGCAATAGACACCCCTTTGAAGTAGGAGATTAAATTTTTAGCATCATTGATAATCTTGGTTATGTTCTAGGAAGATTGACTCAAACCTTTTAAATAGTTGATGATATTCATGGAATCACCCTCAATCTATAGATACTCCATGTCAAGTTTAACTACAAGATCAATGCCCCATAAATTAGCTTTGGATTTCAATACATGGTTTGTTTGGATCCTAAGAGGTCCTACGTAAATTGCCTTGATATTCCCATGAAAATCCCTGATGACTCTTCCCACTCCTGTCAGACCCAGATTTCCTTTAGTAACCACATCAAAATGCAATTTAAACTAATTGGGAGGAGAATGAATCCACTTGACCTTATATCTATCAATGCACTTCTTGTGGAATTTGATAGGAATTTCAAGATTAAGTTGATTGAGAATCTAGGAAAAATAAGGGAAACAAGGCCCATCAAAGGATGAAGCATAGGAAAGCCAATTTTTTTTTTTACAAAACCCATGATTTTCTTAAAGGTGGAAAAATAGTTAGGCTTACGATTATCAAATATAATTGAATTTATTAAGATCTAAATGCCCCAAAAAATATGAGGCAGAACCAAGTTCCATTAGAATTTCAGTAGTGGGTAATCCCAAGGGGGATTCCATTGAAATATCAGGTCCTTAATATTTTTGGGGGTTACCCAAGAGTAGTTGGAAAGGCTAAAAAAATATTGAAAGATGGAGGAGGCAAAGGAACATGAAAGGAAAATGTGTTATGTGGATTCAACCTCTTATTCACATAGCACACATCTATTAGGGATTGGGATTCCCCCCCTCATAAGATTATCCACCATAAGGATCTTGTTCTAAGCTGCTAGTTAGAAGAATACATTAATCTTTGGGATGAGGTTATTTATACAGAGAACATTCCAGATTTCTTCAAATTTTTCCTATTCCCATAGTGAGAGATAGCCATATTGAACTTAATACAAACCATTAGGAACCTCTTTCCATATGAGAGCATCTTCTTTTGGGAATATACTAATGTGAATGTTCTAGAGTGTCAAATTTAAATCATGTAAAAAAAGAGATTGGTGTTGACTCAAATCTTATTTATGGAGAAGTTTCCACCTTTTACTACCTTTGATTTCCTCCTAGTAATCGCACATGTTGTGGTCGATAGTCTCATTAAAGTGATTTGACAACTCCACTATTTTATGCGAGGATACTAGTTGGACTTGGATCCAGGGGTCTTGCCATAAATCCACTTTTTTACCTCTATCAATAGTCCATTTCAATCATTTTTTGAGAATATCCTTTTCAGCTCTTAGTGCTTTCCAAAATGTTGAACTATTGTTAGGACAATCTTATGCCAAGAAGTAAGAACCCTCCCTATAATTTAAGTATTTATCCTTGATAATCTTAGTCCAATGGTTGTTTTAATTGATCACCCTCCAGCCTTGCTTAGTTAGGAGAGCCTGATTCATGAATCTTACCCTTCTAAGCCCTAATCCTCCTTTAGAAGTAGGAAGACAAGCTTTATTCTAGGAAATAAGAGGGAATCTAAATCTATCCTCCATTCCCCTTCAAAGAAATTTCTTCCAGATTTGTTCAATTTGATCAGCCACTTTTCATGGAATGACAAATAAAGACATGAAATAAACAAGTATGCTCTACAGTGAACTCTTAATAAGTTGTAATTTTCTAGACTAAGATAGCAAATTCCCTTCCCACCCAAATAACTTCCTTTGAATCCTATCTAGGAGGGGATTCTAGAATTATATTTTCATAAGATCATCAAAAAGGGAAATGTCAAGGTAGGAGGAGGGGATATTATTAATGACATATCCAAGAATCCTAGAGATTTTATCTTGTAGATAAAGCGAGGTGTTGATGAAAAACAATGAACTTTTGAGTAAGTTAACAATTTGCCCAGAAATAATCTCATAGATTTCAAGGATTTTCCTAAAGCACTTGGCTTCAAAAACTGAAGCTCCTCCCATCATCAGAGTGTCATCCAAAAATTATTAGTGGGTGATGGGTCTGATGTTTGGAGATGTTATGATTCCCTTGATAACTCTCTACATTCTAGCCATGTTAATAATCCTACTCAAAGATTCAGCCATAATGATAAATAAATATGGAGAAAGGGGGTCTCCTTGTCTAAGACCTCTGCCTACTAGGAAGAAACCTTTGGAAACTCCATTAATAATCACATAGAACATAGGGACTGATATGCAAGAAGCAATCAAGTTTCTAATAGTCTAATTAAAACTAAACTTGAGGAGGATTCTATCAATAAACTACCAAGAGACCCGATCATAAGCTTTATTCATATCCAACTTGAGGAACATTTGTTATCGAGAGGAATTACCCACTAAGTGAATATTTTTGTGGGTAATAATGATACCATTCAATATTTGTCTACCAAAGATGAAAGCCCCTTGTTGTTCCATAACAGTTTATCAAGAAACATTTGAATTCTTAAAGACAAACCTTTTGTGCAGATTTTGTAAAAAGTAAAACAAAGGTTGATGGGTCTGAAGTCCATCAATTAATTAACCCCATGTTTCTTAGGAATGAGAACTAGAAAGGTGTTATTAAAGTCTTGTAGCATATTACTAGATTTAAATAATTTAGAAACAGCCAGGCAAACTTCATTTTGGATGATGTCCCAAAAAACCTAAAAAAGAATGAAGGGAAATTGTTAGGGTCGGGAGCTATATCCCCTTACAAGGAAAAAATAATGGATTTGATTTATTCATGCGAGGGAGGAGAGAGATGATGATGATGATGATGATGATGATGATGATGATGATGATGATGATGATGATATATTCACATCTTTTGAATTTATATATGTTCATAAACATTTGTTGATGTGTTTTTTATTTCTCAAGAAAAGGTGAAAGTTAATGGTTGTTTTTAGGTTAGGTTCAGGCTATATGCCAATTTGGCGTATGAGATGTGAATTATGGAAAGGCCACAAAGGGTTTTATTTTCATTTTCTCAAGTAACTTTTAGGTATGGTGCTCCAAAATTTTGATCTTGTGTCCAAAATTTGAGATTCAAATAAAACTTCTAGTGAAAGAGGTTGGTTTGGGAAGTTATTGATACATTTCCACCTTGTTTGTGTTTCATATTACAATAATTTGAAACTTCATTTCAAGTTTAATGTTGTGTTGAAATTGAATGGGTGTTTATTCTAAGTAATTATGTTGGTCTTTGTATAATATTTTGTGGCCTATTTAAAGTGAATCCTTAAAACAATATATGTTATACAAACATAAGCTAAATAAGGTAAAACATCATGACTTTTCATTATTAGATATTAATTTTGAGGGATTTGTACTCGTCTATGTTTTAGTCATTACCCAAAAGATATCCATGAGTACTCATTACTCAAATGTCATTTTTCCTCATGTATTACCCAAAAATTGATTATCTTCTCTATATTTAAAAAGAGGTTGGAAGTTAATAAATGGTATGGAAGAAGCCACAAAATAAATTGGTTGAAGAAGGTATGGAAGAAGTTTTGGAAGAAGTGGTGGAAGACAATGAAAATTAATAGTTGTAGATCATCTCTTATATATTTAGATCTATCAATCTAGCTCTTATAGAAAATGGGAATAGCGTTCAATTAGTTCATACACATCAAGATAGATTAGTTAAGAAGGTAGATCGACCTTCTTCAAATTTAGATCTTCACTTTTTAGAATGGTAGAATAATAATGTTGTTATTCCAAAAATAAATCCTTAAGTTTTTGGATCTTCAATCTAATTTTATTTATTCTAAAATTCAAGTCTTCAAAAAATGGATATTTCTAAAGCTTTGATTTTGAATGAATGTGAGGATATGGCTTCAAAATATATTTTATAAAAAATACTTGGTTGGCAATGTAAGGGTATTTAGTTGGAGAAATAATTGAAAAAACATTGGAAAGGTTTTCATGATAATAGTATCTGATATCTGGTCAAAGGTTAATTTGTAGTTAAATTTTATTCTTAGGATGAAAGAGATTATATTCTTTCTAATTATTGAAAACTCAAAGTAATAAGTTTAATATTTTCCCTTGGAAGGAATTTGTTTGAGAGATAACCTTTGTAATTCTCACTTAGAGGTTTGGGTTATGATATATGCTCTTCCTTAGAGTATTGGAAGATGGAAGTTTTTAAATTAATAGGTAATTATTTAGGTAGATTATGTGAAGCTGATCCAATATCACTTAAAAAACAAGCCTTTCTTGCTAGGATTAAAGTTCATTTGGATCTTTATAATAATATACTAAAGCCTTGATTTTAAAGGTGAATGATCATGAATTTGTTCAGATGATGGAGTTTGAATCCAAGGAGAGGTTGCCTTACTTTGAACTTTGATAGGCTCCTCCTTCCATTCATCAAAGAATACTATTGATTTTTTAAATTTTGATGGTATCAAGCAATTTTTGTAGTTTAAAAAATATAATGGTATTCAAATAATTGATAAGGTTAATTTTCAATGAAATATTTTATTTGCTTCTGATCTACTGGAGTTTCAATCCTAGCTTAAAAATAATGTTGAGTGTAGCATTCAACAAGGAAAGGATATATTTGTTAAGGTTCAAGACAATTTTGATTCTGATCATTGTTGTCATATTCTTGAGGACATGGGTCAATTCATGGAGCATCAGGCATTAGGGGATTTAAATGGTGATAAATGTAATTTAGTTAATTTTGAGGGAGAATTGGAGACCTAGGTCATTGATATCTTGGATAATTATTGTGAATATATTCTTGTGGACATTTTTAATTTACAAAATATGTCTAATCCATTACCAAGTGTAAGGGATGGTGGGTTTTTTCACAGATATGGGGATGCTATTTTGTCAAAGGAAAACTTTGATCCTATGGATCTGAAAGAATTATTAGGTAAAAAGAGCAATGTTGAGGTTGGTTGTTATCTACTTCAAACTAATGCTTATAAGTTTTTAGATGAATATTCAGAAGTAGTTAAAATGATATTACAAAAAACATTGGTTTTATTTCCTTAAACTAGGAGAAACTATCTTTAACCTAATGTTGGTCATTTAGGGTATTTACCCTTTTTTTAGAAGTACCTTATGATACTTTTATTAGTTTTGTTTTCTTTTGTGTGGGTATTTATTTATTTAGTATGAATTGTATTTGTTATTATGATAGTTACCTTTGCAATCATGATCCTATGTGGGATTGGATGGTCACTATCATGTCACTTTTTGGGAAGCTAATGTGATTGATGATTATTTTTATGTTCTCAACAACTTCTTTGGTAATTTTCTTGTATTACTTCATTTTAGTTCTTGGATTTTCATATCAAAAAGCTTCAGTTAATTTTTAATGGGGTTTTTTAAACATTCTTAACCAGCTTCTCATGAGGATCTTAGGGTAAATCATGAGTGTTATAAGGTTTTATGTGATGCAAGTTGGATATTTTTCTTTGAAAAAATTTATAGGTTTCATGAAAGGGTGGTTTTGGATTTCTCTCTTTCTTTGAAAGATGGTATAGCCATGGTTAAATGGTTTAAGGTGGTTGTGAATGAAGAGGTTGTTTATAGGGTTATGGTATTAATGATAGATGTTAAAAGGTGGTCTTTCATCAAATCCAAATATATTAATTGTAAACATATGTTTCTCATGATGGGGGGGTTTGTTTTTAATACTCCTAGGGTTTTCTCCATAATACTTTACCTTATTTTTTGCCTCAAGCGACATAATTCATTTAGACGTATATCACCTACAAGGGCCAATTTTTCTTAATTTTTTGGTATCATTTTTTTCTTCTTCTGTATATGAGATATAATAATGATTTGAATATTCATGTTGAAAATGCTTGAGAAAATGGTACTTACAATTCAAAAAGGTAATTATAGGGGTTTTGATCATTAAGGTATTATAAAATTTATTATTATGAATGCCTTAACAATGAATTATAATTCCATTTCATGGGATATGTTTTATTCCTATTCAAATATTTCCTATTTTTTCCCTACTCTGCATATGCTTAAAGATCAAGGTCTTACTCTATCTTCAAGTAATCATAGTCTTGTCCTTTCTGAAACTAAACCTATAAAGGTTTATTTGGGTAAGAAGAATACAACAAGATATTCTCAAAAAAACTTATCATAGTAAGATTAACTCTGAGTTTGTTTTAAAATTAAAAAATGTCAACCAAGTTGCATAAACAAGATTTGTTTTGGGATAAGTCTAAATGTGGGGGTAAGAAGTTACTGAAGCCTAAATGTTATCCTTTATCATTGAATGAGACTCTCAGGGTCATTAATGAGCAGAAGGATATTATTAACTAACTTAGCTTGGAATTTGATAAAAAAAGTCAAAGGTGGAACAATAGAGACAAGTTTTTTTGTAAAATTTTAGTGTTCTCCATGCTTTTTTAAATTTGGTTGGCAAGTTGGGTTCAATGTTTTTTCTTGAAGAATCCCTCCTAATGTTTATGCTTTGATATTGAAAGAAAGATCATTGAAATGGAGGTTTAAGAGGGTTAATTTAAATCAACCATATGATTTAACTTCCCTTGATTTATTTGAATAAGTTTTCAAGCTTTCCTCTTACGAATATAAAAATATGTTATGTGAAGCTTTTTACACAATTTGGTTTTACCCCAATTTTTAGCTTGGAATCCAAATGTATTGGTTGGTGAGCTGCATGTTAAGGATTTTATGTCTTATTTATTTGATGAACTAAGATGTGATTTTTAAAGATAGATAGATGATTATTTGTAATCTAATTTCACTCTTTGGTTAAGATCAGAGTACCCTAGACTAGAATAAATCATTGAAGATGTTGCAAGAGTTATCATGCAAGATTTTGCGAGAAATGATACTTTGTGGACTAAAAGGGAAGCTTTGGAATATTTTGTGAATGTGGGAAATTTATATATATATTTATTAAGTGTTGCTCTAATAGGTGGTACTTAATGTTTACTATGTTGAAAATGAAGGATCCCCATTCTAGAATCAGTATTTTAGAAGCATTGGCAAGAATGATTTGTTATTTCCATATTGTCACACATTCTATGGTTGATTGGATTGGTTTGAATTTTTATTTTTCTCTAATTTGGCATCCAATTTATTATTATAGGATTTGGTACCCCATGATTGATACAAAAGAGATTAATAAATAACAAGAAGTGGAATGTAAAAAAAGATTATATCTTCCTCAAGATTTTCCAAACTTTTCACCTTTAAATTTTAGATTGATTTTTGAAATTTTTTTTTTGGGGTACTAAACAAACCAAAAATTAATCTTATTCCTTATTTATTTCTCATATTGGTGAATTCTAGAGTTTGGTTACTGAAGAAATTTAGATATCTTCTTTTATATAGTTGTGATGGTTTATTTTCTAGCTGATTCGTAAATAGTAATTAGCCACCTGATAATAAATAATGTTTTATTCAAAATATATTTTAAAAAAATATAATGAGTCATTTTTCAAAACTTTAATTAAAAGGTATTGACTTTTAAATCTAAATGTGAATTTTTTGAATAATTTTGAATATGAGTATTTTGAAAACTCATACAATTCTATTGCTCAGTTAAACCATTCCATTCATATTTTTATCCCTTCAAATAATCTCTTATCCAATTTTCCATAATTAAACTCCATGAATAATTTAAAATTTATGAAATACTGAAAAACTAAAAAATAGAGACAAGAGATTGTTTATAAGGTTCACCAATTGGCTACGTCCTCGGGTTCATTTGAACCTTTCCATTATAAAATAAGATGTAAATACAGTATTTAAAAATTAAATCCATGTATGGTTTAAGAAAACTTGTATCTCTGTATGATATGAAGAACTCATCTGCAACATGAAAATGTTCTTCTCTTCAACCAAATGAATATTTTTAAGTGTTTATAGCTCTCCTGAATAGATTAACAATTCTCTTAATAAGAGGAAAAGAATACTCTCAAAGGATTAATAAAATATCCTTGGATTTACAAAAATTTGTAATTTATACAGGCTAAAAAAGACTCAATAATGGACAAAAATAAAGCACAGTCAATTCACTAAATTAAATAACTTGTGTTCTTCAAGCAAAATAGACCTTCATCTGTATGGACCATCCATGCTTCAAAATCTTGGTACAAATCCTTCTCTGTGAAAAAGTAAGCAACTTGTATCTTTCTCTGTTGGTTGCCTGCTCTCTGTCTAAAATAAAATAAAATGTCCTTAATATTTAAAAACTACCATATAGCCAATGTTGGCTAATAATTCTCTATTTTTGTTTGAAGTATGGTTAAACTCTGTAATAAGCATTGCATGCTAATTAAATTAAAGGAAAGAAGTCCCATATTAATAGGGAGGTTCCAACACCATGATTTATTTAATAAAATGCTTATCAAAATTAACATGGTTCATGAAGACCATGATCTTCTCACCAAACTGTCGACCACACTAAAGTGGATATCCACATAACCCAAGTATGTCAACCATGCAAAAGGCAATTGGATGATAAAGTGGAGCAAAAAGGTAGGTAAGGATAATAATAATGAGAAAGCATCCATGGTAAAGGAGTTTAGTGCCATACATTAAATATGAGGATATTTTTTTATTAAATTATCTCCCATGTAAATAAACAAAGACCAAATTCACCTTCCCATGCAAAGTGAAATGGAATTCCACCTGGAGAAAGGTAAAGCGGAGTATAAATTTTATTAAAATGGGACATAAGACTAAAATATCCTATGGTGTTTTAAAAACTATGAATAAATAGAATATTAAGTTGGGATTTAAAAAGGAGGATATTAAATTAAATTTGGATTTTTATTAATAACCATAACAAAATAGGATATTAATAATATTTTTAAAATGGAGGAATTACAGTGGAAATAATTGGATATGTAGAAGGACTAAATAAAAAGATATATTGGAATATCTCAGTGGCATTAATAGAATTATATGGTAATGTTGATAACATTGGATGTTAAATGGTTATGGGGTAATGTGGGTAAATGGCCATTTTGGTCCCACATCTATAACACAACACCCATTAGCAACATAATAAAATAATTCCAATATAAGAAGTAAAACTTTTACAACCTTCTTATATTTTTTCCATGTGTCAATTTTTTATTACTATACTTGTCCTTTCCATATTTTTTTGAATCATAAAAGCTTTTGATCTCCAAAATTCTAGATAATATAACTAACCCAAAAAATCTTTTTGAGTTCTCTTCTTGCCATTGACAATCTTCCTGCACTGTTTCCAAATACACAAGAGCCAAAAATAACATATGGAGTTATGAATTTTATCTATCAAAATGATGCAATAAAACTCCATTTGAAAAAAATATCAATGAAATAAGACATTATAAAAACTTCCCTATAATAAGTCAACTGTCCAACTGAAATTGTAACCTGATGATGGAGAGTAAAATAAACTCTTTACCCATTCTACCAAAATGAGTTGTTACCCAAAATATCCATAACATCTGACAGATTTTCTCAACCCCTACACTACATGAAGGCTAAGGTGTTTTACTTATTACATCCAATATCATACAAGGTAAATCAAATGTTGTATACCAAATAGTGACATAGATCACCTGTGTATAAAACTATGCCCTATAGGACTTGTAAGTAAATTGTAACATCCTAAGGTTATTGATGTACAATATGCACAACTAAGAGCCTCTTTACAAACTCACAAACTATGTAATTTGTTAGGTTGTGGAGCTAAAAGCTTCACTGATGTAAATGGAGGAGGTTGTTGAGTGTCAGAGCGATTGATGTCGATCTGATCAACCGACATCGGTCATATTTAGCTACGCAGTAACTGACATCGATTAGGGGTTAGTTGGCATCGATCAGATAAAAATTGACGTTGACAACCTGTGTGTGTGTGTGTGTTTGCACGTGTTTCCAAAACTGGTCTAATTTTAGACAGACAGTCAGTTTGCATGTAAAAGTCTAATTTTAATCTTGAGTCTGCATTTCTAATTATTGTAATTAGGAAGTCTAATTATTGTCTGTATGGGATCTATTTAAGAGACCCATGGGGCTGTATTGTAATCAAGGACTAAGGACTAAGAAGGATTAGATCCTCAAGTGTAAGATTAGTTGATCTACAGGTTGTGCAAGATCAGGTAAGATCTACATGGTAAGTAAGGTCAGTTAGATCTGTAGGTGTGCAAGATCAAAGGAGATCTACTTGGAGTACTTTGAGTACTTGGTGGATTGGCAGTATTGTTATTGACTGGTGGAGGGAACAACTCGGTTATTGAGTTGTGGTTGTAATTGGTTGAGAGAAAGAACTCTTGAGGGAGAGTTATTGTACGCCCAAGAGGTGTGGGAAGAGTGTGATTTCTTCATTGTATTTCCTTCTGGAAGAGTGTTAATACAAGATTGTATTGTCTCTCATATTCTGTGTTGTTTCTGAATTCTAGTTATATATTACTTCTGGTTAAATTCTGTGTTTAGTTGCTTTATAAAGGTAATCAATTGTGCTCTTAATCCTAACAAGTGGTATCAAATCCTGGTTCGGAGCAAGTTAGTGTTTGTTGATTACAGGTCACTCACAGGGGTTTCTATTTGAGTGGGAGTATAGCAATGGCAGAAAAAAGTAAGCTAAGAATGGAGAAATTCAATGGAAAGAATTATCAATTATGGAGGATGCAGATAGAAGATTATCTATATCAGAAAGATCTATACTTACCATTGGGTGGGGTTGCAAGCAAGCCCACAGATATGAAAGATGAAGAATGGAATGTTCTTGATCAGAAGGCTCTGGGATCTATAAGTTTGAGCTTGGCATCGTCTATGATTTCCAACTTATTAGAGGCAAAGACAATGATAGAGTTAGTGGAATCTTTGGCAAATTTATATAAAAAACCCTCAGCTTCAAATAAGGTATTTCTTATGAAGCAATTATTTAATTTGCAAATGCTGGAAGGTGGATCGGTATATAGTCATTTTAGTGATTTCCATGGTTTGGTAAACCAGTTAAATTTAGTCAAAATAGTTTTTGATGATGAAATTAAGGCTCTCTTAATCTTATGTTTTTTACCTGAAAGTTAGGATAGCTTGGTAATGGCAGTTAGTAATACTATGTCTGCTTCAAATATCTTGAAAGTTAATGATGTTGTTAGTGTAATCTTGAATGAAGAAATTCATAGGAAAAGCACAGGGGAATCATCAGGTAATGCTTTAAGTGTTGAAAGTAGGGGAAAGCAAAGAGAGAAGGTCGAGCAAGGGAAATCAAGGTCAAAGATAGGCAGTAGATCCAAATCTAGAAATGGAGGTATAACCTATTAGAACTGTGGAAATAAAGGGCATGTAAAGAAAGATTGTTGGTTGGTAGAAGATCAGCATGAAGGAAATGAAGAAGCAAAAGATGCAGGTATTGTTGCACAGGATGCTCTTGTATGTTCCTTGGATAAAGTAGAATCTTGGGTTTTAGATTCTGGTGCCTCTTTCCATGCAATGCCAAATAGAGAATTTTTCAATGATTATGTCCATGGAGACTTTGGAAAAGTTTGTTAAGGGGATGGTAAGCCTGGTCAAATTGTTGGCAAAGGGAAAGTGTAGCTGAAATTGCAAAATGGCAACACATGGGTATTGAAGGATGTCATGCATGTCCTAGTCCTGAAGAGGAGTCTAATTTTTGTAGGAAAGTTGGGTGATGAGGGTTGCACAGTTACTCTCAAAGCAGAATCTTGGAAAGTTTCCAAGGGTGCACTTGAATTAGCATGTGGTAAGAAAGTAGGTACTCTTTATCTATCTACTTGTATTACTGATTCTCCTTCTGGTTTATCTACTTCAGATGTAGATGCAAAGATGTGGCTCTATAGGCCTGGTAACATGAATGAGAAGGGAATGCATGTTCTTAAGTCTCATTTTTTTGACACTTTTAAGAACTGGAAAGCCTTGGTTTTCAAGGAGAAGATGATGGATAGAGATCAGCTCAAGAGGTTGAATGATTCTGAGTAGGGCAATGTTGATTTGGATAGGTTTATGATCCAAAATGAGCTTGTGGGTAAAAATCATCACTCATAGGAAAACATAATTACCAATGTCAATCAGGTGAGAACTGACGTCAAACAAGAAGGTACTGACATCGATCATGTGCAGACCAAAGTTGGTGATGTCAGGCAGGTGGACATCGACATCGTTTAGGGAACTGACGTTAGTGATTAGGAGGAATCGACATCAGTCAGGTGCAGACTGATGTCAGCTAGAGGTGATCGACATCGATCACTTTTAGAACAAATTTTGGGTAGATAGTAAGCTGTCAAAGAGTCTCAAATGCCCATGTGGAGGACTAAAAGTGTAAGTAAGCCTCAAATTCATTATTCCCTTTCTTTATACTACTTGTTGCTCACTGATGGTCAAGAACTAGGAAGTTTTGAAGAGGTAATGCAGGTAGAATCTAAGAAACAGTGGGAGCATGGCATGAATAATAAAATTGATTCCTTAGGAAAGAACCGAATGGGATATTTGGTAGAGTTGTCAGTTGGGATGAAAGCACTAAAATACAAATGGATTCCCAAGTTAAAGAAAGGAGAGAATGGACATGTGAGACAGAAGGCCAGGTTATATGGTCTTGAGCAAGCTCTAGGACAGTGGTATAGGTTTGACAGGTTTATGACAAAGCATGGCTTTAGTCAATGTCAATGTTACCATTGTGTTTACTTTACTAGGTTGGATAATATTAGCTACATTATCCTGTTACTGTATGTAGTGTATATGCTTGTTGTAGGGTCACACATGCAGGAGATTGTTGAGCTAAAGGTAAAGTTAGTTCAAAGATTTATCGTGAAGGATTTGGAAGTAGCAGAGAAATTATTTGGCATGAGTATTTCTAGAGACAGGGAAAGTCACAGGTTGATTTTGTCTCCAGATGATTATGTGAATAAGGTAGTGGAGAGGTTTGATATGCAAGATGCAAAACCAGTTAGCACACCTATGGTTGGATAGTTCACAGAATAGTGTCCTAAATCACATAATGAGGTTGAGTACATGGTATGTACTATACCTAATATTACCCAAGCAGTGGGAGTTGTCAGCAAGTCTATGGCCAATTTGGGAAAGGAGCACTGGAAAGTAGTTCAGTAGATTCTCAGGTATTTAAGAGGGACCAGCAGCAGGTATTTATGTTATGCAGGGTCAAGCACTTCTCTACATGGGTATGTAGATTTGGATATGGCAGGTGACTTGGATGATAGAAGTAGCACCACAGGATATGTGTTCACTGTTGGTGGAATGGTGGTTAGCTGGATTTTAGAGATGCAGAAGGTTGTTGCAGTCATAGAGGCTAGCAAGGATAGGAACCCTACAGATATGTTAACAAAGCCAGGAACAAAGGGGAAGTTGAATCTTCATTTAACTTCTATTGGTCTTCAAGATTGAACTTGAAGAGGGATATAAGTCAGAAACAAAATTAGAGGATGTTGCTGTATAGATACAGGTACAGGTGCAGCTGTTTATCTCCAAGTGGGAGATTATTAGGTTGTGGAGCTAAAATATTCACTGATGCAAATGGAGGAGGTTACTGAGTGTCAAAATAATTGACATCAGTCTAATCAATCGATGTCAGTCATATTTAGCTATGCAATAACTGACATCAGTTAGGAGTCGGCCAGCATCGATCAAACAGGAACCAACGTCAGCAACCTCTGTGTATGTGCATTTGCATGCATTTCTAGAACTGGTCTAATTTTAAATGGACAGTCAGTTTGCATGTAAAAGACTAATTTTAGTCTTGAGTCTGCATTTCTAATTATTTTAATTAGGAAGTCTAATTATTGTTTGTATGGGATCTATTTAAGAGACCCATGGGGCTGTATTGTAATCAAGGACTAATGACTAAGAAGGATTAGATCCTCAAGTGTAAGATCAGTTAATCTATAGGTTGTGCAAGATTAGGTAAGATCTACATGGTAAGTAAGGTCAGTTAGATCTATAGGTGTGCAAGATCAAAGGAGATCTACTTGGATTACTTTGAGTACTTGGTGGACTGGCAGTATTGTTACTGACTGGTGGAGGGAACAACTCAGTTATTGAGTTGTGGTTGTAATTGGTTGAGAGAAATAACTCTTGAGGGAGAGTTACTATATGCCCAAGAGGTGTGGGAAGAGTGTGATTTCTTCATTGTTTTTCCTTTTGGAAGAGTGTTAATACAAGATTGTATTATCTCTCATATTCTGTGTTGTTTCTGAATTCTAGTTACATATTACTTCTAGTTAAATTTCGTGTTTAGTTGCTTATATAAAGGTAATAAATTGTGCTCTTAATCCTAACATAATTAACTATAAGTCATATCACAAACATGAGGAGAAAACTAAGAATTTTAAACCTATCTCAAATTTTCCTCACTATTGACTACTCCCCAATTCATACCCCCACATATCATCAAAATGAGTTAGTTTCCCAAAAAGTTTATCATAACAAAAAAACTATAATACGAGATAGAAATAACATCCTTTCATAACACCAAGATTATCAAAATTCCTTCCTAAATCAAATAATTAGTAATTTCCCTAAAATAATGTTTTGAATTATAATTAAGCATACTACTCAATACTATAGTAATGGTTTATCAAAACTATTCAAGTAAACCATTTAACCAATAAGGGTTTTTCCCTCTTCATGGTTTCCATAGCTAAATAGGAGGTGGTTCATCTTATCAACTCTATATTAATAAGAGTTAGATAATCCGTATTTTATTTCTAAAAGTCTTTCAAAAATAATTTCAAATAAAGTATATTTTACTCCCAAAGCAACCTTACACAAATGATTCAACCAAAATTATGCAAACATAGTTATGTTTGAAAATAATTTATACCTCTAAAGAAACTGTGAAGTGCACCTATTGAGAAATGGTTGGCATATTTTTGGTGTTTGAACAACTCCCTGTTTGCTTCTTACAACTCTTAACAAAGTTGTTAAACATAAACCAAGTTATGAACCAATTAAAAACTCAATCTATGAAGTGTAAAATGTGTTTATTTCTTGAACAATGCCTTATTTGTCATTTCCATATCTTCTCATGGAACTGGTATTTTCACTTGTTCTTATAATCAATGACATAGGCATCCATAATATGATTAGTAATCCAAAATATAAAGCCTACACAGTTGTTTATCAAAGACAAAAATATTGTGTCAATACCAATATGAAATCATATCACCATCAGACCTAATTCAGTCCTCTGTGTAATAATGGTAATAAAACTACAACAGATTCCTCTTGGATGTGAATCACTAAAAATGCATTATATTTTATCTGAATGTTTCTTAAGAAATAAAGGTTGATCCTCTCTCAACACCATCTCACACCTTCAAGTGACAATGTGTGTTCATCATTTGTGTTGATCCTGCAGGACTAGTGGTTTGAAAACCTTGGCTGTTAGAAACTTATCTTCTTTCAGAAAATTAGAACACCTTCCAGTTTTCCTTTACACTAGTCAATCTTGCATGATCAAACCAATAGAAGAATAATACCAAAGAAATTGATATCTAAAAAATCCAAACTAAAGTATATCAACAACGGAAGCAATTCATGTATAAACATGCTTTGATACCAAAATTTGATCCTAAACAGTAATTAGCCCCCTACTAATAAATATCATTTTATTCAAAATAGATTTTTAAAAAATATAATAAGTCATTTTTCATAAAATGAATTGACTTTTACATCTGAATGTGAATTGTATGAATAATTCTGAATACGAGTGTTTTAAAAGCTCATACTACTCTATTGCTTAGTTAAAACATTCCATTCATATTTTTATCCCTTCAAATAGTATCTTATCCAATTTCCCATAATTAAATTCTAGATATCCATGAATAATTTAAAACTGGTGAAATACTGAAAAACTAAAAAATAGAGATAAGAGATTGTTTACAGGGTTCACCAATTAGCTACGTCCTCGGGTTCATTTAAACTGTTCCATTATAAAATAGGATGTAAATACAGTTTTTAAAACTTACATATCTATATGGTTTAAGAAACCTTGCACCTCTGTATGATATGAAGAACTCATCTGTAGCACGAAAATGTCTGTTTCTTCAACCAAATGAGCATCTGCAAGTGCTTATAGCTCTCCTAAATGGGCTAACAATTCTCTCAACAAGAGGAAAAGAATACTCTAAAAGGATTTATAAAATATCCTTGGCTTTACAAATCTCTATAATTTATACAGGCTGAAAAAGACTTGAGAATGGACAAAAATAAAACATGGTCAATTCATTGAATTAAATAACATGTGTTCTTCAAGCAAAATAAAATTTCATTTGTATGGACCATCTATGCTTGAAAATCCCAGTATAATTCCTTCTCTATAAAAAAAATAATTAACATGTATATTTCTCTATTGGCTACCCGTTCTCTGTCCAAAATAAAATAAAATATCCTCAATATTTAAAAATTACCATATAACTAATGTTGGCTAACAATTCTATATTTTTGCTTGAAGGATGGTTAAACTCTGTGATAGGCATTGCATGCTAATTAAATTAAAGGAAATAAATTCCATATTAATAAGGATGTTCTAATTCCATGCTTTATTTAATAAAATGCTTATCAAAATTAACATGGTTCATGAAGACCATGATCTTCTCACCAAACTGCCAACCACACTAAAGTGGATACCAACATAGCCCAAGTCCATTGACCATGCAAAAGGCAAGTGGATGATAAAGTGAAGTAAAATGGTGGGTAAGGATAATAATAATGAGAAAGCATGCATGGTAAATGATTTTAGCATCATACAATAAATATGAGGATAAAGTTTTATTAAAATATTTCCCATGTAAATAAACAAAGACCAAATAACCCCCCATGCAAAGTGAAATGGAATTCCACATGGGGAAAGATAAAGTGGGGTATAAAGTTTATTAAAATGGGACACAAGACTAAAATATCCAATGGTGATTTAAAAACTATGAATAAATAAAATATTAAGTTGGGATTTTAAAAGGAGGATATTAAATTAAATTTGGATTTAATTTGAAAACATATCCCATGGTTATTAATAACCATAATAAAATAGGATATTAGTAATATTTTGAAAATGAAGGAATTATGGTGGAAATAACTAGATATGTAGAAGGAATAAATAAAAATATATATTGGAATATCTCAGTGGCATTAATAGAATTATATGACAAAGTTGGTAACATTGGATGTTGAATGGTTATGGGATAATGTGGGTAAATGGCCGATTTGGTCCCACATCTGCAACACAACACCTATTAGTAACATAATAAATTAATTCCAATATAAGAAGTAAAACTTTTACAACATTCTTATATTTTTGCCATGTGTCAATTTTATATTACAATACTTGTCCTTTCCACATTTTTTTGAACCATACAAAAATCCTCCGGATCAATAGCTTTTACTTTATTTGCACCTACTAGGGTTCTTTTTGTTAGTTTTTATTTGATGTTGACTATCATTTTATATTTAATTATTCAATATTTAATGGGAAGGTTGTTTGGTTACTATTTATGGATGATATCTTAGTTTATAAAATTGTTGTTTTTCTACAAGGAGTTAACCATGTTGGTTGGTTTTGTAGATTCTCTTTGCATTATATGCAATTGATATTTTTTAGTTAGTTGTTATAAGATGGTGGATTCATCTTCAATTCAATTTTCTAAAGCTTTGTGGCTTCTTATGGCTAGTAATCTTCATACTTTATTTTTTTGCCTCGGTTAAAGGTTTGTATTTTTTTGTGGGATAGTTATTGTGAGATTATCTTTAGATTTATTTCCCTACCTTTTGGATCTAATTATAAATGTTGTTTCAAAATATTTTTAGAATAAAAGGGATGAAATACCCTTTAACCCTCTTTTATCATTAAAAAAATGTTGGAGTAAATATTAATAAATGGTTAGAGTATCAAGGCATCTAAATTGATATAATTTCTTCATTAAAACCTAAAATTAAATAACAAAAACATTTTTTAAAACATTTGCAAGTCATGAAAAATATATGTATATTAGACAAATAATCATAAGACAAGACACGAAGCAAACATGAACCTCTAAGACATATTCATACCAGAGAGGAGGATATTGCTTACACGTCCACCTATCTCATTTACTTGAACTCTAAATTCATGCTTTTAGATTAGAACAAACATGGGGACTTGCACCCCTAATTTGTGCTTTTGAATAAAGAAAAATATCATCCATGTGGGATTTTTTTAATTGGAAATACATTTGCATTATATTAATTAATTAAATAAAGAGATAATTATAAATTATAGTTTATAATAAAAGTGTGTTTGGGAGGCATTCTCGACCCATCAAATAATAGTAGTAAAAAAACAAGTATCAAATTCAATTCATTACATCATCAAAATAAAACTAAATTAGAGTCAAACACATGAAACAAAAGCATGAGAATGGGGTGGATCATCTGATGCAATATCATCCAAGTTCATGAATAATATTGCATTAACCAAAAACATGGGTTGAGTTCTTATGCATGTTTGTGCGTGTGTGCATGTTTGTGTGAATTTTTAGCCATGTTTATAGCATTACACATGTAGAATAAGATTTAAAATAATCACAAAACATCACCAAGATTCCAACATATCATCAAATATAAGTAAATATAGTTTCAGTCACCTGAGTGAGCTCAAATGACCCTTTTTTATAATGATGATGAAACCACCACTTAATGCAGGTGATAGTTTCAAAATCATTGGTTTACATTAATCTTCAATCTATAGTAACTGATGTTTATGGTTGAGTTTAAAGCACATGTAGAGTAACTACCCAAAAATACAAAACAATATGTATGGAATGGTTTCTAAAGTAGAGGGAACTTGAAGAGGCTTGTAAGATGTCAGTGTCAAGTAAGCAAGATTAAAATCCATTTGGGAAAAAGAATTGAGAGTTAGTTAGAAATATTAAGGGTGGAAGGGAGATATTTACAACTCTACAATAGAGAAAATATAAAATATAAAAGAGTTTATCTCTAGGAGTGACTAAAGTAGAGCTAAAGAGCTTGAAAATGTGATATATGTTCATTGAAGCTAATCCATGGGACCAAGTGTAATATATTATTCATAGTCAGTAGGAGGAATGGCATGTGTGTATGAATTTATGTAATACTATATGGTAATTCAATATAGATAGAGTGTTCTTGTTTCCATTCTAAATTATTGTGTGTGTGTGTGTGTGTGTGTGTGTGTGTGTGTGTGTGTGTGTGTGTGTGTGTGTGTGTGTGTGTGTGTGTGTGTGTGTGTGTGTGTGTGTGTGTGTCTATAATATATTGAGTGTAACTCCTAGCTAGGGAGTAAGGAATCCATTAATTTTGACCCTTATTCTCATTTGCATCAGTTGGTATTAGATAAAAATTTGCCTTGTTTGGTTGAGTGTGTGATGCTATAGTTGAGTCATTTATAGGTTGTGAAAGGTAACCCTATATTTTTGTGAAGATATGACACACAAAGGGATAGACCTTTTCAAATAGGAAGGACACCTAGAGATGTAGACTTGGAATATATGTTGAGATCAATCTAAGTAATATTAGGTATAATGGAAAAATCACAAAGGATATGAGCTATCACTATAAATGTAAGTGATAATGAAGAAGGATAAACTCCAAAATTTTAAGTTGAAGAGTTGGTTGATGAATCATAAGACAAATTTATTAAAGCCTTTATAAATATTGAAATCAACCTAAAGTTGGACACCCCTATCTATTGAGGAAGCTTGATACCTAAGGATTTTACCTGTGGGATCATAAATTTGGGGAATTATTTTGAATATGATTCAATAGAGGACCCCAAGAAACTATAGTTATCCTAGAGTGCCCTCAATGGACATGTATCCTTATGGTTGGATCATGTGTATCTTTAAAGGGAGAGAAGAGGAAAATCAAAAATCAAAACTTAGGATAGAATGGTCAAAAATTTGAAAGGTAAATTTATACCTTATGATTATTTATTGAGTTTATTAAAAAATTTACAGAATTTGAGATAGAGAATTGAGTGTGAAATACTACACTATGGAGTTTTACAAATTGAAAATTAGAGCTAGTCATGTGAAGGATGATAAGAAAAGATATCAACGTATGTAAATAGAATTTATATTCCCATTTAGGTTAAGTTTGGAATTCAAGTTGAGGTTGGTATAAAAATATTATCAATGTTCATTGAAGGCAGAATAAAAATTATCTATAAGCAAACAAAATACATCTAGAAGTAGAGTAAAGTTCTCAAGAGTAATACAACAAGAAAAAAGTGTTAGAGGACAACTCATGAAGGAGAAGCTATAAATTCTCAAAATAATAATTAGACATAAAGAGTAAGAGGGTATTATTTTATAGTAATATGATACTTTGGTAGAAGATTCAAGAGTAAGTGCTTTGAATGTGGAGGTGTTGGACATATAGATTTTGAATGTCCTAAAGTATTTAAAAACATCAGTGGAAGAAATGAATCAAAATAATATTTCTCATGTGGGTAAAGAAAGTTTTGTGTCCCAACTCACATAAAATATCTAATGTGTGGTGAAACTCTTATGATTAAGAGAATGTTGATGAAACTAGTTAAGGAGAAAAATAAACTCATGCAAAGAAAGAATAATTTTTTAAACTATATATAAATCAAGAGGTAAGTGTTTTAAGGTTGAGGTTGGTAGTGGAAGCATGAATAATTTGGGTTCAAATGAAATGGTATAAAATATTGGGCTCAATATAACTATGCATCCCATTCTATACAAGGTTTCATGGTTGCTTAAGAGTCAGCAAGTGTTAAAAAATGAGCAATGTATGGTTATTTTTCAACTTAGGTATTAAAAATATGAAGTTTTGTGTGACATAATTCCCATGTATTTATATCATGTGTTAGTGAGAAGACATGATAATTTGTTAAAAAGGCCACACATGATGGTAGAAAAAATGCCTCCACACTCGTGAAGGATGGTAAGAGGTTCACATTGAACCCATTTAAGGAAAGAGAAGAATTAAATATTAGTCATAAAGTTTTATTGGTTTTCAATAATAAATTCTTAAATGAGGAAAATAAGGAGGAGGCATGTTTTATTTTCATATCCAAAACCAATGCAAGTTGTGATATTAAAATAGGTTAGTGAAATTCCACTTGAAGTGTACAATGTTTTGAATGAGTTTCTAAAATTATTTATAAATATTTGTCAAATGCATTTCCACCTATGAGAAACATTAATCATCACATAGATCTAGTGCCTAGATCTAGTTTGCCTAACAAGGCATTATATTGGTAGACATATATGGTGAATGAGGAAGTAAATTAAAAAATACAAGAGTTGTTGGATAAGGGTTTAATAAGATAAATTTCAATCCCATGTGAAATTCCAATAGTATTGGCACCTAAAAAAGGTGGATATTGGTGGATGTGTACAAATTTAAGAGCAATTAAAAAAATCACTATCAAATATGTATTTTCATTTCCAAGGATGGATGATTTGATGGATCGTTTGAGTGGATAAAGGTGCTTCACAAAGATATATTTGAATATTGGATGTCACCAAATCAAAATTAGAGAAGGTAGTGAATTTAAAATCATGTTCAACATAAAGGATGGGTTGTATAGTGGCTTGTTATATCATTCTAATATTCAAATGCATTTATCACATTTATGGACTCATAAATGAAGTGTTGAAACTTTACAAGGGGTAAGTTCATCATTATGTATTTAAAAACCATTTTGATTTTTATTAGATTTACTATCAAGTTAATGAATAATATAATGTATATTGTGTTAATATATAACCTATATAATCAAACTAGAATCCATAAAATTGAGGAACAACCTCACAACAACTTGAAACCTATGTACAAAAACTTGAAACTTTGTATTATCTATAGCACAAGAAAAATTACACCTATATAATGCTAAAAGACATTTTAGGCATTATTACAATACTACTAAATTATTATAATACCCTAAAAATAAAATACAATCCCAAGTTTATCTCTAAACTTTACAAATATATATTTGCCAAGGGATTTAGTCATTATATCAGTAGTTTGCTCTATTTTCGGACAATAATAAATACAAATGTCTTTGTTATAAACCAAATATAAAATGTAATGGTTATGAACTTCAATATGCTTAGTTATGTTATGATATACTAGGTTCATCACCATCTTGACAACACTTAGTTTGTTGCAAAAATATGTGGTCTGATTTGTTTGGTCAAGCTAAAGATAAATTGATATTATTCACAACCACATTGTATCATAACTAAAAAAAAAATTCCTTGTATTCTTATTTAGTGAAAGATAAGGAAAATTTAGGTTGAAGCTTTATCTATTAGGAAATTACTATAGAACCAAGAGTGAAAACATAACTTTTTTATACATACCTTGTATCAACTAATCTAGCCCAATTGGAATCGATATATCTAGTTAGCATGAAGTCAATATATCTTTAATATATAAATTCAAAGTCGAGAGACCATTTTACATATCTAAGAACATTTTTTTCAGCTTGTCAATGTCCCTCTTGAGGATTGCACATGAACCTAGAAATACAAATTACTACAAAACATAAATCTCATCGAGCAGTAGTGAGATAAATCAAACTTCCCACCAATTACATATACATTGATTCTTTAACTGGTGATGAGTTTATGTTATCTAAGATTTTTATCCCAACTTCCATAGGTGTAGTTTTTAGATTACAATTAGTCATTTTGGTTATTTTTTTAAAACTTTGGCATAATTAGTGTGTGATACAAAAATAATATGATAAAATTGCCAAAATTCTACACCTAAATAATATTGAAGCAGGCCTAAGACTATAATTTAAAAATAAAAACAAATTTTACCTTTCATTTAATGAATTAAGTGAGTATTATTGCTAATTGTGACAAGATAATCAACATAGACAACCAAGATCATTATGTCATTACCAACAGTTTTAACAGAGAGTTGGTTTGAAATATTCCCTTTTAAAATCATAACATCCAAGATATTTATCAATTTTTAAATACAAATCTTGAGGAGCCTACTAAATCCATACAATTAGTTTACCAACATATAAACCAAATTTTATTTTACATTAACTTGAAACCCATGTGGTTAAACCATGTATATTTATTCCTTTAAGTATTTACTCAAGAAGGCACTCTTAACATCCATTTTTTATACCTTATATCCAAACTAAACATAAATTACTATAATC
This sequence comes from Torreya grandis, assembly GCA_037957365.1. Lineage (NCBI taxonomy): Eukaryota > Viridiplantae > Streptophyta > Pinopsida > Cupressales > Taxaceae > Torreya > Torreya grandis. The sequence continues at coordinate 1,293,912 of JARHVA010000726.1, read as the reverse complement.
AACTATAAGGTTACCATTTTAATAATTAGGGTAAATGTTTCTTCATAATCCACCCTTCTTCCCACTCTATTACCATATCAAATTTATTAGCAAGCCAATGAGTAATACAATGCAGAGAGTCTTAATATACAAACAAGACAACTAAAATAGAATCCATTTAAGCAAGGAACAACCTCACAACCTACAACCTATGTAAAATAACCTACAACTATGTGATATTTATAACACAAGCAAAACTATCCTTATACAAAGCTAAAAACCATTGTAACCATTTTTAAAATAATACTAAATTTTTCTAATAGATTTTAGATATACAAAATAATAACATTTGTTACATTGATCAACTTGAAGAAATGTAGCTTCATGAAGGAGGAGTTGGTTTATTTGGGATTTGAAATTTCACGTGATAAGATAAGAGCAATTGTTGAGTAACCACCACATAGAACTATGTTTGAATCAAGAATCTTTCATGGGTCAATAAGTTTCTATAGGAAATTCATAAGAAAATTTAGTGGTATATGTGCATCCATTGCAAAAATAATCAAAGTTGATTGAAATTTTTCTGAGGGGACTATTTAAGTAGAAATAGTATTCAATTTTTTAAGAAAAGAGTGACATAACAATAGTTTTAACATTTATAGATTTTAGTAAGATAGTTTAGGTTGATTGTAATGCTAGTAAGGAAGCCATAAGAGAAATTTTAAGTCAAGAGTGTAAGGCCATTGCTTAATTTAGTGAGAAGTTGAATGAAGCAAAGCATAAATATTCAATTTATGAGAAGAGTTCTATGGTATTATATAATCTCTCAATAGGTGAAGGAACTATTTATTATCCAAGGAATTTGTGTTTTATATGGACCATAAAGCATTACAGTTCATAAAAATCCAAGGTAAGTTAAATCAAAATCATATGAAGTGGGTTAAGATTATTCAAAGTTATTCATTTGTTTTGAAACATATAAATGAAAAGTAAAATAAATTTGAAAATTCTTTAAGTAGGATAAAGAGAAAATATGTCTGATAAACTAAAATGAAAAGCAATACTAAAAAAATACTTAAGCTAACAAAATAAGAGAAATAGAATACCAACAAGATTACAAAGAACATAAGATTTCACCTAAAAAACATTTTCACGGAAAATCATACCATAGTAACATCCTTTGCTATTGTATTAACTTAACCATCTTGTCATACAATAAATTACTCTCAATTATACTTTTCCTACACTATATGTGTGAGTTTATATAGGCACATCAATAGGTAATATTCAAAGCAGTATTATAATAACATGTGTACAAAAAACATGAGAGCTATAAAATATGGGCTAAAACCATCCAAACATTTACCAATATGGTTCCCCCAGATCAGTCTGAGGCTATTTTGGCTCTATAGTCTATTATAATGTAAATTATGGAAGATATAAAACACATCTCCAACAATCTCCCACTTTGTGAATAATTTACATAGGGGGGCACATGGCCATAACTTCAATATCTATGCCCATTTATTTTTCCCCAAGAAAATTTCTCTACTCACAACCTTTGTCAAAAAATCAACAACATTCTCACCTATATCCACCTTCTCAAATGGTATATTCTTTTATTCCACCATTTCCATTACAAAATGGTATTATACATCAATGTGTTTCATTATAGAGTGATACATAGGGTTTGTTGCTAGACAAATTGTACTTTTAGAGTCACAACCTTTTAAACAAACCCAAAAATGTAAATTAACCTTTAAATCCAAACAAATTCCTTTCTTTTCTAAGTAGTATCCATGTACTCAACCTCCATGGTGGATACCACAACACTAACCTACCATTTTCTCATCCCACTTATAGCTCCACCAAACAAGAATAACACATACCCATTGGTAGATATTTGGTAATCAATATCTCCAACCTAGTTCAAATCCATAAAACCATGTATATTAAATGTTTTATTTTTACTAGGATTACCCTTATAGCATATTTCATAGTTGGACATCCTATGAAAATAACATAAGATCCTCTTCACCATAATCCAATGTTATTTTCCAGGATTTGACATAAATTTAATCATTACTCCCACTGCATGATAAATTTTAGCTCTAATACAATCCATTGCATAAATTAAGCTACCAACAACACTAGCATACTATACTAGAGACATGTCCTCAATTTCTTCTTTTGTTTTAGGACTCTATTCAATGGATATATTTTGACCAATAAGAAAGAGATTACTGACAGGATTACTTTCCTACATCTTAAACCTTTATAGTATCATCTCAATGTGTTTCGTTTTGTTTACTCATAGCTTCTTGCTTACCCGATCTCTTTTAATTTCCATGTCCAAAATATATTTTATGTCACAAAGTTCCTTCATATACAATTGAGAAGATAATTGGGACTTAACTTAGCTAACCATTTCCTTGTTGTTATCAATTAACAACATGTCATCCACATACAATACTATAATAATAATATTTTCACTTTCTTATTTAAAATAAACACATGGATCATCTTTTCCTCTTCCAATCCCAAGTCCCAACACATATTTGTTAAATTTATGGTTCCACATTATTAGTGATTGCTTCAAATTGTATAGTTATTTTTTTAGCTTGCACACCAATAATCCTTCCCCTTCATCTTAAATCTTTTTTGTTGGGTCATGTATTTTTAATCCTCAAGCTCACCATGTAGGAAAGCTATCTTTACATCCATTTTCTCCATTTCTAGATTAAAAGTAACAACAATAGTTAGAATAAATATAATTGAATGTAATTTATCAACAAGTGAAAAAATATCATCAAAATTAATTACCTCTACTTGAGACAATCCATTTTCTACCAGACAAGGTTTATACTTATTTATTATCCCAATTTTAGTGTGTTTCTTAAATACCCATTTGCAATTAACAAGTTTTCTTATAGGAAGTAATTTTACCAAGCCATGTGTCTAATTTTTATCTAAGGACTCCATTTATTCTTCCATAGCCTTATTTCAAGACTTAGTTTATTTTGAATTGAAAACCTCCTTTACAGTATTGGGGTCTTCATTAATATCAAATAAAAACTGATGAAATAAATATAGAATGGGAATCAGGAGGACTATACCTATTAGGTGATCTCCACCCAATTTAACCTTCTCAAGACTAGAGTTTTTGGTTTTGCATCTTTTGGTTCCTCTTCCTTAACTTCATCTAAATCTTTCTTTTTTAACTCCCACTCTAATTCATATTCTAAAGTTTCTTTGAATTCATAAACTTGTTATCCCTCTTCTTCTTCAAACTAGTTTTTTTAGGTTCATCCTTTGGTTGTCCTTATTTTGGAACCCTTTTTACCTTTCTAAAGATAACATTGCAATTGTAAACAATATTTCTCATTTCATGGTGAAAGAGAAGACAAAGGCTCAAGATTATATCTCCATAATTATGATTCACTCTATAAATGATAAATTTTCTAAACGCAATAAGGAATAATAAAACAAGATATTATAAAGAAACTAGTCAAATTAATTGATTATCAACTAGATTGAAATTTAAAAATAGAAGTGGTCCATATATATAAAAGTAATATTTGTATTCTAAATTTTCCTTCAACCTATAATAGACATATGTGAAAAAACCTCCACATGAATAGGCACATGAAAGAATAAGTGGTCAAATTATGAGTTCCACTTATCCTAATCTAAACCTAAGAGGTGTGCATACTAGACTAAGTCAACAAAGTTGAATAAAGCTAAATAAACTAAGTAAAAATTAAATAAAAAGGTGCACATATAAACATTACACCAAATTTCTCTCTTAATTTATATTTAAGGAAGTCTAAAAAAAATTAAGTTCATAATCCTCTACAATTGGTCCCATAAACTAGGCCTAATAAGGTATCCATGTACAAAAAATTTCTTCATAAGCAGAGAAAAGGATAAATCTCATAGGAAATGTTGGTAATTGAGGTGTCTCAACCTTGACAAGTCATGACACTGTTCACATGCTACTATTCATGGTCACTATTCATGTGATGAGGTGGTAGTGATGAGTTGGCAATGACTATGCAAGGGATGTGACAGGTGATGCAGGTCTTAATGTGGCTTGTGATGAGTTGGCATGACACATGATGTAAATGCATGTGAGTGTAAGTGGGGCATACCACTCCACTAAGGAGATAAGTTGTCTTTTAATATGCACATGATTTTGTTTTAGGTGCAAAATGATTAAAAAAATGGACATAGGGTGCATTTCTAAGTTGGCCTCATGGTCTTGAGTGGAGGAGAATTCAAAAAGATTATGGAGAATCTTTTAGAATCATATGGAGTCACATGTGTGAGTGGAGGAAAGTTTTGGAAACATATGGAAAGTGGAGGATCCACTTTTGACCAATGTAGAAGACAACAAGCATGTCATTATTCCTAAAAAGTGATGCCACTAAAGGGTGGCATATTTCTTCATTGACCATGAAGTTTTATCTATATGTAAATAGTATAAATAAGATGTATTCTCCTTTGTAATGTAATCTAAGCAATGAATTTTTGTAATTAAGCTCAAATGAAGCATGAAGCTTGTGAGAAGTTTGAATGCAAGTAACTAAGCTTTGTATAAGCTTATAAGCTAAAGAGTTGTGCAAAGGCACTGAAGCTTTATTGAACTAGCTTCTCTCTTGTGTAGTATATTGGTGATGCTCCTATGAAGGATTGATATGCAAGTGTGTTATTTTTTTAGTGATTTGAATAATACATTGAGTTGCTTTGGAGTTTGGGTTTTTTTCTCTCAAAAGGGTTTTCCCCACATAAATCAATTGTTATAGTATGTTACTATTTTAATTTGTATGTCTTTTTTTAATTATGTAATAAGTATTCAAATTATTTGCATATTCTAATCTCTTAGTTAGTGTAAGAAATTGTTTCAGTGATCTTGTATTCCTTTCAAGTGGTATTAGAGCTTGCCCAATTTTGGTTCTAGTTGTGGGTTTGTTGGATTTTTTAAACTAATCCAATTTGAGGGGGAGTTTGTGCAAGAAGATATTTGGAGTTCTTTGTTGCATGAATTTTAAGATGGAAATCGCATTAGGGAGAATGGAGGTTGAAACATTTTCAAGGAGCAAGTCCCAGGGGAGATCTAAATCTCCTAAAAAATCTAAGGTGAAATGTTGGAATTATGGATATTTTGGTCACTTCCAAACAAATTGTACATAAGAAAACAATGAAAAGAATAAGTATGATTCTAATTATGAATCCAAGAAGGAAGGTAGTGATGTGTTCATTTCAGCTGTAGCAATCCATGTAGGTAATGATGAACGGTTAATTGATTCAGGTGCATCTTACCATATGACCTCTAATAGAAATTGGTTTTTTAAGTATGAAGAGTTTAATGGAGGTAAGGACTTGGATGATGATTCTTTTCAAACCATTATTGGTCATGGTAGAGTTAAAATTAGATTTCTAGATGGAAGGATTAAATACTTTGATGGTGTGTTGCATATCCTAAGGCTAGCTCATTATTTATTATCTATGAGAAAACTAATAGATGCAGGTGTGCAGGTTGTATTTTCTGAAGCAAGTTGTAAGATGGTTAGAGGTGGTATAGTGATAGCTAAAGGTATCAGGATTGGCACTTTGTACAAGCTTAATGCATGCACAATTGATTGAAATAGTACTTGTATGAAAACTACATCCGAGACTACTCCATTGGACAAATAGGTAATCATTATTTCTAAAAATGATCATGTTTCTAGGTACCTAAGGGTGATCATTTTATGGATTTAAAATTAGTTGTAAAGAAGACTATGTTATGGCACCAAAGACTTGGCCACATTGGATAAATAGGTCTTAGGTCCTTGAAGAATAAAAACCTTACTGAAGGTTTTATTTATTGCAATCTTGAATTTAATTTATGTGAGCACTGTGTTTATGGTAAACAAAACTATATTCTATTTTACTTGAGTTCGCATAAATCTTGTTGTGTGTTAGATATTATTCATTTTGATGTATTTGTCATGTTAATGTTCCTTTGATTTAAAAATCCACATATTATGTTTAATTTATTGATGATTATAATATAAGGACATGGGTTTTTTTATAAAGAGTAAATATGAAATTTTCAATCGATTTAAAGAGTTTAAAGCAATGGTTGAATTGTAGATTGGAAATAATATTAAGTGTTTGAGAACTAATAATGTCAACGAATTTTGATCTAATAATTTTGTTAGATTTTGTATAGATTATGGTATACAGAGACATAAGACAACTCCATATTCACCTCATTATAATGGAGTTGTAGAAAGAATGAACAAGACATTGATGGAGAACTATAGGAGTATGCTTAGTGGTGTTATACTGGAGCAAAGGTTTTGGGCCAAAGTTGTAGTCATTACTTGATACCTGATCAACAAGTCTCCTACATCAAAGCATGTTGATAAAATGCCCATGGAGGCATGGTCTAGTCATAATCCTTTGTTGAGGCATCTTAGATTTTATGGTTGTGAGGCATATGCAAATGTGCCAAAGGAGAAGTAGATAAAGTTAGAGAACAAGGTTGTGAAATGTATCTTCATCAGGTATAGCTATGGTGTGAAAGGATACAAGCTTTGGGATCTAGTAGTACAAAAGGTAATATATTCTAAAAGTGTTATTTTAAGACAAATGAAGCCTTCTTTTGCTACATTATAGCTAGAGACAATAGAAAAGCAAGAAGTTATTCAACTTCCTCCTACACCTGAGAAAGTTGAGTTGAGGCCATGAGAGAGATAAAAAGTTGAGGAGAGCTCATCAAACTCTGAATCTTTTGAAGAGGAGGTAGATGAAGAATAACCTCCACTTCAACTTGTTCAAAGGTCTACAACGCATAGATAACCACTAAAAAGGTATTTTCCTAATGATTGGATATGTATATTTGTTTTGAGTACTAACATTGATGAATCAAGATCTGCAAAAAATGTGGGTATGAATGATGCAGAGTCTTGGAAGGTTACTATGGAAGAAGAAATAGTAGCTTTGAAAAATAATGATACATGGGACCTTATACCATTACTTGAAGGATGTAATCCCGTTAGATGCAAATGGGTGTTTAATAAAAAGATTGGTTAGAGGGCAATGTTGAAAAGTACAAAGCTTGATTGGTTGAAAAAGGTTACTCTTAGGTTCAGGATGTTGATTATGATGAGATATTTTCTCTTGTTGCTAAAATGACATCCATTAGATTCCTACTTTATATTACAACAATTTATGATTTATAGATTGAGCAAATGGATGTTAATATTGATTTCCTTCATGGTGATTTGGAGGAAGATATTTATATGACACAGCTAGAGTACTACATGGTGAAAGAGCTTAAATCTCAACTCTCAACAAAATTTGAGATGAAAGATCTTAGTGATTTGAGACACATTCTTGGGTTGGAGATTAGGAGAGAGAGACATAACAGAAAGCTATGGATTAGCTAGAGTAAGTATGTGAATTCAATTTTATAGAGGTTTAACATGAAGGATTGTAGACCATTGTGTGTTCCTTTTTCCATTGGAATGAAGTTATCTACTACACAATTTCCTATATCCCCATCAGAGATGGAATACATGAGAAGAGTGCCTTACCAGATTGCAATCAAAAGTTTGATGTGTGTCATGGTCTATAATAGACTAAACATTACCCAAGCAGTGGGAGTTCTTTCCCATTATATGTATAATCCTAGTAGAGTTCATTAAGATGTAGTTAAAAGGGTCTTCAAATATTTTTGGGGTAGCTCTAAGTATTCCTTATGTTATTATGATAACATGATTGGAGATAGACATATTCTTGACATTATTGGTTATGTGGATTCAGATTGGGTAGGTGATGTTGATAGCAAAAGATCCACCAGTGCTTATGTGTTTACTTTGTTTGGTGGTGCAATAAATTGGATGAGTAAGTGACAGGTTGTGGTCACTTTGTCCACTATAGAGGTAGAATATATGACAGCTACTCATGCCTTTAAATAAGCCATTTGGCTTAAGATACTATGTTCAGATATTGGGTTGAAATAGGGTGTAATGATAATTTATTGTGACAGTTAGAGTGTTATTTGCCTAGAAAACAACCTGACTTTTCATGCCAGGACCAAACATATTGATGTATAATATCATTTTATGAGACACATGGTCAAGGATGGCAGGGTAAAGCTGATAAAGGTAAATACTTTGATGAATATTATAGATTCATTGACTAATCCCATGAGCACAAAGAAGTTTAGATGGTGTTTGGATTCTATGGGCCTCTTGGACCCTAAATATTAAGTTCATGTTGGTACAGTTCCTTTAGGTCTTTCAAGGTATTTGATAAGTGGGAGAATTTTGGGAATTAAGGTGTTTCAACCTTGACAAGTGAAGACACTATTCATGAGACACTATCTATGAGATATTATTCATAGTCACTATTCACACTCATTATTCATGTGATGAGGTGGTAGTGGTGAATTGGTAATGATTGTACAAGTGATGTGTTAAGTGGTGCAGGTGTTGATGTGGCTTGTGATGAGTTAGCATGGCCCATAGAGGAATCTACATGATGTAAGTGCATGTGAGTGGAATTACGGCATACCACTCCACTGAGGAGATAAGTTATTTTATTTTGAGATGAACATGATTTTGCTTTAGGTGTAAAATGATAAATAATGGATATGGGGTGCATTTCTAAGTTGGCTTCATGATCTTGAGTGGAGGATAAGTAAAAAAAGATGATGGAGAATCTTTTAGAAGCATGTGGAGTCACATGTATGAGTGGATGAAATTTTTTAAGCATATGGAAAGTGGAGGATCCACTTTTGACCAATGTAGAAGACAACAAGCATGTCACTATTCCTAAATAGTGATGCTACTAAAGGGTAGCACATTTCTTCCTTGCCCATGAAGTTTTCTCTATAATGTAATCTTATAAATAAGATGTATTCTCCTTTGTAATGTAAGATAAGCAATGAAGCTTTGTAATTGAGCTTAAATGAAGCATGGAGCTTGTGAGAAGCTTGAATGCAAGTAGCCAAGCTTTGTATTAGTTTATAAGCTAGAGATTTGTGCAAAAGAATTGAAGCTATGTTGAACCATTTTCTCTCCTATGTAATATATTGGTAGTGCTCTTGTGAAGGCTTACTTTGCAAGTGTGTTGTAATCTTGGTGATTTGAATAATACATTGAGTTGCTTCGAAGTGTGTGGTTTTTCTCCCAAAAGGGGTTTCTCCATGTAAATCACTTGTTATGGTATTTTATTATTTTAAGTTTTATGTGTTTCTTTTAATTATGTAACAAGTATTCAAATTATTTGTATATTCTCCTCTCTTAGTTTGTGTAAGGAATTATTTCTATGATCTTGTATTCCTTTCAAGAAAAAACTCACATTAAAAGAGAGATTAGAGAAGGTTTAAGAGACCTTATTTAATGAAATAGGCTCCTGCATAAAGAAGTTGTAGAAGTATCTTCCAAATAAAAACTACAACATTGTAGAACTAAAGAACCTTCAATGACATTATGATCAAAAAAGCCTCCATATATGATTAGGATCAAAGAGAGATACAAATCCAATAAAAATAAGAATAAATATAAGGATCAAGAGAGCTACAAATTTCGTGCGAGTGTTGGGTTTTTCTATCTAAACTTTTCCCTAGGGGTGCTGAAGTATCTAGTTCCTAATAAGTTAATGTGTTGACATTTCATGCAATACTAAGCTCTTGCACACTCACTCAAAGAACTTAACAAGAAATTGATTCCCATGGGTTATGTCACATAGTAACATGATTGTCATATATTGGTGCTTATTCATATATATTAATCACTGACTAAATAGAAAAAGAAATACATAGTTGTGGACCTTAGTTCGATTACATACACAAACACGATTAAAAAGATAATTACCATGAGTATCATAATATGTGTTGCATAAGTTCAGATAATATATATTCTATTCATTATAGCCAAATATAAACCACAAGTTAAATAATAGGCATGTTGATAACTCAATGATGCAACTTAACTATTAGCCATAGTGCAATATATGATTACAATAACTCCTGTAACTTCACTAATTGCCATAATCAATAATTACATAATACCAATGTTCAATAGCATTACAAATCTCTACATAGGGGTATTTATACTTAGTTTTCCCTAACCAAATTGTTACATTAATTATGACACTTCTAGTGACTAGCCAACAATCTCCAATGCACTGCGAGTAATGGCAGTCATTTACTTATTTTTCCTATGGACTCAAGCCTTTACACCCCTATATTCACTTTCAGTGTTGTATCCTTGTTACCAAGTGTCCTTATTCATGCAGGCTAATTCCAAACTTGTGTGTGATTAAAGTTTGTTCTGTCCTTGAGAATTAGTCCTCAACCATTTCTCACTTCCTTCATGCTTCCTAAGTCTTTTGTTGATATACTTAGTCCTTTGTTCTTAAGTTATTTATTTATTATGCCTCTCCTCTAACTATGTCTTCTCATGTCATGATCTTTTATGTCATGGTATTCCCATACCATGCTCATTCCATGTTATGTTTGTTCCATATCATCCTTGTTTTGTGTCATGCTTGTTTTGTGTCATAAGACAAAATACATAGACAAAAATTGAGGTCCAACATCACCCCATAATATGCTCTTAGTTTTTTCCAAAATAAACATTGGTCTCAACCTCAACCAAAAATTTAGGTCCAATCTATTGTATTTTCTTTCTAACACCTTCCAAATGTGACAAGGTGTCGAACAGCTTCATTGTTATTTCCTCAATTACCACTTTCAAATTTTTAGTCTCCTCAGGTTGATCAGAGCACTCGCTTGCCTTATCAACCAATTGATAGAGAGATGTGGAAGCATCCTTTTAAACCTCTTCAAGCATGATGACCTCATTTACAACCTATCCTTGAAGTTCCATAAAGATGGAATTTATTTATTGTCCATGTGTATTTATTATTTTTTTCATAGTTTTGACATGATTAAATGCCTTAGCATGTTTGGTGTGATCTTTTAAAAATAGGGTGGTATCTGCCAATTGCTAATGTTGAATCTCTTCTTCCTAGATTTGAGCTTCCAAAATTTTACTGGGTCATACCAGCTTCTCAAAAATCCCATCTAAGATAGGAATCACCTACCCAACTCATTACAAAGTGTGCTTGCATACTTCCACTACTTTGGCTACCCATATTGTTTCATTTTTTGGCACAGGCTACTCTTTACACTACTTTAATATAAGATCTACAAGATTTTATAGCTTATCAATAGCCTCACCCTCTAAAGGGACCCCATCTAATAACATCAATTCTTGGCTCAGAATAGCCTTACATAAATTCAATGTTTTGACATTTGTTGTTGTGGTGACTTCTAATTGATGTCTCAACTAAGCTAATTCCTCTTCAAGTTTCTTTTGAGCAATAATTTTTTTATCAAAAAACTTCACCACTTTAATATGTTTTTGTTCAGCTTAGTATGCATCAAAATATGAAAGCACATTTTATTGTGCTACTTCAAAGGCCATTTTCAAGAATGTTGCACTAGTTTTTAGAGGAAAAAGTTGTCGGGGATCAACCCAAAGAGGTGTGGGTAGCACCGTTGCTTCTGAATCTAATACTAAGATATCAAGGGGCATCTCAAAATGGCATTCCTCATTGTACATGTCCAAGAAGAATGACATATGATATTGGGTGTGTTCAATGGCATCCTTTAGATCAAAATGAGAATAAAAATAAAGCAATTTATCAAGAATGTTTATCTAGTATTGGGCATATAGGTTGGTGGTGACATTATTATTAGGTGGTTAGACCATGGTGTTGATAGGCTACTTCCCTTTGATAGGATCCCACTCAAAGATCTCAACATCTATGTCTTATTCCAAAGAATTAGTGTCGATGTCCATACCACTTAATTCTTCTACTTCAAAACCATCCCTCTCTTTGTTGAGTGGATCTTCAATGTCCAATTGCACCTCTTCATGGGTGGTCTCCTCCTCTTACATTGGGGAAAGTGTTTTCTCTAAGCCTATTTCTTCTTTTTCTTTGGCTATCCTCATGGTTCCTAGTAATTCTTCCAACTTTTCCCTGTCAACATCCTTAGGCTCTTCTCATTCCAATGAAATGGTTTGTGTTGATGGCATTGATCCTTCCAGTTGACTTGTCAATGGATTTATTCTAGGTGAATCCCTTGGTGGTGGTGTCTTTGGTGAGGGATCCCTCAGTGGTGAAATCCTTGGTGGTGGTGCTTGGGCAGTCCATTACTTTTGTATTATATTTGGCTACAAAATTGTGTTGGCATTATGCCTGATACACTTCTTATTGTCAAGTGGTGTTACTGGGGGAAGCTTCTCTCTCTCATGCTCTACTTTTCCTAAAGCTTTCTTCTTAGTTTTAGCATATAAAAGAGATTATGAACTGAATGACCTACCACAATTGGATGAACCTTGATTTTGGTTCTATATATTTCATACTTTTATTTGTATGATTTCTTTCTAGGATATCCATACATTTTATGGAGAGTATGAATCTCTGAGTCAATTCATTCTATTTTAAGGGTTATGGGTTGCACACTGTATATCTGGTTTATCAAGTTTACAAAGTACCATGCTATGAAATCACAAGAAAACTTCAACCAAGCATAAATTTCTCCAGATGGGACGATCCTGATGTGCACAAGAGAAAAGTGTTGCTTGACAACAAATTTGGCTTGTTCACCAACTTGGGTGGGTAAGTTATTTGGAACATGTCATTCATTCCCAAAGGCTTCTTTCCTGACATCATTTTGAGCTTAAAATTTAGAGTAATATAGCTAGGGCATGTGAACACATTGTATTTTTATATAGGGGACTTGTTCTCAAGTGGGTATAATCACTTCAATTATCTAGAGGTGTAATTAGGTACACCAATTTCATCAAACACCATTAATAAAAAGAATGACCCATGGGAACCTATGGTTAGGTATTTGATGGGCCTTCTCTACATCAGTTATAATCCTATTAGAAAAATACATTGCCTAGTTATACTTTAAACCCTTAGTAACCTGGTGAGAAACATATAGATCTATCATGTCCACCTCTTTCCATCTATCATTGCCTCAAACTTTGGTCATGATGATGCACATTGATACTCAGAGGGTTGGGTCTTGTAAGTTCTTTACATGCATGTCATGGCCCTATTTCTAGTATTCCAGTACCATGGTGGTCTTATCTATTTCTTTCAAGTCCTCTAAATTAAATTCAAGGTCTACACCAGAGCATTGCAACCCTGATACCTTGTTGATTTTTTCAATCATGATTTTCATTCGGTCCCCAAAAAAGTAGATATAGTCCTCATGCACATGTGAAAGCATAAATTTGAATGCCTCTACAAGTTTTCCAAAATAAGGGAGGTTGAAAAATTTTAAAATTCTCATAGAGTCCAAGGCATTGACTATTTTCAAATCATAGACCAATTCACTCTTGGTGTTTTGGCATTCAACTCTGTAATCATTTTGAAGCCCAACCTTGTTTCCAGGTTGGTAGTGGTTATAGTCAAAGATAGTACAAGTGGGCACATTTGATGCCAAGTTCTCCATGTGCAGCACCATTTTTGGGTACTACATCTCCTTAATTAGTAAAATTAGAGATGGAGGTACTTGGGATTTCTTATTTGATTAGCATGACACCCTTGTTCCTTTGCCTTCCATACATGCACTTATTCTTCAAGTTTTTCCTCCTTGATTAATATTATTCCCAACCAAAACTTAGCTCCTCTTCCTTTAGAATGATTGGTAGTGTCTCACTTCATTGGGACTTTTTCGTAGGCTGTATCACCCTTCATGGATCCTAAATGTTGAGGCATGACTATCTAATGTTCCCAAATGAATATGTTTTTATTGTGAAAATGTCTCAGCTCTCTTATTTTGATGCCCATTAATAGTGGATGACAACTTATGTAACCTATAATCTATGAATTTCCTCTATGTTATTTTAGTTTACATATCTCTTATTATTCATTCAGATAAAACCACACTCTCAATGATCAATAAACTACGAATCGATACTCTGCATTTATCTTGGAATCGCCTGAACTTGGTTGTTCACTCTTTGACTCTATAAAATCACACTCAAATGAAAGGTAAAGTGTAAAATGATCCCATTAATACATTTTTATAGGTTTGAGGGGGTAAATTACATATACTACCCCCTCTCTTTGACCATCACTTCTCTAAATTATTGTGATTAATATTATTGCCATGACATGATATTGGCACGCTTGCCATAACCACTACCTCTTTATATTAATGGCATGTCTTGTCCCACACTTTTCTCAAAGTGTATGACAACTGTAAAAACATTTAAATATTTATACCATTGGTGGGAATATTTATCCTTTTACCCCTTTGATTTCTTAGTCTTTATAATCGTACATCTTTGTTTTCATGTGCATCTCTATGGACCATTTCCTAGCATACGTAATATCCCTTACCCCACACTAATTGTGATTCATGTTCCTACACAAGAACATAAGTACCAAGTTACTAAAAATTAAAATAATAAAAATGGGTGTGTAAATAATGCAATGTTTTATTAAAAACAAGAAATCCCAAAATAATGGCATACACCTTATTAACACAATTAAAAACAAACTCAAGCAGAAAAATATGGCTATAGTCAGCTACCATTATAATGACCAAGAAGAAATTAGCCATCCAATGTTTTAAAATGACATGCATCGATAGGATGCATACTTTGAACAATAAAGGGACCATCCTAGTGAACATAGATCTTCTTAGAGTGGCCCCCAAACTTGGAATCATAAAGTAAAACTTGCATTCTTGGTGTAAATGTCCTATGTCTGAGGCAGCAATCATGTCATGCCTTTTGTTTGTGTTTCTCCACATCTTGACTCCAATGAGAAAGGAAATGTGCTTCATCCAATTATAAAAAGGAATATAAATGTGATTTCAATGATGGTTCATCGTCTAGTCATCAAATACATATAATGTAAAGAGAAGGAACCAAGAAATCAACTAGAAGAATTGCTTCTATTCCAAACACTAGATTGAAAGGTGTAATTTTGTTGAGGTGCTTGTAAGTTGTACGGTAAGCCCTATGAACTTCAAACACCTGATCATCCCAATTGGTGCATCTAATATTACAATTTTTTGTGAATGTTGTGCTTGAGTTTATTGCTTTAGTAGTGCCATTTTTCTAGGGATGAGATGGCATTGTCTTGTGATGGGCAATCATAAATTGAACTAGTAATATGTAGATAATCTCAGTGAGGAAGTGCACATTATAATCACTATTAAAACTCAATGTAAAATCAAATATTATGATAATATTTTCCCATATGAAGAGTGATGTGGTTACTATAGTACAATCCCATGTTGGCACAGCCTCAACCCAACATGTGAGATAATCAGTTGTTGTGATGATATAGCAGGAACCTATACATAGTCAACTGGGTTGATGGGGCCAAAAACATCAATGGCCTATTTATCAAATGGTTCTTATGATAGCATATGATGTAATGGCATTTCATCCTAATGATTTGGTTTCCCCACACATTGGCAAATATCACATTATCATGCATGTAGCTTTACATCTTGGAAAAGCATAGGCCACCATAGACCAATTAACAAAACTTTGTGTACAATAGCCTCATCGACATAGTGTCCTCTAGTAATACCTTTGTGAACTTCATGGAGTAAATTAGGGTGCTCATGTTTTATGACATAGCATTGAAGGATTTCATCTCATCCAAGCTTATAGAGGTCCCCTCTAATGAGCTAGAATGGTGCAGTGTGGACATCTAGTTGTTTCTTAACTATGTATTTAGATGATCTAGAGCCATGCCAGTAGTTACCAAGGCATTTATGTCTTCTAAATCCTTAATAACATGTGAAGTATGAAACATTTTTTTATCAAACAAGTCATGTTCAATGGCACACGTTGGCTCAGTGGAATCGATTCTTAAGATATAGTCAGGACCATAATTGGTCTTACCTAGCTTGACCATGACAGAGAATTTAAAGAATAAATTGATACATAGGAATAAAGCCAAGAATACATGATGCATTAACCAAAAGGATAGCCTAATATATATTCAAATAACAAGCACCTACAAATAAGGAGGTAAGTGAAACAAACTAACAAAAATTAATAATAGACTCACCCGTGAAACAATCAAAGAAATGTGGTTACAACAATATAACCACTCACAACAATAAACTAATTAAGCTTATAACATTAATTATTCTAATACCCTCCCTAAATGGTTGACCCTGAAATAACTCCAAGCTTATCTCAGAATTTTGTAATTTTTCTTTACATAAAGGTTTAGTCATTATATCAGTTGGTTTTTTAGAGGTAGGACAATAATAAAGATGTGTCTTCATTAGAAACTAATTGTTGAATGTAGTGATGCTAAACTTCAATATGCTTTATCCTGGCATGAAATACTATATTCTTCACCATATTTAGAACACTTTTGTTATCATAGTAGATAGGTTTAGGTGTTGATGAATCAAGATGAAGATCCTCCAATACTGACTGAATACACATCAATTCTCTACTTGTACTACTAACTACTCTATACTTTGCTTCAGTGGAAGATAGTGTTATTGTATTCTAAAACTTATTCTATCATGAAAAGGCTCCTAAACCAAGAGTGAGTATATAACCTATTGTAGAATTCCTAGGATCAATTGGTCCTACCTAATTTGAATCAGTATATCATGTTAGAGTAAAGTCAACAAATTGATTATACATAATGCCAAAGTTAACAATACCTTTGACATATCTAATAACATGATTTTTAGCTTGATAATGTTCTTCATGTGGTTAAGTCATGAAGTGAGTGAGATAACTTACAATAAAACATAAATCTGATCTAGTAATAGTAAGATAAATCAAACTACCTACTAATTGCCAATGCATTATTTCATTGACTAGTAGTGAATCAGTGTTAGTTGTGAGTTTTATCTCAACTTCTATAGGTGTAGCTACTAGATTACAATCATTCATTATAAATTTATCTAGAAAATATTTAGCATATTTTGTTTGAGATACAAAATTAAATTTCCCATAATTGTAATACTGCAAAAAATCCACACCTAGAAAATATTGAAGAATACTTAGATCAATCATTTTAAACACATTACAGATGTCAGCTTTCACCTATTTAATAAAATCATTGATGCTTCTAGTGATGGCAATATCATCAACATATATAAATATAATTATTATGTCATCACCAATTATCTTAACATATAGAGTAATTTTGTATCAATTATTTTAAAACTAGAATCTCTAAGATATTTGTCAATTTTAAAATACCAGACTCAAGGAGCATGCTTAAGTCCCTACAAAGACTTCACTAACATGCAAATTAGATGTTCTTTACCATAAATATGAAATCCATATGGCTATTTCATATACACTTCATCCTCTAGCTCTCCATTCAAAAAAACACTTTTTGCATCCATCTCAAAGACATACCAACCAAGCTTAGTAGTAATAGACATAACCATTCTGAATATTACCATTTTAGCTGTAGGAGAAAATGTTTCTTCATAATCTACTCCTTGTGCATACCCTTTTGTAACAATATGAGCTTTATATTTATCTAAAGATACATATGATTTATAGTTTAACTTATAAATCCATTTACAACCAATGAATTTCTTACCTTAAGGTAGCTCAAACAAAGCCCAAGTACCATTCTTGATAAGTACATCATACTCCACTTTCATGGCAGATTCCCATTCCAACTTCCCTTTAGCATTTGTATAAGTATTAGGCTCAAAAATTTATGAAACATTGGTATTGAGAGCAAAATTTACCTTCTCAAAATTTTGTACTACTTGTTTCCCTGACCTTGTGTATCTACCTTCTAAAGAAACTAGAAGATCCTCTTGTCGAATATACTGCATTATGTTATAGTACCACTTTGGTAATTTGTTTTGACTTTTGAAATCACCTTTTGTGCCACTAGGACCTACCATAGAGATAGACTATTCTAGTGTTTACCTTTTAAAGTCCTACTCTATTTTAGTACTATAACTCGATTCACATTCCTCAATAGGAATTGAAAGATTACTAGTATTTGTAGGTTTACCATCTTTTGAGAAATAGGGAATTTTGTCATCTATTTTGACATATATATGCAAAATTACTTGATTTGAAGAGATATGCTTTAAAATTCTCACTATACCCAACAAACATGTACTTTTTACTTTTGGCATTTAAACCACTTCTTTTCACTTTTGTGATTAATGCAAAATCAATAAAACCAAAAATGTAGAAATCACTTACATTAGTTTTTCTTCCTGACTATGCTTCTTCTGGAGTAATATCCTACACAAATTTACAAGGACTCCTGTTCAAGATAAACATTGTAATATTAATAGCTTCTACCTAATACCAAAAGAGTACATTCATGCTTTGTACCATACATTGTGCCATCTCCATAATAGTCCTATTCATCCTTTCCACTACTCCATTATGTTGTGGAGTGTAAGGAGTAGTATATTGCCTATGTATACCTTCCTTTGTGCAATATGCATTGAAATGCTTGGAGATAAATTCTCCACCATCATCTAACTGAAAGGTCTTGATCTTTATACCTATATGATTCTAAACCAGTGTTTTCCATGCCACAAAATTAGCAAAACATGCATATTTATTCTTAAGAAATCACACCCACAATTTGCAATAAAAATAATCAACTATCAATAAGAAATAAAGGGCGTTAGATACAATGTTAATTTTCATAGGACCATGAAGATATGCATGTAACAAATCTAACACATATTATGCCCTCCATGCTTTACTAGTAGGAAATGGTTGCCTGACTTGTTTACCCAACTGACAACCTTCACAAACATTTTCAATTTTCCTAAATAGATGGGAATCCATGCACCATTTTATTTTTACTCAAAATGTTTAAATATTGATAACTCAAATGATCATACCTCTCATTCCAGAGAGTGTTAAACTAATCAATTATTGCTAAATTAAATTGTTCTATTGATTTAGGATCTACAAGTTTATACAAACCCCTTTCCCTTATACCAACAACAACAAGCTTTTCATTAAGTGTAGTAATATTACATTTGTTTCCCTCAAATTGAACTACCAATTATTTATTTTTGGTAATTTCACTAATGGACAGAAAAATTTTATTCATATCTAGTACATATCTAACATTGATAAATGTATATTTGTACTCATTGTTCAAAATGATTTGTACATCCCCACAACCCTTAATGTCATGTGTCCATCCATCACGCAAATACATAATTTCATTACTACTATTACCCTCGATAAAATTTACATACCAATCATGGTGACACATGTAGTGTCGTGAAGCTCTTGAGTCAAAATACCAGCTTCATGACTCACTTGATTAGCTTTGTGTTGCTACAAAATCAAATTCAGTAGATGCCTCTTCTTCTACTTCTTTTGCAATATTAGCTTGTCTATATTTCTTGTTTGAATTAGCCATATCATATTTTCTCTTTCTACAATCTTTCTTAAAATGACCTAGTTTCTTACATTATAAGCATTTCCACTTGGTTTTCTTGGAATCACTTACATTATTCTTTGAATAATCTTTGTTTGTCGACCATTGACCCTTGACTTTTGTCTTTGCTATAAAATAACTTCCTGTAGATGTAAAGGTTGAAGTTGTGGACTATTCCTATCATCATTCCTTATATATGAGAAGAATGGATAACTATTCAAAGTCCAATGTTTGAGTTTCATGAATCATGTGTAATGATTCTATAAAAGAATCATAAGAAGATGGTAAATTATGCATAACTAGAGCAATGAGATCTTACTCATCTACAAGTTTTCCCACTACCTTCAATTGATCACAAATGTCCTTCAACTATAGCACATATTCAAAAATATAACTACCTTCTTGCATTCTAGTGGAAAATAAAAGATTTTTAAGTACAAAATTTTATCGGATCAAATGCTTGATATTTTATCTTAAGGTGTTTTCATAAATTTGGGGCATTAACAACATTTCTAACTTCTAGAATTAAATTGTCTACCATAGATAGTTTTAATAACATGAGGGCCTCATGATGATGTTTGTCATAGTCATATGGTTGGTCAACTAGTCTAGACTCTTTACCAAGAACAATCTAGTCAATGTTCCTATAATCACTTATTGTATCCTATGACTCCACAAGCTAAAGTTTTTTCCATCCTATTTATGAGAATATGGTAATAACATATGTTGTAAACTAGCCATTTTTACTTAGTTTTTCATGAAAACAATTAAATCAAAAAAACTATAATGACTTTTAACAAATATTATTTTTAGACACTGAAACTAACCTAAAATTGGACATAACTATCAATTTTCAGTAAAAACAACTTTATAGTTTGTGAGATTTTAAAGTTTTTGTCTTTTAAAAAATTGTTATTAAAAGACAAAAATGACTAAATCTTGAGTTATACAACTCTGTTTTCAAAAATTATTTTTTCGTGTAGAAGAGGACAAAAGAATTTAAATATGGGTAAATTTTCATAAATTTTGATTTATGGTTTGCTCCCAATAGAATTAATCATGATTTTTCAGGCAATTTTTAGACAAAAAACAAGTTTTTCTAAATATATTTTCCAAGCTAGTTTTAGGCAAATAAAATTGATTTTTCCAATTTTTATTTAAACCAATTTCACCTAGAATTATGATTCTCTAATTAAAACTTTATGTTAAAACTTGCATAAGACTTTAAACCAATAAAAAATAATCTTTGTAAGCTTAGAAAAAATAGTGGCTTGTCCGGTTTTTGGCATCCTTTTGCTTTTCAAAACTCCTTGATTTTTGATTGAAAATAGCTGAATACTAATCTTATCAAGTATGATCTTCCTATAAAAAGGAAAAAATGAATTTTTTATTAGTTTTTGGATTGATTTTGTGGTTTGGTCAAGCACCACATTCCCAGTTATGCTATTGTATGCACAGAATGTCTCTTTAGGAGCAACAAAACACTTCCTTACATCAAAAAATGTGGTTGGAATGCCTCTTCCCTAGAAAGATCAAACCTATAGGTATTTGGTTATGTCTCTATAGAAAGTAAAAATTTATTCACTCACTGAAAAATGCCCTTCATTCATCAAAAATGCCTTCAAATGTCAAAAATGCCTTTCAATCAAGCTAATCAATAGCCAAAACAACTTATTTTATTTTATTTTTATTTATCGTTTTCTACTTTATCCTTCAATGCCACCTCCTAGTTTCTTTCTCTCTTTCTTTGTCCTCTTTCTTCCACCATGTGCTTAACCAAGATTTTCACTGGGTAATTTCTCCCTAACAAAATCTCTATTTTCCTCACTCTCTCATAGAGTCTCCTAAGCTCCCTCAACCGTGAGTTTTGAAACCATAAAGAATAAATTGATACACAAGAATGAAGCCAAGAATACGTGATACCTCAACCAAAAGGATAGCCTAATATATAGGCAAATAACAAGCACCTACAAATAAGGAGGTAGGTGAAAAAAACTAATGGGAAGTAATAATAGACTTACCTACGAAATAATTAAAATAATGTGGTTACTATAATATAACCACTCACAAAAAAAGCTAATTAAGCTTATAACATTAATTATTCTAATAGAATTGAAATTCTTGGAATAACACAATCCAAGAACAAATGTGACCATGTAACACAGGTTTATTAACAAGATATTTCAATGTTTCATGGTCTATATAGAACATAACAAGAGTCTCTAATAGATACTATCAAAAAATTTGTAAAATTTAAAACATGGAGAGTGCTTTGTGTTTTGTGCTTTGTTGTGGTATAGTTTCTCTCATCTGGAGTAATCTTTTTACTTGAAAAGTAAATAGGGTGATCGAGGTGACCCTCCCAAGGTTGTGCAAGTATCACGTCGACGTCCATACCCAAAGAATTGACATGGACATGAAATGGTTTAGTCCAGAGAACTAGAGGATAGGTGCAGTGATGAACTTGTCTTTCAAGGCTACAAAATCTTTTTGGCATGAGTAGGTTCAAATGAAGTGTTAATTATGTTTTAAGGACTCCTCTAATAGTGCAACAATCCTTGCATAACCTCAAATGAATTTACTATAGTACCCAATATGACCGAGAAAGGCATGAACCATTCATTGGGTTATTGGTACTGGCAGATGGAAGATGACGACAACCTTAGCAGGGTCCACCAAAAGTCTATCTCAACATATAATGTGACCAAGAAGAACATCGAATAGAATAGAAAAAAGACATTGTTTTTTTAATTAAGCGAAATTTGAAGAATTATACAATGCTCAATCATAAGCTTGAGATTAGAACAATGGTCTTTCACTAGGTCCCATATTGTCCAATCATCTAAATAAACCTGAAGAAACTTATGGATGAAATATTTAAAGGCCTCAATAGCTATTTGGGATAATATAGTGGGTGCATTTTTTTACCCTGAATGGCATGACGGTATATGTAAAATACCCCCACTCAGTGGTAAATATAGTCTTAGGCCTATCCTCTTTTGAAATATAGACTTTATGGTATCTAAAAAACTTATATGTGAAGGTGTAAATTTCACACTCAATGATACCTTCAAGGATTTCTTTGATGAAAAGCATCGAAAAAGGATCAGTAATGCAAGATGCATTAAGTATCCAATAGTTTACACAAATTTTGATGCACCCATATTTATTCATGCTTATAACCATGGATATGACCCACTCAAACCCATCAATTAGAATAATAACTCTAGTGCACAACATATTGTCAATTTCCTCTTTCACCCATGCACGTAAATTTGGATTCATTATATACGGTCATTTTCTAATTGGGTGAGCACATTCAACTAGTTTGATATGTGTTTTTCCTAAATATGGGTGAGCACCTTTCATTTTACTATAATTTCTAGTGAAATCATCTTGGTATTTTTTCAACAACTCAAATACTTTAGAAATCTCAATATCAGACCAGTAGTTACCCACACTAGCCATCTTTGGTGTATCCTCTATGCCAATGTTATATTGTGTGTTTGAAGTGGTTTTAAGTACAAATGGTTTATATCGGGACCAATATCATGAATAATTCTAGTTCCATAGTTTGTGGGGACATCCAAATGATTGGTCAATGGGTTAGGCAACTTGGATCCTT
This sequence comes from Torreya grandis, assembly GCA_037957365.1. Classification (NCBI taxonomy): domain Eukaryota; kingdom Viridiplantae; phylum Streptophyta; class Pinopsida; order Cupressales; family Taxaceae; genus Torreya; species Torreya grandis. The sequence goes on along the minus strand of JARHVA010000726.1, from coordinate 1,270,835 downwards.
CACCTCCATCGACATGGAACACAAGTGTTTGTTTTCCTTTTATAATTTATTCACACTATGCATGATGGAGGATAGGTTTTGGTACATGGGAATATTACCCAATTGGATCATTAAAAAATACTAAGCCTTCTTCCATTACACCATATATATGTCATAGATGATCCTTAATAGTACTAGGGTCACCAATAACTGCTTGATGCATTACTTACAATGTGAGGTATAGATCCATATTTGGGAATGAATAAGACAACACCAAGACCATGTTATTTTTTAATAAATGCTAGAAATGGGTAACTAAATGATGTTATTTGTTAACATACCATGCTCTATCCTAGGTGCATAAAGTGTCGTAAAATGCATGTACCCATAGATATTCTGATAAGAAATATTCATTGATCAACCACATTACCTTGTAGGCTTGTAGGTGTGGTTTTTGTGCTCAAACTCCACTATAGTTGATTCTACGTCATATGTGGTAGTCATGATGGAATCGATGATGTAAGGCAAATCATACTTGCTCTTAATAAAGGACATGTTCATGATGAGTTCACCACCACCTCATTATTGTGACATCAAGAAGGTAAACTAGTGAATGCATATGATCAGTATCAGAGTCATTTAAGGCCTCAAGTCACTAGATGAAGTCATGAACTTCTATTTACCCATGAAACTTTGGAGCTTTATCAAGCCTTTCGAGCAGTGTAGACATAATTGGTCGTTGTATGACTTGTCTAGTGACAAGATGAATAAACCTATGGTGCTTGTGGTACTGGCATTAAATGTCTTCACAACTGCCAATGGCACCACATGCTCTCCCAAGAAGGTCATAGTCACTTTGAGCCCAGTAATTATAGCCATTACTTGTAGTATTAAAAAGGGATTATGTATATGTCTATTGAAGGATACTATTGATATTAGGATCATGATGCTCACCACCTCAAGTTATGATGTTGTATATGTGATTAGTATCCTCATCTGTGCTAATAGGTTATACATACACGAGCCCATGTGCTTGGTCTAATGGGATGATGTCTTGATGATTAGTATTTTCAAAACTAATATATTAATTTTTTAAGCTTAAATCAATGTTGTTTACATAGAACCAAAGATGACCCAATACGGATGGAAAGTCATTAGCCTCAGCCAATTCTAGAACTTCAAAGTTAGCTTTGAAAGGTACCCTAAAGATATTGAAATTTTCATTTTTAACAATGTCAATTAGCAGAGCAAGGGTTTTATTAGCCATAAATAATACATGAGGTGATGGTTATAATGTTGGTCTAGCCATTTCTTTCCATGCATCAGACAGATGCATCACCTCATGGGGCATCTTTGAAAATATATTTCTTAACCATTTTAGTGTGCCCATTGACCCTTTTATCATGTTTTATTAATTTTCCACTACTTATAAAGAGCCAAGTGATCTAACTAGTGCATTCAACTATTAATTCCATCGATTATATAGGATATTGAAAGATCCTTTCCTACAAATAGAAAATGCAGCCATAAAAGTTTACATTAATGCTTTAGATCCTCTAACTATTATGTTCATTATGATGAACCCATCTACTCTCACATCATTAGTGTTGTCTACCAAGAGGTTGTCAATATAGAGCAACAGTCAATGACTCAAGGTATTTATACTCAAAATCTTTTAGGTAGCATGCCTACAATTAAGCCCATGGACCAATATGTGCCTTACCCTGAAGCATTTCCCCAAACTTTTATCTAGCCAAACCTCCCAGTGACAAATGAGATTTTTACTTATTTATTCAATGCATATAACTTAGTTAATTTTGTGTATAATCAGTAGGATAATTTATATTATTTTAGTGATTCAGTATCTTTGAGTGCTATTACTAATCAAATGCCATTTGTTATAGGAGATAATCAACAGGCAATGCATAATCCAAGTTATGAGACCACGTTATAAGGTGTAAAATGTGGAGTATATGAATATGAGAATGGACACAATGCAAAAGTTGTCATGTTGACTGAGAACATCCCATTCAATAGGCAAGAGTGTGTCCATGAGAGCAGCAATGATGATGATGATGATGATGATGATGATGAGGCTACAATGGTTGTTTTTTATGTGTTCATGGATAAAAATCAAGATAATAAGGAGCTGCCCATACAAGAAGAATAAAAAATCTCTGGAAATTAGGTAGAAGAAGAATTAGAAGAGCTAGAATATTTGGATGAGGATGACGAAGAATATGCATCTAAAACATTCTTATCTTATGTTCCTAATTCTACATTTGCAAAGCTAGTTCAATGCAATCAATAAATCAATTACAACAACCATGTGATATTTTTATTAGTAGAGGCAGTTGAAGGGGAAGAACAACAACATCATGGCTTGAATGAAGAATCCATGCCAAGGGAGATGCAAGTTGAAGATGATTTGATTCAACCTATCTCTCCACACACTTCTACCACTAATGACAAAGCCAGGAGGTATTTAGCATGGGAAGAACCACTCCCATACCTTCTTGATAATGAAGACAATCAAGAGGATGATACCAAGGCATCCATTACAATCCAAGAGTAGCTCCTAATTAATTATCAATTGGATTCAATCTAGAGGATACCCCCACCAGGTTGGATATGCAATAAATTCTAGTATGCATTGTTGACCAACCCTATTCCTTACCATAGTTTAATGTTTGGGTAGAGGTATTTCTCACTCCCTATCCCTCATACTTTTATCAAATTAGATGAAAACACTTATATTAATTTTACAATTAGGTTTTGCTTAATTTGCATGAAAATAACATAGGCAGACCTTTATGGGATAGTGTTTTCCATCGTAAAGGAAAACATAGATGAAAGTAAATGTTTTATTTTCCCTTCTCAAAATCCTGATAAATCAAGTGTCTAACTGGTTCAAATATGTACTCGCTTAAACATTCTTGTAAATACTCTTCTCTTTTCCTTTCTTGCTTGTGTTTTGCTTTTGTCCTTCTTGTCCCTTGTTTTTAATTTAGTTTCCCTTTCTACTTTTCTTTTGTCTAGTCCTTCCCTTTTTGCCTTGAGGTTCACTTGTTAATGAATAATGAATTAAAGCTTGTAGAGTGACTAACATAAATGTCATTCTAAGAGCTTAAAATTTAAATAGTCTTCCCTAGATACTTTCATGAACTACTATGATTCTTTTACATCTTAAAATTTTTGAAGGCCTATGATTCCAAATGGAACATGTAGATTTTATAAATATTTATTTTCTTGTCTAAATCCATTAAATGCACTTAATAAATATCTAAAGTTGATGAAGCGCTAAATTGTTTAGATTTGTTTTAATGATCATGAACTTGTTAAATTTCATTTTTCCCATGCCTTGGTTCTCAACCCTCAAAAAAAGAAAGCAAATATCAAAGAAAACTAAAGAAAAATGTAAAATTACAAGTTTTCCTTGAAAGGGTGATTCAGTAACCCCACCACAGGCTTTTTGACCTGGCTGACAGTGGAGTAATTCCTTGAACAGAACTAGAGGTATCTTTGTTGGGACTATAAATGCTTGTCTAATAGTATAGCAATGCCCATGTCATTCCCCTCATGTCAAATAGATAAATATTTCATTTTAAAAGTTTTGATCATTTATACAAATCTAAAATATTATGTGTGCATGCAAACAAAATGAATTAATCACTTGATCACACACACATATGGTCTTTGACAAGAGTGAAGCTTAGTATGTCACATGTTGAAGTAGAGTTGTGTGCCTTCATGTTTTTATTTTGTCTTAAGTAATTATTTGTAGTTAATGATTGTTATTTGGGTATGAAAGACTAAAATTTTGGATTCATAAGATGCTTAGGAGTATCTCCCAGCAGAGTCACCATTTGTTGCTACTTACACAACATGCCTTAATTTCATCAATGAAATCATAGAACCTTTTTTTTATAGATTTCGCTCCTTAGGCCACCTCCATTGGGTAGACCATGTCTATGTGATAATTTTTAAATTTTATACTTGGTCTAAAACTAAGTGTTTTATGTTTTTATTACACTTTTTAAATCTCATCCAAAGCACCACCTGTACTAATTTATTCATATTTTTGTGCAAAAAAACTTTTAATTGTTAAATTTGAATATTTTTATGTATTAAAACTTTAATTGCTAAATTTTAATATTTATGCGAACAATTATATCTTAGAGCTTTTGACTGCTAAAATTTAATGAAATTTTATTATTTGTTGTAGGCATAAAGTGATTTGAAAGGTGACATGGAGATATTTTGGAGGTAAATGGACAACTTGTCCATTTGGATGAAGGAGGTCAAAATCATTTTGGAGGCCCACATTCCACAACATTAAAATTTTGAAATTTTTTTGGGGACTACCTTTTGAATAGTGTTAATGACAAAAAAACTTTGTTTTTCATGTCATTTTAGGTTCCATACCTAACCCCATTGGGTTAGTGGTCATAAAGGTGATTTTGACCACCTTAAATCTTGATTAGTGGGTTGTAAGGGAATTATTATTTTTAGTTTGGGTCGAATGTAATCATAGAGTGCATGAACCACACATGTGAGTAAGTGGGAATATTTTAAGGTCCACTCTTCACTAATTTTCAACAAATATCATTTCAACCCATATATTCCTATCCCGCCACATAGGTGTGTCTCCAAAATTAATTAAAAATATAATTTAAGGGTTGCATATGGGAGAGAATATTTGGCCATCAATGTGGGTCATTTATGACTCAAAAGAGGTCAAAGAACATTGAAAAAGTCACCCATCACATGGATATAGGTAATGGTCCAAAAATGACATGTGGGATAAAGCTTAGTTGTCATTCACTTAAAGAAAAAGGCGGTTGAAGAGGAAATTTCAGATTTGAACACTCTATGAGGATTTTATTTTGGAGATTGTATTTGTTATAAATTAGTGCATTTTGGATGCACAAGTCATTAGGTTTTTCATTCCTCCTTAGATAAATATTGAGTCAGTCATTTTTGCTTTTTATTTGTAGTGTAATATCTTCTTCTCTTTTTTCTTCTATTATTATGCTATTGAAATTTACACTTGAAGGTTGTAGTCATTCTAACACTGTGTTATTCAAGATATTAACAATTAATGGAAGTTGTGGAGATTTGTTAGCATTTTATACACATGTAATATGGTGGTGATGTTATTATTTCTTCTCATTTTCTCCTTCTTTAGGATCTTTCATCGACTCTATTGATGGTTGTACATACACTAGCTAGATGAGGGTTTGATTTTATGGATGCTTGCAGTCATAATGGATGGATTTCACTTTAGAATGATAGTTTTTTTCTCTATTTTCCCTTTCTCTTTTGTTTTTATTTATGAATCTTGTTTATTTAGTTTGTAGAGTAGATCCTGAGTTGAAATTATTGGATTTTGATCATGGTTCAGATAATGTGAATGTAATGGTCAAATGATCACACAAGTTAAAGTTGGTGCACACCATAATGAAGCTAGAGAAAGATGAAATCATAAATCAATATTTATTGAACAAGATAAGAGACAGGATCACAACCCAAACTTCTATTAATTCACATAAGAGTAATATCTATCACACCTCACCAAATACAAAGGAGAACAAGCCATTAAATAGGCTGAGAAGAGGCATGAAGACACATCCATTTGTAAATGTGAACACAAGATTAGTTACTAAATGAATAGTAAACCCATGTGCTAGATATAAATCAACATTGGTTGGTGAATGAAAAAGCAATCTTACCAACCCATTTGACCATAATTTACACATGTGGGTGTGCAACTAAATAACCTCATAAGTCACCCTAAATAACCAAATATCCACCTAAGCACGGTGAATGAAACAAGTGTAGTAAAAACCTAAGTAAGGTGAAAAAACTACACTAACACCCCCCTTAAGTGTAGCTTAGGTGGGTAGAAGAATTAGGTCTTAGCAACTAGGCCTGATCAGGTATCCAAGTACAAAATAAGCTATCACAAAATGGAGAAAAAGGAGAAAACCTAGTGGGAAAAAACTCCCCCCTAAAAGAGAGACAAAGAAGAAGAGAAGAGGCTATAAGCACCCCCCCAAAAGATGATGTTTCTACTAATGTAAACCACATCCCAAGAAGATCTCAAATATAAGTAAACTTGCTCTTGATGAAGGGTTTGGTAAATATATCTGTAACCTAATCTAAATACTAGTAAAAACTCAAGTCAGTGATCTAATCATGAATAAGCTCCCAGATAAAATTCATGTGAATCTCAATGTGTTTGGTCCATTGGTGTTGAAATAGATTCCTACATATATGTATAGTACTCTAGTTGTTGCAATAGATGATGGTGGGTTATCTGATAGGAATGTTAAACTTAGATAGAATCCCCTGAAGCTAAATAGCTTTAATAACTACAGTAATAGCTCTTATGTACTCTACCTCTATGGATAATATGTCAATAATATTTTATTTCTTGCTAGACTAACTAATAGGACCAAAACCCAAGGAAAAATTGTAACTTAAAGTGGACTTGTGATTTTGAGTATTGCTAGCCCAATCTAAATCTATAAAACCAACCAAGTTGACCTTTGTGTCAAAAATGCATTGAATTTTGATTCTATAAGAACCCTAGATTTAGTGCAAGATCCTCTTAGTTACTTTCCAGTGCAAATAATTGGGTTCTTACATGAATTTGGAGGCAATTCCCACTATATATGAAATGTCAGTCCTAGTATGAGTCAGATAGATGAGGCTGCCAACAAATTATCAACACTGAGTGGCACTAACCAAAGGTGTAGAATATTCAACCTCGATCTTGATTCCTGATAGAAAGGGAGTTAAAGATGTCTTATAATCAATCATGTGAAATCCAACCAAAATATCAAGAGTGTACTTGGGTTGTGCAAGTGAAATCCCTAAATCAAAATATGAAATCTTGATGCCAAGGAAGTAATGTAGAAGACCCAAGTCTATCATGTCAAATCTATCTTGTAAATCTATCTTCACAACTGTAATAGATTATGAGGAACTCTCGATGATCAAAATATCATCAACATAAAGGACCAATATTAGTAAAGAATAATCCTACCATAAGAAGTATACATTTGGGTCTGAATAACACCTAGTGTAATCTGAAGTAAGGAAGAAGGAATCCATCTTGGTGTACCAAGCCCAAGGGGCCTATTTGAGTCCATAGATGGGTTTCCTAAGTCCAAAAACTAAGGATAAATCTTTAAAAAACCCAAGTGATTACTCTATGTAGATATCCTCCTCAAGGTCTCCATGAAGAAAAGCACTCTTCATCCATCTGGTGTACATCCCAACCATGTGTTATAGCTATAACTAGTATGAGTCAGATCAAATTCAATTTATAATAATTCCAAAGGTCTCTAAGTAGCCAATATTGGCTACCTATGAAAAACCTTTGGTAACCAATCATGCCTTGTACTTATCGATCAATCCATTTGTTGCAAACTTGGTCTGATATATCCACCTACATCAAATCATCTTCTTTCTCTTAATAAGTGAAGTCAAATCACAAGTGTGATTTTTGATCAAGGAAGAATATTCTTCATACATAGCACTATCCCACTTAGGTATGTCTAAAGCCTCTCAAAAAAAAATTGGATCTAAAACTAAAGCAAAGAAGGCATGTGGACCACTTTGATAATCTTCCTGAGTGTGTCTATCATCTATTGGATCCCATGCCCAAGTGTTTACACTCTGAATTGTTTGCATTATGCAAAGAGGCCTGAAAGTGGGTGATTTAGGTGTTGAATCCTCATCCTCTAAAACATGACTATAGGTGGATATATAAGACTCCTCATCATTATCCTCATTGTTAGAACTAGAATAAGAAAAAGAAGATCCTAGATCTGGAACCTACTCTAGATGATTTGAGTCAGAAGAAGAATCATCAAGTCTAAGTGAATCCAATGAAAGAGAACAAGTGTCAAGTGTTGAGTCTTTGAAACTCTCTTAAAAGTGAACATTTATCTTTATGAAAAACTCATGTGTGGTTGAATGTAGAATATGGTACCCCTTAACACCATCTAAATAACTTACAAAGATACAAGGCTTGGACTGAGGTTCCATAGCTTTACATTTCTTTTTTGATTATGTGTCATACTAGAAATATAAAAACCCTAAAGTGTTCAACATCAAGTTTCCTTTCATGCCAAGCTTCAAAGGGAGTTATGCCTTTCAAAACTTTGTGAGGAACCCTATTCTAAATACAGCAAACATAATTAATGGCTTCGGCTTAATACTAAGGTGTTATGGACCTACAGTTAATCATACAACTATCCATCTCTTTTAAAGATCTATTTATACATTTTATAACTCCATTATGTGAAGGACTTTAGGTAATTATCCATTGTAAATCAATCCCATTTGTGGTGCAAAACTACCCAAATCTATTGTTAATATATTTACCTCCATTTTTAGTTTGAAGAACCTTGATAGATTTCTTAGATTGTTTATAAAAAAATTCAAACACTTCAAACTTTTGTTGGAGAAAGTAGACCCATGTATATCTCAATAAATCATCAATGAAAGTGAGAATGTACTTATCCCTTATAAAATATAGACTAGGAAAAGGCATAGATACATCAATGTGAACTAACTTCAATGCTTGTGAAGCCCTCCAAGCTTTGCCTTTGTCAAAAATTGCTTTGGGATGATTTCCAAAAGAGTAACCCTCACAAAGTTCCTTAGAGAATTAGAATCAAGTAAAGCCTATGACCATGTCATTTTTGCTAAGTTATTCAAGGTAGCGATAGTTAAAGTGGCCAAACCACTTGTGCCATAATTTTATAACTCCATTTGAATGAGTCAACAATGTAGTAGCAGAAGAATCAAGTGCAAAATATGAGAAGGTATATAACCTGGCTTGGTGATCTATGCTACCACTACTATTATAGAATCGTTATGCAACTCCCTAATGATAATTGAATTTGGCATAAACTCAACCCTCATGCCATTGTTGATATGAGTGATTTGATATATAGATATGAGTTTGGTTGAAAGAGAAGGAACACTTAAAATATTATTGAATGTTCCTCCTTCTATTTCAACAGACCCTCTCCCCACAACTGATACATAAGTGCAATCACCCAAACTAATAGAAGACATGTTATAAGGCTCTAAAGAAGAAAACTCAACTAGTGGAGAGCCCATATGGTGAGAAACACCTAAGTCAATGACCCATGAAGATGTTGAAGGTACAACTCCTATAATAGCCTTACCCTTTTCTATCTCTTCACCTTTACCCTTTGCCTTAGTATAACCTTGGGTAGATGAATTCTACTTAATGGACTTAGGAACACCTATGTTGCTCTTCTCTAGGAGATTAGTTAGGTGATCGATTTGATTTTTTATGCACTTGTGTTCATCATGCCTAGTTTTTTTATAGTAGGCACACTTAACCTTCTATTTCTTAGGTTTGTCATTCGAAGAGGAGGATTCAATGTTGGTTTTGGTAGAGGTTGATTCTTTCTTTTTCTCTTGATCCTTATTATTCTTCTAATTCTCTTTGTTTGAAGGCTTTGCTCTCCCATCCCAACAATTAGGGCTTGATGTTTTATGGACTTCAATGTTCCCATCTGGATTAACTTGTCTTTCTCCCTAGTTAAGGTGGTAATGAAAGCATGTAAAGAGGACATTTTCCATGCATTGCCCAAAGCACTTTTAGTGGCATGCAAAATAGAGGCAAATATTGAATAATCAGAACTTAGTTTAGAGATCATAGAAAGAACAAGTTGGACATCGTATTTCTTTATCCCACATTCTTTCAACTGCAATCTTAAAGACTTGAACTTAGTAAAAAAATCATGAAGGGTGTCAAAGTTACAAGGACTTAAAATAATGAGTTCATTCTCAATATTGTGACCTCTCATCACATCTTGTTCCCCAAATAGGTTTCCTATAATGTTCCACACATCATGGGGGTGATTTGGCAAGCTTTAAGTGAAATAGAAGATTAGGTGTTATAGAAAGACACAATAGCCCATAAGCTTCATCACTATGGTTATACCAATTAACTATCTCTACATCTATGTTAGGTTTAGTTTTATCACCTATGGTTATCTTATATAAACCCTTACATCTCAGAATGATTGTCATCTTAATTTTCTATTCGTGAAAGTTAAAGGGAATTAATGGGTTGATTGAACTTGAATCCATTATTGCATAAATGAGTTGTAGTAGTGCAAGTTTGTAGTTGTTGAAGAAATGAAAGTGCAAGAAAAAATGGAGTGACATAGAAAAATTACACCCCCTAAACTATCAACAAAAAATACCACCCAAATGTAGCAAATGCATGCTCAAATAATGTCAAACTCAGTTGATAGTGCATCTAGAGCAATTAGTGCAAGTCAAAAAGACAAGTTTTTGAAAACAGAATAAGGATGTTAGACTCCATCAAAAATGCATCCAAGGAATATTGTACAATAATGAGCAAATGAGGAAGAGAAAATTATGTTTTGAATGCAGGTGGGTTTGACCACCTACCAAACTAGACCTCACCCTCTGGTCTTCATTGAGAAAAAATATAAAGAGTGCCCCCAAAAAACACTTTCTTGTCTTTTACAATGCTCATTATATAATATTGTTTTTACATGAAAAAATAATAAATAAAAACCGTCCCTCCTTTTATAATCTATTATTTTATATAAAAAATAAAAAAAATAATAACTCGTGTAGAGTTTTTTTTATTCAGGTTAAAGGGGGATTTTTTTGGAATTAGGGTCCCCAAACCCTATGATAAGTATAAACAAGAAAAGAACCATGGTCTACCAAAAACCAAACAAAAAACGGACCAACCAAGCCCAAAGGCAACTAAAAAAAATCCTGAAACCAACAAAGAACAACCAAAGAAACTAGTCTAAATATAAAATACCATAAACATCCTCCCAACAAGATTTCATCTTTTTAAGGTTTGTATCAATCTATATAAATAATTCATATTGGTCCATAAAATTCTAAGATCCATTGTTCTGCCCCTTCTTTCCCTTCCCTTTGCCATGGACACTAGGCTCGAAAAGCTCACTAAGGTGAGATCATAGGTTTTCAACATTTTGTAAGCCATTGTACATATCAGATTTGCTACAATTCACTAAAAAACTTATGTTATTATGAATTTTCTTATTCTCCTATTCTAATAGCTCCACCTTGAATGATAAACTCTGAATTTGTTGATCCTCCTCCCTGGCTAAAAATTTGACTCATCCTTGAGTTTTCCTACTGTATGGAATTAGCCTTGCCTTTTAACTATGTGATCTCTCACATAAACCATCACATAATATATTTTTGAATGTTGATCTCTTTTACTATATTATCTAATCTCTCCTTACCTTTACATAAGGTAACCAAATTGTTAAAAGCCTCATTCTGATCCTTCAAATGTTTGTTTTGAGATGTTTCTCCTTTATCCATGGGAACATATTTAGACCCATTATTTTCATTCTTAGCTATAGGATTCTGATCTAATTTGCTTCCATGTTCCACTTCCTTATGACACTCCCCTAGATAATCACCACCCTCTTCAAAATCAATAAAATCCCCTGTTGAACTTTCCATTTTAATTTGATGTCCTTGATTCGCTTGTTTCCCCTAACTGATCCCTGCAGGCTTAGATGCACTTTGTAGTCATTTATTGATATTTTCATGCAGCTTCTGATTCTTTCCTTCATCCTTATTAATTTTATTCTCCACAGGTTTGTTAGTGTTCTCAGTAACCCTGCTCAAACTCCCAAGCTATTTTATCCAAACTTTTTTAATTTTTTTTGATATTAAGAGGTTCCTCCTTTGTCTTTTCCTTCTGAGGTTGAGATATTTCTAGGTTGATTTGATTTATACCCTTAAAATATTTGAAAATGAGGTAGATCACTCCCTCATGTCTAGGAGTTGAGTAATTTCCATGTTTAAACTTCATGATCGACACCTCCATGGATTTCAGAAAAAAAAATGAAAGACTCAAGGGCACACCATGCCTAAAATAATTCAACATTTTAAATAACGACCATCTAACTACATTATACCTACCTTACAAGGTAACATGTTATATTAGATGAGAGGCAATCTTTACATATGGTTTGGGCAAGGATTCCCAATCAAAACCATTATGAATCTACTCTAATTGCTCTCCCTCCTATAGAAATGCCTCTTTGTCCAATTTGAAATCCCTCGGTGAATAGTCGATCTTTGTTTCCTCAATCACCAACCTAGTTACATGAGTAATGAGTTCCTCTATGATATTTATGGTAACTCTATTGATTGAAATTGTTATGTCCTCCCAGGCTTTCACAAACAATATTGAGAAATTCCTATCATAGCCTTCAATCTTCTCCATAAATCAAGCAAAACCTCCCACTTGCAAAGCTACCTAGATTCTTTCATTTTTTCTAACTTCCAGATGCAATTTTGGTTATATTTTATTAGGTAGTCCCATGTTGCTTTCCTCACAGCCATTCCATCTTTCCCTATTATTGGGCTTCATTGAATCAAATTGTAAGGAAATGCAGATGTATTTTGTGTTTTGGTCATCTAATAGATGTTACGGTGCATCTAGAAACTTTTCCTTCAAACCCTAAAGAATTAAAATAAACCATATGAGTCCCTAACTCAAAAGAGACCCACAAATGTACCCTATAGGAATTAGAGTCTTCACCACTATTCCTAAGGTTAAGAACATTAGGATTTCCTTCATTTTTAATCTTTTAAAAGAGCTCCCCAAGGAGATCTTCATAGCCCATCCAAGTCATAAGACCCATAATATTCACTCCTTTGTTAGTGAACCAGTCTGCTATACCATTCCCTTCCCTATAAGTATGTTGACTGGTGACCTATTGAAAGGGGTCCAATATAACTATAGCTTCCTCTAATACTTGTTCGATAGACTAGCTAATTACATTTTTCCCAGACAAATAGTTCATAATATTTAGAGAGTCTCCCTCCACTAATAATTTGTTTACACTCAATTACTTTGACAATCTAATCCCCCAAAACACTGCTAGAGAATTTTCCCAATGATTTGAGCTCACACCCATGTATATGGCATATGCAACAATCAAATTGCCCTTATGATCTATAATGATTCCACCTCCACATGTTGGACCTAAGTTTCCTTTAGAAGCTCCATCAAAATTGAGTTTCATTGAGCCCTCAAGAGGTGGTTTCCATTTCATTATTTTCCTAATTTTATCTTTAAGATCTAGTTTACCCAACTCATAAGAATCTATCTACAAATTTAGAGTTAGGATTTGTTCAAAATGAAGTAATCTTTTACCTTTCTTAACAAGGACAAAATTGTAATTCTCCTTAGTGAGTTCAAAAATTCTTACTGAGATAACTTTGTTGTTGCATTGTTTTCCTATAAAAATCTATTATTGTGTTCTCCCCAAATCCCCCATATGATATGAGGTAGAGTCAATTTCCAAAGTTTCTTAAGGTAGACATTTTGAAATGGGCATCCCCAAGACTACCACACTTACATTAGAGAACCTGTTTACACCCACAAGACATTACATTTGTCGATAAAATGGCTCCAAATCTTTTAAGAGAAATAGCAGTTTACAAGAAAATGGAAGACCGATTCATTGTCCTCTTCACATATCACACATTTATTGGTAATAATATAGCTTATTTTTTTAATATTATCATTTTTATGATTCTATTTTGAATCACCATCCATAAGAAAAAAATATATTTGGAGTAAGCCATTTGTCCCAAACAAGCTCCCAATTGACATTAAGCTCAAGTTCTTAAGCTAGCAAGTTATAGCCCAATTTTACTTTGTACTGACCATTGAAGGAGTCTTTCCAGACCATTTGGTCTTCTCTAATTATACTAGGGATGTGCACATTTTTCAACATATTATTCAAGTTATAAATATTTAGCATGTCTTTTTTATTTAAGTTTTCCAAGCTTAGCATTTTCTAGCTTTTAACTCCTTCTAACTCTTGCCAATATTCCACCACATTAGAACCATATGTATACCTCATGTTATCTTAAAAATATAGTCCTATCTCATTCTAATAAAGAGGCATATCAAAAATCCATTTATCCCTCCAAAAATCCACCCTGCATCTATTACCTATTTTCCATTTAGAACTTGAAATTATCAACTCGTTCCTAGAAATTAAGAAGTTCCAGATATGCAAGCCCCTAATAAATTGTTCATTTACAAGGATATAGATCGGATCCCTTCCTTTAAGCTATTTAAAAACAATGTTAGCCCTCTAAATCTATATTGTTAATATTGGCCCTCTAAATCTATGTTGTTTTATAAAAATAATGTATTTACAGCTTACACAAATTCATCTACCTCATAGTATTGTTTTATGAAAAAATAATAAAAGACTATCCTTCTTCCCTTTCAAGAAAAAAACTTTAAAGACATATACTATAATGTCAATGAAATTTTGACTTTATAACTAAGGGAGATAGGACATGCTATGATGAACAAATATTAGTTTGTGAAAAGTATAGGTAGCATTGAACCAGTGTTTAATGATGTTGCCCAAGGGGGTGAAAAGCTTGAATGCAGGCCAAAAATGAGAGAATGTGGAACCAAATGGACTGAGAGATCCATGAGAGATATGATGTTAGGAGAGGGAAGCCAGAGATTGGTCCACATTAAAGAGGGTGATAGGTGTGTAGGTACAGGCCATATACTAGCTATAGGGGTGTCGAACTGGTTGGAACTGGTACGGAATAGAATGGAGGGATCTTCAATAGGGTCTAGGCCTTTTGTTATAGTTGTGGAAGCAAATAGATAGCATGTAGGTCTTCTAAGCACAAGCCACTTCAGGTTGCAAGATCCAACCAAGGATCTAATGGTGGTAGAGGTATAGAAATAATGAGTTCCAACATGTAAACTACATTACCAAATGACAAATGAAGATGGGTGGTGGTGTTCAAGAAGATCAGGTCATATGCTTGGTGGAACTGAGCCAATAAAACTACCTACAAAAATATGAGAAAATGAATCCAAGAAACATTGGTACACGTAGAGTAATACACCTAATTTTATGAAAAATAACCCCCTTACAATTTTTTTAGTCATTCAAAGATTTTTGATATTTTTGAAGCTCCTAGATTTTTTTTTCAAATCCTCTAAACATTCACTTTACAATACATATAAATACTCTAAATTTCAAATTAAAGCTAAAAACTAACAAGACCAAACAAATGTTTATCAGGTTGGATTTGATACCATATTAGAGTTTGATCCTAGACTGGATAATACAAATGCAATGGTTGAAATATCACATGATATAAAGTTGGTGCACACCACAATGAAGTTAAAGCAAGCTGAAATCATAA
Source organism: Torreya grandis (assembly GCA_037957365.1). Taxonomy (NCBI): domain Eukaryota; kingdom Viridiplantae; phylum Streptophyta; class Pinopsida; order Cupressales; family Taxaceae; genus Torreya; species Torreya grandis. The sequence goes on along the minus strand of JARHVA010000726.1, from coordinate 1,255,568 downwards.
AGCAATAATATTGCATAAGACAAGAGATAGGATCAAAACCCAAACTTCCATTAATTTACACAAGAATAATAACTCTCACACCTCACCAAATACAAAGGAGAATAGGGTGAGAAGAGGCATGAATCCACATCTATTTGGCAATGTGAACACAGGTCAGTTGCCAAATGAATAGTAAACCCATGTGCTAGAGATAAGTCAACATTGGTTGGTGAATGACAAGGCATCCTTACTGAACCATTTGACCATAATTTACACATGTGGATGTGTAACTAAATGACCTCATAAATTACCCTAAATAACCAAATATCCACCAAAGCACAGTGAATAATACAAGTGTAGTAAAAACCTAAATAAGGTGAAAAACCTAAACTAACAATAATCTACAATTACATATTTCTTTTGATTGCATGCTCTTGTTTATTGTTGTTCTTACATTATTGAGTCATATATGCAATGAACACATATTTTAAATCAGATATGTTTTCATGTTTAATCTATCTACTAATTGTTTATGGCAATAAGTTCCATATTCAAAATTATTTGTCTAAGATACTCTAGTACCAACACAAGCCCCTTGAATCAGAATGGTCACAATGAGCCACTAAGTAAAGATCAATGCACCTAGACTAGGAAGAAGAGACCTTGGGGAGATTTTGCACAAATATCCTTTTAGGAAAGGCTTTTAGGAACCTTAACAAGGACCTTAAAAACCTATAGTTGATGATTGTGCTAAAATGACCATCAACACTATGAAGCCTCCCACTTGACTCTGAGTTAGCTAGGAGGGGATATCCAGCCTTGTTTCTACAAGTATGGAACCACATCAATTATGTAAAAAGAACAATGGTTAACAATGGAATAACGGTCAACATTGTCCCCTTCTCCTTCTTACAAAAACTTGATTACGAGGATACCAATTGTTCTACTACATGTAATACCCTCCATGGCTACAATAACCTTAAGTCCACTTCCATAGCAACCATTATGATCCTAATAATGCTTGGTCCCAAGCTAATCTTTATTGAATTCTACATCATAAATAAGGACACAAATTACAATATGATCTTGGGATGCCCTTTGATACATTGGATGAAAGTTATTCCTTCCACCCCATTTCAACAAATTCAGTTCCTACACCTAAGGAAGGTTTTTATCACCCAAAGAGATTCCAAACCCTTTAACATGTTACCAACTACCATGCAAAAATAATAAGGACTACACATTAATTATCACTTACCCACCAATGGGGTTATTAAACTCTCGTAGTTGGTAGATATCACTGAAGCCCCGAAGCCCAAAGTGTTCATCTTGAAGAAAGGGGAAAGGGTCCCCCAAGTCATGATAAAAGATAAATCAGGTGAAAAAGACATAGCAATGACTGAAAAAAATACCTACACAAATCTAGCCACTTAAGCCCTAATTTTCTACCTATCTATTATGGAAATTATCTCATGGAAAAAGACACTCGTCTAGTTCTTCCCTTCGATCCACGAGGGGTGGGAATCTATGATTTTTCTAAAACTCATGGCCAACAATCTTAAAGGGGTTTGGATTGCATGCCCAAGATTTGAATGGTGGAAGTATACAAAGATAAAGAAACCTCTCCCCATGACAAACATCTTAATAAATTTTAATGTAGCCACTTGACGCTCAATCGCATGAGGACACACTATGACCTAGACTCTACCCTCATCACTATCAAACCACTATAGAGTATGATTATCAATCATGCAATGATAGGACCATATTGATTCTTCAAAGTCCTATCCTATATTAGTCATATTATATTGACCCATGCTTGGCCCCTCTCTCATCATGCCCTGAACCCATTAACAATTAGTCAAATCACTCCCTCCCCTCCAGTCATCCCTATACCCAAAGAGAGGGTTCAAACTATGATAATGGGTAAAGTAGAAATCAATATCAAAACTCATAGTTACCCATATGTCCCCAAAGAAGGACCCCTCATCCCCATCATATAATAAAAATTCCCTGATAATCACCCACCAAATTATTGAAAGCTTTCCCACACATAACAATGAGGCAAATAGTGTCACCCATTCCCTATCCACATTATTATAAATTACACAACTATACCCCTACACCTCTTCTATTGAAACAAGACCCTAATTACACCAACATACTCCCTACACCTAAGTGGGACCCCAAATATGTTGATATTATTACAACTTTGAAAGACAAGTCAAACAAATGATCTTTCAAATTTTTGAAAGCTCTCACCTACCTCAATCTGGAGCTTAGGAGACAACATTTTAGATACCTAGAATTTCTTCCCTTCATTCTCTCATTACATGAAACTGAGACACCCACACATCCATAAACCCTTCCATTTGCCCCATAAAATGGGTAGGCCCATCATCTTCTTGATTCCTGAGGCCAGGGCCCCCAAGGAGGGGTTACCCAACATCTTCAACATTCACATGGTAGAGATATTAGAGAATGACAAAGCTTACCTTAACTCCTTTTATCACTACCATCAAAGCCACCCCATACTTCATCACATAGAGACAGATGACTACTTGAGTTACGTCATTGATTTTATATCACCTATAAGAAACCCTTGTCTTTCCTTGGGTATACTTATACTTGAGGAGAGGGTCCATAACTTAATGATATAAACCATCAAAGTTAACATTGATCTTCATGATTACCCAATTGTTCTTGAAATTAGATACCCTCCCCTTACTATAAGAGTGATCAATCTAGGAGCACATCTTGATAAGCCATCATAGGCACACTTTAACTTGGTATTAGAAATGTGAAATTATTCATGTCTTATCACTACTTATGTAGGTTACAAGACTATCTTAGGAGGTTTCTCACACAAAGAAGGGATCATGGTGAATGGGTGCTTGAATTCTTAGAGGTTGTCCATGCATGACCAAATTATAGGGTCAAGTAACCAGAGTTGGTCATGCCTCACTAGTAGTATTATGAGTTCCAAAATTATGCTTTCAAGCACCTAATTTACATCAGAGACATTGTCTTTAGACTTGAAAGTTGGATAGACAAAAATAAAGGAGAGGGTTAGAAATTTAGACCCAGTTGGCTAGGCCCCTCCCTAATAACAAAAGTTTTTAATAATGGAGCCTATCAGTTACACACTTTAGAGGGTAAAGAGTTTGGTGTGTCCATAAAATCTTTGCATCTAAAACATTTATATATGTAATTCTTGTGTAACACCCCATTTTCACCTATATTGCATTTTCGTATGTCACATGTCCATCCACATAGTAAAAACACTATTTCATGATTATTTAGTTGGTCAGTTTGCACAATACAAAAAATTATAAAATGTAACACATGACATTCACCCTATTATCATAGTCCTTCACCACCTCAAAATTATTATGTTACATGTTATAATGGTCTTTTTCCCAATTCTTACAAGTAGAATACACTCTTTCCCTATATCTTCTTGCATAGTTTATAGAAAATACTAGACTACAGTGGAGTCTAAAAACTTACTTATGATAGAGCCCCCATTTATGGTGGCTTCAAAAAACAAAACATTAACATGCTCAAATATAAGTGACTCTACTTACCTACCTTGGCCCTCGGTGATGAGCCCTTACATCTTACTAGTTGCATGGGACCAAGATTTGAGGGTGGGAACCTTAAAAAAAAGAGAGAGAAAAAGAGTATGTAAAGATACTCCTATGAAAGTTGAAAGCTTGTACAAATGCAAACTTCAAAATAATGCATCTCTTGCCATTTTGTAACCTTCGATATTGAGCCCTCACATCTTATTAGTTTTTTGGGGTTGGCATTGGGGGGAGATACCCTTACATGCCTACATCTAGCCTTTGGTGATGAGCTTGTGTGTCTTCTCAGTCACACGATACTAGGTCTAAGGGGTCCCATAGAGAAATATAAGCTAAATTCAAAAGCAATATTAAAATAAAAAAGAGTGTCTAGAAAGAAAGTTGTTCAAAAAGGCTTGTATATATGTTTGTGTTCGAAGCAGGTAACCTTTTCCCACTTATCATCTCTCTCATAGCAAGTTCCCTCTAGATGAAGCCCATAAAGTCAATATTCTATAGGTTTTACAAGAAGTACACATACCCCTTTTTTTGTAATTTTGAGGTCATCTTCCTGTGTTCTACAAAATTTTGAGTCACGATTCACCTCATGTCTATTATATTTCCCTCTTTAGATCCCTCACTGCAAATTGGAAGTAACGTATTGTGTGAACAAAGTAATCAAGCAATCACCTATAAAATAAAATATTAGTATAGTTGTAGTCATAGATGTACATCTATCATAATTAAAACATCTACATGCATTCTATTTCCTCATACACATAAGCATTACCCCAATAACATATTAAAAATGAAAAGAAAATACATATATCCTTAGATTTTCACATGACTAATCCTCTAAAGTGCATAAACTAAAAAAACTACTATTAAAGTAATAAAATCACACCACATAATGATTAATAAGAGATACACCAAAATAACACACACACATATATATGTTCCACATGGGTTGTCGAGTTTATACAATAAAAATGTCTAATACAAGCACCTCCATAGAGGTCCAATATGACTCAAGGCATCTAAAAAAGAATCAAATATATATTGATGTGGCCAAATAATTTGCAAAACAAATCTCATAAATCTTTCCTCCTCTAAGAGGGTGTCAAAGTATTATAATGACCAGGATTATCACTCTAATGATGCTTCTTGCTCATCTCCCCTCCTGCCACCCCTCTACCCTCTATCGATATATGTCCAAAAGGGTAGATCCTACCCAATCCCCCTTCTAAATTTGTCTGCTCGATCATGTGACTAGAGGTTCTACCACCTCCTCTCTTCACCATGGTATCCACCAGGGCCTCTGCTCTCCTGACCCTATCTAAAAAGGTCTTGTTCCTTATACTTAATCTCATCAACATATCTAAGGCATGGTATGCTAGGGAAAATACATTAGTGTGATGCCCAATCCCTATAGGAAGCCCATGATCCATTAGTAGTTGATCCCATGTTCGACTAGTGCTCAACTAGAATAGATTGATCAAGGTATCCTTAATCATCCTCCTCCACGTACCCATAATATCTACAATCACATGACAAACAAGATACACTAGATCTAGCTAGCATGATAAAGATACAACAAATATAAAAATAACTAAATAACTAGGATAAAATCAAAACACGAGCTATGATTGTCAATGAACAAAAATAAAAATTTACTTGGATCTCCCTCCTACCACTCAGGATTAGATTCATCATCCACATCCTCATCCTCATCGATGTATAAATCCTCCTCCATATTAGTGTGAACTAGGCCTTCACCCTCATCCTCTCCACCTCTTAAATTTTGCTTTTATGCAGGCCCTTACAATGGTGGTGGTGGTGGTGACCTACTCTAACCTGCCCTCCTCCTCCTCTAATTGCCTATAGAATTGGTCAGATGATAGGTACTCCCCTCATGAATAGATGTCATGCAAGTCACCCCAACCTCACTACTATCACCTTATGAGTACCTTATACACAACTCTAGGGATGAGGAGGTTGCCTGTATAGGGCATACTAAACTGTTAGGGCATTTGATCCACAAGATGCACCTTAAGCTATAATAATCTATCTCAAACCTATGTAGCTCTTGTAACTACTATAAGGTAGGATCCATCATAAGCCTATTACCCAACCATGTCCTCGTAAGGTAGGGAAATTAAATCATCCATTGTCATAGGCCCCATAGGTTGGATCAAAACACAAAAAGGCACCACATTTACCCACCTGATGGCCCTGATGTTTCCCAATGCCCTGATTGATACTCCCCTCTAGTAGGGAATCATCCTCTCATAAATCCAATCCATAATGATAGTTAGGTGGTTGATGGAGACATCTCCTAGGTGAGCAACTCGATGTAGGTTTACACCAACATCTCATGGCCTTCAACATCTTGTGTTCCTCTCTCCTTTATATGTTGAATAATTAGCGACCAACTATACAAAAGCCTATCAGTACCCTTATCCCCCACTACTTGGGAGGTAAGGATACCAATGATGGAATTATTCAGGGTGGGAATCACTAATATCTCCATCTAAGAAAGCCTCACACCACACTTCACACCCAAGTTAGGTGCGTCAGCATCTTCAAAATATTTCACCCATACCTCGTGATGATTATTGGCATCATGAATAGATGCCAAATGTCTCATTGTAGGAAGATTAGTGATTTGATATACATCCAAAAAAATGATCATCTATTCTCTTGGGGCCTAAGGGAACATGAAGGTGTTCTATTCAAGGTCCTAATATGTGAATGGGTTGCATAGTACCCAATTAGAAAAAGGGTGATCTTTGCCTGCATGATACGAAGAATCCCCACTTGATCAAGCAAGGCTAACTCATTGGGTATCAAAATCCCCACTTGATCAAGCCACTCCTACTACTAAGATATTATCCATCAGATATAGGCCCCTAAAACAAATAAAGAGACCTTGCACTAGTCAATCAATCGATAAAACCTATCTCACAGTTCAAACAAGTCAAAAACCTTAACCTTCTCTTACACTTTAGAAACAACCCCTATTTATAGGAGGTAGTTTAGAAACTACCTTAAAAGGGTTACAAAACCATTTCAAGGCAACAACATGATTACCTAAGGTGATGAAGCAACCACCCAATGATGGCAATACCATAATCACCCCATAGTGATTTCAAACTTGTCATGATAGTTACGTAACTAAAACCTACAATAGGGGTTAGTACCAACCATCCATGGGTTCCCCAAAACCCTCCCAAAACACATCACAAACCATATAAATCTTAAAAAATACAACAAATTATAATCAACCCTCCCCCATGGTGACCAAAAAGTTAAAAAAAAATTGACTATATTTTAACTTGAATTTGAATAAATTTATAAAATTAGGAAAAAAATGAAAAGTTAGCAAAAACTAACCTTATTAAGCCCAGTTTCACCTCCTACTGGTACATTTACCATCCTTGTGTCATCCTCTCTCCGAGGACTTCTTTTGTGCTCGAAATGGTCACTAACAAACCAGAGCTAAAAAATCTCCTCCAATACAAATGATAGAAATAAATTATTTTTGGCAAGTTTTTGAATATATTGGGCCCCAAAATAGCCATTATATTTTGAAATTTTTATTTTTTGTATAATATCTTGAATTTTTATTTATTCTTATGTACATGTGTATTATTTTTCTAGATGTTTCAAATCAATATTTTATCAATGATGTTTTAACTAAATTTCTCTCTTTTGTAGCATGTTTTTATGGTTTTCCAAGTACACATAACTCTGCACCAAGTTCAGTTTCTTGATAGGATGATCCAGGTAGTATGATTCTCTCTGCACTTATGGTAAGTATTTTCTTCTTATTCTGATAATATAACCTACTTCCATTCATCTTTAAAAGTCACACTTTAACCTCTCTTCTGTCTACAGGTTACATGAGGTCCCGATAGGCTTCATTCTTCTTTCTAGTAAGTAAGTATCTTTAAACTTCCATTTCCTTTTAGTACACCTTGCATGTGACTACATCGTGCCAATTGATGATAAGGTTCCCTCCTAAAGGGGCAATATGTATGCACCTATAAATTACATTGTATGACATTTTGGATACAAATCTGATGATGATGTGATGACCTCTTATTTTATGATCCACAAGGAATTCTCTAGCTCTAACCCACTCTATGCTTCTACATTCCTACTTTGACCCCTTTCAGTCCTCTTGATCATGTCTTTCATAGTCATTTCTTCATTGTTTTAAAAACTAACCATAAGTATCTAAACCATTTCCTAAGGTGACAAAACCAGCCCAACTAGTTGCAAAACCACCCTCAATTTCCACAACCACCATGATGGTTATAAAAAATAAGAGGTGGTATAGATAAAAAAGGGTGTTCTATATTAAAAATTTATGGTTTAGTTATCTTATAGGGCTATTTTGAAAAGACAAGCAGTGGTTCTGCAACCGCCCCTGCATAAAGCAATGATTCCATCACAGTGGAAATGCCTTCTAAAATGAACTCTTGTAACTCCCATTTTCATGTGTTTTTCATAATTACCTTTGTGTTTCTTATTCGTATCACTTTTATTCACTTCCAATCATGCCCAACTGATTCACTCTTCTAATTTTAGCCTTCTTCATTTCATCTTATGTTGAAATCATTGTCACACTTAGTTGATCTCTCCCATGCAAACTCTTTTCTCTTTCTACAAGAAGGCCAATTTTGGCCTAATTTAAGATATGAAAATTGCCAATAAAGATTATTATTGATAAGCTTTTACAGTCACAACCTTGTTACAATTTTTAGAAGATTTAACCCCTATTATTTTTTATTTGACTACACAAAAATAAATGAAGTGCCATCGATGAGAGCAATACAAACTTTACAAGACAAGACATCAGTTAACCTCAGTTTATCTTTTTTTATTTTTGTGGATTGTGTCTTATCCCTTTCTATCTTTTTCTAAAGTTTGTGCATCCTTCAACTAGAGAGTTTCCTAAATTTACATAAGAGCATATAGAGCTAGCATCTACTTGCACTTCAATTGATTTATTTCATAATCAGGTTGGAGTTCTTTTGATTTCTTTTAGTTCTTATTTGTTATATTAGATTTAATATAGCTTGTTATTTTGATTAATTTATCTTCCCATCTAAAAGATAAAAAATCAAATTTGATAGTGAAATATATCTACCTCTTTCATTTGCCTTTGTTATCAAAACCATAATTAGTTTTTATTTTGGCTTGAATTCAATAGATCAGTTTTCTTTCAAGTTAAAAACATCTATTTTCAATCATTCTAAAAAGATATCTTATTAAAGATTCAATTCATTTCTATCCAAGGCAATTTTTTTTCATTCAAGATATATAAAAACTTCTTATACTTAAAACAATCACTTGGGTAAACATATAAACATAGGCAATTGTACGTGAACGTATAAAGGTTATGGATTGCTAATTTTATTTATTTTAAAGATTTAAAAGCATTTTTATTTCTCTCTCAAAAAAAATAAAAATAAAATATTATATATTTTATTTTCATCATACCAATTCATTGTAAAAAAATTATTTGTAGCAAGTTAGAAAGGCTGAGAATCTAAACCTAGTCTACTTACAAGGAAGGTTCATAGAAAGTGTTTCATTGTTATTATTTTAGGTCAGATATCTTATAATATTACTTATTCAAAATATATTTAATTCATTTTTTTAGTCCTATCATGTAAATTAATCAAAAACAAACAAAAACATTGCATCTAGTTTGCAAACAAATAGATCTAAGAAAAATCAGCATCTTGCATAGTAGTGAAAAATTTTCCCTCTCTCATTGTATGCATTATAAATATTGAAAAATACAAGAGAAAAGAGTTTTGATTTCAATTGTTTTTATTTTTTTTATTATTTAATTTTAACACTTTATTTTCAGCAAGTATTCATTAGTTAAAAACCTAGAAAATCCCAAAACCAATCAACAACAAAAGCCTTGTCATTTGTGCAAGCAAACACATAACAACAAGAACCTTAACATTTGTGCAAGCAACCACATCATATCAAAATCCTTACCCATCTATAAAAGCAATCATATCCTACATAAGCCTTTCCCATCTATGCAATCAAATATATCCTACATAATCCTCGTCCATTTGTAAAATCATTACATATTAAAGACTTATTTCAACATTCCGGTAAGCATACCTCACAGGCCATTGACTGAACAAGATCATATGCTTTTCTTAAGATTCCACCTAGTATATTTTATATGACCCTTCCCAAGACACTAGATCTTGTCTAGCACAACCTATTCCCTAGGGTTAGAACACTTGGTCCCAACCTTATTACACAGTCTAAAATTAAAATTTAGTTGATACATGAGGTTTTTTGATCCATTATAATTCCACACCTCATCTTAGAGTCCTTAACAACTCTATAATAACAAGAGTGCATCCCTGATCCACCTATAATTACTCTCCTATAGAACAAGGGGCATCAATACAATGTTATCCAAGATTAAGCACCCTTCCATCCCATTATTCTTCTCCTCAAGTCTAGCCTCATCTTATATCATTCAAATATAGTGGATGATATTGGTCGAGAAAATTCAACTCGATAAAATATATCTTCTCTTGTGAGTTATTCAACCTAATCTCCCTCATTTATATGAGCCTAACATTGACCAATAAATCTATCTTCTTGTGATATTAGAGACTGAAGGGTCTTGGAGCTCTGTCTCCACATAACTCAATATTCTCAACTAGCATTGAGATGATGTTTATGTATTTTGGTTCTATCACAAAAATCCATTACCGCCACCTATCCCAAATCCTACTCCACACAATAACCAACCAAACTCTTATCCATCCATTACATTAGTTGCCTCATCCAAACTTTAAGGAGTTGAGTATACAGGTTAGCATGTGCTAATTTGCATGCATACAACCACATGTGTGATAATTCAATGGCCATGTATCCATTAAGTGTTTTTTACCAATCCTAACTCAGTAACAAGCCATGGCATTTTGGAATGTCAATGACCATAATATCTATGTATTGCTACACACATGGATCAGATGTGAGTTGGATGTGTACATTTGTCAAATCCCTGACACATGGGATATAAGACCTGTATAGTTGTAAGACCACCCTTTTATATTTGTTTGGGGTCAAACCTAGTTTCTTGCATATAGTTATAGACATCACATTGGTTGAGGCACCCAAGTCAACCAAATAATTATGCACATTCTTTCCAAATATTATGACTGTTAAAAAAAAGGTTGTACTTCAAGCATGTCCTTCTCAATGACCATGTTTATATGTGTATCCTTTGACATATTCATATATTATCTCTTAGTCAAGGTTTTAAGTAACAATTTTCTATGATCGGTAATCTGAGCTAGTTCATGAAGATTAGTATTCACCTTTATTTTGTTTGTATCTTCAACAATATTGTACACTGATCTAATATGTGGCTTTCCACTATACAATAGATTTCTCTCTTTTGAAGGAGGTACATTATTATTGGCCTTAGGATCTCGAGGAGTAGTAGCACTATTATTTGGAGTTGAGGTAGTAGCAGGTTGCTTGTTCCTTAAATTTTAATTATTCCTCTAGAACTGATAAAAGACATTAATTTCACTCATATTATCTTTAGGTTCATTTTCATCTTCCACTAGGAATGAGAAGTCATATGTTTCAAATATTATTGTTGTGTTGGGAGGGATTGGAGTGGTAGAAGATGATGGCTCTACCTAATTTACAAAGTTTTCTTATCCATCCAGATCTTTCTAAAAGATCTCAAAGGCAGTGCAGAATTTTGTTGATTATAGTTTAGTGTAAGAATATGATAACCATCATATTTGCAAACAAAGCAATAAATGATATAAATGAAGAACAAATTGAGGAGACTAAACCATAATAAACTCAATGAGACCCAAATGATAAACTTTATTCAAGAAAATGGTCTAAATTGCTTCTTTCCAGTAAACTTGCCTATAAAGGCTTTCAAATGACTCATCGCATTATATTTTGACTCTTCCTTTCTAATGACTCCTCAACTCCTCCTTGACACCTCATATATTTATTTTATCTTTTATTATAATAAGACTAAATATCATTGCCTCTTATCCATTCTAACACAAACATGACATAGAACATAATTGATAAGTGGTTGCATAATGAACATATTAAATTAACAAAAAACAAATCAAATACAAGGAACATAAGGAAACATAAAGGAAAACCATTCCTAAATATGTATATTTATCTCTATATTTTGAAACCCTTTTAAGTATAAATGAGTGATATTTATAGAGCTTTTCAAAGAATATCACTTTGGAATACAACACTTTGCTATAATCCAAAAGGAAACTCTTCACATTCTGAATACTTACGATACACAGTGAGATTCACAAATAGAAATAGAGAATATACCACATACAAAATGGTGTGAAACTCACATTTGTCATACAACTATACATTGTGATTTTAAAGACCTATTTTACTATCAATAGTGCTCCTTGACTATGTGTATGCAGATAGAAATATGGATTTGATACTTGAAAATGACAGCTCTTGACTTGCTTTAGAATGTTCTTGGCTTAGCTTACAATTTCTCCTTGTGAATGATCCTAAATTTGGGAAGAATAGGGCATATTATCTCAATATGCAATAGTGTGTAATATTGAAACAAGTGAATACCAAGTCATAAAATGAATGGCCTTTGATGTGTATTTTTAGGTGAACCTTTTGATAATTTTCTTTAACCAACCATGTGAAACATATGGGAAGACCAAAAGAATTATTTAAATTTTGGAAACTAGTTATCTGGGGCAGGTCACAACTAAACTAAGTGGACAAGAGTGTGACATCATTCCTATCCACATAGCTTGGACTTTTCTATAAGAATCAAGAACACATGTCCTAACTTAAAGATAGTCTAAAGGTGATTTCAAGCAACTTGAGCATTTCACTTTGAAATTTTTGTGTAATAGTGATGGAAAAAAATAATCAAGCTGCATATAGATGAATGGATTAGAGGAATGGTGAATAAGAGTCATGAAGTCAGGTACAATTCATGTGGTTTAGGATGTGTCAAGAATTAATAGTGTCAAGTATTGTGTTATGATCAGGTTTAGTAAAGCATTTAGAGAATTTGAATTTATGCATTGTTGTCCTTATCCTCCCTATGAGAGAGAAGAATAGGAGGTCATGATCATAAAATAGGTCTTGGTTATGTGTGTTGTTACAAAATATATTTGAAACTAAGAAAACTTTTTGGGGTTGTATAACTATGGTGGAAAAAGGGCCTACTTAACTTCCCCAAGCCACATTTTTAAGACTAGGTTAGAAGGTTGAATATAATGAATCTACTACCATTTTGTATACTTTTATATATAATATAAAAACCTATCTATTTTGATAAATTTGTTTGCTTTCCACTTTCATTTTTTTTGGTTTGGGATTGGTGGTTTATAGTGCTCAAGTTAAGTGTTGAAGGCATTTTTGGTATATTAAGTCAAATTAATAGCTTCTTACTAAAAATAGAAGGCCATGCATATTGTGTGCTCTACGTTTATTTAGTTTAAACATAGGAAAATTTATGTGACTAATATATTGATTGATGCAAGCTTTCGTGTGGTTGTAAATGAAGGTTGTGCTTTTTATATATTATTTTTTTTTTTAATGAAGTGTATGCATAAATCAGGGTGTGGTTTATTTAATGAGTGTTGTGTGTTTGCATGTTCTTGTTCAATATGGCATTCATATGACTATAAGATTATGTGGTTTTCAAATGATTATGTTGTACCTTAGATGGAATGCATATATGTGTCTTAAAAGGCTTTAATCACATTCAAACACACGATTGATGCATATATTTATATATATATATATATATATATGTATATATATATATATATATGTATATATATATATGTATATATATATGTATATATATATGTATATATATATATGTATATATATATATGTATATATATATATATATATATGTATGTATATATATGTATGTATATATATATATGTATATATATATATGTATATATATATATGTATATATATATATATATATGTATATATATATATATATATGTATATATATATATTTAGATTAATCCATGTAGTGAGTGAATAAAATTTGATGTCTCCTTGGTTTGAGTATGTTTCTTAGGGTGTGATTGGAAGGTGGACAAATGCCTTTTCTTTAGAGTGGTGTATCGTGTTTTTTTTATTTATCTCTTTTTTCATGATAATGTATTTTTAAACTTGAAATTTTCCAAGCATTTTTTCTAGTAGGTTATGGCACCTTGATGCCTTTTTCATTGGTTAGGGCCCTCTCCCCAAGTACTTTATCCCCCAAAAAACATTTTAAGATTTATGTGATAACATGTTGAGTTTGTTTTCATTTTCAATTTACATTGTTTTATTTTATTTAAAAATTTAAATGGCATTTTTTAATTATAATTCATCCACTTATGTTTATATGTGTCTTCATTTTTCTCTTATAGGTAATTTATCTTTTATTTCGACTTTGCTTTGTCTCTTTTTCAAGGGTGCCTTACTTTAAGAGTATGCTTTTATTTCTCTTTATGTTTCTTCTTTCATTTGAATTTACTTTTTTTAAGGTTTAAATATACTTTACTTTCTGTTGTTTTTTTCTTAACTTGAAACCCAAAATAACTTTCATATGATAAACAAGTATTTATGTTAAATTAAACATACTTAAATATTCTAATGGGCATAGTAGATAAATAAGATTATTTTCACGTTCTGTTAACTTAGTTATATTGGTTTGATAATGTTCAAAGTCTAATGACTCAAATGTTTTAACATTTATTTATTCACGTGACTTATATAATGTTATCCCAATGCAAAATATCTTATTGAGTATAATGTTTTGTACTTTAATATGATGTTATATGACAAATGCCATGATATAAATTTGCTTTATAATGTTACATCATGTGAAATACAAATAATATTTTGAAAGGCCTTGTTATGAGCTACTCTATATTGGATTCATTTACTCTAAGTTCATTTTCTTTGCTTGCCCTTATATGGTATTACACTTGTTTGCTTTGTATTATCATGCTTGTTTAAAAAGAAAAGCAACCAAATTTTCACATGTGTTCACATGGATGCACATAGATAGAGATATAAACTCATATCATTTTCATGTAAGTATTTTATTTGATTTAAAAGATAAATGTATAATCTCCATAAGGTTACAAATTCACTCTTACAACCTCAAAATAGGTAGGTCTTGTGAGATAGGAATCCAAGAGGGGAATTAGTCAAGTGTTAGTATGATAAAAATCAATAAAAACACATAAATAAATATAACACCTCAATCCTAGCTACTCAAGGATCAAGAGAACAATGAGAGTAATAAACAAAATAAGAAAAAACAAGTATTCTTCACCTTCTTTGTGAGAAATAGTTGCACGTTGGCCTTGGAGGAATGTGTTCAATCGTGTGCTTAAAAAGTCTTTAATAATGGTATTCCTTGCATCATTTATCCTTGTCACTTTGACTTTATTTGGATTATCTTTGAATTTGTCAAGATGAATCAATCTATCAATAATTTTGCATTATAACATTACACAAGAAACCTTTGTCTCTCAACAATTTAACATTATAAATTTGGATTTGAGAGTTTGTTCTAGAATGGCCTTAGCACTTCTATTTACAAGTTCTCCAACTAATTCTAACTCAAGTATAATTAGGTTATATTTAACTATGATTAAGTTTAATTTAACCCTAGTTAAGTTAAGGAGGGGACTAGCAATTAATATTTCAGATAGAGATCCGATTTATTAAGCATGGCTCTTTATTTCTAAATTTAAGGCTTTAATGGAGATATTTACAATTACTTGACTTTGTGGATGATGGCATCATCATGATCTCAATTTTATCAAAATTTTCTTTTTACAAAATTAATATCCACTAATTTCACATGAAAAATTAACTTAAGCATTTAATTGGATTTGATTAGTTAATTCATTATGCTTGGCATTTTTGTATTTTAGGGATTGTTTAAGTGCCTCATTTAATGGGTTCAAAGGCCAATCTATCAATTTGATAGGTCATAATTTGACCAAAGATGAATTAATAAGAGGTTATTATTGCATACATGATAATAACTCAAATAGGGATGCCTCAACATGATTATGGGTACTAATATCTCATGTCTAGATGAAATTGAGACATTTAGTGATTCATAGGCTTAATTTGCACTATTTGGTAGAAATAAATCTAAAGTCTAGTCGAAACATGTTTTCAGCCAAAATGGGGTGTCTACAGGTGTGACTCCTTGTTCATTTATGTATTGGGAACACCACCTTTCTACCTTAGAAGACAAGCCTCTGAAGGACCCAATCAACATCATTCATCTAAAGAATTTTTATACATAGGAGTCATTTTGTTTCATGTTATAATGCTTGCCTAGAGGCAATATGGAGGCAAAAAAATTACTCTTGTGCATGTTACTCTTTTCTTTATATTTATGCATTATGTTTCAATACTACTATTCTGAATATTTTATTTGTGATGCATGATTGTGGTAATCAATATAATTTCTATTTACTAACATTATTTATGATGCAATATTTATATGACAAATGAAATTACTATACAAATTTGACTACAATTTAATGCTCATTATGATGTTATTTATAACACGATTTTAAAGGTACAATATGGCTATGTTACAATGCTTACTATGGTTCACTCATGTTCCTTACTATGATTCTCATGACATATATTTTCTATGATACAATAATTTTATTTCTAACATGTTTTTCATGCTAAAAATGTGCTATAATATAATGTGTGATATAATTTTATTTTTAGCACAATTGTTATGTTAGACACACGTGCCACTATTCATTATGCTTGTGCTTAAAATTTTAATGCTATGTTGTTATGTTATTTAATAATTATCTTGGGAAAACTCAAGGGAAAAAATATTTGCCTTGCATTTACTCTTCATTATTGTATTTTCATGGACTAATGACTCACTATTATGAAAAAAATAATGATATAATTGACATAATTTCCATATTCCATGTTGAAATGACACTGCTTTGCTTGTATCATGAGGCAACATGGGGTAAAAAATATTTATGTGTATATTTATCAAATGTTATTTATTTTCACACCATGTTATTTGATGATATATTTTCTACATTTCAATAACATGCATTTTTCTTGGGGGTATAAGCTTCACAAGTTCAACTCAAATCTCAAAAGGGGGGCATATACTATTTACTATTTTTTTAGAGGCATCGTTGTTTTGACGTTATGAGTGATCCAAGGGTCTTTTACTACATTTCAGGGATAAAATGATGTAGAAGCATCATAGTTCACATGTAATATTACATCAATAAAAAATATTTTAGATTAGAAAAGTTAGTCGTGTCTAGTTTTGTGTAATTTTTTGATTGCATATAAGTTTTTGTTTGTAGGTTTTGTGCAAGTTTATTGATGCACACATATATTATCTTAGTTTGAATAATATTATGAAGCTTCATGCAAGATAGTTTGTTAGGTATTTTGATCAATTATAGTAGTGCAAATATTTATGAGGCATTTATATTGGTGTGTGGTATCTTATAGAACATTAGAGCATTCAATAGATTCACATCATAGCCTAGTTATTTTCTATAAAATAATAAGATTTGGTTTGTTACAAAAGGTCTTAGATGGGTTGTATTTTCACCACACAAGTACTATGATGACTTGTGTTAAGATTAGATCATGGGATTGACATTAGGTGTTAGTCTAGCACCAGTTCATTTAATTCAAAGCATATAGAGTTGGTATATAGTACCACACATTCTAGTGCTTGTTCAAAACCTTGCGATAGTGTATGGTAAGATTCATGACAAATATAAGGTTTTCTGTAAGACAACACGTCCATTTGAGGTTCTTATACCTATTACTTGTATCTTATAGCTTATGGAGACGTTTAATGGTCTTAGTGATCTAACTTATGGAAAAAAGGTCTAATTTTCATATATATAATTATTTCTTGTTGGGCAGGTTGCATTGGAGTAACAAAAGGGGATAACACAGTACCTATGATGTGTTATAATGCATTGAGTTATGTTATTATGTAATATTATCTATTACAATGAAGTAGCATTGGGATTGTGTTAAGCATTTAATTTTCTTAGTGGATTGTTAATCACTTAATATAAGTGGGCCTTGCACCTTTATAAGCATGCCCCTAATTTTGTATAAAAGGGACATTAGAGGATGGGATTTTAAACTTGATGATTATATATCATAGAGTGTCCTTTAAGATATAATTAATCTTAAAAAAAACCATGATTTAACAAGCAAATATCTAAGGATTTGATGTTATAATGCATTTCAATTGAGATTGTCATGTTATTGTCATTGTGTGTGCCTTTTAATTTCCTAAAGTTTAAATCAATAAAGATATGAATTATTATTATTATACTTTAATTACATTTTTTATTATGTTGTGTAACATCAAAAGATACATGATCTAAGACATCTCTTAATTAATACCCTTAATAATGATTACATCATTTGGTATCATAGAAACAATTTAGTCCTTGTAAATTATTGTTGCTTTGTGCATTTGTGAGTGTGGGTAGAAAGTAGTTGCAAAAATCTTCCAACAAGATTATTGGGTAGAAGATGTAAGAGATATTTGATTTCTAAGTAAATGGCACAAAAAGGAGGTATAAATGTAAGAAGGTAGTGAGTAGTTGGTGTGCTAAGACTTTTGAATATGGTAGGATTTATGAAAGATATGTAAGCCTGATTAAAGGCTATGGAGACAATGCAAGAAAAAGAGTTGTGGTAATATATGGTGAAAGCAATGTTGAAGTCATGGAAGAAGCCCCTAAGGATCAAGAGTAGAAGAAGTGGTTGATGAGCCTAAAGATTAATTCTTGTAAGTTGTGTAAGAATGATTTGTAAACCAAAGCTGGACTTTGGAAGTTATTCTGGAAGTTTGAATCTTGGAGAGCTCATAGACTAGATCATTGAGTTCGAGAAATACATCGAGTATGATAGTATGGAAAATGCCAAGTAAGTTAAGTTCATCGACATAAAGTTGAAAGGTCATCCATCTTTATGGTGGGAGCATGATCAAGATGAAAGATTACACGATGTCAAAGAAAATATTAAGAAATGGAATAGATTCATCGAGAAGCTGAAGGTTAAATTCATTCTTCTGGATTATAACATGAATTTGGTCAAGAATCTTCAAAACTTATGATAGAGGGGGATGAGTGTAAATGATTACATTGAAGAGTTTCATGGACTTACCATTAGAGTGGGTCATCTTGAAGATGATTTTGAGAAGATATTAAGGTATGTAAATGGGTTTGGTATTGTAATTCAATACAAGTTTGGTATATTTAGATTGTGATCTATTCATGGATCATATCAATGTGTGCTAAAGGTAGAAAAAAATTATCATGTAAACTATTGGGTGAATATTTTGTCACTAGCTAATTGATGAGCAAAATAGGTCTCTTCAACCGTAGCATAAGGAAATTGGTCAACCTAGTGTGCAGGTTTACCACATCAAAAGGGGACAAATCTCTCCTCTCATCAAGGGGAGGTTCCCTATAAATATGAGGGGCTATATACTATATATATATGTAGAAAATAACACTCAGTGTAGGATAACACCATCCATCTCTCTTTTTTTAGAGATGATGCTCACAGACAAAGGAAAAATCCAAGTGAAAACACTGAAGGCACTTCTCTTCTTTTAGAAGTGGTCTTACAGCAAACAACTGGAGTTCTTTCTGGTAGGTAACAAGTAACTGGTAACAAGGATGCAGTAACCAGCAGACTGAGTTGTAGCACAAAGTCTCCACCTTGATTGCCCAAGAGTGAAATACGAAGACAATGAGGGCACAAAGTCATCCCAAGGTCCTTTACACATAAACAAAAAATAGACAAACACACTAAAGGCAATTTTAGGCAGCACAAAGTCTTTCCACAGGCTACTTTAGGACACCTTCTTGATTATTTCCACTAGTTCTACTTATTTCATTCAATGGACAAGAACACATTCAGGAAACAGACATAAGAACCATCCCCTAAATGACATAAGCTATAACAACATAAAGTCTGAAAGTAACATGCTTTCTCATTCAAACAAAGAAATATGATCAATAATCTGAGCTCAAAGTCTCAATAATTGCCTTTCAATTTTGGCAGAGTTTTGCTTCTATATTCAAAAAGATCTCCCTTGTATAAAATAAGAGATTACAATATATAGCAGCCAAGAAAAGCTTGGTGCTTTGTCCCATGGAATGGTCCATGTTGCATTCAATGCCTTGAATGCATTTTTAGTGTTGTCAAAAGACCATGCTGAAAGACCATGGCTGCCTTAACTATGGCATGTCAATTCATCTCAAATGTCTTCTCCTGGGCCTAGGTCATCTGGTCTGTCACCTGATATCTACACAGCTATCCACTTCACCTTTACTCCAAAGGAGATAAACAGGCCACGCCTTCAATGTTTGCAAACTCAAATATCTACTTGGTGGATTGTTCCACTTATTGGAATAACTTCTACATAGATATTTTTGGTCTTTTCCTCTTTCTTGTTGTAATTTGAGATCCCAAGCTATCTTTTTCCTTTCTACTAGCTCTTTCAGCTCCCCCTTTAGTTGGTCACTGAGTTTGTTTTTAACTATCTTTTTCCAGCTTTGTCTCTTCCTGGAATTTGAGCTCTCAGGGCTATATTCCTGGCCTTGCTGGCTCTTTGTGCTCTTCTCTCAGCAGTTCTTCCTTTTGGCCTTCAGGGCTTTGAATATATTCGGGTCCACGCTCAAGCCTTTTAAAGATCAATAGTTATTTCATTGCCATAAATTTGACAGCTACGGGGACATCACTATTTGAAAGCCAATGGCTAGTTTATTACCCTAAATTTGATGGCTGCAGGGACGTCACCGAACATCTGGATCCCAACAGCTAGTTCATGGTGCCCAACTTTGACATCTATGGGCCTGTCACCCCTTGGTCAATTCCCTCAACTTTATTTCCTTTGAATTTCCTTTGTCTGAGCTTAGTCTTTAACTCCTTCCGAAGGGTACCTGGCCTTCGAGGTCTTGAGAAAGGTCCATTTTCTTATCGATGAGAGCCCCCCGCAAGGGTTCTTTGGGTGGCGTTCGAGCAGTCTTTGGGGTCCTTTAGCTTCAATTCCTTCGAATAAAATGTTTGAAGCAATTCCTTCAGACATTTTGATCAAAGGAAATCTTCCCTTGCCTTAGCCACTTTTTTGTCGAGCTTTTCTCTTTCAGGTGAATTCCTTCAAACAAAAGTCCAAAGGAATTCCTTCAAACTTTTTGTCCAAAGGAATTCACCTTGTTCACTTTTCTAAAGAAAACCTTACCTTTTCAACATTTTGCAATGGTCCATTTTGCTCATCACCTGCCCTCTGCAAGGGCACTTGTCCTTCAGGCTCTCTGGCGGGCCTTTGATCGTTCCTTCAGACAAAATGTCTGAAGGATTTTCTTTGTGAGATTCTACTATGGAAAATCCCTCCAAAAGATATCCTTTTGTTCCATTTGCCTTTCGCAAGGGTACCTACCCTTTGAGCTTTGGGACACCTTCCTTTGAATCTTCTGATTGAACTGACCGATTGAAATCGCCAAAGTGTTGGGAACTTGTTTTTTTCCTACATAATATGTAGAAATGAACCTATGAAGTCCATAGAAACCAACCTGTAGAGTTCATAGAAACTAGTCCATAGAAACCAAAAACCAACCTACAGAGTCCATAAAAACTAGTTCGTAAAACCAGAAACCAACCTGTAGAGTCTATAGAAACCAACCTACAGAGTCCATAGAAATTAGTCCATAGAAACAGAAACTAACTTGTAGAGTCCGTATAAATGAGTCCGTAGAAATAAGTTTGTAGAAATAAGTTCATAGAACCCACCCTGCAAAGTTTGTAGAAACCAACCTGTAGAGTCCATAGAAACAAGTCTGTAGAAATAGAAACCAACCTATACAGTCCATAGAAATAAGTCCATAGAACCCATCCTGTAGAGTCTATAGTTTTCTCTAAGTCTATCGAGCTTTGAAAGAGTCCATAGAAATGAGCCTGCAGAGTCCATAGAAATGAGCTTTCGGAGTTCGTAAAATGAGCCTGCAAGTCCCTTAGCTAAAAAAGTTTGAAAAATAGAGAATTTGAAGGCTCAAAACAATTATTGAGAAGGGAAGAGAGTATTTTGGCCTATAAGACCAAAATAGTTCATATGTTTTCCCAAAAAAGAGTGACATATTTTGGGAACAATAGCTGGCTCTAATTGGGGAACTTCCTTCAGTTGAAATTTTAAAGCAATTAAGGGAAGTAGAAAGTAGAATCTCTAGTGCCTTTAAGTATGCCATTGGGCTATGGAGTCATGCTAACCAAAAAAAAAAGGTGCCAAAAATGAAAATGAAAAGCACAAAATAGAACTAAAGACTATACAAATATACATATGTACAGATGATCTTATCTGATACTTCAAGAATTGAAGTGCTTCAGATGCTGCCCATTGTGAGGCAGAGAAAAGAGTGTGCCATCTTGATACTTCAATAGAAAACTATTTTCACCATTGAGCTCATGGATAGTGAATGGGCCTTTCCATATGGAATCAAATTTCCCATGCATTCCCTTTGGTTCTCTTCTCTTGTCCTATAACAGGACTTGATCTCCAATCTAGAACTCACAATTTTTTTCTTTCTGGTCGAAGAGTTTCTTCACTAGATTTTGATGCATAGTAATTCAGTCCACCACCATAGTTCGCTGCTCATCCAGCTCAGTCAAGCACATGATCCTTTTTTCAATGGAGCTTTCATATGTCTGATCTTCGACTACCTTCACCAATTTTAGTGTTGGCAATTTCAAGGTGATCAGTATCTCTGCATTGAGACCATACAAAAGTTGGAAAGGTGACATACCTATTGCCCTCTTGGGTGTAATTCTGTCTGCCCATAAATCATCAACCAATGTTTTATGCCATGTTCATTAGTTGTCGTCCACCAGCTTCTTGATGATGGTCACCAAGTTCTTGTTGCTTGATTCAGCTTGGCCATTCCCTTGTGGAAAATAATCAAAAGAGTGGGAGAGGGTAATCCCATAGTAAAAATAGAATTGAGTGATCTCATGAGAAGAGAAACAGGCAGCATTATCTGTCACAATTTGGTTAGGACCCCAAACCTGGAAATGATGTTTTTCTTGAGGAAATCACACACCACTTCTAAAGTAACATGCTTGGTTGGAATTGCTTCCACCTATTTGGTGAAGTAATCTATGGATGTGAGGACATAATCATGTCTAACACTTGAAAATGGATTTATAGCACCAATGAAATTGATTCCCCATTACTGAAATGGCTCTTCTATCACCACTGACTTGAGAGGTAGAGTAGCTAACTTGGGTCTTCCCACAAACTATTAGCACAGTTCACATCTTCGTACCCATTTGTATGCATCCTGAAATAGAGTAGGCTAGTAATACCTGGCTCATAAAATCTTATGGGCAGTTACAAGAGCAAAAAAATGTCCTCCATAGGCCAGATTATGGAAGGACCTCAAAAGTTAGTTTTGTTGCTCCTTATCCACGCAGCAAAGGAACACTCCATCAAGGCTCCTCTTGTACAGGTTGTTGTCCTAGAAGATGAAATTGGCAGCTTTCAATTTTACAGTCCTCCTTTCTTTATGAGATAGGTGAGTAGGACACTCACCATAAGTAAGAAAATGAGCAATACTTGAATACCACTCATTCGTGGTGGAGACAAAGAGGACTGTTGGCATGTCTTCCACTTCTTTTTCTTCGTGCCCTACTTTTTTGGGTCTATTGTCAGCAATCAATTGGTAGAGACCTCTTCCTTGCACCAGCTTCATTGGTTTGATGATGAGATCAAACTCCTAGATTTTAGCAATTCAATTACCCCTTTTGGTTCTAAACTCCTACTGAGTTAGTATGGATTTGACTGTGGTATCAGGAACTAGGGTAGTAACACGTGAATTGAGGATGTAAAAATGAAAATGCTTTACTACCTTGACCACCGCATAAGCATGTTTCTCCATGTTTGAATGCTTTAGTTCATGAGCTTTGAGAAGACAACTCATGAAGGATATGGGAGATTCCACACCTTCTTTGTTCTGTTGAACCAAAATTGCTGAAAGTGTCTGTTCAGAAGCATAACTATACACTGTGAAATCCTTGGTATAATCTAGACAAACCAGAATTGGGGCGTGGGCAATGGCTATCTTGATGTCTCAAAATGCCAATTTGCCTTCTTCAGTCCAGCTGAAAGTGGCCTTTCCCTTCATCATGTTTACAATATGGCGAGTCTTACCAGTGAACACAAGGATGAACCTTCATAAAAATTTCACTTTTCTGAAGAAAGAGTAAACTGCAGTCTTACTTGTGGGTAGAGGAAAGTTCCTAGATGGATTTGACTCTCTCTGAGTCAATCTTTATGCCTTTTTGGGATACAATGTGTTCGAGAAGCTTCCCTTCTGTTACTCCAAAGATAAACTTCTTGGGATTTAGAGAAATGCCAATTTTGTGGTAGCGTTCTAGCACTTGTTGCAAATGATGCACATGATCAGGGAGATGCTTGGAAAAGATGGTCAAGTCATCAAGATATACTGCAATGAACTAACCCATTTCATCTTTGAAAGCAAGGTCCATTGCTCTCTAGAAAGTGGTGCCAACATTTATCAGGCCATAAGGCATTCTTCGATATGCAAAGGTGCCCCAAGGTGTGGTGAAGGTAGTCTTATGTTGGTCTACTTCACTAACTTCAACTTGATTGTATCCTGAGAAGTGATCTAGCATTGATAACATCTCTGAACCGGTCACTGTCTGAAGCACTTGGTCCATGATTGGCAAAGGATAGTTATCTTTTAAGGATGACTGATTCAAATTTTTGAAATCCACATAGAGGCAAATTTTACCATTCTTCTTCCTCACCGGGAACTATGTTTACAATCCATGTGGAATGATGGATTGAGAAGATTATCCTAGCATTCAATATTTTTTGTATTTTATCAGGGTTGAATGACTTTAGATCATCATAGGAGTATGTGAGGACATCCATGTACTGGCAAAATAGAGCAGTAAACTTGAACTTTTCTTCCTGAGTGTAGCACTTCCCAATGTTCACTATTTTGGGATATTTCTTGGTACCCAAATTTATTTGATCGTACTCTTGAGAAGAGCTTGAATCTATTTGTTGTTATTTGATGAACTTATCATGCTTGTCAAACAACTTCTCAAGGAAAACCAATCCTTTGGGAATTTTATTCCCTTTAAGTTGCAGGAATTCCTCACCTACATCTAAACTTGATTTAGGGGCTGGTTCACTACCTTCAAAGTGGATATATTCAAAGCTACCCTTTTATTCTAAGAAGGCAATGATTTGGTTGTCACTATTGAATACCTACCAATGATTAGCATTATCAGGCACACTTGGTTGAAATACCAGTTTGATAGTGTACTTGTCTCCCTTAAAATTAGGGTGAAAAACCAAAAGAGTTGCTGAAATAGCTAAAGCATCAGCTCGGTCATTGAATTCCCTAAAAATTACAGAGATGTTGAAAGCCTCAAGACTTTCAATTTGATCCCAAACTAGATTACGGTAATGGTGTAATCTCTCATTTTTATTTTGGTATAGGTTCCTCATCTGACAAACCACCAGCTCAACATCTCCTTTAGCATAAAGGAGCTTGATGAACTTGTCTTGAGCGACCTTCAATCCAAGTAGCAGTGATTCATATTTAGCAGTATTATTAGTATTGCTAAACTGTAATTTATATGATGAAGGAAAAATATCTCCTTGAAGATATATCAACACAATCTCGGCTCCTGAAATGGTAGAGGAATAGCTGCCATCAAATTCTAATATCCATACATCATCAGAAGTTGACCTTACCTTAGATTTTTTCCTTGTGTGGAGGGGAGAGTTCTTTTGGGCTTGCACTGTGCTCTCTTATGTCTTCTGCTATTTTATCTGAACCAAATTTTAGATTGTCATTTTCATAAGTTTCATCAGCTAAGACAGGAGCATCCTTAGTAGTCATGGAGTAATTACCCATGCCTAAAGACTCAAATAGAATTTGAGCTTCGGGCATTGATGTTTTAGTGACCACATATTTTGCTTCCTTCTCAGGGAGCAATCTCTACATAACACCTTTGACTGGGATCCTTACTTCAGATAGGTTCATGCTCAACTCACCACCAACATCTTTACAGAAATTTTACCCAAGAAGGATGCCATATGAGGCTGGGACATCAGCCACCAAGACTGTCATCTTGATTCTCTTTTTTGGGAATGTTGCAAATGCAAATTGGGCATCTTTGACTTATCCCAATAGTGGCACTTGTTTGTTCTCCATGGAAAAACATCTCCCAAATGTCTTGGTCAATGTGAGGCCAAGGGATTCAGTTACTTTGATAGGCATAACATTGTCAGATGCACCTAAGTCTATGATGTAATTATTCAGCTGATGTCCATTTATTAGTAGGGAGACATAAAATGGTTTAGTCCTTCTAGGAGCAGCAGGAGGATCAATGACAAAGTTGTTCTGGGTGGACGTGGGGGTTATCTTTGAAACAGTTGGTCTTGCAAAGAAAGTTTCATTCCTCACACATTCCACTAACTTATCCAACTACTCAGGCTTGGATTGCAAAAATTCAAATTTAGACATTTGGATCTTAGTTTTCTTGACATGGTCGATTATGTCAAATGTCTGAAATGAATTATGAAGAGGGGAAGATAGTTCATATTTCTAGTTTTTAGGAGGGGGAGGATTGATCTGTGAAATTGAAGGTGAAGGTGAAGGCATACTTGAAGCACTTACTTTTTTAGCAATCACTGGGTCCTTTAGCCAGAAAGATAGAGAAGTTCCTTATTTGGCAATCAAAATTGCAAGTTGAGGTCGCACCTCTATTTATTCTTTAATAGCTTGCTAGGCTGACTGGTTCTTGGACCACGTGAAAATAGTGTATGATCCCTCAACTGCTTTACCTTTAACTTTAGGTTCATCATAGTAATTCAAAAAACCAATGTTGGAGTCACTAGCTAATTTTTTTCTCCATTTGTGAAGAGATTAACTTCATCTTCTAGGTTCAACTCAGACTGGAAGGAGAAGTTTGATTCTGCTTTAAGATATCTAAATTGTTGAATTGGTTGGAGGTGCCTCAATGGCAAGTTTCCCTTATGTGGGAGGAAGACAATTTGGTTGCCCTTGATTCCTAGCAGCATTGCCTTGGTATGACTAATTAGGGAATGTCCTCCTTGGTATATCTTTATATGAAGGAGCAGATGACATCCCTTGCACCATTTTCTTTCTGAGAGCTAGTAATTCATTTGCTAGATTCTGCACCATTGGATCAGTGGTGATTGTAGATGGGTATTCAGAAGATGAAGAAGATTTACCTCTGTTAGAATCTCTCCTTATATTTTCTACCAAGATAAGGTCATCTTCCACCTCAGTGGCCAAATCCTGAGCAGCAGTAAGGTCTATGTGGCCAGCATGTCTCAGTAGAAAACTTACTTCAGGTAGCTATGAGTTGATGAAGAAATATTTAAGGTTCTCAGGTGTTGGCTGAGCAATTATAGAAATCTAATTCCTTAGCTTGTCAAACATAGCAATGAGGTCCCTCATGGGTTCATGAGGTTCTTTCTTCATCCATGTGAGTTGGCCCAGCAGGGCATGTGCATCTTCTGGAGGCTTGAACCTAGCTTCAAATTTAGCTTTAAGAGTGTTTTAGTTAGTCATAGTCTGGGCCTACAAATGATAGAACCAGTTTGTAGTAACACCTTGTAATGTTTCCATAAATAGTCTGACTACCACGTCCTCATACTCCATGCCTATCACACCACAGGCTATGCTGAAAGCTGTAATGTGTTCATCAAGATGAACTCTCCCATCACGAAAGAATTTGGAGAAATTCTTCCTTAAACTGTGTGGAAGCTCATGTAGGGGTGGAGTTAAATTAAGTGGGCCAAAAGAGTTACCCCAAGGGCCGTGAACTGCCATGACTTGATTATGAAAAGTGGGGATAACAAATCTAGGTGGAGTATGTATAGGCAAAGCTCTGCTAACAGTAGAAAAAGAAGCTCTGCCTTGTATTGGTGACTTGATATTGGTAGGAGAAACACTCTTAGATTGTTGAACTTGAAGTTGTAGAGGAAACAAATCAAAATTACCCTACTACACCAACTCAAAGATGGGCTCAACAACACCTTGAACTCTCTAGCTTCTTGTATAACATGGAGTTGCCAGATTATAGAATAAAAATGGAAAAGAACTGGCCCTGCTTCAGCTTGAAGCTTGAGGCTTTAAACTACTTGTTCTTCCCTAGCAGAGTCACCAAAAACTGTTGGGTGAATATTTTGTCACCAGCTAACTGATGAGCAAAATAGGTCTCTTCGACTGTAGCATAAGGAAATTGGTCAACCTAGTGTGCAGGTTTACCACATCAAAAGGGGACAAATCTCTCCTCTCATCAAGGGGAAGTTCCCTATAAATATGAGGGGCTATATATATATATATATATATATATATATATATATATATATATATATATATATATTCTCTTCAACTGTAGCATAAGGAAATTGGTCAGCCTAATGTGCAGGTTTACCACATCAAAAGGGGACAAATCTCTCCTCTCATCAAGGGGAGGTTCCCTATAAATATGAGGGGCTATATATATATATATATATATATATATATATATATACAGAAAATAACACTCAAGGTAGGATAACACCATCCATCTCTCTTTTTTTAGAGATGATGCTCACAGACAAAGGATAAATCTAGGTGAAAACACTGAAGGCACTTCTCTTCTTTCAAAAGTGGTCTCATAGCAAACAGTTGTAGTTCTTTCTGGTAGGTAACAAGTAATTGGTAATAGGGATACAGTAACCAATAGACTGAGATGTAGCACAAAGTCTCCACCTTGACTGCCAAAGAGTGAAATACAAAGGACAATGAGGGCACAAAGTCATTCCAAGGTCCTTTACACATAAACAAAAAATAGACAAACACACTAAAGACAATTGTAGGCAGCACAAAGTCTTCCCACAGTTGGCTTCAGGACACCGTCCTGATTATTTCCACTAGTTCTGCTTATTTCATTCAATGGACAAGAACACATTCAGGAAACAAACATAAGAACCAACCCCTAAATGACACAAGCTATAATAGCACAAAGTCTGAAAGTAACCTACTTTTTCATTCAAACAAAGAAATATGATCAACAATCTGAGCTCAAAATCTCAATAATCACCTTTCAATTTTGGCAGAGTTTTGCTTTTATATTCAAAAAGATCTCCCTTGCATAAATAGGAGATTAC
Organism: Torreya grandis; assembly: GCA_037957365.1. Lineage (NCBI taxonomy): Eukaryota > Viridiplantae > Streptophyta > Pinopsida > Cupressales > Taxaceae > Torreya > Torreya grandis. The sequence goes on along the minus strand of JARHVA010000726.1, from coordinate 1,226,687 downwards.
AATCTATAGCAGCCAAGAAAGGCTTGGCACTTTGTCCCATGGAACGGTCCATGCTGCATTCAATGCCTTAAATACATTTTCAATTTTGTCAAAAGATCATGCTGGAATAGGGCAATTGCCTTAACTATGGCATGTCAATTCATCTCAAATGTCTTCTCCTGGGCCTGGATCATCTGGTCTATCACCTGATATCTGTGCAGCTGTCCACTTCATCTTTACTCCAAGGGAGATAAATAAGGCGCACCTTCAATGTTTGCAAACTCAAATATCTACTTGGTGGACTATTCCACCTATTGGAATAACTTTTACACATATATTTCTGGTCTTTCCCTCTTTCCTATTACAATTTAAGCTCCCAGGCTATCTTTTCCCTTTTTATTAGCTCTTTCATCTCCCCCTTCAGCTGGTCGCTAAGTTTGTTTTTAACTTTTGTCTTTTTCCAACTTTGTCTCTTCCTAGAATTTGAGCTCTCAAGGCTATATTCTCAGCCTTGCTGGCTCCTTATGCTCTTCTCTCAGTGATTCTTCCTTTTGGCCTTCAGGCCTTTAAATGTATTCAAGTCTGCACTCAAGCCTTTTAAAGATCAAAAATTATTTCATTGCTATAAAATTGATAGTTGCGAGGACGTCACTATTTGAAATCCAACAGATAGTTTATTGCTCTAAATTTGATGGTTGTGGGGACGTCACCAAACATCTAGATCCCAACGGCTAGTTCATTGTGCCCAACTTTGACGTCCACAGGCCCTTCACCCCTTGGTCAATTCCCTCGGCTTTATTTCCTTCAGATTTCCTTTGTCTGAGCTTAGTCTTTGACTCCTTCTGAAGGGTACTTGCCCTTTGGGGTTCTTTGGGTGGCCTTCGGGTAGTCTTCGAGGTCCTTCGAGAAATCTTCCTTTGGACTTTTATCTGAAGGAACTCCTTTGGACATTTTCTTCGAAGGAAATCTTCCCTTGCCTTAGCCACTATTTCGTCAGGCTTTTCTCTTTCGGGCAAATTCCTTCAGACAAAAGTCTGAAGGAATTCCTTTAGACTTTTTGTTCAAAGGAATTTGCCTTGTTCACTTTTTTGAATAAAACCTTACCTTTTCAGCCTTTTATAATGGTCCATTTTGCTCATCGCTTGCCCTCGGCAAGGGCACTTGTCCTTCGGGCTCTCTGGCGGGCCTTGATCATTCCTTCAGACAAAATGTCTGAAGGATTTTCTTTGTAAGATTATGTCATGAAAAATCCCTCTGAAAGATATCCTTTTGTTCCATTTGCCTTTCGCAAGGGTACTTGCCCTTCGAACTTTGGGACACCTTCCTTTGAATCTTTCAATTGAATCGACAGATTGAAATCACCTAAGTGTTGGGAACTGGTTTTAATCCTGTAGAGTTTGTATAAATGAGCCTGCAGAGTCCATAGAAACCAACCTATAGAGTCCATAGAAACTAGTCCGTAGAAACCATAAACCAACCTGTAGAGTCCATAGAAACTAGTCCGTAAAACCAGAAACTAACCTGTAGAGTCTGTAGAAACCAACCTATAGAGTCTGTATAAATTAGTCCATAGAAATAGAAACCAACCTGTAGACTCTATAAAAATGAGTTCGTAGAAATAAGTTCATAGAAATAAGTCTGTAGAACCCAGCCTATAGAGTTTGTAGAAATTAACCTGCAGAGTCCGTAGAAATGAGTCCATAGAAATAAGTTCGTAGAACCCAGCCTGTAGAGTCTGTAGTTTTCTCTAAGTCTCTCAAGCTTTGAAAGAGTCCGTAGAAATGAGCCTGCAGAGTCCCTTAGCTAAAAAAGTTTGAAAAATGAAGAATTTGAAGGCTCAGAACAATTTTTTAGAAGGGAAGAGGTATTTTGGCTTGTAGGACCAAAATAGTTCATATGTTTTCCCAAAAAGGATTGATAGATTTTGGGAACAACATAAACAACAAGTAGCTGTGTGAGGAAAAAAAGCTTCACATGTGGATGTGGACAAGGATGTGGAGGTTATTTTGTGTAAGAAGACAAAGTGGGTACTTCATAGCACAATGATCCTACTATTCAAAGAGGTAGAGGAAATTTCAAGGGTAGATAATCCTATGGACAAGGTAGAGGTCATGGATGTAATGGCACATGTTTTAAATATGGTGAGACTAAACACAGAGAATTTACATGTCTACATATACATAATGGAGGTGGTAATAGAACTTATGCAAGTGTTAAAATCCCACAAGCTGATGAGAAAATTATCACGTCTATACATTAAATAGATTAATCATAAACTATATAATGTCTCATGATAAAGAGGGTGTTATTAAAGATTGGGAAAAAGGAAAATAGTAATGTGCCAAAAAAAAAATTATTCCTAACCATTTGTAAGTCTGTAGGTAAGTGTTATAATTTATTCTTTGATAGTCACAGTAAAAAAAAAATTGTTTCGCAATAAATGATAGTAAAGCTTAGATAATAGTGCATCTAAATCTTTATAAGGTTTCATGGTTGTTAAAACAACATCTAATTTTTGGTGAATGAACAATGTCTAGTAAGTTCTCAAATTGGTGCATATAAGAATGATGTCATGCATGGATGTCTGTTATATTTGCTTGGAAGGCCTTTAAATTTTTTTGTAAGGCATGACATGATGGTCGTGCAAATACATGCATGTTGATGAAAGATAGAATGAAAGAAACTTTAAATCCTTTGAAGGATAAAAGTGAAGAAGTGGGAAATAGTCCAAATATTTTGATGATTTCATAAAAGCAAATTTTGAAAGAGGTGAAGGAATAAATATGTCTAGCGGTAATCTATAAGCCCATACAAGTTGTGAGCATAACAAAAGAAAATATAGAATCACTTTTGTAAGAGGTGAAGGATGTGTTAAATGAATTTGTGGATATTTCATCAAATGATGTACCAGATGGATTTCCATAAACAAGGAATGTAGTCATTGTATGAATCTCATTCCAAGATCTAATTTACCAAACAAAGTGGCACATAGGATTACACCCAAAGAAAATACAGAGATACAAAGGCAAGTACAAAAGTTGTTGGTTAAATGGCTTGTTTTCACCAAATATTGCACCATAGAAGAGGTTTTTAAATCCTAATCTAAGATTTGGGCAACATTGAAATACCTCTAGGCCTGTGGGTTGCCAATAGTAGAGGTAGACCTCTGTGTTTAAGGGATAGCTCCCTACATTGATCCTTGAGTGTTTGTTACCTATACTAATTAATTGCTTATGGGAAAAGAGATAAAAATTATGCATGAAAAAAAAACTATTCTAAGGGGGTGATACACCATAATGATTTCCACAAGATCATCATACTTCTTTCACTAAGAAACAAGACTTGCAACACTAGCTTTAAAGTCTTGAGATGTTTTAACATTAGTGTTTTAATATAGAGGTGGTATGCATGAGACTACTCAAAGTAAATGGACCAGAGGTCATATTGTAAAATCTAAGGGGCACTTGTACACTTGAAAAAACCTAACACGGTAGCTACACTCTATATGACATGTTAGAATATGAATTTATTGCACCAAACATGAAAGGATAAGGAAAAGCAAGGATAAAAGCTTATCACTAAACCTCACCATACATAACCTCACATAGTTAGACAAAATGTTCTTGAACTCAAAACTATATTGCATATATTATTAAAAGGCAAAGAACAACATCAAACTAGTAGGGCTTCAATATACATGGTGTGGAGTATTTTATAGGAGTCAAAATTACTAGTACTTATAGAATCTGAGAGAGGAGAGAGAAGAATAAAGCTCAAGAGTCACTCAAACAAGTGTAAAGCTATGAGAGAAAGTTATATTTGTATGATAATGGAGTATGAAATATACCATTTATTAGGTGAATATTTTGTCAACCAGCTAATTGGTGACCAAAATAGTTCCTATCACCACAGCAGGAAGATTGGTCGGCCAGTTGTGCAGGTTTACTGCATCAATAGGGGACAAATCTCTCTTCTCATCAAGGGGAGGTTCCCTATAGATATGTAGGAGCTATATACAAAATAAATAAGCAAAAAATAACACATGGGGGCAAAATAAACCATCCATCTCTCTTCTTTTAGAGATGATGCACATAGACAAAGGAGAAAATCCTAGTGTAAACACTAAAGGCACTTCTCTTCTTTTAGAAGTGTTCTTGCAGGAAATAGCAGGAGTTTCTTTCAGATAGTAAAGTAACTAGTAATCAAAAGGGTATAGTAATAATAGGATGAAGTAGAACGCAAAGTTTCCAACTCAACTGCCTAAAGAGTGTATCACAAAGGATAATGGGGGCACAAAGTCACCCCATAATCCTCAACACAAAAAAGAAAATAAAAACATAGACTGAAACAATTGTGAAAGCACGAAGTCTTCCCATAGTTGGTTTTAGGACACTTCCCTATTACTTTCACTAATTCTACTTACCAAGTTAAATGAATAAGAACACCTTCAGAAGACAGACGTAAGAATGATCTTCTAAAATGACACAAGCCAAAACAGCACAAAGTTTGTAAGCAACCTGCTTTCTCATTCAAATAAAAATGAAATTACAATATGAGCTCAAAGTCTCAGTCTTCTTCTTTCAAAATGGGCAGAGGTTCACTTCTATAAAAATGAAAAGTCTCCCTTACAAATGAGAGAATTAACAAACTTATAGCCACTACATAAGGATTGGCACCTTTTTTCATGGGACGGCCCATGTTGCAGTCAATGTCTTCAATGCGTCTCCATTTTTGTCTAGAGAGACCATACTAAGAACAGTGCACTACCATAACTATGGTGTGTCCCTTTATCTAATATGTCTCTTCCTTGGTATGGACCATCTGGTCCTTCTTCGATTTGTTTTTACTTCATGGAAGAAAAATAGGCCACCTCCTTGGTTTGGTGGGCTCAAAAGTCTACTCGCTCCACTATTTCACCTATTGTAAATAACTCTTTCAAAGATAATTATGGTCTTTTGCATCAATATTCTCTTCCCTACAGCAATTTGAGCCTTTGAGCTCTCTTTTCAGTCGATCGCTTGATTCATGTTGAACCTTGAACCCGTTGAACCACTGAAAGTTCATCGATTCATTGGTTCATTTTGTCTCTTTTGTTCTATCGCTTATTGGTTCAATCGCTTCTTCGCTCCTTGGTTAAACCATCCATTGAACCACTTGTTTGTTGCTTCTCTCTTGACTGAGGCCACCTTTGAACTTTTGAACCTATGAACCATTGAACTTTGAACTCTTTCAGTTTGAAGTTCAATCGGTTCATTGGTTTATTCTGTGTCTCGCTAAAACACTACTTCCTTTATCTTTCTAAGCTTTGGTTGAACTTTTGAACCTTAAACCCATTGAACCTTTTAGATCAATGGTTCAATGGTTCAATCGGTTCATTTGGTTCATCCTTTGAAGCCCCTTTTTGTCTAAGTTTTTGAAAGTTCCTTTTTGCATCTTTATTCAGGCTTTTAAAACGGTCCTTTCTCTGTCACCAAGTGCCCCCCATAAGGGTACTTGTCCTTCAGGCTTCAACTTCCTTGGCAGGTTCTTACTTCTTCGACGGGCATTTTTCGTCGGGCAAAAAGCCTGAAAGAATTCCTTCGAACAAAATGTCTGAAGGAAAGTTTCTTGTCTTTAGCCATTTATTCCTTCCAATTTTTTCGGGCTTTCTTCACTTAATCATTTCCATCAGACAAAAAGTTTGAAAGAATTGTTCTTTTTGGGCCTTTGAACAAATCCTAAGGAATTATGTCTTTTCTTTGACCTTCGAACCAATGTTGCCTGCCCTCTGCAAGGGCACTTGCCTTTTTTGCTTTGGGGCAGCCCCTTGAACCTGTCAATTGAACCAACTGATTGAATCAACTTTGGTTCAATGGTTCAATTAGCTCATTCTTCATTATTTGGCTAAGTCTTTTTGATCTTTTGCACCAAGCGCGTTGAACCAACTTGGTCATTGAACCCATTGAACCTTTGAACCAAAGTGGTTCAAAGTTTAATGGTTCAAGCCTTTATTCTTTATCATTTACCGATTGAACTCTTTTGATTGAACCGAGGTGATGAACCAATATTGGAAATGACTGTGTTAGAAACTTATTCTTTTCACTGAACTCACCTACAGAAGCTTTTTAATCTGTTAAACTTGTGAATCCCTTTATGGAAAAAGCTTTAAAATGAGGAATTTGAAAGCTCAAAACAAATTTTGAGAAGGGAAGAGAGAAATTTTGGTTTGTGCAAGGCCAAAATAGTCTGTAGGTTGTCCCAAAAATGAGTGGCATTTTTTGAGAACAACAGATGGCTCCAGTTGGGGAACTACCTTTAGTTGGAAACTTGAAACACAGCTGAGGGGAGTAGAAACCAGAATCTCCAATGCCTTGAAGTGTGCCATTGGGCTATAGAGTCGAGCTAGCCAAAAAGAAAGGCTTTAAAAATGAAAAATGAAATGAACAAAATAGAACAAAAGACTATACAAATATACATATGTACAGGGGAACTCATCCGATACTTTAAGAGTTGAAGTACTTCAAACGTTGCTCTTTGTGAGGTGAAGAAAAGGGGATGCCATTTTGATAAACTAGTAGGAAACCATTCTATCCCCAGAAATGGTAATGAGTGAATGAAGCTCTCCACTAGGAAACCAGTTTTCTACGTCTTCCTCTTGGATCTTTCTTCTTCTTGCCCCATGGTAGGACGTGGTCTTCAATTTGAAAACCATAACTCCTTGCTCTCTTGGCGAAGGGCTCCTTTTGCTAATTTTGGAGTACAGCAGTATGGTCCAACACCATAGCTTGATGTTCTATTGATTCAGACCAGCACATATTTTGATTTTCAGCATTAGACCCTGAAAAACCATTAGCTCAACATCTCCTTTGGTGTGAAGAAATTTGATCTCTTCATCCTGAGCAGTCTTCAATCTAAGCAATAGAAATCTACATCCAATTGTGGAAGAATTGCTACCATTGGATTCCAAGATTCGAGCATCATCAAAAGTTGATCTTCTATCAGATTTCTCTTCATCAAAGATGGAAGATCCTTCTTGATTTGTACTGCGCCCTACCAATTCTTCTGATGCCAAATTTGGATCAAATCCTAGATTGCTAGCCACAGGACTTTGATGAGCTGAGACATGAGCATCCTCTATGGTCAAGGAGTAATTACCCCTGCCTGAAGGCTCAAATAGAATTTGAGCAGCAGGGGCTGACATTTGGGTGACCACAATCTTTGCCTCAAACAGGTCCACACCTAACTCTTCACTAATGTTTAATTACTCGGGATTCAAGCTCAGTCATTTGAATTTCAGATTTTTTGACATGATCAATCATGGCAAATGACTTAAATGGACTTAGAGGAGAGGATGGGAGTTCATCCTTTTGGTTTTTAGGAGGGGGAGGACTGATTTGCGAATTTGAAGTAGGTGTAGAGATGTTTGATGTACTTACTTCTTTGGAAATCACTAGGTCCTTTGACTGAAAAGGAAGAGGGGTTCTCTACTTAGTGATTGAAATTGTTGGTTGGGGTCACTCCTCTATCTTCTCTTTGTCAGCCTGCTAGGTTGACTGATTCTCAGACTTGGTGAATACTGCATATGATCTTTTGACTACTTCACCTTCACTTCTAGGTTCATCCTAAAAATTTAGGAAACCAATGTGAGAGTCACCAGTTGATTCTTCTAGATCCTCCCTGAAGAGATCAGTGCCATTTTCTTGCTCAAACTCAGGTTGGAAATAGGAAACATGTTCTATTTCCAAATATCCAACTACTGAGTTGGTCAGAGGTGCTTCAAGTGCAAGGTTCCTCTGTGGGGGAGGAAGATGATTTAGTTGCCCTTGACTTCTGGTAGCGTTGCCTTGATATGGCTGATTAGGGGATGTCCTCCTTGGTATATCCTTATATAGAGGAGAAAGAGACATACCTTGTGCCATTTGCCTTTTCAAGGCTAGCAATTCATTTGCCAGCTTTTATACCATTGGGTTAGTGGTGACTGTGGGTGAGTATTCAGAAGATGAAGAGGGTTTAGCTCTATGAGGATCTCTCCTTATCTCTCCTCCCAAGATAAGGTCATCTTCTAGCTCAGTAGCCAAGTCTTGAGCAGCCTCAAGGTCTATGTGTCTAGCCTGTCTCAAAAGAAAACACACTTCAGGTAGCTGTGAGTTGATGAAGAAAAATATGAGATTCTGAGATGTCGGTTGGGCGACCATGGGAATCATGTGCCTTAGCTTGTTGAACCTGGCAATAAAATCCCTTATAGGCTCATGAGGTTCCTTCTTCATTTGAGTGAGTTGGGCTAGTAAGGCATGTGCATCTTCTGCAATTTTGAACCTTGCTTCAAACTTGGCTTTGAGTGTATCCTAGTCAGTCACTAATCCAACTTGCAGATGGTAGAACTAGTCTGCAGTAGCAACTTGTAGTGTCTCCACAAAAAATCTAACTACCACGTCTTCAAATTCCACCCCTATCACATCATAGGCTATGTTGAAGGCTACAATGTGTTCATTAAGGTGAACTCTCCCATCACCAAAGAATTTGGGGAAGTTCTTTTTTGAGCTGCGTGGAAGTTCATGCAGAGGTGGAGTCAAGTTGAGTAGGCCAAAAGAGTTACCCCAGGGACCTAGAACTGCCATGATTTAATTATAAAAAATAGGGATAATAAATCTAGGTGGAGTGGCCAGATTGCAAAACAAAAAATGGAAAAGAACTGGCCCTGCTTCAGCTTGAGGCTTCAAACTGCGCACTCTTTTGCAGACCAGATAAAATAACGAAGATGGAGGAAGATGGTAAGGCTATAATGATAATGGGTAAGACATGGAATGGAGTCACTAGAGCCTGTAATATAATGAATAAGGGAAGGAACTGCTTCAATGTAAAACTTGAGGCTTCAGACTGCACGTTCATCCCCAGTATAGTCGCCAAAAACTGTTGTGTGAGGCTGGGGAGGAAAAATTAAAAATGGAAAAGCACTGGAGCAGTTCGTTCATCCACAATGGAATGCATGGATAAGGTTATAATGATAATGGGTAAGACACAGGTGATGTTTCAATCTGAAACTCGAGGCTCCAAGTTGCACAAAATTACTGTGTCCCCAATGAAGTCGCCAAAAACTGTTGGGTGAATATTTTGTCAACTAGCTAACTGGTAACCAAAATAGTTCCTATCACCACAACAAGAAGATTGGTCGGCCAATTGTGCAGGTTTATTGCATCAACAGGGGACAAATCTCTCCTCTCATCAAGGGGAGGTTCCTTATAGATACGTAGGAGCTATATACAAAATAAATAAGCAAAAAATAACACATGAGGGCAGAATAAACCATCCATCTCTCTTCTTTTAGAGATGATGCACACAAACAAAGGAGAAAATCTTGGTGTAAACACTAAAGGCACTTCTCTTCTTTCATAAGTGTTCTTGTAGGAAATAGCAAGAGTTTCTTTTAGATAGTAAAGTAACTAGTAATCAAAAGGGCGTAGTAACAACAAGATGAAGTAGAACACAAAGTTTCCACCTCAACTGCCCAAAGAGTGTATCACAAAGGATAATGGGGGCATAAAGTCACCCTAAAATCCTCAACACAAAAAATAAAATAAAAACACAGACTAAAACAATTGTGAAAGCACAAAGTCTTCCCACAGTTGGTTTCAAGACACTTCCCTATTACTTTCACTAATTCTACTTACCAAGTTAAATGAATAAGAACACCTTCAGAAGACAGACGTAAGAATGATCTTCTAAAATGACACAAGCTAAAATAGCACAAAGTCTGTAAGCAACCTACTTTCTCATTCAGATAAATATGAAATTACAATATGAGCTCAAAGTCTCAATCTTCTTCTTTCAAAATGGGCAGAGTTTCACTTCTATAAAAATGAAAAGTCTCCCTTACAAATGAGAGAATTAACAAACTTATAGCCACTACACAAGGATTGGCACCTTTTTCCATGGGACAGCTCATGTTGCAGTCAATGTCTTCAATGCGTCTCCATTTTTGTCTAGAGAGACCATACTAAGAACAGTGTGCTGCCATAATTATGGCGTGTCCCTTCATCTAATATGTCTCTTCCTTGGTATGGACCATCTGGTCCTTCTCTAATTTGTCTTTACTTCATGGAATAAAAATAGGTTGCATCCTTGGTTTGGTGCGCTCAAAAGTCTACTCACTCCACTATTTCACCTACTGGAAATAACTCTTTCGAAGATAATTCTGGTCCTTTGCATCGATCTTCTCTTCCCTACAGCAATTTGAGCCTTTAGGCTCTCTTTTCAGTCGATCGCTTGATTCATGTTGAACCTTGAACCCGTTGAACCACTAAAATTTCATTAGTTCATTAGTTCATTAGTTCATTCTGTCTCTTTTGTTATATCGCTTCTTGGTTGAACCATCCGTTGAACCACTTGTTTGTTGCTTCTCTCTTGATTGAGGATGCATTTGAACTTTTGAACCTATGAACCATTGAACTTTGAACTCTTTCAATTTGAAGTTCAATCAGTTCATTGGTTTATATTGTGTCTCACTCAAACACTGCTTCCTTTATCTTTCTAAACTCTAGTTGAACCTTTGAACCTTGAACCCGTTGAACCTTTTGGTTCAACAGTTCAATGGTTCAATCGGTTCATTTGGTTCATCCTTTGAATCCCCTTTTTGTCTAAGTCAGTGAAAGTTCCTTTATGTGTCTTTGTTTGGGCTTTTAAAACGGTCCTTTCTCCGTCGCCAAGTGCCCCCTGCAAGGGTACTTATCCTTCAGGCTTCAACTTCTCTGACGGGTTCTTACTTCTTCAGTGGGATTTTTTCATTGGGCAAAAAGCCTGAAATAATTCCTTTGGACAAATGTCTGAAATAAAGTTTATTGTCTTTAGCCGTTTGTTCCTTCCAATTTCTTTGGGCTTTCTTCACTTAATCATTTCCATCGGACAAAAAGTCTGAAAGAATTGTTCCTTTTGGGCCTTTGAACAAATCTAAAGGAATTATGTCTTTTCTTTGACCTTCAGACCAATATTGCCTACGCTCCGTAAGGGCACTTGCCTTTTTTGCTTTGGGGCAGCCCCTTGAACCTGCCAATTGAACCAACCGATTGAACCAACTTTGGTTCAACGATTCAATGGTTTAATCAGCTCATTCTTCGTTATTTGGCTAAGTCTTTTTGATCTTTTGCACCAAGCACGTTGAACTAACTTGGTCATTGAACCCATTGAACCTTTAAACCAAAGTGGTTCAAAGTTCAATGGTTCAAGCCTTTATTCTTTATCATTTGCCGATTGAACTCTTTTGATTGAACTGAGGCGCCGAACCAATCTTGGAAATGACTAAGTGTTAGAAACTTGTTCTTTTTACTAAACTCACCTACAGAAGCTTTTTAACATGTTGAACTTGTGAATCCCTTTATGGAAAAAGCTTTAAAATGAGAAATTTGAAAGGTCAGAACAAATTTTGAGAAGGGAAGAGAGAAATTTTGGTCTGTGCAAGGCCAAAATAGTCCGTAGGTTGTCCCAAAAATGAGTGGCATTTTTTGGAGACAACAGATGGCTCCAATTGGGGAACTACCTTCAGTTGAAAAATTGAAGCACACCTGAGGGGATTAGAAACTAGAATCTCCAATGCCTTGAAGTGTGCCATTGGGCTACGGAGTCGAGCTACCCAAAAAGAAAGGCTCCAAAAATGAAAACAAAATGAACAAAACAAAACAAAAGACTATACAAATTTACATATGTACAGGGGAACTCATCCGATACTTCAAGAGTTGAAGTAATTCAAATGCTACTCCTTGTGAGGTGAAGAAAAGGGGATTGCATCTTGATAAACCAGTAGGAAACCATTATGTCCCCAGAAACGGTGACGGGTGAATGGAGCTCTCCACTAGGAAACCAATTTTCTATGTCTTCATCTTGCCTCTTTCTTTTTCTTGCCCCATGGCAAGACATGGTCTTCAATTTGAAAACCATAACCCCTTCCTCTCTTGGTGAAGGGCTCCTTTTGCTAATTTTGGAGTACAGTAGTATGGTCCAACACCATAGCTTGATGTTCTGCTGGTTCAGTCTAGCACATATTTTGATTGTCAGCATTAGACCCCTAACAAACCGTCAGCTCAGCATCTCCTTTGGTGTGAAGGATTTTAACCTCTTCATCCTGAGCAGTCTTCAATCCAAGCAACAAAGATCCACATCCAGCTGTGGAAGAATTACTGCCATCGAATTCCAGGATCCAAGCATCATCAGAAGCTGATCTTCTATTAGATTTCTCTTCATCGGAGATGGAAGATCCTTCTTGATTTATACTATGCCCTACCAATTCTTCTAATGCCTGATTTGGATCAAATCCTAGATTGCCAGCCATGGGACTTTGATCAGCGGAGACATGAGCATCCTCTGTGGTCAAGGAGTAATTACCCATGCCTGAAGGCTCAAACAAAATTTGAGTAGCAGGGGCTGACATTTAGGTGACCACAATCTTTGCCTCAGACAGGTCCACACCTAGCTTTTCACCAATGTTTAACTTCTCAGAATTGGCTTGAAAAGATTCAAACTCGGTCATTTGAATTTCAAATTTCTTGGCATGCTCAATCATGGCAAATGACTGAGATGGATTTGGAGGAGAAGATGGGAGTTCATCCTTTTGGTTTTTGGGATGGGGAGGATTTATCTTCAAATTTAAAGTAGAAGGTGCAAAAATGTTTGATGTACTTACTTCTTTGGCAATCACCAGGTCCTTTGACTGGAAAGGAAGAGGGGTTCTCTGCTCAGCGATTGAAATTATTGGTTAGGGTCACTCCTCTGTCTTCTTTTTGTCAGCCTTTTGGTTTGACTAATTCTCAGATCTGGTGAATATTGCGTATGATCCTTCGACTGCCTCACCTTCACTTCTGGGTTCATCCTAGAAATTTAAGAAACCAATGTGGGAGTCACTAGCTGATTCTTCTAGATCATACCTAAAGAGATCAGTGCCATTTTCTTGCTCAAACTCAAGTTAGAAATAGGAAATATGTTCTGTTTCTAGATATCCAACTACTGAGTTGGTTGGAGGTGCTTCAAGGGCAAGGTTCATCTGTGGGGGAGGAAGACGATTTGGTTTCCCTTGACTTTTGGCAGCGTTGCCTTGATATGGCTGATTAGGGGATGTCCTCTTTGGTATATCTTTATATAGAGGAGAAGAAGACATACCTTGTGCCATTTGCCTTTTCAAGGCTAGCAATTCATTTGCCAGCTTTTGTACCATTGGGTCAGTGGTGACTATGGGTGAGTATTCAAAAGATGAAGAGGGTTTAGCTCTATGAGGATCTCTCCTTATCTTTCCTGCCAAGATAAGGTCATCTTCTAGCTCAGTAGCCAAGTCTTGAGCAGCCTCAAGGTCTATGTGTCTAGCCTGTCTCAATAGAAAACTCACTTCAGGCAGCTGTGAGTTGATGAAGAAACACATGAGATTCTGAGGTGTTGGCTGGGCGACCATTGGAATCCAATGCCTCAGCTTGTTATAAGGTAACATGTCTCTAAACTTAGTTTCTCTAATCATGAACCTGGTTCAAGTCTACTTGTCACTCCATAGCTCCATTATTGACTGCTATGGCATTCTCTAACTTCTCAATCCTCTATGAAGGTCTCAAAACAAGTTAAAACACCTTCATGAAACACTCTCATGCCTCTATCGGTGCCACCTATAGATGCACTTTTCAGGACACAGGGTAGTGAAGGTAGGTTATAAACAATGCACATGGTGATGTTCTATAACCAATCTTAGACCTTCTCAAAGTCCTCAAATTGATCTTTTTAACTTTGAAGGACCCTAGAATAATTCTCATGTCCTCATTCCAACATGATTACCCCCTTATAGGGCACCTATAGGTGTCCATTAATGGTGCAGAACTATGTATATAATAAAACCAATTATCACAATCAAGCATATGTCATTTGAAGAGCCTAGCTTGGTTGCTCATGTTCCAAGAGTGTATTCAATTTCTTGAAACTCTTCATCACCTCTTCATTATTATTCTCGAAACTTCACACACCTCATTCACCATGACTATAAGTGAATACCTTCAGGAAGGTCTGACATCATTTCATATATGACTGCAATTAACTTGATGCTAGCCTTTGAGACTAAGCTTGGAAGGAGAGGGGATTAAAAATATATTGGAGACATGAAGTAAAACATATCACCTTCATCTAAAACCAATAAAAGGACAATAATCCCCTGTAATTAGTGAAACCTGACTGCAAGTCCATTAATACACTCAACTTGCAACTTGAGATGTTTGGCTCATCTACTCTCCTCCCAACATGCAAACAAGGATGGAAACCATGAGAGAAAGATGTCCATGCCTTATAGAATCAATTTCACCCATTAGTTTGTATGGATCAACTTAGACAAAGAAAAATCCTGTAGGGTATGGGGATTAGCATGTAGAAAGGAACAAACAACTTATTAGAATTGGTTCACAAAGCACGGGAAACTAATATTTGATATCCTACCATGAAATGGAATTAGACCATGTTTATTAACACCCCACAAAGGCATTTGACCGGAAACAACTTATGCTAGTTGTACCATGAAGAAACTTGTTGACCATTTCTACATGTCTAGTGGAGTGATGGAGAATAAAAATGGTTTTGAGCTATTTTTAGGACTTCCAAAGCCGATCAAGCATTGAAATTAGTTTAGTGAAGTTGAAGGGTCATTGTAGGATCCTACCACATGTGCCACACTTTTGCAAAAGTTGTACAACCAACTTAAACTACCCAAACTACCACTTTTCTTCTTGTTTTGATGTTACCCCTACAATTTTTAATTAGAAACTAACACATATGACAAGGGACTGATATTAAGGACATTTAAGACCACCTAGAAAATTTTTACACCATTGGAAATCGTAAAACTCTCATTAATAGCTCAAATAGGACCCCTAGAATGACATGAAATGACTTAGGACTAAAAGGTGACCATGACAAGGCTAGTGACACATTAAATGACATTGATGGGACCATGACACACCATATAAGACCTGGATAAACCCATATACAAATTTTATACTATAGAGGGTTGACTTATTTTGACTTATGGTCAAAATAGTCAACAAGGCCAATTACAAAAGTCTTGAACCCATGTGTAGTAACAATAATATTAGCCCCTAAGAAGAATGGATAATGGAAAACGTACATTAATTCTAGAGAAATTAATAAGATAACCATAATTTATATATTTTCATTGTTAGGCATGAATGATTTAATGGATTGTCTGAGTGGAGTGAAATAATTCACAATTATTTATTTGAATAACATATATCACTAGATTAGAATAAGGAAAGGTGATGAGTGAAAGATTGCATTAATGACACAAACAAGATTATATGAGTAGTTGGATATGCAATTTGGGTTAACTAACATGTCAAGTACATTCGTGAGACTAATGAATGAAGTTATTAAGCTATCTTTGGGTAAGTTTGTCTTTGTGTATCTTGATGACATATTGATTTTTAGGAGGACAAAAGAAGAACACTTGTGACATTTGCATACAGTGTTAGAGAAATTGAGAGATGAAAAATTACTCATGAATTCAAAGAAATGCAATTTTAAGTAAAATGAATTGATATATCTGGGTTTTGTGATTTCCCAAGAAGGTTTCAAGATGGATTTAGAGAAGATGTGAGCTATATTGAATTAGCCATCACCACATAATACATTTGAGGATCATAGTTTTCATGGATTGGTGAGTTTTTACATGAATTTCATTAGGATTTTTAGTGCAATAGGTGCAATAATTACAAAGGCATTGCATAAATATAGAAAGGATTTTGTTTGGATAACAGAAGTAGAATATAGTTTATAACAATTAAAAAATAAAAATATTGTGCATGTAAAGTATTTAAAGTAGATAGTGATGCTAGAAGCATAACAATAGGTGTAGCATTAAAAAACCCTACGACATATTTCAGTGAGAATTTAAATGATGCAAAACATGAGTATTCAATATATGATCAAGAGTTACATGCAATTGTGCAAACACTCAAGAAGTGAAGATATTATATATTGCCTCATTCATTTGTCTTGTATACAAATCATTAGACATTATAGTTCATAAATAATATGAGTAAGTTGAATCAACAACACATGAAGTGGGTCAAATTCATATAGAGCTATTAATTTTTGTTGAAGCATAGGAGTGGAAAGTCAAATAGAGTTGTAGATGTGTCGAGTTGCAAAGTCTTATTAGTGAATGAATTGAGAGTGGAAGTCATAGGATTTGATCTTATGAAGGAATAATACGTGAGTTATGAATATTTTAATAAGGTTGGAAGGCGTGTACAAAACCAATGGGTGGTGACAAGACACCATGATTAGAATATTTTGTTTAGTAAGGATTGTTGCTCAACTGAAGGCATTTGTGTATACCTAGGTAATAAATGTGAGAAAATTTGATTAAGAGAAACATATCAAAGGGTTTACAGGTAATTTTGGTTATGACAAGACATTAACACAAGTAACACAATATTGTTTTTTGGCTGCAAATGAGAAAAAATGTGTGAATATTTGTTCATGAGTGAATTTTTTGTTAGCTAGCGAAAGAAAAAGTCTAAATGCAAGGTTTTATCAACCATTTTCTATTTTAGAGATCATGGAATGATATAATTATGGATTTTATTTTAGGTTTGCTTAGAACACTGTGAGGAAATTATTCAATATTTGTGATAGATGATATATTTTCAAGTATTGCACCTTTTATGACTTGTAAGAAGACTAGTGATGTGACAAACATTGCTAACTTGTTTTTTAGGGAGTTTGTAAAGTTACATGGTTTATCATGCAACACAATATTAGATAGATACGTGTTGTTTATATGACATTTTTTATGGCACATTATTGGAAAAGTTGAACACCAAATTAAATTTTAGTTTAGGATATCATCCTCAGACGAGTGGATAGACACAAGTAGTCAACAAAAGTTTGGGTAATTTATTGTGATGTTTAATTGAAGGTAAGATAGAAACATGGGATAATATTCTAGTGCAAGATGAGTTTGCATATATCAATCCAGTTAATAGGAACATGTGAAATACACCATTTTAGATTGTGTATGGGTCAAATCCAAGAGGATTTATAGAGATACATGACATCATAAGTGAACAAAGGAAAAGTGCAAACACAAAGGATTTTGAAAAACATATGAGAGATGTGCATGAACAATTGGAGAAGAGTAAAATGTAGTATAAACAACATGTCAACATGAAGAATATGGAAGTAGACTATCAGGTTGGAGCATGGTCTTACCACACTTAAACAAAGAGAGATTTCCAAACAGAAAATATAACAAGATGAAATGAAAAAAGATTGGACAATGTAGAATGTTGAAGAAATTTGTAAAGAATGCATACGAGTTTGAGTTACTAGAAGGATTTGCCATTCATATATTTTTAATGTGGAAGGTTTGTATCCCTATGATCAAGGGCATAATAGTGGAAACATGGATTCAAATTCAAATACAAAAATTGGAGATATAGATTGGAGAATACATATGTTAGAAAGAAAACATGAAGAATTGTAATAATTGATTGATACAAGAGATATCAAGAAGACGCACATCATCAAATTAAAAAAATATTTTTTCAAGTGGAAGGGCCGAGGCATTGAAATGAAATAAGGATAACTACATCAAAATTTGTAAAGCATGGAATATCATTAGTATAAGACACATGGGCAGGAACTCATATTTGTTTTAATCACCCAAGGTGTATGATGCAAGAGCATTTGGGTTCATAAGTGATCATACATCAATAAAAAAATATGTTAGATTATGAAAATTAGCTAAATTTAGTTATGCATAATTTTTTAATTGCGTATAAGTCTTTGTTTATATATTTTACACAAGTTTGTTAATGCATAAATTATCATCTTAGTTTCAATAAGCTTGTGAACCTTTACACAAGATAGTTTATCAAGTATTTTGATCAAGCGTAATAGTGAAAATATTTATGAGGTGTTTATAAAGGTTTGTGGCATCTTCTTGAACATATGAGCATTTACTATAGTCACTACATAGTCCAATTCCTTTCAACTGAAGTAAAAAAGTTGGTTTGTTATAGAAGGTCTTGAAAGAGTTATATCTTTATCGCTCAAGTACTACAGTGACTTGTGATAAGATTAGAACATGAGATTGACATACAGAGCTAGTCTATCACCAGTTCATTTAATTAAGAGATTTTTAAGTTGGTATAACAATATTGCACATTCAATGGCCATTTAAGAACTTTGCAATAATGTGCAGCAAGATTATTACATCTTGATTCCTCTCTAAACAAACTTATTTGATTATCCATGGATATTTATAGTTGGTAATTTGATTTAATTATTATTAACTAAGTTGTAAGTCATATGTTGTTATGGGATAATTGAATATTGCTTTGATTTCATGATTGCATTGCTATGATTTTAGCTGTATGGTAAATTCTTGCATTGTTATCATGTTGATTTGTTATTTTAGCAGTATTTTATGATATATATGTCACGATGTTGTGGACTAACTTCCTTCTTATCGTGAGTTTGACGTAAGAGAGATTCATCCCTGAAAACATGATGGAGGGAGAGCATCATCAGAGAGAGTGAGGTATGTGGAGGTGTTATGAGATGATAGAGGAACAACTGGAACTTATGCACACACCACGTTAAACAATACACATTAAATGCATTAGAGTTAGTATGTTTCTTATATTATCTGCATTTAGATAATTACATATATGTGTGTTAGTTTGTATTTATGCTTTAGTGAATTAATATTGTGTGATTACATTGTGAATGTTACTATGCATTTATGTCATGTCATTGTATTCATGATTGTTAGTGTTTTCAAAAATATAAATTTGCATGAATTGTCTTTGTACTACCACATGTAGATGAACCAGTTTGTTTTAGTAATGGTTGAGAACATTAGTTGGTTATCTTTATGATATCGAGAATATCATTGTGTGATTTAACAGATGATAAAAAGACATAAATAACCTAGATAACATAGTGATAACAACAATTACGTTGTTATAATTCGGATTTGAATAATAATGTGTTATTTACCATTTTGTATAAAATAATATAATAAATTTTATATATTAGTCTGGTTTCTATTAAAATTTTGATGTTAGCATTTGTAAGTTGGTAATGAAACAAAGCAATCGTATTTCATTATACTTTAAAAAAACATAAATATTTTTTTCAATAAAAAGGGGGTAAAAACTTTATTAAAACCTGAAAACAGCTAATTACCAAACCAACAACATGAACCAAAAACCAGAAAACCAACAACAATAGCCTCACGCCTCAACTCCACTAACATCTTCGACCAAAATGGACTCCAAGACTTGACATAAATCACATGACAACTGCTCCCACTCATCCACCTTATGATCATCTCCACCATCCGACGCCCATTTGGTCAAGCAATCCACTACCCTATTCCATTCCCTTGGAATATGGGCATAAGATACAGAATCCATTAAGGAACTATCATGCAATATCTGATGCACTATCGTGGCCAGTTGCCATCTCACCTCTGAAATTTTCCTCTCCATGAGAAAATTAATCAAGACTTGAGAGTCCACTTCAGAGATCACCTTCCTCCACCCTAAATCATAAACACGCTTTAGGGCATAGAGAATAGCCAAACCTTTCATCCTATTAACAGTCTGAACTCCCTGATATGTCGAGAAAATAAAAATCACTGATCCAAAAGAATCCCTACCAATTCCACCAATCCCAGCCGACCCTGGATTGCCCCTAGAAGATCCATCTGTATTAATTTTCAAAAGACCAGCAGGCAGGGGCAGCCTTTCCCCAACCATTGAACTTTTTGCTTCCCTCATATACTTCTCCTGACACATGCTAAAACTGGAGATAACCCTCGCCAAACCTATCCATCATCTCAGTGTCCCCCCTCTTCAATGACAAAGTAACTTCACTCTTCGCTTCAATAGATTCCTAGATCATGCCTTTAATTCTATTCCAGGCCTGTTGAATCTCCATTTTTTCATCCCAAAAAATCCTATAGTTCTTTTCTAGCCATACTTGCCACAGTAGGAAAATAGGGGCCACGTACCATGCATCCTGCAAGAAGGGGGTCGAAGAGGGTGGATGGCCCATTCTAGACTAAAAATCTGCCAGGGACACCGCATGAATGCATTGGCTTCTCCACACGTCCCACCATAAATGCCATAAATGTAGAGTGAAAGAGCAGTGAAAGAAAAGGTGAGAGGAATCCTCCTCCTCACTATTGCATAGAACACACCTTGAAGGGCTAGCAAAGCCCCTCTTCCAAATATTATCCCAAGTTAAACATCTGTTCTAGACTAAAGTCCAAATAAAGTAGTTACACTTTGGTCAGGAGAATCCATTCCAAACTTTTTTCCACCACTAAACTTCCTCCCTACCCTCATACTGCTGAGAAATCAACTCCTAATAACCATAAGACACAATATACTTCCCCTTTAGATTCAAGGACCAAGCTAACACATTTCTATCCATAAGTGCGTTGCAGCTACGACATGACAAAATATACTGCAGTTTTGCACACTCTGCCTCCATACCAAGAATTGGCCACTCCTCTGGGGTCTTCCATCTAGCATCCATCAACAGCCCCTAAAGGGCACGAGATTTATAATCCCACACCCTGATCCATCCAATTTTGCAAAACCTCTCGGACATAATACTTAGCTGAGGATATTGGATAATGATGGGAGGGTAACTGTCCCATTAGTCATGCCAAAAATGAGCCTCAACCCTGCTCTTGTAGATCCAAAATAGGCCCCTCTTAATCAATGGTGCTCCTTTCTTGAGAGTTGCCCAAATTACAGAGCCTTTCCTTGTCAAGTCATACCGTGGGATATCCTTTCAGGGGATCTTAAAGAAGTACTTGTGGGATAAGACTCTAGCCCAAACCCACTCCTATTCCACACACCAGTGCTAGTATAGCTTGGCTGCCAAAGTAATACCAGATAGCATAGATTGCTATAATCCCAGACCACCATACCTCTTTGGGCTGCAAACTGCCTCCCACTTAATAAGGCTCCACTTGGTTGAAGATAAATTACTAGCCCACAGAAACTGTCTTGTTAAGGAATCCAGTTCCTTAACAAAGCTCATCAGTGCCACCTGTATCATACACCTATAAATAGGAAGAGCATGCACCACTGATTGAATCAACTGCACCCGACCAACAAAGGATAACCAGCTATGGGTCCAATGATTCACTTTTCCTCGAAACTTGTCTAGAATCACCATCCATGACTCTTTGGATTGTCAGCCAGCAGAGATTGGAATCCTAAGATATAGCAATGGGAGACTCCTAATTTGGAACCTAAGGATATGAGCCACTCTTCGTTGTATGAAAGGAGGGGTGTTAAAGAAAAAAATTGAAGACTTGCCCTCATTAATTACCTGTCCTGAGGCATCAAGGTAAACTCCAAGCTTTTGCAGATGTTAGACACCTCCCTAATGGTAGCCATGCCCATCAGTGCCACATTGTCCACAAATTAGAGGTGAGATTATACAGGGAGGGCCCCACCCCTGAATAACACCTTCATCAACATTCATTTTGATCAATCGACCCAAGCTTTCTTCCAACAAAATAAACAAGTAGGGAGAGAGAGGGTCCCCTTGTCATAGCCCATGAGAAGCCCCAAAGAGATTGGAGTGTTCACCATTAATCAGAACTAAAAAAGAGGTCGAGTTCACACAACTCATAACCCACCGTATCCAATCCTCCTCAAAACCAAAGGCACCCAGGAACTTCTGGAGGAAGGCCCGCCGAACTCTATTATAGGCCTTGGACATGTCTAGTTTGATAAACATTGCCTTATCATTGGACTGGATCATGGAATGGATAGTCTCAGTTGCCACCACCACCCCATCCAAAATCTGTCGGCCCTCCACAAAGCCTCCGTGCACCTCAAAAATAAGCACTGGCAGCCACTTTTTTAACCTCTCAGCAATCAACTTAGATATAATTTTGTAAGTGACATTGCAGAGGGAAATGGGCCAAAAAAGACTCAACCGATCAGCCCCCTCTCCCTTGGGAATGAGAGCCAGGAAGGTAGAGTTTAGAGCCCTAAGCATTTGTTTGTTCCTCAGAGACTCTTGAACAACTGCCAATAGGTCTAATTTGATGATTTCCCAAAATTCCTAAAAGAACTCAATCGAGAAACCATCTGGGCTAGGTGCCTTACCTTTTGGCATCATGAAGACAATTCTCTTTAACTCCTCCAAGGATATCTCCTTCATCAGATGCTCTTTCATATCCATGGTCACCAAAGAAGGAATGCAAGAAAGGACTTGATCCTCAATCGTTAAGTCCCCCTGCACTTCCTCCTTGAAAAGAGAAGCAAAATACTGCACTGTTTCATTAAAGATACCATGCATAAAAGAGATAGTCTCCCCACTGTTTGCCACCAAAGAAGTTATCACATTACCATGCTATCTGGCTCGGACTGAATTGAAAAATAAGGTGGTATTCTTATCCCCCTCTTGAAGCCATTCAATCTGGGCCTTTTGTTTCCAAAATATTTCCTCTCTTAGCTCCCATTCCTCCAATGCTTTTAAAGCCCTGGCTTCCTCCCTCAGCAAAAACTCATTCATCCCTTCCTCCCTAATGAATCTAGTAATGGCGTTCAACTCCCTTTGAGCCTCACTTTTCCTTTGGAATATGTTCCCAAAACTTTGCCAATTCCACCTTTTGAGCTGGTAATTGATGAATTGGAGTAGCTTAACAAAAGTATACATTGTTGTTCCAACAGCAGGCCTGCCTATCCTCCACCAATCCACCACACATCCAAACAAGTCTAGATCCCTGAACCACATGAGTTGAAACTTGAACGGTGGCTTCCGAGGCATATGGGCTGAAGAAATTATCAATTTTATGGGCCAGTGGTCTGAACCTCTTCAATCAAGTATCTCCATGATAGAAGACCACAATCCCCCCACCCAATAACAGGAGGTCATGAATCAATCTATGTGCTCAACTATGCATCTGTCCCCCACCCTTCTGTTATTCCAAGTAAAGTATCCATTGTCGGGCTTGATATCCACAAGGTTGAGAGCTGCAATATTATCTCAGAGCAATAAAGAAGATGGTTCTAGCCTTGTATTGCCTCCTCTTTTCTCTATTAAATCTAGAATAGCATTAAAGTCTCCACCAACAATCCAAGGTAGGTAAAGAAATAATTGGCGAACTAAGTGGAGCTTTTTCCAAACAAGATGTTTACCTTGGAAATCTGTAGGAGCATAGACATTGGAAAAAGGGACTGATTCACCTGACTCAATGCACAAGGCCACCATGGATAAAGAGGACTTAAAGGAAATCTAGGACATTGGTTAGATCTTTCACGAGTTCCAAAAACATGCCACACCCCTCGAAGACCCCTGAGCTCCAATGCACTGACATAAACCATGCCTCCATAACTTACGTGCGATATTCCTCATATCATCCATCGAAACCTTCATCTCTTGAATAAAAAGAACATCAGGTACTTGACATCTAACTAATTCCCAAACAACCTTTTGTTTAGGGCTGTTGTTTAGGCCCCTTACATTCCATGAAATAATGATCATTTCGGAGGAGTTAAAAAGTGAGAGTCTAGGGTCTTAACAGAACCTGACTCAACCAAGGTCTCCCCAATCATCTTAATTTTCTCTATGTCCTTACGCCCCAGTTTAACACTTTTTTTTTGACATCCCCTTCTTCCCCTCCTTTTGAAGAATGCCCAAGTGAGGAGAAAATTTCCTTCACTTATCTACTTCTGCCACTGCATTCCTTGCTGAAAGGTCTGTGCCCTCTGTGTTCTGTCTCGGATCACCATTTGTCTCCACCACCATCCGTTCCCCTTTCTACCCCTCCAAGACCATGGGTAAGGCTGACTCCTCTTGAAGAACCGAATGAAGATTGGCTAAATTAATCTCCAGTTCGGATCTTCACACAAGCTGCTCCACACTCAATAATTTCGGATTTACTTCTTGCTGTCCCAATTCATCCAGGACTTCAAACCTATTGAAGGAGTATTCATCCTGTCACTCCATAAGGGACCTCTTCTGGCCTTTATTGTGGTTTCTAGCCTTCACCTAAACAAAGCCTTCAGCATCCTTACCCTCACTAATCCCACACTTCTTCCCTTTATCAGCACTTGGAGTGCTACTAGGTGGTAGTTGAGGTTGCTACTCCACTGGCTTAGCCTTTGGGCATCTACGCACCAAGTGTCCATATTCATGGCATAAGCAACACCTGAAGGGAAGGGTCTCATAGTCCAGTTGTTGCACCCAAGAATATGAGCCCGCACTCATCTCCACCACATCATGCAATGGTTTACTCAAATCCATTTCTACACAAATACGAGCAAATGTCATAACTTTCTTACCTAAAGTCTGTGTTGAAGACCCCACCGGCCTTCCAAGCATCGAAGCTAGCATCTGGAGGACATCCTCTCGGCAACATTCGATAGGAAATCTAGGTAGCCTAACCCACACTGGAACCCGATTTGGTAGTTCCTCAGAAGGATTGAAGCCTGCATGCCAGGGTTTAATAAAAAGTCCAACCTGATTGTAAAAATAAGGCCCCCCCTCGAAAACCCTATTTTGATCAACCAAGCACAGAAACATCACCATGAAGTAATTATTTTCCAATAATGTGACCTCTATTTCTCCCTCTGGTTCCCACACTCTCTTGGCCCAACTCTCCAAAAATTGAAGGGATACTCTCAATCCCAAAAACTTACAATATAGCGAGTGCTTAGAATAATATTGCACATCCTCATAAATCATATCAAAGGGGATTACCAGTTTGAGTCATTCCTTGAACGCTCCAGGCACCCATTAATCTTCATGATACGAGAACCTCCAGGCAAGCTCCAATCCACATCATTAGTACTCTGGGAAGAAAGCTCCTTTCCAAGTGTTTTAACTTGCTGCCCTATTCTGTTCAAGCCCATGGCTTCATTGAAACTCCTCCCAGACGCAGTCTTTGAAGGCCCCTGCTGAGCCATAGCCACGCCCTCCTTGGTTTGTTTTGATTGTTGGATGCCTCAAAAACTCTCCCACGCGTCCAACCCCTCACTTTGCTCTTGTGCAATACCAACCACGGCCTGAACAAGCTAAGGCACGACTGCCCTAGCTCGGCTTCAATTTGCAGAGCCAAAATCACGCCATCATTTCGTCTATATCAAAAAAAAAACATATAAATAAAATAAAATAAATAAAAATACAAAAACATAAAGAAAGTAAAATAAATACATAAAAAAGGGAAAAAATGAAGCTTTTACATGAAAGGAAAGAATGGAAAGCTTTTAGAAAATTTTAAAAAAAAAACATGAAAAGGAAAGTCATAAAATAGAAAAAAATAAAATAGCGCTTTAAAGGAAAGAAAACTAGGTGAGCTTTAAAGGGAATATGTTATTCATGGAAAGAAAAGGGGAGAGAGAAGAAGGAGAAGGCGTGGATAGGTGATCAAAAATTGGGTTCTAGAAAAAGGTTTCAAGTTAGAGTTTCAGTGGTGGCACACTGTAGAGCTCGTCGATAGCTTTTTGATGCTTTTTGCGGTTTGCAAAACAGAGTTCGAATGCTCAAGATATGGTCATTTGAAGATTTGTCAAAAAAAACACTTGCGACATTTGGCACGTGATTCAAAAACATATCGACATTGGACCTATTGGAGATCGACACATGGCACTGTTGATATGCCAAGTGGGACAATAGCCATTTAACACGTGGCAAAAAAATCATTTGCAAAAAAATTGGCTTAGGTGTTTTTTATTCACATGTCTTTTGATTTTTTCAAAGTCCAAGGCGCCAAAAAGGAGGGAAAGAAGAAGTCAAAGCATTCAAAGCATGCTTGGCACCTAGGGAGGAGAGCCTAAGCACGCCCAACAAGGAGGAGGCGTTTCAAATTTCATGTTAGGTGCTTAGGATGGTGGGAGGAGGTTTTGAACCCCTCACCTTGTGGCAAAAAAAAGGGAGACTTAGCCAATACGCCACAGGCTTGCAATTGATTATAAAGGCACGAATTTGTATTTGTTTTAAATAGGTTTTGGACTGTGTTTTTTATTTTTAAAGGCCGAGACTTTATAAAAGCTTTAGGAAAGCTTAGATAATGAATTTTTATTCATTTTCTGGCCAAGATACTCAGTCTTAATACTCTTTTTATCCAATTTGCATATTGGAAGAGTATTTATAAGCCCATAGAGGAGATTTTTGGGACTTTTTGAAGCAACTTTGCAGGTGTGAAGACTCACAGAATTTGAAGGTGCCAGGCTTGATTATCAGTCACGGTGAAGGTGAATTTTTGCATCGAGAGATCAACTTGCAGGAAAGTTGTTTATTGTTTACAGGTTATTGTAATGCCCTTAATGGAAATGGTCCACTCCTTTGGAGAACCCAGAGATGTAGGCATCATTTGTTGAGCTGAACTCCATTATCATGTTTCGTGTTTCTTGGTAATTTGTCATTTTGATGCATAATTTTGTTTTAGTTTGCTGATTTGGTTTAATTAGTAAATGAGCTCATGCAAGTAATTTTCATTATGACAATTATAACACAACGTTATTAAAAAACTGGTTCAATAACCGAGAATGATTTATGCCAAAACATTTTGTAAGTTCTTTTGAGTTTTTCAAGAATTTGTATCAGTTTTGAGAAAAATTCAGTATTCGTATTTTGAACTTCACTTTGAGTTTGAATCAGTGGAGTTTACAGATCAATAGGAGGATGAGAGAAGACAGGGGAGATGAATTAGAAAAATATAGAAGACTAGTGACTTATGGAGTTTTAATTGGGAAATACTAGTGATGTGGTAGGCCATATGTATTTAATTTGTATTTACAAAAGGTTTTTGCCAATAAATTTAGCTTTATTTATCGGTGATTCATCAAACTTCCAAGTAACAGGAGGCTATCTAAATTCATTGAAATTCTTTTAATATACTAATAATTCCAAGGGGTAAGATAAAACAAGGAGTAACTCTGCAGAACGGGAAACTAATGCAACTAGATGAAGAGAATTGATTATACATGATAGTGATGGATATTTATCAGATCCGTACTCATGCAAGCAGCCACAAGAGCAACTTGGTCTTGTGACATGGGTAGTTGCTGTAAGTAAAGCTTTCCCTTTCAAAATACAAAGCACTGATTCTTGTTTTTATGTCTTATAGGTTGTTGGTTGTCTATCTATCATTTTTACTTTAATGATCTTTCTTGCTCTTGTTTGGTTGTCTTAAATGTTTGATCATCAATTGTTCAATGGTTATGAAAACAACAAAGATGGATATTCACATATTTCATGGAGTATAATTTGAAATATTTGAAATAAGACATTGATAATTTGCATCGTAGTGCTTGTAAAGATAAGCATGCTAATACGTGATTGTGTAGAACCATGTTTATATAAGAATGAACTACCGTAATATTTTTTGTTATTTAAAGTAGGAATGTAATATATGACTGTGTATAGTGATTATATATGAGTATCTAAGGGAGCATTGTATTAAGAATGTATATAGCAATCTTTAATGTTGTGTGTGTGTGTATAAAGCGATCTGCAAAGTTATTATAAAGGCGATCTGAGTTTAATTAAAATCACATGAAATTACACAATCGCTAATATTGTTTCACTGTCATACTATGATATACAAATTATGAAATATATTTTATCAAAACCTACATAATTTTACTTGGATATAATGATTATAGATTATATTGCCACTGGAGTAATGACATTACTAGATTGTGAAACATGCACATATAGATGAGCATTTCAATCTATACCAAAAAATACTTATACAATATTACTAAATATATTGTGGTATAAGTATTAGAACTAAGTCATAGTTCTAATGCTAAATATTTAAGATCATGTTCTTCCTCTGTAAGTCATCTTCTATCACTCAACATCCTAATATCTTATATTCAATATTCTGAGGGCATAATATCACATTATATGATCCATATTCAATACTAAGTAAGCTCAACCTAAGAATATTGATATGTTACGTTATAAATCGTAGTTGTTATTATTAGTATAACTATGGCAATACTATAATATTATAATGTTATATAATGATACTAATATAGTAATGATCAGAAAAACATACAAATTAAGGTATAACATATAATGTATTAAAGTATCATTATCCAATGTACTATTACTTTAGTGTATTAAGATGATCTTCATGATGTGGTATTAAAATAAACTATTGATATGACATTATAGCTAAATATAATCTATTTGTTATATGTGTATTAAGATGATTAAGGAATATACCGATGAGATGGGGGTGTATTGGTAAAGTAACTTGATTGTTATATGCACCACCCAGGTTCAAATCTCGGAGGTATTGGAAAGCCAATTGTGACTGTTTCACTAGTATTAGCTGGTTATGGCCATATTGGTGGTGTTCATCGATTGTGATGGTATTATTGGTATTCACCAATTATGATGATATTGTTGGTATTCATCAGTTGTGATGGTAGTGTTGGTATTAATCATTTGTGGTTGTATTGTTGGTATTGGCCGGTTGTGGTCATTGATGTAACTAATTGTTGCTCTGGTCAAAAGCTTCATACCTATCTAAAAAAAGATGATTAAGGAATATGAAGTTATATATGTTTTGAATATATCAAGGTTAGAATCTATTTAGTTAAGGATAAAAACTATGAATGAGTACTACATAGTTGAATTCCTTATCTTATAAAAGGTTGTCAATGTATTTTGTGAATAGGAAAGTTATGATGATTGTTGAAATCATATGGAGTTCTTGATTAAGAAATATAAATGACCATTGATATAGTATGTATATATCGTTTGATTATTTATACATGATACATATTATGATGTATAAGTACTCGTATATAGGAAATATATCTATGTGAGAACTTAGGTATTCATATAAAATATAACATAGATTAGTGTATTGGGTCGTGAGCCCATATCTGTCATTTTATTGACTGGTAAAAATGTCATAGGATCCCGAGGGTCTAAAAACTATAATCATATGTATTCAGTCTCCTAGAAATGTAATAAGTTGTTTAAATGAAAGATTATGTTTATACGAGGTATAACTTGGTTTATGAGTTATTCGATTCTCTGAAAATATTATGACTGGTTGTTTGGAATTGAGTAGTGTATACATGAAAATGATGGGTTGTGATATTATTGCTTGACATAGAATATACTATGTTTTCAAATCTATTTAGGGAAATTAAATTATGCAATCTAACATAGATTGTATCTGTTTGATATAAATTGTACTTATTTACTTATTATTTATGTGATAAATAACATTGTGGAGATTCATTCATATATTTGACAGACTAAATATATATATTTTAATTATTCTTATGTTTAGCATGTTTTATGACTGCTAGTAGAAAGCAATTTGTATGAATCTGTTGGTTATATTTATATTAACCAAATCCCGTATTACTAGTATTAAGTATTGAAATGTACTTCATTAGCTTTCTAGCACCACCATTACCAAATGAAGGTAATCCGATGAAGTGGTGTGTATGAATTTGATTGATCGTATATATCAATAGATATTAAAAACTTTGACCAAAGTAATGTTAGTTAGACATTGTCATTTAATGTGTACGAGTTACATGTTTGTGTGATATCA
Organism: Torreya grandis; assembly: GCA_037957365.1. Taxonomy (NCBI): domain Eukaryota; kingdom Viridiplantae; phylum Streptophyta; class Pinopsida; order Cupressales; family Taxaceae; genus Torreya; species Torreya grandis. Next base: position 1,197,121 of record JARHVA010000726.1, on the reverse strand, counting down.
TATCATAACATATTTCTTTATGGTACACTTCATGTTCTTAGAAATCATGCAACACATGGGTACTAGCTCATTTCTTTGTATTCCTGCACCATCACTATCTACTCGTCCATGAAGGGAGGGTCATTCCCTGATGGGGGATTGTGTGGAGGATCAATGGTCCATGGTTAGTGTGAAAAAGTGCTCATGTGATGTTCTCCCTCCCTACAATAGTACTTATTTGGAGACTACACTTGAGATTACCATAGATATTGGAGTTTGAGAACTCTTGCTCCGTGGAGCCATGTATCTTATACATTGTATTATATTTATTGTTATTGAAACATTATACCTAATGAGATGTAATCATTACTTATTGTACATTGACAATAATAGCTATATATTTGTACCAGCCATGGCTGGGCATCTGTAATTACTTTCTATATTCAGTTATATTTAATTTCATATAATGCTAGTGATCAATAACAGGTAGTTATTACATGCTTACTTTACAGTTAAGATACTTCGTGTGTTTTAGCTAGATCACTATTTAGATTCTCATGGTGAATTCTAATGAAAGAATATGTTGATTATATATATATATATATATATATATATATTGCGTTATTTTAGGTAAATCCTAGTGGGGATGTTACACAGATTCATGATATATATTAGGTTTACGATAAGACAAATGTTTATTTGAGGTTTTTATACCCATTAGTTAAATCACATAGCTTATGGAGACATTTAATGGTCTTGGTGATCCAACAGATGGAAAAATGGGTCTAATGAACTCATCTATCAAACTATTTCTTATTGGATAGGTTGCATTGGAATAACAAATTACATGTGATGTGTTATAATGCATTGAGTTTTGTTACTATGTAATATACTTTATTAGGATGTAATAACATCAAGATTGTGTTAAGCATTCAATATTTTTAGTGAGTTACTAAGCACTCAAAATATACTAGGTGGGACTTGTGTATTTATAGGCATGCCCCTACACTTGTGCAAATGGTCTTAAGAGGATGGAAATTTGAACTAAATAATCATAGATCATATAGTGTATTTTAAGATATAGTTAAACTTATAAATACCATGAGGTAGTAATTATATATATGAGGATATGATGCTATAACACATCTCATTTGAGATTGCCATGTTGTTGTCATTGTGTGTGCCTTATAATTTTTCGAAGTTGAAATCAATAAATGTTTGAATTATTATTATTATTATTGCACTTTAATTGCATTTTTTATTTTACTATGTAACTTTGAAGGTTGTGTTGTCTAAGGCATCTCTTAATTAAGACCTCTAACCATGACTACATCACAAAGAGGCATGTAACTCGTTATATTCATTGTAGTAAATTGAGAGCTTGCTATTTGGTGATTACAGGGGTTTAAATTTAATTCCTATCATATTAAGTGGCTCATTCACTCACAATACATAGGGACCTGTCACCAAATAACACATAGGGTTTTGATTGCACTATAATTTTATACTTCATTCAATGGTATGACAAATTGTTGGGAATTTCGCTCCATGTTGGGGACCAAAGAAGTATTTAACTTATTGAGTTGTGCAGCTAAAAGCTTCACTAATGAGCTAATGTGGAGGTTGCTGGGTTACACAGTAATCGGCATCAGTCATATCCAACCGACATCAGTTAGGGGTCGACCGGCATCGATTAAAACCAACCGACATCAGTTAAAGGTCGGTCGACATTGGTCATCTTCAGATCGACACTAAATTTCTGTGTTTCCAGCTTTTCTATTTTTAGCAGAACAGATTTGAGCCTTTGATTTAAGAGGTGGATCTAACGGTGGCGAATGCATGGCTCATGAACCCTAGTGTTTTAGTTTACTATATAATAGGGTTAGATCCTCATAGTATGTACAACATAACAACTCAATAATTGAGTTGATTGTAATTGATTGAGAGAGAGAGACACAGAGAGAGAGAGAGAGAGAACTCTTGAGGGAGAATTACTGTACATCCAAGAGGTGCGAGGAGAGAGAGATTTCTTCATTGTATTTCTTTCTGGAAGAGTTTAATACAGATTGATTTTTTCTTGTATCTCTTTTTATTTGTTGTTTCTGATTTCTAGTTACTTATTACTTCTGGTTTAATTCCATGTTTAGTTGCTTATACAAAAGTAATCAATTGTACTCTAAGATCCTAACAACTAGTATCAGAGTGTGTTAGTGTTTGCTGATTACAGAATTCACTCACAGGAGTTTTTGATTGAGTGGGAGTAAAGCAATGGCAGAAGAAAGTAAACTAAGAGTGGAGAAATTCAATGGCAAGAATTATCAATTATGGAGGATGCAAATTGAAGATTATTTGTATCAGAAAGATCTGTATTTACCGTTGGGTGGGGTTTTAAGGAAGCCCATAGATATGGAAGATGAAGAATGAAATGTTCTTGATAGAAAGGCTCTTGGATCTATAAGGTTGAGCCTGGCAGCTTCTGTGTTTTCCAACTTATCACAGGCAAAGACAATGGTAGAGTTAATGGATACTTTGGCAAATTTATATGAAAAACCCTCAGCTTCGAATAAGGTATATCTTATGAAGCAATTATTTAATTTGCAAATGCAAGAAGGTGGATCTGTATCTAGTCATCTTAATGATTTTCATACAATAGTAAATCAGTTAAATTCAGTCAAAATATTTTTTGATGATGAAATTAAAGCTCTCTTAGTCTTATGCTCTTTACCTAAAAGTTGGCATAGTTTGGTAATGGCAGTTAGTAATACTGCATCTGCTTCAAATATCTTGAAAGTTGATGATGTTGTTAGTGTAATCTTGAATGAAAAAATTTGCAAAAAAAGCACAAGAAAAACATCAGGTAATGCTTTAAGTGTTAAAAACAGGGGAAGGCAAAGAGAGAAGGGCAAGCAAGGGAAATCAAGGTCAAAGATGGGAAGTAGATCCAAATCCAGAAATGAAAGAATACCTGTTGAAATTGTGGAAAGAAAGGGCATACAAAGAAAGATTGTTAGTCGAAGGATAACAAAAAAATCAGCATGAAGGTAATAAAGAAGCAAAAGTTGCAGGTATTGTTGCACATGATGCTCTTATATTTTCTTTGGATAATAAAGTAGAATCACGAGTTTTAGATTCTAGTGCCTCTTTCCATGCAACCCCAAATAGAAAATTTTTCAATGATTATGTCCATAGAGATTTTGGAAAAGTTTATTTAGGGGATGATGAGCCTTGTAAAATTATTGGCAAAAAAAAGTGCAGCTGAAATTACAGAATGGCAACACATGGGTGTTGAAGGATGTCATGCATGTACCCATCCTGAAGAGAAATTTGATTTCTGCAAGAAAGTTGGGTGATGAGGGTTCCACAGTAACTCTCACAGCTGAATCTTGGAAAGTTTCCAAGGGTGCACTTATATTCGCAAAAGGTAAGAGAGTAGGTACACTTTATCTATCTACTTGTATTATTGATTATTCTCTTTCTGTTTTATCTACTTCAGATGTAGATGCAAAGTTGTGGCACTGTAGGCTTGGTCACATGAGTGAGAAGGGAATGAATGTTTTTAAATCAAAAGGTAAGCTTTCAGATTTGAAAAATAAATATCTAAATTTTTGTGAGCATTGTATTTTTGGAAAATAGAAGAAAGTGAGGTTTCTCAAAATTGGGTCAACAAAGAAGAAACACAAGTTAGAGCTTGTTCACACATAAGTGTGAAGACCAGTTCAGGTAGCTTCTATTGGAGGATCACAATATTATGTTTCTTTCATTGATGATGCCACAAGAAATGTATGGGTTTATTACATAAAGAGAAAATATGATGTTTTTGACACATTTAAGAAATGGAAAGCTTTGGTTGAGAATGAAACAGGTTTGAGATTGAAGTGCCTTAGATCTGACAATGGTGGTGAGTATTGTAGCAATAAATTCAACAGTTATTGTTCTATGAGTGGAATACGCAGGGAAAGGATGGTTCCAATAACACCTCAGCAAAATAGAGTTGCTAAAAGGATGAATAGAAAAATATTAGAGCGTGCACAGAGTATGAGGTTGCATGCTAGTTTGCCCTTACAGTTTTGGGTAGAAGCTGTAGATACTGTTATTTACCTGATTAACAGAGGACTTTCTACTGCACTAGATGGTGGAATTTCAGAAGAGGCTTGGACAAGTAAAAAGGTAGATCTTTCATTTCTCAGAGTTTTTAGTTCTGAAGCTTTTATGCACATTGATAAAGAAAATAAAAATAAGTTGAATGTTAAATCTATGCGATGCACTTTCATTGGTTATGGTTTTGGAGATTTCAAATTCTGGTTGTGGAATTTAAAAACTAACAAAATTATTAGAAGTCGTGATATAGTTTTCAATGAGAAGGTGATGTACAGTGATCAGCTCAACAGGCTGAATAATTCTGAGCAGGGTAATCTTGATTTAGAAGAGGTTATGATCCAAAATAAGCTCGCGAGTAAAAATCATCACTCACAGAAAAACACAGATACCGACGTCGGTCAGGCAGAATCGACATTGGTCGGGTGTAGACCAGCATCGATTAGAGATGATCAAGATCGGTCACTGTCAAAAGAAAATTTGGGCGGCTATCAAGCTATAAATGAGTCTCAAACGCCCATAAGGAGGTCTGAAAGGGTAAGTAAACCTCCAATTTGTTATTCCCCTTCTTTATACTACTTGTTGCTCACTGATGGTGGAGAACCAAAAAATTTTGATGAGGCAATGCAGGTAGAATCCAAAAAACAGTGGGAGCATGGCATGAATGAAGAAATTGATTCCTTGGAAGAGAACCATACGTGGGATTTGGTTGAGTTGCCAGTCGGAAAGAAAGCACTGAAAAATAAATGGGTATACATGTTAAAGGAAGGAGAGAATGGACAAATGAGACATAAGGCCAGGTTGGTAGTAAAGAGATTTGCACAAAAATCAGGTATTGATTTTGGTGAAATTTTTTCTCCTGTAGTAAAGATGACTTCTATTTAGACTGTAATGTCTTTAGTTGCTATTGAGGATTTGCATCTTGAGCAGCTTGATGTTAAGACAACATTTCTTCATGGAGATTTGGATGAAGAGATATATATGGATCAGTCGGAAGGTTTTGAGGTCAAAGGTAAGGAGAAACTTGTGTGCAGGTTGAAGAAAAGCTTATGTGGTCTTAAGCAAGCTCCAAGATAATGGTATTTGAAGTTTGACAAGTTTATGACAGAGCATGGCTTTAGTAAATGTCAATCTGACCATTGTGTTTATTTTAACAGATTAGATAATGGTAGTTATATTATCCTGTTACTGTATGTAGATGATATGTTTGTTGCAGGTTCACACATGCAAAAAATTACTGAGCTTAAGGTAAAATTAGCTCACACATTTGCCATGAAGGATTTAGGAGCAGCAAAAAAAATCCTTGACATGAGTATTAAGAGAGATAGAAAAAATCACAGTTTGATTTTGTCTCAAGAGGATTATGTGAATAAGGTGTTGGAGAGGTTCAATATGCAGGATGCAAAATATGTAAGCACACCTATGGCTGGACACTTCAAGTTGAGCAAATAACATTGTCCTAAATCACATGATGAGGTTGAGTACATGAGTAGAGTTCCATATGCTTCAGCAGTTGGGAGCTTGATGTATGCAATGGTATGTACTAGACCAGATATTGCCTAAGCAATGGGAGTTGTCAGCAAGTTTATGGCCAATCCAAGAAAGGAACACTGGAAAGCAGTTCAGTGGATTCTCAGATATATGAGGGGGACCAGCAGTAGGCATTTATGTTATGGAGGGTCAAACACTTCTCTACATGGGTATATAGATTCAGATATGGCAGGTGACTTGGATGGTAGGAGAAGCATCACATGATATGTGTTCACTATTGATGGAATGACGATTAGCTAGATTTCAAAGTTGCAGAAGGTTGTTGCCTTGTCTACTACAGAGGCAAAATACATCGCAGTCATAGAGGCTAGCAAGAAAATGATTTGGATGACTCGGTTCATGGAAGAGTTGGGAAAGGAGCAAGAGAGTTGCAGATTGTACAGTGATAGTCAAAATGCAATTCATTTGGCAAAGAATTCAGCCTTTCATTCAAGAACCAAACATATATAGCTTAGGTACCACTTCATTAGACATGTATTGGAGGATGGACAGTTGAAGCTAGAAAAGATCCATAGAGATAAGAACCTTGCTGATATGTTAACAACGCCGGTAACAAAGGAGAAGTTGAATCTTCCTTCAACTTTTTGTTGGTCTTCAAGATTGAACTTGAAGAGGAAGAAACAAGCCATAAATGTTTAGAGGATGTTGCTGTACAGGTACAGGTGCAGCTGTTTATCTCCAAGTGGGAGATTGTTGAGTTGTGGAGCTAAAAGCTTCACTAATGAGCTAATGTGGAGGTTGCTAGGTTACACAGCAACCGGCATCAGCCATATCCAATCGACATCGATTAGGGGTCGATCGGCATTGGTCAGAACCACATCAGTTAGGGGTCGGCCGACATCGATCATCTTCAAATCGACACTGAACTTCTGTGTGTTTCCAGCTTTTCTATTTTTAGCAGAACAGATTTGAGCCTTTGATTTAAGAGGTGGATCTAACGATGGCGAATGCATGGCTCATGAACCCTAGTGTTTTAGTATACTATATAATAGGGTTAGATCCTCATAGTATGTACAACATAACAACTCAATAATTGAGTTGATTGTAATTGATTGATTGAGAGAGAGAGAGAACTCTTGAAAGAGAATTACTATACATCCAAGAGGTGTGAGGAGAGAGATTTCTTCATTGTATTTCCTTCTGGAAGAGTTTAATACAAATTGGTTGTTTCTTGTATCTCTTCTTATTTGTTGTTTCTGATTTCTAGTTATTTATTACTTCTGGTTTAATTTCGTGTTTAGTTGCTTATACAAAAGTAATCAATTGTATTCTAAGATCCTAACATAACTAGCAATTCATTTCACATGTAACATTAATTACTTTCCACTCAATCATTTTTGGGCAGGGAAGGTAAATACAGGTTCCAACACTCAACATCTCAAAACTAAAAGACATAAATTTGTAACAATATCTATGTCCTTTTAATAGGTTTTACTTTGAAGTGTGTCCTCACACCACTTACTTTGTGGCTAAGCACATGTCTCAAAGTGAGGCAAAATATAGACACTAAAAATGGCCCTTGATATTTATTTTCCATTATTTGATACATGTTATGCTCATTTGTCTATGTATGGGTGAATGGTCTAAATTTAGCATTATTCAATAATTATGATGTCTTTATAAGTTTAAATCCATTTCACACATCTTAGTGCAACCTCCACATCATCGTGGTCATCATCTTATCATGCTACTAAGAATGTTGGCATGGTCGCAACACATTTTCTACTACCACCTTTTAAATTAGACACGCCCATCCATATTTTTTGCCTTTCTTGTTTCTAGCCATGGAAGTCAACCATGCATGCGAATTTTGCCAATATTTGAATTCAAGTCATCTATACATAGATAAGTGATTAAGTTTATTTGACAATAAAACACTCATTGAATTCTTATTAAGCATTATAGTGAGAAAACTTTGTTGGAGTTATTTCTCTTCTCCAATTTATACTGATTGACTTGCAATTTTTGTGTTATCTTCGAGCGGTTTGACAAATTAGAAGGGAAAGTGGTGAACACTAACCTTATCTACACAAAACCCTAAACCAACCTCTTATCTATTGTATATTTTGTGGGATTTTTCAATTTTAGGAGGATAAGAGTTGAAGCACACAATTAGGGTAAAAGGTGACAAGGGAACAAGAGCAAAGACACTTCTCAAAATTTGTGGGCTCTGACCAAGATTGTACTATCTGACCATGGTCAATCATACAATCTTGATAATGACTAGGTTCATTTGTATGCCCTGATACCATTCTTTTTTGAGTTCAAATTCAACAAGTACATAGGTTTCGATATTCGTCTATTAACACAAATAATTTAGCTTGTGACGATAAACTAAAAAATAACCCAAAAACTTTTACAACATCTACCTAAAAACTAAAACTGATATCTCCTAAATATTTTATTGAACAATTAATCAAACATTTACTATAATTTACACAATTTACTCTACTTAATATTTGATGTAAACATATTCATATGCCAAAAATATTCACGTCATTTTGTTTTGAATTTTGAACGGGTCATAACTTGTCTAGGAAGTTTAGTTTAACCATAATGACACGCATGAGAAAAACCCTATATTTAAAAAAAAGAAGAAACAGGGCCTTTTTCTCCATTTATCCATTTTAAGTTTTATTTTTAGATAAGCCACATTTTTTATTTCCCGCTAAAATACAATTAAAATACGATCAAAGCAAAACCCTCCCAAACCCCCGAAAATTTTCATTTGCAAATCCGCTGCAAAAATGCTAAGGGGCAGGGAAAGCCTGATTCGATTGGTCGGTAAACGTCGCAGGATCGAATCCCACGAGGCCATACTTTCTCAGATTTATACCGAGGTGCTCCTATTCTCATTCCTTTGTTAAAATTTGCCTTCTGTTGTTTACCTACCCTTCCATCTTTCCTGATTTTTCTTGGTGGGCCAAGGAAAACCAAAAAAATAAAATAAAATGAAAAATCAGTGTGAAAATACTGTATTTGGTAATCTAGATTTCAACACTGTATCATGTATCTTTGGGATTTGAACATGGGGGCTCTGCTTTGGAAGCTCTAATATTTTATCACTCCAGCTCCTCCCATTCAAACTCAGAGGCTATTATTTTAGGGTAAATTTGATTGTTGATTTTTGAAAATATATTAGCAAAGACTGTCCTTTATAGGGCTTCTTTGGATTACGGTTAAATTAAGACAATACAAATTCGGAAGAGTTCGAAGGATTTTTTTCATTAAGATTTTATTAACATGAATACTTCCATATTTTTGTATTTTTTGTTTTGATATTTCTGGTTGGATCTGTCGGTTTATTCGTATCTTTCAAGGGCAATTATAGTAGGTAACATTTGCGTTTTGGCTTATTTGATATATATATATATATAAATCTTAACAATGGTAGAAATCAGGGAGGCGATTGAAATTGAGAAACACTATTAATTTGAATAGGGATGACAGTTGGAATTTGAGCCACTTTTGGAAACCATTATTGCACAACCTAGGTAATTCTTGATAGCTCCCTAGGCCCTCCTCGTACTCCTTGACTATCTCTACCATGTCAAGTATCAAGTATATATTGATTTCACGTAATAATGGTTGGTTAGAAGGATAATTATGTTTTTTAACAACCACTAGGCTATTAATTATTTAAATTACCTAATGTTTTGATATAGGAGAGACGACATTTTCTCCTTTCTTTCCATTGTTTAGAAAATAAAATATTTAAGTAGAATGTGGTCCTACATCCCTCCCCAAGCATAAGCTTCTTCCTTGATGAGGGTCTAGTAAGTGACTCAAAACATTGGAAATTAAAAATGCTATACGCAATTGTATCCAAAGACACCCACCAAGATGAATCGCTGACAAGATCAACCTCAAAACTTAGAAACAATCTACTATTGAAATAGATAACCTTTGATGTGTCATACAAACAAATTTGGCCGAAAGATGATAAAAGCCATCATTATCATCCCATATGTATGTACGTATAGGCCAAAGTAGTCTGTAGGATCTAGCAAAAGAGTCACTTGTTTAGAAGATTGTCTCTATGACTGTTTAGTTTGAAAGTAAATTACCATAGTTTGTTTGATTATCTTTATTTAAGGTTTTATGAACAAGGTCCTGATTGCAAATAACTGGATGGTTGTGCTTAATATTCTTATATATTGGGCATGTTAGAAGAAATTTAATTTGTCTTCTCCTTTATTTGAGTTACCTTACAGATTCTTTGTTCCCAACGTGTCTTTGGGAGTGTCCATCTATGAGCTTCACTATGTAGTTCGTGTGAGTTTGTTCTTAGCTTTCCAATCATGATTTTTTTTTTAGAGGCTGGTAAACCTTTTGCAATCATTTCCATCGTAAAATAAAGTCTCCGAGTCTGGTAGAATTGATGTAAGATTTCATGTACCAGGTTTTGACTGCAAATATCTGGTTGGTTGTGGCTAACATCATGTTAAATTGGGAAAGCTAAAAGGGAGCGTGTTTTATCTTCCATGTCATTTATGTTACACACCTTGTAGATTCTTTGTTCACAAGGGAAGGTCTAGTTATGTACTGGATCTAGGTTCAGGTCCGGTACATTCCAGATTTGCCTGGGGTTTGCTCGAGTTCTTCTACCAGAAAAACCTGGTCAAAACTCATGGTAAAAAACATGTTTTTAATTTTTTCTGAAAATACTGCCTTTTGAACCATTTGCAGTCTAAAGACCTAATGCAAACCATAGTAGCAGAAATCTTGAAAAAATTGCAATTAATTGCAGTTTTATGCCAGTCAACCCCTGCATTAGTCAAACCCACAAATAAATCGGTAAAAATCGCAAAAAATCATGAGTTTTTTAAAAACCCTATTTAAACGCGATTATAAATTGCGATTTAATCAGTGGATCATGATTTTTTTGTTTATATATACAAAAAACAAAAAATTTCACTTAATTTCTGCTGTCATTTTCAAACCAAACAAGAAGGATAACAAACCAAACGAAGATTTCGAGGATCGAAACAAACCAAACAAGGAGAACATTGATATTTTCAGCGGGAGGTCCGAGAGGTTTTCTGCATATGTTTTTTGACACTTTTCTCTTCACTATCTGCTGATCCATATTCTAGCTGCTGCCATTTGCTCACTCCCCTTTTTTGTTCCCTTGCAAATGACAGTAGTATGCATTTTAAAATGTAAATGTAATGAAATTCAGATATTTCATAAAAGTAATGAAAGAAAACAATTGACTGATTTTGGTGGCGTACAATCTCAATTATCTTCCTCTCATAATTTGTATCTATTCTCTATGCAATTAAAATACTTAATATGTACCTCTATGCAATGGAAATGCATTTAAATTTTAAAAAGAACAGTTTTTTCTTTTTTTTCCACATTTTTCCACTGTTTTAAATTTTTTCGATTTTTTCCCCTTTTTTTTTGATCAATCGTAATTTTTTGAAAAACACTTACACTTTTGAAAAGACACTTTTTTCCTCAGGGAATTTATGCTAAAACAATGAATTTCTGTAATGTGTGAACAGTACTCGTGAATAGTGTCATGAACAATACTGCAAACAGTGTTGTGAACCATTTGCAGTCTAGGGCAGAATTTCTGGGTATTTAAATCTGTAGGTTTCTACAGAAAATAGAGGCTGCATTCCACATGGGATTCCCTCAAACGCAGGAGTTGAGAACTTGTTTTCACAGGGTTTTATCACCAAAAAATAAATACGAATCTTAGCCACTGGCAATCTGGAATTGAGACATTAGGATCCAAACTTCGAGACCTTTATCTAGAAACAGTTCCAAGAAAAATATGGTATTTATCCCAATTGGCAGGCAATAATCGCTAAGCTTGAGAAGATCTAATCCACCCCTGTTGATTCCCTGTGCTTTTAGTAGCTCAGTGAAGTGGGTATTTTATTATTATTTATTATGACTTAAATAATAAATAATACTCAGAAATTTTGCCCTAGACTGCAAATGGTTCATGACACTGATTATTTTCATATTTTGTTTTTGTATATCAATACGTATACTATGTGGTTAATGACAATGTCACTAATTTCTTATTTATTAGGTTAGAATTTATACATTTTTTATTTTTTATATATTTTTTGTATGGCTGAACCCAAGCTGTGCCTAAGGCCAAAAAAAAATAAAATTGCTGTACCGGCGAACTCGGTTCTTCAAACCCGAACCGGTAACTTAGTTTCACTGCATGTTTCATTAGGTTGGTTACAAACTTACAAGCTTTACAATCATGATTTTCTTTTTGAGAGTGGTTACCTAGTTCGCTGTTCCCAGAAACTGCTTGTGTTGCAATGGTCTAATATGTGTCTGTTTTAATCTTGAGATTAATGAATGGTAATAACTAACCAATGCTAGCAGCTATACCTTCCATAGGACTGATCATATGCACACATGGTAGATATAGTGGGCTTGAGCTTCTGTAACCTTAGCATAGCTCTAGCTTGCAGTGGGAAGCTTCCAATGACCATTTTCAAAATATCTGACTATTTTTCATAATTTGCAGGTCCACGTGACTAAGAATCATGTAGCTTCTGGTCAGACAGATACAGACTTGAATGCAGAATATACTGCATATGCAAAAGATGATATTATGAAAAATACAATGGCTTCCTTTTCATTTGGAAATTTCAATGGAGATGTTGATGGTGATGTTAAGGGGCCTGAGTGTAAAACTGATAATAAAGACTGGGTTTTATGTCCTGTTTGTGGAAAGAGTATACAAGGAAGAGATGTAATCATAAACGAACATCTTGGTATGTATTCATTATTCAATTATGTTAATGTTTCTTCATTGACTACAATGCTGCTTATATAGCTTGTGGAATACTAATACTGCATGAAAACAGAAAAGGCCATTTTTTTTTAATGTCCATTATTGTGTCAGTATGTTGCAATTGGGTTGATTTATCACCTGATTTGTCATACCTGAACTGGTACCCAAAATGAACCAGCTACTTAGGTCATTTTTCATCTGTTACCATTGTATTTCAATGCAGTAATTTTTTTTCAAGAAACAACTTTTTGAATTATGCCAGCCATAGAACTTGAGGTTGCCCTTGGTTGAACCTTGTTGTGGAGATGGAAAATCAAAGTTTTTGCTATTGTCTCCCTCTAAGGGTGGAGTGGGCTTGTATTTGTACAGTTGTACTTATCAAGGGTTCTTCCATTTTTTTGTTTTGATAAGTGAAGAAAATAAGAAATAGATTAATCACATAGCTGCTACAATGCAGTGCCAGGAGCCTGTCTGCTTTAAAATATTTTTTAGTCAAGCAAACATCCAAGCCATTAGATCTCTAAACATATTAGAACAACAAAGCTTTAATGCCATATTGGAGAAAACAATTCTTATCATTGAAACCAAGTTAGGAAAGAGAAAGCCCAAGAACTTTAGCATAGACACCATCCACATAATGTATTCAAAGTCAAACAATATAAAAAAAGATTCGCCGGTAAAAGCACTGTATTAACAAAATGTTAGAAACAATGTATATATGCAACCAACAATGGTTGCACCAACACAAGATCTCTTGAGAGATTACATATCCACTAGCTATTGATAATTAACTCTAAGCATTATTCCAGACAAGGACACAAAGGTTCTTTATATAGGAAAAACACGAGGTGAGTCGTAGATTATTATTTGGTCGAGTGAAAGGTGAGATCATTCTCCAAGTTACATCTAAGCATTCTCACATATGCGATGATAGGTATTAACATTAAATGTACATTAAACAATGTTGTGTACATAATAAATCACACCTTGGCAACAACACTATTTAAGATGGACTTCACAACAAGTTGAACATGACACACACCAACACCCTCTTGAAGATCAGCTTAGGTGATATGGTAAAATAGAAGAAATCTTAAGCTCATAAGTATGGGTCTTGGCAACTAGCCTAACGAGATACCCATGTACAATGATAGAGCAAAAAGAACAATGAAGCAAGTTGTTGTAGATGACTGTTGAATTTGATGAAGCCTCCAAAGGAATGAATCAAAAGTAGCTTCCATGAATCTCGTTGTGTGAACAAGAGTTGCTATGGATACGTGCTCCATTTGATTGGAATACATGGAAAAATATACCAAAGAGGGTTGGCTTGAGTTTTTTTCTGAATTTTGAAACCGCAAAAAAAAAGTTGGCTAAGAAGTCATTTTGAATTTTGAAACCACCAAAGAATGTTGGCTCAAATAAGCTATTTTGAAATTTGATACCAGCGAAAAATGATGGCTCAAAAATGTTGTTTCGAATTTTGATACCAACAAAGATGGTTCAGAAATCGTTCCAAATTTTGAAACCGAAAAGGGCCAACTCAAAAACTGAGCCTAATTTTGAAACCAGCCTCCGCATCCACATAGCATACAAGAACAAACACTAGGCACGTAGCATACTCAAACAATCAAGGAAGCATTAGTAGTACAAAACACCGCCGATCCTCTCCCTCTGTAATGTTGACTAGGGAGTGAAGACAAAGCAACTTAATATTTTCAAAAATATCAATGCAGTAGGTGTGCAAAAAACATAAAAAAATAAGTGAGTGCTCGATATGCCACATGAAGTACCCAACAATCGAAATGTGAAAAGGGAGTGCGACAAAGCACATGCACATGCAGGGAGACAACGCTATAAAACCTCTCCTAGCACTTTACAAATCAATGCGAGTACAAAATACATTTAAAAATCCCACTCAAAGGCTGTATAAAGCATTGAAGAGTGAGCCCCTCTGGAAATGAGGTGGCACCAATACTTAGTGCAAAGTAGTGTGATTTATAGTTTACAAAGAAGCCACTAAGCTAAAAACTCTAAATCAAAGTCAACATCAGAATATTTAGATTTATGCTGCAAAGAGCATGAAAAAACATGCACTTCAAAAAAGATAGCATGCAAATCTAAATTACCAGTCAAAAGTTATGGCTTTTGAAAGGTCCAAAACACATGAACTGACTAGCAAAATAGGCAAGAAATTGCAAATTTGGAAATCTTGGTTGTCAAAATGTAAAAATGACCTCACCATCGTGTAGATCTCGAAAACATAAGGTGAAAAAAATTCACCTTTCAGGTTTCCCGAATCAAAAGTTATGAGCCACAAAATTACATGACTCCAATAATCAGGGCCAATGATGTAGGGGTTTAGCCCTTGGGGGCTAAATCTGCCCAACGGATAGTCACATGGTGGGTTCGGGCTAAGCAGAGGGGGCTAAGGGTTTAAGCGGCAGGGGTTGGTCACATGGATGACCAAGGGTTGGGTGAAAGAGGATAAAGGCCGGACATCTACAGGCTTGACTAGTACAACTACACATATTTGTAACTATTTTTTTTGTAAACAACCTAGAAAACATCACGAAAAACCCAAAAAATGCCATTGTCCGTATGGTATAAATAGTATTTGGGGTGATTTAGAAGACCCCAAAAAACTTGCCAAAATTTCTTCAGAAACCCTTATGGTGTTTAGAGTCGATCTATAAGTTTTTGGGCCTTTTGAATGCAGTGGCAGGGGTTAAATCACTCCAAACAGCTCTAGAAAAAGGTTGTCCTCCAAAAATGCCTTCAAAGGGAATTTGAGATCCACACCAAAAACACTCACAAACGAAAATTGGTACAAATCTCTTCAAAGAAATTCCTCTAGATGTAGATCTGCAACTAGGACAAGAATCCAACCAAATGAAGAAGTTGGATTTGAACAAATAAGAGATGGTAGATAGGAAGAACTTCTCATAGAATAGAAATCACTTCATGCAAATGAGTCTATGTTCTTAATTTTGAAACCCACCAAAAAAGGTTGCTTTAGAGACCTGCTTGTTTTGTATTTTGAAACTACCAAAGAGGAATGGCTCAGAAATAGCTATTTTGAATTTTGAAACCACCCACAAGAGGAATGGCTCAAAAACGTTGTTTTGAATTTTGAAACCACCCATAAAGAATGATGGCTTAGAAATTTTCAGAGAGATTGGAAGAGGTTGTGTGGGAATGTTGAGCTTGCTAAAAAACTGTAGAAATCCACAATGGCTATCAATGAAGAATGGTTCTGATTCCTAAGCTTTGGCCCCTCAACTCTAATGGCATATTAGAGCAGCATAGCTTTGATGTCGTATTGGGGAAAACAACTTTTATCATTGAAACCCTACATTACCAATACATATACAGGTATGAGAATTGGATATGTGGCTACGGGGATTTTTTTTTTGGGGCTTGAATACATTTTGGATACGACCGTACAAAAATATATAAAAAAAATTAAAAATACAAAATATATAGCCATATAAGCAAATTAACCACATAACATGCATAGAGGAAACATAATAAGTTAAATAACCACAAAACATACTAATAATTCAATGCCAAATATCATAATATTCAATTTTTGAACTTCAATTAGTCTTATTACAAGTACATAGTGCAAATGTTACAATGTATGGGCAAAAATAAAGACAAAAGAAAATGCACTGTCTGCAGTTTGGTGAAGATTACAATGAGATGACCTGGTGTTAAATCAACTCAAGACTATGGCCTGTTCTCTTCTTTGAGCTTATTCATGAATTGAGCTTTTGTATTATACCTATGCAAATAATCTTACCATATGTACTGCACAAAGAGTCCTGGAGAACCATATTTTTGGGACATAAAGGATAAGCAAAAAAAGACATTATTGATTTCAACCTCTCCCTCATCTTGATCATGTTACAAACATTTATTTCCTTTATTTTGGCAAGGCTGAAACATGATCCAATAATTGGAAGACTTGCTGACTTGTTCTGGCAACCTTCATAGCTGTTGTATACAGCCCTAACGAAGAAGATATAGATGAATTGACTGAGGCTTGCGTTTTGAAAACACAGCCAGCCATTGAAACTGCAGAGGTTTTCATACTTTATTTTGTTTTTTAATTGTTTTTTGAAGTCCATGTTTGACTTTTGATTAAGCAAAAAAAAAAAAAAAAAAGTTTTTTCTGCTGGATACGCAGGGGATACGGCAGGATACGTCCTGCCCCTTGCGGATATGTCGGGATACATATCTGGGTGCAGGACGTATCTTGCCATATCCCTTGTATCCAGCCTGTATTCGTATCGTATCCATATCAGACAAGGGGGGCGGCGTATCCGGTAATGTAGCTGAAACCATGTTGGGAAAGTGAAAGCCCATGAATTTTAGCATAAACACCATCCACATAATGTATTCAGACAATATAAAGAGAGACTCAGCAATAAAAGACACTGTATAAACTTAATGTAATATACAATGTATATGTGCAACCTACAATGGTTGCAACAACATAGGATCTCCGAAGAGACTACATCTCCACCAGCTATGGATAACTGCCTGTAAGTTCTATTCCAAACAAGGTCACAAAAGATTCTTTACATAGGAAAAACAAGAGGTGAGTGGGAAATTATTATTGGTGGAGTGAAAGGTGCAAACACATCCCAAGTTACACCTGACCCTTCTCACATGTGAGGACATTAAAAGCATTAAAAAATGTTAGACACATAATAAATCACACCTTGGTAACAACAATCCCTAAGGTGGACTTCACGACAAGTGTGAACATAACACTCACCAACAAAATATGCATAAAAGCCATTCAAAATTTTGGCTTCAAGCTTACCTAAACAAAAGGTAGGACTATTATAAACAACCTAGAATTGCTTACTAATATGCTGTTGACAAGATAAGACAGCTTTTAACAGTTCAAGAAGGAAGATCATGACACCAAATATAGAAAAATGCTTGCATGAAGCTCTGGATGGCCCTGTCAAAATGCAGCCATCAATGAGTCTTTCTGGTTCACATTGTCACTTCCCCGCTTGTCCATCCTCTGCATGACATTAATCTTTTGGTTTTTCATTGTTTACTAGATCAGATCAAACCATAGCTTTATGTTTTTCTCCTTCCAGTAGGTTTTTTCCAAAACTGTCTTTGTTATCTTTAGCATTATTTCTTTCCCTGAAGAAATGCTGAAATTTGATGTGGGAAAAGGCTTTCTTAAGATCCGAAGCTTCTTTCACCGACTCTGAGCTTCCAATCTCTCCACTTACCCTTGATCATTCCATCAATTATTATTTTAGAATCGCCTTATGATCATTCCATCAATTATTATTTTAGAATCGCCTTCAATCACAATGCTCTCCATCTGACTTTGTTTGACTAATTTCATTCCCAGGATAAGAGTCTCTACCGCTGCAAGATTATTAGTGCTCCTACCCAGATCACTTGAATAAGCTAGGAACAATTCATCTTTATCATTTCTGCATAATCTCCTCTGCTCCAACTGGACCAGGGTTTCCCCTGGAGGCACCATCAAAGTTGAGCTTCACCCAACTAATGGGAGGCGTATTCGATTTTAGATTTCGTAATTGCTGTTCTTTTGAATCTTTTCTAAGCTTTCTTGTCCTCTTCCTTAAGATTTAACCTGTAGATTTCATCAGATGTAGTTATAAAGTTTGTCTAGCAGTGATCAATCGATATGGCTTTGTTGTTAAAAATACTTTCATTCTTTTTATTCCTGATGAACCGTGGAAGAAGGGCCTTGTCAGTGCTCCATTAAGTGAAATAATTAGTTCCCAATCTCATTTGCATTTAATTCATAATCCAGCCTTTTAACCATATAGGAAGGCATACAACTATATTCAAGAACTGAATCAGTTTATATCACAGCTCACAAGAAAAGGGGGCACTGGATCAGAGGATGGTTTTCTGTTTCTGAATTGTGTTCACAAAGACAACACCTATTGGGCCCAGCAAAGTCTCTCTTTTGTATATTGTCATGGGTAAGAATCTTGATGGAGCATGCTAGTGTCATGTCCCCAATTTCTGCCCTTCCTTAGAGACAACAGTTTCCTACAATTTAGGAGGGATTCCTAATTTGTAGGGATTGACTAGGAGTGGTCTAGGAGGCATTTGGAGACTTAGAGTGCATCTCCTATTTTTTAGGAGGCATTCCTATTTTTTAGGAGGAACTACCAGTTCGGTGATAGTTCTCTCAGAGGTGCACACAGTAGGGGAGAGTCATTGGGACTCAAGTTTGGTTATTCAGTGTTGGGGACTTGGTGTTCTGGCAGTTATTGATTAGTTGGGAGACATTCCTTGTTTTTAGGAGGTAGTTCCTACATTCATGGGAGTTATTCCTATTTTTTAGGAGGTATTATCATGCCCAGGGTTGGGACTCCATGAGATTACTCTTTGGGTTCAGTTTCAGAGGGATAGGGCTTGTTTCCTAGATTTTAGGAGCATCCCTAGATTTTAGGGATGAGACTGCCAGTGGATCCTTGATTTCCGACTTCAGTCACAGACAGGTGACAAGATGTTTTGTTGGTTCGTGATGTCAGTTGGACATTTTGTGGCTACTTGGGTTATATTTTTAATATTTCTTAAGTTAGTGTTTAATAATTAAATAAGGCTAAGTTGTTAGCCATTTTGGAGTAATAAGGGGTTTTTGGCCTCATCTGGATGCGCACCCTATGGTATGATAGCTCGTTGGAAAGGTCTCGAAATTCTCTAAATCTTTCTCTTTGGTCTCAGGGCAATTTAGTGAACGGATTTCTATGTATGAGGAAAAAGGTCATTTTCTAGTAACATGACCACTTTAAAATAAGAAATTATAACACCTTCACTTCACAACGCCACTTGGAGACACTTAGGGTTTGCTTTGGAATTGAGAGGGATTATAAGGAGGTGGAAGCTT
Organism: Torreya grandis; assembly: GCA_037957365.1. NCBI lineage: Eukaryota > Viridiplantae > Streptophyta > Pinopsida > Cupressales > Taxaceae > Torreya > Torreya grandis. Next base: position 1,177,814 of record JARHVA010000726.1, on the reverse strand, counting down.
CATTGTTTGATTATCTTTTGCACACTTGACAACTTGATTTCGGATTTGCTCTAAAAGGGGCGATTTCTAGTCTGGGACGCAAACCCCAGGGTAGTGATTGGCTGGGACGTAGCCCTCAGCAATCTTTGGCGCAGCAATTAGACATTAGGCGTGGTGATTAAGGACAGCGGCATCAATTCTCATCGGGGTTTCAGCGTGGCAGAATATCTTTCCAGCTGGGACGTGGTTCATTGCACCCTGTGGGACGCCATTTACAGCAGATACACCACGTGGTGTATAGATTATTGTTTGTATTCATCTCCAAATGTATGCTGGATTTGGGAACCTTCTTCACCTTCCAGCTTGACATCAAATTTGTATGGCGCCTTGGGAAATATATTGGATTTATTGCTTGGCTCTATAATTCAGACAAATCTGCCTGGTACGGATTGCAATAATTCTGATTTTCGCTGCATACTTTATTTATTTCAGTCTTGTTTCATGTTTGTTGTTCTCTATTACTTTTCTATGTTATAAATTCATCAAAACACAAAAACAAAAGAAAAAACAAACAAACCCTTCTGCAAATTTCCGTCTACTACGGAAAGAAAACATTTAGAAGCAGGAAAACATAATTTCAGAATACAAATTACAGCAGACCTACAGAAGGGATCCATCAGGGATATTTCAGCTAGCCACAAAAAGACAGTGGATTTTTGAAAGCTCTTGCTGTTCCAAATTGACAGAGTTCAAGGAATCTCTTCCAAGCATTGAGTCACTCTAAACATATCCCATCTCTACTAAGTAATTGTCATCATTTGATCTTATCCATAACAGCTCATCCTTCTCCTTTCTGCTGATTCCTCTGTACAAATCCAGGAATTCATAAGCTCTTCCTTACTACCCTGTACATCAGAGGTTAATTGCCATTGATTCCAAGTCCGCACCATCAAGCCATTTTCCTCCATTTCTTATCAATAATCTTTCACTTTATGCCCAATTTGATCTGTCAAAATAGCTTTTAGATCTTGCAGGTTATTCTGAGAAAAGAGGGGATCTGGAAATATCCAGGGGCCTTCCCAAAAGTTAACTGACTCCCCATTTCTGACATCCCACTTTCAAAATTTCGTCACAACAGCTCTGCAGCTGAAAATAAATTTCCATACAGCTGACCCATCCATTCTGTTCTCCATTGCGAATATCCTGCTTTTGTTCATTGAATCCTGATATTTATACCTGAGAATTTTACTGCATAATCTGTCTATCCTTAGGGCCTTATACAATCTTCATACAATTTTAGCGCCCAGAGCAGTGTTCATACTTTTTAGATCTCTAATTTGCTTCCCTCCTTGCCCTGCCGCCAATGATTTGGGTCTGCATATCTTTTTTTATGGTAAACACAAAAAAATTGACCTCCTCCTTGGTTACCGGTTTTACCAGCATTTCACTGTCCTCCTCTGTGACCAAAATAGGAATACGCGAGCCTAATTCCCCAATGGCCAGGGATCTGTCTATATCTGGTTCAGTAATTCTTGGAAGTAATTAGCAGCTTCAGATCTGATACCCAAGAGATTGGTAACTGAGGTTCCTTTTGGGGTAACAATTTCTTTGATTCTGCTTGCATGTCAATAAATTGTGACACTCTCGTGGAAAAAATATTATTTTAAATCACAATTGCCCTATTTTATCCATGTGATTTTTGACTTTTGCTTCAAGAAAAGTTCCTTCTGATGTTGGCTCGTAAAGCACAAGTAAATAGAAGAAAATTAGAATAAATTTGTGCAATAGTAAAACTCTGGAGTTAATATTTACATTTCATCTCCAAGCTTTAAATAGCTTTCACAATGGGAGATGGTTGCCTATGGGACCCATTGGCCCATCAACCAACTTGAGCAACTAACCTATTTATTTTGACCAGTAGGTAATTTATGATGCACATTAATTACTACTAACACTAATGATGTAAATAACATGAAGGGGGTATCTCACACGAGAAACATGCCCTATATAATAATAAACTAAATTAGCAACTAACATATAAAATTCTTTGGATCAAATGACCCAACAAATTCCCCTTGATCCGAAGGGGTATAGAAGACAATTCGGGCATTACACTATGAAGTCATCCAATAGTCTTTGCCGCACCTGCAAATTGACACATTGTACATTGTGGTATTGATTTTTCTCACATAGAAGCTTGCGAGTTGTGGCATGAAAGATAAACATCTTGATGGGCATGCTCATCCCCTCTAGGCTCTGACCATTCTGTACGCGTACTGCAGTATAAGGACAATCATGTTTTGCTCAACTACATTGATTTACATAAGGATTCACACATAAACTTGTCCAGTGACTATTTAGTATTGTATATGGCACATATACCTTGATGCCCAACAATGTTGACCTCACTTTACTCAACACTACTGGTGCCAACAACCCCCTTGTCAACTTGTACAATCATCGATGATTGATTGAAGGCCAATATAGTCTCTTCCCCCTAATCATGGGAGATGTGAGAAGTCCTTGCAATGAAATACATAACCAAATAATCCGGTTTGCTCCTCATAAATGATTTTAAGAAACTCAAAAATTAAAATTGATAGAAAACAACACATCTATCTATCAAAAATTTGCCACTATAGCATAACCCAATCTTGGAGCTAGCAACTCGCGCAAGATGGGTGGTTTTATGGCTCTATCAACTTGTTAGATCCCTAGGGAGCTGTAAACCTCGAAGTGCAACCTTGTTGGCGCCGACAACACAAGTGACGGAAAATGATGTTACAACCATGGTTTTTAAGCACATGCTTCTCATTTTCAATCTTCCTAGCAAAAGAAGGGTGACAGATTCCATTGAAAAAGCACATATATACATTAAATTGCCTTATTTCTCCATTTTAATACATTTTTGTCAAAAATGCATATGGGAAGACCTCAAACCACCCAAATTACCACTTCAATGGACCCCAATGTTCCAAAACCTAAGGAACAAGTGGTTATACGACTACCTTTGGACAGAAAAAGCTATTAGACATAAAATTGCATAGGCACAAGGCAAACACATGAAAAATGACAAAAAATTAAAAGAATTTGTGTTCTTAGTGGGATTTGATCTCTACAAATTCAATTTATTACAAAAAGTTTAGTTACCATGTCCATTATGCAACAACTTGACACATGATTTAAAGGACTCAATATTTAATTACTTGCATTCTAAATATTTGCTTTTAAATAGAAAAATCAACTAGCAAGAGTTGAACTCGTGACCTCTTGAATTGAAATGCCTTGACTTCAGCCCTCAAACCAACTCGCCCATGCATGTGGGTGAAACTTAAACTTCACAAACTAATATTTAAGCTTTATTTTGACTGTGTGACCAATGAAAAATAAGTATCATATAGTAATATCAATTTACCCAACAATGTGCAGCATTAAAGAAGTTTTATCCAATAATGAAAAGTACCTAGCATTAAGTATTAGGTTGTTTCATGAAACTAGATTGGGAACCACGCCTCTTTTAAACCCAAAACATGACAAGCACGATTTTCAACATCCCAATGCCATGCTATAATGTTCCAACGCCATTCTATAATTCCAGCACATGTTTTCATATGTTTCAGTACCAAAATGAAGAGCTTCAATGCCACTCACAGCTCTTCCACACTATTTGATAATGTTTCAATGTCATTTGTTGATTTCAAAACTCTTTTCCAGCCATTATTAAAATGTCATTATGAGATTTTCAAATGCCAATGCAGATTTTCAATGCCACAATGAGCTTCTTCAAATGCTTTTGCTGCCTTTCCAATGCCTCCAAACTAGCTAGCAAGGCAAAAATAAAATATTAGGCAGATAAAAAGGCTTAAAATGAAACTTCACCATTTTTTTTTTTTTTTAATGTAACTTCATTATGGCTCTTCCATAGCATTTGCTTCCTCAGGATGCTTTAGCATGGATTTGATATGGTGATATCAATGTTGGCCCTTAAAACACAAGTAAATAGAAGAAAATAAAAATAAACTTGTGCAATAGTAAAATTCTTTTAATATTTGCATTTAATTTCAAGCTTTAAATAGCTTTCACAATCGAGAGATGGTTGCCTACGGGGCCCAACGGTCTATCAACCAACTTGAGCATCTAACCTATTTATTTTAACCACTAAGCAATTAATGTTGCACATTAATTACTACTAACCACAATTGCAGGGAGACACGCCCCCCAACACTTGGGACGCATCTTGGGTTCGGGTACATGCCTCTCGTACATGAGATGGGTATTAGGACGTCTCTCGTATAAGGAGACATTTGTTTCCCCGTCCCCACATCTTCGACGCATTTCTCAATACAAAAAATACATATTTGTCAGGAAAAAACCCTAGCCACATAAAAAAACCTAAACACGTAAAAAAAACCGAAACGCATAAAAAATAACCCTAAATGCGTAAAAAATGCAGGAAAAATGCATAAATCAGCTTATAAAAAACACAGATTCCTCCATGTTTTACTAGTCACTTGTTTGCAGTGTTTGTTGTCGGATTTAGCGGTCATAGTTGCCATCTAAGTTGCCAAATTCAGCAATCAGTCTCAGTTGTGGGAGGAATAGGTAGGGGCTTTTTTTTTTTTTGGTGCCGGTTGAAAAAGCCCCTGCAACTGCGTATTAAAGGTTTAATCAATGTTTAAAACATGAATATACAGCTGCCAAAAGTTAAATACACATAAGTCCATAGTTCGAATCAAAATGATGAAAACTACAAAATTAAATGACGAAACATTTTAGGGAAATATTTGGCAAGGGTCCAGAAATATTTAATGGGGAAATAAATGAAAAAACAACAAAAGATGGACAATTGGTTGGCAAATATGGGCAAAGATGGATAATGTCGCTAATATATGTTGAAAAAGCCCCTCATCTGGCAAGCTGTTAAATTTTAAAAAATAAACCGTAAACTTTCTAACTTCTTTAAATAATAAATATAAATAATAAGTTTGTTTATGCTTTATATAAGTTTTTCCATTTCCGTTTATAAGTTTCTTTATATAAGTTTGTTTTTATACTTTATATAAACTTATATAACCGTTTATTCATTTATTTTAATAAATTTTCGTATTTGTTATTTATTTATTTAAATTAATTTTTTAATTTTAATTTATGTTTATGTTTTTTAAATTAGAGTTACTGATTTTATTTTTATTTTTTTCAGAATGTCAAGGGAAGGGAAATATGCTTTGTATCCATTGTGGAAGTTTTGCGTTCATGTTCGCAAAGGGAATGGGGGAACATCAACGATCACGTGCAAGCTTTGTGGGAAGGCTTTCCATGGCACTTACACAAGAGTGAGGACTCATTTTTTTTGAATGGGGAAAGGGGTTGACGCTTGTACAAATGAGGAAGGACGGTTGAAAGCGATGAGAGAACAAGAAAGAGTTGAAGGCAAATTGACTTGTTTAAGCTTCCACGCTTCAACCACAGATTGAGCTCAGAGTCACTACGTCATGCCAACTGCGAGAATAAAATTAGAGATAGATATGTCTTCTAGATATGCAACATAAGATGTGGGGTTTTTTTGCAAGAGATCACACATTGGTAGTTCAAATCCCATAGGAAGCATGTTCGATGTGTATGGTCAAGATGCAGTAGATGCAACGATTGCACGATTCTTCTATTCGAATGACATTTCATTCAATGTTGTTTGATCACCTTATTATGAGGAGATGGTTTGTGCTATCAACAATGCGCTGATGGGGTATAAACCACCTGGGTATGAGAAGCTTCAAACGTCTCTTATTGCAAATAGAAAACAAGGATAGAGCACCTAACTGTGCCAGTCAAAAAGGTGTGGTTTACAGAGGGATACAACATTGTGATGGATGGCTGGACTGATACAAGAAATAAGCCTCTTCTAAACATTATGGTAACTTGTTTCAAAGGCCCTTATTTTTTGAAGGCTATAGACTGTTCTGGGTAAGAAAAAAACATAAAATTCCTTCAGAAGCAATTATGTGATGCAATTGACGAGTTGGGGGCATCACATGTCCAAACAACTGTAAAGCAACTGGGTTATTGTGCAAACAAAATACAAACATATATTTTGGACACTATGTTGTGTACACTCATTGAATAATGCACTCAAAGATATTGGCAGGTTTCAGTGGGTTTATTAGCTTATTGAGAAAAATACAAAGCTTCATATGCAATCATGACCACACAGGCCATTTATAGAAGATTTGCCAATGTGGAACTTCTCAAACCTATAGATACATGATTTGTTTCATTCTTCATACTGTTTGAGTGTCTTTATGCTGTCAAAGGGGCCTTGTGTTCCATTGTGGTTAATAATGCATGGGCAAATTGGAAACAATATACATCTCAGATCGTAGTTGAGTGAGGAAAATGATCTTTGATGACCAATTTTGGGCAAATGTGAAAATTTTTGTTGATTTTATTTAGCCCATTTGTGAGGTCATCCATTTTGTTGATTCAAACAAGCCATGTTTGGGGGAGGTTTATGAAGAAATTGATTCTATGTGTGAAAGAATAAAAAATATCACAGACTTAAAGGATCCTTCTTTATATCCTTTGATTGAGAAACAAATACATCGAAGATAGAACAAACTTAACACACCTTTACTTTGTGTTGCTTACGCTTTGAATCCGAAGTGGTATAATACAGAGGTCACCAAGAAGAGGGCTCCATATGAAGATAGAGAAGTAATGAGAGAATTTTGGGTTGTAATAAAAAAACTTTATGGTCGAAGAGAGGAGGCTTCTTGTATTAGGACTCAGTGGAACATGTTTTCACATGGTCGTGGATAGTTTTTTACTGTGGAGGCTCTTTATGATATGCAAGCGGAGGACCCAATAGAGTGGTGGTAGAACCATGACAACAAAACCCTTGATTGCAATCATTTGCAATGTGGTTACTCTCACAAGTAGCTAATTTATCATCTTGTAAGAGGAATTGGAGTACTTATAGTTTCATTCATTCATTAAAGAGGAACTGACTAGGGTCGAAGAAGGCAAAGAACCTGGTGTCCATTCATATCACACCTCGTCTTCTTTCTCATGTAGACCTAGAGTACAAGGAAGGTCCTTCAACAAAATGAGACCACATTCCACCTGATGGAGCAGTAGAGATATCCTTGGAGGATGATGTGCTTGAGGTAGATGGCCTCAATGATTTGCCCCCTGTTATATTGCTTGTAGATGAGCCAAAGCTTGAGAGCGATGCCTATCTAAACATCTTGGCAGAGGACGGAGAGGATATAATTGATGTGACAGTTCATCCTATTATATCTGATCAGATATGATCCAAGTTCATATATGTGTTTTTTGTTTTTTGCATGCTTGTTGTTGACATTTCATTGTATATGATGACCCTTAAGCTTAATATGATGATCATGAGATATTCCTTCGCTTATTGCTAGTATTTGGCATTGCAATAGCATAAATTTATTTAATTTTTTTATAATAGATATTATATATATAATTTATAAATAATAAATATACGTTGCTGTCTTCCCGTATCCTTGTCTCCTATTTTTCAAAAGAAGGCATACCTGTACCTGTCTCCCCATATCCATAACCATATCTGTCTCTTGGCAACTATGCTACTAACACTAATGATGTAAATAACATAAAAGAGGGTGTCTCACATGAGAATCATGCCCCATATAATAATAAACTTAACTAACAACTAACATATAAAATGCTTTGGATCAAATGACCCAACATTTGATGTTGTGTAAGCTCCAGTTTAGAGAAGATTTGGCTTTCCATTTTGGCTACCTCCTTAGGTGCCCTCTGCTTCAACAGTAGCATAGTCAGCTCCCCTCCATATTTGGTATCTCCATCCATCAAAATTTACATTCGAGCATTTGGTTTCCGTAGCAGCACAATTTCTGGTTTATTGATTTCCTTTTGTCTCTTAGCTAATTTCCTTTTTACAGCGGCATTTATCACCCAATATTCTAAGATAAGCTTTTATTTCTTGCATGACGATTTGGCCTTTTCCAAAGCCTTGTCAATACGCAGTTGGCTGCCCGCTTCCAAGAGGTTCTGCCCTTCATGTTTTGTTAACTTTAATTCTGGTTTACAACCTCTTGCATGCGGGCCTGTATCTGCCTGTTTCTTTTAGTAATGGAGGTCCTTAGAGAGGACTTTTAATGATTATCGATAACTCGATCATTCTGAGGATGAGAGATGTGGGTGGTGGGGACAATTGTTTGATCACTAGTTTGGGTACGGGGAGGGTATTGAAAGTTTGTGGTGAAAGGTTATCACTGTCAGAGGAGTAGTTATTTTCAAGTCATGTTGAGGATCTTCAGCTTCCAAATTTTGGAATCTTATGTGTAGGGGTCCTAACCTCCGTGGACTGATTGGGCAGGGGCCTCATCAACATGTTCAATCTATTTTTATTTTCTTTCTTTCTAATCTACCTCAGGGTTCTTCCTTCCTTTTTTACCTGCAGTCTGGAAAGCTTCTTTTTCGTGGTTCTTTTCCACCATGGCCGCTAAAGAGCAGTCTCTGGCCAGATGATTGTGGTTGTGGCATAGAAGACAATAGAAGGGGAAGTTTTTATGGTCCAGGTCCCGTTCCAGCATATCCCCATTTGGATCTTTAAACAAAATTCTTTTGGGTAAGGGTTTGCTGGTGTCCATTTGAACGCAAAGTTTAGCATTGGCAATATGTTTCTTACTGTAGGTTTCAAAGGAAATGTGATTCAACTTATCTATTGAGTTACCAACCATTGTGAGCATACATTCAGCCCAAAAGTGAGCTGGCAGGTTGAAAAGCCCGACCCAGACTTGAGTCTCCTTTGGCTCTTCTTGAGTGCAATCAAACTTAGAATTGAAGGATGTCATGAAGAGTTCCAAGCTGCCACAAAATCAGGGGCCTTGTTCAAAAACTTGAGGCGGGTCCTCTTCAGAGGTGAAAACAGGATGTAAATCCCTGTGTTCTGATTCTAATATCCACTTGCCCTTTCACTTTCTAATGATCCACAACCCAAGACCGCAGATCCTTCTCCTGCGGACAGTGACCCATGAATTTGCAGACCTGGTCATGTTTCACTAGACCTTCCATCTCCTGTTTGATTTCCTTAAATTTGAAACTTATGATTGGTTCCTCCTCTGCAGTCTTAATACAACCCGATTTAAGCCATAAAATGCTATTATGAGGGCTGTCCACAAAATCCCTGAGGTTGGCTAAAATCTTGGAACACGTCTGGGATGATGGGTGCGATACCTTCGAGTTGAAGGAATCAAAAGGAGGGGCCACAGCATCTGCAGGCCTTGACGAGCCCGCTGCAACATTGGCCATGTAAACTTCAAACCAGAAAACCATATGAATGCAAATGCCCTTGATTCAAAAAAACCTTGCTATGGAACTTGCACCACAAAAAACTGGAATCATAATTAATTTACCATGCTTCATGAAATTGAATCAGAAGAAACCTTATAGTTTTGGATAAGGATATAAGAGTCCTATAGTCAAAATTTGAAGTAATTTAAGGATTGCAGGATGCTTTGCAAATTATCCTTTTCCTTTGTATGTTACTTCATATTCACAGGCAAGGATGAGAACAGAGATGTCTAGAGTTCCAATCTCTACAACTGCCATGAAACAAATAAGGAGAGAGTACAGAAGTTTAGAATTGCCTACGGGTCAGCGTATGATTATAAAGTAAGTTAAAGGGAAATTATAATTGAAAAATTTATATTATTAAATCGTTCTTTAGAAGGAAAAGAGGAATGTGTTTCTCAAATATGAACTTCTCACAGAACCATCAGCAACTACTCCTAAAGGATTTGTGTTGAGCCAATGGCAAGTACAGATTTCACAAAGTATTTCATAAACTTGTTTTAATGCCTTTTTAGATACTGTCTATTCAATTATACTAATCTTGCATGGAATTTTCCATTTATTTTTTCTATGTTTGTAATTTCATTTTCACTGCTCTTACGTGATTGTGTACTTTCTATGATATATGCTTTGTTGCATCTACTCTAAAGGCTGGATATATTTCCTGACTTATTTTTCAGAACGTAATTTGGTGCTACTTCTTTCTTTATTGCAGATATGTGCCTTACAGGAGGATTCAAAAGGAAACTCACTCAGCGCACGCTACTTCAGTTCAATGTTGGATTAAGCTCCAAAGAGAAGATTAGTGCAGTTAAAGATAAAATGAAACTTGTTAGACAAGACAAGAACAAACAGGATATGGAAAATAAACCGTTAGCTGATGCTGTGTGTGCTACATTGCAATCGTTGAGCAATGTTCATAAAGAAACTGCTACTTTGAATGGGAGTACTAGAATCTTTGATTTAGAAATTCATCCTAAAAAGAAGAATAGCACTTCAAAAACATCAATGAGGGTTGATTTAGATAAGACAATGGAAGTGAGATTGGCTGTTGAGGAATTTAGCAGTAAAAATCTTATGGAAAACTCATCTTTACTCATCGAAGAGGATATACAATACAGGCACATTCCTTTAAATAATCAAATAGAATCAAATGACCTAGCAGTTTTTAAGGAAGTTAAAATAGCAGTAGAGAGTGAAAAGACCTTGGGTGAATGGAGTAAAACTCATGAATCTTGGACCCCGAATTATATTAGTGACAGCCCTTTTGAGCATAATGCATTAGATAACAAATTATCTAGTCTAAATGAAAAAGAGGAGGTTTATGCCTCAAAAAATGGCTTGAGTAGTCTCAGTTCTTCCCTTTTAGAAGAGACAGACATGGTTGCCAATTCCTCAGATACTCAAGATGGCATGTCTCATGAGCATATGGATCTGGAAAATCTCACTAACAATTTATTACTGGGCATCTTAGACACATTTATTGTTGGCCGCAAGTTCAACCAGGAAATTAAGGTGGAGGAGGGAGCAAGTATATCAGTCACGAGAGATTTACAGAATCCCAAGGATAAAAATGCCATCAAGGTTCTATTTGCTTCAGATTTTTGGATTGGTTTGAATATCGAATGTAAGCCATTATTATATAGTTTGAGAGATTTTTCTGTTTTGTTGTTCTGCTGTACCCTGTCTAGGTAATTTATCCAGGTGCTGAATGTGGACCTGCACTTGGCCACCTTCCACGAGAATTGGCTCTCCATCTTTCTCCCCTCCTTGATAATGGCAGCTTGGAGATTCAGGTAGGCTATGGCTTAAATATAGACTGACAGAAATTTTACAGTTCCTTTTGCAGAGCATTTAATTCTTGATTAAAATGCAGTGAGTTTGGGGAACAAAAAATGCTTTCTATAGGAAGTGAATTCTTTTATTCTTATCAAAAAAGAACAGGCTGCAAGTTCAGGTCCATTATGTAATGTGGTGTCATATTTGTAAAACCTTTCATGAATGATTAGGACTAAATCGCATCTGGGTGATATTCCTTGACACTTAATTGTTTTGACATTCATCAATTTCATGTTCATTATGTATTGGAGATATACTGGGTAGTATGCCTCTAGGTTTCTCCCATTCTGTTGGTTTAATAGTATCAGAGATGTTATCTCCTGTTATTGCAGTGCTTATGTAATAGTATCAAATGTTGTAATAGAAGGCAGTGTTTTACAGGGTGTCATCACATCTATTCCAGATAATGCTTTTGCTTCAGTGCCTATAAAGCTTTTTTGTCAGAAGACACAGGCCAATGACGAAGAAGATTTTGAAAAAGAAAAGCTGGTCAATTCTGCCTGGCTGAAAGTTGTTCATGCAGTTAACCTGTTGAACAGTTTTCCATCAGATACTCCCAAGTATCAGAGAAACTTCAAAATTATGATTCAAACTGTACTGCATCATCACTCTCCCTTGTTCACTGATGATGAGAAGACTTTGTTAGGTAAATTCAGTCTTGATTTTCTTACATATTAGTTTGGTGAACATTTTTGAAATGCTGGAAATGCTTATAATTTGAACCATTTTTTCCAGAATCTTTTCAATGCTTGTCAGGTGATGCCCAAAGGCTTTTTATCCGACTCTATCAACGGAAAGGTCCATACTTGTCTTGGCTTTCACTTAATTATTAAAATACATTGTAGCTATCTATTGTTTTATGTTAAACGTTCACTTTCGATATGCAAGCCAGAAGGCGAATATCGTGATTAATTGTGCATCGATTTGTGATAGTCCATATGATGGAAATTCAAAACATATAGAGATTACATCTTTACATTGATGGCAAGAATCGTGAGAAGTTGAAGAGTTTTTTTTACCAACATTGTCTCAAGGAAAAAACAAGAGAACAAAAAATTTGTTAACTGTAACCCATGTGATAAGAGTGTCTGTGTGATAATTTTTTTATTTATTTAATCATTAATATTTCAAGTCTGGATTGTCCCTGTTTTTGAAATGTTCAGCTTTATGAAAGTGGATTCTGTTAAGTAATTGAAGGCTTCCATAGGCAATTTAATTAGATAATTAATTTTTGTGGGATTTTACCTGTGCGTGTTCTAGTCATCTCAAAATGGCCTCCATGAGTAGTCATTACCCTAATGACATTTTTCCTCATTTATTTTTTGGTAACAATTACAAGGCAAGGGAACCCACTTAGCACACAAGCACCTCAAAACATTTGTTATTACAAGGGAGGAACGGTGAATGTAATCTACCGTGTTGAGCTTCTCACCCTTTAGCCTCTTTCCCAATTGGTAAAACTTTTGGAGCATGTGATGCCTCATAAGTCACCCTTGTCTGATAATTATTATCAAGTGTATTCTGGTTAAGCCTGCTGTTTTATTGATATGTGGTCTTTGCTATACAAAGCACTTATAAGAGATTTCATATAAAGGCTTTAGGAGATAAATAGTTATCTATGCCTTGTCCATCTATCAACCTATTTTTTTATTTAGTGAATCACAAGTCCTGGGCATCATTAGAGGATCCTATATTTATTACTGGTGGTGGTTATCAATTCGTACCTCATGGGTGATTGGCTGATTCCAAGGATAAACGTCCTAAAATATGGTATTAGCACTGCTATAAATGTCCTTAATGGATGCACGTGCAAGGTTATTTCCGCTATATATGGTAAGGCGATGAAAAAGTGTACTGGGTTTTACAGCATGTGCGTGATTTTTTCTCTCTTTCTTGCATTGGGCATGATGCCTGATTATTTGTTTTGATTTCTGTTATTAAGTTTGTATTTGTATTGTTAGACAATCAAAATGATTAAGATGGAGCCAACTTTAACCTTAATATTATTTCATTGTTGCATTGGACATTCATGAACTCGTGCAACACATGTTTCAGGTCCATGGTTTCGTATTTCAACTATTTCCTATTCTGATATTGCTGATTCAAAATCAGCATGTGAGGAGTTACTAGGTAATGTTTATAATGTTTTAGACCATTGTTTTATAATCAATACATGAGAAATTTGGGTTTGGACCATCAAGGTGGCACTAATGATGGGACAATTATTTAGTCAAGATAATTCTTGTCATGTTTTTTACATTTGAAATTTTATTTAACTTAGTAGAATTTTCTGATTTCATTTATATGCCTGAGCAGTGGCTGGCTATTTCAGCTCTTCAGAGTCTGAAACAGAAAGCTTGCAAGATGTAATCAAGGAAATGTTTGCAGTGCTTTCTTTGCTTGAGCTGAGACAACTGGTTAGTGTGGGACTTTTGAAGGTAATCTAGCATTTACAACTAGATAGTTATGCAGTTCAACACTATTGTTTTTCTTGAGTCTATGTTTGACTACCTTCCAGAAGTCATGTTTATGTCTAACTATGTAAAATGATGTTTGAAAGTAAAGGAGTATGCAATTCTAGTAATGTTGTCTATATTCTACTAGTTGGAGATGTTGCTGGGTAGGTTTTATGGTAATATGAATAGTCTAAGATCTTATTTAATTAATGGCAAGGCGGATTGATCAAAGATCAGCAAGGATAACTCTAGATGGGATGGGATAAGTTTATTCTCATTGGCCCTGTGAGATAAAGTACAAAGGTAGTTTACACTGAACAGTTGTCATGGTTGTGTATCGCGTTAAAATAGGCCATGATACTATTATGATTTATATCCTTACTATCAAACATATGAAAGGTAATCTAAGTCAATTGAGATGTAATCAGGTCTCTAGTTTGTTGGAGGACACTATTTTGTGTTTGAATTTACCTTGATGTTCTGTTACATACTTGCAACGATTGTGAAAATATACCTTTAATTACTAGTTCTTGTTTTGTGCAGAAGAAGAGCGAGGTGGGCTCAGCTAAAAAAGATGAACTTCTACAATGGTTGTTTTCTGCTGCTCACCAGAAAAGAGAGAATTTTCTGATGGGTGCTTCAGGTGAGACTTGATATGGTTGGTTTCTTTTCTTTTGGAGTTATCTATTGATCATTTTTCCTCAAGTTCATTTTGTTCTTTTCTTAAGTTTTGTTTTCCCTTAGGCAGTATTCCATCATTGTATAGACTTTTTGCTGAAGTAGCTGGATGCTGCGTAAAGATATCTGATTTAGCAGGATTTCTATTGTGGCGAGTCCAGGTGATTTAGTTACCCTGTATTTCCATTACTGCCTATCCTTGATAAATATCATGTTTTGATAAGATTCAATTGTTCCCTTGCAGAGGTTGTTTTTCCTAAATGGAGAGCAAGACCTCTCTGCGTTTTTACTGGTTGATATGGGATTGAAAAAGTATCCAGATTATATCTGTAACCAAAATCAATGCATCTTTTCAAATCGTGCTGATCTGCTTTCATATGAACAGGTATACATGTGTATATATTTGAATAAGTATGTGAGTTCAGTATTACTGTTATTTCATGGCCCTTTATACAAGAAATATTAAAGATTAAATTTAGTAGATTAAGGTTGAGCATGTGAAAAACCAACACTTCTCTATGGACAGTTTGTACGTGTTTGAATAAGAATATCAGTTCGGTATTACTGTTATTTCATGGCCCTTTATACAAAAAATATTAAAGATCAAATTCAGTAGATTAATGTTAAGCATGTGAAAAACTGACACTTCTCTATGAACAGTTTGAATCATTCATAGGAACTGTGTATTTTAGGAGAATAATTGTCATTGTAATAAACTGATTCTTTGGGTGTTTGGGCTGAAGTTCTCGTCCCTTAAGCTTCTAATCTTTTATTGTGTAGGAGTTTAATTGTAGTCAGTAAGGCTGTGATTAAGATTAAGATATACGGACAGAAATTAATATGTCCTGAAGTTTGACATGCTGTGGAAAAATGGAGTAGGAGATGTAATATGTTATTGAAATCAAAGGCAAGAATGTTTGGTACATTCTGTAAATGGACTAGTGGGTGGCATGGCCTTATTTACACATCCAGTCTGTGTTGGTTATTGAATGTATGTTTCCAGTTTCTACACATCAGGTAGCTTTTGTAACCAAAATGTATGTTATGTATAAACATTATGAATGTCAGTTTGATATACATTTGTGTTAATGAGAAAAGGTTAACAGAGTAGTCAAGTGGTTGTCAGGTTACTGTTTCCGACTTATACTGGAACATACCTGAGATAAAAGAGACTGGTCCTGAGATTTTGAGGGTTAAATGCATGTTAGATATTCATGTGTTTCATTAGATGCATAATAAGCATGGGTTCATCACTTGGAATTGCAATCAGAACACTCAAGCACGTGTATCTTTCAAAACCAAGTGATAATCCTATTCTGTTCTGCTTTTCTTCTTCTGATGTGTTAATCTGAATTAGTTGGATATTGCAAGTATTTCTGTTCTTTTTTGTTCATTCTGTTTCATTCATTTATTCTTTTCTGCCATGTGATGTATTTGAGTGAAATAAGTTGTAAATGGTGAATGCCAAGTCTTGGTATAATGGAATCTTGTATATGTTTAAATGCCACTGTGAACCAAAACCTAGAGTACAACCGTAGTCTGTCTTTGATATGCAAGACAAAGAAGCATTAAGATTACAACAGGATTTTGAAGTGCATTTTGTAGACATAATAGCAAAGACAGTAAAGACATACATATTTAAAATCATAAACTCGTATGTTTTTCGGTTTTCTGGTCTTTGATTACTTCATTGATGGATTGCTGAATGCTACCATAAGCTGCATAGAGTCACACTGAATGGAATTCAAAGTTTGGCTGCAATAGGTTAACAAGACTAGTTGGGGTGATTCTTAGAATCTAATGGCATATTTTAAACTGTCTGTCTAATTATAGAAATAAATGTATGTAAGTAACTTTGTAACTCTATTGAGGGTTGAATGCATTTATGATTCTTTTGAATATGAATTGAATTGTCTACAATTGAAAGTTTTGTTACTTCTAATTTACTGAATACATTAAAGAGTTTTCTACAGGCTTTAGCTGTAGCTCAAATCATGGATATGGCTCTTGATGCTAATGACATGCCCAAGGTCATAAAATGCATGGAATTATCTAGCACGTACCTTGCTAATTGGCAAATGGACAAGAAATTCCAGACTGGGTTCCGCTCCATGTTCCTTGCTCGCTTCTCAGCAGCATGGGTTCACACTAAGATTCTTACTTTAGGCGTTTCAGTGCTTGAGCATGAACGCAGGTGTAGTGTTAAACTTTTATGGACCTGTTCTGAAAATAATTGTCTGTTATTTTAAAATCTTTTGGGTAGTTCCTCTTACTACCTTTGTCCAATTTAAATTTACATTATTAGAATTTTTATAACAGGTATGAGCAAGCAATTGAATTACTGAAGAGCCTTTTAAGTAGCAGCTGCTGTCCTGGACAACGAGGCTATTGGACTCTCAGATTGTCAGTGGATTTGGAGCATCTGGGTCAGATAGAGGAAAGTCTGCTGGTGGCAGAAAAAGGCATTGAGGATGCCTGGATCCGGGCTGGCGATCGAATGGCACTTCAGAGACGCATACTACGGTTAGGCAAGCCACCTAGACGGTGGAAGAAACCATCATTTGCAAAGGCTGTTGGCAGAAAAATCAAAGAGGTAAATTTGACTGGCATTTCAGTTGTATAAACTATTTTTTTTTTTTTGTTTTCAAGTAGACCATGGAACTCAAGTGGCAACAATATTGCAATCTTAGTGCGTTTGTGTTGGTTAAGCTATTATTTTTATTTGCTTGTGAAGGGAAATAATGATTTTAAGCTCTACATTAAATACAAGTATACGATAGTGATTAATACAACTGGGATGCAAAACAAATCATTGATTAAAGCATGCCAAGCTGTGTGGTGACATGTGAGAGAAGTTTGATCTAAAAGATTTTCTACTTTTGGAAAATAAGGATAGATGACATCAATGATTAATGGAGCAAAATGGAACATCTGAACTAAGATATGCAACACCACTAAATAGTTGGGATGAGTTACGATAAAACAACACATCTGCTACACCAAATAAGGGGGTCACACTGGAATAATTAGATAGCTGACCAACTATAGGATAACCCTAGATTCATTGCAATAAATTTTTGACGCTTTGTGAGACCCTACCAATTCTCTATTATTTGAGATCTCAATGTTTTAATCTATTAAAGCTGAAATAATGTCTTGAGAGAAATCATATTGAATGAGCTTGATGTATTTGTGGTAAACTCAAGTCTCTATTTAGTAGTGACCCATAGTTTAAGTCTTGGGGACAAAGGGATAGGGGGATGCAGAGACTGGGTTTACAGGATGCCAAACAATTTACCAGATTTTGGAGATGGGAAGGGGGACGAAGAGACTGGGTTTCCAGGATGCCAAACAATTTACTAGATTTTGGAGATGGCGGGGGGGGACGGCGATTAAAATAATATATAAAAATTAATATTTAAATGTTGTAACTTTATTCAATGTAATTTAGGGGTTCAAACTATATTTAATGTTTTTCATGTTACTTTTGGGATTAGTTTTCAATGTTTTGTAAATTTAACGGCTTTTTATATGGGGCGTTTTTAAAGTAAAATTGTTAGAAAAAATAAAAAAATTGGGACATCCCCTCCAGGTTTTCAAGTTCCTGAAATGTCCAGGATGTTTGAAACGCCACCAAAATCTAGGGGACGTGTAACTACTGAGTGCTATTGAGACTGGTCATGTAATTTTATAACTGGTTATATGAAATTATTTGATTGAAATTGTTAGGAATTAATACTCACTGTAGACATCCAATTCTTAACGCTATTTGTGTTGAAATTGTCAATCTTACTCGAATTGCACTCAAATACACATTTTAGGTCAAAATCCATAAAACACCCTAAATGGTTCGAACTTGTCACTTACAAGTGCCAGTTTAGGTCAAAGTATCCCTAAATAGGGCAATGCATTTTATGGGCCAGCTAACTTTGATCAGAGCATTTTGAGTCAAAATGACAATTTTGCCATTTAGTGCTCTGGATCACTCTTTTTTTCTAAATCATTGGTACACGTCAGGTACCTTTGTTATTTGGTGTTGGCAACATCTTAAATGGGAATACAACTCCAACGCATCTAACATGGCTTTTCAGTTCTTCTCCAGTCAAATTATGACTTAGTAATATGACTTTTTGACCATTTTGATTAATTGAGGGCCAATTTTCAAATAATTGCACAAATGTTGATTAACTTTGTTTAAAGCTAATTAATCCAAATCAAGAGCTTAAGTGGATTTTCCATGAGAGTTGTTGAATATTTATTTTTGATAATTGATTCCTATTAACTGCATCATCAGGGGACATCATTTCTTGGGAAGACATCCCTAGGCCATAAATGCTACAAATATTAGGATTATGGGTCACTCATGCCTAGTTAATGCCTCCCATGCCTCTTCAATGCGTCTTCTTCCAAGGTCATGATGAAGATAATTATGGATTTAATTCCAAATATTAGGATTATCCATGGCCACACATCTCAATTTTGAGATGGACGGTCATGGTTGATCCTGACCAATCTCAAAAATCTATAAATAGAGGCCATGGACATGAAGTAAGAGCTTGAATATTGCAAAGTTATAATGTTAAATTGTTTCCACAAGGCTTTGCATTTGATCATAGATTTTGTTTGCAAGCTTCATTGATAGGCTAGTTTAATGATTTGGAATCATGAGCTTAGGTTTTATGGAGTGTTCTTGAGGCATTGGAGGAGCTTACCACCATTGTTGACAAAGACAAGGATGTTTGATCAAGGGAGAACATGTTTTTGAGGCAAATGGGTATGGTGAATCCATTTGATAAGGTAATATGGTGTTGCTTTCTTTCATTTGTTTCTTGCTATCCTTCGTAATTCCCATAGGAATAGATAGGCTTGGTTAGTTAGTTCTTTATGCATGTTTCATTATTTATGGACTAATGCTTGACTAACTTGCTTTGTAATCCTCTCTACACTCACATGTGGAAGTTTATGTGTTTAGGTTAAGTGTGAAATATACTAGTGTGTGTGAGTGTATTTGTATGTGTAAGTGAGCTATATTTGTATAAGATTATGTCATAGTTACTAGGATATGTGGGGGTACGCGTACTAGTATGTGGACGGAGATGCCATTCAAATCAAGTTATATGAGTAAATGAATAAGGGTACAGTTAAATTGTAAATGTTGTCATCAAAAAATGTGGGTATGGGGACTGGTACGCAGTCCCTGTCCAAAAATTGGAAGTAACTATGGATTATGTGTAACAGTGTGTATGTGAGTTATGGGTATAACAACTCACTAGATATTTTCTAAGAGCGTGTAGAGTGAATTTAGTCTATGTTGTAGGAAACGCCCCCCTCCCCCCACGTTTCTCCATTGGAAAAGTTTCCAGTATGAAAATGCCCCATAAACTTATTGGAAACGCTCGGGTATGTCTCAAAAATGTACGGTACATTTCCGTGACGTACACATGTTTTTGGTCATTTTGAGGGCGTTTTTGGTAGGAAAAACCATCTAAGTCAACAGAAAATAAAAAAAATGTAAAACCAGCATGAACCAGACAATATATAAATAAAATAAACATTTATGTATAAGTTTTTCATGCTTAAGTTATATTTTATTTATATACTTTCAGGATGTTCGAGAGAGGTTTCAGATCTCTAGGAGCTATAATGCAAATTCTAGGTTTTGGAGGATCCTATCATATTTCAGACTTCGTCAAATTCTAGGGTTTCAGGGTTTCAGACTTAGCTATATTTCAGGATTTCAAGATTTAAAGGAGACATCATAGGAGGTATGAAGGCTGCATGTAAATATATAGGTATGATAGAATAGTATGAGAACATCTCTCGCAAAGTGTCACAAGCCAACCCACCCCATTCCCCATGCACCCTTAAGGCATACACTCTAAGAGATTCAATGCACTGGCGAGACCCTGCGAGAGAAAGCGTCGGTAAATGATAAAGTTGAAAAATAGTGGGAGTGGTAGTCATCATTTTGAGGGCAATCTAGATGATTTATTCTAGATTTGAAAGCACATTTTGTCTTTGAAGTAATTAATGAATGAATACTATATATTTTTAAGAGTTTTATCTTTTATAGACAAATATTTTTTTACTATGTATTTTCAAGTGTTCTACTAAAAAATGAGTCATATGCATTGTTTATATACATACATACATATTAAGAATATTAAAATGTACGGATGTACCCATGGTGTTTCCAAATCAAGGTTTTTGAAAAATGGCATTTCCGTGTTTCCGAAATGTACCCGTACCAGTACCAAAACAACAGAGAATTTAGGTGATAGGGTGAGGGATTTGAGGAATATTTGACAAAGTTTGACTCCTAATATGTAGGAGTCTTTCAAACTATATATTTTAATCTTGTTCAATGAATAAATAATGTAAGTTTATCGTATTTTAATTTTATGTTAATCTAATACCAAATTTTCAAAAATGATGCTTGCTGGTTTTCACCATCCACCCTTGATAGGGATTATTTTTACTGATGGTTGTCAACTAGTTAATGCTATGTGTAGCAGCATCACTTATATAAAGAACTTTTTTTTTGAACCGGATATATATATATATATATATATTGGTATTTGGAAAATGAACAAAAAATCCAGTGTAAGGATGTCATGGCTGGAGTACAAAGAGAATCAACAAGTTTTTTATAACGAAATCTGCCTAAGCAGTATCAAGAGCTAGAACACCATAAGACCAGTTACCAAAAAGGGCTGCCTTTTTAAGATCAGGTTTTGAAGGGTAAAAAAACCAATAGAAACAGATAATAAGTCTCTAGATACATATCATAAAACTGTAAAAGCATACGAAGTAGAGGAGAGCGTAGCATAGAATTCCTTATCTCATTTTGTTCAAAATTGGACCAGGGGAAAATGAACTTGAGATAGCTAAGGCCCCATCCTTTTCTTTATCAGGATTATTCTTCCTTGTGTTTTTTGTCTTGAATTGCTCCATCATGTATTGGGTGAGGATTACCCCATGCGATAGTGTCAGGTTGATTGGCTTGCGGACTGTAGACAGGGACTTGTGAGTCCAGTCTTGGGCTCGTGCGATGTTGGTACTAGCCCTTGTCTGGAGCTTCCTCTTATAGTCTTTGTTGTGATCAGTCACCTCCTTTCCAACACTCCAACTTGTGTTTACAAAGGTCTGAATTATTGTTTGAAGGACTTTCATAGTCTGCTGCAGGATATTGTTACACTCAATTTGCTGGGTGGAAGAAGATGGGGGGTTTTCAATGCACACTGACTGCCGAATAGTGAAATAGGAGAGCTAAGCAATAGAGTTGTTCGTCCCCAGGATAATATTTCAAAGTTCCCCAAAGTTTTGTCATAAGACAACAAGCTGCTCATCAAGATTTCTGATAGCTTTCGCAAGATCAACATATATTTTTGCTACCTCTTTCAAAGAAGTCTTAGCAGTGGTATTGGGGGCAGTTGTAGGATATGTATTTGAGTCCCTGTTCTCATGCTGATTTGGTTTCTCTATTTCTTGGGTGACTCGATACTGGGGAAGAGCATCTTGGGAGTACGCATTTAGTGGGGCTGAAATATTCAGACTGAAGAGGGCCATGGAAACTAAGTGAAGGCATTGAAGGAGTGTTTGATAAATGAGAGGCTAATTATTCTTTGTGATTGCAGATGGATAAAAGGCAGAGACTCTTGTTGTAGGCATATAGACATGATAGCTCTTGAGATTTGAAAGTCAATCATTGAATAGATTTGTTTGTGGAGCTTAGTTGGAGGAGAGGTGCAAATGGTGTTGGCATGAATGATGTACAATTTATCATGATTCATTGCTAGGCCAGTATTACATTAGCCGGTTTCCTCCCGGAAATAGTTGAAGGGATTTGGAAGCCTGAAATTGATCATCCACACACTCATCCTCATCAAGATGAACGAGATTGGAGTCTTGCTTAAACTTATTCTTTCCTTTCCATGCTCTGAACTGGGTACCGGAATCCATAACTGACTGTTGTATACTCTTGTGCTGTTTACTACTCTTCTTGTAGACCTTCAAATTTTCGATATTTGGCAAATGGCAGTTACATTTGAAAAACACAGCAGTGTTATTTATAGATTTCCTTTTCATTCTTAGGACGACTCCTTATTCCCATGGCTGTATGATTGTTCTGAAAATTTTTACAAAGAGTTTGATGTGATGTGATATCCTCTTTACACAGATCACAAATCCTATAAAGTGTGAGAAATACCAGTATCCCCCGCTGAGAAAGTACACTGTGTGACCTTAAAAGTCGTCACTTCTTGAGGCCATCTCACATTTAGGGGTCTGATTTTCAGAGTATTTTTACCATGAAGATTATGGCGTTGTATGCAATGAACAAAAATAATGAAGACGTCTTCATCAGTTCCTGTCACAGGTGTACCCATTCCGCATGATTTAAGTTGAAACTGGTAGGCACCATGGCTTTGAATGCCCAAGATCTAATGGGTGCTGCCTGTATTAAACATGTCTGTATTATGCCAATAGGTGTTCTACAATGGCAGCAAGGGAGTGTAATGGAGTGAGTTTTTCATGAGTATCTTTGACCTTAAATTTAATGCCCATTTGACTGTCAAGTTAAATTTTAACCTTAAATTTGGCGTCCATTTGACTCTCCCAGTGAAAATTATACCTTATATTAGATCTCTGTTTGAGTGTTGCTTAGAAGTTTTTCTTTTTTGTTTAGAGAAGTCAATCGAAAAATCATAATATCTTGGCCATACAGTGGAGTTTGGAGCCCCTGTTTTCTCTAGAAAGATTTTTTTGACCCTGACACTATAATGTGGCTAGATTGATGCCATTTGTCACAAATCAATGGGAAATTGGCAGAGGATGTAATGGAAATATTAATCAATGTGGTATATACTGAAAAATCCAAGATAAAATCCTTGAGATTGATGTCTCTCAGTATATTTTAGATATATGTATATAAGATATCTTTACTACTTATTTGCATTAGCTGGACAGAATAGGGTGGGTTCACAATATGAATAATCCATTTACAAGAAGAGGAAAATAAACGTGGCAGCATGTTTTGGTGTATGAAAACCGCATAACACAAGGGGATGTGGTGATTGCTAGTGCATAGTTTTGAAGTAGTGTCAAATACCCACAATAGGCGTGAAAGAAATGGAAGAAAGGCAAGTGTTATTGTGTGACTTAATCTAAGTTTTGGTGAAGAAAGGCAAGTGTTATCGTGTGACTTTATCAATCTAATCATAAGTGATATTAAACGTGAAAGTGTTATGTAGACCATAAATTATGAAAACATGTATTGTTATAGTTAACAACTGTTTTGTTAGTCTTTTGTCAGTATTTAGTAAGCGATGTAGCAAGACACATAGTTATGTGGGTTGTGATGGGTTAACCGACAATAGTTGGGTCTTGTCCTTAAAATAACATATTGTATGTTGGGATAGGGGCGTTGGTATTAGGTCCTTGTACAATACAAATTGTATGGAGACTTATCTTTTATAAATACAAAGCTGCTATTGTTCAGATACTTTGCTCTGTCATGGTATGTTATGCAATTACTATTCTATGTATTCCGTTATTGATAGTCTAGTATCTCAGTAGAGACATCAATCACTCTACATTTTGGCACCATTCCTTTAAAGAATGTTGTATTAGGTCAAGTTAAAGTCGGTTCAAAGAGAAACATGATGAGGCACCCTATTATTTTATAATATCTATGTGCTGAACATAGCAGTTAAACATAATGACAAAATATATTACAGTGGTACAAAAAGTTCAACATGATTGAGATCGGTGCGTATGAGAAATAATTCATGCTATTGACTTCGAACAAAGGTAGGAGGAGTTGGCAACATAGTTAGGGAGGGGACCAGGAAGTTAAAAGGTCTACTCGATTGGTGGGTTCTAAAAATCCATCCAGCCAAGTATGAAGCTAAAGCGAAGCCCAAGGTTGAAGTGTAACAAGAAGTCATACCTAGAGCCGGAGCTGAACAAGAAAGGGTTAAGCCAGAACTGGCAGACCCTACACCACTTGTAGTAAGGAGTGGATAGGTATTACCATAGCCCCTCCCTGAGGAAGGAATTGCTGACCTTGCTAACTAGGTTGGGTCGAAGGTGCTGCAAGAGAATCATGTGAAATATTTGGGTCAACCCGAATGCTAAGTTGGAAGGAGTTTGGAATTGACGGTGTGCAAGATAGTTTATGAATCCCTGTGGATGGAACAATCAAGCGTAGGGACATGTCCTATATAGTGCTAAGAGAGTAGAGGAATGTCCAACACATATTCTTAAGGGTGAGACTCATATTAAAAAACCACGTCAAAGCCACGGTTCCCCCATCAACTACATCTCCAAAAAATCAAAAGCTACCAAAGTTTATTGGTGACAGATTAGAGCATCCCGTACGACATTGTAGAACGTGCATCACCATCTAGTCTACCAATGGGCATATAGATTAATTATGCGGTTAAGATGTTTATAAGCCACCCTTTGGAGAAAGGCTATTGACTAGTACGCAGATCCGCCAAGCCCAAAAAAAGCAACATGGAAAACACCCAAGCAAGCCTTCAAGAAAGAATTCGAACTCTCGAGGAATGACAATGAGATTGTTATGGAAATCTATATTACTCGGCATGGTAAACAAGAGAATGTTTGTGCCCACAACATAAGACTCAAAGAATTATTTGGCAAACTTGAGAAAGAACTTGTTGATTGCTTGAAGAAGCGATGGTTCATTGAAGGGCGTTAAGCACAAGTTTATACTGAGAGGGGGGGTGCATCAGTATAATATATATATATATATATATATGTTTCGCTTTCGACTATTAATCTTAAATCCAAAACCTCAAATTACTCCGTAATTAATATATTCAAAGCAATCAAAGAATACAATGCAAAACTACACAATGCAAATAGACACAGATTTGCGTGGAAACCCTTTCGGGAGAAAACCACGGAGAAATTCTCTTAATATAAATATTCGTAGGCACCAACCTATTGGAGCACCTACTTCAAAAACAATTTTGTAGGCACCAACCTACAGGAGCACCAACCCCTTTCACCGAGCACCAACTCAGCAAGAGACACCAATCTCTTCAAAACGATTATAAGGTATCAAATTTGTTGTCAAAACAACAGATGATAGTACACTTGCTTTATCTCCTTTTGATTCGATCTACACTTGAGTGTTTTCGCTGCTATACTCTTCCTTATACTTGCTGGTTTTTTTCTTTTTAATATTCTCACAAAAATTTGCCTTTAAAAATTCTGCTATTCTTTTATATCTTCCACTTTCGAATCTACACTTTTGCCATTCGTTATGCACTTATTTATAACCCACAGAAAGCCACAAATTAAGGTCATGCCTCTTCAAGTGAAAAGGTCCATTTGAATGATCACAACTCCTCCCAATAGGTTGGTCAAGGTCGACAATTTCGTTCACTTCCGTCGACATTTCCGTTCACTTCCGGCAACAATTCCATTCACTTCTGTCAACATTTCTGTTCACTTCCGGCGACAATTCTATTCACTTCCGTCGACAATTCCGTTCACTTCCGTCGACAATTCCGTTCACTTCCAACAACACTTCCGTTCACTTCCGACAATAATTCCGTTCACTTCTGGCAACAATTCCGTTTGATATTTCCATTCATATCCGTTACAATTCCTTTGACATCAATGACAATTATTCCAACCAAGGGTTGGTACCTTCATTGCAAAGGACATTGAAGGTGGTCCCACCCTCATCTTACGAAGATGCATACAATTGAGCCACTTGACATTGAAAGCGAGAGAAAGACGACCTTGTGCTCAAAAGAATGTGAAGAAGGGGAATCGAACTCCGGTGATGACAATGAACTTGGATTAGTGCGAGCCTTGAGAAATGACATTCTTCAGATGATAAAGAAACTAATGGGAGATGACACGAACAAAGGCAACGATTTGATGTGCGATATTTTTCAAGTTATAGGGCATTCAATCAAGGACTGCACATACAATTTGTAGAATAAGTGTGGCCAACTATTTTTCACACAAGGAGAGCCTTTGATGCCACCCACCACGCCACCAAGGAACTACCAATGCAAGAATAATAGTGATAGTGAGAGGTGGATTCAATACAACTATAAAGTACAACCAATTGTACAGTGTTGGGAGTGCAATGAGTGGGGCCATTTCACAAGATATTTTTCTAACCAAAATGACATTGGACTTCTCTGTAGATGATGTGGGCTTGGGGACCTTAACGACAACAGTTGTCCAAAGCAAGCCAACACCAATATGATTGACATAGTTGAGGGCAAGGAGGTTATAACAATTAACAGAACACAAGTGAAGAAAGCCACTTGCCTTGATCCACGTACGGAGAAGGAAAGATTGGCCAAAGCAAGGTTGGAAGTTGAGAGGCCCATGGTTGATGAACGATGTCTATCGAATGAACGTACAAGCATAGTGATGAGTAGATTGGAGTCTGACAAAGCTATTGCACAACTATGTCCTGGAGACCTCTATACCTTTGAAGATAGTTGACGTACGACAAAGCTTTTTAGAACTCACGAATGCTGTCATTGCTACCATAGAAGACATTATCCTGAACATTGAGCATACAATGGCACACGGGTGATGAGGACAACACAAAACAAAAGAATTCACTCATAGTTGAGCCCCTTGGTCAGGGGACGAGGTGATCGATCCTATGCTTTTGACGATGAACCTAGCCTGACAACTGATAGTTGTGCATATGGGAGCTTTGGGCAAGAATGACAAGCACCATCATTGACGTTGGTTTTGGTGCAAATGTTTTTTTGGAGGAGACTTAGAAGAGTCTTGGGAAGCCAACTATATGGCTTTTGACATTCCAACTAGTAGAATTAGATCAACTTGGCATTAAGGTATTGGGTGTACTAATGGGTGAAAAGGTAATTATTAGAACCAATCCCTTTTTGTTGTATTTTGTAGTCATCTTGTTGCAGAAGAAAGCCTATGCTACATTATTGGGTTGGCGCTGGTTGATAGCAACCAAAGCTGATAATAAATGGAAAAAGAATTGGATCTCCATTGAAAACAAAAGATGGAAGATGTCATAGATTTAAAAAATCAGGTAGGAAGTGAGGAAGGAGCCTCACTAGATTCATTGCATTCCGACTTTGAAGAAAATTGCTTGGTTGATGAGAACTTAGGTATGATGGAGCCAAATGATGAAGGGATATTGGAGTTACAATTGTGCTTTGAAGAAGAGATGAGATTGCTCAATGGTCTATTCCATTGGCACATGGAAGACTATGAAGTGTTCCAGCTCAATCTCAATATCATCAAGATAAAAACAACTGAATTGGGCAAAAGGATGTGTAGAAGTCGATGTTGGTGACACCAAGTCCTTTTGAACTATCAACATCATAGTCGATTTACCCACCAGAGTTCAGAGAATATAACGTCGGGGGTGTAATGTTTGATGATAAGTTAACTCACCAAATGAGATGGGTAGCCAACCCGATGTCCAAAGCATTGACTTCAATGACCTTGAACATCGAATATGACGATAAAATTTTAATAAAAGGTGAAGTGCAGCCTATTTTTGAAGTACGGTTGGATATGCTCAAACTAGATGTACATAGAGTCATGGCACATTGGTTGATGGGAGCTATGTTGGGGCAAAGGATGCATCATGTACCTATGGTAGCATGCCACATAGAGATTATATAGGTCATTGATGTCAATGGGATTATATGTGCACATGTGGTTAGGTAAAATTATGTGGCTCATTGATGTATTAATGGGATTATATTTGTATGTGGTTAGGTAATGATGTACTTTTATTCTGATATACTGGTTAGCTAATGATGTTCTTGTACTTTGATATACTATGTTATGCATTTAATGATTGGGGCATGGGTAGGTGAGTACTACTAAATGTTAGGTTGCTTACTTTAGAAGCTTCTAATAGATTCATTGTATCTAGTCATAGTGGACGGTGAGATAGGTGTGAGCATTCATTGTAAGTAGGTGTGTCATGTATCTATATAAGCATGCCCCCTACACATGTAAGGGTATCCATTGGATAATTTGTAATGAGCTATGGTCAAAAGAGGTTGCCCCCTCGAAGGGACTCGTGATACTTTGTAGTGTCATTCTGTTATTTCAATACAATAACTCTCTTCTTTCAATTGTAGTGTATATTTTCTATATTTCCATTGCTAGATTTTGTTTGGAGTGAAGTTCTAAACTTTGGTATCATAGTGGTGATTTGGGTAAAGTGGGACAAAATTTGTTTTTGTTTTTTTCCAAATGAAGACCAAATTTTTTATTTGCAGAAGGTCATTTTCCTCACATAGAGTTCTGATTGAGGTTATGTTTGTGGCTAGAAAGAGCTTTTTGAGATATTTTCGAGAAGTGTTCTTGCCAAGGATTTGAAGCAGTAGTGAAAGAGAATGACATTTTAAAGCTGACCCTGTCAGATCTATAAGGCAAAAAGAGGATTGTATAGTGCAAACACATTAAATTTTTGCTCAGGTATCAGTTTGAGCTGATTTTTTTGTTGGAAAGTATACTTCAAGCCACTTCCAACAAGTATAAATTCACCAGTTTTGGTATATTATTGAGAGAAATGGCACTTACAATTTGTTGTTCTGGGAATGCCTAATTTTTTGTTTTTGGTTTGAAGTCAAAAGAATTTAGGGAAGAAGTGTTCAAAGAAAGGGAAAAGGCAATTGATAATGCATTTGATAGATTACTTATTAATATAGTTGTGACAGTGGAATATGAAAAAGAAATAGATGCATGGATAGATTTGGAGGAAAACTATAGTGAATATTATGGAGATTTATTTCATTTGGATGAGGATTTTGATAAGGCTATAAAGGTCTCACAATATCTAATTTGCGAGTCTAATTTTTCTTATAATAAATCTCCCAATGAGGGATTTATAGTCATGGAAAGAGAAGTTGAGGCAAAAATGATTGTGGCTATTCATGAGCATGTGATGGAGGAGATTATTCAGCATGATTCTTCTCACTTGGAAATTTTAGCGGATAATGATGATTTGATGGGTTTTCTCTCACTTGGATGTGTGGCACAACTTGTTGATACGTTAATTTCTCCATCACAACAAAAGAGTTTTAGAGCGGATATGGGAGAAAGTTATAGGTATCATGGAGAAAAATCCTCCCCGAAAATCGCATATGGATGGTTGGTGTATCATCATATTTGTTTTGCACCCTCGCTTTCATTTTACAAGAAGACAAAAGAAAGTGGTTGAAAATCTTGTTGGGCAAAACATGCTTTTTTTTGCCTCTAGAAATGCTTCAAATTTTTTACATCAACAACTTTCATCGGAATGTCTTCTATCTTCTCTCTTCTAATTTTTATCATGTTGTCAATGAATTGTGTTGGAAGGGACTCCACCTTGTTTAAAGGGGGGGAGATAATGTAGACCATCAAATATAAAAACATGTATTGTAATATCTGACATGCTTTTGTTAAGATTTTGTCGGCATTTAGTTAGTGATGTAGCAAGACCCTATGACGGTTGGGTTAAGTGACAATTGTTGGGTCTTGTCCTTCAAATGGCATACTGTATGTTAGTGTAGGGGTGTTGGTATCAAGTCCTTCATGCAGTATACAAATTGTATGGAGACTTATATTTTATGAATACAAAGCTGCTATTGTTTGGATACTTTGCTCTGTCATGGTATGTTATGCAATTACTATTTTGTGTATGTTGTTATTGATAGTCTAGTATTGTAATAGACATTAATCACTGCACATGTGGAAGTATTAAATACAAAACAAGAATGATTTATGCGACAAAAATTAGTGGGGTACAACTTTTAGTGATTTGTTCAATGGGTAAAAAAGCAAATGTGGTAGACAATTCCGAGGGGAAAGTAAATAGTGGTAAAGGTAAAAATGTTGTTGAGGGGCCATTTGAACAATTAAGTGCTAGGAGGGAAAAGAGGACAATGAGATGGGGGTAGGTGTAATACGAAAGTGTAGACTTTAAAGAATCAAAGACAAGCAAGTACAAAGGACGTTGAGGATTGGGTAGAGATAGGTGGGTAAATAAGTTAGAGGTGGCGATGTGGTTAGAGAGGGTCCATGGAGTATAAAGTGGGTACTAATTGGGAAAGGAGTGGACTAGGCTTGACCAACATAGGTGTTATTTTCTAAATGAAAAATTGAATATTTATTCATCTAGGCGTGAACAAGATAGTGGTTTCTTTGGCCGCTAGTTTTTAAATGGAGGTAGATAAGGAGGGGACCTTGGAAATAGTAGCTTTCTTGGGGTTTTTATTTGAGGCTTTGTCAAAATTTAATTTATTATGCCCAAGTAGTGGCGGGTCCCATTGTGTTTTTGGAATTATTTTGAAAAAGGGCTACCGATAATGGATGGGAATATTCCACTTGCTTTCTGACAGTCTAACATGTCTAGGGAGACAAATAATCCTTTTTGGTGTTTGTTGGTGGCAAGCATTAGTCTAATTTGCACTTTAATCACTAACACTAATTGAGTGCCCTGGCATCCTTTATTCTTAAAAAATCAAAGAGTTTCTCTCTTTTCAAATATACCATAAAGTGAAGGTTGGAGCAATTTTGAACATAGCTATGATGATTTGTATAACAAAGTTATGCAACTTTCTATTAGAATTTATTTCTGGGAGAAGACATCTGTTGTGGTACCCCTAATAACATAGCAATAGATTCCCATATCTCCTTTGGCATAATGGCATTGGAAGAAGAGATGGCTGATAGTTTCTGAAGCTTTAAAACAATTTGGGCGAACATTTGGGCCAAACCAGCCTCTTTTTTGAAGCTGCCAATAGTGAGAATGCTTCAATGCTTAATTAGCCAAATGAAAGTGTTGATTTTTGGCCAAGTAGGGACATTCAGTGATCATATTCCCTATTTCAGGTTTGAATTGGAAGATCTTTCCCCATTACAGCGATCACATTCACATTCCACATGAACTGATGTTCTTGTCTATGGTTACAGTAATCTTTTATGTAGATATATCCTTGTTGTAGAATGACCTTAATATCATGGAGTTCAGGTTGCGATATTGAGAGGTTTGGGTGACATTTCCAGCTGTCTTCCCATATTTTGATTGAGGAACTATTACCTCCTTGCCGAGTGAGGTTACTGTGGAGAAGAATTAAGCCATTTAGTAAGAGCTTTGCAGTACCTGAAAGACGTGGCCGTCAGGTGTCCAAAGGAATGCTGTGGCTATTTGGCGTTTTTTCTCCCTATTGTTGAGTTCCATATTGAAAGAGGCTCCTTACGCAATCTCCAAAGGGCTCTTGCAGTTAGTGCAATATTGAACTCCTGAAGGGATTGAATATGAGGACTCCTAACTTTTATTTGGGAGATTTTCCGAGGAGACCTAGGGTAAGTCATGCAGTTCTTTCTAATACTAATTTACCGGTTCGGGTTCAGGATTGAAGAACTGTGTTTGTTGGTATCACGATTTTTTTCTATCTTGGGTACGGCTTGGGGTACACCAAACAAAAAATATGTAAAAACTAAAAAATATTGAAATTTTAATCGAATAAATAGGAAATTAGTGAGTCGTTAACCACATAGCATACATATTGATATAAAAAACAAAATATGAAAATAATCAGTGTCATGAACCATTTGCACTCTAAGGCAGAATTTCTGTGTATTATTTATTATTTTAATCATAATAAATAATATTATACTACCCACGTCATTAAGCTGCTGGAAGCACGGGGAATCAGCAGGGTGGCTTAGATTTTCTCAAGCGTAGTGATTCTTGCCTGCCAATTGGCAATAACACCATATTTTTCCTGTAACTGTTTCTAGATTAGCCACAAAAAGTCTCAAAGTTTGGATCCTAATGGTTCAATTCCAGATATCCAGTAGCAAAGACTCATATTAATTGTTTGGTGATAAAACCCTGTGAAAACGAGGAGTTTTAATCTCTTGGGTTTGAGGGAACTCCATGTGGATTGTAGCCTCTGTTTTTTGTAGAAACCGCATATTTGAATACCCAGAAATTCTGTCAGACTGCAGATGATTCACGACACTGTTTGCAGTACTATTCATGGCACTATTCACGTGTGCTGTTCACGCATACGGAAATTTGTTGTTTGCATTAGGTCTTTAGACTGCAAATGGTTCTATTGGCACTATTTGGAGAAAAAAATAGAAAAAGAAAATAAAATACGTTTTTTACTCTGGGTTCTGCTCGGGTCCCAGAAGAAACCAGATGAACTTGGGTCACCCAGGATGATCCTGGGGAAAATCTGGGATGTATCGGACCCAAACCCAGATCCACTGTGTACCCCAACCAGGGTATCCCCTACAATATGCCACGAACTGGTATCCTAGTTCTAATATTTTCCTCAAGTTGATTTTGGAGAGAATGGAATATGATTAGGTATATAAGGATTGCCTGGAGAGTTGACCTTAAAAGTTGTAGTCTACTTGCAAGCAAATGACAGCCAACGTCAAGTCCAATTGGTGATTTTCTTTTGCATCTGCTGGATAATATTATCCCAAAGCTCAGCTTTCATTTTGGGATGGAGGGGTAAACCTGAATATTTCATGGGGAGAAAGCTTTTTTGGAAGCCAAGAATTTTGAGAATCGCCCTTTTAAGCACTGCTGCCTCTTATATGAAAAAGATAAGAGATTTTTCATGATTTATTTGTTGACCTGAAGCAAACTGAGATCTATTAAGGATGTGGTTCAGATTTTTGATTTCTTGGAGAATGAGAGTGGAAAAGAGAAGGTATCATCCACAAAATGAAAATATGTATATTTGTTTCCCGTTTCTGATACACCATAATCACACATTTTGCTTGAGAGTTTAGAATCTTCAAGCTGTCTGCAAAGAGATTCCCCCATAATTATGAGTAAATAGGGGTTGAGTGGATACCCTTGTGTGAGTCCCCTTGAAGATTGGAAGGGCTGGCTTAGCTCCCTGGCTATTGATAACAAAAAATAGTAGCCTTGACACAACTATTTATCCAATTGATTTCTTGTGTATTGAAGCCAAAAGCTTTGAGCGTGGCCTCTACAAGACTCTAATTGCATCTGTCAAAAGCCTTTGAGGTGTAATTTTATTAAAATCTCTAGGTCTTTTTTGAGTATTCAATGAATGAAGAATTTTTGGCATTGAAATGATTTTGTCCTCTATTTGTCTCCCAGTCACAAATGCAGATTGAGGAGGGTAGATTAATTTTTGGAGTAGAGGTTTGATTCTCCATACATTCTATTTGGAAAGAATTTTGTTAGCCATATTGCGTAATGCTATTGGTTTGTTACTTTGTATTGATCAATTTGCTCTGCCTTTGATTATTTCAGAGTAAAAGTTAGCTATGTGGTGTGAACAAGGATTACAATAGAGGGGAGGTTAGTCTTGTGTTAGTCACATAAAACAAATGAAATGAACACACACTAAAATCCTAACACCTCTAGCCTAGACGCTAGGGAGAGTTTAGGTAACAAAACTAAATGAAAGCACAACAACATAAAAGAAACAAGTCTTTTACCTTTCTTGGAGCTCAAAATAGTTTGTTGAATGGCTTGCTTGGCTTGTGCATCAAGAAGTCTTTGACAATGAAGTCTTCATGGCTCCTTCTCTCTTTGGCACCTTGGCTTAAGATTTGGGCATGGTAACATTACTTGCATGAGTCTTATGGAGCAAATCCTACATAATAACTCTACAATATCCAAGCTTAGAAATGAAGGGGTCTGGCTTTGTATTTATAACCTTAGGAATTAACTCTCACCCAATGTGAGTTAAGGTTGAGTTTAGGCTTGGAATGGGTTCAAACTAAACCTAGGTGAGTTAAAACTAATTCCAATTGAGTTAATAGTTGTCAAGTAATTATGATTTGCAATTACTGGACATGGCTCTCAAATTAGATATTTTAGAATATTTTCAAAGAGCTTGACAACTCATAAAGGCAATAATGAAAGGCTTTGATAATTTGAATTTTATAATTTCCATTTTTATATATTTATTAATTGCAAATGGATAATTCAACTAGCCATTTAATCTTGTTTAATTAGATATTTGATTTTGATTGGCTTTTTAGCTCTTTCAAGATTTATTTAAGTGTGCAAGTGCCCCACTTAATAGGTCTATAGGCCAAATTAACAATTGTGATGCCGTAAGGTGATTAGGAATGAATCCGTGAGAGGTCATTGTTGCATACGGGCTAGTATCCCAAATAGGGATGCCTCAACATGATTTTGAGCATTGATGAATGATGCACAAGTAAATTTGGGACGTTTAGTGATTTCTAGGCTTAATTTGCAATGGTTGGTAGGAATCAGTTTGAAGTCCGATCGGGAACTAGTTGTGGCAAGTTTTAGGTGTCTACATGTGGCATTCAAATTCAGAGACATGATCTGTTTTGATGTGTTTCCTCTATTTGTGCTAGCAGATCTATCTTGATGATGCCCCAATAATATTGATAAAAAAATATAGGAAGCCATCAAGTCCTGGAGCCTTTTTTTGGATGAAAGGAGAAAATTGTTGTTTTTAAATCCTATTCAGTAATAGGCCTTAGTCAGTGTCACCGCATTTGCCGAATTTTATGGTGAAAATTCAAAATTACTTGTAGGAATAAAAAATTGAATTAAATATTGTCAAAAATTGCCATTTAGGGTTTGTATAATGATGGGAGTAAAAAATCATATTAATAAATGTCAAAATGTCGTGATTCAGGGTTTGTGAACGCTCGTTGTGTTTGTCAGGATCCTCCTTAGAGTACAATTGATTACTTTTGTATAAGCAACTAAACACGGAATTAAACCAGAAGTAATAAGTAACTAGAAATCAGAAACATCAAAGAATAGGAGATACGAGAAACAATACAATCTATATTAACACTCTTTCAGAAAGAAATACAATGAAGAAATCACACTCTTCCCACACCTCTTGGGCGTACAGTAATTCTCCCTCAAGAGTTCTCTCTCTTAATCAATTACAACCAACAATCAACTCAATACCGAGTTGTTCCCTCCACCAGCAGATCTCTTTGATCTTGCACACCCTGCAGATCAACTGACCTTGCTTACCTGTAGATCTTTCTAGTCTTGCACTCTTGCAGACCTTCTAGATCTTACACTTGAAGGATCTTATCCTTTAGTCCTTGATTACAATACAGCCCCATGGGTCTCTTAAATAGATCCCAAACCAAATAATAATTAGAAACGCAGACTCAAGACTAAAATTAGTCTTTACATGCAAACTAACTGTTCGTCTAAAATTAGAACAACAGTTCTGGAAACACACAGGTGACCGATGCCGGTTCTTGTTTGACCGATGCCGGCCGACCATAATTGATGCCGGTTATTGTGTAGCTAAAGATAACCAACGTCGGTTGGCCTGACCGACGTCGGTTACTGTGTCACTCAACAACCTCCACATTTGCATACCTGTGAAGCTTTTAGCTCCACAACTTAACAATCTCTCACTTGGAGATAAATCGCTGCACCTGTACCTGTACCTGTACAGCAACATCCTCTAATTTGTTTCTGGTTTGTATCCCCATCTTCAAATTCAATCTTGAAGACCAACAAAAGTTGAATGAAGATTCAACTTCTCCTTTGTTCTCGGCTTTGTTAGCATACCTGCAGGGTTCCTATCCGTATGGATCTTTTTCAGCTTCAACTGTCCATCCTCCAATACCTGTCTAATGAAGTGGTACCTAAGCTGTATATGTTTGGTTCTTGAATGAAAGGCTGAATCTTTTGCTAAATGAATTGCTCTTTGACTATCACTGTACAATCGACAACTCTCTTGCTCCTTTCCCAACTCTTTCATGAACCGAGTCATCCATATCATTTCCTTGCTAGCCTCTGTGACTGCAACAACCTTCTGCAACTTTGAAATCCAACTAATTGCCGTTTCACCAATAGTGAACACATATCCTGTGGTGCTTCTCCTGCGATCCAAGTCCCCTGCCATATCTGAATCTACATACCCATGTAAAGAAGTGTTTGATCCTGCATAGCATAAATACTTGCTGCTGGTCCCTTTCAGATATCTGAGAATCCACTGAACTGCTTTCCAATGCTTCTTTTTTGGATTGGCCATAAACTTGCTGACAACTCCCACTGCTTGGGCAATATCAGGTCTAGTACATACCATGTACTCAACCTCATCATGTGATTTATGACACTGTTCTTTGCTCAGCTTGAACTGTCCAACCATAGGTGTGCTTACCAATTTTGCATCCTGCAAATTGAACCTCTCCACTACCTTATTCACATAATCCTCTTGAGACAAAATCAACTTGTGATTTTCTCTGTCTCTAGAAATACTCATGCCAAGGATTGCTGCTCCTAAATCCTTCATGGCAAATATGTGAGCTAATTTTACCTTTAGCTCAGTAATTCCCTGCATGTATGAACCTGCAACAAGCATATCATCTACATACAGTAACAGGATAATGTAGCTACTATTATCCAACATGGTAAAATAAACACAATGGTCACATTGACATTGACTAAAGCCATGTTTTGTCATAACCCTGTCAAACCTCAAATACCATTGTCTTGCAGCTTGCTCAAGACCAATGTCTCATCTGTCCATTCTTTTTTTTTTTTAACTTGTAAATTCATTCATTTTTCAGTGCTTTCTTTCCGGCTGGCAACTCTACCAAATCCCACGTTTGGTTCTCTTCCAAGGAATCAATTTCCTCATTCATGCCATGCTCTCATTGTTTCCTGGATTTTATCTGCATTGCCTCTTCAAAACTTTTTGGTTTTTCACCATCAGTGAGCAACAAGTAGTATAAAGAAGGGGAATAACGAATTTGAGGTTTACTTATCCTTTCAGACCTCCTCATGGGCATTTGAGACTCCTTGACAGCTTGCTGTCCGCCCAAATTTCGTTCTAACAGTGACCGATCTCGGTCATCTCTCAGTCTGCACCCGACCGATGTCGGTTCTACCTGACTGACCTGACCGACGTCGGTTTCCATCTGCTTGACATCACCGACTTTGGTCTCCACCGGACTGACGTCGGTTCCTGCCTGATCGACGTCGGTGTCTGTGTTTTCTTGTGAGTGATGATTTTTACCCGCGAGCTCATTTTGGATCATAACCTTGTCCAAATCAACATTATCCTGCTCAGAATTATTCAGCCTCTTGAGCTGATCACTGTCCATCACTTTCTCCTTGAAAACCAAGGTTTTTCAGTTCTTAAAAGTGTCACTCATGTGACCAAGAACATCCATTCCCTTTTCACTCATGTGATCAAGCCTACAGAGCCACATCTTTGCATCTACATCTGAAGTAGATAAAACAGAAGGAGAATCAGTAATACAAGTAGATAGATAAAGTGTACCTACTTTCTTACCTCTTGCTAATACAAGTGCACCCTTGGAAACTTTCCAAAATTTCGCTGTGAGAGTTACTGTGCAACCCTCATCACCCAACTTAGAAATTAGATTCCTCTTCAGGATGGGAACATGCATGACATCCTTCAACACCCATATGCTGCCACTCTGCAATTTCAGCTGCACTTCTCTTTTGCCAACAATTTGACAAGGCTTACCATCCCCTAAATAAATTTTTCCAAAGTCTCCATGGACATAATTATGAAATTTTTTTCTATTTGGGGTTGCATGGAAAGAGACACCAGAATCTAAAACCCAAGATTCTACTTTATCCAAGGAACATATAAGAGCATCCTGTGCAACAATACCTGCATCTTTTGCTTCTTTATTTCCTTCATGCTGATCTTCTACCAACCAACAATCTTTCTTTGCATGCCCTTTCTTTTCACAATTCCAGCAGGTTATACCTCCATTTCTGGATTTGGATCTACTGCCTATCTTTGACCTTGATTTCTCTTGCTTGCCCCTCTCTCTTTGCTTTCCCCTGCTTTCAACACTTAAAGCATTACTTGATGTTTTTCCTATGCTTTTCCTGCGAATTTCTTCATTCAAGATTACACTAACATCATCAACTTTCAAGATATTTGAAGCAGACGCAGTATTACTAACTGCGATTACCAAACTGTCCCAACTTTCAGGTAAAGAGCATAAGATTAAGAGAGCCTTAATTTCATCATAAAAAACTATTTTGACTGAATTTAACTGGTTTATTAAACCATGGAAATCACTAAGATGACTATATACCGATCCACCTTCTTGCATTTGCAAATAAAATAATTGCTTCATAAGAAATACTTTATTCGAAGCTGAGGGTTTTTCGTATAAATTTGCCAAAGATTCCATTAACTCTACCGTTGTTTTTCCTGTGATAAGTTGGAAATCACAGACGATGTCAGGCTCAACCTTATAGATCCCAGAGCCTTTCGATCAAGAACATTTCATTCTTCATCCTTCATATCTGTGGGCTTACTTGAAACCCCACCCAACGGTAAGTACAGATCTTTTTGATACAGATAATCTTCTCTCTGCATCCTCCATAATTGATAATTCTTCTCATTGAATTTTTCCATTCTTAGTTTACTTTTTTCTGTCATTGCTTTACTCCCACTCAAACAGAAACCCCTGTGAGTGAATCTGTAATCAACAAACACTAACCCGCTCTACCACTTGTTAGTGAACCTAGTAGTGAACCAAGCTCTGATACCAACTGTCAGGATCCTCCTTAGAGTACAATTGATTACTTTTGTATAAGCAACTAAACATGGAATTAAACCACAAGTAATAAGTAACTAGAAATCAGAAACAACAAAGAATAGGAGATACGAGAAACAATACAATCTGTATTAACACTCTTCCAAAAGGAAATACAATGAAGAAATCACACTCTTCCCACACTTCTTGGGCGTACAGTAATTTTTCCTCAAGAGTTCTCTCTCTCAATCAATTACAACCAACAATCAACTCAATACCGAGTTGTTGTTCCCTCCACCAGCAGATCTCCTTGATCTTGTACACCCTGCAGATCAACTGACCTTGCTTACCTGTAGATCTTCCTAGTCTTGCACTCTTGCAGACCTTTTAGATCTTACACTTGAAGGATCTTATCCTTTAGTCCTTGATTACAATACAGCCCATGGGTCTTTTAAATAGATCCCAAACCAAACAATAATTAGAAACGCAGACTCAAGACTAAAATTAGTCTTTACATGCAAACTAACTGTTCGTCTAAAATTAGAACAATAGTTTTGGAAACACACAGGGGATCGATGTCGGTTCCTGTCTGACCGATGCCGGTCGACCATAACCGATGCTGGTTACTGTGTAGCTGAAGATAACCGACGTCGGTTGGCCTGACCGACTCGGTTACTATGTCACTCAACAACCTCCACATTTGCATACTTGTGAAGCTTTTAGCTCCACAACTTAACAGTGTTTGGTCATAGGAAGCTGTTAATCGCTAAACTTGCCGCTGATTTAAACGCTGTCAAAAAAAAATTCTACGTTCGTCACACTCCACCCGTTTTGTTGTCCATTGTGAATTTTCTGGATTCGGCTGAAAATTTTCCCATATTACCTAGCTTGTTCGAGTGAGCGTCATTATTATTTGGCACTATACTTTGAGATTTATTAAGATTTTCGTGGCATCTCCATTCGAGTATATTAAATACCCATATACATTAATATTGGAATATATTAACAAAATTGTATGGCATATATATAATTTATTAGGATTTTCGTGGCATATGAATTTATTAAATGTTAATATAATATAATATATTCATATATTATAAAATAATAAAATATTAATATAAT
Organism: Torreya grandis; assembly: GCA_037957365.1. Classification (NCBI taxonomy): domain Eukaryota; kingdom Viridiplantae; phylum Streptophyta; class Pinopsida; order Cupressales; family Taxaceae; genus Torreya; species Torreya grandis. The sequence goes on along the minus strand of JARHVA010000726.1, from coordinate 1,137,843 downwards.
AAATTTATAATATTTTTATGGTTTATAAAATTATATAATAACATAGTTTATAAAATTATAAGTATATTATATTATATATAATATATTTATAGTTACATTTGTTTTATATATATATGTATATATATTTTTAATAATTTTAAATTTAGTATTTATATATATATTTTAATTATATAGATATAAAATATGTTGAACATGTCGAATTTAATCACAAATTTTATAGCTTTTTTTTTAGAGAAGATTTTTTACGAATTTTATCCTCCACGAATTCAAATACGAATTCAAATGCGGGAGTGGGTGACTATGGCCTTAGTAGGGGGGTGTTGTTCTCTTCAAATACGAGGAAAGGAATGTGTTGTAGGAGGGCACTTTGTGCTTGAGTTTTCTGCATGCTATTTCCTTCCGTAGCTAGAATGTGCTGAAAATGATTTGAAGCATGATGCAGGATTTCTGGTGGATGACTGATTAAAGAGCCATATTTCTTTTAAAGTTGATGGACTGCATTGAGAAATTTTATGTTCTATGTTTTTTTGTGAAAATACGCCGTGTTTGAATCACCAAATTTTATTTATTGTTCACAAGATCTCTGCCACCAATGTTGCTCCTCCTGTTGTTGGGATGCAATTAGGTTATAAATGAGAGATTGTTCCTTGTTGGACAAAGCCTGAGTGAGACCAACCTGTAGGATATGTTTTTGAGTCTAAGTTTGATTGCTGGAGTTTTTTGAAAGACATTACCAAAACTGTTTTGCTTAAGTGCTTTAATTTTTGCTTTTAGGAATTTCAGGTTTTCAATGAATTTGTACGTGGAAAAACCTTGAACCTAGTGTCTGACTATAATTTTTCTATGTTTGTAGTCAATTGAGGATGAGAGGTCCACATTTCTTCAAATCTAAAACGGGCCTTCTTTGTTGTCCAAGGTGCCAATGAGATACTGAGAGAGATGGCCAATGATCTGATATTGCTGAATCCGCAACGCTTGTTAGGGGTCTCAGATTATTATTCTGTCTAGTTTTAAGCAATATAATCCAAACCTTCCCTTTTGCTACACAACATCTAAGTGCCTTGGCCAAAATCAAGATCGAACATTGAGACATCTACAATCAGATTTGATAATGTCTTAGTTGTTCTATGATTAAATCCGGATCTTCCTTTTTTCTCACCAGGTGTTTTTATTGTGTTGAAAACACCTATGAGTACAAGAGTTTTGGGTTGTGCATTGATAATCCATGCTGTGAGCTATTTCAACTTTCAACAACAATATTTTATTAATTCCACTGGGTGGAATATCGACATTGACAATTCCCCATTGAAGGTTCAATTGAGATGAGGAAAAACACCATATATTCCCCAAGGAAATTGTTGATGGGAGATGAGTACATGCTTGGAAGGGTCCTATTGAATCATGGTGCAGGTAGTGGTATTGCCGAAGGAGTGCTTTGTTGCCTATGTGCTAGAGAAAGAGAGCCCATGGGAGGAGCCAAATCTGCTGATTTCTTGTAGGAGGACCATGCCAAGCCTTTCAGTTCTTATTTTGTTTCTTAGAAAGCAGTGTTTATTAGCAATGCTTAATTCTCTAGTGTTTTGTTATAAAATTTGCATTAGGCGAGGAAGGTTGGGATGTGACCCTTTGTGCCCAGCCCAATGGCTGGGATGTTTTCTTCTTGAATTCTTTGTGAAGTGGGTTTCCTTTTTTTGCGTTGAACACACTTTTGGTTTACAATATTTGCAGATTTTTGGGGATAAGATCCCTTTGGGCGTGAGAGAGTTCTTTAACTTTCCTGAATGTTAGTTGTAATTTTTTAGACGTGGACTTTGCATTGACTATCACTGGGAGTTTGGATTTACCTTTCTTCTTGTTAAATATAGTTGCTGTTTCCTGCAGGTGATCCAAGGGTCCTGGAGCTGCATTCTGTGTTTTTTGCTCTTCCCTCAAATCCACTGAGTCTTTACCAAATGGATTCTGATTTTGAATCTGATCAGATTTTTGTGGAGGATTTTTCCTTTTTCTAGCATAGGCTTGTTGGAACTTGTTCTTCTCTATTTAAAGAGATTTTAACAAGTTTAACTATGTGATTATTTGGCCTTGATCTCTGTTTTGTTTTCCCTCGTGAATATGATATTTAGAGCACATTGAACTTGGACAGGGGAAACTGATAAAGACTTAGAGTTACTAAGCATACTCACTCATCTGGCTTTAATTAATTAGATTTACAGATAGGAAACAACTTGGCTAGGAATGCTAAGCATATTTTTTTCTCTCTTTCAAAAACTAATATTAGAAACAAATAGTGGAATGGTCTAAGGTAGGATCCAGCGAGATCCCTTCTAACAGCTGTTCTTCACGAATGATGCTCTAATGAACAAGTTTGATTGGAAAAGCACAGAAAGTAATATGATGGGCAATATGATCATCAAACAATCAGATTCAATGATAATGCTAGTAGGCAAGCACAACTTATGCACCTATACGTGCATAAGGGGAATGTTCTGAATTATAACAATCTTTAACTATTAAAGGGGTTAAGTAGCCAATAGCATGCATTTAAAACAAATATTAGTAATATTATTGGCCTGATTCCGTTGGAGTTGAGTCCCAAATTTGCATTACCTAGAAACAATCTGGCTTAGACTAGAAGCATAGTTACTAGGGTATATGGGTATGGGTGGTAATGAAAATACGCGTGCATAAAATAAAGTAGCATGTTATAGTCACATGTATCCAATAAGAGAAATACTTAAGATATTGTCATCACAATTATTGCCATAAACTTAAAATTTAGAAGGATGGGTACGTGATTAACAAGCCAACAAATCATCATATTCTAGTTTAGTTAAAATCTACATTGTGATGACCAATTAACAATTATACTAATGAAATTTATAGCCAAAATATGCCAATAGGTTTCTAGACTGCATAATTTCCTCCCACTAGTAGTTTTTGGAGGAAATATGGAATGTTTTTATTTTTTGCTGCTTTTTCTTTATAAGTTTATGTTCTTAATAATGATCCATGCGCAGCTGCGCTGGTCAGTGCATTCTTCCTTAGGACATGGAGCTCCTCAGCTTCTCAGTGTCTCGTGCTACGCACAATGATTCGTGGTACCCTCACACACCGGCATATCGTCATGTGGACTACTGCACAAGTCGCAAATGATGTGCAACGTTACCTGAACTCCATGCCACGCCCGCAACCCATGACATAATTGGACATTGGTGCCAAGCTTCTCAGCATGACGCATGTCACCACAGTTCCACAAAAGACCTTCAGACTGAGGGTCCACGTGTCAGCTCCCTGATGTCGCGTGACATATGCCAATTGGCACTTTCTAGATTTGTGCCATGTCAAAGAACTGGTTAGCATGCCACGACATTGGAAGTCCAACTGCCACACCTGTCGGGAGGTGAACTGTCACTTGGGCAAAACATGAATTGTTGCGTAAGTGTTCCTTTTGTAACAACTTTCTTGTATTGATGTATAGATATTGTAACCGCCTAACCCTAAAGGGATTAGAGATGCATCCAAATAGGAGAGTGTTAGCATGCCTTGAGTATCTAGCATCTACACGTATCCGTAATTTTAATTTCTAGTCTACGCAAATCATTAGGAAGTATATCCCCCTTTGATCATGGGAACTTGCATTCCCGACCTTGTTGAACATTGTACACATCTGTACTCTTACCTATTTTTTGTACATTGAATAGAAGTTGCACTATTCTGAAAATATTTTTGCATTTGTATGTGTTTTGGTTTACCACTTTATTAGTTTTCCTTTGCATGTTCTATAACGTATAGATTGCTAGCCAATACTACAGAGTTGTCCTCCACACCGGCATCCTGGACCTTCTTGTGCAGATCAAATATCGAGGGTGATTTCTTTGGTGTTTTTAGGGATTTAGAGAGGCTTTTGTTAATTAGGGTACTTGTATGGTGGTCGTAATATACGCTAGTATATGTTGGGAGATACTTTGAGACATAAATAGGTTACTCCTCATGTTTCCATACTTGTCCTTGTTACACCAACAACGAACCCCAAAAGACATGTCGTCGGGTAATAAACACTACAAGTTTCGTAAGGATATATGATAATAATGTACATGTAATGGTGGATTCTTATGCCATCAAATGTTGTCATGGTCTTAGCGAGTAAATATTCTTGGGCCTCATCATAAAACATGTTGAAGAATCAAACATATACCCCTAGGCCTATGTGCAAGGGGCTCTAAGAGATTTTAAGCGACAAGCGGTTTTGAATCAGGTCTAGACTATGCTTGATTCCAAACTAATAACTTAGTATATATTTTTATACGCTTTCCCCTCATAGGTAAGGAAATTTTTGTTTTACAAAGTTTTTTCTTTGATTCTCCAGTTCCGGATAAGGGGATTTCAAGTACTTAGTCCAATGTATGTACATGTAAAGGTGGATTTTTATACCATCAAATGATGTTATGGTTTTAGGGAGTCGCCACAATAGTAGGGTTTTGTAAATGATTTTCAGCCAATAACTTGTCTCAAAATCAACTGAATACTGTAAAAAACAATCAGCAAATTAAATGCATGAAACAAGTACCTTTTTGTCAATTTATTGAAATTCAAATGCCACTTTATGATGGCTGAAAAATCTGATTTAATTCCAAAAATACAGCCGCTGTTCTGAATATTTTTTTGCTTCAAACCCTTGCCAAAAATCTACCCTCAACAAATATTATTTCTTACAAACAGTGGAAAACTTAAAAAATTCATAACTCCCTCAATATTTGGAATTATGATGTAAACAAGAGCTCAAACTGATCATAAAAATAATGGTTATCAATCAAAAATAATTTCAAAATTTTCCTTTCATAGGAAGGTCATCAAAAGTTGCTCCGAAATTCTGAAAACCCTAGTTTTCATTCAAAATAATTAAATAATAATTCTGAAAATTATTATTTAATTTTTTACTTCAAACTTTTCACGAACTCCTCCAATTCCTCACACCAACATGTAGACAATTAGCGAATAAAATTAGAATATTTAATTTGCAATAAATAGACCAAAAGAGGCCTTCAAACCTTAGATCTAAGTTCCCTAAGTGGTTTACTCCACTTGCAAAAATATAATAAATTAGCAAACTCAAGATGCAATAAAAAGACCACAAAACCCTCATAAGAAATGCACACAAACCCTCCAAAGCAATTTGCTCCACTTCTTAGGGCAAGAATAGGATCTTCTTTAGCAATGGTGGTGTCAAAAAACACCTTTTAGATTGATCAATCACCAACAATAGCGAACCTCTATTGGGCATGCATCTCAATAGTTTTCTTCAAGCATGAAGAACAAAATATCAAATTCAACATATCCTCCATTGTAGCTTTCTTCATGTATTTATAACTTTGTAAAGAGGGTGAACCACTTTGGAAAGATAAACCACCTTTCCTTATGCTGACATCTTTTTGAATAATATATTAATTATTGGTCTTAATTAAAATAATAATTAAAATCACTTTAAGGCAAATAAATTAATAATTAATTCATTTAAGCACTTTAGTGATAAAAATTACTTTTTAAATATTCTATTAATCAAATAATAATGGCCTTTTGATAAAAATCACTGTTTCGACAATTAATAAATAGTTAATAAAATAACATTCTCCCAAAAGGGCTCCTTTAGTCTATGGGGAAATAGACTAAAGGTCTTCAAGATTTGTTTATTCATGATGTGGAAATGGGGACATTACAATCCTCCCCACTCAAAATTGCTTGTCCTCAAGCAAATGCAAAATCCAACTAGGTTCCCAACACACCTTATTAAACAATGTCCCCATTTACCTGTTTTCCAATGAAGAAAATCCTCAAATGGTTTTTCATATTGTTGTACCTGTATTTTGAGCGCTGCACCCTTGTGCTATAAGTGTTCTCATAGCTTTTCGAAGGCTCCATATGCTTCCAAGCATTCCCACAAGAAGACTGTATCCTCCCATTGTGAATGCTTCTTACATCACTTCCCAAGGTGCCAACATAAGTATGTTTTCAAAATCTTCTATGAGCTGGATCAAATCAGCTTTTCCTTTATGGTAACATGGCTGTATATGCAAATAGATTACTGATTTTTTATGTGGACAAATATGGAAATAAACATACTCATACCTTTTTTGATCCAAGAGTTGGAACGTGTCATAAAATTCATAATTTTTCCCTTCCATGTATGGCTGTGTTTGACCTCTTAAATCTGATTTTTCCGGATGACAATGTTCAGAATTAATATATGCATTCATCCATCCTCCTATGAGCTGAAACATGCCCCAATTTTGCAATTTTGTGATCATGTTAAATGGTGGAATTGCCCCTTTGACTCAGAAATTTATGAGAAACAAAAACTAGACTTCAGACCATTTTTTCCAGCGTTCTTCCTTCGCTGTCACATGCAAGATAAGTTGTTCTTTGCATAGAGCAAAGAACATGAATGTATCCAAATAAATTCAGAACTTTTCAGAGAGAAGGAAAACCAATTTTCTATCTCCTTGATCTCATGACTCAAATTATTATTTCCAGCAATCATTGGACTCAATACACATGGAAACAAATAGTGCTTTTCATACCTTGAGGGCTGTTTCAACTTAGGAAAGACTTGGTTCCTTGCTGTCCTTATCCATTTCTTCTTGAGAAAGATTTTTTCCATGGTTTTTGATGTCACCTCCAATGCAAAACAAAATTCAGATTTATTCATACTGATTTAGTGGAAAGTTGAATTTTCTTTGAAGTCATTCGTTGTCCATGATCAAAATTTTTAGCTTCTTGCCATGGCCTAAAAATCACACTTGCATCCCACAATAGTTCGGAACCTTGATCTACCTCCTTATCTATTTCAAACAATGAATTGTCCATACAACGTAAATCACTTGCATTCCACAACAAGTTCGAACCTCTATCCATTTTAAACAATAGATTGTCCATGCCATTTTTACCGAAATCGTGATTAATTGCCAATCGGATAACAAAACGTGTTTTTCAAGGATTTTATCGTGGTTTTTTGGTGGTCAATGGTTGTAGGTGAAAAAAGCATTGACTACCTCGATTAAATCATGGTTTTTTGAAAAAATCGGGAAAAAATAAAAAATTGTGATTTAATCGGGAAAAAAACGCGATTTACACTTGGCCGGCAGTTTTTTCAATTATAAAGGCAAGCAGTGACCAGAAAACATAAAAAAATTATAGGTTTTTTAAGTTTTTTAAAGACCAAGTAGAATTTGGAGTTTCAAGGAGGACAAGAGGAAGTAGAATTTTGAGTTTGGAGGACATCAACGAATCCTCAGGTTTCAGGGAAGAATCTTTAGGGTTCAGGGTTCAAAAGTTCCAAACTTCCAAGCAAGTTCATTTTTTTAATATTTTCTTGTGATATGTAAAATTTAAAATTATTGTAGATAATAATTATAAAATTTTAGAAATCCCTACCCAAACCCTAACCCTAGTTCTTTTTTTAATTTTTCTTTTAAAATTAAAATGTAAAAATTATAAAAACACCTAAGTTTATAAAAAATAAAAAATTTAAAAAATTTCCTAACCCTAACACTAACCAAACCTTAGTTCATTTTTTTCTTTTAAAATTAAAATGTAAAACTTGTAAAAACACCTAAGTTAATAAAAACATAGAAAATTTAAAAAATTTCCTAACCCTAACCCAACCCCTACCCTAACCCTAACGCTATCCCTACCCAAACCCTAGTTCATTTTTTAATTTTTCTTTTAAAATTAAAATGTAAAAATTATAAAAACACCTAAGTTAATAAAAAATAAAAAATTTAAAAAATTTCCTAACCCTAACCTTAATCTAAATTCTTTTTCTATATATTTTTTTAATTGTAAATAAAAATTATAAAAATAAATACTATCTTACCCTAGTCCTAGCCCTAGCCCTAACCCTAACCCTAACAATTCGGTTTTTTATATATTTTTTAAAATACAAAATTAAATAACAATTAAAAATATAAAAAATACCAAACCCTAAAGGCTAACCCTAACCCTACTAACCCTAATCTAAGTTCAATTTTTTAATATATTTTTTAAATTGTAATTAAAAATAAAAAGTAAAAAATAAATAAAAAAAGCCTAAACCTAACCCTAACCCTAACCTTAAGTTCATTTTTTATTTTACATATTTTTAAAATGTAAAAAAAACTATAAAAATAAAAAAAACTTAACCCTAACCCTATCCTTAACTCTAAAACCTAAATTTAGTTTTTTTAATAAATTTTTTAAAACGTAAATAAAAACTAAAAAAATACCAAACCCTAACCCTAACCATATAGTTAGGGTTAGGGTTTTTTATTATAAATTAAAATTTGAACCTAACCCTAAATATTATTTTTTTAATATGATTATTTATATGGTTAGGATTTTTTTTAAATATTATTTTTTTAATAAATTTTTATAGCTTGCAATTAATAAATAAATATATATATATATATATAAAATATTAAAAATTATTAAAAAACAATATTTTATTCCAAGGAATTATTGTAATTTGTTAATAAATTTCGATATTTTTTTATATGACTTTATTATGTATGTATTTATTACTAACGATTGTAGAAATACAAAACAATAAAAAAAATTCAAACAAAGCATCTCTAAAACACATTCTTTTCTATTTTTTTCTCTTTTTGTTCTTCTGGAATTTGTCGTTCGATTGTAAATCCAGCACAGGGAGGGTCGTAGTGTCAGATGGGTATCGTGCCTACGAGCTTTGAACTGTTCTTTGTGAGTAGGTATTCCATTAGACAGAATCGAGAGCTTTCACATATCATTTCTTTCAATGCCACTCTACTTTCATGTATCACTTTGCTCTCACATACATCTCTCTTCCACGTACTATCATTCTTCCACGTACTTTCAGGTATATAGAAATATGAGGTATATAGGAAAGTGAGGTATATCGAGAGGGGTGGTATATCGAGAGAATTGCTCCTCTTGAGGGGCGGTTTGGCTATTAGAGATTTAGGTATATCGAAAGGTGGGAGTGATAAGGGCTTTTTTTTGGAGTGATAAGGAAAAACTAAACACTTTCAAAATATTTTAGCACTTAAACAAATAATTTTATGCCACACTGCAGATTTAATCATCATGACACGTGTTAAAAGATTTTGCATGGAACTACTACATCGAAGTCGAGCCAAACAACACAAACAAGCTGAAATGCAACTTTTGTGGAAATATATGCAATGGAGGCATATACTGCTTCAAGTGGCATTTGATGAGAAAACGAGGGCATGGAGTTACACTTTGCACTAATGCATGCCCTATAGATGTCACTGATCAAGCTATAACAACATTTGAAAGATATTTAGACCCGAAGGCAAAAAGGGCAAGAATAGGTACAAAAGTAGGTTCTAACTCTTCAAATGCAAGTGTTGATGAAGAATACGCTGACATGGCTGGGCCATCATCAGAACGTGAAAAGGGGAAGGAGAGGTCTCATGTGGCACCTCCATCAATATCTTGTCTGCCAAACACAAGTGGGGGAAACATTCATGCCTTTTTTAGCCCCCACACTACACTTGGAACACAAACCACACTAGAGAGTATAGGCTGGAGAAAAATTGTGCACGAGCAAGCAAAAAATGCAATCTCAAACTTTTGGTACTCTTTCAGCTTGCCATTTAATGTGTCCAGATTTTCACACTGACAAAGTATGGTGGATGCAATTGTAATTGCAGGTCCAGGGTTCTCAGCCCCATCATGTGAAGCTTTGCGGATAGATTTGTTGAAGGATGTCGTACATGATGTGAGTGATGTCCTTGTAGAACATCGCAAGGAATGGGCATAGTTGGGATGCACTATCATGTTAGATAGATGGACATATAGAAGGAATTGCATGTTTATCAACTTTTTTGTGTCGTGTAACATTGGCACTATGTTTCTGAAGAGTGTCGATGCATCTGATTAGATAGAATCAGGTGATGCACTGTTTCATTTATTTGATGAAGTTTGTGATTGAGGTGGGCCCAAAAAATGTGGTCCAAATCATTACTGATAATGCTATTGCTTGTGTGGCTGCTAGAAGGCTTCTTATGAAGAAATATGCAACTCTCTTTTGGACTCTATGTGCAACAAATTGTCTTGATTTCATCTTGGAAGACAGGCAAAATTTCATGGGTGAAAGAGGTTTTGCAAAAGGTCTGTGCAATCACAAAGTTCATATACAATCACACAAGGGTTTTTAGTATGATGCAGTCATTCACGGATGGCAAGGAACTTCTTCGGCCAGGGGTGACAAGTTTTGCAAACCACTTCCTTGTCTTGCAGACTTTTTTCCAACAACAAATGAATTTGAAACGAATGTTCATTTCAAGTGAGTGGGTGGAATGTTCTTTTGCAAAACATATGGATGACAGAATGGTGAATGACTATGTTTTTTCACTGTTTTTTTGAGAAGAGATAGAGCAAATTGTGTTATTCTTCGAGTCTCTAGTTCTAGTTTTGAGACTTGTCGATGGGGATAAACCCCCCATGGGTTATTTGTATGAAGTAATGGATAGGGAAAAATAAGCTATTAAGAGCAAATTGAAGAATAACGAGGCAAAATACATGCTATTGTAGGAGATAGTTGATAACAGATGGAATTGATAAATGCATTCTTCTCTCCATGCAGTCGGATACTTCTTCAATCCAACATTGTTCTACAGTGTCTCATTTCGAGACAATGCAGAGGTCACAAAGGGCTTATTTAAGTGCATGGAAAGAATGTTTCCTATTGAGCAAGAGTTTGAAGAAGCCATGGGAGAGTTGCCAATGTACAAGCAGGCAAGAGGTTTTTTTTGTAATAAGGCACCGTCACAGGAAGGAAGACCTTTCAACTAGGTAGACGATTTTTTTCATACGTACAGTTAAAGTGTTGAATTTTGACTGGATTCTGCAATTGGTAACGAAATGTTTTTCAGCACAATGGTGGGATTTTTTTGATAAAGAAACCTAACACCTTCGAAGGATGGCAATGCGCATTTTGAGCCGGCCATGTAGTTCATCCGCCAATCCAAATTCTGAATGGCTCGAAAATAATGAACCTCTTTTTGAGGATTTCAACTTCGACGTCATGGATGATGCTGGGATTGACGCGGAGGCCATCTGTCAAATTAGGAAAGGCAAGAACCCTAAAAATATGTTGATGTGTAGACTTGATGAACCATAGGTCTACATGCTACCATTTGTTCCCTCCATTTTTTTGTTCCACTATGACAATAGTATGCATTTTGAAATGCAAATGTAATGAAAGAAAACAGCTGACTGATTTGGGATGCATACAATCTCATTTATCTTTCATAAATGGCGTAATTGTATGATGTATTTATTCTATAGGGAATTGAAATGCTTAATATGTATCTAGATGCAATGGAAATGCATTTAAATTTTAAAAAAATCAGTTTTTTCTTTTTCTTTTTTGCATTTTTCTAGCGGTTTCAGGTTTTTCGATTTTTTCCTGATTAATCACGATTTTTTGAAAAACACTTAAAAAAATAATTTTTTCCTCAAACGATTAATGCTACTATGGTCCATACAATGCTCAATTTCTATCTTTGTATCTTTTGGTTTTTTCTAAAAGCATTCCAAATCAAAGTCTTCCTGGGGCCTAAGGAGTTCATCAATCACTTGTTCAGTTTTCTTAGCCCTTACCTCATCCTCTTGCTCTTTTAACTGTTTTGCCATCACAATTTAATTTTCTGTCTCTAGAAGTGCCCTTTGACTACCTTTTAAGGAGTCCTTGGTTGATTTTAGCTCAAATGTGAGCCCCTCCACCTTAAGATTCATTGCCTTATGTGCATTTAAGGCCTCATTTGCAACTTTGATGGCCACATCCTTTTCCTTGATCATGTGAAGATAATCTGATTTTTTTGTCTCCATTGCAACTTTGATTGTGTGCAAGTCCATCATAGTGACCCTTCTCTTCAAGCATTCCCCTTTCACATTATGCATTAATTCATCAAGAAGCCTTTTTGTGCCATCCCACCTTGTTAGGGTTTGTACTTCCCTCTCACTTGTGATTAACAATTGTTCCTTCCAAGCTCTTTCATCAAATCTAAAGCCATGCAACAAATTTGAACAATTATTAGATTCCAAATAAAAATCATTATTTAACTTATACCTTTCTATGAATATCTCGATTTTTTTGGCTTTTTCAAAATCATTTTTTTGAATCCCAAATTTTGGGTTACTTGACTGCCCCAAAGCACGTAACAGCTCATCATTTGCAGCCCTCTTTGCTGCTCCAAAAACTCAAATTTTTGGTTTTCACAATTTTCCACTCTAGGCTGCCCCATAGTGCCATCTTTTTGTAGCTCATCTTCTTCCTTCAAATCTGTTTTTTTGGCTTCATACAAACCCTTATGAAGGGCTTTCCCTTCATTCTTTCCTTCCAAATATCCATGTAGTTCAATCTTTTCTTCCTCTTCATGCTCCACTATTGAATAAGGCCTCAATTTTTCCTTAAAATCAATTGCAACATTTTCAAACATGTGTGCAATTGGAAAATTTTCCTTTTCTAGCCCCAAACTTAACAAAATAGATAATAATGGTTTGTTATGGTCATTACCTTTTGTATGGACATTATCATACTTTCTGTTGGATTTTTAGTTGCAGCTGTATAGAAATATTGGAACATTTCAAGAATAAGTGTATCACACTCTAAATCCAACATTAGCACACAAGATCTGATTTTTGTCATATTTTTCAAAATAGTGATCCTCTTAGTAAAAGAAGACCTTGTGATGTCACCAAGACTTTCAAAACTTTTCACCATCAATTGAAATATTTTCTCCATGATGTTACTGTATCGCTGTTCTGGAGCTATTATCCTTGTAATTTCACTAATATAAGTGATAGCTACAAGTCTCACATTCAAATCTGAATGTTTCAAAATTTTGGGTCTAGCCAAATAAACCACCAAAAGATTCATTGCTCAAAACATAGACTTAGAATCTGATTGTCCTATCATGGACAAATAGTTTGCTGTTTCTTATAAAATATTGAGCAAAACATTTTTTAAATGATGTGGATGCTCAAGATTTTTTTCCAATCTATGAAGCTTTGTTCTGAATTTTTTTTCACTCATTAACTCCATGATTCATAGACTATGCATCCAAATCTACAAACACAAACCCTTACAGGTTAGACAAGATTGATGCTTTAATACCACTGTAATGTCACCAAATGGAATGAGTTAGTGCAAAAGGGGTTTCCCCTAAATCCCAAAATTTTGAAAATAAAATTAACAAACCCTAGTTTGCAAAATGAGTTCAAAAACCCTTGTCAAGCCCTAGAAACCTTAGATGCCACAATAGTAGGGTTTTGTAAATAATTTTCAGCCAATAACTTGTCTCAAAATTAATTGAATACTTGTAGAAAACAATCAACAAATTAAATATACGAAACAAGTACTTTTTTGCCAAATTATTGAATCTCAAATGCCACTTTATGATGGTTGAAAAATCTGATTTAATTCAAAAAATACAGCCATTGTTCTGAATATTTTTTCGCTTCAAACCTTTGCAAAAAATCTGCCCTCAACAAATATTATTTCCTACGAACAACTGAAAACTTAAAAAATTTATAACTCCCTCAAAATTTGGAATTATGATGCAAAGAAGAGCTCAACTGATCATAAAAATAATGGCTATCAATTAAAAATATTTTTGAAATTTTCCTTTTGTGGAAGGTCACCAAAAGTTGTTTCGAAATTCTGGAAACCCTAGTTCCCTGTCAATAATTAAATAATAATTCTGAAAATTATTATTTAATTTTTATTTCAAACCCTTCACGAACTCCAATTTCTCACACCAACACACAAAAAATTAACAAATAAAATTAGAATATTTAATTTGTAATAAATAGACCAAAAGAGGCCTCCAAACCTTAGATCTAAACTCCCCAAGTGGTTTGTTTCACTTGCAAAAATATAATAAATTAGCAAACTCACGATGCAAGGAAAAAACTACGAAACCCTCATAAAAAAATGCACACAAACCCTCCAAAGCAATTCGCCCCTCCTTAGGGCAAGAACAAGATCTCCTTTAGCAATGGTGGTGTCAAAAGACACCTTTTATATTGATCAATCACCAACAATAGCGACCCTCTATTGGGCATGCATCTCAATAGTTTTCTTCAAGTATGAAGAACAAATTATCAAATTCCGCATATCCTCCATCGTAGCCTTTTCCATGTATTTATAACTTTCCAAAGAGGGTGAACCACTTTGGGAAGATAAAACACTTTCTTTATCTATGCTTTAGCTATTATGCTGACATTTCTTTTTTGAATAATATACTAATTATTGACCTTAATTAAAATAATAATTAAAATTACTTTTAGGTAAATAAATTTAATAATTAATTCATTTAAGCATTTTAGTGTTAAAAACCATTTTTTAAATATTCTATTAATTAAATAATAATCGCCTTATGATAAAAATCACTATTTCGACAATTAATAAATAACTAATAAAATAACATTCCCCAAAAAGGACTTCTTTAGTCTTATGGGGAAATAGACCAAAGGTTTTCAAGCCCTGTTTATTCATGATGTGGAAATGGGGACATTACAGACTCATCTTAAAACATGTTGAAGAATCAAACATATATCGAGGCCTATGTGCAAGGGGCTATAAGAGATTTTAAGCGACAAGCAGTTTTGAGTCAGGTTTAGATTATATCTGATTCCAAACTAATAACCTAGTATATATTTTTATACGCTTTACCCTCATAGGAGAAAATTTTGTTTTACTAAATTTTTTCTTTGATTCTTGAGTTCTGGATAAGGGGATTTCAATTACCTAGTCCAATGTATGTACATGTAATGGTGGATTCTTATACCATCAAATGTTGTCATGGTCTTAGGGAGTAAATTTTCTTGGGACTCATCTTAAAACATGTTGAAGAATCAAACATATACCTAGGCCTATGTGCAAGGGGCTCTAAGAGATTTTAAGAGACAAGCCGTTTCGAATTGGGTCTAGACCACACCTGATTCCAAACTAATAACCTATTATATATTTTTATACACTTTTCCCTCATAGATAAGGAAAGTTTGTTTTACAAAGTTTTTCCTTTGATTCTCTAGTTCCGGATAAGGGGATTTCAAGTACTTAGTCCATTGTCTTTTGTCTATAAGTACAAATAAAAATAAAATTGAAAAAAATATTTTTTTCTTTATCTATTGACTCTTTCAAGCGGCACAATTCTCTCTAACTACAACAAGTGTAGGAAAACAGCCAATCACTTACTCATCATTTGTTCAGGCCTCACCCTATCAAATAAACAAGGATTCTTATTTCAATCTAATGTTTGCTTCCCAATTGCATAGTCTTAAGGGATATGGCTTCTTTTTTGTTTTGGAGCATCAATGCTTTTAGGTGTTTTTATTTTTACATGATATAACTTCAAAGATGCGTCTATTTAGCACGTCATTATATCCAATGTTCCTTATGGGTCAAAGGATGACACCCTAGTTTAGGTTTTTTCAATGGGTGTATATTGAGAGAGACCACTGTGCTTCCAGAACTTGTTGGCCAGTCTCAGGCTCATCATTTTCTACCTTCACATACAGTTCCTTGGATGATTTTGATCACTGTTGTGTTGCCTTGCAGTTTTCTATTTCCTTTAGTCCGCTTGGTAATCTTGTGGCTGCCACGATCTTTTCTTTGGACTAGTTTGGAGTCTGATTTGGCTCACCCTCAAATTCGCCTTGATAATTTACTGGCTTGCTTTAATCTTTTTTTTTTTTTTTTTTTAATAAATTTTTTTTATATTGGTTCAAAGTAAAAAATCAAAAATACAACTTCTACTATGCCAGGCAGCAAAACTATTTGTCCAAACCCTGGCACAAGAAACAAGTCCAATCACTTCAGCATTAAACATGAAGTTAGTCTAAATCTAAAATCTTCTATATATCCTCTTGGAGCTTTGCAGGCCACCATATCGGTGGGAGACCGTAGCAAACAATGTCATTATTATCCAAAGCCCAATTAGCTAAAGCATCCACAACTCTGTTATTTTGCCGAGGAACATGGTTGAAATGGATCTCTTGAAATGTATCCTTTAGCTGATGGTTTTTTTCCAACTCTCTAATTGTTTGCCAATTTTTGCCCTTTTGCAATGACGAAGTGGATAAAAGACTAATGATTAGTTGAGAATCAGATTCTACCTGAATCTTTTTCCATCCAACTTTGACTGCTTCTTGTAGTCCTCTTAAAACTGCCTTAATTTCAACCAAATTATTTGTTGCACAACCCAATCCTTCTGAAAAGAAGAAGACAACTGATCCATCCGAAAGTCTACCTATTCCCCCCATATTTGCTTTACCTGGGTTTCCTCTAAAGGCTCCATCTCTATTCAACTTCCTAGATCCACAAGGAGGGGTAGACCACTTACCTTCCCCCTTAGATTTCCTCCTCGGTTTAAAAACAGACATTTGATGATTACTCAAAGTAAGAGGTAAGTTTCTTGTACAGTTAACCCATTGCACCGACATATTCTAAGGAATTTTAACTTTGTATTTGATGGATTCAGCAATATTCAGCTTTATCTTTTCCCAAACAAATGAAATGTACCGGCTTTCCTGTTGAAAAATTCTCCTGTTTCATTCCTTCCATACATTCCATAATAAAAGAGTTATTCTGCTCCCTAAGACTGGTCCCAAATTTTGGCCAATCACTAAATGTTTCCCCCATTCTCTAAAAGGTTGCTCTAGATCCTGAATTCCATTCCAAGGAAGCTGAAATAAAGTATCGAGGTTTTGCCACATTTGCATCACAAAAGGACATTGTATAAATAGATGAATAATGGTTTCTTCATTAGACAGGCACATTGTACACCTATAGGGTCCATTGTACCCTCTTTTTTTTAGCCTGACCCCTGTTAGGACTCTTCTTAATAGTAACCAGAAAAAGAAACTAACTTTTGGCCAAAATTCTTCCTGCTACAATTTTGTATTTGCCTTGGCTAGGCATCAAACTTGATTCTTAAGTTCTGGTATGGTAAATCTTTCAATTGGGTTTGAGCATCCTATTACAGTGCTTTCATGATTGAATGCTTATACAATTACTTGATCACATTCTTTGATGTGGAAATGTTGAATCTGAATTTGTCACTTTGGATACTCTATTGGCTGTCACCTTATTGCATTTGCCCATTAGCTGATGCAGTTGGGTAGCTGCGCTTTGTTAGATTTCCTTTTTGTTTCAGATTTTCGCGCACATCTCATCTTGGGAATCAAAAGAAATATCATAGGGAGGAGATTAGAGAAGGATTTTATCCCAGGTTTATGCCTCAGATTCAGACCTTTGATTTACAAGAAACAATGAAAATACACTTCATGAAAATTTGTTCTCTGACTGAATTTTGAAAGAATCAAAGTTTGCTTGTCATTGAATCAAGATACTTTTGATTGCCTAATAAACACATCCCTGTGGGGGATACAATTTTGCATTGTCATAAGTAAAGGATGCTCTCTTTTGATGTGAGTGTCTTACATTTATATTGATGATTCAGAACTCTTTGGACCAGGTCTTTGTCAGGGGCAGACCTTTAAATTCTGTTACAGGAGCAAAAAGCGTATTTTATGGATATGATGGGCAGCAGTGCAGTGTAGAGCAACTAGCCCTACAGTATTATGCTGGAGAGGAAGGTGGACGCTGGCAAGGAGTGCATTCAGAAGGTGGCATTTGGATGACATATTTTGGTCTTCTTATGTGGGATGTCCTCTTTTCTGCTGTTCCAGATGTTTTCTGGACTCCTTTCCAGGTGCAAAATATATTTATTATGTTAGGTATAGTTTATCATCGGAGATAATGATATATTTTAGAATGGTTTTAATGTATTTGCATTTACTTCCCATGGCCATAGACTGCACCACTCGACCTACGGACAGATTCATTTTACCCAAGTAGAGAATCCCTAATAAAAGAACAACTGAGTAAAATACAAATGGGCGAGGCAGAGAAAATATTGGCTGCCTCCTGGGAGGCACATTATGGAGCTTCTTGCCAAGGAGTGAATTGGGAACGCTACTGTCTAACAGATCTCCAAACCATTGCTTCATGTATTGGAGGACCTGGTTTAGCGTCTGTCTGCAGGTTTCTAGCAGAAGATTATGGCAGCTGGGCATCAGGCATGCCAGATCTTCTGCTTTGGCGTACATTCTTTGATAAGGAAGGTCTTCCTTGCAGGGAATACTGCAATGGACTATTTTACAGTGGAAGCTTGGAACCTTCGAGTTGCTGCTGCCAGAATACATCAAAGAAACTTGGAATGGTTGGCTCAAGAGGAGAAGCCAAACTTGTAGAAGTGAAAGGTCCAAGGGATCAGCTTTCAGAGCAGCAGCGTGCATGGATCTTGGTTCTCATGGATGCTGGCCTTTCCACTGAGGTGTGCAAAATTACTGAACTGCCAAAGGAACATGAATGTTTAAATACCTTTGAATGATTAACTTATTGTTTCAAATGGGTGTGCATGTCTTTGATTTTTAAAGAAAGTCATTTATCCATTTATGGCCATCAACAAAACATTATTTAATTTGTTCCAATTCTACATATTTAGATGCCATCAAAATTGATGTAATTGTGAGGCAACATTATGATTTGTAAGTCAAAACAAGGTTTTATAAATCTTTCATATTAGGGTTTTAGTGAGTTTACAACACAGTATAGAATGATTATGCATGAAGTCTAGGACTAATATTGGTTCTTCATGGCCGAATTTATGAATTGGCTTGTCAAAACCTGCAAATGCTGGCAGTGGCTTGCAGATATATTGAATGGGGTTGCCTTTTCGAATAAGTATTAAAAAGACTCAATATGCTTGTGGATGTTCCCTTGTTCTTCAGTTTGGTTCCTTGTAGTGTCCATAATATGCAAGCATTGATGCAGAAATGAAATGGCTTCTGTGATTTTTCACTTTCTAAAACTGTCTAACATATTTGTTTGGATATTTCTTACTATCTGGTTCTTTTTGCTGGATATTTCTTAGTGTTTGGTTCTGTTTGTTGGATATTTAAAGCCACTGCACTTAAATGCCTCTGAAGTCACTTCTTGGCATTCTTTAGTTGCTAATGTAATTGAGTGTGTTTTTGTGATATTAATAGCATTGGTTTCCAGATACCTATTTCCATATAATACTGACAAGGTAACTAATGTAATATATCTTGCATGTTTAGCAACTGGAAACTTGAATGTGTCATCAATAAATCTGGTGTTAGATCCAAAGACTAATAAATCTTTTGTCATCCATAGCATAAATTTACTCGGTAGTAACTGTTACGTAGACAACACCATAATAATATACAAATTATTAATTATAACAGGACACAGCAATAGAAATGGTTTAGTCGCTTCATAATTAATAACTAATATGTTTATTAAGGAGCAATTGCCATGATGATGAGTCGTGTTCAAGTCCCATTGGTTATGCTTTCCATGTTAAAAGTTTGTGTGTTGCAGGCCAACGGCCAGGTACAAGTCTGAAATGAATCTTGTGGAATGGAAACTCTTTAGATGTGGCTTATAAGTAAGGCTGTTCCAAGTTTGATGCAACATTCCTATTAGTCAGTGAGTATTACAGTTTACCTTACAAAAATAATAACTATATATATATCTTATCATTATAGAAAGGACAACTGGATTGCACTGGAGGACTCCCCAATGTTTATCCAACTTTTCCTTGTTTCATATCCACGAGTATTATTTTTTACTCGATGATATATCCATAAAGGGTACTGAGGAGGATCCTTTATCCCTTAATATGTGCCAAGTCATATGTAAAGAGTTTCTTTTAATTTTTCATGTCGCAAGTCTGATCAGAAACAGATATTGGCCATGGGAGATGTAGGGGATTGTGAGATGGCAGGAGATAAATGCTCAATGATTCTTGTGATTGTTGAAGACAATCAATTAGGAGCCCTTGGCTCTTAAAATGGCCTAAGTTCTTATTTGTCAAGGTTAGAGGGTGACACTGAGGAATTACGTCACATGAAAGCTTTATTGTCACGAAATTTCTCAATGAGCATCAATAAAGACATCCTAGACTTGAGGAGGATCGATCAGATCTTTTGCATGAGTTTTTCTTTTAAAAAATGAAATTACCTCTTAAGAAAGCTTTGAGAGAAAAGACTATAAAGGATGGCTTAACATCTTTTGAGTCTTGGTGCATTTGTGAATTATCATTATGCAGTGTGTGAAAGATAAAACTAAAGCTTATTGTAAAAGCACCTTCAAAGATGACAAGTGTATAGCGAGCACAGGATGCAGTTGAGTATTGAGGCAGGACTGACTGTTTCATCAATGGTGGAACATCAACCCCTAGGTTTTTCCACAATAGGATTTTTGGATTTTTATGAAGCCTTGGGTCCACAAATGGTACATTGATGGAAGTGTTTATCCAATGTTATATATGCATTTCACATAGCGGTGAAGATTCCCTCTAGTCAAAATGAAATGCATTTGGACCATACTGCAAATGGTACTTTTTGCATTGTATGGTACAATTCAGGTGCACTTTAATGTGACCGGAGTGAATCTTTAACATTAATTATGGTTCATCGAGAGTTGTTGGATACATAGTTCAAACATTGTTAGGTATATTACAACGTTGGCATGGAATGGTCCAAATGCACTCTAATGTGATTAAAGTGGATTCTCACCATGTACAGTGCATCTAAAACGTTGGATACGCAGTTTTGAAATTGATATTGACTACTGCAATGTATGATGAGGTCCCTGAGATTTAATAAAGAACCAAGAGATCAACCATTGTATACAAGTCGCTCAAAAACTCATCATAAACGTACCAATGATTGCAAGTAAAAACAACCTTGCATATTTTATCGATGTCTATTAATTAGGATATGTAGTTGCACAAATTTCAATGAGAGTTACATGCCTTCCTTCCATCAAGTTCTTGATATATTCTCAGATGTGCTAGCTAGATCATGGGACATTGTCATGATTTTATGGTGCTGGGATATTGATGGTAGGTGTTGTCATTGATGTTTAAGAGGCATTAGCAATGACAAAGTGGTATAGCAGGTCAGAGTGATGGAAGATGGTGGCCTAGTGTGCTTGGAGTAGTATGATGTCCTAGGTGAATGTTGTATGATGGATTGGAGCTTGGTATGATGTTGTGTGACATGTTCCTGATGTGTTCTATGCTCAAGGGTTGACTTCATATGGTCTTCATGATGTATGCAGGTCAGTTTGTGCCTTATAGGCTTGATCTTTTATGGTTGCCTAAGGGATCTTGAGTACTTTGGCTTGTATGCCATGGTAAGGAGCTCAGTATGCTTGTCATATGCATGTTGGACATGTATAGGATGCTGAGAGGTCAGATAGATGGTTTGCATGAGGTGGCAAGAGGTTTGCCAGACAGTTTGGCCATTTGACCTAGTTGGCCTAGATGGGCTTGTGAGGCCTAGTGAAGGGTCAATGAGTGATTTCAAGGTGTTTGACCCTATATCTGCATGAGAGATGATCAGAGAGGTGTGGTCAAGTATATTGACCAAGTCAGAGGTCAGAGGATGATAGAGAAAGTCGGAAATGCCTTCATGTGCTTCAAAGGGTGCTCGAATGGTGCATTTTGAGTCTGAGAGGAAAGATCTCACGTTCTTCAACTCATGTAGACTTTGCATGGGGCGCTGAGCCTTTTTGAGATGTTGGGGAAGGTTCTTGAGAAGGTTTTCCAAGCATTAGTTCATGGATTAAGGGCTTATTCTTTATGAATGATTGCTAAGACGGTAAGCAGGTTTTATGTGTAAAAACCCTAGTCTTAGACCCGATGTTGAAGATCTTTCTTGTTGATGTTTAAGAAGGTGGTGGATGGCCGGAATGATGTTTGGAGATTGCAGAGGACTCCTCTAGGCTTTTGAGGATGGGCTTGGTTAGTCTTGACTGTTTTTGGATCCCACAGAAAAGTGCTTCTTAATAGTGATTTTGATTTTGAGAGAAATTTGTAAGGATGACTAGGGGAGCAAATGGGTGTGTGATGAAGCTTATAACTTGCTTCAAACATTCATGGAAAGTTTTAGGAAGATTCATTTATTTGTGTCAAAGATTTAAGTCCTCAAAGTTTCCTAGTCGATATGAAGGAAAGGGTGCCATGAGTGAGAAAAACCAGTCAGAGTGAGAAGTGGAATTGGAAGGCCTAATCAGTGAGTAGGGATGGGTTTGAGCTCTTGGAGGTGATGTATGCCCTCTGTCCATGTAAGTGGTATTGTTCCTAGTCACTTGAAGATGAGTGAATGGTTGTCTCATAGTTGACCATGATGTTTTTTGCTAGCAAAAAGAACTTGGTTTGGATGATTGAGGTTGTTTGCAAGGCAATTGGCCAGATCAAGTGTTCTCGAGGATTGGAGAGTGTTGAGGACTCCTTGAAGTACTTCTACAAAGATTTTGAAGGTTTGACTAATCTCCCATTAGTCAAACATGGTCACACAAGTGGAACTATGCTTCGTTTGTGAGGTGTTTGTGACATGAGCTCATGGTATGGACTAGAAAGCTTTTGCAGAGGTTCATGGCCAACCTTGGGAGACATAAGTGATTCTTCCTAAAATGTTCTAAAGTGAGATGGCCAACCATAGAATAGTATATATACAAGATGTTTTATGCCTGTTTTTAGAGAGAATCAAGCTAGACAAGCAAGTGTTTATGAAGATATTTTGAAGACCTTATGCAAAGGTTGTTGAGGGTCTTGGAGACTAGAGTTCTTGAGGGTTTGAGTTGAGAAGGGTGTCATTAGTGTAGACATCCAATTCCTAACACTGTTTGTGTTGAAATTGTCAATCTTACTTGAATTGCACTCAAATGCGCATTTTAGGTCAAAATTTATAAAATGTCCTAAATGGTTTGAACTTGTCATTTACAAGTGCCAGTTTAGGTCAAAGTGTCCATAAATAGAGCAATGCAATTTATGGGCTAGCTAACTTTGATCAATTCATTTCAAGTCAAAATGACGATTTCACTTTTTTTGCTCTGGATCACTCATTTCTTCTAAATCATTAGTACATTGCACGTACCTTTGTTATTTGCTGTTGGCAACTTCTTAAATTGGAATACGGGTCCAACGCATTTAACCTCGCCTTCCAGTTCCTCTCCAGTCAAATTATGACCCAGCAATGACTTTCTGACCATTTTGATTAATTGAGGGTCAATTTTCAAATAATTGCACAAATGTTGATTAACCTTATTTAAGGTTAAGTAATCCAAATCAAGAGCTTAAGTGGATTTTCCATGAGAGTTGAATATTTCTTTTTGAAAATTGATTCATATTATTACATCACCTAGTGACATCATCTATGGGGTGGCATCTATCAAGCCATAAGTGCATACAATATTAGGATTATGGGTCACCCATGCCTAGTTAATGCCTCCCATGCCTTTTTAATGCTTATTTATCTTGAAGATAATTATGGATTTAATTCCAAATATTAGGATTATCCATGGCCATACATCTCAATCTTGAGATGGATAGTCATGGTTGATCCTGGCCAATCTCACAACCCTATAAATAGAGAGGCCATGAACATGAATTTTAAGCTATTTTGGTGCAAGGTTATTATGCTCAAATATCTTCAAAGCTTGAATATTGCAAAGTTATAATGCTAAATTGTTTCCACAAGGTTTTGCATTTGATCATAGATTTTGCTTGCAAGCTTCATTAATAGGCTAGTTTAGTGATTTGGAATCAAGAGCCTAGGTTTTAGGGAGTGTTCTTAAGGCATTGGAGGAGCTTAACACTATTGTTGACAAAGACAAGGATGCTTGATCAAGGGAGAACATTTTTTTTTGAGCCACATAGGTATGGTGAATTTATTTGGAAATGTAATATGGTGTTGCTTTTTTTCATTTGTTTCTTGCTATCCTTTGTAATTCCTATATAAATAGATAGGCTTGGTTAGTTAGTTCGTTATGCATGTTTCATTGTTAATGGACTAATGCTTGACTAACTTGCTTTGTAATTCTCGCTACATCTTGACACGCTCGGTGGGACAAGACGCATCCTACACATGAAGACCATTTTGCAACTCTAAAATATCCATTTGGATCTTTAAAACTCTTGCAAATTGATTTTCTAACTTTATTTTGTTGTTTTTGGTTGACATGGTTTTTATACAGTAACCAATGTCAGCATAAATATTGACATCGGTTATTTGCTTAACTGACGCCAGTTAGAAAAATTGACATCGGTTGGGTTTCGGTTAGCAAAGTAACTGTCGTTGGTTGTAATAACCGACGTCGGTCACTATGTTTTTCAAAAAAACACAGACCCAAGAGCTACTTCAAAGTTCATTATTTCAAGCTTAAAAAAGCTTCAAAGCTAAAGGACATGCTGACATTTTTGATGCAGGAGCAAGCTTTTGCTTTGATAAAAACATGTTTAAATCACTTCTTGCATGCTTAAAAATCAATTAGGAACTTTGTTTTGGGTGTTTAACAAAAAATTTAGATGTTTTGGTGAATGTTTTTAAAGTTTGCAGCGAAGACCAAGGGGTCAAATGAACACCACCAAATATTTCATTTTGGGTTTAAAATTGAACACACTTGTTAATTTTTATTTGTAATAGTTGTTTAGTTAGATTTTGTTTGGCAAAGAGAGGAATGTTGCGTGTATGCTCTTTCATTTGTCCCCTATTGGGAACCCTTGGAATCAAAAGCACCATTCTTATTGCAAA
Source organism: Torreya grandis (assembly GCA_037957365.1). NCBI lineage: Eukaryota > Viridiplantae > Streptophyta > Pinopsida > Cupressales > Taxaceae > Torreya > Torreya grandis. The sequence continues at coordinate 1,113,165 of JARHVA010000726.1, read as the reverse complement.
TAGCTTAGTGCAAGGCTTAGAAAGAATGTCGCCTAAAGCACTCCCAAAAACCTCGTCAAAATTTGGGTGATCTTGAAAAAAATCCTAAAGTCTTTCTATTTTATGCTTTCTTTATTATCATGTAAACTTGGCTTGCGAGGGGGACATCATTACCTTTCGCGAATTTTTTAGGGAAGCTTTGACCCAGGGTTTCACCTCCTGGCATTGACTTCATTTGACTTCTTTGGAGTTGCACATGGGACGTATCTGCATTTGGACATCACACTATACTAAGCGAACAACATAATGAGTGGTTGTAAAAATGACTAGACCTTTTTACAACTAGTCAATGTTGCGGTCACCTAATTTTTGTGCTTGTCTTTTACATGATTTGACGTGAAAGTCATTGTACAATTGATTCCCCTAGAATGATCAAAACCTTACTAGTTTAGTAGACCCCACTTTGCCATATCTTGTCAGTTTAAACTTAAGACGTTTGTTTTTTGTCATTAGCTTATGTGGTCTTGATTTATGTCTAAAACTGCTTGTTAACTCAATGAACTTAACCAAAACACATTGTGCTCAATTTTCTTGAGCAAGGGAGGCGGTGCGCTGTCCAAATGAAAAATTCATCTTTTCCTTTTTCAATTTGTTATCAAAAGCTTTGTGTCATGTCATCCACTTTGGTGCAATCATGCTGCCCAATTGAGTTTAGATCTTTTACCCAATTTGTTTCAATCCTTCATTTATAATCCACATTCGAAATTGAACCTTTCTGAGTTCTAAGGGTTGGTGCGTCAAAGTGGGTTTGCCATTTGTGCACTAAGCTTGTTTTAACTTGGGTTTAATTTTTTATTTGGATTGAAGGTTGTTTATAAAGACTCAAAATCACATTATCATCTTGGTGGACTCAAGTCATCTTGCGTATCGTTCACGCTTTGGGTCCTAGAGCATATTTTATCTTACTAGATCATGTGGCAACGTTGTGCTGCATATGTGGTTATAACTTTATACTTAGTGATTTGCGTATGTTTTTACATTTTGAGTTGCTTAGTTCATTTTGTCTTCTTCGTAATCCGGAGAGCTTTCCTCTAAACTTCTAGCGTCAACTTGTCAAAGTTGAAGCTAGCTTTTGTAGTGTGGGTGTATCACAAAGATCTAGGCTTTGGTGTACTAGTTTTCACCTTGGGTCTTTGAGTTACCTCACCCTCTTCTGATATATATGATTTCAACTTTACCAAAGGTTGAGTAAACTTGTGAACCAAATCTTCTGAATTGTGCGTGTTTCAAACTACCTTCCTTTATAGTCTCATTGGTACCTTGGTTATTTGTTTACGAGAGAGCCAAAGCATACTTTGATTGGTTGCCGAACATTGGTCCAAAGTTACTCAAACACACATAACAACTCTTTTTAGACATGACTCAAAGGTTCACTCGTAGTGGGGCCTCTTATGGCCTTAGTTATGAAGATGAGCAATTTTATGATGGTCAAGATAACCCCGTTGTTTTTGATGATATCCCCGCAATAATAGGATTCAAAGATGATTACAATGAATATCAATCCCAAGAAGGTCAAGATGAAGCCCTTCTTAGATTGATAGAATCAGGGGCTAGATTACCTTCTGATTTTCCTACAGAACAATTACATGCCTTAGTGAGAGAAGGAGAATAACAACAAGAGCAAGCTTTTGCACAAATAGACATACTTTCTTCCTCTAACAAAGGAAAGGAAATACAAAGTCAAAACCCACAAATTTGGATCTTCTAGCTAAGATCAAGATAATAAGTCAACGATATGTAGATCAACTTGTTGCAGACTTAACAGATTCCCTAGTTGCCACTTCAATTCACAATAATGCTTCAAAAGAACACAAAGATATCGCTGGAAGTATGCAACAAGTATTGAATGAGAACATTGCCATAGTGGATCAAGGAAATCTAAACGAACAGTTAAAGTCACAAGAGACCTTACAAGATGTTCTATTTGATACGGAACATACATTTTTTAATTATCAAGAACCTCTTGTTACTTTACAAACTCAGAAACCCAGACATTCAGTTCGAATTGAGGAAATCCCTCAAGACTATTTGGCTAGCTCTTTTCAACGAACCCAAAGATTGGTAAATAAACATAGAAATTTCTAAAATCAACAAAGTGTGAAACAACTAGATTCAAGGAATGTTTTACAATCCAAGAATCAACGGCCTATGTTCTCAACTCAAGCAATAAATTAGAACCAAATCATGGATCGAAAGGTATACGCTCCCTATAGATCCACACAAAATCATGGGCACATTCCACCCCAACAACAACAAAAGCAGGGGCGCATTCCACCCCACCAACAACAAAACTAGGGGCACATTCCATCCCACCAACAACAAAACCAGGGGCACATTCCACCCCACCAACAACAAAACCATGGGCACATTTCACCCCACCAGTGACAAAACCCGGGGCACATTCCACCCCACCAACAACAAAACTAGGGGCACATTCCACCCCAACAATAACAAAACCATGAACACATTCCACCCCAACAACAACAAAACTAGGGGCACATTCCACCCCAACAATAACAAAACCATGAACACATTCCACCCCAACAACAACAAAATCAGAGGCACATTCCACCCCAACAACAACAAAATCAGGGGCACATGCCACCCCAACATCTTATCCAATCCACAAATGCATCAAACATGCAAAAATGGAATTCTATGAAGGAAATTGTCCAAAGATTACAGACGAATAATAGAGTAAAAAAGTACAAATTCGATGAGATATGCCCATATCTATTTGATTTATCTATTCTCCAAAACCCCTTTCCACCTCATTTTGAGGCACCCAAATTTGACAAATAAAAAGGGAAAGGAGATTCGCGTGAACACAGACAAGCATTTTTCGTCTTGTGTCAAGAGGTTGCTTATAGTAGCGAGTACTTACTACGACTATTTTCACAAAGTTTAGCGGGACAAGCTCTTGATTGGCTACTTAAACTACCCAAGGGATCAGTTGTGGATTGGAACGACTTATCAGAAAAGTTCGTTAACCATTTCTCATATAACATAGAACATGAATTAACCGTTGTTGACTTATGCAAAGCCAAGCAACGTGATGGTGAAAGTTTTGTTGCATATTTACAAAGTTGGAGAGCGTTGGCAGGTCGCTTTCAACACAATTTACCAGACAAACAATTCGCTGATATCTTTGCACAAAATTTTCATCTTGAAGTTGCACATAATCTACGGTTAGCTTGTGTTAACTCATTTGAAGAGATTATTTACAAAGGAGTGCAGATTGAAAAGGCTCTTATTGCTAAGGGCCTTATTAAGATTTTTGCGCAAGGTCAAGCATCTCTTCAGAACAAACATCAAATATTTGAGCGTTTTGCTCTTGAGTTTCCAGAGGTCTTTGCCAATTGGCCTTCACGCAGATTTCGATTCTTCATATTATCCAGATCTTTGAGAGGAACAACAAGAAGATATAGTAAAAGAAGATGATCATGACTATACATTGCCTACAATTCTAGAAGATGGATCCACACTCCTTATGGAGGGCACAATAAAAGTGACTTTGGGAACCCATGAGGATCCCAAAATTTTTTATCTTGGAGCTTCCCTTACTGAAGTGGAATGTGAACATATTATATTCATTTTTAAAATTATATAGACATTTTTGCATGAGCATACTCTGACATGCCAGGTTTGGACCCTGATTTAGTTGTGCATCATCTTGGTTTTCACTCTAATGCTAAACCAGCCAAACAAAAGTTGAGAAAGATGCATCCACGCATTGCCCTTTTGGTTAAGGTCGAGTTAGAAAAGTTTTTAGGAGCCAATTTTATCATACCACTGGACTACTTTGAATGAATTTCTAACATTGTGCTAGTAAGTAAAAAGATCCTAGGCATATATGTTTATACTGATTTTCATGATATCAAAAAAGCATGCCCCAAAAATGATTTTCCTCGGCCTAACATCGACATGATTATTGACTCAACTTTTGGGTACGAGATGCTATCCTTAATGGATGAATTTTTCGGTTACAATAATATCAAGATAGCCCCTAAGGATCAGCATAAGACCGCGTTCACCACTTTGTGGGGGACATTTTGCTACCAAGTCATGCCATTTGGTTTGAAGAATGCTAGAGCTACATATCAGTGTGCAATGACTGTCATCTTCCATGACATGATGCGTGACATTATCGATGACTATGTTGATGATATACTACCAAAATCAAGAGCAAGAGCAACACACCCTGACATTCTACGAAGAATATTTGAGAGGCTTCGTGCATATAAAGTCCACTTGAATCCTAAGAAATATGTCTTTGGAGTCACATCAAGTAAATTGCTAGGGTTGATTGTATCACAATGAGGAATTTAAGTCGACCCTGCAAAGGTCAACGCTATTATGAAAATGCCTCCACCAAAAAATCTTAAATAATTGCGAGGTATACAAGGCAAGATCCAGTCTATATGCAGGGTCATTTCTCAATTGGCAGATAAGTGCCACCCATTTACCCATCTCTTAAAGAAAGGGGTAACATTTCAGTGGGATGAAGATTGTCAGATAGCATTTTCAAAGCTTAAAACATACTTGGCCAATCCACCAATCTTACGACCTCCAACACAAGGAAAATCACTGCTTTATATATCAGCCACAGAACATGCACTGGGGGCACTTTTGGCTCAGCATGATGATCATGGTAAGGAACATGCGGTTTATTATTTAAGCCACACATTGGTAGCCTATGAACATAATTATATGCCTATTGAGAAGGCATGTTTAGCTATGGTGTTCGCCACTCAGAAATTGCGACATTATATGCTAAATAACAAAACTATTATTATTGCCAAGGTAGATCCTCTCAAGTTCCTTTTATCTAAAACAACTCTTCAAGGACGCATGGCTAAATGAATTATGCTTCTCAGTGAGTTTGATATTGAGTACCAGAATCAAAAGGCAATCAAAGGACAAGTTCTTGCGGACCAACTTGTAGAATCTCCTATTATGGCCACTCAACCCCTCAACTTTGACCTTCCAGATGATTCTATCATGACGATAGAACAAGCATCACAAGAACCTGAACAGTGGACACTCTATTTTGATGGATCCTTCACATCTCGAGGGTCTGGCGCTGGCATATTGTTGATCACATCAGAGGGGAATTTGATCCCCAAAGCATTCCATATATAATTTCAGTGTACAAACAATATGGCCGAATATGAGGCAATAGTTGCAGGGCTCCGTCTTGCCATACAATGAGATATTCAAAGCTTAAAGGTCTATGGAGATTCGTAGCTAATCATAAATCAGACAACTGATCAGTATCAAACAAGAGATGATAAGCTTATTCCTTACAAGCAAATTGTTGATAACCTTAAAACACATTTTAAATCTTTGTAGTTTGAGCTAGTTATGCGAGTCAACAACATATTTACTGACACCATGGCAATAATTGGTTCGATGATTCAAATGCATGATAGTGCTAAAGAGTATCAATTCGTGATTGAAAATCTTCTTCAACCGACACATATTCTATCAGATTCAGAGAGGATATGCACCATTGCTGATCCTAATACCTCACCTGAGTTACCATGGTACCAAGATTTTTATAACTATTTCCATAGTCATGTATTTCCCACCAACGTTTCCAACAACCAACAAAAACTATTCCTTCATTGCTCAACACGTTATATCCTCCTTGGAAACATGCTTTATCAAAAAGGCTATGATGGAACACTTCTTCGTTGTTTATCTTTGGGAGAATCCAAGTTAGCACTAAATGAGGTTCATGAAGGAATGTGTGGGGCCCATACCAATGGTGTAGTCCTATCAAAGAAACTTCTCAGAACAGGGTATTATTGGCCTAAAATGGAGACAGATGTTTGTAATTACGTAAAGAAGTGTGTTTCTTATCAATTGTATGGCAACCTGATACATGGACCTTCCTTACCATTGCAGCCGATTACAACACCATCGCTGTTCTCAACATGGGGTCTCGATCTCATTGACAAAATTTTTCCAACATCTTTAGATGGCCATAAGCACATTTTGACTACAACCGAGTACTTTACCGAGTGGATTGAGGCCATTCCTCTCACTAATATTACTGAAAAAAAAAAGCCAAATTCATTCATTACCATATCATCTATCGATATGGCATCCCAACCCGTATTATATCCGATAATGACGGATTCTTTGTGAACCAAGAAGTGAAATCTCTTTGTGCAAAATTCAAGATCAAGCACAAGAAATCCACTCCATATAACAAGGCAGTGGTCAAGCTACATCATCAAATGAAACCATTCTAGCCATCTTAAAAAATATTGTCAATGATGCTGACCGTAATTGGCATTTGCAACTTTTTCCTGCCCTCTAGGCTTATAGAACCAATCATCGCACCCTAACTGGAGTTGCTCCGTACTCTCTTGTTTTTGGTACTGAAGCTATCATCCCGATTGAGATTGAGATCCCATCATTACGAATATCATTAAAGGATATTGAAGATGATAAAGACTATAGAGCCTTATGACTGCAAGAACTGGAACTTCTTGATGGTAAGCGTTTGGCTGCCCTAGAAAACTTGCAGGCTTATCATAACAGATTGCAGAGAAGCTATAACAAATGCATTCTCCCTCGAGAATTTGAGATTGGTGACTTAGTTTTAAAAGAAAACTAGAAGAACACGAATGCTGAACCCAAAAAGAAAGGCAAGTTTTAGCCTAATTGGTTAGGACCGTATATTGTCACAATGAACTATGGATCAGGGGCATACCGACTGACTAAACCTAATGGTGAAGAGCTTTTAGAGACCATGAACATCGTACACCTTAAGAGGTTCTATGCATGAACAACTTTGAACCATTGTCTTATAAGACCCTTGACTTGGGGGCAACTTGTGCTGTCGTAATTTTATCCCACCCTTTTATCTTACCTTGAACACATTTTATACTACCCTGATCCACTTTTCATGAATCCCGACAGTAAAGGGTTTGAACTCTTGGCACTCTGAACACATTTTTCATCCTATTCTGGATTGCTCTCTTTGAGAGGCATATTCTTTGTTTTGTCTAGGACATGTTATAAGCTTGAACACTTTTTGTCCCTTGACCAATTATGATCTCGATTATGTTTCATGAGCATTATGAACATCTTCAACAACAATTCTACAAAGCAGCTCAACCAGGACCATCTTGTGCAGCTTCAGACATGTGAACAACCGCATCTTCTCAGTACAAGGTATTTGTTGCTCTTTCTTATTTTATCAAGAACCTCGCTCTCATTGTTTTGTGAGCATGGGTCGTTGTAGCCGGCTTAGCTGTCTTATTGGAACCTTTACTTTTAGGACGTGCATCTCCTCGACTAGATGGTCCCACCTTGTATATATTTTATCCCAAAAACACCAAAAACATTAGAAATACTTTGAAAATACCAAAAACATTAGAACATGATCCACAAAAGAACAAAAACATTGTCTCATGTTTCTATATATTTATACATTCTCGTTCCATCATTCCACGCTCTTGCTGTTTTACGAGCAACTGTTAAATTTGAAGGCTCTCGCCATTTTGAGAGCAACTGTTAAGTTTGAACGCTCTCGTCGTTTTACAAGAAACTGATAAGTTTGAATGCTCTTGCCATTTTACAAGCACAAAAACCCTAGTTCATTTCACCTTGTCCCACGTACTCGCCATTTTGTAAGATCATTCTTTCTCATCTCATCAGCTTCTTATTTGCCAGACCCTTCTCATTTATTTGTCATATCTTCCATTTCTTCTATAACATTAATCATGCTACTCTGATCATCATGTTTCTTCTATCCCATTTCCTGGAAGAACTACATTTGGCTTGAAGTTCATGTTGAAACATGCATCCATGGAACTATTTAGGCAACGTCTACTTGTTTTATACATCTGGGGTCAACTTGGCCAACCCCTTCATTTTCTTCTCTTCCCCTATTTTTTCTGTCATTTTTCTTCTTTAATTAAGGAATAATTGTCGTGTCATTATTATGATGTGGTAGAAAGTCACGCCTCTATTGCACATGCATGAACATTTGTCTTTAAACTGCACTAGCTTAGTTTTTGTTTGTGTGTGTTTATTTGAGTTTTCTTGGTGTTTTGTTGTGCTTTCGCACCTTTGCTTTTATTTCTTCTCCTTTTCTCTTTTTATTACTTCTTGTTCCATTCTTGGTCTTGTGTTTCTTTGTCTTACTTTTCTGTTTGTTTTTGTTTATCTCTTTTGTGTTTCAGAACATCTTGATGATTCACATAGATCTCGATTGTTTATATCTTGATCCTATGTTATTACATTTTTTTTGGACCATTTTGTTTATTTGATTATTGTTGGTGTCTTGTTTTTTTATTTGATTTTGCTTTTCTCTTTTGTGTTCAAGAATGCCTTGATGGTCCACATGGATCTTGATTATTCATATCTTGGTCTCATGTCGTCAAGATGTTCTTACCTTTTGTTTTTAAACATTTTGTTCCTATTTAAGTCTTGATAGATTATATCTTGATTTCACATTAGGTTCATTTATGTTTATCTTTTTCTTTGTATTTTGCTTTTTTATTTAAATGTAAATTGTTGTAACTTTGGTTTTGGTCATTGTTTTACCATTATCCGTAGTCTATGCTTAGACGTGCATCTCTTTGCATACATTGTGAGTCTAATCAATTCTTGGTCATTTTTTCATCATTTCTCATTCCATTTTCTCCCAAACTTGGGTGAACTACATTGCCCTGAAGTTCATGTCGGAACATGAGTCCATAGAACTATGTAGGCAATGCTCAATTTTTATTGAGGTCAGCTCGGCTATCTCCATTCTTCTTTTTATCTCTCTCATCACTCTATGCATTCTCATATGCTTGGTTTTATATGGCTTTCTAAGCCATTACACCATTGCATGTATGTTTGTGCCCGCTCGCTTTAACCTATCTTTTCGGTTACATCCTTGAGCTATTTTGCTTGCCAATTGCCTATGCTGGGGCCGAACATCAAAACCACATCCGAATCAAATCAGTTCTACAAGGGAAAAATCATTATTTATTCTTTATCAATGATCAAAATTCGCCCTACTGGAGCAAAATTATTTTATCATGATCACATTTGCTCTACTTGAGTACTTATTATCTTCTCTTTGGAGACTCCGCTCTAGTGGTGCTTCCCTTCCTAAAGCAGAGCGTTCTCCTTTTTCCTCTAATTCCAAGCTCTCCACATTAAAGCCCATGATGTAAATATTTTAGTGTGCAACTTGTCTCGAGATTGATCAATGCCGTAAGCGCACAGCTTGTACTCTCAACTTGGGTACGTTTACAGTGTGTCCCTTATATTTATGGATTGTATCTTTCCCATTCCCCTTATCTCTAGGGCCTATTATACATCTGATTATATTTTGATCATTGATGGTAATCACGTGTGCAAGCATTAGCTCGTCTGGATGTGATCTATTCCATGGGTTAATCTCTCACTTTCTCTCTCTTTTCAAAAGTCCATCCTTCTCTTTCATCCTACTTTGTCCTCTCAAGGGGGGCATCATGGGTCTGTTCCAATTTATTTTTGACAAATCTTTTCTTTGAAAAGACGTTGCTTCGCTTAAATGTCTTGCTACACCTTCTCAAATAGGGGCACAATGTAGACATCCAATTCCTAACACCATTTGTGTTGAAATTGTCAATCTTAATCGAATTGCACTCAAATGCACATTTTAGGTCAAAATCTATAAAACGTCCTAAATAGTTCGAACTTGTCACTTACAAGTGCCAGTTTAGGTCAAAGTATCCCTAAATGGGGCAATGCAATTTATGGGTCAGCTAACTTTGATCAATTCATTTCGAGTCAAAATGATGATTTCGCTTTTTGTGCTCTGGATCACTCTTTTCTTCTAAATCATTGATACACGTCACATACTTTTGTTATTTGCTGTTGGCAACATCCTAAATGGAAATATGGTTTCAATGCATCTAACATTGCCTTCCGGTTCCTCTCCAATCAAATTACAACCTATAAATATGACTTTCTGACCATTTTGATTAATTGAGGGCCAATTTTCAAATAATTGCACAAATGTTGATTAACCTTGTTTAAGACTAAGTAATCCAAATCAAGAGCTTAAGTGGATTTTTCATGAGAGTTGTTGAATATTTATTTTTGAAAATTGATTCTTATTATTTACATCACCTAGTGACATCATCTATGGGGTGGCATCCATCAAGCAATAAGTGCATAAAATATCAGGATTATGGGTCACCCATGCCTAGTTAATGCATTCCATGCCTTTTTAATGCTTATTTATCTTGAGGATAATTATGGATTTAATTCCAAATATTAGGATTATCCATGGCCACACATCTTAATCTTCAGATGGACGGTCATGGTTGATCATGACCAATCTAAAAAGTCTATAAATAGAGAGGCCATGAACATGAATTTTAAGCTATTTTGGCGCAAGATTATTATGCTCAAATATCTTCAAAGCTTGAATATTGCAAAGTTATAATGCTAAATTGTTTCCATAAGGTTTTGCATTTGATCATAGATTTTGCTTGCAAGCTTCATTGATAGCTAGTTTAGTGATTTGGAATCAAGAGCCTAGGTTTTAGGGAGTGTTTTTGAGGCATTGGAGGAGCTTACCACCATTGTTGACAAAGACAAAGATGCTTGATCAAGTGAGAACATTTTTTTTGAGGCACATGGGTATAGTGAATCCATTTGGGAAGGTAATATGGTGTTGCTTTCTTTCATTTGTTTCTTGCTATCCTTTGTAATTACCATAGGAATAGATAGGCTTGGTTAGTTGGTTCTTTATGCATGTTTTATTGTTTATGAACTAATGCTTGACTTTCTTTGTAATCCTCTCTACAATTAAACTCCACATATTTTTTTGATTCTATTGAACATATTTGTGAGATTTATGAGTGAATATTTACAAGTGTGAGTGAAGGGCTTGAGAAGGGGTTATTGCTTGTGTTGGTGAGATAGCTTGATGTTGGTGGCTTGTGTGAATTTGAAGAATTGAAGAAGGGTGTTTTTTGCAGGGATATTCATAAGAGGTTGAAGACAATCAGTATTCAAAAGCGTTCTCTTTGTTAAAGTGCTTAAGGGGGTGCTCATTCACCTTGGTCAGAAGGACTTGACCAATCTAGGAACAAGTGTTCCGTGTGAGATAGGTGTCTCACTAAGGGCCTTTTGTTTGCTCCATCTTTATAGGATAGTAGTCCATTGATTTGCAGGCTTTAGGGTGGGTTTTATTCTCCTTGAGGGTTTCCCACAGAATTCTGGTGTAATCATTACATGTAGTGGATTGTACCTCATCATATGGCCCAACCTTGTTGCCATATCACAACCCAAAGAACTAATCAAGCAGTTGCACCAATGTGGGCAACGTTTTAGCTGATTAGTATCGTATGTGTTAAGGTGCGTTACATGTTTTTTTGGTCCGATCAGGGACTTGGTGCATATGATAAAGAAATTAACATGCCATGGTGGGGTGACCCATGAACTAAATTTGATGGTCGACCCTGTGTCTCATGAATTCTTTTGATGATGGTTATTTATTACACATTGCCCTTCAAATATTAGTATAGTTTATGGTAGAAAAAAGAAATATGGAAGATAATTTTTTAATTTTTTATAATTTTTTAGAGTTTTTGACTGTTTGTCCAAAATTTCACCTTGCATCTAATATAGTCTACCAAAACATTGAACGTATTTTACAGCGAAAAAATGCAAACACTATTGGACGACCATCAAATTTAGTTCCTGGGGGTGTCTAAAGTAGAGGTTTTGTTTTTTTTAGCGTCGTTTGTCTTCAATTAATCTTTGATATGACTTTATAATGATAAAAGATGAGAACTTCATGCCTTTTTCACAAGAAACAAATATGTAATTTTATTAAACTAGCATTTGCATAGAAGAGGCACAATGCAAATGCAGATAGAGTGAAAGAAGTGGTATCACATTGAAGGAAAAGGTCAATACGACATGGAGAGTAGACTTTGCTCTTATTATTTTCTGATGTCGATGCACACATGATCTTGTATTCTTCCTAATTGTTTGAAAGAGAGGACGTAAAATGCAAACAAGAGATTCTAGAAAGTTGCCTGACCTAGAGCAAGGGCTTTTATAATGAAGGTTCCAGATTATTATGCCATGCTTTATATCTCTCATTTTCTTTTGTGTTATGGTCATCTTATATCAACTCTTTTTAATGGGAGGGAAGAAATTTAAAATAAATTTGAGCATGCAAAGGGGTTGGGATAATTACTTACCAATAACATAAATGCCCAAACATGAAATTCAACAACACAAATTTCCAAGCACGAAATCCACCTAAACTCCAATTTCTAACAAAGAATCAAGCTATCTTAATATCATACACAATGCACACAAAGACTAAGGGATTACAAATAAAACTTGTTTAAAAAGGACCTAACGAACCCTAGTGTTAAAGAATGCCGAATCTATCAAATATTCAACATATTTTACAAAAGCAACCTAATCATTTGATCTAAATAAAACATACTACCTATTTATCAGTTTTTGTTCCAGGTGCATGTAGGATGGCAATAGCCCTCTTCATCAATACTATTGATACATGTACAAATGAATTGAGGCTTTTGTAATGCATATTAAAAGTAGGACTCTATCATAACATCACTAAGCTCATATAAACTATGTTTTACCTCGAACAAATTGTTCTGCGTTGAATATTACAATGGTTGTAAAATACAAAGTGGAATAGAATATTTTGAAATAAGTAACATTTTTTTTAATTTTGTACTATATATTTATGACATGTTAAACCTTAGGGTATTGCTTTTGATTTTGGTTGTGCTATTTTGTGTAAATAGAATATAAAATAAAGGAATTAAAGATTGATTGACTTTTCCATATGATTTAGAGATGTCCAACGATAAAGTATTTTCCAACAAAGGAAATGATGCCACAATTTTAAGAGAGATGATTCATTTACCCAGATACCTATGATGCACACATTTTGTTAGGTAAGCACCCATTTTACATTGGCTTTATTCTCATTGTTGTTTAAATTCTTTGCAAGAAGTTTTAGAAGAGGGAACATTTGAAAATATATAATCACACTCTAAACACATAATCAATAAACTACATTTGATGCATTCACATAACTCTCAAATGTTAGAAGGTAATGTTTCATTTTCAATTACATGGCAATGCAACTACCCACTAGTGCATAAAATAATAATGAACATAGATGGAACACTCTGAAAACTTTTGCAATGACATTTCTATGACAAAGATGAGGAAATAACGACATTGGACAAAGGAAATATGGATTGAAATTTAAAAAAATAATTGCAAAAAAATCATACTCGTTGATTGTAAAAACATTCATAGAACAAAATTTCAAACAAAAGAATAAATAAAGGATCAGTTCATGTAATTGATCCCCAATTTTCCAAGTTGTTATCTACTTGAATTCATTAGGGAACTTGGTGAACATATGTTACATCCCTAAAAGATTTCAACACATTCTAAAATTTGTACATGGCTTTGACAAAATGTTCCCTGGTCAAACTTGCAATAACTATACAAATTAAAACATGTTAAAAAATACGTCAATATTAAATATTTTTTTAACACGCCAATATTAAATATTTCAATGAAACATAACAACATTATGTAGAACATGCTTTATTTGCAATATTGCTAGATACCATGATGACAAGATTTCAAAACCATTAACAAAATATAGTGTTTTTTATACCTCATATTAACTTGATTGAAATTTGACCAATTTGTAGGTTTATTTGTATATGTTTCACCATCCTTCACAATAAATCGTACTAAATGGTACCTTTGTCTATTTAGACTATGTCTCAGACATGTTTATCAAATAGGTTTGAAATTCTTTTTGCTCCTCTTAGGTCTGTATTTTACTCTAAACTCTGTCACTTACTATCTTTGCTTGTTTATTTGATTTGATTCTCTCTGTTAAGAAATCTGCCGCTTTGTTGACAATATCTTCAACTCAATCTTGATCTCTTGTTCTTGATACAATATTCGTTAAAAAAAAACACAGTTCTGCAGGATTTTAATTTTAAATTGTCTTAGTATCTGATTGTATTTTAGCGATATCTCCCTCGATATCCAACCAATAGAGCTCTAATTAGATTCGTTGGATTCATGATTCAAAGGTGCACCTACTATCCAAGTTTCATAAACTTTCATTGGCTAAATTTTTAGATATGATCAGTTTACCAGTCGTGCCTTGATTTTGATTTTACAGAGTCCTATGTAGTACGAGAGCTATAAAATGATAGTTTATATAGTATATAGGCCCTCAGGGCTTCTTTCCACTTGGATTCTGACCTTAATTATCATATGTTTCCATTCCAATCTTTTTTTTTTCTCTATGAACATAAAGTCACTTGGATTAATGCACTTATATGGATTGTCATGCATTTTTGGTATTGCTTGTAAACTTGAGAGCATAATTTGATACAATTATCAAATCTAACACTGATCCACCATAGAACAAATGTTAAATGAATGAAAGAGTATCCTTTATTACCTTTTCAAACTTATACTCAAGCTCATACACTCATTTATATGTGGAATATAGTGACTATATATGATTGTCACAACCTTCAATGACCCGAGAGGCTAATAATGATGTTAATTATCAATTTCCTAGCCAATCAATGCAAAATAATAAATCCAAAAGATAGTAAACTCATAGTCTTTCTTGGTCAATGATTATTTAGTGACCATGCAACTTAAAATACGATTAATTCCTTTTATTTGCAGACCTGATACAACATAGACTTCTATTTATCATACATAGTCTTTCTCCTTCAAAGCCAGAACACAGTCTTAAGACCAAAAATGGACAAAATTAATCTTTTTCTTGTTTGATTCTTCAAGATGATGCTAGAAATGGACGCTAGATTATTAAATCATACCGTATACAAGGTTATTGAGCTCTCATATAACCAAAATACATTGAAGCATCCTCTACCATAGTCCTCTTCTATATAGAATTTTGTATTTCTGGACACAATCCTCTGAGTTCCCTAGTGGCAGACTATCCACAAGAATTTCATTCATACTGTCTAAAGAATCTTTTTAGTACAACCATTCTCCTTTATTGACCAATATTCATATTCATGTACGTACTTACAGTCACAACACAGTGCTAAAGGCCTTAAGCTTCCTCACTCACTCATCCACAACTCACTTTTTTTACAAAGACTATCTGCCTTGACCTATATTCATGCTTCTTTTCTTTTATTAAACTCCTATCTAAGTGGTACAAGACTTATCACAAGCACAAATTTAGTATTAGTCAAGATTCTTTCCTCCTTTTTAGATTCACCTTTATCTCTATCCCTTCTCCACTATAATATCTTTTCTAGAAGGTGGATGGAAAGGTGTTTTCACCTTGACATAGGTAAATAGACTTTTACAACATAATATTGACCTTCTATGTTATTACATAGGTCTTGCCTTACAATTTTGCCTACAAGATTTATAGACACTCTTAATACCCCTAGTAAGACTTATTACCTTTTACAATGCTTTACAAAGCCTAATACAACTTATAGTCCTCCACAGGAGGACTTATTGGCTACAAACACACATTGAGTGATATATACATAATTACACTGTGTTTGTTTGGATGCTTCTGCATCATAGGCAATCCAAATCTTTGTACAAGTCTTCCCAATAAGTAGCACAAGTGCTATGAATACCTGATAAGATATTCAAAACACCAAAAAGGAATATAAGTTTGTAAATACATAGGCTTGGTGTAACGGCAAAGGCTTTGAAATAGAAATGAGGGTTCGTAGGTTCAACTAGCCTTGCCTTTTGGATAGGCTAAGCCCAAAATTTAAGAGATAAAAGTATGGAGGAAAGTACAACATGGAAGAATAGAAGGATCAACAAGGACATAAAAGAAATAAGGTTGGCGCTGATGGAACAACTATTTAAGAAAATATAAATGCCAATACCAAAGGTATTTTATATCTTCTCATTATCTCACTAGGGCTTGTTTTTTTACATAGATGTAGGAAGCTAAGGACCCTAAGAAAGCCCCTAGAATATGATGTTCACACTGCAAGAAGATGGGACAAAATATCAAAATGTCGAGTGGCAAATCCAAAACTCACACCAAAGAGGATTGCCAAGCTCGACAAAATCAGGGAGCAAGGAAGAGCTTATCAGCCTAAGAAGGAAGTTCTAGAAGAAGATAAAAGAACAAAATTATTCCACACTAGAATTATGGTAAAAGGACAAAAATTCAATGATCTTAGGCAAATACTGTCTCAGAGAAAGTAGTAGAATCGTTAGGGTGGATAATCAACCACACCCTAAACCTTATCCTTTGATATGGATGGAAGGAAAGGTACAACTACAGGTGATAAAGCAATGCAAGATTAGATGGTGGCCATTGACATATAGTGATGAGACTATCTTCGATGTAGCACCTATGAACATATGTGCATTCATATTTGGAAGCCCTTAGCTATATAACAAGAATGCAATATTCTATCACATGAAGAACAAATATACGTTCCAAGAAGGTGACATTACTTACAATCTACCTTATTTAAAGGAGAAGTTATCATGTATTCCCCAGGATGGAAATTGGAAAACAACTATTATAGTGACATTAATACCCAAGGATAACTTTCCAATTGAAAAGGTAAATTGTCAGCGAATGCAGAATCAACAAAGCATGATTAAATATTCGTAATATTGTTGTCCATGTAGCAGAGTTATGGGAAAGATTAATAGTATCACCAACAAAACCAGGTGACAAGTAAGTAAATTACTTATTAAAGTTATTTTCTATTTATCCATGATGCTTCAATGGATGCACTTTGTTGAAGACCAAGAAGTAGTGGTTTGTCAAATGACAGGGAAACCAAGTCTACCTATCAGGGCTCATGAACATCTAGAAAAGAAGCAATAGACTCTAGTGTTGGTGAAAGGCTCTACACCCCATTTGATCTTTGATTAAAAACCCTAAATTGAGCAATGTTTGTAAATAGAATTATGTTTACAATACATGTATGTTGTATTTGACTGTAAGACCCCTAGAAGGGAAAGTTGTATAGGTGGTGACCTATTATAACACCACATACTATGCAATGTCATTTTCTACCCTTTTTGAGAATGTTCAGCAACAAGGATAATGTAAAAACCATCTCTTAATGGGAGATCTTCAACTTAGTATTCAAACAATGAAGTGAAAGGGCTAAGAGAATCTACCAAGAAGAAGACTAAGACACCAAGAGTGCAAAAAGGTCATTTAGTAGATCAATTTGGACAGTAAACCTCTAAGAGAGAAAAAAAGACACCTACGATCATGGATCAAGGTGAGAATAGTTCCTTATGTTAATTTTGTTCATAAATAACTTGATTAACTGTAGAAAAAGTTATTCTCAATAGAAGAGAAGAATTTTGGTGGTTTAAAAGCTTTTTAGTGGGGAGGAGTGATATGGAAGGATCTCCACTAGAAACCAAATTGTATGGTCTCAAATCTTCCCAAAATTATTTGCACATCGAAGAGATTGTTGAGAGCTTTCCAACACAATTAGAATGGAGTCGTTTCGACATCAGATGCAAAAGTGATGCCCTATTGAAGTTTTGGGCAAACAAGCAAAAAATAAGCATAGGTACAATGATGATGTCATCATTTACCACATGGACCTATCACAACTTTCCAAATGGACGTATCACAACTTTCCAAATGGACCAATCATGGCACGACACATGGTAGAGCGATAAATGGGTTGTTTGGTTTTTAGCGACTTATGGTCACCTTCCTTCAGTCTTCGATGGGCAATTTTTATGGGGCCCACACTATTTACCTGTTGGGGGCCCATTAGCTAGAGGAGTCCTCTTTTTTTATGGAGGGGGACCCTACAACCAACTCACATTGCTATGTAAGTGTTTTAGTATATAAAATCTTCTATAGGTCTACCCATGGCACATGTGGGACTAAATCCCATGGAAATCTCAAAGTTTGATGCCCAAATCAAGTGAAAGCCTCTTAAGCTAGCACATGGAAGCATCACCAATCACCAAGCATCCAACTCACATGCCAAAAAACCAAGCTCAAAGCATCCACCAAGTTCAAATGCACATGTTCCAAGCATGAAGCAAGACAATTTCCAAGGAACATGTTGTCTCATTGACCGATTACAAAGGTGGACAAGTGTACATATAAAACTTGTGTTTGTTGTAAATCCCATCAATGTGGGATTAAGTTTATCAAATGAACCAAAAATGTACTAAAGATATTCAAAAGTCTATTCAAAGGCTAAAATGTGGGAGTGGGGATTTGAACCCTTCACCTCATGCTTCTATTTTAGAAGCCTAGCCATTAAGCTAAAGCCTAAACTTGAAGACTGTTATGCATGATATGCCCTTTATCTCTTAAAATTTGGGCTCAACCTATCCAAAAGATTACTTTAGAGTTGAACCCATGACCCCTCATTTCTATTTTAGAGCCTTTGCCATTACACCAAGCCTATGTTTGGTAAACGAAAGCCAAGAGATTGTATTTATCTTGTGATATGCAGTCTAAACTTACTAAAACAAAGCATATGCACAATGAATGAGAAGGGATTTGAACCCATTCATTCATGCAAAAGGACAATGCTTTAACCATTGAACCAAAAACCTATGAAATGTTATAAAAGGAGACATCTTGTATTTTAATTGTAATCTTTAAAAAAATAGTTTTTTCCCTTTGTAAGAAAAGAACAAAGGAGAAAAATTAAATATTATGCCAGAGTAGCAAAATGAAGGCACATAGCCCGTTGCACAGACCTTTGAGAGACAAGCAAGAGAAAGTCTAGAAGAGCCAAAGTCGGAACCAAAATTCCTACAAGACATTAGACACTTGCACATAGAGAATTTGATGTAAGAAAATATATTTTACATCATTTTAAATTGAATGGTTCTTTTATTTTGTGGACTTAGAGATGTATCCCAAATCAAGTGAACTCTGTTATCAACTCGATTTGTGTGTTTTCTATGCTTACTCATTATTTGTTGTCTTTATTTTGGTTTTACTCTAATTTTTAATTATTCAAGCCAAATTAATGAAATAAGACGGTAAATTTAGAAAAACAAATTAAAAATCTAAAATCGATAAATAGTGTACATTTTTCATTAAATAACATTTTCAGATCAATCCTACTACATAACAAGACAAAGAAAGAATCACATGGCCTAACTTGAATTAAAAACATAAATTATTATCTCACTTCATTAAGAAAAATATTTGTTTTACAAACATCAGGATCACAATAAATAAATGCAAGACACATCAAATACTAGACGCATCAAATACGAACCAATAGAACTGACATAAGGAGTGCATGCCAAGCTTGCTAGTTATCTCAACAACATTCATTGCATTGGGAAGATCATGTTTGTTTGTAAAGATGATAAGAAAAATATCTCATAAGGTACCATGAGAAGTTAGCATTTTTTCTTGTTTCTTGAGAGACAAAAGAAATATAGGCTTAGAAATGATTATTTACAAGCTTGTTTCTTAGTAGGACAAAGTTGCAATTCCAAATACACATAAATATGTCTATACAGAAAGTAATTAGAAAACCTACAATTTTTTTTTGTTCATGTATTGACAATTCTATACCCACATTACCTCTGAGACTCCTCTCTATGGGTTCCTCTAAACATTGTATATGACACTATCTTTCTACTTTGGAGTTCACATGAAATCCATCTAGATGTCTTATGCAACATTCCTTGTAAAACAAAACAAAGGAGAGTAATATAAAGAATAATGTTAGATTTTGATTCCATTAATTAAAACAAACAACTTAAGGACATGCTAATATGTTTTCATTCCCAACCTGAGATGCTTCAAGGGCTCCAATATTGACTATTCCATGAAACACAACATAGTTCATGTCTATTAATGTGCATATGGTATGAATTAGTAGATTTGGCATGTCCTTGTAGTGAGTACTAATAATATAATGATAATTCTCTATCATTTATGGATAGTGACTAATGGTTTCATTAGACGTGGAGTATGAGGCTCAAAAACTCTAAAGAATATTAATTTAAAAATGAAATATTTAAGTGAAATGAAAATAAATAAATGTGCATGGAAAGTTGAGGAATGAATCTGGGTTGCGACTGTTTGGAATTTGAAAGAAATGAGAGCTCACAGGGAGATAGTCAACAAGAAGTGACAAATATTAAATCTTATTAAAGTGTACTATTAATTTTTTTCTTTTTCCATATTTATATTTTTGCCTGATTAAAAAATTGTTAAAACTATAAAGCATAAAATATTAAATGAAATGAAAGTGATTAGAAAAAATGTAACAATGGGTTTAAGTAATCCTAAAGTACATTAGATTGAAAATTGCAAAAAACTTTTACAAACATGGAACCACCTCAACAAAGTAGTTCCCTTGCATTCGTTTGCACTATTAACATCTTTTTTCTAGATAAAGACTATCAAATAAGGGAATCGAACCAACATTTATTTATTTTAGGAACAAACTAAGAAAACATAATACTAAAAAATAAAATCAATACACATTCTCTGCATTTTAGGAAATAGTGAAGAAGGGCCATAGAAAAGAGCCTTATGTGTAAAAAGTGTGATTTTTGCATGCTCTCAACGTGATAACAAACTTGCTCTCATAGAATATGGGCTCATATATAGACTATTTTTTGCTTGATATGGTATTAATGCCACTATTCGATTGGGTTAATAACACATCAAGTGAACCTCTGCATCTTTGTCTGCACATTAAAATCCAACAATTTTTTTAATAACATTTAACACAAGGATGTAAATATCTATATAACAAACTTACCATCAAAGTAAAATGTATTAATGTTATTGATTCAATTTATTTACCTCTCACCCTTTAGTATCTACCACCATATCAAAAGAAGACAAATTCATTGTTGACGACCACACTTCAACATTACGATACAGTGGCACCAATGCATGACATATGTTGGAAACAGGAGAAGTCAATCGTTTTCATTCTCTAAAAGCAAATGTGGCCCAATTTTTTTAAGTTGGGAAACAAAACTAAGACATTCAACCATAGTACATAGATTAACGTATGCCCTCCCATTATTGTATTCCATGAAGATGTCTTTTTTCAAGGCAATTTTTCCATGATGTTTGGTAATCATTGCATTAGATAAAATTATGTTTGTTTGAGGCATTTTGTATGAGACATATTGTAAGGTTGCTTATGGCTAGGAATGTATGGCATTTTTTTTTCCATTATGGGTGTGCGAAGAAGTATTTGGTTGGTTTTGCAAATAGAGGCATTAAAACTTGTATTAAATTTGTTCTTAATGCAAGATTAGGTTTTTTGTGCTAGATTGAAAACTCGTATGCAAGAATTATAAACCTTGAAACACTTTCAGGGAATAGTTGTTCCCGTTCTTGCATATGAGCATGAATACCCTTTTGGAGTAACATAACTTTTTGTGTACTTGGAAAAATAGTGCCCTTTTCTATGTATGTATTTTTACGTCTCTTCTTAGAGTTTATATAATTTTTTGATTTTGTTGGGGTAATTTTGTGGTGTAGTAGGTCATGGATTTGAAACCATGTGTAGCTTTATAGTCCTAAATTTCAATATATTGCTCAATGATTCTAGGGCTTCTAGGGTTTTGAGGTTTAGAGAAGGAGATATGGTGCGGGCAAAGGTGAAGTCATAACAATGGTGGTTTATCTAAATTTATAATCTTGTGTGTGCTATAGCCATGGCCAAGAGGCTTGATTTGTAAGAAATACTTTAGAATAGTTTTGGAAAGGAGGTTTTCTTGAAAAATAAAACACATTCAATAATAAAACAATAAGGAATGTATTTGACAAAATGCCTCAAACAAGTGTGATTTTAAATAACACAATCATTACTATACACACCTTTGATAGACATTGATCATGTACTATGGTTGAAAAACTAACCTATGCTAACCATGTTAAGAAAAATACAAACTATTCTATCGAAGAGAATAAAAAATTAATTGCAAACCACTAAAATATTACGACATGAAAAATGTGTAGGGAATAAATAAATACCTTGCTTAATACGCTACTACCGGTCCATGAACTCCAAACACAACATAGAGTAAATCAAAGCAAAAATTAATTATTTGCAAACACAATATTAACAAATAAGGCATGGAAAACAAGGCAACCACCTTAACAAAATATTGCCTTTGCATTCTGTTGGAGTGGATAAAATCCTAAAATAGATATGACAACGTAATGATTACCATACATGCCTTTAATAGACGTTGTCCATGTGATATGGTTGAACAACTAATTTATGTTGGTTGCCTTTTTAAAAAACTACAAACTATTATATCCAAGACTAAAAACCAAATCAAAGCAAACCACAAAAAGATGAAGATAAAATGAAACAAATACAATTCTCATAGAAATGGTTCTTTCAAACTAACTTCAACTCTATATGTTCAAGAACCTTAAAATGGACCAAATGATCAATTTTCAAGTTACTGATAAGAACTTAAATCCTTCAATAGGGCTCCCATTCCTTTCAGACCCAATAATTAAACAACCCTCGTGATCATTGAAGCCTAAGCCTTTGAGCAGATTGCTAGATGCTATCACTAAAAGAGCTAAAAAACCATTCCTACATAACATTGGTGTTAAATTAGAAGTAATTAAAAGTTGAATGTATAGAAAAATACATAGGAACAACAACTAAATGGCTTTAACAGGTTTATTAACGAACACATTCTTACATCGTATCAAGGTAAGAACTATTATGGAAGAATGACCGGATAACGTATCTAATGCACATTTATTGAAGTGTATATATCTACTAAATTAGTTGTTAAATGCTTACATAGGCTAACATTTAAAGATGAAAAGAAATAGCCAACCCATATTCTAAGTTTGTAATTGTATTTTATAAAACCACTAAAATATTGTATCATAAGCATGCATAAAATCATAAATAACATAACCAAGTGACAATTAAAAATTAAATGAGCTCTTTGTACCAAAAACTTTCAAATGACAAAAGCAGAGAAACAAAAAATACGATACATGCATAATGCTAAACTACAGACCTTGTATACATATTTAATAACAATGTTATTTAACAATGGTAATGACAGAGTATGCATAACATTAAAAAATATAAATAACATTAGAATAAAATATAAATTATATAATAGAGCTTCAAATTTAACATGTAAAAGTTTTAGACCTAATGCCAAGCCATCCCTTTAATTTTATATTTAAAAATATATCCCACATTAATATGTATTATTTTTACCAATGGCCCCACAATTATTCCTTATAAACTACCTTAAAACATCATCAAAACCCTAAAATGTTAATCATAGAGATCTTTTAAACTATTGCAAGTTAATACCATTCGGATAAATATTTATACCCATTATATTATTCATCTTAGTTTATTTAATCAATAAATTATTGCATCTCCAAAGAGAAATTCTAGAACACAAAACTTCAACTTATGTATATGCCCCAATAGAATTTAATAAATATTTCGAGAATCCAAATCTATGGAAATGTAATTTCGTTTAAATCAATAAGGAGATGGCATTTAAAATTATTTGAAAAAGAGACACCCAATTCATAATGCATCACATAATGTTAGTAGAGGTTCGTAGAAAACCCATTAAAACATGTTAACATGTGTTTTTGTGTGAAGTAATCTACATGTTCAAAACATGGGCATAATTATAGAAACATCAAGTATTAATTTAATTAAGAATTACATGTTCATTTATAAAATGTAGACTTGAATTATACATAGTGGTAGTTTTTGTTAAGTAATTAAACAAATGTAAGCAAAACAACATATACACTACACATGGAACAAGTACAAAAATACATTTAGATAATTCATCTTCAAATCTCTATATTTCAGAACTCTTTTCCTTTATAAATGATCACTATATAGAACTTCTAAAGCTCTATTGCTTCACATTCTGTCTTTAGTGCACAAAGGTACTTGACACACCATTATATTTCGGATGTCATCATCCTTGGTTATCGAAAGGGTGGCCCTACTATATGACACTTTATATTGAATTTATAATACCAGTTCCTCTAGTTTGTCTACATGTATTTGTGTTTGAATGCTAGCAAATGGATTTTGAAACATCTCATTTTTCCATGTTTGCAGCTTCTCCATCACATTATCTCTTGAATCAAGTGATGACTTTAGTGTGACATCCAATTGCTTAGATGTCATTGAATGGTCCCCCATTATTTTTTTGGATTTATCAACCTTGACAACTTTGGGTTGGTCTCACTCTATTTTTTGTTCAACTGTTGCTTCCAATCGAGCATGCTTCTAGCCATGTGTTGAGCTTGGAGTACAATAGTGTCTAAGACTTGCTCGTATTCTTCGAGGAGTCAAAGATAGACTCTATTTCCACCTTCAAGTTCTAACCTTGCATTCAAAATTGTTACATCTTCTACACAAGGAGCCATAATTTTATAAGCTAGGATATAAGAGTTGTGACTTGCTTCTCCTCAGACTGTTGGAGGTATGCTATCAATGATGTCAAAGGATGATATCATATGCATTGATCTCAAAAGGTAATGATAAAGTGGTGATGGCATGAAGGTGTGCAAGGTAGGTTTGGATGCATATGAACTAAGGTAAACATTGTTTTAGGTTTATCATGTTGTGTCTATCATGTTCATAGTGCTACAAGTCAAGGATAGAAGATAAAGTGTGATTGGCATAGGCTTGGTAACCTTGTTTGGTGGCATAGGCTTGGTAGCCTAGTGTGTTGAGAAGGTTGAGACTAGGGAGAACATGAAGGGAAGTTGAGGAGTATGGATTGAAGGTGTATGAATTTTTATTTATGTGGTGAGAGCTTTTGAAGTGGTTTCATGGTGGTTTCTTGTTCAAGGTTTGACTTGCAGTCCCAGACCTAGTGTGCATAATGGCCTAGTAAGGTCAAATTGGTGAGTCAAAGTGATATTTCAAGCTGGAATAGATCTTGTATGCATGTATAGAGGTATGATAAGGTTTTTCAAAGGTGTTGACCAAGTTTCAGGTCCTGAAGATGAAGAGAAAGCAAGATAGTATGTTGGAAGGACACTTGTACATTCATATTGAAGGTTTCCTAGCTTGAGAAGAAAGTTCTAATGATCAATGGCATGTGTAGAATTTTCATGGTAATATAAAACTTTTGGGAGAGGTGTAACATTGACATAAGAAGGATTTCCAAGTATTTTGTAGTAGATTGAGAGATAAAACTTTGTAAACATTCATTAAGAATGTAAACTGGTCAAAACCCTCCTAGAAACCCTTATAGTGACTTGATTGGAGAAAGATTGTTGGATATGGACCATAATGGATTGGTTGACCAATTTTGAATATTTTAAGGTGTATAAGACTCTTCTAGGAACCTCCAGGTGGTAGTGGTGTGTTAGGGCAATGACTATAAGGTACAAAAAGAAGCTTGTTTATGAAGTTTTTAGTGGTACAGACAGAGTCGACTGAGTCAACACATGTAATATATTGAAGGTTTAAGGCCAAGACTTATTATTGATATATATGTAATTGATTTTTCAAGTTTCATATTTTTTTTAAATATTTTTGAGCATAAAAGTTGGCTAGTTGCTAAATCTATAAACAGTGAAAACTGTGACAAAAAGCTAGTCAGAGTGAGAATCTCTTTAGGGATGGGTTCCAGGTGTTTAGGGATGAATCCCATGGATTGGGGTATTTTTATGAGACCTATATCTGTTGTTTTATTAAGTGGAAAGTAATGATATAACCCTTACATAATCAAGAAAGTGATCTCAAGTTGATCAGTTTGTGTGAGTGCAAATTGTGAAGGTGTATGTTCTAGTAGTTGATCCATATGTTTCATATTTTTCACTATACATCTATGATTTAGTGTTTAAATTTTATATAATGTTTTTTAATTATCTCATTAATACATTTTTAGGTCAATAAAGTGACTCTACAGGTATTAGGAGTCATATTCACCATGACTATGTTTTGAGTCAAAATGACTACTTGGAGGGATGTTGAGGGAAGTGAAGTGTTTGTGGTTCCTTGATAAGAGTTGTTACATATAATTAATATAACGATGTGGTTTGAGACCTAATTAATCTACTCAATCTTTTTTAAATTTATAGAAACTGTTTGAGGTGTTGAGATGAGGAAGCCAAGAGGACTTGTCTAGTTGTGTATGTACAATGTGAGAGTAGTCTAAGGAATTGGTCTGAAAGACCAATGAATGATGATAGAAAAAGAAGATTAAATATATAAGGTTGATACATAGACCTATAATGAAACATTAATGAGGATTATATGTCATGAAAGTGCTCAAATTGATGTAAAGATTCAAGAGTTCTTGATTGAACTTTGACTGTGTTTGACCAATATGAGTGGTTCTATTGCAAGTGTGGTTTGGAGGTGAGTTGCCTTGTGTTATTGTTTAAAAATAATGTAATGAGGTTGGTGAAGTATTTAATAATATTTTTTAGTGTTTGGGTGATATTTTTTGAGGTGATAAGACATATTTCTATCTCAGTTTGTCAAGACAGTTTTATGGGTGCACTGGTTGTTATGAGTTATCTTTTAGCAAAGATGTTCTTGAAGCTTATTAGCTTGTGTTGGAGTGTATAAAGTACATGGAGGTATTTTATATGTATTTTAGGTGTCATCCATATTATTTTTTCATATGATTATGTGATAAAATTGATAGTATACTTCAAAAGTCTATGACTATGTTTTATGTGTATGTTGTTTAAAGAGTGAGGAGAGCAAATTGCTAGGTTCAAGGTGTGATATGGTGTTCCAGGTGGAATAAACATTTTTTGGAGTGATAAAGGGTCTATTGGTAAATTTTTTTATGTGTTTTAAGCATTGGTATAGGATTAATGTGGACCAATGAGTCTAGGTTGTAACATGTGGGTAAGTAGGCCTAATTGCTTTAGTTTTCAAGAAGGTCTAATGGAGGATTTGGATTAATGAGGTAATGGAAGACCTATGAAGCATGTGTCTCACCCATGTAACATGTGTGGATACCTATTCCAAGTGTGTGAATCATCTTGGCTGACCATGATGGGTTATGCCAAGAGGAGTGGTATAAGTATAAGGCCTAATTGGCCTATTTGTGCTTGTTATGTGTGTGTGTGGATCCAAGCGAAGGAGATAAACTTTGAAATAAAAGGTACAGGTCATTGAGGACCATCATAGAGTGAATAAGATAATTCATTCTTATCTGATCAAGGTGATGAAGGTGAATGCCTAGGTCATTAGACCTAATGAGCATAAAAGAGGTTAGTTGAGCAAAAAAGCCCTAGAGGCTGTTTGAGAGAGATTGAAGGGTGAAGAAGAAGTGAAAGCAAGAGAAGTCCATCATCAGGTGTAGAAGACATCAGATTAAAGGTGGAGATGTTCATAGGTGTTGTTGTGATATCTCAATGTCTAGGGGGTTGCAGCTTCCTTACAAAGTGAAACTTTTTAAAGGTCTAGTTGTTGTTGTAGCTTAGCTAGACATGTGTGGCAACACCTTGTGGGATTGTAGTCTCACTAAATAAGGGATGGTAGTTCCTTGATCAGTTGCATCTGGTCTAAATTGGATCTTGTTATTAAAGTATTGTATTCTATCTTACAGGTTTTAGTGTGTTTTATCCCCCATTAGGGTTTTTGACATATATGATGTGTTCATGTGATGTATGCTCTTGATTCTTGCTTTGGATATATATACTTTCATGTTTATGTTGCTAGATAAAGTTGATGTATCAGGGAATGGTTTTAGAATTCAATGTGCATTATTTTCTACTGATTCAGCCCCCTCTCAGTAGCTACTCTCAACACAAACATGACTTGGTCACCTAAGGCTTGAATGACTAGTGTAAGGCATACATCATCGATAATTTTCCTTGCCTTGTTGAGGTGACAATGTAGTTATCTTTTTCTTGTTTAAGCTGAATTCATCCTATTCCAATCCAGAAGCCTTTTACATGATTTATTTTTGGAATGTCATAGCTCCCTAAATATGTTTTTCCAAGGAAAACTTGGTCACACCAAGTGACACTTACTGTGAGATCATGGCCATAGTGAGTGAAGAATTCCCAATTGTTGCCGATGTTGGATGGTGTCAAATATGTGCCATAGGTAATGTGAATATTGTCCTTCATGTCGATGGTGCTAGAACACATTACAACCAATGACTGAATATTGACCTATGTTGTGAGGTCTCTTTTTGTATGCCTCCCTCAGTTGATTTGGATCCTTATGATGCGTTAGATGGTTGTTGAGGTTTAGTTGTCTACACTTTTTTGGGTTGCTCTATTTTTGATTGGGATATGAATTCAAACTTATTTTTTTTCTATTGATCCTCCTTGGATGTGGCAACTGCCTTTACCTGTGCCTTAGCTACTTCATTTTCCTTCTAGACAACATCTTTAGTAGCTTTCTCCTTGGCCCTTTGTTTATTCTCTTCTTCCTACTTTCAGAGGTCCTCTTTATTTTTATCTTCCTCTGCCTTGGCTACTATGCTAGCCTCAACCTTTCTCTCTTGTGCCTCTTACCCCTCCTTCTTTGCTTGTTCTTTGTTTTTTTCACAATTTCTTCTTGTTTCTTCTTTTATTCAACTTATTTTGCTTATTTCTTCTATTTCTCTTATTTTACCTCCTTTTTCTACACAGTAAATTCTTATTTCTTATTCTTCCTCTCCTCCTTCCTTGTCCTTTTTTATGCTTGTTGACACTGTGGATTGCACCCTTGAAAGAAGGCTAGGATTCTCTCTTCCACGTGGCACAATGGAGACTCCCCTCTTGCTGTGGGTCTGGCAAAACTGAGGGGAGAATATCTAAATAAGGGCTAGCTCCCTTTGATGCATCTCTGAAGCTTTTCACTACTACTTCTAATAATGGGGGGAATGAAAAGGGAGGAGGATAACCAAAATAGAAACTAATCTGAGTGGTGATGTACCAAACAATTTTTATCTACTCAGTTATTCACACTTCAGACCAAAAGAGGGTGGACATACACTTTATTTGATGAAAATAGAGACAAAAAATAAACTTACCACAGGCGCTATAGAAAACACACTGTCTGATAACCCTTTTTTGTCTCTGCGCTCCAGATGCAGCACTTCCTGTTAACCTAGATAAATGATGCTTTGTCTACACTAGGTGTGTTGGTGTCAATTTGTGAAAGCATAAAGCTAACATGACTAAACACATAATTGATACACAAACACACTCAAAAGCATAACCAGTCATATAGAGGTAAAACACATTCTTATTGATCAAAGGTGAATTTTAGTAGGGCTTCACCTTACAAAATGAGAGATATCTTTTTCAACTTGAGAGATTATAATATATAGCATGAAAAAGAAGACTATAGCGCCCTTTTCAACAAGTGGCCCATGTTGCATTGAATACATTAGAAAGAGGAAGTCTGGTGAAGGGACCATGCCAGGGTAGTTACAAGCCTTAACTTTGGTGTTTAAATCATATAAAATGTCTCTTCAAAAGCATGGGTTGCTTGATCATTTGAATGGCAAGGCCGCTCCCCTTTATGAGACTTACATGACTGTCTGCTCACCTATGCTCAAACGAATAAACATAGGCCATGCCATTGAATGATTGTGCTATTTTATAACACCTTGGTGGAGACTGTTTTAGCCGCAACAATAACTTCTCCTGTCGACACCTTCTTTTTCCACCTAGACTGCTTAATTCGTGTCTGTGCTTGGCTGGGTGCATCTTTTGGAACATTCTAAATGTTGTCATATGTGTGTGTGGCTGTGTTCTGGATTCTCTATTTTGTTCCTCTTTTCCTTGCTATTTTTGTCACTTGTTAGCAATTTGAGCTCTCTCGGGCTATTCTTCTCATCTTTTGCTGGCTCCTTGGAATCCTTTCTTAGCGGCTAATGCATCTCGTTAAAGTTAACATCTGTGGGCCTGTCACCTATTTGTAAACCAATGGCTATTTCATTTTCTTGAATTTGATGTTTGTGTGCCCGTCACCAGACGTTTGAACCTCCAACGACTAGTTCGCCATGCTGAAATTGATGTTCTCGGGCCCGTCACCCCTTTGGCAATTTCTTCAGCCTTTTATATTCCTTTGGCCTTTTGCATTTGAACCTTCCCAAAGGGAAAGTGTCCCTTCGGCCTTGGAAAAGGTCCCCTTTTGGGTTGCTAGGAGTACCCTGCAAGGGCACTTGCCCTTCGGGCTCCCTTGTCTACTCAATTCCTTCAGACAAAATGTCCAAAGGAATTCCTTCGGGTATTTTGCCCAAAGGAAAGCTTGTCTTCAGTCTCGTCCTTTCTTCAGGTTCCCAATCCTTTCAAATCCCTTTAGACATTTTATCTGAAGGAAATGTGCCTTCAAGTTTTGGTATTCATGTCTTGGTCTCTTGCTTGTGAATTTATTCAGACAAAATGTCTGAAGGAATTCCTTTAGGCATTTTGTCTGAAGGCATTCATCCATTGATTCTTCCTTGTATTTCCCTTCAGACATTTTGTTTGAAGGACCTTTGACCTTTGCCTTTTGCCATGGATTTCCTTTGGACAACAGTCCAAAGGAATCCTTTGCCTCACTCACTTTTTTGAAGGAAAAATTTCCTTTCAACCTTCTCTTTAATCTCTCTGCAAGTGTTCCCTGCCCTCTGCAAGGGCACTTTGGGTCTTGAAATTCCCCTTCAGAGATTTTAATTTGGTCCTGACATTGGCCAAGGTGCCCTCCAAAGGAAATCTGTTGCCCTTTTTTGTGAACTGCTTAGACCATTTTGGGTTCTTCAATCGCTTCTACTTATAAAAGTTGACAAGTAATGTACTTGCACAAACCTGATTTGCACTAGACTAAGCAGAATGACAAAACACTTGGGTTTTTCATGGAACAGGTCTGACAGGGGGTATTTTTCACAAAGCAATTGAATAATGACTTAGCCGAATCATGGATGTGAAGGACTCTTTGTATTGAAAAGGAGGGGGTGCCCAATTTGGGTTGCAGGACCAAAAATTGGTCAACAATGCTTCCTTTTGCACCTTCTCTTATGCTATTTTGGCTTGTGTAACATTTTGTTCTATTATGGTATCCTCTTGCATCTTTGGCTACTGGTGCTCACAGGTGGAATAAGAACCTTCTCCAGGCACTTATAGGCACAAACCATCATAATAGGTTGTTTCTCTAAAACTTATTTTTCCTTAGACTCAATCTCCTCCAACACTTATGGTGCAAAAAATGAGCCCATGCATTTTGAAATAGAGGGAGAGGTCCTCGACGTTGTATGCAATCTAGGTCTATGCACAAATGACTATTGAGGGATTACTTGTTGTGCTACTCCTTGTGCTACCTTTGGTTGTGGATGCATAACTTGTCCTTTAGATGATCCTTTTCCCACTATGCCTTTGAAGATGGTTGTCATTTAGCATTTTCTATCTTCTTCCTCTATGTTTGTGTCGACTATAATTGAAGTTGAAGGTGTGGGGATATCAACTATTAGGATTCTTGGGACATTTTGGCACACTTGACAAATATGCACTACTTTCTATTAGAAAAACTATTTTTTCTCTTCCTCTTCATATAACTTTGTGCCTATGTCTTCTAACATAGACTTATAAACTTTTTCCTGAGTGACGCCAAATTATGTAGGATTATATTTTTTAGTAATATTGGGCATATTTTTGTTATTGAGATATGGTTGGTTCCATGAGTTTTCCTCTTTGATGGAGGAGGTGATGTTGTCCTCTGTGTTAACACCTTTATTTTGCCCTTGGAAGTCTTTGATGGAGGAGGTGCCTACGCTTCTGATTGTGGTTGCATTATAGGCTATTTTGGTAATGACTATTACATGATCGAAGGAATAAATCACAATGGTTGAATGATTCTAGTAGCTAAGACTTTCTATCATAGGATTTTCACCTGCACATCAAGCATGGTGATGAAAAAGGCAATGAAGTGACTATTGCCATGGAAAACTCATGGACTTTGATTTGAATGCCTTCATGTATCATTGTAATGAATTCATGATGCCCTATGTATTTTAGGATGTCTTTGGGCACATGAGGGTGTGAAACAATGAGACCTTGCACCTCATCTCACTAGGTAATTAAATGACCCAATTGCTCATAATAATGACCTAATTTGGTCCATGTAATGTTGGTGAAGGTGATCACAAGGTAGAAATTAGCCTTAGGTACTACATGACCATCATGAGACTTCCATTATGTGAAATAGAGGAGTAATACCAAGAGATAGTATTGGAAAGCGTGCAATGTGGCATTAATGACCTTCTCAATGTTAGTGAAGAATTTGGAGACAAAAAACTTAGGCCAGTTGAAGTTATCATTCTATCAGACCATTCAATACAATATTTTGATGACCCCCTTGGTATTCTACCTCACACTTTTGGTATTTTTCCAAAAGTGCTTAATAATACATTCAGATAATAATCGTACCACAACATCAATGACTAATTCAATAAGGATCCGTTGGATGCCTTAGCATACGTTCTCTACTATATGAGTGAATGGAAGGGTCCTTAGTTTTGTACAATATGAGGGATTTGCCTCATGATGGAAGTCTTGTTACCCTTACCATTATTTATGGGTTGATGAAGATCGTCACATCCTTGGATAAATGAATTGCACCTTCTTGATAAATACCCACATCTAAAAATGTAAAAGCTTGATTTTCTAACATTCCCCCCATAGTTTTTACATGGTGTAAAAACATTTACACTCTTATCTACAATATGCTCACCTCTTATAGCATGCCAAACTATGTGGCTCGTGATCTTGATATAAAGAGAGCCTCACTCCTCTCATTAGGTAGTTCACGACATACACTAGTGCATGTCAGGTTATCATGCACTAAATTTGGTTTCTAAATCATTCTCTGTCGAGTTTATTCTATGTGAGTTAGATCTAAAAACCTTGCCTAAAGGATTTACCCTTTCACTAACAATATTATGTGTTAGTCCATGCAATATAAACACTTCTTTATAAAATAATTCATCCACTTGAGGGGATTTAAATTCTAATGATATAGTAAATAAGTGTGTAAACTTATTTAATCTTTCCACTATTGCATAATGCAATCTTTACCATTTACCTTGGGTAAACCTGTGATAAAGCCCATCGATACACTCTCTCATTTTAAGTTTATCCATATGTAAAGTACCAGGGGGGCTCCATGTATGGTTGTCGCCTATACATGATGCTACAACTACCTAACTGGCTCATACACCAGACCTAGAAAACCATCTTATATTAATTTTCCTATTGTTGTTCTAAGCGTATAGCCAGAAACTACCCATGAGCTTTTATTAAGAAACTCTTATGTTAAAAAATATGAAATTCCTTAGTAATGATGTTAGCCATGTGAAGGTGGAAGTTTATTTAGTACCACTACCCTAAAAAAATATGTTAGCAAGTAATTATTTTTAAATTTATATATACTATCTACAAAATTAATAAGATCTGATAGAATTAAATACATTTACATTTGAGAACTCAAATTACCTTGGAATTTCTTAGGATCTTCTCTATTCTTGATAAGTTGTTCATTTCAAATTCTTATTTTATTGCATTATATTTGAAATGTTTCTTGCACTTTATTTGTATAAATAAAAATCACTTTATTCGTATAAATAAAAAATCACTTTATTTGTATAAATAAAAGAATCAATTTATATGTATAAATAAAAAATCACTTTATTTGTATAAATAAAAAATTACTTTATTTGTATAAATAAAAAAACACTTTATTCGTATAAATAAATAAAAAATTTATATGTATAAATAAAAAAGCACTTTATATGTATAAATAACAAGTGATTTATTTGTATAAATAAACAAAACACTTTTTGTATAAATAAACAAAACACTTTTTGTATAAAGCTCATTGGCAATTTCTGGGTATTTTCTATTTACTACTTATGTTTATTTTTTATTTTATTTTCCAAATCGCTCTCTGTCGAGTTTATTCTATGTGAGTTAGACCTAATAACCTTACCTAAAGTGAATCCTGATCTCCTAGTCACATTATCAATGTAATTCACAGACTTGGAACTATATATTACATACGCATAACTGATTCTATTCCATATACCAACTAGAAAGGATTGAACCTTGTTGCATGCTTATAATTAGTCTTATATGCCTATAGAATCGTAGGAATTCAGTCCTCCCAATCATCTGTTGCACATTGCATATTTTTGTAAGCATTTTCTCAAGTACTTTATTGGATGCTTCTGCCTATCTGTTAGCTTGAGGATGATATGTTGTGATTTTATGATGTGGCATCATAAATTATTTTATCAAGGACTTGATAGTACTTTTTGGGAAGTGTGTGTCTATATGGTTGACCAACTTCACCATACATACAAACCTGGTAATGATTTTCTCATACAAAAACTTGGCTTTATCTCTTGCACTGTAGATAAGTGTTGCAACAATGTCTACCCATTTGGTGAAGTAATCCATTTCAATAATTACATACCTGGCATGATTGTGTTTTCTTGGTGCATTAATGGGTCCTACAAAGTCAATTCCTAATTGCTCAAAAGGTTGAATTGATTTTAAGAATATAGAATGTAGAATAATATTAATAAAATAAAAATGAAAATAAAATACAAAAAAATAACACAAGAGAAACATAGATTTAATGTGGTTCACCCATGGAGACTTTAGTGGGGGGAGTTGCCCCCCCACACCAACCCTGCCAAGAACTGGGCATTATAATAAGATCATGATCTACCATTCAATAATTGCTAACACCAAATTCATAGGCATTTCATCTGTTTGAGTCAACCTTCCTATTTTTTGAAAAACATCATAGTGATTTGCAACTTTGTGTGCATAAAAAAACAAGTTAGGCCATCTTATGCCACTCTATAATATCTTCCTCATAATGGTTCACTTGAAAACTATCCTATTAAAATTCCCTGATGTGCTTCTTTGAAAAATTGTAGTATCTTGTGATCCAAGGCTACTCTGTGTAACATATCATCCTTACCCAATTTTTAGAGAAATACATTGATAATACTAAAAGGTATGGCTCATGTGATCAATTGCTTTTTATTTTTTTGACATAATGTGCATGAAAGACTCCTTGTTCAAGGAAATTGGCTAAGTCCTCTAGGTTCTCTGGAATCAGAGTAACTCTTAATTAAGTGTGCATCTAGTGACTCATCTTGTAATTATTCTAGATCCTCACCATTTATTATTTGGCTAATATGACATGGTCTCACATTTTCCCTTCTAGGTTTCACATTGATCTTACTGAAATTATCAGAATAATCAACCATTTGGATATCCTTCCACCTAACATAGGCTTATTCACTAGGTATAGATCCTGGTGGTCTGTAAAAAATTAAAATAGTGTTGCTAAGAGATAGCGCTTGAATTTATGAAGTGAAAACACTATATCCAAGGCCTCTCACTTTGTTGTAGTGTAATTATTCTCTATTGCTGACAATTTCTTAGTTGCAAAGTGAATGGGTTGATCCAAACCTCCATCTCCTAGATTAGCCAAAACAACTAATGCAGTTCTTAAAGCATCTATGTGCACATAAAATGGCTTACTTCAATTAGGTAACACCAATATGGGAGTTGTTAACAACCTCTATTTCCAATCCACAAAATATTCTTAACATTCATTAGTCCACTCAAACTTTGTATCTTTGCGTAATAATCTCTACATTAGTATATATATTGTTAGTACCCTTTTATTAAGTTAAGATAATAACCTGTATGTCCTAAGAAGGATATCACTTTGGTAGAGCTTGTAGGAGGTGGCATACTCAAAATTTCTATGATTTTAGCTTGTTCAACTAAAATCCCATCATTGCACACTGTGGCCTAAGAGAACACCAAACGGTGTAAAGAACATTTTTTTTAAAAAATTCACCACAATGCAAAAAGCTTGACATCATTATAATATGATTCATATATTGGATAAGTTTTCTTTGAACATAGAGAATACAACCCAATCATAAAGATATACTTCTAAGATGTCATGGATGAAATATTTGAATGTAGTGACCACAACCTTAGAGAAAATAACTAGATCATTCTGGAGACCAAAAGGCATTACCTTGTATGAAAAGGAACCCCATTCAATTACAAGTGTGGTTTTGGCCTGATCATCAGTTATGATAGGTATCAAAGGATATCCATTGAATCCATCTGTGAAGGAATAAACTTCCTTCCCTGTGACTGACTCCAAAAATTCATTTGTAAAAGGAATTGGAAATAAGTCATTAACGTGAGTATCATTAAAATACATGTAATCCCCACAAACTCTGATCTCTCATGAATTTCTTAGGTTTCACCACCATTAGACTTACCCATTTGGCCTTCTCTATAGGATAGACAATCCTTACTTCTTTCATGAGATCAATTTCAGCCTTCACTTTAAGATTCATGTTGAGATTGAGCCTATATGAGAATTTTTAAATAGGTCTTGCACACTCCTTGAGCTCGATATTCATCTCTCCCAATGAAGGGTCTACACCCTTGACTTTGATTTTTTTTTGGGAACACATATTTATAGTCTCATAACAATTTCAACTCTTTTGATATTTCTGATTGTGTCTAATAATCTCCCAAAGTCATAAGCTTTGGTGCACACTCGATACCAATGATCCATACCAATTTATTTAGTGGTTCTTGATATATATTTTCAGACCCACGTAACATGGAATATCACAATGTCCTCTATCCTTTTTCTTGAATGTTTAAATTTTTTAGATGCACATCTTCAATTTTCTCTATGATTTTAGATTTTGGTTCCTCCACTTCTCGCTTAGGTTCGAAGAAACCCTTCAAGTCTAGTTCTTCATCATTGTTTCTAAATTCTATTTATTATTTGTTTTCCATGATTCTATTATATGGTTGTATCAACAACTATTCTTTTGGCTTACTGGCCTTGTAATTTTTGATAGGTGTATTCAAATCTCTAGTTGCTTCTTATGGCGATGTGGAGTTCATCACAATGCTTAAATTGTCTTCTTGACCATGACATATAAAGATTTTAAACTTATGGAGAGCATTTTGCACTAAGGGATTCTCATCCACAAAGAAAAAGGTTTGTATAAAATACTACTGAACTTATGTCTAATTTTTAGTTTCTCACCTACATTCTTTGTGCATGTACCATGCTATTAGAAGAGGTGATATAGTATGCTTGAATACATTTACCTAGTATCGAGGTTCTACACTCTGTGAAGACCATACATCAACACATGTATGAATATGAATTTTAAGACACTATCCCTCCAATAAATATGGCCACTGATTCATGATCACATGTGATATTATAAATAAATCTCACATGAATTTTCAAGGATCTTCCCAATGTAATTGATTTGACTAGTGTATTGCCCACCATGTCACAAGAATGCCCTCCAGAGCATAATTTACCACACTAACTCACTGATTTATTTTAAAACATGTTGTTCTTGTCTGGAAATAAATTGGACCAAGTATTTAGTTGTAAAGTATTAAGGTAATTATCACTTTATAGTGAAATCCATTCTCATTAGTCTCACCTCATGGTCTACGCTTACCCAATTTAGTATATAGGTATCTGAATACCACTCATTGAGGATGTAACTTCCTACGATAAAACACCTTCTTGAGTTGGTTTGGTGTAATCCATGTCTATCACACCTACTTGATTTATAAAATCTACTTCAGACCTTATTGGTGGATGCATATCTAGATACTTGCACTTCCCTATATGGAATTGTGGAACTTGTTATTTTGTTATCACAAGTCTAGGTGAAGGTTGTTCTATTGTTACAACTTTTGAAATGGTTCTATATTTGATGGAAAAACTTGAACTTTGCTACTCGTAGTATGCTATGCTTAGGCTCTATATCAAATTTAAATTAGCTGTTTTCACCATAGCCATAGGGTGAGTCAAGTTATTTAGGAATGATATAAGGCTTTCTTTCAACTTTATTCAGATGTATGATAATAAACTTATCCCCTTGGTGTGCTTCCAACTGATTGTGCATTGTGTTGATGTTCATCTGCCCTTCATATGCCCACTTCTTATCGATCAACATAGGGTAGTGCAATCATCGGTGACTTTTAAATCACCTCATAGACTTAGATCAACAACTTTGATCTCTACATCTTCTAATCACCCAATAGGTTCTACCCTTATGTAGTTTGTAAGACTCAATGTAACTGGACTATGAGGGTAGGTAATGTAATAGCTTCTTATGTTGACCAAGGGATCAAATTTACCATACTTATAGAATGTAATACAACATTTATAACCTCGTATTATGTTATTTTGATATCATTTTGAGATTCAACATCCCAGGGTTTCTTGGTCTTTACATACCATACCACCTTATCAAGGCATTTATACCCTCTTTGTATGCAGAAGATTTGTGATATTCTTGGAGATATCCTCATTTTTTAGAGTGCTTACCAACTTTAGTAGACTAGTCAAAGCAGTAACTACTCCATCCTACCTCATAATGCACATGATTTTACCATACATATGGGTGTCAATCACTACAACATCACTCTCTGACATGGTTTGGTGGTGTATATTATACAATATTTGGGATGCATGATACATCAAACCCTTTTATTTTGTAGGATCAAGATATTTTTATTTCTACACATTTCTAATATGTTGATCGTGTAACATATCTAAAGGCGATAATCCTTGTTTTGCATGCTAGTGTTGAGTGACTGCTTGTATGTATGTAGGATCCCTTGGGTGAAAATTCACCATGTTTACATTTCACACTGATGTTTTTATCTTCTTTTATAACATAGGATAATTTTATATAAGATGTTGTCCTTGAAATATAAATATGCACAATAAACCTATCCTTGTGGATTGGTTGGACAATTTCATGTGAAATGGTTGTCTTCTCCACATAAATAACAGATAGTTGGTTGTTGTCTCTATCTCTCACTTGGTCTGTGATTACTTCCTTGGTATCTACCTTGGTACCCACCTCTATATCCCCATTATCTCTATTGAAAACCCCAACCTTGTTATTGTTGACCATAATATCTTCCATGTTGTTGCGGTGAACTCCACATCTATTATTGTTGACTATCATATCCCCCATATGGCCCTTTAGGAAAATATGGAGCCCATCTTCTCGACTATTATTGGGGTGACATAATGTTTCATGATTTATGATACTAAAGAGATGGTAGAGTCCATAATGTTTGGTACTATGGAGATTGTGATGTTCATCTTGCTAAGCCCTGACACTGATACTAAGTTGTAGTTGTCATTTATAAATCTGGGCTTGAAATTCTTGATTTTGTAGTAGGGATTCGCTACACATCTACTTATAATACATTATTGGTGATGTATTCATTTAATTTTTTGATAAATCTATAATTATTATCATCATAATTGTGCAAATTTCATAAATTATAGTATAAACTTTGTGATTGTTGGGTATACTATTGTAAGAGATGACATTTCATAGTCACATCTTGTACTACTCGATACATCTCACATAACTCTATTTTCACTTTTGGGTAGTCATTCTTGTGATGCCCCTCTTTTCCACACTCCATACAACACAATCATAGTTTGGGCCTATTACTTTCATGCAACTCATCCATCTTGCATAAAACAATATCTAACATTGTGTTAAATTTTGTAGTAGTCTATGAACTTTCCCCATAGTCTTCTATTTGCTCCACTTAGAGCACAACTGTTCTAGCATATAAATTATAAATGAATTGGATTTGATCAATGAAAAACCTAATTTGAGGTCTTAAGAATTATAAAAACCATGTAGCCTTATTTGTATCTTGAAATAGAAAATTCACTACGTTCATTACATCAGAAACCTATGATCATAGTCCCACACTAACTCCCCTAATTTTTGACAAATTTATTTTAGATCTTGTATTATTTGACTCATACATTTATTCATTTTAAATTCTCCTATCAGCTAGTTTTTAACATCTTAAAAGCTCAGTTTGGAATCATCCCTTTTGTATATGAATTCTAGATCTTTTCTTGTTAAGACTCCTATGAACTCACTCTTCTTTGCATTGTCCATAGTTACATTTTTAACCTACCATTTCATTTCAAATATTAACAAGTATTGCTTAGGATCAATAGACCCATCATATGGTGAAAAAGTGATGAAAACTTATGGATTTAGAACCATGCTCCTATGTTTACACTAAAAAACATTGAATATTGTGGACTTAACTTTGACGTCTTAAGATTTGTTGTGACCTAAAATCTAGCCTCAATCAATTTCTTCTTGTCTAACACTTTCTTATTGTCTACACTATATTTTACAAACTAATCTGTAAAACATTCAAACCATGTACTATCTTTACAAGCTTTTGCCCTTTTTCTTCTTTTTATTTATAAATTAAACATGGGAAATGTGTGCCCTTGAAATGAATGATCCTTGTTTGTGACTCCTACTTCATTTGAATTTGAACCAACTTTAATCTTGCGACTTAACATAACTTATTCAATAGATTGTTCCTTCTCTTATCTAAACAATATTATTCCTTGTAATTGAAATATAAAACTACCTTCTAACTTATCTAACTACTCCTCATGTATCTTTCCACTCTCTTCCATCTCTTCCAAATCCTTTTTCCAATATTTGTCCATTTTTGGGTTCTCATATGTGCCTTCTCTTCTTTTGGCCCTTCTCATTTCCTTATCTTCATCATATCCATAGTTTATAATTATTCTTTGAGTTCCCATTCCTTATTTATATTCTAAACTCTCTACTTTATTCCTACTCGCAAATACATTGGGATTATTTTGTTTATTCTATCTTTTCTGTTGTTGCAGGTCTTGCTCTAATCCCAAAATTCACTTTACATTCTACTTTTCCTGTGTCCTCCATCTTCTAGGTTAAAGTTCAAATTTATCTTCTCATTTATTCATCATTCACTTCATTATCATACACATCCCCTTAACACCCAAAGTGACTACTCTGTGTTAGCCATAATAGGCACCATGGCCTTTTCCACAACTAACATTTTAATCATGATGGGTAATTACTATAATTTTTTTCCTTGGATAACTTTTACAAATAAATCATGTGTAGATTTGAATGTGATGTGCCCTTGAATGAAAAATTCAATAATATATCCATTGATGGTAGTATTTAGCAAATAATCTATTGCATGCATCTAATAAATGTCCAAATTTCATAGCTTTTCTATATTTTCCTCAGTCCATTTGAAGTGTTTTGTTTCTCTTAGCTTGAAATAATAATACTTAATTTTCAACAACCATGCAACTAGAAACTCAAGAAAATTTCACCAAAAGTTTCATGTATCTCACCATGTATATGCTCACTTATAACCTCCATCAAAGAGCTTCCTATCCTCTTTACCTCCTCTTCTATGAAATTGTGAATTCTCTCTCATCCAACCATCGCTAAAAAACTCTCTGTCCAGGTAACCATCTTCGCATGTTTCAAATATTCCATGCTCACCCCACCATTATTAGTAGAGGTTTCTAAAAAACCCATCAGAACATGCTAATGTGTTTTTTTTTGTGAAGTAATATATAGGTTCAAAACGTAGATTGAATTATAAAAAGATTGAGTATAAATTCAGTTCAGAATTACATGTTCATTCAAAAAATAAAGACTTGAATTATATAGTGTGGTAGTTCATATTAAGTAATTAAACAAATGTAATAAGAAAAATTATACAATATGCATGGAACAAGAGCAAAAATACAGTTAGGTAACTCATCATCGAATCTCGATATTAATCTCTATATTTTAGAACTCTTTTCCTTTACAAACGATCACTATATATAAAACTTCCAAATCTCTGTCGCTTCACATTTTTTCTTTCCATTTCTATCTCAAAGGATTATTTTTATATTATGTAGTATTTTGGGATACATATATAATCTGAATACATACAAAAATATATAGGCTATAAAAATTGATAATCATCGCACACTTGTCATGCATCTACACCATAATTTTACAATCCAAAGTCTACTACCAACAAGGAAACCACATAGTAAGTATTATTTAATTGAAAAACACAAGAAATGTGGACATATTTCCCATGGGTTTATACGTTATAAAACCCAAATGGGAATTTACAGTTTCCAATAGAAAATCCCTTCATTGTGCCAAATTCTAATGTGTATGTTTTTTTCGAGATAGGGTAAGCTAAGAGTGCAATGATAACAAACCAGAACATCAACATCCATTACACCACCGTAGAACAAATTCACATATGGTCAGTGGGAGGATGACACCTTGGTATTTTCATATCTTGATGGGCATAGACTAAAGATTGGACATTCAACCATTATAAGGTAAGGTAAGCTTGATTATTTTCTCTACATAAATATGGTTAATTTTTTAATTTGTATTGGAATCATTTTTGTTTTTGATTTATTGAAAACACTGATATAATTTTATCTAATAAGATTTGTGGTCAAAAATATATGTGGATAGTTAGGTATTAATTTCAATGATTCATTTTATTTACCTATGACCCTTTCATATCTACCATTAGGCAACTCATCACCGACGATCACACTTTTAGCATTGCGTTGGGGTGATACCAATGCATAACACACACACAAGAAGTAGGAGAAACTTATCATATTTATCCTCTAAAATTGAGTGAGGACTATCGATCGAATACAAAAGGCAACACAGAGTCTATTAGTGTTGTTTTTTTCTTTACTTGTGATATATAAATGATGTTTTTGTTTTATTTCTTTAATTTCCTTTATTTGAAGGAAAACATGTTGGAGTCTAGGGGAGATTATTTAGTTCCTTTGTATGTAGATAAATTATTTTGCAAGGCTTATCGATTTGTTTTCCATGCATTATTTCTGGATTGTGTCTCTGATATTGAGTTTATGCCTTGATCCAGGAGTATGAAAAATATTTTTTTGGTTTTATTTGTACTTTTAATTTCCAAGAAAAAGTTTGATGTTTTGGGCAGCAGGTTCGATTTGGTGGGAAATAATTTTTTATTAATACAACATCTTACATTAGTGTACATGGAATAAAACCAACATAGTTTCAATATATGAGAGAAACTTAATGTGGAATTGTTGACATATCAAAACATCTTGCAACATATGTGAGCACCCTTCATGCCTATTTTGTTTTATTTCTTGTCAAACAAAATTGTTGGTTTAGTTTTTTATATGTATGTTCTTTTATTTTATTGCCTTTGATTGATTTTTTTTTTTACAATTTAGCATATAACATTCATTTTTTTTACGAGGATGAAAATCAACTTGGTGAGATGGTTCTTTTTTTGCATTGAAGCTTTGAATATTGACTTTTTAACTTGAACTGCTAGCTAGAAAAATATATTTTTTTGCTTGATTTCTAATTTTGATTTATAGGAAGAAATTTAATGATGATTTAAATGTTTTTGGTGGAAAAATGTTGCTGAGAGCATATTTAGTTTGATTGAAAATTTACCTATATTTAGGATTGTATGCTTTGTGGTTTGTTTGATACAAAAAATTTGGTTTGTTTTATTTTTTTATCTGATAAGTTACACTCAGGTTTTAAAAGGACCTTAAAACCATCATTCAATATAATAAAGCAAATAAAAAAAAAGGAAATAAGGCCTACACAGCTTGAAATACACAGTCCTTCAATAAAAATTTAGCAAAATGAGAACAAGACCAAACTAACTAGATGCAACCCTCAACTAAATATCCTATTGGAAGCACAACCACTGAGAGGGGGTGGGGGTGAATCAGTAACCTCTTAAAACAATCATTCAATTGTCATCAATCATTAATTAGGCAATCATTATATAAGAAATGTTAAACCATCAAAGCAATATAGAAACCATACATGCACATACAACATAATAACACCAGATGTAGGTGGGAAACCCTCAAGGGGTATAAAAACCACTAAAACGGATCTTAAAAAACTTGTCCTATAAATAAATGAATCAATTTAAGTTGAGAAACCAATAAAATTGGAGAACCAACCCCAATCTATCAAGCACAAACTTGATAGAGTCTTTAAC
Source organism: Torreya grandis (assembly GCA_037957365.1). Taxonomy (NCBI): domain Eukaryota; kingdom Viridiplantae; phylum Streptophyta; class Pinopsida; order Cupressales; family Taxaceae; genus Torreya; species Torreya grandis. The sequence goes on along the minus strand of JARHVA010000726.1, from coordinate 1,069,151 downwards.
AAGCACCCACTTGCAAGGAAATACCAACTCTGTTAGTGACTCAACACCAACTCAACCACCTCTTGAACAATCACCCACTTAGCTAAGTAGTGCTATAAATTTGATATTTGTTATTTTTTTATAATTCAATATATGATGGTCCTTTCTTATCTCTTCATTCACTTTATGTCACTCAAATCTGCCTCTTAGACTTCCTCACTCAATATGCCTCTTACTAGTCTTATTAGGTCAACTGACCTTGACATCCACATGAAACAAATTTTTAATATGGTCATCATAATTTATATCTCTCATATTATGATGGTATAGAAGACCTCCTGCTCCTTCACAATCTTTCCTCGTATTCGCTCAAAGGTCTCTTCTCTTTTGCACACCCAATTAGGCCTTGTATAAATACAAATCACTAAATCATTTACACTCTTGGTTGGCCAAGACATTAATCCATCAGGGTCAATAAAAAAACATGTCTTAAACATGTTACACATAAGAATTAATCAAAATAAGATCATCATTAGGTTAACCAAACACTTTTAAACCTCATTCTTCTTCTATGCCTAATAGAGACCTAATACATTAGGTTTATCCTCTCCATGAAACAACTTGAACCTCTATGGCCCATATGGCCTTCACCAAATAAATCAAAAATTTTAAACACTTATCTAAAAACCTAAACTAATCTCCTATATGCTCAGGAAGTCACAAATCCTTCACTCACACCTTGAAATCACAATTAGGCCTTAAAGACCTATTAGGCCTATTTACCTCAAAAACACTGTCTTCAATTTCGAAGCTCATACAACCTATAGAAACACATTATAGGAAACAAAATATGTATGCAAAATTCATGACCTCAGGGTCATAAAAATTTTCATTAGACAACTTCTATCAGGATCTAAAGACTCAGGAACACCTCATCAAAAAGCTCACTCTGAACTGCCAAGTTACTCAAAACTCAATCATTAGAAAATTGACCTCAAACATCATTATAGGCACTCTCAATACTCAATATGAATGTATAGGATTCCATGAAATCTATATAACATCACAAAATGCTTGAAACACTTTAAAACTAGGCATAATGACTTAGGAACATCAATCTTACTTACACACAAAAATTATCATAATCCCTAAAAACATAGTTCCTAATGAATGTTGTTTTTAGCTCCTATAAGGACACTTAAAAGGCATTTATGAAAATTAATAGTTCCTATGTTACCTATATAACATCTTCCAATAGATAAATCATAATTTCTAGTGTCAACTATTATTTTTGCAGACCAATTTGTTGACCTTCTCTTTCACAGTCTTTGCTCAGCCAGACAAGCCATTTTGGCTTCAATAATCCAACCTCATATATTGACTTCCAAGATTATGAAAAGCATAGATAGGTAATTTAAGTCCTAAAAAACAATATTATATGCATTTTTTTCTTAATCTAAGAATACATATCCTCCAACTCAACACTCGTACTAGCTTACTCAGAATTGCCATTCTATCGTAAAAACCAATCATGGTGAACATGACTTATAACACCTTTAAAATAAGTTTCATGAAATTAACATAGGTTTAGATGATTATAAAACATACTCAAATCAACTTAAAACAAATATATTATTATCTCAAATAGCAATATTGGTATTTACAGACCAATCTCATGTCTTCATTGCACACATACCTCACTTTGTTTGACAAGTCAGTTTGAGAGAAAATTTATGCCATTTACAAACAACTTCAAAAAATTTGTTTATTAGAGATATGTGTTATAGGTATTTGAAAATAACTCCATGCATTTTGTTCCATCCCTAATCTATGACAACCCATCCCTAATCTCATTCTCACTTCTGCCTAGTTTTTCTCACTATCTTCACTATTGGACTTTTTAGTGATAGATCAACTTGCATGACTGGTTTAACACTCCTAAGGTCTATAAATTACATATAAACCAACATGTACATGATATATAAGTATATAAATTCAAATTACATCCACTTATAAACTTTAACTCAATCAACTCTTCCTTTTATAGCAAATTTTTGAGAAACAAACACTTTTTTATGGGGTCCACTCACTCACCTGACAAACCAATACCACTTAGAGGTACCTGGAAGATTCCAATCCATGATAAAAACATAAAAATATGCCATACAATCCATTATAATCCATTTCCATCAAGATATTCCATATCAGATTATTATGAGGGTTTTAGGAGGGTTTTAGACCAGTTTCTGTTCTTAACATGTATTCATAAAGATCTACCCCTAAAACCAACTCATAATGCTTGGAAATAATTTATATGACCATTTTATATCTCTCCCTGATATCTCATCTTCCCATGAAATAGTCACACATGTCAATAAGCATGAGAAAATCCTTTTTAGGTCTACAACACCTCATTCTAACACTCGAGAGACCTCAAATCCACTTTTTATGATTTCTTCTTCAATTCAAGACCTAAAACACACTTGAAACAACATTTAAAACCTTAAAACATGATCAAATGATCTCAAAAGACTCTATACCTAATCATGATCCCTCATTATGCCACCTAGGGTCTTAAAACAAGGTCCATGAAAGGACCACCAATGAAGAACTTACCCCTTTGGCTCACTCTGAGAGTCACGTGACTGACTCTACATCTTTATCTCATGATATAACACTATATTTCAAAAATTCAAGTCTATACACATCCATATCATCATCATCATCGTCATGCCTCTACAAGATATATCCATGCTCAAGAACTAGTCCATCAAACATACCTACTAGTCACTATACCACTTTGAGATCTTCAAGATGCCTTAAGTAGCTTAAAACTCATTTACAAACTTATGAGATAGACTCCAAAACTTATCCCATCATTCTCCTTTGACCAAGACTTCTCAAAACATATAGGTCTCTTGCCAAGACTAAACTAGCCTTCTTGATTACACAAGACATGATGACAAAAGATATTAGTTGCCTTCAACTTTTCTCTTATAAACTTATGGAGCCTTGATGACCTTCATAAAAGACATGAAACTAAAAATGACTCATAAATATTCATAATACACTCCATTGGACCACTCAAAGTCACATTAACAAGCTCAAATAATCAACCTCATGTCAATGACCAACCACTAGTTCTCTTCATACAAATGAATAATCCATGAACTAATCTTGAAACCTCCTCTAAAAGCTTATATAACTTGTACACATGTTTACACAGTGTCAAACATATTCTCACTTACATGAGCTCACTAACTTCACCAAGCTTCACTATTCATACCTTCACCAAGATAAGACTAGGCTTCATAATACACTTTGTTCACAAAGACTTGCTTCTTATGAACTTGGTCAATGATGACCTTATCACAAAAAGCACTTCAACACAATCAACACTCTCTTTTTTATGATCTCTCATAACAATACAAAACAACACTACTCATAAACTTTTCACATCACAACATTATGTTAAGACCTTATGCAGAACTCGACGACCTATTAGACCATGTTGAAGCCATCATGATCACTTATCATGCATCTTCACAAGAGCACCTCTGGGACATCAATGAAAATCAATTACCTTTGAAATCAATGAAAACATCAATGCCTCAATATCACAATATGAACATACCTCCACATTTCCTCTAATTGATTTTACTCTTTACTACTACCTACCAGTTTCTTCACATTGTTGCTTGACAATCATCTCATTTTAGACCTCTAGCCTCTTGTTGTGGTTTTAATATGTTATATCATTCTTTTGATTTTTTCTCTCTTAGTGATATGATCCCCTAAGGTGATGGTGCTTACCTACTTTCCTTTAGGGGCACCCCTAGTCTTACTCCCACCTATCATCTATTGATCCCCAGTCCCCTCCCTTATATCATCAATCTCTTGTTTCAGTTTATTCCATTGATCCATGTAAAAAACCATCTGTCAACCCAATCTCTACAAGTTTTCATGGAGCTCCAACAATCTCTGCCTAATTCTCTCTAGAAGTTTGGCAGGGTCATTATCCCTCCTCCAAAATTTGATCACCTTGAGTTCATGAAGTTCAAAGTTGGGGGTCTCAATATCCTGTTGGAACTAAAGGCTCCTACTAGCCTTTTTAGCAGGGCTCTTCTGAGGGGAAAAATGGTTGCAAGCCTTTCTCTTCTCATTCTCCCCTCCTTCTTGTGGGTCAAGAAGGTGGAAGGGGAGACGTCACTTGTTCTTCCCTCTACAGAGAGGCCCTTATTAGGGTTTTTCTCTCTGCTACTTTACAACAATTGGATCTCTTGAATTCTCATGGGAGTTGTTTATTTAGTGATTTTATGGATAATATCTATAGAGGGGTTTTCCTAAAATCCTAGTACTATTTATTCAAGGGACATGAATAAATAATATGATAGGCTAATCATATTGCCTTTGAAGTGATTTAGTAGTAAAAATTGACATGAGAAAATATGGGTGAATTTACCTTCAAGAGTAAGATACCACATTACTTACAAACAAATTTTAGGTCATCTTCACAAAAGGTCAGCTTGTGGGAAGCCCTTCTTGCTTGTGTGGTATACTAGGTTAGATTGAAAAAAGGCTTGCATCAAATCCTGATTATGCCATTTATCCTTGAAGGCCTTCATGCCTTCATATGTCATGTCAGTCACTTCTCCTATAAGTTCCTCAGAAACAACCATCGTGCCCCCCTGAAGGTTACATGCCTCTGCTTCCATCCAACTGCAAAATCTTTGGCCAGGATCTCATCATGCCATTTAATCCTTAGCATGAATTTTGTTAGGTCACCCCTCCTAAGCTTCCTCTAGACTTTATGGTTGGTCTAGACTTCTACGCATGAAATTGGCTTCCAATGGTCCTTATCTATCCCTATGGTGTTTTTCTTATTTTTTTAACTATGTTCTAGTTTGACATTGGCAGAATATCTAGGCAAAATACCAATTTTTTGTTTTAATCCTCTACTATTAGGAAAGGATTTTTTGAAATTATGTCTAATGTCTTTGAGTTCAAACTTTGTGTTGTTATTATGACACAAAGAAAAATTAAGCCTTTTACAAATCATGATTAGAGTTTCCATGTGTTTTTCCACCACCAACCTATGAATTTAATAGATTTACATCATGATCAAGCAAGGGTTGGATATGGGGGGGGGGGTAAGTTGTGGGGTCCAGTCCACATGGCCATATCTGAGCTAGAAAATCCCAAGTTTGCCAAAGTGTCTGCCACCTTGTTACCTTCATGGAAAATGTGAGTGATCATGAAAGCTCGGGGAGAAGGAGGCGTGTTTTCTTTTTTTGATTGCCTCTATCTAAAGGAAAAAATATTGGAGCGTAGGAGAGTGTATTTAATTTATTTATGTGCAGTAAAATTATGTTTTTTTCTTGACATTGACAATCTAATCAATATTGAAGTTGATATCGGCTAGTAAAAGAATAATCTAATAAAACAAAATTATAAAAAATAAAAGTGATACACATTCTTTTAGTCTTAGAAAATAACAAAGAATCGTCATAGAAAAGAGGTTTACTTACATAAGAAAGTGATTTTAATGCACAAATAAGGATATGAAGGTTCTCGTGATATTTTATCAATGTAAACTAAGACTAAAAATAAAAGGAGACATGGTAAACAAACAATCACCCCTATAAAATGATTTTCCTGCACTCTCTTGCATTTCTACATTTTTTTAAAGGAGAGGCGATGGAACACAGGAAACAAATCAACATTTCTCTATCACAAGAACAAACTAAAAAAATAAGGGAACCATCTTAACTCTCTTACATTCCAATATAATTTTTAAGGCAAAGGAAATAATGGAAAGAGATTTTAAAATCATGTTGTCAAATTCATTGGCTTAATCTAACATTTGAATATTGCTTGCATGTGCAAAAAATTATGGTTAATAAAGACTCATGAAAAATAAGGTTCGAAATAAAAGAATATCGTTTTCATACACATTTAATATAATATTAACATTATTACAATTGGTTACATTTTTTTTTCATTTCAGTAAAAAATATCAAATGTATATAACACTTAAATTTTATATTCATAACTAAGAAACTAATAAAATAAAAATTGGAAAAACAACTTAAGGATTAAACATTTTAAGTTTATATTTAAAATTGAGAAAAAAATAAAATAAAATTGGGAAAAAATTTAGTGGCACACCTTAGATGCATTTGTTTTTTGATCAAAGGAAATATATTGATGAATAAATCAAAGTTGCTTATAACATAATAAATCATATGGGTATATAAGAATAAATGTAAGTCAATTAAAGTATACATTTGTCATGTCCCCTTTATAAATAATTTATATTTAATAATTAATTAATTTAATTTTTAATTACAGGGGAATAAGGGAAATAAAATTGGAACAAATATCTAATTAATTATTTATTTAGAAATTGGCAAGTTTGAAAAACTGACAGGGATCAAGTTAAATAATAATATTTTTTAGGAAAAGTGGGGCATGGTATTTTAAGGAGGGTAATAAGATTTTAAAAAAATTAATAAATTATTTTTACTTTCTTATCCTCAAGGAAATTCGGCCAATTTGAAAAATTCTTGAAATAGGACAAAAGCAGGAAAAGTAGAATTAAAGTAGGTTGTGAAAATTGGAGGAAGATGACAACTAAGGGATTTTTTGATTATATTTTTATTTTTATAAATCTATGAGATGGATTTGGGCACCCATTTTGGGCCCTCTTGGTTATTTATATTCTATAATTTATTTCTGAAGGATCTTTTGCCAAACTAATGATTTGCTCTTGTAGAACAGTGTGCATGCAGTGTTCTTCAGATCATCCTAGAATGAAAATTATTGGATGAAGGTGGTATTTAGAAAAAAATTAAGGATACCAAGGATTGTATAATGAAATCCCAGTGATCCAAAGATACAATTTCATACAAGAGTTGTTACAGAGCTTTAAGGAGTACAAATTTTAGCTAGTGTTTGGTCTTTTTTGCAGATAGTCGATGTGAGTAGAGAGTATAGAAGCATTTTTAGATTTGTCGGTTTGTTACAAAAAATAGTAAGTGTATTTTGGAGTTATTTCAATATTATTCAGTGTTGTGTAATCAAATTATGCATGTTGTGAATTTGTGCTTTATTTGAACAGTGTTTGCAGTGTTACTATGTAGTGCTAGCAAGAGTTTTTTCCCAAACTTTATATTCAACTCCAGAACTATTGTGGAGTGATGATTCATTACTTTTAAATATTTTTAGACTTTATATTTTTAAATACAAGTTCTCATAGGTACCGGTTTGAAATTACTATGTTATTCCACAAAAATTACCAAAATTTGGGTTTCACTAGCTAGTGTAGAGGAAGGCATACATTTTATGGTAATTGTTCCTAATATAAAGTTAATTTCAGATTTGATATATCTATATAAAATTTAGTAAGCATACATGAAAGTGGTATAAGATCCATTTCCAACCTATTTGGTTTTAAGAGCATATGCTTCCTAGTATGAGAGAAACTAGGTATTTGAGATGAGAACAAAGAAAGTTACAAGCAAAGAAATTAATATCAGTAGAAGAAACTATGGCTGAATGTGAAAGGTAAAAAAACATTGATAGAGGAAGAAAGAGTAGATTAATTCTACAACACCTCGGAAAACATAAATTCTGGCCAAAGAGATTTGAGAGAGGTGATGGGGAAATTAGTGGGTCAACTATGTCTTGGGCCTATTCCTAGAGGGAAGGCTCACTTATGAGCAACAAATATACACGTCATTCAATTTTAAAAATATTAAAACCCATATTCATATCAAAAGAGGAAGAGACCATAATTGCACCCCTTCTGTCTATTGGAACAGTTGTAATAGAGATATATAATGCATACAAGAATTTAGATGAATGTCTGAAAGCTATCCTTTCTTATGATAAGTTTGTAGAAATGTAAAAAGGAGCCACACACTAAAGAGTAAAAGGAAATAAATATAGTGGTGGAAGAAAAGAATTAAAAAATAAATTGAGTAGACTATTAGTTCCTACCTATGATGGTAGTGATACAATTTCAGCTCAGGCTTGGTTGTATAAATTGCAAACCTACCTTAATCTTAGCCCTATTAAAGAGAATGAAGTTATTCAATTTGAAACTTTACATTTGGAGGATGTTGCATATGATTGGTGGTATCATGGCCTAATAACACAAGGACATGACTAAATATATACCTTTGAAAAATTTAGTCATAGGTTCCTCGATAGATTTGAGCTGAGGGATGAAGAAGAGTACTTCAAGGAACTCTTTGAAATCAAACAACAAACCTCAGTAAGTGCTTATGTGTCAAAATTTCAAAAGATGGCTGTAATAGTAAGTCATATATATATATATATATATATATATTTGATGAAATATATCTATATATTAACTAAATAGAAATATACAAATAATTCACAAAAAATAAGGTGGTATGAGAGCATGCCACAACATACTTTACAATGCTTAGGAGCAAAAACCAATGTATCATATCTAGGTAGAGCCTAGAATCAAGTCACAACAAAGTCATAAAAAGAGATAAATATCAAGCAATAAGAGCAAAGCTAGAAGGTGAAGGATCCATATCATCAACACCCCAACCCAAACTTAGAAAATCATTGCCATCTGGAACAGGCTCTAAACCAATAGCCTTAGCCTTGTTCATATTCTTATTTGCTTGTGTTTGAATGGGTGAGATAGCCAAAGAAATCCTAGAGAACTTGTCCATCATGTTTGCACAACCTCTAGATGGCACCCCCAAGCATCTAAGAGTAGAAGAGGAGGAGGAACATCCTAGCCATCCTACCTAATAAGGGAAAGAGGTAGAGGCTACCACCCTCACTGCTATCCAAAAGGGGAAACACATTGGTACAGGGCACTGCTATGAGAGCGGTGCTTGAAATGACTATGATGATGCCCAACATGAGGTGGTTGAGGTACTTTATCATCCAATCTAGGTTCCCTTGGTAGAGAAGGTGGACCCTGAGCGATAACACAAGGAGCATCTCCCAATTGGGATAGGAGGTCCTAAAGATGCCCATGCTCCATAGCCACTTTATTGGTTTGGACTTGAATATACAAAAGAACATTGGAGATGATAGAAGATTTGTGTGAGGCAGAAACATTAAAATCAACAGAAGCATGTTTAAACACATAATTATTTCATTCTTTCCAAATCTAGAAGAGAATCTCCACTCTGAAAGTATGCCAGACTTGTGTGTATTTTAAGGGCATCATGAGTTTGTCTCCAAGGAAGATGTGTTGTTAAAGGAAGAATTTGGGCTAGAAAGGCCTAAAAATATTGTGGATCCAATACCAAGCCCTTTGAGCTTTGGGACAATAACAAAAGAGATGAGGTAGCATCTCAAGATGGCCATAGAAGGGGCAAGTAAACAAATGGACTCTAAACTGAACTAACCTTCTACTAATAGGCAAGCCTTGGTGCAATATACACCTAACAAAATGAGCAAGCTTAGGCTCTACAAAAGCCCCCAAAATAGTGTTGAAGTGAAAACTTCAAGTTTTAGCAGATGAGTGCAACCTTTAATGGTTTTTTAGCTTGTCAACCATGGCCAAATGGGGGGTGAGCCAATTATAGCCAAGATGAAGAGTGTAATTGTGAAAAGGGGTCTCAACATAACATTTCCAGTCCTTCCACCATGGTCGAGTGGAATGGACCGAGATTTTGTGGAGCATGGAAGCTAGGATGACATTGAGGATTTCTTGGTAAGATTCCTAGTCTGTATTGGCTAATAAAAATTTAGTTTTCACCTCCTCCTAGGATATCCAAGAGTGAGAACACTTATAGAAGATATCCTAGATAGTATGAATTCCTCTATGGTAAAGCTTGAGTGCATTGATCCAAGGAACTTCTACCAGTGGCACCTCATTTTGAGCAAAAATGAGAGACCACCAAAGAGAGTGGGAATTAGTAGAGAACCCATAACAAAAACTAAAGCCATTCCATAGGAGCCATGGTTTGATCTTTTCCCAAACCTTCCAGATGCCTTTGGCCATGAATGACCCAATGATATATATGGGAGATTAGATGAAGAGTAGATTGGGGAATCTAATCCTTTCAAAGATTTCTTGCCCTTGGGCAAACTTACAGTGATACAGTGTCTGAATAACACCTTCCAAGATTTTTGGCCTTTAATGTCCCTCCTAATCCATTTGGCACATAAGGCAGATCATTATTGAGCTATGTCGATGAGTCCCATCCCTCCAACTTCACGCAAGAGGCAACAATATTCCCAGGCAACCCTATGAAAACCTTTACCTTCAGGGGAATTAGTCTAGAGAAACTCTCTGAACAATTTCTCTAACTTTTGGTAAGATTTTTTGGAAGGTACTCAGCATGATGAATAATACACATGGGTGGATGTAAGAATTTTTGAGTAGATTTGAAATTTTCTTACCAACGAAGGAGAATTGGTCACCCAATAATTGATCTTCTTAGCAACTGTATCAACAATGTACTACCATAACAAAGGAGGAAAAGCATCAAAAACAAAGAGGGTTCCAAGAAATTTAAATATTTCATCATTTTAGATCCACTTTCAATTAAATATAGTAGTCCACATTGGTAGAGGGAGGTATGACTATCTGTAGAAACAAGTTTTTTGCCATTGAATATTGGAGCCAAAGGCTAGGTAGAAGGTGTCAAGACATTGGAGGGCATTGTCCACATTGGCCTCATCTTCAATGAGGGTTAGGAAGAAGTCATCTACAAAGTGGCCATTAATAAATTACATGTCTTCATGCAAATTAAATACATCAAGAGGGAGATAATTTCCCTGAACAAGGCCGCTAGTTTGGGCCTTGCTAAGAAGATATCTAAAACCCTCAGCTATAAGCACATATAAGGTAGGATCCAATGATCACCCTTGGAGAATGGAAAGGAACAATCCAAATTACTCAAAGGTGATTCCATTAGTGGAGAGGACAACTGAGGCATCTGACAAAAGCATTTGAATGGTTTGAAGGAAAGTGGGTCCGAAGCCCAAAGCTTGAAGCATGGATAAGATAAAAGGCCACTTGATGTGATCATAATCTTTTTCAACGTTAATTTTGATGAACAAGTCTTGTTGTTTAGACCATTGGGCCCAATCTATTCCTTCCCAAACAATAATGATGTTATCCAAGATATAACAATTTTTTATAAAGCCCATTTATTCTAGACGCATAATGAGAGGCATCATATTATGTAACCAGATCGTCAGATCCTTGACTATGATTTTATAGGAAACATTCAAGAGGGTGATGCACCACCAATTATAGATCAACTTAGGATCACCTTACTTAGGTATGAATTTGATATTTCCTTTATTTATATTTTTACCCAGTGAATGTGTATGAAATGTTTCTTGATAAACTTTATGCAAATCATTACCCATAAGATCTTAAAGAGTTTTATAGAATTTACAAGGGAAGCCATCAATGTCAAGGGATTTGTCATTATCCATGTGAGATACTACTTCGTGCAAATCATCCACAGTGAGGGGCCTATCACAAATCACCCATTGGGCAAGAGTGTGTTTGCAAGGCACAACTGAAAGACATTGTTGAAGAGCAGTTTCACATTTAGTCAAGGAGACTTGAGCTTTGAATACTTGCTGATAGTGGTGGATAAAAGCTTACACTATATACAGAGTCTCTGTGAGTTTTTTTACCAACCTTGACAATGACTTGAATTTGTTGCTTCAAGTTTTTGGCTTGCAACATTTGAAAGAACTCCTTAGAGGATTTATCCCCAATTTTTAGCCAATAAAGTCTAGTTTTTATTTAGGCTCCTCAAGGATTGTAATTGTCTACAATCTAAATATGATGCATTAAGGACACTACTCTCACCTTCAAGATATCATTAAAGGGATCCTTGTCTATATCTAGGGTCACGTGACTCAGCTCTGAGGTAGTAGCAGAGTAAGAGTGTCTCTGAATTTTGGCAAGTTGACGGCCATAATTCCACAAAAATTGGGAGGTCCTTCTAATGGCATCATCCTACCAGAGAATCCAACCAGATTAATGGGAAGGACATGGGTTTATATTCCAAACTCTCCTAATGTGTGCCACCATGGGCTCATGCTTGAGCAAAGAGGTGTTAAGAAAGAATTGTGTTTTGTGGACCTTGGGTTTAATGAACTACCATGTCACATGAAACTGAATGGGGGAGTGGTCAAAAATCCCAAAATATGGTAGCGCCTGCACTAGAGGAAAAAAACCATTATCAAAAGAGAAGTATAGTTTGGTGGACATCATTATCCTATCTAGATGCTTAAAAATTAGAGTGGGGCCTTCCATAAAATTACTCCAAGTGTACCAAACTCTATTTGTAGGCCAGTACATTAAATTGGGGTCATAAAAACCCCCATTTAGTATACATGTAAAACCACACCTCCCTTTCACCAGCTATCCACCTCATAGGCAAGTGGCCCATTTTGTCCTCGAGAAATGTCACCATATTAAAGTCACCACAAAATACCTAATGGGCATCGAGGAGATCATCTGCTATCCATCACCATAAATGGGTACACTTCAAGGCATCATTCAAGGCATAAATATTAATAAATTCAAAAGAGTCACTTTCAATGCTACAAGGAGCCCATAATAACCAGTTGGTGGGGTCCATGCTAGATTGCACTAAGTGTGGCCACCACCTTGGAAAAATGATTGTGATCACCCCTCCACATCCTACGGCATGATTACTATATAGAATGATACTATTGTGCCAAATGGAATTACTAATAGTCTTCAATAAAAAAATTTCCACCTTGACTTCCTGCAAATAGAGAATGTCCATCTTGGGAAACTTCCTTCTGAAATCATGCACAACAAACTTATGTTTTGGCTATGTAAGACCCCAAATATTCCATGAAAAATAATTCATAGATGATGGGAGTCAGGAGACATGTCCTATGAGTCCAACCCTTCCAAGATGTCATAATGATTCTATAGAAAGTGCCCACTATTGGCACTCAATAACTCATATTGCTTCCTCATATTAAGGTCAGCCAGAAACTCTCCTTCCTCCACCTTGTCATTCCTTTGAGGAGGGCTATGAGAGCATTTGGGTGGATCTCATTGAGTAGGAAGTGGAATAGTGGTTGACTATGAGTGTGAAATCTTAGAATAATTGGGCACAAAGGCCTTGAAACCTTGGGACTAGATGTTAATATCCAGAGGGGTGTTGAGGGGTGTTGAATACCTTGGGCTTTTCAACCAATTTTAAGGCTTCAATCAACACGAGCTCTTTTTCAACAGGAGCTTGTTCTTTCAAGCCATTTCTCAAAGATGGCTTGCCTTCTTTGGGAGCAACAGTTGTGTTTGCTACTTTGGGATGAGAGTTTTTATTCCCTAGTATAGTCCATCTGTCCTCAGTTTTTTGCTAGCCTCAGGAGAGGTCTTGGGTGGAAAATATGAGTGATTGGATGCATTATTGCAAGCCAACTAAAGGGGAAAATCTTGTATCTTATGGTCTATAGCTTGGCAATGAAAATAAATGTTAGGCAAGTTGATATATAGGAATCAATGAGAGTGCCTCACATCCTCGACTTAGATTTCCATAAACTCTTTGAGGTCCTGGGAGAGGTCTATTTCTACATAGACCTTTTTTTATGGTCTAACATAGTAGAACTAATTTTTTTCATGACAAACCACATGGCCTATGGAGTATGCTATCTAGTAAATAAAGTGTCAGCATGGGAGTAGGAGGCATGGGAATTCAACCAAAACTGGGACTTTAAGAGTAGTGTACTTTGAGACTACAAAGTCTCATGTCTAGGGGGAGAGGACCATAAGTGAGTTCCTGACATACCAAGTGGTGAAATTATAGAGGATTCCTCTAGCATGGGATGGGTTAGAAAAGTAGAAGAGAAAAAACACTTAATCATATTTTGGACACTCTCCAGCTTGATGTTGTGAGACACCCAGTGGGTTTGAACCCAAGACCTTAGCATACTTTTAGAGGGTATTCTCCCAACAAAACATCATATTAAATAAAACTACTCTAACCATTGACAAGCAAAATTAAATTCAAGAATGGGAAATATAACATCAGGGTCTAAAGTATTACCTTGTGGTAGACCTTTAGAACAAACTTTTTCAAGTGCTTGTAGGGGGGCATTGTTTGATGTTCCTCTATTCTTATTCATAGCTAAAATAACCAAGATAGAGTGGGGAGAGGATATTATAAAGGTTGGCCTTGATCGAAGGTGAGAAACCCTAAATCACAATAAATTCTAAGTCCTATAGGTGACTAAGGTCACTGTATGACACAAGGCAAGTCAAGCAGAAAAACAAGGGCTGACTCAATGGTATGCATAGAGTAAACCCTAGAAAGACTCTTGTTCCATTAATGAATCACTCAAATCAGTAAGTATATTTAAAAAAAGGGTTATATTCATTTTTATTGATGGACTATTTAAGCCCTTTAGAGGTTTTGTTAAGGTTTTTACTCCAGTCACCTTATAGGATGCTATAAGAAGATATTTAACTCTTGAACCCTCTGCACTGAAGAACAAGTTGTCTTATCCTTCCATACCATTTTCTCCTAGTAAAAATAGGAGAATTTTTCAAAAGAGAGAACTTCATAATTCTCTTTAAAAATCCATGCCTCCTTCTAACACAAAAAGGATCGATGAGGATACTAGGAATGAACTGCGAAGGAAGAAGTTTGATTTCACATATAAACATTTCTGGGAACTAGGTCATAGATTCTTGGGTAAAGGGAAAGTGAACTATATTGAAGTAATATATGATGATGATCAAGGTTGGAAGAATTTGAAACATTGGAATAATTGTAAAACCTAGTAACAAAAGAGGAGGGAAATGAATTTACATGTATAGGTACTCTAGCAACCCTGTTAGGAGCACCTAAATATCACCATTTTTGAGTTCATGAAGTGCTCCATGGACAAAGAATTACAATACTTATTGATAGTTAAGCCACACACAACTTAATTTAGGAAGGATTAGTGGTTGAAAGAGGCTTACATATGGAATATTTTGAAGGATTCAATGTTGTTGCAGATGGATTTACAATGCTATGTAACAAAGTGATCAAGCATCTCAATGTTACTATGGGAGACTATAAGGTATGTGATGAATTTTATGTAGTGAGTTTGAGTGGAATAGATATGGTCTTAGGAGTGAAATGGCTACATTCTTTGGGGGATTTTCACTAGAATTACCAGACCATGTAATTAAACTTTAATTCTAATGGGAAGGAAATAATTTTTAGGGGCTTGTCTAATGGATCACCACAAACAGTCACAACAAAAATAATGATGAGGATTATCCAAAGAGGCCAAGTAATATGGGTATCAAATTGTTTGATAAATCCTCTGATTCATCTCAAGTTAATTATAATCCTTATCATGTTGATATCAAAAAAATATTACACTCACATATTAAAATTTTCAATGATTTACCACTTGGTTTACCCCTGAAGAGAGGTTTCTAACATGTAATAGAATTAGAACCAGGTGTAACACCAGTCATTACAAATCCATACCACCACCCAAGGGGGTTTAATGAAGAAATACAAACTACCATTAAAGAACTATTAGATATGGGTTTAATAAAACCAAGTTCTATCCCCTTTGCATCTTATACAGTTCTTGTTAAAAAGAAGGATGGGACCCTGCACATGTGCATTTATTATAAAGCCTTAAATAAATAGACCATAAAGAATATGTATCCTATTCTGAGGATAGATGAGCTCATAAATGAACTACATGGTGCCATTTATTTTTTTAAGATTGATCTAAGATTTGGATATCACCAGATTCGCATGGGAGATGAAGATGTACAAAAAACTACCTTTAGGTGCCATTGTGGACATTTTGAGTTTTTATTCATGCCTTTTGGGCTAATTAATGCTCCTAATACCTTTCAATATATTATGAACCATATCTTATGTGATCAATTGAGGAAACTTATATTGGTATTCTTTGATGATATATTAGTTTAAAATAGGACATGAGAGGATCACTTAAAACACTTAGACATTATTTTTAACATATTGGAGAAACATGCATTTTTTGCTAAGGAATCCAAATGTGAGTTTGGATTAACAAAAGTTTTGTATTTGGGTCATATCATTAGTGATAAGGGAGTAAATATGGATCAACCAAATATCCAAGCTATCTTAGATTGGCCAACTCCTACTACTTTGACATAATTGAGAGGTTTTTTTGGGTTATGTAGTTACTACAAGAGATTTTTCAAGGGTTTTTCTTAATTGGCAATCCCTCTTATAGATTTGACCAAAAAGGGATCATTTGTATTCACAAAACTAGTTAAATCTACGTTTGATAAATTAAAAGAGGTAATGAGCTCTTTCCTAGTATTGGCAATACTTGATTTCTCCATTTTGTTTATTGTAGAATGCAATGCTTTAGGAGAGGGAAAATGAGCCATTCTAACTCAAAAGGGGCATCCTATTTCTTTTAAAATTAGTAAGTTAACATATTTAGAAAAAGGATACTCTATTAATGACAAGGAAATGTTATCCATAATGCATGCATTGGAAAAATTTAGACAATATTTAGTATGTGGCAAGTTTGTTGTTAAAACACATCATAATAGTTTGAAATTATTCTTCGGGAAAAAAGATTTGAATGATAGACAATATAAATGGGTGAGTAAACTAAAATTCTATAATTTTGATATAGAATACATGAAGGGGAAGAAAAATATTGTAGCTAATGCACTCTCTAGGAAATATACCTTGTATTCTATTTCCTTTATTTATATTGATTGAAAGGCCATTATTATGATGGAATATGCAAAGAATGATTTTACTACTAACATTATTGAGGGATTGGTAAAGGATTATAGGTATACAATATGTGATGATTTTATTTTGTATAAAAACATCCTTTTAATACCTGAATCTACAATGAAGGAATAGATTTTAAGAGCAGTGCATGATGTGCCAGTAGTAGGACACCCAGGGTACTGTAAGACATATAAGAAAATTTAGCAAAGATTTAATTGGAAGGGATTAAATAATTATGATCTAAAACATGCTAGGGAGTGTACCATTTGTTAATAAAACAAAGGGGAACAAGGGTTTACAGTAGGACTACTGCAACCTTTACCCATTCCTAGTAAAAAATGGGAGAGTATACCAATAGACTTTATCACATGTTTGCCCAAGGTAAATGGTAGAGATTGCATCTATGTTATATTGGAAAAATTAAATAAGTTTGTACAATTCTTTTCTATATCATCAAAATTTAAAGCCCCTCAAGTGGCTGAATTATTTTTTAAGGAGGTGTTTAGATTGCATGGATTACCACACAATATTTTTAGTGAACAAAGATAATAGGTTTCTTAGCTCATTTTGGCAAGAGTTATTCAGATTGATAAGTATAGAAACAAATCCTAGTACTAGCTACCACCCTCAAATAGATGGACAAACAGAAATAGTAAACAAGTGAGTGAAGGGTTACTTAAGGAATTATGCCTCAAGTCAGCAATCTGCATTGGTCACGTGGCTATATTTAAGATAATTCTACTACAATACCACTTACCATATGCCCATTGGTGTGTCCCCATTTAAAGATTTATATGGATATGATGAAATGAAATTTATTGATTTGGTTCCTATAGATAATAGAGTTATAACAACAAATGATTTTATTAACCAACACCAAGAAGTATTAAAAACCCTCAAGGATCATATGCATAAATCATAAAATTATTACAAGTATTATGTAGACAAAAACTATTGGTGTAGGATTTTTTCCTATGAGTTTTGGCTACACAGCTACATTAGCTTGCTTAGGGCTCTAGAGGTCATTTAGGAAGATTAGTACCACATTCACTGGAATGTGGATTTTCACTCTCTCTCCAACATATAAATGCCTCTCTCCCTTTGTATTCTTCATTCAGTGATCCTGGATTCATTGAGCTTCTTAGTTGTGAGCTGTGACAACTTTGAGAGCTGTGAACTTCATCTCTTTGTATAAGCAGTTCATCTCCATTATTGAATGCATATTGTTCAATCTCTACTCTCTTATAGATTTATTGATTCAACAGTTATGTGTGTTCGCTCTGTAGTCATCGGTCTTGGATGTCCGATTATGGATAACTCTTTCATTGTATCAGAGCTCTAGGATCTTGTATCAAACACAATTATTTGTTATTGTTCATTATTGAAATCTTAAGTAGTATATTATTTTGTATTCTTCATCAATTTTTAGAGGGTTTATGAAATTTTGAGGTTGTTTTGAATTGAAATTCTTAAATACTTCGGGTGATTGAAAAAAATTGCAGGGGTCTTTTTTGCAAAAACAATTACGAGTATTACCGAGGATCTGTAAAATCATCCTCATGGCCATCAAGGTCACTGTAGATTAGAGTGGATCATCTTTGGTTTATTCTCTAATTGACATTTGCTTGTTATTTGATTGCATGTATTTTGCTTTTGTATTGGTAATATAAGTTTTTAATCTATAGATCTATAAGCTAAAATATACTTTTACCAATGCTGAAACAGTAACCCACTTGAGATAACCAACTTATCATCCACCATAAGGCTATCAAGTGTGTTTGGTTACAGATATGATTAAGGTTGGCATGATAGAGAGATCATAAAACTTCAGATCTGAGTTAGATCTACATGGTTTTTTGTTGAAAGGACTACGTTGGAGGAAAGAGGTTTGTTGAAGGATCTACATTGGAAACTTTGGCTACAACTGTTGGGCATTGGATTCTATTGTTATCTTGTTGCACAACCTGCAATGTGACATCATCTCTTTTTCTTAGCATGAAGGTGAGGACTGCATTAACAACTATCTCTTTTCTACCTCCAATGAATTTGTTCCACTTGTATCTTATTTATAGGCCATGAGCACATTGGTTTTGCCAAGGCATTGTCCACTGCCCAAGATGCATCGTGAGGGAAGTGGTTGGTTATAGGACCGGAATAAAAGAGGTAGTCCATGATGAGGAGAGTTGTTTCTGGCCTCCTCTTTGACCTTGACTATGCGGGCCAAGCCATGAAGCATGTAAGGGTTGTTTCTATAGATTAACACTTGTGCTCAGATCTATTTGGCATCCTTTGATCCAACACAAATCTATGCTGCCCATGAACACCATAGATCCATGCTCAACCTCTTTCTACTAGATCTAGTTTTCCAATAACATTTGTAAAATTTAGATCTTTTATAGGCCAATCTAAGTAACGGTCATAGGCTCACATTGGATCTGAATGTTGGGTTGTCTTTCTTGGCCTCTAGTTGTTGTTCACCTCTCCTTGCCACCTATGTTGGTCTTTTTCATGCTGTTGAAACTCTCCAACGGTCTGATAAAACCTTCTTCGGGCCCTCTCCCTCTACTTGTGGTGATGCTCAATGTATTATTTGGTGTTTGAGCCCATGCGTCGAACCCCACACCACTCTTTTATGAAACATAAGGTTTGTATTTTTTAAGATTTGAATTATGTGGCAGAATTTTTTCGATGATTGGGGGATAATTACTAAGTGGCAAAGATAGATGGGTTATTTGCATGTGGGTGGATTTTTCCAGGTCCTTGTCTTTTGACATTACAATGAGATTTATTCTCACATGGTGGCACAATACTTTTACGGTGGAGGTGATGTGTTTATTCACATGGTGAGGCATGATAATTTTTTATTGTTTTTTAATTTAAAAATAATACATTGTAAAGGAAAATTGCATTGGTAATTTACCTTGTATCTTTGCCTGACGAAGATGAAGGGTGAGGCTCGGGTTGGCAAGAGGCCAATTCTTCCTCACAAACAAAACCATTGAATTCCTTATTATGTGCCAATTACAACGAGTGGTTAGAAGGCTAGGTAACCCCTTAGCATCAAGAAAATTTTAATCATTTAGTGTAATTTTTATTAAAAATATGCTATTTATAGAAAATCATTTTATTAATATCTTGTAAATAGTAGCTTGAAATTGAGCATCATCTTTTGAAAAAGTGTGTATTTTTCAATTTTCTACATATCCAACCCATTTAAATTTTAAAATACACTAAATTATAAAGTGCCAAAACTTGGGGGGGCTACCTGACTAGTTCACACATTTACTTCTCACGTAGATGCATTATCAGTAGAGTCCGACATCCTTCTACTTGGATTGTTTGCATTTCAAGTGTACTAATTTGGTTAATTTCACTGATTACTCATTCTCATGGATGCATTGTCGGCAGAGTCTGACGTCCATTTGTTGAAACATGCATTTTCTATTGTTCACTATTTGTTTGTACCTATCTAGATGTATTATCAATTGAGTTTGACATCCTCCAATTGAGCATGATTGTAATAGCAAACATAGGGGGAACTACTTGTTGATTATCTTGAGGAAGTTTTTTGTGGGCCCTGCATTCTTTCATATGCACATTTAGTTTTCATAAATGTTACCTATGCCCATTTAGTGACTACTAGCATATATTACTCTTGTATTCTTGGATGTATTGTCAGTAGAGCCTGATGTCTATTTGAGTGTGCATTTTCACTTGTGGATAAATTTCTCTTATTTGATTGGACTCATTTTTGGTGTAGTTTAAAGTCCATTTCTAGAGCGTGCACTTTTATTCTCAGTTGTGGTCATGTCGACTCTACTTGAGAGAACCCTGTTGACGAGAGTTGTTTCATCTCTAGTGATCCTTCTTGGGAAAGATAATTATGCTTCATGGTGTATGTACATGGAATGCTTCCTCAAGAAATGGTAACTTATTCCATTTTTATATGGACAAATTCTTACTCCTATTGACCTAGGTCAATACAATGATTGGGCCAACTCTTGTGACTTTGTCTATGGTCACTTGTTGTTACATGTTTCATGGGATTTACACCACCATGTAGAGCACATAGAGTGTCCCTCTATTTTTTGTATCACTCTTTAGAATTTTTTTAGAGATTCAACTGAGACTTACATCACACCTCCACTACCTATCATCTCTTTAGAGATAGTTGTACTTTTGCCTCCTAGTTTTGTTTCTTGTGATGATAAATCCATGGTAGACAATGCTCTTCCTTCTATTGAGCCCCCACTACAGGACAAAATTTTACCATACCTTAGTTGTCTCATTATAGATTCTACTTTCATTCCTATGCTGATTGTGGCTCTTTCAGAGCCTTCACAGACTTGCATTTTGGAGGACTTCACTATTTACAATATGAGTACACCTATTGTAAGCATTAACAACTCCTCACTTCCTATGAAATTTTCTTCTTCAGTTTGTGAGTCATGTTCCACTCTTCACATGGACATTCTTTCAGTGAATGTTCCATGTCATTCTTCTGATTGGTTCATTTTAGTGGTATTAATTTTAGATTCTGTGCACATTCTTGCCAGACCTATGCCACAGATACAATTTAGATCACATTCAAATATCTTTGTACTGATACCTTCATCTTCCATTATGGAATGGGCAGACTTTCAGTACACACATTGGGTTCTTTCTTTGCCAAAGAGAAGAAACATTGTTCGATATGGATAGAGCTTCTACAATCTTCAAGAAGAGGATCTTGTCATCAACCTTCATCATCTTGTGAGTTGTACTTGGAGTACTGATTGCTTTAGCATCTTCTTCTGGGGGGTCTTTTAGTCTCCTCTTCTTCTTTTCTCTCTTTTGAGGGGAGTTTTTTCCCACTAAGTTTTCTCCTTTTCTCTACTTTATGAGATATTACATTGTACATGGGTACCTCATCAGGCCTTTTTGTTGGGACTCATTTTTTTTTTAATTTTATGTATCATCACCTACCTAAGTTGTGCTTATGGGGGGTGTTGGTGTAGAATTTTTTCCTATGGGTTTTGGCTACACGACTACATTAGCTTACTTAGGGCTTTAGAGGTCATTTAGGAAGATTGGTACCGCATTCACTAGAATGTGGAGTTTTACTATATCTCTTACCTATAACTACCTCTCTCCCTTTGTATTCTTCATTCAATGAGCCTAGATTCATTGAGATTCTTAGTTGTGAGCTATGACAACTTTGAGATTTGTGAGAATTGTGAAATTCATCTCTTTGTATAAGTAGTTCATCTCCATTATTGAATACATTATGTTTAGTCTCTGCTCTCTTCTAGATTTATTGATTCAATAGTTGTGTGTGTTCGCTCTACAATCACCAGTCTTGGATGTCCAATTCCGGACAACTCTTTCATGGTTCACTGATCTTGGATGTCTAATTCTGGGCAACTCTTTCAAAAACTGCATAGAGAGATCTTTTCAGGTAGGTGACATAGTTTATCTAAGGTTGAAATCATATAGGCAATCATCCATAAAGAGAAGTGTAATAGATAAAATCAATCCCAAATTATATGGACCCTATAAAATTGTAAGAAAATTTGGTGAGGTATCCTATGAAATGGAACTTCCTACAAATAGTAAAATTCATAATGTTTTCCATGTCTCGTCTAAATAGAGCTTTGGGGAAGCAGATTAAACCCTCCATAAATTTACCACATTTAGATGAGGTGGTTGAATTGATCTTAATTCTTGAAGAGGTGATAGATACCAATATTAAGAGATTGAGGAAAAAAGATATCATTGAATATTTGATTCATTGGAAGAGCTTGCCAATTGAGGACGGCACTTGGGAGGTCCAAAGATTTTAAATCATCCAAGTTTGAATTGATTGAGGACAAGTAATTTTGAGGAGGGAGGACTTGTCATGTGCCCTTTATAATTAATTTCCATTTAATAATTAATTAATCCAATTTTTAATTATAGGGGAATAAGAGAAATAAAATTGGAACACATATTTAATTAATTGTTTATTTAGAAATTGACAAGTTTGAAAAACTAATAGGGATCAAGTTAAATAATAATACATTTTTGCCAAAGTGGGGCGTGGTATTTTATGGAGGATGATACTAAGATTTAAATCAAATTAATTAATTATTTTTGCTTTCTTATCCTCAAGGAAAGTTGACCAATTTGGAAAATTCTTAGAATAGGACAAAAGCAAAAAAAATAGAATTAAAGTTGGTTATGGAAAGTGGAGGAAAATGATAACTAAGGTATTTTTTTATTATATTTTTATCTTTATAAAGATATGATCTGGATTTGGGATCCCCCTTTGGGCCCTCTTGGTTATTTATATTCCATAATTTATTTTTGAAGGATCTTTTACGAAACTACTAATTTTCTCTTGTGGAACAATATGCATGCAATGTTCTTCAAATCATCCTGGAATGAAAACTCTTGGATGAAGGTGGTATTTGGATGAAAAACCAAGGATCCCAAGGATTTTAAGACGAAATACCTATGATCTAGCGATAAATTTCTATATAGGAATTGTTACATAACTTCAAAGAGTATAGATTTCAGCTAGTGTTCAGTGTTTTTTGTAGATTTGTGGGTTTGTTACAATAGATAGTAAGTGTATTTTGGATTTACTTTCAGGTTATTTCATTATTATTCAGTGTTGTGTAATCAACTTATTAGTATTGTGAAATTTTGCTCTATTTGAGCAGTCTTTGTAGTGTTATTATGTAGTTTTGGCAAGGGTTTTTGCCAAAACTTTATATTCAGCTCCATAATTGTTATGGAGTGATTATGTCAATAATTTTTAATGTTTTTGGACTTAATTTTTTGAAATACAAGTTTCCATAGGTGCTGGTTTTCAATTATTGTGTTATTCTACAAAAAATGCCAAAATTTGGGTTTCACTAACTAGTGTAGAGGAAGGCATACATTTTACAATAAATATTCCTAATATAAAGTTAATTCTAGATCTGATATTTCTCTATAAAATTAAGGGTACATGACAACATTAACTATCACTTGAATGAACAAAATTTATAAATTTTATTCAATAAATTTTTATGTTAAACAAACATTAGGAAACCAATAACATAAAGTAATTTGAGCGTAATATTATGTTTTGATGTTCACAAAATGTAAATTCAACAACATGGAGAAAAAATAAATTCAAAGTTGTTCTACATGAAAAACCTATATAAACGCATAAGTATATAATCAAATATGGTATTACATTAAAATCTCTTTCCCTTTTTAATATAATGCTTTTTTTATATTTATGTTTTTATAATATTGTTGCAAATATGACAACTTGTGTTCCTAATGTGCATTTTTTGTAGATATTAGTTTTTTGTTTGTAATGTTTTACTAACATGAAATAAAGGTGGCATTAATAGTCAAAAGAAAATGTATCCAAATTATTATTAAAGTCAAAAAAATTATTTGCATATACAAATCAAAAAATCTAATAAAGGATTCACATTGACGTCAAAGTTATTTTTAGAAAATCAAAAGAATAAAGCGAATCAGTAAAATGATTTTCATGGTTGTGTACCCATTGGACTAAGACTTTATTTCTTCATACAGAGGGTAGTTTTATTATGACTGGGAATGAAATCATTCTTTGATTTATTTTATGATATAGGGATTCGTTATATTTTCTTTCCTTTATTTTTTTGATGAATCTCACCCATACATTCACTTAAAATGTCAAAAATCATTAACAGAACAACAACCTTCAGTTGGTGCTTCTATGTGTCATCGCCAGTGTATGACCACCGATAATTTTTTGGACTTAACCTTGCCTTCCACACCATATAGAGGGATAACATTTGTTATTGGCAATTGTTAAAGAATTGGCTTCTCCTACTTCCATTATGCAAATTGTATTTTAATATTGATTTAATTATCTCTATGAGAAAAAAATACAATTTCCGTATGCATAAAGAAAGTAAATGTAATCTCATACACTCTAAGATGTTTTTGTTGAGACAAAGGTCATCAAAGAAAGAAAACAAATCAATGTTTTTGTAACATGAAAATAAGAAAGCACGTAATCTTCAATATAAAAATCAAGCAAACAAAATGCTTTTCAAGCTCGTAGTTCAAGTTAAAGGGTCGATGAAAAAAGTTTTAATGTTATTGATTTTGAATTAGACAACATCAAATTTCTTAAAAAAAATGTGCAAACCAATTTATTTTTACAGTCAATTAAACACCTACACAACAATTAAAAAAGGGTAACAACTAAAATTTATCGAATGGGAACTACAGGGAAAATAATAAATACCTTATATAATACACAACCACTCTATAGATATATAAACCATTCTTTTGTTTTAGTTTATTCTTTTAGTTTCTAAGAAGAAATTTAATACCATTTTAAATACCTCTATTTTTATGACTTTAACAAAAAAAGGAACTGTAAAAAAATGTAATACCAAGCTTAATTTCATTTTTTGTACTAGACAATCCCAAAAAACTTGTGTAAACACTGTGATTTGATAATTTTCATAAAGATCAAATAATAAACAAATTAAAATACATTCAATAATCCTATAATGACATAGATCATTTTGAATTATGCATGATTATATAAACAAATCATATGTTAAAACCAAGCTGGTATTCTTCTACGTAAACCAATGCAAGATGTTATTCTAGGTAAAATTAATTTTCTTCCAGACCAAATATTGAAGTGATGAACACTCAATCACCCAGGGTCCATTCAAAACACTATTTCCATAGTTGAAACCATGCACATATATATGCATATGTACAATATTATTACTACATGGAGTAAATGTGCATGATCTCTTACATAGGCTTCTCACAATAAATAATCACTATCAAAATATGTTGATCTCCACTAGGGAACTCATGCCCTATAAA
This sequence comes from Torreya grandis, assembly GCA_037957365.1. NCBI lineage: Eukaryota > Viridiplantae > Streptophyta > Pinopsida > Cupressales > Taxaceae > Torreya > Torreya grandis. The sequence goes on along the minus strand of JARHVA010000726.1, from coordinate 1,043,544 downwards.
TAGGAGAGAGTGAGAAAACTAGAATGTTCCAATGACAAGTAATGATGCACTATCATTTACACCAAATGGAACATTATAGATGACAACACACAAGTCCACTAAAGTTGGTGGCACATAAAGTGTGCACACATTAACTAAATATAACAAACAACTAAGCTACCTAAGTAAACTTAGCTACATGGTGTATAACAATCAATTGCATTGACACCCCTTTAAGTGTAACTTAGGGATAAATTAAAAATAAAAGATTATTAAAATCTTCAGAAGATAGGTCCTAACAACTAGGCCATGTTTGGCACCTATGTACAAAAAATAAGATGAAGCATTGCCAAAACACTCCTATCAATGTTCGAGTTGGGAGAAGATGGCAATGGATGTCTCTGCTAAAAAAGTTGGTTGAAATGGAAAAAAGTGATCACAAATATTTATGGGAACTCCACACTGGTGTCACTAAATAAAAGTTAACCAATGCTATAAATAAGTATACTCCAAGAAACAAAGGATCCGTAATGTGTCCGGAGAAAGTATCTCACAAACCCAATTTATGATCCACTAATCGATAATAAAATAAAACAGACACTGTATGCACTAAAATATCTCCTACAAGGAGACTATCAAAGGGTGTTGAAAATGAAAAAAGAGTGAACCAAAAAAGAGTGTGAAAGACATGCATATACCCCCATACATGTAAAAGGTAGAGTAATATCAAACCATATGAGTGGATGAAGCCAACTCAAAAAAAGGTGAGAAGTACACTAATCCAAGAAACTTTACGAGTGGTTGAAGCCCCACTACTCGATCATCTCCCTGCTAACACTAGAATTCACTAGACTAGCTCCACTACAAACTGATAGAGACTATCAATAGGTCACAAAGATGTCAAAGATACAACTGAAGAACACATGCTGAAAGGGCCACACACATAAGGTATCAACAAATGCCAAATCTTATGTCACTATCTCATTTTAACTAAAAAAGTAAAAAAAATGAGACATACAAGTATCCTTAGATGGGTTCTAGTAAACAAAGTCCCTAATAAGATACCCATGTACACATGAGGAATCCAAAATAATCAAAATGGTGTTAAAAAAGAAAGTACATGTGCACCAATGAACAAGATGGAAAAGTGGTGATGAAAGAGTTAATCAATTGATAATGCAAAGGATGAAAAAAATAAATCACCCATGTATGAGGGAAAAAGAGATCGAATAAACAAAAACCCCATGGCACATAAAAATTCAGTGTTATCCCATAAAATAAACCACTAAAAGAGGAACACACTAACAATGTATACACTAGAATAAATCCTCACAAAAAGGATATTATTAGTATTTCAAAGAAAGCCATTAGTGAAAAATGCTCCCAAAAAATAACTACCAAGAAGAGAGCTCAACCAAGGAAGCATCAAAAGGTAGGAGGAGAAATATGCGACTAAATAAGCTAAATGGTCGAGGTGCCTTTCTTGTAAAGTCTTCAAAAATAATGTTGTTGATGTCACCAAGATTGATCTGATATCTACCCTAGATGAATATGGATAATGGATGGTGATACCTGGATATGATTAGATGTAGAGTGAAAAAATGAAGCAAGCAAAGAAATAAGTGTCAAGTACTATCTGAAGAAACAATAGAGCTCATATGTTGCTCAAAGTCATCACATAGAGTAGAGCACCCATAAACATGAGCTCTATCATCAAAATGTCTCGTAGAGGAAGATACAACATCTATCAAAAAATAATGTCATGGTGATAATCTAAATGAATATGTTGAATGGGAGAAACTATACCTTGTGACTATCTTCCAAGACTTCTACCAAAATATCCCATGGCACAGAGCATGTGATAACCAAATCTAATAGTATGCCTCTCAATAGTGCCATGCAAATAAATAGGTGCATCAAAAATGGGACAAACAACATGTGCAGTAGTAGAACCATTAGATGTAATGATAAGAGGATCATGCTCACAATAAAAATGTGTAATAACAAAAATATCAGATGCAAAAGAGCAAGATACAACATCAAAATCAGATACATGTTCAAATTCAGATAAGTCAGAGTTAGTAAGTGCAAGAGCGATGTCTGAAGGTGGACCAAGTGTAAGAAATTATTGGTCTAATAAATCAAGCTGATATTGTAAATCTGCAATAGTGTGCTATAAAGTGTTAATGAGGATGTCTGTCATAAATGAGGTGGTGTAGAAGAGAATTTTGTTTCGTAAGTTTTCTATTCTCTTCCATAAATTTCACAATGTCATTTTGTAATGTGCATATCTCAAAATAGAGCATGTCATTTTTTGAATTATAAGTGTGGTAAGTGGCCTAAAGATTGATGATGAATGTAAAAACACACACAAAAAAATCAACACCAAAAACATGTAGGATGTCAAATTTCATCATAAATACGTAAAAATATGAGAGCAATTTGTGTAATAATGACACAAGAAATAATGCACGCTAAAAAAATTAATGTCGAACTCCATTAAAAACACATCTAAAAAATAAGTACAATGAATAATCTAGTAACACAAAAAGTTATAAATATCAAACTCTATCAAAAATACATCTGAAATAAAGTGTTCTAATGATATAAGACAAGAAAGATATCAAAAAGAGAAAAAATCTTCGAATCTTTTGTGAACTATGGAAAGAAATCTAACCAAACTCTAGTTTGATGATGCCAATATCAATACTTTAGATTTGTGAAATAGACACAAAATACACGTAGATCTATGGATAACTCACATAAGATTTTGAAAACCCAAAGATATCTCAGAATACCCAATTATTTTTGAAATATAGGAAAAACACATTATATGGTGTTGTCCTTGAACGGGTTAAAAAATCCCCCCAAAAATGATTTTTTCCCAGAAATATCTATTTTGGATGAATTGATAAAGGTTTCTAGGGTTTTTTAGGCCTTCTGGACTCAATGCCACATGTTAGAAGCCTTGAAAATACACCAAGAAAAAATTGAATTCTGAAAGTGATTAAGACAATTTACAAATCCGGACATGGAAGATGCTCATTTCGTACAAAAATAACTAAATTTATAGCAATCATTATGTAGTCATGCTCTGATACCATATTGAAGTCATGAACACTCAATCACCCAAGATGCATTCTAAAAATCATTGCCAGAGTTGAAGATGTGCACATATATAAACAAATGTACAATATTATTATTAAATGGAGAAAATGTACACAATCTTTCACATGCCATCTCACAATCAATAATCACTATCAAAATGTGTTGATCCCCACTAGGGAATGCCCTATGAATATGAGAGCAAGAAAACTAGAATGTTCCAATGACAACTAATGATGTGTTGGCATGTACAACAAATAAAACATTCTATATGACAACACACAAACTCACTAAATTTGGTGGCACATAAAGTGTGCACATGCTAACTAAATATAATAGACAACTAAGCTAAATTACAAAGTTCATAATAATAAACTACACCAACACTGATCCTACTACCTCCAACATTTTCTTGGCAAAGGTATTCAAACCAACATGAAATTTATTCTCAAAAATTGTAATAACAATGTTACACCCTTAACCTATATTGTCTAGTGGGATATGTGTGGTCGACTTGTGGCTATATAATTATTAATTAAGTCATATGCTCATTTATTTAAATTCTTATTAGTATTAGGTTTTGCCTAAGATGTTTTCATAACATTTTTAGTGTATATATAGGAGATAGTGATGAGTATTTTATCATCATATTTTGAATTTTACTCTTATTGTATGGTTGTGGAAGTTGCCTCCTCGAAGTGGTTCACCATTTATTCATATATTCTACTATATTTCAATGATATTATGATCTATTATTATGATTCTACTTTATCTATGAAGTAATTTCATTACAAGTGGTATCAAAGCTTCGATTTAGGAAAATATTGTGGGCAAAACCTTAATTTTGGAAAATCATTTATATCTCGCAAGTTATTACAAAAAAATCACAATTTTTTTACAATTGTTAGAGTATCATTCAAGGACATTATAGTAAAAAGTTAAGGTTTGGTTATCATTTTAAAATGACTTATTGTGGTTTTAATAAATTCACTCTATAAGCCACATTTTAAGGATTTTTATGATTTATTTACATTTTTGAAAAGACTAAAAAAATATTTTTGACATATATTATATGAATTTTTTGATAAGAGGACAACATAAGTCTGAAACTTCTTGGTCAAAGTTTAGTTAAAGGTGAAAATTAAATTCGACATTGTCAAGCTTTGTTATGGCAGAACCACAAACTAGGGGTCAAGGCAAGAGTTATGAAACTTAAGGTAAAACTCATAACAAAGGTCAAATGGAGTTAGAAAGAAGAATTGTTGGACCTTTTGTTCTAGATTTTTCTTTGATGGATCACAAGGTGAGCTAGCTTGAGTATAGTGTGCAAAACATACAATATAATATGGCCAATAAAGGAAATGTGGACAAAATCAATCAAAAATCAAATGATCTCGAGAAACAACTCAGTAAAATTTTGAATGTCCCTCTATATTTTCCAAATCAACAATAATTCACTCCTACTCTTACCATCCAGGGGGGGATCTTTAGGTCTAACCAATGCACAACCCAAAATGGGGTGGATCCTCCAGCCTCCCAATCCAAATCTAAGTACATCATATTTGTGGAACATGATGCAAAAAGTGAAAATGCGTAAGTTTGATGGGAATGATCTAGTCACCTAGATCAGAAAAATGGAGAAATTTTTATTATGCATCAGATCTTATGTGGACAAAATCTAGTAATGGTATCAAAAACTCCATGGGACCCCTAATATCATAGTAAGTGATCATGATCCTATCTTTACCAGTAAAAAAAATGAATATTGCTTGCATGTGAAAAAATTGTGGTCAATAAAGAGTCGTGAAAATAGGGTTGGCCAAGGAGCTATGTTATCTTGGACTATGATGAAAATGGTGGAAAGAGAGAAGGAAGGCACACGGGGGAAGGAGGGTGTGAAGGGGGAGAGCATAGGTTACAGCTACAGGGTGGTGTTGGGAGTGCATCAGTCAACCCAGGGAGTGCAACAATCGGCCTAGGGAGTGCAGTAGTCAACCTAGAGCCTGAGGAGTGCTAGAATGGTTTCCCCCCCACTGTTTCTAGGTCCATGTGATGCTGAAGAGCCAACTGGCATGAGACTTCCCAAGGTCAATGGATGCCTAGAAAGATGCAAGGAGAGGCCCAAATTGGTCATACCTATGGACATGATTGCTGAGGATATCAAATATTATACAAATCATTTTCTATATTGCAAGTTTTTGGGGCTCAGGACTTCATTCCAGTTCTTGGAAGCATGGGCTCAGAGGACATGGGCTCTGAAAGGAGAAATGGATATCACAATGTTAGCCAACAGTTATTTTATGGTCACTTTTACCTACTTGATTGACTGTAGCAGAGTCTTTGCTAGAGGTCCATACTTTCACAATCAGGTGGGGCTGTTTATCAAGCTGTGGCATGCTAGTTTTATACCTTCAGAGGAATTGCCAAACTGTGTTCTAGTGTGGGTACGGCTGCCTCGCTTTCCAGTGGAATGCTGTCATGAAGATACCCTGCAATTGCTTTCATCCCTCCTAGGAAGGCCAGTCGATTCATCAATGTAAATCCTTGGGAAAAATGTAATGACTTATGCTCACATTTGTGTTGAAATTGATCTTAGTAAGCCAATACCTAATGCTATTGAAATGAGTGTGGGACCCTTTTCCTCGTTACAACTGGATTATGAAACTCTTCCCTTTTGCTGTCGTCTTTTCCATGCTTATGGTCACTTGCAACAATGGTGTCCCAAATCTAAAACCTTTGAACCTCAGCCTGCTCAACCTGCTTGTAATCCACCTGAAATTGACAAAGGGAAGGGCCCGATTCTAGGTGAGGTGCCAAAAATTGATGGTTTTATCTTAGTTAAAGGGTGATATAGAAGTAGGGGTCAAAAATGGTCTTTGAAGGAAAGATAGGCAAATGACTTAATTAACAGATTTAAAATTCTAGATGACCTTAACCAACAGGAGGTGAACCCAGGTTGATGATTTTGGATCAGTAGATTGAGGGCCTAGCCCAGGAGAACAATGTTTTAGTTGATTTAATTGAATCACAAGATGTTGGGGATGGGCACATGGATATGGACCAGCAGATGTTGATATCAGATGTTTTGACTTCCTCAGTTGTTCCCTCTAAAGAAGATGGGAATTTATCTTTAATAGGGAAATTTGGAGAATTAGGAGTAGCAAGGAGTAGTAAATCTTCTCCTCACTTGGGACTTTTGCAAAAAGACCTTAAGAAGGGGGGGGAGAAATCGGTCAAGCTTGGTAGGAAAAAAGACCTAGAAAAGATGAAATTAATGGGAGAGACTTTGGTGGAGTCAGGGTCAGTGAAGACTCTGGATGCTCACTTTTTAAATCATTTGAAATTATTGTATTATCCTAGAATGTAAGGGGTTTGAACAACAGCCCTAGACAAAATGATGTTCACAACTTGATTAGAAGTTAAAGACCTGATGTCCTTTTTTTTAGGAGACTAAGCTTTCAGTAGATGCTATGTCCAGATTAGTGCCTAAGTTATGGAGACAAGGGGACTATCAATGCATTGGGGCTACCAGATCTTTAGGAGGATTAGCTTGCCTTTAGAACCCCTACAAGATCGACCTCATAAGATGGTTGTCCTTTAAGTTTTCCTTGAATATGATGGCTTCCAACTTTGAGATGGGGGAAGTCATTCTTCTATCCAATGTCTATGCCCCTACTGACTGGTGGGGTAAACAATCCCTATGGGGCAACATTAGTTTTGTTAGCAGCTTAGTACCCCTTCAACCTTGGATTATGGCTAGAGATTTTAACGCTATTTTGGATTTGACTGAAAAATGTGGTGGTATGACAAAGCTTGACCCCTATGCTTTGCTTATGTGAAATTACATTAAAGTTTTGAATTTAGTCAACATTTGACCCAACAACAGACATTTTACTTGGAACAATCGGAGGACTAGCCAACATTGCAATGCTGAGAGACTGGATCATTTTTTGGTTTCTGGCTACTGGGTTGGGGGTATGTGGTCTACAGGGTCTAAAATTTTGGACTAGAGAGGATAAGATCATTGGCCTATTAAGCTAAATAGTGTTTCAAAGTACCAGCCTCGCTCTCCTTCCTTCAGATTCCAACTCATGTGGCTGCGAGATTAGTCATTGTTCGAATGTGTGGCCAACTAGTGGAGGTGGGGCAGGCCTGCCCATGGTACGACAATGTATATTTTTGTTAAATCATTATAGTTTGTGAAGTATAAGCTTAAAAAATGGAATCATCAAAGCTTTGGGAATATTTTTCATGCTAAGGCTGATGCATAGGCTAAGCTTGATGGTATCACGAGAACAATTAGGGAGGAAGGATTGACTGAAATCTTACTTCAAGACGAAGTTTAGGCTGTGAAAGACCTGGAGGAATGCGAGCTATGGGAGGAAGTGTTTTAGAAGCAAAAATCTTGGATATAATGGCTCTAAGAAGGTGACAGAAATACTTCTTTTTTCTTTCAATCATCCAAAGCTAGGAGGCACGACAACTCTATCTCGGTCCTGGTCAATGAAAGAAGTGAGCGGCTTAATTCCTTTCCTACAATGTTAGAGGAGGTGGTGCAGTATTTCTCTACTCTTTTTAGGGAAGATGCGAATGAGGAATTACTAGAAGAAGCATAGGTTCTCTACTACATTCTGCCCCTGGTGACACGTGAAATGAATGAGAATTTAATGAACGATATCACACTTGGGGAGCTTGAGGCAACTATTTCCTAGATGAAAAAGGGGAAAGCGGCTGGTCCTAATGGCTTCCTAGCTGAATTCTATCAAGAATTTTGTGATATCAAATTGGATCTTTTAGCTGTTGTTCAAGAATCTTAGTGGAATAAGTAAATGCTTAAGGCTTCAAATGTGACTTATCTCGCCCTCATACCGAAATGTGAAGGAGCTGATAGGCTAAGTCAGTTTCACCCTATATCTCTTTGTAATGTTGTTTATAAAATCATATCTAAAATCATTGCAAAAAGGTTAAAAATTGGGCTCAGCGATGTGATTTTTGAAGAACAGAGTGGTTTTGTGGAAGACAGGCAAATTCTTGATGGTATTGTCATAGCGGTTGAGTCCATTCACTCCATGGCTAGCTCCAAGGATAAGGCAATGTTTATTAAGCTGGATATGGCCAAGGATTTTGATAGGGTTAGATGGTCATTCCTATGGAAGGTTCTCAAAGCTTTTGGTTTTGCGGATGAATGGACCCAATGTGTCATGAGCTGCATTTCCTCAGTTTCCTTTTTGGTGCTTATCAATGGGGAACATACGAAGTTATTTGGTGCCTCTAAGGGGCTGCGACAAGGAGATCCCTTGTCTCCATATCTCTTTCTTCTTCTTGCTAAAGGCTTGGGGAGGATGATTAGAAGGAACAGAGAGGATGGGCATAGTCAAGGCTGACAATGGGGGGGTGAACTATTGGTGCAGTCTCATTTGCAATTTACTGATGACACTGTTCTGATGGGCATGGCCACAATGAGTGAAGCCACCAATTTTCACAGGGTGTTGGATGTTTATCTAACAGCCTTAAGGCAAAAGGTCAATGAAGATAAGTCATCCATCTTCTTCTTTAATACATTAGCTCCCATACAGCAGTGAATTTCTCAGACTATGCATTTCTAGATTGGGACTCTCCGCTTGATTTATCTAGGTATTCCTATTATAGCAGGCCGTATACGCAAAGAATCCTGGTAGAATATTTTGGATAAATTTTGGGTGAAGGTGAATCATTGGAATCACAGGTGGCTTTCTTTTGTGGGCTGTGTTCAATTAATTCAATCTGTGGTGCAGGGTTTGCCCATTTACAGATGTATGCTTCAGGTTGCCCCAATGGGAATTGTTAAGGAATTTGACTCGGTTACTAGGCAATTTTTATGGGCTGGTACTTTGATGAACTCAAAATGGAGCTTAGTTAGATGGGAGATGGTTTGTAGCCCCAAACATGGGGGGCTTGGCCTAAGGTAGACAGACTTAAATGGAGTTGCTTTGGCGGCTAAGCTTTATTGGCACTGGTGCAATGAACAAGACAAGACCTGGGCCAGAATTCTCTCTTAGAAGTACTATTCAGGGGCCACTCAGAGTGATATTCCTCATTATCCACTCATTGGGAAAGGCTCAGTGATATGGAGGACTCTAAAAAAAGGGGCTGCTCTAATTAAGGAAGGCTTATTCTGGATTTGTAAGCGGGGATCTAAGGCTCTCTTTTGGATTGATTCTTGGGATGGTAACCCTCCCATTATTTCTCAGTTCCCTAATCTGTCGAACCTTTGCTAGAGATTCCTTGATGCTGGTTGGTCTCAGGTGAGTGACTTTAAATCATACATCTCTTGTGGACAGCTGGAGGTGGCAAAATAGAAAGCACCTGAGGTTTGGTTGGGTGTTGGAACACAGGAGGAGCATGATGAGCTACTGAACCTCCTTTCCAGATGCTGATGTAGCTCCCTCTAGGAGGAAGGTGAGCTTTCTTGGTCTCCCAATCTTAAAGGAAATTACATAGTTGCTTTTGGATATCAGGATTTATTATCTCAGAGATTGGGTAGGGGAGAAGTGCAATGGTGGAGATAGGTCTAGAATAAATTCTCATGGCCAAAATGCAACTACTTTGTTTGGTTGTTGGCTTGGAATAGGTGCTTGACCTGGGATAATCTCTCAAGGCCCGTCCATTTGTGTTATGTGCAGAGCAGCTGAGGAGGATTCTGCTCACCTATTTTTTCATTGCTCCTTTGCTTTGCAACTCTGGCATTATTGGTGGGACATATGGCAGCGCCCTTGTCTCCATGTTTCATCCTTGGTCAATTTTTGGAGTGGCATGGGAGAACCCCCCTCAAGAATGGCTTTTTTGCAGAATGTTTGGTTAGGCGGGCCCATCTTTTTGCTGTGGCAGCTCTGGTTGGAGAGAAATAGGCAGATATTCTGGAATGAGAGGATTATGGCCCAGCAAGTATGGCAAAAAGTTGTAGGGATGATTTAGGAGACTGTGTAGGCTAAGAATGAGGTTTGTCTCCCTTTATCCAAACAAGATGCTGAGATCTCCTAATGGGTTTCTCAAGATCAATACGAATGGCTCTTCTAGGGGTAATCCTAGCCTTGTGGGTACTGGTGGGATAGGTAGAGACTCTGAAGGTATGGTGATTTTTCTCTTTGCGGTCCATGAGGGGACACAAACCAACAACATGATGGAAGGCCAGGCTATTCTATATGCTCTTGAGAAGGCTCAGGCATTGGGTTGGCATAGGATCATTTGCGAATCGAATTTTCAAGTCGTGATCAACCTACTTGTTAAGAGGAAAGTGCTGGATGTCAATTGGTAATTGGCTGGGATTGTGCAACAGATTTTGAGGATTACCTCGCTCATGGATACAATTAGGTTTGTTCATATTCCTCGTGAATGGAATAGAGCAGTGGATTGTTTGGAAAAATGGGCGTCTGAGCATTTAGATGGTGGTAATTCTGAGGATTGGGAGTCTTTCTCCCTAGAGCTTCGCTTTAATCTGAAACATATTTTGGAGGAAGACAGGAAGGCTCATATCAACATATAGGTGGGTTCGTCCCTAGTTTTTCTGTGCTTGTTGTTTTCCTTTGGGGATTTCGGTCCCCCGTTCTTCTTGTAATGCTCTTGTTCTTTTATTAATATATTTTTACCCTTTTTATTAAAAAAAAAGAAAATAAAATAGGGTTGGCAATAAAAGAAGATCATTTTCATACACTTTCAATACAATATTAACATCATTATAATTGGTTACATTTTTTTTTTCCGTAAAAAATATCAAATGTATAAAACACTTAAATTTTATATTCATAGCTAAGAAACCAACAAAATAAAAATTAGAAAAATAACTAAAGGATAAACATTTTAATTTTATATTTAAAATTGAGAAAACAATAAAAAAAATATGGAAAAAAAATTAATAACACCCTTTAGATGCATTTGTTTTCCAATTAAAGGAAACAATATATTGAAGAATAAATTGAAGCTGCTTTTATCATAATAAATCATATGGGTATATAATAATAAATGTAAGTCTTGTAAAGTATACATTAACTATCCATTGCATGAACAATTTTTTTAAATTTTTTTCAACATTATTTAATGTTAAAAAAATATTAGGAAACCAATGACATAAAGTAATTTGAGTGTAATATTGTGTTTTGATGTTCATAGAATGTGAATACAACAACGTGGAGAACAAATAACTTCAAAGTTGTTCTGCATGAAAAACCTACATAAATGTTTAAATGTATAATCAAATATGGTATTTCATTAAAATGTCATCCATTTATAATATACTAGTTTTTTTATAGTTATGTTTTTTAATATTGTTACAAATATGGCAATTTGTGTTCCTAAAGTGAAGAAATGTTTTTCTAGATATCAATTTTTTGTTTTTAATGTTTTATTAACATGAAAGAGAGATGACATTAATAGTCAAATTCAAAGGCATACAAATTATTATTAGACCTAAAAAATTATATGTGCATATACAAATTGAAAAATCCAATGAAGCACAAAATTTGTACCTCTTCCACCTCTACCTTATGAAGTTTGTGATGAACAAGTTGTGATAGTCATTATTGGAGCTTGTAGTTTGTCGATAGATTCTAAATATGAAAAATTCATGCAAGTAGTAGGAGTGGTGCCCAATCTATGGAGGAAGAAGAGGAAACCTAGGCAAATGTGGATCCACTGCCACAAGGAAAAATAGAGGTATCCCAGCCTCAAATTGGAACCCACAAATCCTAAAGACAAAGAAAACAAGTTATAGATTTGGAGGCTTTGAATGAGGAATAAGAAGAGGAAGAGGACTCAAATACATTGTTTTCAAGGATTCTACCACTGGGGAAGAGTTGGGAGAAAAAAAATGGAGGAAAAGGGTACTCCCCCCTATTCAACTAGAAAGAGCAAATTATTACATGTAGAATAATTGTCCTCAAAACAATAACCAAAAATTCAGACACTAGAGGAACCTATGGCATCTCACACAACATCTCTTATAGTCGACATCCCACACCACATCTCTTACACTCAACCAAACATTATTACAAATGTGCAGAGGGAAGAGGGGAAGAAGCCACTCATCGTAGGTAGAGCACAAGGGAACAAATAAATATAAAGCGATAAAACATAAGGGTCGAGCCAAAATATTAGTGACAAACTCAGAGTTAGATTCTTTTGAGAAAGGGGATGAAGATTAAAAAAACACAAAGCAGGGGGTTACTAAAAAGGTACCTGATATAAATATACTCTTAGGTATGTGACATAGTAAAAGAGGAATAAGTATAGTGGGTAACCTCCACAAGAATGCAAATACCATAGGACAAAATAAGGTGGTAAGAGAAATTATGAACTATGTTGAGACTAGTCCATATGAGTTAGATGATGTCATAGGTAGCCTTATAGACTACTTATAGGACATACTCATCCATACCAAGGAAAGGATTAAGGAGGCCAAAATAACTTTTGAAAAATACAAAGAGGAAGACTTGAAGAAAACTACTGTGGATTCACCAATATCTCCGATTGACCAAGAAAGAGTATGACAACTCCAAAAAATGGAGTTAAGATCTAAGAAGAAGATGGATTTAGTTTCTAAGGCCCTAGAAAAGAGAAAATGATTAAAAAAAATCCACGAAAATAGAATAATAAATTATCCAACAATGCAAACAACTAGAATAGGAATTGGAGGAAGAAACCAAGAAGATCCAAGAAATTACAGAGTTAACCACTCAAAAGGCTAGACAACCAATAGAGAAAGAAAAAGTGGAGAAGGAAGAGGTAGAGGGGAAAAAGATTAAAAAAAAGAAAAAAAGAGGAGGAAGAAATAAGGAAGGAATATGAGGAGAAAAGAGCAAAAGAGGAAAGATAGAAAAAAGTTACAAAAGAAGAGGAGAATACAAAGAAATAACAAAAGGAAATATAAGAACATAAATTGAAAATAGAGAAGAGAAAAATAAAAGAAAATTAGAGGAGGAAAACATTAAAAGTTGCTAGAGATAAAATAGAAAGAGGAAGAGGATAAATATAAACAATATGTAGAAAAGAAGAAATAGATATAAGAGAAAATGGATCTGCAAGAGAAAGGAAAAGAAACTGAAGGTAGTTAAATTTCCAAGGATACCACTTATATTGCCACACCTAACACTTTAAGTAGATTATGGATAGGTAAAATAATCATAAAAACTCCTATGAATCCATTGACATAGATCAAGGTAGAAGTGGTGAAGCACAAATAAAATACTTTCACCATCCTAGTTTCATCAAGTTTCCTTCAGCTTAATGATGGAGGACAAATTGTAATGGCTTTACAAAATCTAACCCCTATAGATAAAGAGATGGTGGGAGAGAATCTTATCCAAACCATTAAAATGTGTCAAATGACAAGGTGTGTCAATTTGGATGAGGGCATTAAGAAAAGTTTATCATCCTTGACAACCGCACGACCACACTTTGATCTAGACACAACTCTATGAATAAAATAACCACTAGTGGAAAGAATGGATAATTTCATCAGCCATACAAAATCCATGATGAATAAAACCCTCATAAAATTAGAGGCTAGAGAAGAATATAAGTAGGAAATGTTAGGGCCACTTCTAAGATTAAATCAAGCCAATATAATAGAGTATAAAGAGCAAGTAGGGAAGACAAAGGAAAAACTAAAAGACACAGCCACCAACTTTGAATATTCATCCGGTTGGACCTTATGGAAAAATGATAAGAAAAATGAGTTAGAGTAATTTGAAAAATAATTAAGGGTAGCCTTAAATAGCTTTATACCTCAACACATACCTTCTACAAAGGAATGGGCAAAGATGATAGCCTTGCAAGAGTAGTATATGGACAAAAAAATAAGAGTGGATATCCATCTACAAGGAAACAAAGGATTATGGTGAGTACTTGAGAAACCAAATGGAGAAAATGGAGGATTATGGTGAGTATTTGAGAAACCAAATGGATAAAATGGAGGTTTGAATCAAGACACATAAAAATTATTTGGACTTACTAGAAAAAATTCTAGTCCAGAATGACATAGTCATGACAACAAAAAAGAACATTGCCTTACAGAACATGATTATGAGACAAATAAGATTATTTTAGATTGAGATAGTTTTTCTAAGACTATGGTAATAAAATATGAGAAAAATATACCCAAATAGGAGGCATCAACTCCATAATCTCAAGAAGTTTACTGCAACACTCTTAAAATTTTTGTTACACTTAAGCGAATTCAGAAATTTTTGGTATCTGTCAAAAATTTGGATTTGTCTCAAGGATGAGACAAAGATATGAAAATTGGGATTTTTTTTATAGTATTATCTATTAGATAAGGACCAAATTTTAGGTATCACAAAGTTTACTCTGTTACCATAACAACATAACACTTCTCTAAGCTGATAAAATAGAGAATTCTACCAACTAGGTGTTGTGGTAAGAAAGAAGGATTTATGGAGACCAAGGACGACTTGATTAGAAAAGTGGCATGTATCACATAGACATGACCATTGATTTGTGTTTTATTGGCTTGATATTTATACTATAACATTTTAATATATTAACATTGATATTTTACGGCTGCCGATTGTGAGCAATTCCTTAGACATGGTGTTCTTGGGGTTGCTGGTTTGAACCTGGGAGTCCGCTCTGTTCTTGGTGGAGTTGGGCTTTGGTGTTTCCGTTTAAGAGGTTTTAGGTCCTTGTAAAACCTGGTTTTTAGGTTGTTTTTACCTAGTTTTGTTTGGGTTTCAGGTCCCTGTAAAACATGGGGTGCTTTTTCTGGTTTATATTGTTGGTTTCAGGTCCCTATAAAACTTGGTTTTGTCACTGATTTTCAGTGGGTTTGCCTTTCCTGGCGGTTTGTAATGTTTTATCTTTCTTGATTTGTAATGGGTTTTAGGGCCCCATCAAAACTTGATTTTACCTAAATCTAAAACATTGTAATATATTAAACATAGTATAAAAGAGATAAGCTACAAAGAGGAATTAAAAGAGGTTATAAAGAAAAATAACCCGTGTAAAATTTTAAGGTCGTCTAGTGAAAAGAGATATATACATTGTATTCAATGGTTATTATATATATAAATAAAGATAATTTAAAGTAGGAAATACTATGTTATATGTATTGTGTATGAGTTACTAGGAATATATACAATACTTCTTTTTAAAAGTGAATGTTAAGGATTCTAATCAATACTAACCCTTGTAACACATTAGTCTAACTAAAGTTAACCTTTTTCAACATAAAAATATATGTAGCCAACAACTTTATATTTTTTGTCAACAAATATGATACCATCATGTATTCTAATAAGTTTTGTGTCTTTATATGGAGTGTTTGTTAACATGATTGACACGTGGTAAACTTTGCACATAACCTACAAAGTTGTTAGGTTATGATCCCTAAGGATTAGAGCATACCATGCATTATTTATAGATGGAAGCCTGATTATACAAGGACATGAATCATCTCATATTTATATTATAAAAACTATAAGAATACACATTTTGGAATGATTAACATCTAACTTGATTGTAAGTTTTATCTTTGAGATTTGATGAAACTGTGTTTCTATGTTTTGGGTATGGTTGAACCTTTTAAAGTTTCCAATGATCCAATATTAGTTATTATTGAGTGGTAACATGATCATAGGGACATGAAATGGGTTCCCATAACACAATTATGACTGAGTGTAATTTATTCAAGTTTTCAATGCATAAAAAAGAGCCACTTGTACATTTGTAAGTCATTTTAGCTCAAAAAAATAGGTTGTGATTTAATGGCTAGATAATCATCCACGTGAAAGGTTTGAAAGTGAGTTTGGCTTGGGATACATCATTTAATTAAGTCCTACTCCTTGAATTTAGGTTATTCTCCTTGTTCCTTGTAGACCTTATTCCTCGATGCGAGACATATGTACTAGTGTAGAGAATGTTTGAAGGCCATCCACATTAAAAGACGTTGTGAACTAGCTCTTTAAGATTGTGCACTAGTATTTATTATATATAACCAAGGGTTTTTTTCATATTTAAAACCCATACAATAACTTACATAATCAAACATTTGGTATTTCAACTATTGATTGCATGACTTGTAAGAGGTGGAGATAATTTTATGGAATTGAAAATAAATTCCAATCACCTCCTTAAATCTACATAATGTATATGTATTTAGGATGGCCATATAGTTATGATTTACCACTATTGATAAAAGGAATTACCTTGACTAGAGAAACTAACTTGAACTCTAATATGATTGTACAAACTACCACTAACGATATATATGTAACTATGGGATTGTACCTAGTCTTCTTACAGGACTGGGCATATTTGAGTAAAAATATATGAGCCTTTCCTAACTAGATAAGGATATATATCCTCATCAAGTTTTAACAAAATTTGTCTACTCCATTATGAAAAATGAGTTAGGATTGTGGAGACCTTGCTACACTAACCCAAAAACTAGTGAGTTAGTATTCCAATATTACTCTTGTCTAATTCCACACCCCTATAACATCCAAGGGGTAAATATTGATGCAACTTGGACAAGTATGTAAAATTATATTTTTGATGAGTTTCTATTTCTAGTGTTTTATTATCAAAAATTTCTAGTGTTACCAATAAAAAATGGTTGGGTTTTTGAGGATATGACAAATTCAAATATTTTTATCCACATTGAGTAGGTGTGCCCATGATTGGTATGCCAAATTCAATCCTATAGGAACATTTAATAATTTGAGAAGGTAAAAAGGGGATTCCTTGATTAGTTTGAGTATCTACAAATTAAGCATCAAAATATTGATTCGTTGATTAAGATCCAATGATCACCATGAGACTCAGTTGATTCCTATGGCCAGTGATTTAAGGACCTATTATAAAATCTATCTTATAATTTAGACCCATCCTTGCATTGTAAGTGGTTCATAGGAGGCATGGTCATTAAATTGTGATTCATTCAAGGATATGATCTCTAATAAAGAATGACTTGTTCGTTGTTGCATGTACTCAAATCACTCTAGTTGTAGAACTAATTCAATTGGGATCAAGCACATCATGGTATTTAAGTACTACACATATTTTCAAATCTTAAGAGAACATAATAAAAATCTAAACATCCATCTCATTTTTGTAATAAATTAAATAACAAAAGATGATGTCTAAAAATAACTAGCTTCAATTATTACTCCTAGCTTCGTATGAACTCACAAACAATATTGCTTACAATTTAGGTTACACCCCATTAAAGTATACTCTTATAATCCTCATAGGTTATCTCAATTTTTGCACTCATTTGATTGTATACTCTTTTTTTTGCTTTATAATGAGCTCTTCCTTTGGGTATGAACATAGTATTCTATAATATATTTGCTCTATATTATCCCTATTCTTAAATTGTTTTTGAGAACCCCTTGAGAAATCTTGTGTTCTCTCTTCTTCCCTTAGATAGCTCCCTTCCAATAGATCCTTATTCCATCTTAAAATAACATTATTTTTCCTCCTATAAATGTCCATTCCAAAATGAAGTGATTTTGAAAATACTCAAAATGAATAAATCAATATTTTTGGGTAGTTAATTTACTTTTTGCAACTTACTCAGGAGAAACCTAAAAAATTACTCCTAAAGATTTCAATATAGATCTGATGGTTACAAAAATGTTGTTTAAGGTGGAAAAACTACCCCTTAATGCCTACCAATAATTTCATCATTACAAAAAGTCTTATAACTTTCAGAGGCCATAACTTTTGTATATGAACTCGAAATCAAGTGCCATTATTTTGAAAGTGTATAAATTTTTGAAAGGAATAAAAATATGAATTCAAATTTTAATTTTGATTGAGTATGCTACCTATTCACCCATATGTTGTAGAAAGTGTATTTCTTAGGTCTAGTGATGCACAACCTTTCCACTCATCAAATTTCATTTGTTTCATTCACTTGTCTTGACATTGGAGTCCAATGGAGTTATTAATGTTATATAAGTGTTCATGTACTAATGTTTCCCATGAAAAACTTATTGATAATATTATACCACACAAAAACTAAAAATTCAATAACTGGTCTACACAAACATACCCCTACATGTTTTTAGTTGATGCAATATTTTAATTCTCATCCAACTTCTCCTACATCATACTACCCAAGTGAGATGGTATGTGAGATTCATGCCCATTAATAGGATTGGATGGTATAACCACCCTTTTAACATAATGATAAAGGCCACAATGTTCCATTACACTATGTGATGTACCTCAAAAGCTTTATCTTCAATTTTTTTTCCCTTTCCAGCCACCTGCTAGACCATAGACTATCCTCCTCCACCTAGTTTTGATTACCCTTCCCTTTGCTCTACCCATTATTATGGAATAGTATATCCACCTACCCAAATTATATTTCTTTATCATCTTTCAACATCTTATGGGATTTTGGCCACCTATATCCACCCACCTTGATCAAGTGTCTTCTACACCATTGTTTTTCTATCCACATATTCCTTTCTCCCAAGAGTGCACATAATTCTCTAATTATTCCTTCATACTTTGATTGATAAATAATTATTTATATCTTTCAGAATCAAAATTAATAGCCATAACTTCCAATAGTATCTATAGGATAGTCTCTTTATCCTCTCTTATTGCATTTTCCACAAAATGAAAAGATTTCACCTATCCAATTCCTATTGTATAAGTATGTGACATGATTTCATTTCTCTTATAATTCATACTTCCCCTTGTTATTTATAAATTGTTTCCCATGTTTTGTCTCTAAATACCATCTCATTTGAACCCTTTTACACAAAAATCTCCTCTTCTTTTGTTGTTCATTCACCCATATCTGTAATAAAATCAGCACACCAAGAATTATGGGAATCAATAACTCCCATGGGTACTAACTCCTTCAAAAACACATATGATGTAACATCATTATTTTTTAGTATCAACCCCTTAAAATAACTAAACATCAAGGTAGTATGGAAATTTTACTCTTGAAAATAATCATGATTATCTTACACACTCGAATTCCTAGGATCAGGTTGAGTCATCCAAAAGAAAGATAAATCAAATCAACTAGTAATCTAGGTGGATGGGTTGAATGGGTTGGTTAGCTAGATTTTGATTAATGGGTTTAACTTGTTGAGTTATATGGGCTTTTTGAATAAAATAAATCTCTATATGGGTTGAGTTACCCTCTCTATGTTTTGGATTATGCATATTGGTGGATAATATCTTTGAAACCATTGATCTTATGTAACCTCATAATGCACATTTAATGCAGCGAATTATAAGAAAATGTGGGATCTAGAGTATCTATATTATAGGAGAACAAAATAACTAATTATTGGTGAATATTTTTATCATAAAATGGGAAAATTCTAGGTTGGTTCATCCATGGTATTTTTTTGACTTGGTTGGGTTAGTCACATTTAGGGAATACCATCCAAAAATGAATGAACAGGATGATGCTAGACATGAGGATAAAGAGTCAAGTCAAATAAAAAGTTGAACTAATTGGAAATTTAGAAAATGAGATTGTCTAGTTAATTGAGATTCTTCTAATTAGATTTAATCATATAAAACTTCAAATTAGATTATTATAAAATGGTGGAATGGTTTCGAGCAAAAAACTTCTAGTCAAAGATTAGAGTCAATATCAACTTGATTGTGTTCCACCTAAATGAGGGAAACTACTTGGATCATATCTTGTGGATGTGATTGATTTAGAGATATCATTGAAGGATGTGAGAGCAAGTGGATAGGATGACAATTAAAGTTTATTTTGAAATATATGGGCCTCTAGCTAGAGTTTGTGAAATGAGAGATTAAGAACTAGAACATATTTATTATGAAACTAAAAAATTAATTTTCATGTAACAAAACATATTTGAATTATTCTTTACACACAATTGAAAAGTTTGTAGAATTATTTAATTACCCAACAATTTAGAGAAAAAAAAATCTGTCTTTTCAATGTTTTATGTTTTTTTTTAAATTTTACAATAAGAAATGCATAACTAAAAATAAACTAAGTGTTTCTATTTTTGTGTTTAGGATTAATGAATGTTGGAAGTTATTTAATTATCTAATTATTTGGAAAGGATTGAAATGATTTAACTATCTAGAAATGATTGAACTTTGATGGAGCTTCTAAAGGCAACCCAAGGTAGGTCAAGGGAGGTGGACTTATAAGAGATAGTAAAGGTAATATTTTGATGGCCTATACAGGCTATATTAGTGTTCAAACTAATCACTTTCTAAGGAAAAAACTAGTTTTTGTGGAGTTAAAAGTATTTGAGGATATGAATATCAAGAACTTGGTGGTCGAAGGAGACTCTCAATATTATTAACTACTTCCTAAAGAAACTCCCCCAATTGGACAGACAAGAACATCTTGGATGATACCCTAAAGATGTTGAGATCCTTCAATGAAAAATCCATCTGTCATATTTATAGAGAGGGTAACAAAGGTGCTTATTGGTTTTCTAATCAAGGGATTTCCATAATAGGGTTTGAAAAATGGGTTGATCTTCAAGCCCTTCCTAATTTTATTTGTCAAATCCTAAACGTAGAATATATCAACCAATTTCCTCTACTTAGGAATAAGGATTTTGGATTTGGAAAGGTTAAAAATTTCCATGGGTGGTATTTATTTAGTCACTATTCTTCTCATCTTGGTGTCTAGGAGTCTTTTCAACACTAGAACCAAGTATTTGTTCAGCCTAAATAACTATTTGACATCAATTTTATCATTTAGATGCCAAGTGCCTATTCACATGCTCTAAACACTTTGTATTGGGGGAATTACCATGAAAATTATGAAGGTTTTTTTTTCAAGCATGATAACAATATTTTTCCCCTCCAAAAATATCATAATGATGATAAGGGTTATCAAAGCATTACTAGAATTTCACGTCAGGATTTTATCCTCATAATTGAGGAAAGTGAGTCAAGACCCATAATAGTAATAAGTGATATAAATTCATTTATTTCCAATATCAAGGATAAAATAAAAACTACTATAGACGGGGATAGAGTAATATTTTAACCAATATATTGTGAATGAGTCATAAAGATTATTTGGCATATTCTGAAGAAGGGGGTCTCATTGATTTTATGGAGATAATTAAAAGTTTTAACCTCGACTATCTGTGGAGCTCACTAATTCATAGAAAGTAAGAAAAGTCGTTGTTAAAGGATTTTATTTCAATATTTTTGAATAAATCATTGCTCAGGTCACTAAGATGCCCATGGAAGGGGTCAGAATCAACAAATCTAAAATATCTATAGAATATGAAGTGAAATGTTTTCTCAGGGATAAAAGAAAACTTATCCCATTTCAATTTGGTTATTTGTGTGACTCCCTTCCAGCACCTTGGAATGAATTCCTTTTCCAAATCATGAGGTACATATCTTTCAAAGGTAGATATAAATAATATTTTCCTTTTATTTCATTTTGTTAAACCATTTTCACCACAATAATCTAGTTAGCATCCATTTATTTTTTTACGTCCATGGAAAGATTTGTTTTAGATGTTAAAGTGGGGAAAACTAAAATCCAAATTCACCAATATCTTATCTTCCTTTTTTTTTTCCAATTTTTCATGTCCCAATCCTTTGCTCCTAGTATCTCTCTTGTATAAAATGTCGATGTTATGCTACCCTCTTCTTAGTCCCATCTTAGTATAAGGGGAGAAGCTAAGAATCCTAAAATAATCACAATTCAAATTCCTCATAAGAGGGAAGCCAAATATGGAGTCACTTCCTTAGGATATGAGACTTCAATGCTTAATAAACCTAAACTAAATAACCTTATTTTTTATTTGTCCAAATTCGAAGATCTCAAGTAGTCACCCCATATTGACCCATCTATGCATTCTTCTTCCATAAGAACAAAGGATATCTTGAATGCAGATTTCATGACTTTTGAAGCCCATACTATGGAAGTTGCTATAGAGGGTCATGTTCAGAAGAAGGATAAATAAGACCTCAACAAGAGGAGCTTGTAAGATAGAATTGTATCTCTGGAAAAAGAGTCCCACCTCCACCACTGTATCATGAAGTGGTACATGGAGAAGAATGATAATACTTAAAAATATAATCGAATAGATTCAACTAGAGGTGAATGGCAAAACTACCCATTCTAAAGAGAGGATTCTTTTCAATAAATATATGCGGTCAATGACAAGTAGGGTCAGCATGTTGGAGAATGATATGGAGCAATCAATAAGAATGTGGAACATATCAAATATGTTTAGAATTCAGTCAAGGAAGGAATTAAAAAAGTGCTCAATTTAAACAAAATTACAATCAAGAATTATTCAGAAAGTATTATTATGCTTAAAGATCAAATAACAAGAAAAGAGGAGGGTCACTTAGTTAGAAAGAGTTATCAAATTTCTCTAAGATCTCTCAACAAGATCGAATGCACACACGAACACTATGGATTAGGTGAGAGAGTAAGTGCAAAAAGCAATAATTATATATAAAATATATTTCCCTTATACCTTAATGGCTTGTAGAATATAAGTGGATATGGATTCAACCAAGAGAATAATTCAAGTTTTGGGGCATCCCCTTTATTTTCCAAGACACTCTCTCGAACCTATGATGATATGTGGTTCAATAGATCAAGAAAAAAAATTGTTTATGGATTTATTAACCCCTCTCTCTTGTAGGAAGGTGTCAAATTTTTTATAAATTGTGGGTTTTGCATGTATGCTTATTACTTGTCTTGTTTGTCTACTTCTAAAGCACTTATGCCAAGATAGAATTCAAAAGGTTTCCACTAATTTTATTAGGATATTTGTTGTAAACCAAGATCCCTTGGTAGTCTTGGTCTTCTTGATAAAATATTCTAAGGCCATGCCTTGTGTGCAAAGTGGATCATTCAAACCTTGGAAGGAATTGAAGCATGAAAAATCCTGCTTCGTAACTACATCTCTTAAGGCAAGCCTATGAGAAAGGGAGCCTAGAAGGGGTTACATATTTAGACCCTTATAATCACTTAGGTGTCGATGATTATTATGGGCACTCTTGTTTCTAAGATTATTTGAAAGGCCTAAGAACTACTCAAAAAGCATTCGAGATGGGACAAAGAAGGTTATAGGTATGGGCTCTCTCTAAACTTTCACTCACTAAGATGGTCTCTTGTGCTTAATTTTAATGAATTTCCTTTTACTCTAGTGTGGTGGATCAAAAGTCTCTAGATCTTTAGCAAAGGCATCAATGTCATTTATGACCTATTTTGTAAATAAGCAAGGGACTGGATTAATTGGCATGCTTTCAAGGCTCACTTCAACTTGAAGGCCTATGACCAAGATTCCATCTTGGAAATTCAAAACTTTGTTTATGATGTGCACCTTCAAAAAATATGTGTTTAATCTCCTTCTAGGTGGTAGATTGATTGAAAATGGCCTTTTGAGACACCTTTTATTTGGTATGAACCCTAGTCAAGTAATCAATTTCTTTCCCCTCAACACATCCAAATTAAGCTCTTAATGTTAGGTGGAGAGTCGATTCCATTGAACAATTCTAGAAAAGAAGGTTTGAGTAGATGTGGGTGGTCATCATTAAGCCTAAACATGTACACTTCCTTTCATGTATTCTACACCATGGACTTCCTATTAGCACCCAATTAGTTCACATAGGCTTGGCTAATCTTACCTGCTTAGTTTGTAACCACCCAAAATTATTTAAGCATATGTTTTGGTTTTACAAGCATGCTTAGCTACCCTTGGATTTGGATTCACACCTTTTTAATCCCTTTCATCGATAAACATTCATTTATAATATGGTGCTATTAGGGAATTTGATCATGATTCCTATAAAATTCACATAAATTTGGTACATTTTTTGAGCTTAAAATATATTTCAGCTATGGAAAAATATACACGATGCTATTTTTTCACAAACTACTCTTAAAGACTATTTATCTACTGCTAATAGAATTAATGTTTTTTTTAATGTCATGCTTTAGATTCAAGTGCAAGTGGGAAAGTGTGTCTTAAGGTGGAGCACCTCTAGAATCTTCTAGATCATTGGGTGAATGCCATGTGTGTTGTTCGCTAGGTTCCCTATGACTCTATTTGTCAATGGTCATCCTTAAGGGACTATGGCTATAAGCAACATGATATAACTCCTTTTCGGAGTAGACGTCACAATGACACCCCTTGATGACATTTTCTCACTTCACTAGTTATCCCAATTACGTTTTATAGATAGGGTGGCCTAAATCTCCCCAAGGGAAGTTCCCTTGGCTTGCACTTATTATATTACCCTCTAGGCAAGAGGTTGAGGAAGATAAAGAAAAATTTAAGGATAAGGATAGTTGGGAATAATACCTAATATAACTGACCAATTTCTAAGAAGCGATTGAGGGGTTGGGGTGACAACCCTTATGACGCATCACCTCTTCTTTTGCTTCTTGGGTTTACTTTGATTGGTTAGTTGCCCTTATGATTTTGTGTAGCCTTTTATTGGCTTATTTTCTATGTTTTCCCTAATTTTTTGTTGATTTTTTTTAATAATATAAACTTGTATTAAAATTCTAGATGTTGACTGCCATGACATTAGTGTGATTCTTCCACTTTTATATGAATAACTTTGTAACACAATATTATATTGATAGATATATATTTTTTCAATCCCAACCAAACAAAAACCTATCAATAACATTTCATTTGTAATCGTCAATGTCATATCTTCCAATAAAATAATCTATTGATAAAGTTTAAAAAATAAAAAGAATGTTACCATTATTAGTCCTTATCGTGTAGGGTACTATAGGAATCACTGGAACAAATTATTTTTTTATTGTAGCCAATAAAAAGCTTTGAAATATAATAATACTTTATGAATTCTAAAGTTTAACATTAAATATTAAGGAATATTCCATTCATGCTCTTATAGAATATTTTGTTTATATTAATATTATAACTAAAAACTTATTTCAAAAAATGACACTTGGAATATAATACAACAAACAACAATCTTCGAGCATAAAAAATGGTCAGAATTCCATTGAAAAATCATAATCTTCAAAAAAAGTTAAACTTATTTTAATAATTATGAATGTTTGTCTAAAATTTCACACAAAAATATTAAAATATTTTCTAACAATATTCCATTTAAAACTTATCTAACCGTATTTATAGGCTAAAAAATAATAACCATATTTATAAACTATAAAATAGTAACCGTATTTATATGCTATAAAATAGTAACTGTATTTATAAGCTAGAAAATAGTAAAAATTCAAAACTTCTATAACCATATTTATATGCTAGAAAATAATAATATACATTTAGCTAAATGTCATAAAGTTATTTCATAGATAATAACGATTAATTAATTAATTTTAGTGGCAAGGCTGAAGGATTGCAAGAGTTTTAATTATGAAACATTATATTTCAAAGAGAAACAACTCTATTCCTGCCCACCATCTTCTATTTCTTTAATACCCTAATTCAAAATGCTGCAAAAAAATAATTTTATAATTCCCTTCGCCCTGTCTAAATTTTTATATCGGACTCACTTTCTGCTTTAAAGTTTTCTTATTATTATTATAGAATACTATAGTTTTTTTGAAACAATAATTTATTTACTTTAACCAATCAAATTACAGGGTTTAACATATTATTATGATAATATTATAATTTTGTACGTAATATTTTGGAATATTTCTTAAAATGATATTAAGAAATATTTCATTTATTTATTAATGATTGGTTAAAAATTTATTATTTATTTTAAAAAGTATATGCTTTCTAAATAACACTATTTCCATCATTAGAAGTTTCTATTCTCAAATTACAATCCTAATTCACACTTAGTTAATTGTCATAGTTTATATATAATTTTTAATTATAAATAAAAAATACATTTTTTTTAAATTTTAAAACTTTCTAACTATTAATTTTAAATTTTCTATTTTTTTTTCAAATTACATTTTTTGAGAATATTTATCTCAAATTTAAAATATTAAGCGACAAATATACTTTCCAAATGTCTAATTATAATGAATTAGACGTGCCAACCCCTATCCTCTTTATGACTCTTTTATTGGGATAATTATTATTTTTGTAGGTGCGTACGGTAATCCTACCCTTATAACTAAACTATTTCATATCACACTTTAAAATTTAAATGGAGAAATAATATATTGTAAGACACCTATCATTTTTGTACTTAGTTCTAATCTTACAATTTCCATGAAATATTATACATTTAACTATTGAAACAAAGTACTAATGTTGTTACAATTAAATTTACCATAAAAAATTCCTTGCATCTCATACACTCCCAAAAAAAAATCATACATTGTTCAAGTGCACTAGACATAAGTATGTAAATTTCATTATAAATTATAATACTCTCAAATTATATTATTTTTATTATTAATTTAAATTTAAGTGGTATTCTTACATTTTTATTATTTATAAGAATATTTATTTTTCATGTTAATTTTTGATAGGTAAATATTTATTATATATATATATAATTTTTGGTATATATTTGTTTATTTAAAATTATAATTTAAATGTTAATTTTTATTTTATTTTTCTGCTTTATGTGATGATCTTCAATTAAGAACTAAAGTTTGAGGGATATCCATTTCACCAAATTTATTTGGGGCATGATCTCAGCGTCATCCCTTATATCATCATAGCTTTTGCTAGAAGCAAGATTTGCTCTCCAGTGGGTTCTTTGTGAGCCAAACATCTTCATCAGTTCAACCAACATCCTTTCACAAATTTTAAATTTTTTATGTTAATTTTTTTGATAAATTATTAGATTTATATTTATTACAGTTCTTTACAATTTTTGATGGATAATTGTTTATTCAAGATTATTATTTAAATGTTAAAAAATTAATAAAATACAAGATTTATATTAATT
Source organism: Torreya grandis (assembly GCA_037957365.1). Lineage (NCBI taxonomy): Eukaryota > Viridiplantae > Streptophyta > Pinopsida > Cupressales > Taxaceae > Torreya > Torreya grandis. The sequence goes on along the minus strand of JARHVA010000726.1, from coordinate 1,016,592 downwards.
ACATTTTTTATAATTTGTAATTACTTGTTCAAAATATCACCTTACATTTCATAGATTATAACAAATCAAAACTCCCCCTTAAATTTCATAATAGCAACCAAATTTATCCCTTGATCTCTTATTTATAGTGCCCTTTTATTAGTAGTGTAATAACGAGTCGTGTAGGGGCTAAATTTGATGATCTACTATGTCTATCATTATTTTTTTGCTGTGGTTTACTCTCTAATATTGCCCTTTACATGACAATCTATTTTTAATTTTACAAGTCAATTTATACTAGATGTATATGACATTTTAACAAAATATAATAATTTAATTGCTACATTACCTTTTTCTTTAATTATTTTTTTATATGTTACTATGCTCCTACTAAAAAAATTCTATCTCTATACTCCAATCACTATATGAATTTAATTTTTATTTCATTTTCTTTTACATTAACTGTATTAAAATAGTGTGTAGTTGTGTTTAGCTATAACACTCCTCCATATCCAATAAGAAGGACTACCCCTTGCTTATATGCAATCTTTGTTTCATCAACCTACAACTTAGCCTCTAATATGCCTTAGGTAAAATCAACCCAGTTGACATTACAATTTATATTATGATTGATATAATTGAGACAGGCATTAGCCACCAACAAGGATTGCCCCTTACTAATATGCAACCTTTATTCTATTAACCTACAAGTTAGCCTCCAACATGTCTTAAATAACCCAACACAATTAACATTAAAAATTTTATAACAATTGACACAATTGAAACAGGGACTAGTTGCTACGCAACCCTTGCTTATTTTATTTTAGGAAAGTTATATCCTTACATGCTTATTTAAAACTTCATGTTGGAAAGGATGTTTGTCAAAAGTAAAAGAAATAGTGGACCCCATAAAATTTCCATTTGTCTTCCATTATCGATGTTTTATAATCGTGCCTCACATCTTAGACCACAATGATTACTTGATGAAATGATGGGCATGGTTTTCACATCCTTATACTATCTGTTCCTATGGTTTTGTAAACAGGGTTTCCTCCTTTTCACGTGTTTTCACATAAGCAGAAAAAATGTGCTTAGAGTGTCCTCAGAACCCCCAAAATTCCTCACCTTAGTGCAGCCCAGATTCATCCATATTTTAAACTATCATATTATCGAATCCTAAAATGATAAGATGTTTACAACGTTAACAAATATGACATATATTATTTTTAATTTTTATTTTATGATTTTCAATATTTAATATGTTTTAATGTTTGAACTGTAATTAGACATTATTTCTTAATATAATTGAAAGGTCATTAAGTTTAAATATAAATATTACATTTGATTTAATAAAATAAAATATAATAATTAAAAATTTATTTTTTTGAGGTCAATAAATAAATAAAATATGTTAGAAAATGTAATTGCACATTTTTGACACAACTTATGTTATTGACGGAAGAACCGTTAAGATTAGAGTATTTCTCTTGCTAAATTTAGTATTGGTCCTTGCTTGATGCAATTTGAGCTAGGAGAAATCACTAATGTGTATTTATATTATAAATCATGAAAAAATGAAAATTTGGTCAACATAAAAAGTTCCATAAATTCATCAAAATCAACTAGTGAATGCACCTATGTATTTATAAACTTATCGAATTGAAATTAGAACCTTGTTTACGTGGAAGAAGACACCTAATGGATGGGAAAGTCAACAAATCATGAACACATAAAATCAGACTCAAAACAAGGGTCAAAATGACCAATCGTAAAATCCCAAATTATATTTTTTGAGCTCCATAATCACACCATATACATTTTCAAGACCCCAAAACCATATAATATAAAGTTTTTACTAAATTTAGATATTACAGTGGTTGTGTGATAACGGGATCTTTTTGTCTTGTGATTATTACCAAATATATATGAGAAAAAAATGTCATTTGGGTAATGATTATTCATGGAGGTCATTTAGGTAATGACTAAGACATATACAAATAAAAATCTCACAAAAATAAAATTGTATTACATTGTGATTAATAGAGTTGGCATATTTAAGATCTTAATAATAATAATAAAAATAATAAATAAGTTTCCTTCTGTTAATGGGTCAATGGTGTGTTTGAAGACCTCGAGGCGAGAAGGTAAAATAAAGTGGGTGCCTCCCCCTCCAAGGATATTCAAAATTAATTTTGATGGGATTACCAAGGAGAATCTAGGGCAATCTGGAGCATGGTGTGTTATCCAGGATTTTGTGAGCTCAATTATTCAAGCTGTGTCTAAGACACTAGTAGATGGTACTAATAATGAGGCAAAGGCGTAAGCTCTCATCTTGTGTTTAGATATCCTATCACAATGTGGGATTGAGATATTCATTATTGAAGGTAACTCACATGTCATTATCTAGGATTTAAGGAATAGGAAAGCTAGATCATGGAATATCAATAACATATTAAGTTATGTTTGGGGATTGTTGGAAAATTTTAATTTTTGGGAGGCTTCCCACTATTTTTGAGAAGCAAACTCTATGGCAAATAGTATTTCCAATAAAAGAGTGGAACAAACCGATGAAATCATTAGTGATAATGATTGGAGGAGTTGGAGCTTTGAAGGGACAATGTCTTAATGATGTGAAGTGGGAAGGTGTAGCTTCCATGATGAGTGTGCCACCTTTCAATGGATTTAAATTAGCATGGTGGGCTCATTTCCCATACAAAACATTATCTCAATGGTGGTTTCTTAGAACTGAGGTAGTGGATGGTGCATTCAATATAGGTCTTTTCCCTTCTCCACACTTTTGCCTTTATCATGTTAGGCCTCTGGTATTTTCAACACCATAGATTACATGCTCTAGGTGGCACCAAGTGAACCCCTATTACATGTGGAAGCTACTAGGAGGGAAATGGATTTGGGTGGTCGAGTGATAGAATCATGCCTAAAATGATTTCTTGTGATTCAATATGGAAGTGTTATGCAGGCCATTAAGGAATCAATAGGCCAAGTTGCCCTGAATACTAGTTGTAGGGTGAAGGCAAATTCCTTATTGGCATCGACATTCATTGGGAACCTCCTCTTTGTCTTGAAATACAAACAATAAACAATGGTGGCGGTAAGTGAGATAGTTTGGCCTTAGTTTTTGGGTCGGCCTAATAGAAGTGGTGGAGGGTTTTGTTTGGGGCAGGAATGCCAAGTCCCCTCCTCAGCCTAGAATGATGCAAGGTTAATCCCTCTATGGACTTTTCATAAGCTGGAGGTAAAGTATTTTGAAATGGTAGAACACCTAGAATTTCTTCAAAATTTCTTGAGAAACCCTGGCCTGGTGGGATGTTTTCTACCAGAGCTTGATTTGAGTGATTTGTGTCCATGGCTTTAATGGTGGCAACTCTCAGCTGTAGAAAATCCCCTAGGTTGATAATTGTAGTTAAAACCCTTGTAAGGTTATTCAGAGCTCTACTCTAATAGGCATATGTTTCTCCACTACAGAAGGGTGCATGTCCAATGGTTTAACATAGGATGGATACAACTCGCATGCAGACTTGTTTGGCTACCATGAAAGTAATGCTAAGGAGTGGAGGGTGTTCATGAAGAGACAAGTGGGCAAGTCTAGGCTCCAAAGGTGGAAGGTGACCATTCCATGTGGTGGTGGATCTAGGTGTATTTTAAATGATGATGAAACAGGTATGGAAATGAGTTTTGGAAGACATGGCATGGATCAACCGAATGATGAAAAATTGGGTCTAGTGCTTAGTGAAGGATCTCCCTCTAGTGACGGTGGCATTTGGGTGGAGGCTTTGGTTGGTTTCTAGTTGGGCTGTTAGTCTCCGTTGTTTTTTTATTTTTGCTCGTTTCTTTTTGGTATTGCGCTTTGGGGTGGTTGGGCTATTACTGGTTATGTACCCTTCAAGGCCTATGTTTCTATAGGTTTTTCGTCTTGGTGTTTTTATTATCTTGGGTTTTAACCTTTTTTTATAAACACTATTTTTTCAATTAATAAATTAGGTGATGGACCCCCAACCCTCATATCATCTTTCAAAAAATAATAATAAATAATTTTCTTATGTTATAACATAATGGGTAAGTGGATACATTTGTATTACAACAACTCATGTTTAAATCCCATCAATAGTTAAATAATCTCCAACAAGGACACCCTAAATCTACTTATAAATTGATGCCATAATTATAAATTTTGGGTAGTGAATACATTGATGAGCTCTAAGTGACCTATAATAGGGAATCCTAAGTAAATACACTTATTAAATGTTGTAGATATGAATTTGACTTAATAATGAATATGTTTATTAACTCTATAGGAATTAAGACATTAGTTGTTTCTAGTAAGTCAAAACCCACCAATCCCTTGTTTAATAAATCAATCAATAATAATAATTATACCAATAGGTGTTCCTATAATAGCATCCATGAAAGAGGTTGGGAGCTATAATGGCATGAGAATGTTAGTATTTAATTATTTAAAAGCCGATAACATGAAATAAAAAATAAAATAGTTTAATTATTTTAAAGTTGACATGATTAAATAAAAAAATAAAATAACTAACATAATAGTTTCAAAAAATAAAAAACATATAAATACAAACAAATTCAAACCAAAAAACTAAAAAAAGGTATAGTGGAGTCAAGGGAAATAAAAATTAAAGAAGAGTAAAAAAATGGGGTAAATTGAACTCTCACTTGTATTGTATAAATAAAATACAAACTTTTGACATTTAATGTTTTAAAGATTACTTCTTTTCTCATTGTTTTTACTTTACAACTTCCCTCATTGTTCTTAGTGTGAAATTGATTTCTACTTGATTGATTGCATTATATTACAACATCATAATTAATAAAATATTATCACATCATATATATTATCACATTATATTTATTAATAATCATAATAATGAAATTATAAAAATAAATTATCATAAAAAATATTACAATATACATTTTACAATATCATATTTATTATTAATTTGTATGTATGATATAGATTCTACCCTATCATATTTATAAATAATCATAACAATTAAATTTTAAAAATAAATTATAATAAAAAATATCATCACATGGTAATAAATAAATAATCATTATATATAAATTATTTATAAATATGATGTGGTTATATATATAACCACATCATATTTATAAATAATCATAAAAATAAATTATCATAAAAAATATTTTCATATCATAATAAATAAATAGATAATATAGAGATAATCATAATTAATTTATAAATAGTTTAGAGATTTTACCACATTACATTTATAAATAAACATAACAATAAAATTATATAAATAATAATAACAATAAAATTATTATTGGAAATAAATTATCACATCATAATATATAAATAGATAATATATAGATATTTATAACTAATTTACATGTCATATATAAATTTATATTTTACTAATACTATGATATTTTCTATTTCTCATTTTAATATTATATATATATATATATATATATATATATATATATATATATAATTTATATATATCATATATGTATATTTATATTTTACTAATATTATGATTCTTTTTATTACTCATTTTAAAATTTTATTAAATATTTATATTATATTAGCATACACATCTTAAATGAATATATATAAAATATATTGATATATATCATTTTCAAAATACTTAACTTATATTTTGATACTTTAACTTGCTTTGGAGAATGATATTTATCAATATACATATACATATACATATACATATACATATATATAATTCTTTCAAAATTATATATTATAATTTTTTTTATTAATAACAAATTTATTTAAAAAATAAATTGAAAAATAACTTACCTAGAAAATAAAATAAACAATAGACCTCAATTAAAAGTGAAATTTATTTCATTAATAAAAAGATCTTTTAAAATTTTATTGAAAAATAATTAGGTCAAAAAGTAAAAGAAATATTAGACTAGAATAAAAAGCAAATCTTACCCATAAAATTTAGTTTGAAAATTTATGAAATCACTAAAATTATATTTTTATTTCATTATCTTTTTTTATAATTGTAGATATCATTAAAATATTATTTGTTAAAATTAATAAATAAAAAATATATCTTTTTTAATTATTTATTAGATTTTATAAAAGTTATAATATTATATATTTGTTTATACATATTTTGATTTTATAAAAGTTATAACATTATTAGATTTTTATAAAAGTTATAACATTATACATATGTTTGTATTTTAGTGGATTTAGATTTGTCTATGTCTTTCTTGGTAGAGGTTGAGTTACAAGTTGTTGATCGCTTTTGGTGCTAGCTTTTGGATTATGAAGGTATCCCATTTTTTTGTCAGAGGTGCTTTAATACGGGCCATTTGATTTATGAATGCCCCCGCTTGAAGGTTCCTCAAGCTTCATCTTGGTGGAAGGATGCTCTTCAAGAACACCTTACAATAGGTGTTGATGTCAATGATTCTGACTTCGATGCTTCTGAACCTCCTTCTGACGATGGGAAGGATCCCCTTCCCCCACTACATGACTCTTCTACTGCTGGGACTATTGCAGGGTCTTCCCTTGCTATTGTTGATGATTCTGAGACTGTTGTTGGGACCTCCACTTCTGTTGCAGCTATTGTGACTACTACATGGACTTCCCCTATTACCGTTAGAACTGTAATAGGGTCCTCCCCTACTATCTCTCATGATATTTTTGTTGTTGTTGCTATGGCTGAGACCAGGATTACTACTGTTAGTGCATTATTTATTGTTGGGGCTGATGTTGTTGTGTCTTCCCCCCAAGCATCACCCCCTTATGAGGAATTGGTGAGTTTTTCACCTTTTTCATCTCCTAATTCTATGAATAGAGATAATACTACTTATTAGACTGTTGTCCAAAAGAGGAAGCAAGGTCTTCTTAAGCACATTTCACTGACCCACTTTCGGCCCAAAGGTGTTCAACCTGCTAGATCAGGTTCAGTTATTGTTTAGTCTATTGTCTGCTATTAATGTGCTATTTGTGGCACATTTGAGACGTTTCTGCCCTGGGGGCTACTTTGTATAGGGTTCAGGACCCTTTTTTCTTGTTGATTTAATCAAAAACATTATAAATTTGTTCAATGTTGATTGTTGAAAAATAATTTAATAAAAAATAGGAAAAACACTAATTAAAAGTGAAAATTTTATGAACAAAATTTAATTTTTTGTAATTATAATATTTTTATATTAATGGATGTCACGTCTAAGATAAAAACCATTCATAAATGAAAATAATAAAGAATAAATAAATATTTTGTTTAGTGGTTTATTTAATTTAGTAAAAGTTATATCATTATAAGTTTGTTTAAAGTTTATCTTTAGACATAATATGGTTAAAAATAGGGTAATGTTAGGGATTAGATTAAAAGTGAAAATCTTGTCAATGATTGGTATTCTGGGAAGGAGTTTTGCTAAGGTTTGTTAGCATGTCATAGGTCACACCACCATTAATTTATGGCATAATTATTTTCCTTCAATAAGATCACATAGTTATTGTACTGCATCTAACCCATTACCACCAATAGGGCAATAATTATATTCCTTTAAATATCTTCCTCCTCAGGTTATGCATAATATTCTACAAGGGTCTCTGATAGAGATGTGACAAAATGGTGTTGAAACGAGCACATAAATTTATTTCCAAATCCTTTCATGAGGTATAGGTAATTCCCTTGAAAACCCTCCTGATGTTGTGTTAGAATGCCCTGAATTTGATAAATATTGCAATTGTTTTGAGTAGTTTACCTTTGTAGCTTATTTTATTGATTGAGTCCTTGTTGAAAGCACTTTGAAATCCTGTGTTAGAATGCCCTGATGTTGAGTTTGAATGTTTTCAAAACTTAACAATTTTTTTTTTAATTTAAGTTTAATAACCCAAATCATTAGGGTGCTATTGTGGCTCACGGGCCTTGGTTCATTCAAAAAATACTACTTGTGTTCTCACATTAGACTCGAGAAATCATCGTCTCTAAGTATGCCAAGCTCAAAATATTTGTTTGGGTTTAATTCCCTAGTCTTCTTTTGCCTTTTTTAGTTTTATTCATTAGTTGATTAATCCCTTAGGCATTTTGTAGTGTTCAAACATGAAAAGTTCTATCTGCCCCGACCATAGAAATGAATTTGTGTTATAATAGACCATTTGAAGGATCTTAAGGAAACTATTGACATCCAAGGTAGTGACATACATCATGTGCTTTGTATCAACTCACCAAAAACTTGATTCTACTATCAAGATACATACCATAAAGTTAATGAATGCCTGATTATGGCTCGCTCTAAGCCCACTCCTCCTCCTAAAACATATTTCAAGGTGAAAAAAATGCTTACCCACCTGAAGACACATAGACCACAGTGTCCAATAAGAAAATCATGAAATCATCATGTTCAACAAGTAAAGTCCCAGCTAATGTGAATAAATGCACATGAGGTTCTTTGGCAGTGACCAAACATCCAGTTCCCACCACTCAACTAATGTCATTGCCTCTAGTTTATGTACCATTGAAGTTACGGCCATACTTTTAATATTTTTGAGCCATTCAAGAGACTCCCAACTGTCACAATCTCATTTAGAGGTGATTAACTTAGGTACGTTCAGTAACCTAGTGGTGCTTAAACATAAAGTAGTGTACCACAAAAAGTGCAATCCCTAACCACCTCTTAAAGGTGGCAAATATGCTTAAGAAAAATGTGGCAAATATGCTTAATAAAAATGACACAGTTTGTAATTGGGATATTTCATGAAGGGTAACCGTCAATCCTACTTAGCTGATAAATTTTTCACTTTCATCGAGATTGATGAGGAAACCAACATGCTAATAGAGGTGGATCACTGATTGTGTACTCTTGGAACACACATGGCCTCACCAGCATGACCCATAAGTATATTTTTTTAGGATATGTGTTATTTTTTCTCCAACTTGAAAAAAATTATCTACAAAAATTTAAAATCTCATTTTTTCTCTCACCACACCATCAAAATGATAAGACTAGGTGTCATCTATAAGATGTATAAGCATGAGATGGGATGTGGGGGAGTTGTCACTTTATTTTATTCCTCTCTTACACCTCAAATCATCAATTTGAGATCAAATCTTACTCATGGGATTATGTGCACCCTTTTTTTATTTCAACAACCATATTCTTAGTATTTTATACATTTATGCATCTAATAATGCAATAAAGAGGGAAGTTTTTTTTATGATGGTTAGTCGATGTCCTCCTTAATACCAATTGTATCCTATGTGGTGACTTTGATATGATTTAATCTCATGAAAACAAAGAGGTGCTTCTTCCCATGTGTTGGTGCACCAATGAATGTGTGGCTTTACATGCATAAAAAACTCATGATCTTTGACCCCAACTACCATCACTGCTTTATTGCCACCTCACTGTGTTTCATGTGGTCTAATCTCTAGTAGGTCGAAGATCCAATTGCTAACTGACTAGAAAAAACCATGTTTATTGAGTAAAACACTTTTGCCTTTGCCAATAATTTTGACTGTCATGTGGTTGTCATTCTAGATGTCTTACTTTCTGATCACCTTCTTATCAATTATTAAGTGTAATTCCTCCCCCTCCACAACAAGGATCTCCAAGACACATTTTTATATTAGTATTTTCCATCTTTCTCATTCCTGGATAAAGAGGCACATTGTTATAATATGGAATTTAACACATTGTTAGAATTTGGAATTTGGTGTGCCACCCTTAGGGATCTCTTGGATGGATTAAGTGGTGTGAAGCTGACATAATTTAGACAACTAATTTTATTCATATTTTCCATGACATAAAAGCAATACATTTCTATTAGAATGTTCACAAGGCTCCACACCTTCAATTCATTCAAATTTCATAGAATTTGGATCTCTCTCTTTTCAATGAAAAGCTATAATTGTAGGCTTCTATTTGGAGGCATAAAATCATAAATTATAGAGAATCATCAAGCTAGGGATGCTCAAATTCGTGCAAGGATACATCAGTTAAAGATCATAGACAAGGATGCAAAAGGTTTATTTAATCTTCTCCACTTCAAATAGGTATCAAAATGCATCAAAGTTATCAAGGAAGTTGAATCCCACATTAATCATTTTCTTGATATCTTGAAAGCTTTTATGTCTGTTTATCACATGGTCTTTGATGTTCAATGCATGTACCCACATAGAGATCATGTTATGTCTGAATCCCTTCAAGTGGTGCCTTTCAATCTCACCAAATTAAAAAGAGTGGCATGTGATAGGCCCCTTTCCATTGATTAGATTCAATAGGATACTATGTAAATGGCTATTGACAAAACTCCTAGTATCAATTCATTTCCCTGTGAGTTTTATCAAGAGTTATGGGACATTTTTCATTGGGCGTATCTTTTAGGTGTAAAGTCGCTATTCACAATCACTATTCATGGTGATGTAGCAACTGATGCATGTGATGATTTAAGAAGGTGATATGGCTATTGGTGTGGTGGTATTCACATTAAAGCATCTTACTTGTAATAAGGATGATGTGGAAGGAGTGGGGTACCAAGGCACATGGGTTTTCTATCCTTGGTGAGTCACACATGTTTGTTTTTAGTGTGGTTGATAATGGGTAAGAAATGGGGCACATTTCTTAGGTGGATTGATGAATTTTATGTTTGGAAAAGTCATAAAGCTGATTTTAACATCCCTTGGATCTTATTTAAACTTGAGAGTTAGAATACAAAAGTATACTATTTGATTAATAGTCTCTCAAGTGGAATGAGGCACCATTTTGGAACCATATGAAGGTGGATGAGATATTATGTGAAGTGTTGATCCACTTGTAACTCTTGAAAATGAAGACAACATGTCTTTTTTTACCAAATGTGAAGGCACGAGGAGGATGGCATATTTCTCCTTCGTTTGTATTTTCTCTCATATTCTTTCACATGTAAATACTATATATAGCATGCTTCTTCTTTGTATTTGGTAATCCATTGTGTAATCCATTTGGATTCCCCTTAGGGATCCATGCAAGTTTGGGCTTTCATGTTTGAAGGTTGAAGCTTAGATCTCACCTTGAATTCTTTTGTTGTAAACATTGTATGCTTTGGTTGTAGCATGGTAATCCCTAGGTGTTGAAGACTTGAGGCTTGTGAGATAGGATGTGTTGATGCTTTGTATGTAAGCATTAGATGTTTTAATTGTAAGCATCATGAAGGAGGAATTGAAGACTTGTGAAGTCTTTGTTTCAAACTTGGTTAAGATTTTGGGTTGTAATCTTGGTGTAAGCTTGCATTGGTGTTTTGAAAACAAGAAGTTGAGAGGAGTTGGAGAGAGGTGTGACAAAGTATTGTTGATGTGTATTCTACTTGTTATTGTTGCAAATATAAGGCTAAAAAATTCTTCATGGACATATCCCATTGGGTGAACCATGTTATATTGGTTTTTTATTTTCTGTACATGTTTTTCTTGTATTTTTTTAAGTGTTTTATCTCTATTTTACATAGTTTCTCTCATTGCAATATTGAGGATAGATTTATGCATTCCATTATCCTAGCAAGTGGTATCAGATAAAAGCTTATTTATTGTTGAAGATTAATTTATAGGAATATAAGGATTTTTTATTGAGTGGGAACTATGGTAGGTATTTTTATTTGTGGAAGATGCATATGGAGAATGGAGGAGAAGTTGAACAAGCTTTTCCAAATGGTCAACAACCTACATAATTGAATCAAATATATAACTTGTGGTGGAGCAAGCTAGTATCCATTGGTGTAAATAAAGGGTGATGACAAGGTATTTACCTTATTGTGTTCTTAATTGGTGAAGCAGTATAAGTTGTGGGATCCTAATACTACAATGTTTTGGCCGAGATGTTCAAAAATTCATGTAAAGGAAGAGGTATAAGAAACCTGAATTTGTACGTGTTGAAGTAGTATAGGATGGATGTAGAAGAAAAAGAGACATGAGGTTATTTGAAAGGATAATGTTGGTGTTTGAACCATCATAACTCATATATGTATTGAGTGAAGTGCTCAGTAGTTATGGTATAGTATAAGCAAGTATTTAGGAGGGATGGGGTGTAATTGATGTGAGTAGTTAGGTAGACTAATGTATGAAGTAACTTTGCACATGAGTTTGTTTGACATGTGGTAGAGCAGGATACAGTTTGAAGGTGGGATTGAAAACATGATAGGTGCAATGATACATTGAGTCATGTGATGACTTCCCAAGAACTGTTGAAAGGTACCATGTTGACCATGGTCGGTAGTGATATGCTACATATGTTGAAGTTAGGTGTCAAATTTTATGGGTTATTCTCTCTTGTTGATAACTAATATCAGAGTGTGGTGTGCATTTATTATTTTTCAAGGTTAAAACAATTCATTTCCTACATCCTGATCTTGTGATGAGATGGAGTATCTAGAGGGATATGTTTTGAGGTAAAGATTTGCTTGTTTGTAGTCTGAAGAATATACGGGCTAAAGTAGACATGCAAATGAAGTACAATGGTACCTTCATAGAGATCCAAGGTTTAGCAGAGGTTATTTCTATGGATTGATGGCATGTTGGATGTAGGCCCCAACATGATCACTATTTTGATGGTTCAGTCACTAGGATGAGATGAAGGTGGTAGGATAAAACCAATAATGAAGATGCACATGGACATGAAAGCAATGAAGAAAGTATCCTTATTCTGGTAGTATTTGAGTTGTTTTCTAGAGTGTCCTAGAAAAGAGGATGAGAAGACAAGATGTCCTATGTATTGTATTCATCGGGAGTAATAAGTCTCATGTATGCCATGGTGTGTAATAAACTAGATACTTCCAAGCAGTGGGTGTTGTTATGATCTAGGAATTTGAATCAAGAGAGGATGGTTAGTATGGTGTTATTCTAAAATGAAAACAAAATAAAATAAATGCACTAATAACATAACATCTCTAGGCCTAAACACTAGGGAGAGCTTATTTAACAATCATGAATGAAACACACAACTAAAATGTAAAAGAAAACTCTTTTACCTTCTTTGGATGCGCCAAAATGCTCATTGCGGTGGCTTACTCAGCTTGTGCTCATGAAGTCCTTGGCAATGGAAGCTTGACAACCTCCATCTCTCCTTGGCACCTTTGGCTTGTGGCTTGGTTTGGCTTGGAATCAATTTGGCATTATAACACTAGTTGCTTGAAGATTTTTGGAACCAATCTTGAATTATAACTTTGCACTAATTAAGCTTAGAAATGATGTTGTGAGGCCTCCTATTTATATATTTTTGGATTTGATCAGAATCAACCTCAATCATCTATCTCCAGATTGAGATGTGTGGTTGAGGATTAATTCAATTTTTGGAATTAGGTTTGTAATTATCCTCATTATGGCATTGGAAAAAGGGGCAATTAAGAGGAATTGAGGGCATCATGGATGGCATTGATGAGGCATGGAGGGCATGAATCCTAATATTTGTGGCATTTATGGCCTAGGGATGTCTTTCCAAGAAATGAGGTCGCTTGATGATGCAGATATTACATATTCATTTCCAAAAATAAATATTCAACAAGTTTCCATGGAATTATTTATTAGGCCCTAATTTGGGTTAATTAGCTCTTAAATATGATTAAGTGCTTTATGCATAAATTACTCAAATTGATCATAATGCCTTGTTATTGGTCCTAAATTTGACTGGATTTGAATTAGAAGTCCATGTCAGATGCATTGGATGCATATTCCCATTTAGGATTTTGCCAACCACAAATAACAAAAGCACGAGTCTTGTACAAAAGATTTGATAGGAAAGAGCAATCCAGAGCACATGGGTGCAAAATTGATATTTTGACTCGAAATGAACTGATCAAAGTTAGCTAGCTCATAAATTGCATTTCCCCATTTATGGATACCCTAGCCAAAATATCCACTTGAATATGTTAGTTTCACATCATTTATCATGTTTTAGTGTTTTTAGGCCAAATTGTGCATTTTAAATGGAAACTAGCCAAAAGCTTGATTGGAGGTTATCGGTGACCAGTTTTAGGTGTCTACAGTTTGCCCCTGTTTGGGAAGGCATTGTAAGCTATAAGCATAGTAACATCTTCTTAAAGAATGAAAAGGTCCTATATGCTTACAAATTCAATGATGATAAAATAACTATATGATGCCCCCTTAAGGGAATGGTTGTCACAAGTGGATCAACAAACAATCCCTCAAAAGAAAGAAGCAAAATGAGAGGACCAAAGAAAAGTGGATGAGGAGGAAAGAAAGGAAAGAAAGGAATGATAGTGAAAAATTAGTCAAAATCATTGATAATGTAAGCGGGATGATGCACAATGGTTTTCCCAAAGGTGGTTATAAGTATTGTAACTCGATAGTGGCAACGTGGTATGATAACACAATGATTTTCCCAAAGGTGGTTATAATCATTGAGACGATGGAGCTTGCCCAGTTAGGATAGATAGCTCCATCCCAATTAGGATAGACAAACAAGATAATAACATACCCCTATATAGGCAGAAAAAGTAAAGTGGTGACAACACAATGATTTTCCCAAAGGTAGTTATAATCATTGAGAAATGTAGGTGGGATGGTATGCAATGATTTATCGATAGGTGGTTATAATCATTAGACCCTGATTATGAAAAACATGATAAAATTGGTTGAGGATGATGATAAATTGACATAGAGGATAATGATGAATTGGAACAACCTACTAGTAGGGAGATGCTCATTCGAACTAATAAAGGTTGGAATTCTTTCATGGTCAATTACTCTATTTAGGATATGATTAGGATGGAATTAGGATGTTGGTGTTGAAGAGATGCCACCATTGCTAAATACACTTATTGAAGCTGAGGTTTGTTGTAGCACATGTAGGTATGCATCATGGTATAACATCATGAGGACTTGGCTGAAATATGCATGAAGATTGATTCCCATAATCGAATACTCAATAGAAAACATATGGATAGGGATGGATTCAAGTATAAGTGTGGGCAAGGAATCACCCAATGAACACCCAATGATAGAAGCCATGATGACAATGTAAACATATGAATAGGGATGGATTCAAGTATAAGTGTGGGCAAGGAATCACCCAATGAATGCACATAAAATGAATCAAGAGAACAGTGCTGAAAGCAAACAAACAAACAACAAAAATAAAAACAAACAAATGAACAATACAATAAAAACCCTATGAACATTACCCTTATAAAATAGGTGATAAATTAACAAATGAAAAAAATGGGGGAATAGAAGAAAAGGAAAGGGGCAACAAAGTTTTCTCTATATGCACTAGGCAAGTGGACGTTGCCTACATAGTTCCATGGATGTAATATCCAATAAAAAACTTCAGGCCAAATGTAGTTCTCCCAGGGAATAGGAAGAATGTGATAATTGATGAAAATAAACATAATGGATGTGATAGAATAATAAGAATGGTCTTGCAAAATGGTAAGTGCGTGAGAAAAAAGGCCAAAAAGGATGGGGAAACTAAATGACAAGTGATTTGATTGTAACTTAGTGGTCAATTTTTTTGTTTTTTTCTAACGATTTTTGAAATGTTTTTGGAATTTTTTTGGAGTGTCATAACTCAATAGAGAATGAAAAGACACTAAATGGTTCAATCTCACAAAATGGTGAGAGCATTCATACTTAGGTTACTCATAAAATGGCAAGAGCATGGCTTAGGTTGCTCATAAAATAGTGAGAGCATGGATAAAAGGGGTGACTGAGCTAACCTCAATAAGTATTGAGCACTACCTACATAGTCTCAGAGTAGAACCTCAAGTCACTATAGTTTTTCCCTTATAGTGGAGGAATTTGACTAGTGTGGTAGCTAATTTTAACAAAGTAGGCACAGTTGGTAAAAAGACATAGTATGGCATAGGAAGTGACAAGTTGGTATGTCAAGGCTTAATATTGCCCCTAGTTTACCCATAGGTGGTTATAACTAGGACATAAAGGCATTTCCCAAAGGTGGTTATATTTAG
Source organism: Torreya grandis (assembly GCA_037957365.1). Taxonomy (NCBI): domain Eukaryota; kingdom Viridiplantae; phylum Streptophyta; class Pinopsida; order Cupressales; family Taxaceae; genus Torreya; species Torreya grandis. The sequence goes on along the minus strand of JARHVA010000726.1, from coordinate 1,000,670 downwards.
TAGCAAGACTGGTGGTAAGAAAAGACTAACAAACAAAGCATGCAACTGCCAAAACTTCTATCACACTATCCCAAGATATGCTCCTTGTTTGAAATACTTGAACCAACTAATGAACTGATCATATATCTTGATGTTAAAACTACGTAATGAATGACAAAAACCAAGGTCAAATGGGCTAGGTTTTAGAACACGTTGGGTCGATAGGTTGAAATCAAAAATTGGTAAAGAGGAAGGATAAGAATGGTATGTGTTCAAAGAAGAATAGTGACAAAAAGGCATAACTAAATGGTCCTTACAGATAATACACCTTTGCATTCAATCATAGTACCACTTGAGATGAATAATATTCAATGGCTCTGGAAGTTTATCACCGTCTAGTGTGGCAAGCCTGTATGCTCCTGATCCATAATTTATAGTGATGATGAAAGGCCATATCCAGTTTGGTTTGAATTTCCCTTTATGTTTCTTCTCAGTCATGGTATTCTTTTGGTTTTATTTGATAAAAAGATCACCAAGTTCAAATGTTATATACTTTACACACTGATTATAGTAGCCTTTGAGTCAATTTTGATATGCTTGAACATTATTGAGCATGGCCGTATGTTTCTCATCTAGTATATCCAGCTCTTGCAGGTGAGCTACTTGATAGTTATGATCATCTAGGACATGTTTGAAAGAGATGCGTAGTGAAGGAAATTTGAACTCAATGGGAAGGATGGCTTTAGTACCATAAACAAGTGAGTATGGAGTAGCTCTAGTGGGGGTATGCTGATTGGTATGATAATCCCAAAGGGTAGGGAATATCTAGAGGCGCCAATCATGATCTACATCATTGATAATCTTTATAAGAATGTTGACAATGTTTTTGTTGGATGCCTCAGCCTGGCCATTACCTTGAGGGTAATATGTTGTAGAAAAGTGTTGTGTGATATTGTATTCAGTACATATCTAGTCTACATCTTTGTTTTTGAATGATCCTCCATTTTCAGATATAATATCAGAGGGGATACCATAGCTGCAGATGAGGTGGTTGAAGAAGAATTTGGAAATTTTATTTCTAGTCATGTAAGTGAGGGGTATAGATTCAACCCACTTAGTGAAATATTCAGTGGCAGTAAGGATATGTTTATGGCCATTAGACAAAGTGGGTTAATCTTCCCAATGAGGTCAAGTCCCCATGTAGAAAATGGCCATAGTGTCAACATTGGTTTCAAAGTGTTTGTTGGGGCATGAATCAAATTAGCATGTCATTGACATTTGTCACATTTATTTACATATGAAGTGGCATATGCATCCATTGTGGGCCAATAATAACCAATACACAAGAGTTTTTTGGATAGGACTGCCCTGCTAGAATGGGCTCCACATACTCAGTGAACATCTCTTAACGCTAATGTAGTCTCTACTGAAGTTAAACAATGAAGCAAAGTTCCATCAAAACTATGGTGGTAAAGAGTGGATCAAAGTAAAGTATAACGAGTGAAATGATGAATAAAGGATTTGGTTTATTGTTGAGATAAGTTAGGTGGTAAAACTTAGTCATGAAGATAGTTTTAAAGGTCTGAGTAATAGATAGAATTAGGACCAATAATATCATAAATCATGGTAACGATTGAAGGTTCATGATCTGGTATTAATAAATGCTTGATAAGGAACTAATACTCTTTAGCTTTATCTATTTGTTGAATCAGTGAGCCAATAGTAGCCATGGCATCTGCAATTTTGTTACTAGCCCTTGGTATATGCTCAAACTGAATGTTGGAAATTTTCTTTTTAAGAGTGTCAACCATGGCTTTATATGGAACTAGCTTATCATGTTTGGTCTGAAAATGATCTATGACCTGATTAATGATTAACTGAGAATCACCATAAACTTGAAGATGAGATATATTCTAATGCACTACTTATCAAAGTCCTACAACAAGTGCTTCATACTCGGCCATGTTGTTTGTACAAGGAAAGTTGATTCTAAATGATTTAGGGATGAGATCCCCCTATGGTGTAATAAACAATAGGATTGCCCCTGATCCATGCATAGTGAATGAACCATCAAATAAAGATTTTAGGGTTGCTCCTCCAGGGGTGTATCAATAATGGTCATGATGGATTCATCAGGAAATGGAAACTTGAGTGGTTGTGTGTCCATGAGAGGTGCTTCAACAAGTTGATCTATAAGAACTTATCCTTTGATTTCTTTCTAATTGACATAATCTATGTCAAACTCACTAAGAATCATAATCCATTTAGCCATTCTACCTTGAAAAGTTGTCTTAGATAGTAAATACTTGAGCAGATCTACCTTTGAAATGACCATGGTTTTATTATTAAACATGTAATGATGCAGTTTTTGAGCTATGAAAACCAAGGCTAGACAATATTTTTCAATAGGTGCATAGTTATGTTCATATGTAACCAAGGTAAATCTTAGGTAGTAAACAACATGCTCCTTTCCATTGTCATCATGTTGAGCCAAGAGTGCCTCCAGAGCATAATCAGTAGCTGATAGGTATAACAAAAATGGCTTTCCTAGTATAGGAGGTAATAAAATAGGTGGATTGACAAGATAATCTTTAAGTTATTGAAAAGTTGTTTGGCAGTGATCATCTCAATGAAATGCAACTCCTTTCTTCAAAAGGTGTGTAAATGCATGCCACTTGTCTGCTAACTGAGAGATGAAGCGTCAGATGGATTGGATCTTACCTTACAAACTATGGAGTTGTTTCAAATTGGTTGGTGGTGGCATCTTGGATATAGCATAGACTTTAGCTGGATCAACTTCAATACCTCTATGAGACATGATGAAGCCCATTAATTTCCCTGAAGTTACACCAACAAATTTTTTTTTAGATTTAGTCTAACTTTATACTCTCATAGTCTTTCAAATATCTTATGTAGCACTGCTGGATGGTCGAGCCTAGACTTATATTTTCCTAATATGTCTTCGACATAGTCTTCAATAAAATCATGCATCATATCATGGAATATGATAGTCATGGCTCGTATATATGCAAATTTCTCATTCTTAAGTCCAAATGGCATCACCTGATAGCAAAATGTTCCCCATGGAGTGGTGAACATTGTTTTATGTAGATCTTCTGATGTTATTTTGATATGATTGTATCTTGAAAATCCATCTATGAGTGAAATCATCTCATAACCTACTATGGATTCAATGATCACATCAATATTAGGCAATGGAAAATCATCTTTAGGATAAGCTTTGTTGATGTCTCAAAAATTAGTACAAATTCTAATTCCTTCAGGCTTTTTGCTAATAGGTACAACATTAGAGATCCATTCAGAGTAGTCAATGGATCGGATACATCCTACTTCTAAGAGTTTTCCAAACTCTTTCTTTACTAATACATCAATACAAGGATGCATTTTACTGAGATTTTGTTTTATTGGTTTAGCATCAGGATTAACCACAAGGTGGTGCAGAACCAAGGCGGGGTCTAATCCTGCAATGCCAGAATAGGCCCATGCAAATATATCCACAAACTCTTTCAATAGAGCTAAAAAGATGTTGTGTTCCTCCTTAATGAGAGATGCTCCTAATTTTATCCATTTCAAGTCTGATGGAGTCTCAATATTTACTTACATTGTATCTTTGACTAGAAGGGTGGAATTGTCCTCTAGGATAGTAGGCAGTGACCTGAACTATTGTACTATGTCAGGGTCCTCTGTTAGGACTTGCTCTTCAACTTCTCCTAGGCATGATGAAGCACTTATGGATGTGGTAATGGTGTACTGGAGAGATCTTGATTGAATATCATTGTGAACTCTTTCATGGTATTAGAGATACCTTCCAATAGTCATTACTCAGCTAGTTAGCAGCTACTACTCAGTTTATAGATTCTTGGCAATACAAACATCTTGATTGGATCTAGTCTTTCTTTGACCATATAGCTATTATGTCAGAAATTTGGTTTGTGCATTATTCTTGCATGGCATCACTATTATTTAGCATGTATTTTCTTCGGATAAAGACATCCAGCTAGAAAGCACCCAATAGTGATCCGCATGGTGGCTTTTTTTATTGTATGCATTTGATTAACTCAACTTAGAATTTATTTGATTTGATTTTTCAAGGCATTGAGACTTGTGTTGGATGGTGCATTGGTATTGGCATGGACTAGCCTTCCAAACTTCACATTAGATCTCATTTGCTATTGGATCTGATTAGATGCTCTAGTTTACATCAACATTTAGATGCACACTTTAGATGCCACTATTGCAGCATCATTGGCCAAGCGATGCAAAAAATCACACACTTTACATTTCAAGGGACAAATTATGCTAACATTATCATAAATTTAGAGTCAAAATATCTCAAAGATATCAATGCCAAGGGTTGTCATGACTTTAAAAACACCATGCTTTGTATGGTGGCAATGCGATATAGAATATTAGAGGTCCTATTGACCAAATTTTGACCCAATGTCAAAATAGGTCAACCCATATAATTTTAAACTTTTATAGGGTTTTTATATAGTATTTTCATGGTCTATAATGGTCTTAAAGATTCTTATATAGTCATATGTGTCCTTGTTTATCATTATCCAAGTTTTGATCTTATGTTTACTTATTTAGCCTTATGGTCAAGTACATGGTCAAAGGTATAGTATGGTCTATGGTCATTCCAAAAGTTCCTTTGTATGTAATTTGTATCATATTATCATGCTCTAACCTTTGTTTGGCTCTTATATGTAAAAAATACTTTTTTACCACCTTTTGGCCCATTTAGAAGGGTTGGACATTCCACTTCAAGAAGAGGATGTTTAAGGAATATTAAAAATGACCTTGGTATCATATATAGTTCATATGATGTTTAATTTTGGTCAAGTATTGACAAAAATGCAGTTTCAACCTCCCAAATAAGAAAAATGACACCTTTTAAGCACTTTTAGGCACTTGTACAGCCTTGGAGGATCAATTATCAGGTGGAAATGGTTTTTAAGAGTCTCTTAGTATACCTCACATCACTTACCATCATTTTACCAAGTTTAAGGTATAAATGATGCTCCATAATACTTTTATCCTCCATCATTACCTTCACAAGCTCATGAAGGCAAATTTGCATTGAATGGTACGACTAAAAGAGAGAGAGTTAGGAGCTGAAATTTTGGCCATTATTAGGGGTCATAATGATATTAAAAATAGTGGCATTTTTTTCATAATTACAGCCTATTATTTATGAAAAATCATTAAGAGTGATAGCAGGTCATTATGGCCTATTCATCCAAGAGCGGTCTGTTCTTGCACCTATTTCTCTAGTTTAAAAATTGATGTAGAGGAATGATTTTGAGGGTTATCTCTAGAGTACCTGTATCTCCCTTTCATTGTGTTTTAATTGGCCAAATCATCTCCAAAAGGTGATTTCACTTGGAGTAAGAATCCCTTGGTGTAAACGTTATTTAAGATAATTCTACTTCTAAGTCCTTATTTTATCTTCATGGTGGTCATATTTAGAGGTTTATATTGTTTAACTTTTCATATAATTTATCTTAGTTTCATAGAATCCATGTTCTTTTATATGAAGACGTGTCTCTTTATCTAAGACTTTCAAGTGTACTTGTTTTTAGAGACATTGTCATTATTTGAACAAGTCTACTAGAGTTTGATTTATAATTTAGGATAAATTACAAGTAACATATCACATTCTAAGGTTCTGAGTTAACATTTCACCATTGGGAGTGAATAAATGTCATAGTTGCTTCAGTTGTATGGATTGTAGAGCAGTTTGAAGATGCCTAAAACCATGAGGAGAACTTGATATATCTAATAATACCTTTACATGGTCTTTAATAACCTACTACCTCCATCAAGTTGTCTCTAATTAACTAGAAGTTTTTGATTTTCATTGCATAAAACCTATACATGGGTTTATTGTAATTATAGTTCATATAGATCATTTGAATAGCTTGAAGGTGAGTTAAAGTAGATTGAAGATGAAGATGCTTGTATTGAAATTTGTTATACATTGAGAGAGTGATAATAATGATGTGTAGTGAGTTGATAAGTTTGAGAAACTCAAAGAGCTTAAGGAAATGGCTTATGTAGCCTTAAATAGTTAGTATAGACCTACAAGCCCCACCTGTATGTCCTCTTTTAGACCAAGTTATCCTCAAACCAACTCAAGTAAAGTCTTAAACATGAATACCTAACTTTTATGCAAGTAAAAATAGTGATACAAGCCCTTAATAATCACTAGGTCACTTGAATAGTCAAGAAGGTCAAATAGGTTGAGTTGGCACTCTCTAAAGGCATCTACAAGACTGTACGAAGGTGAATAAGTAGAAAGTGTTTTGAAATTTCATAATATATTTATGATCTCTGCATGGACAGTGATGATGGATAAATTCTTAGGTTTTAACATCTTCAAGAATTTGGATAAATGGAAAAAATAGTTTGAAAACCTAATGTACAATCAAGTAACCTCTAAAGTCCACCTATAGGCCTATTAGAGGGTCAATTTACTGTAGGCTTAAGAAAGTTGACAGAGTATGTATGATAAAAGGTTTTGAACCTAACTAAGAGATAAAGTAAGACCATAAAATCTTGAATAATATCATTGAGGTAAGTTAGTAGCGAGGTTTATAAACCTCTAAGCACAGTTATACCCTGAGAGGCTACCTACATGCCTACTTAGGAGTTGGCATACTTTCAAGTTAAGAAAAGTTAATCTAGTGACATGTTAAGAGATGTTATAAGCCTAATTTAAACCATAAAAAAAAGTATATGAACTATGGATAAGGTCAATGGTGAGAATGAGAGAACTAAACACAAGAAAATACAGTCAATAATCCTAATGAGCACCTATAGGTGGCTGTAAGGGGAGATGAATTGGTTTCAAACCTAAAAGAAAGACAAAACATGTTTTCAAACTCAAATGTAACTACACATAACTACAAAATCATTGTTTTATAAATGAGGTGAGAAGGTAAGGTTTAGGTTTCACAAGTATACAGTCAGAACACGGTCCTATCTCCAACACCACCCATAAGCATACATGGACAAGCTAGTTCATGAACCATTGAAGAGAAAAAAAGGTGTTTGAGAGAGTTATAAACCTATTTTGGGACCTAAAAAAAATTTCATAAACCTATTGGATGTATTTTAACGTGAATAATGAGATCCAAACTCATGAGAGAGGGCAATCATGGTCTCTAACACCACCTACAAGCTGCATAACATAGACTAGTCTAAGGTGTATTTAATGAGCATTGGAAAATACAATTGAAGGTGGTTTTGAAACTCAATTGGAAACTTAAAACAATGTTAAAATTCCAAGATATTTTAGTTATTACATGAGGAGAAATTCTTGAATACCTAACACAACCAGGTTACCTAAGAATTCATCTACAAGTTGTATAAGAGCATAGGCAAACCTTAAGACCAAAGAGAGAGAAGAGGTGAAATGGAAGCTTACAAGTCTACATATTAGTTTAAAATATATCATAGGATCATTTTGAGATCAAAACAAATGACTAGAGGTAAAGGGAAGATGGAGTAAAACCAAGTTTTAGAGTCATACACAATCAAACACAGTCACAAACTCTAGCCTTAAGCAAATTTGATGATTTGAGACCTCTATAGGCCTACTCATACTCTAGAAATTGGTAATAAATATGATAATTAGTATACTAAGACATTAATTATCACTCTAAGGTCATAAAAATAGTGTAATTACTCATTATTAAGTCTCATACCTTGCCCACTCCTTGGGCAAAGGGTAGTCATGAGACCTAAAGGTCCACTTGAGCTAAAAGGGCACAAAGCAGGTTTATAGACCTCATGAATGGATATTGAGGTAGTAAATAGATGTATCAGAGGTTTCCATTCATTTTCAAGTCGAAACAATCTTTAGTTTTCACTCTAAGGCCCTTGAGGGCCAACAAAGAGAAGATAGGCACTTAATCCCCACACCTCGACCAATATACTAGATTGATACAGAGGGGTGATGAACACGTAAAAATAATTTGGAATCATTTAAAGGGATGTTTCAAAGGTTTATTAACTCTTACTAGAAATAAAATGAGGTTCTGAGACCCAGAACTCAAATTAGACCTCTCTTGGGCTTGAGAAACACTAAGCAAACCATTCGAAGAGTAACTTTAGATGTTCATACCGTTGCTTGCATTTTGCGTGGTAGTATGACATTTTTGTAATAGTTTAATAATTATAATAATAAGTTTTTTCAATTGGAATTAGGTCATTTAATGATCTATTCTTTATGAACAATTGTTAAGACCCCAAACAGGGCTTAAACCCTCTTAAAACCCCAATTTGACCAGTTTGCAGAGAAAGACCTCAAAAGCACATATGATGGCATAGTTTTCTCTTGAAACCTCTTGGATGTTGTTGAGTAATCTAAGGAGGTTTTGAGCATGTACTTTTATGCTGACTTCACCTGTATGAATTACCCAAAATAGCATGTTTTTACATATTTTTGGTGTTTTTTAGGTGTTCTAAGAAGGGAAGAGATCAATCATCAAATGAAGTAAGTAGGGAATTTTAATATCTCTTAAAGTATAAATAATTTTACTATATATTCTGGAGGTGATCAAACCAAGCCCATTTTTCAAGGCAGTCTCAAACAAGCTCAAAATGAGGCCAGGTGGTAAGGCCATTTCGTGGTTTGCATACCTCCATATGGTCTCAAGACCCAAAATTTGGCATGTATTTTGGTGTTGTAATAGGAAAAGTGAATAAAACACTTTTTGGTTATTTAACATGTGTCTCAGTAAAATGGAGCAATAAAATAGGGTCCAAAGTAAGGAGGCTTAATTAGGCCTAATTGGTAGAAGATAAAGGCAAAAAAAATGGGTTTTTTCTTGGATGTGAATATGAAAATTGGTATGTAGATGTAAGTCCATATAGTTTCCTATAATTTTCCCTTATTTTTTCAATATAATCCATAAAACTCCCATACAAGTAGATTTATAGGAAAAAAGGTTATAAGGAAACTAGGCCTAGTGAAGGCTTAATGAGCAAAATGAGTTTTTGGGAGTTGGTAAAAGAACAAAAATTGTGTGTTTCAGACCTGATAACATATTTTAAGGCCATAAATATAGTTTTGATTATTTTAATAATATTCACTTGAGTTTTAGGCCACTTAGACCAATCTAGGCATGGGAAATGGAGAGTTACAAGACACCTATGCATATAAATGATGGAATAACATGTCAAAGGATTTTTTTAAGGCATGTCATATTTTTACTGAGTGGTTTTAGATCATTTAAATGTGAATTCTTGGTTAGAAGGTGAATTTCTCACTCCTTTCATGTAAATAAGGGCAGTTTCTAAGGAGCTAGTCAAGGTGTCAAACAAGTTTGTAACTCCTATGCCACTTGGAAGGTTAGAGTTGCTTCAAGAGTGAGAAATATGGCCTTGGAGGTCTATTGTATTTTTGTATAACTCCTTTTTTTTTTTCAACTCTCATGGACACTTGTTACTCATATTCTACCACACCTCTACCTCTTCTCTCAGATTCTCTATATATTTAGCCACTTTTGGCTAAGTTTGTATCCTCCACCCGAATATGGTGAAGCCATGCCCATTTATTATTCCTTTGATAAATAAAATAAATAAGGTTTTACTTACTTATATTACTATTTTCACTTGAACTTTCACCCAATAAGGAGATGACAAGTCTCTCCTTGTTTAAGTGGCACAATGGAACCACCTCAGGGCTATGGGTCTCTAAATGTTAGGTGGATCTCTAGATTAGGGGATAGTTCACCTTGATGCATCACTATAACTCAATCCTACTACTAAAACTTAGGGGGATGAAAATGGATAAGAATATCTAAAATTAAATCTAATCTATGGGAGGTGATACACTAAATATATGTTCTACTCACACCCTTTAACTTGCACTTGGAACCAAGGAGAAGTTTGCACATACTCTTCATCCAATGACAATCTTCTCTCTCACATAAATGTTTCAAGCATGGGGTTTTGGAGATATCTTAGGCTATCAAGACTTAGATAATATGCATTCTAGTATACTTTATTTAATATACTACTCACTACACCTACAATCTAATTAGGCACTTCTTGTTGACCTGCAAAAGAGAGATTACGTAACACATAAGGTACTAGGAAGAGTAACATGTGAAGGTAAACAAAAATACACTTGCACAAGACCAATAACCATTGTGTACACTTAGTGAATAATTTATGAGGTAAAAATAACTATCTTTATTAGCTCAAGGCAAAAAAATTGTAGGGCTTCTCCATACCAAGGTAGAAAGATCCATACAATAAGCAAAAGGCTAGAATTTATAGAAATTGTGAGAGGAGAGAGAGAAAGAGAAGCTCAAGAGTCATATAGACACTTATCACATTAGGATAATGATTTACAACATCAATGTAATTATGGAGAGATAGTCCATGTAGGGAAGATAAAGACAAATATCGCTCAAACTCAGCTAACTCCTCCACATGTGGCATAGATTCCTTTGTGCATGTATAAAAAACTACCCTTCATGATTTATCTTCCAAAAATATCTCACCACTACATAGGGTCAGATATTATGATGGGTCTAAGTGGGAAGGCTTAAAAAAAATCCCTCACATGTATTGGATTAGCCTCTGATCATTTTTGTTCTTTTGGCCATGCACAATTATCGATAGCAGTCCCAAAATGACCTCTCTCCATGCACCTCTCACACTTGGCATGCATAACCTTCATAATTATATAGTATGATCCATAAACAATGAGGGATGACATGTGTCAAGGGTGTCTAATCCATTAGGATCAAGAAATAAGCCTTAAAAGGCTTCCCAATTGGAGTTTCACCACTTTTCCTAAGTGTTCACTGCCCATTCACTATGACTGGATGAAATGAAAGAGATGGTAGACACACTTACTAGATTGGATGGTTAAATATATGGGCATGAGGACTTATAAAAAGTCCTAAAATATCTCTCAAATGTGATGGTATCCTTTGAAACTTTTTTAGACATGCAAAACACACAATTTTATCAAAATTATCCTTGTTCTATACCATATATACAGGTGTAGTAAGAAAAATTGGCATTGGAGGGATCCTAAAAGATCCTTATACAACTTCCAAAATCTTCATGGACTTTACACCCCATTTTAATTCTTCACCTAATTCATCTTCCCAATCGGGTCCTTGATGAGGGTTTGTGAGGGTTTTGGAGCAGTTTTGGTCTTAACATTTGTTCATAAATAAAAGACATTGGAATTATCTAAAAATTACATTTAAGTATTCTTATGTACCCTACCTAACATCCCTAAACACCTTAGGTTCCCATGAATAGTCTTAGATAAGTTATGGGCTTTTCACTTGGCCACTCTAGCCATTTTCATGCATTCTGTAGGGTTCATGTGCCTCCAAGCCCAAAAATGGATTATTGATGAGTTAACCTACATACTAAAACTCTAAAAAATTATTTACACTCCCATTTACATGTTCCAATCATCATAATATCTCATTAAGAGATAGAAATGAAAATGACTCCCATTTTGAAACTAGGTCTAAACCTTGTCAATAGGTCTGTCTGCAACTCTTGACCTAGAATGAGGTTCAATAGTCTTCCTTGTATCCTAATAATTTTAACATGTCTGAAATATTTCCTTAAACATGGTTCAATAATTTTTTAGGCTTATCTAAGGTCAAAATTGAAGATGACCATCCTTACCTAGCCATATGCCTTACCATTCCTTAGCATGATGACTACAACTCTTGTAACATAGAATACATTATTTTCTTTCAGTCCTCATAGAAAGGGTTTTTATGTTTTATTATGTGTGTCACAACTTTATCAACCACCTTGGAGAGTTCCCAAGCCTTCTGGTTCATCTTCTTATCCATTTCCATAAATTGCAAGGTTTTATGCACCTAAAAAGTGCCCTATCTTTGAGACAAAATAGGGGCATGTTTCCTTGTTTGTTTCACAAAAAAAAAATTGAGGTTGTTACATAGGTATTAATTAATCTATTTATCAAAATTTATCTCTTGAATACATGGTTTATACCTCCAAATCTTCAAAAAACCCAAAACTGAATCTTGTCTTATATTTGTCTATAGGGTTTGAATCATTGACTGTGTTTTGTGAAAGTGGAGGCTCTTGATTTACCATATGATAATGTAAAGGACATGTATATGTTTAAATTATCACATATAATTCCTCCAAAGTCTTTCCTAAACACTTTTACTTCTTGAATCATTTTTATGCCTTTAAAGCACAAGACTGGGTCTATAACTATCTAGACTGAGATAACCCTATAGACATGCCTGTAGGTGGTGATGAATGTGATAAATATTGTCTAAGGTGTAATAAAAAACCTTTGAACTCAACCTGAGTTCACATCATGTTTATCAAACAACATTCCTCTATGTGAACTTCTCAAAACACCACCTAGTCTCAACTCCATAGGTCACTGTCTGTGACAGTCATAATTGACTATGCAATATTCCTTTTAGGGTCATGTCTAGAGCTTATGAATCTCATCTCATGTTTTTTATACCCAACTGATACCTTCCAAGTTCATAAGATTATTTATTTTAGTGACATCTCACTTGGGATATCATGGTCCTCATTATATCTCATGCTAGCTCAAGACTGAGACAACTCTTTTGACTCCTACCTATACGGTATCATGGCCTTATGAGACCCTGGTCATGATGTTTGTGAATTATTTAACATCTATTTTTTGAAACCTCAAGATCCACTTAGAATTTTACCCTATCCTCCTTTCCTTTTAAAAGGCTAAACATTCTCACAAACTTTAAAATGATCACTGCCTGTTTCCTGAGATGACATAGTCAACTATGTCTTGCCTTGAAGGAATGTATTGGGCTTACGAAGACCCTAGTCATGATGCCTTAAGATTTTCATTGAACCCTCTTGAGATTAATATGTGTCTCTTACACTTATACTCTCATGAAATCCCCTATAATATTACCATAACTTCAATAAAATCACTGTCTACCCCTGCCTATTGTAGGTGTTTATTTGAGCAAATTGTATGGTTAGGGAGCTTGATCATGAACTATTTTTAGGCGCATTATCTTATTGGAATGTAATTTGAGCTTTAAAATTTTCCTTATTCACCATAAAGACTACCCAAACATGAAACATGGTTTTAAATTGAAGTATTTGTTGAAAATGGTCTGTTTAATCTCATCCTTGTAGATGTCATTGAGTGCTCTCAATGTGTTTGAGCATGATGTTGATCCTCTTGAACACCCCTCTCCACTTGTTCTCATTATTTCAAACTTGGCATGATTATTGTCTATACCAAGGGATATAAGGATAATTTACAAGGAGTGTCCAAAGATCAATATGACATGATTAAAAAATCAAACTAAAAGAGCTTGGAGCTCTATTTTAACATAATAGGGATCAAGGTTCAGTTTCTTAGTCACTTTTATACTTTGGAAGTTCCTTGCTTTGATGACTACCCTATATTCTTGAATATATTTATGCCAAGATATACATCATATCAAGATAAAAATGAGGATTCAAATGTTTTAAACTCTCCATGGGACCTCTACAACCTCTACTCAGGCCACCTATAGAATGTTGCTTTGAGGGGCAAACAGTGCATTGGGGTGTGAACCATTATGAACCATGAATGTAAAATAAGTTTATATGACTTTGATGAACCGAAAAATTCATTTCAAGTAAAAACAATAAATTTTGAGACAAGTCCATCTCCCCTTATACCAACATGATGTCATCAAGGCTACTGTGGATGCAAATTTTGACTGTAATACATAGGCAGAGACATAAAAGGAACAAGAAAGGTTTGGAAAAGGATTTAAAAACAATTATAATGCATTTTTAATCCCTAAATTTAACAAAATTAACTAATAAAACTTGAAATCAACTTCACAACACCTTCAATGGCACCTGTAGGTTGTCATTTTCTTAGTATAGAACAGTGAGGGTGCTTTATGGCTAAGAACAAGCCTAGAAGAGGCTTGTGAGGCATTTGATAGCTCCAAAACAAATAATATGATGGTATAACCTATGGAGAGACATTATACAACATATGAAACCATCAAACTTATCAAACCAATGCAAATTTTTTTGAAACTAGCTCAAAAGGAGACCCCCTTTGGATGAAAGTGCATAAAAATCTATTTGGAGTCTAAGTGATGGTTCATAAAGGAGAATCCACTAAACTAATAACTCTTTCCATGAAAATGAATTATACTAAGATTAATTTCAACCCTTAATATCATTCCCCTCAACTCTAATTGTATGTCCCATACCAAACATTTGAAAATGACCTTTATTGGCTTGTAAGGACAACTAAGAAGAAAAAGAAGCAAAGAATGAAATTTTTGACATTTTATCAGCACACCAAGAATGGAGATGAGTTTATGGAGGTGAAGAGATATTTTCCCATGTTTTTTTTGAAGGTAGACTTCCCTAAGTCCATACAAGTGCCAAAAAGGGCCTCAAATCAAGGAGAAACTACCTCTTTTTGCACATAATTGATTCTTGTACTGACTCTGACTACCTCTTGATAGATCCTAACCTCATCCACATTGAAATATCTCCTGATGATAAATTTTATCCCTTGAAATTCTATACAAGTCATTAAATAGGCTAATAATGTGACCAAAAGGCCCTTCTTGCACATGAAACATGGTAAAGGACCAACTTATGACTTGAAAACACCTTAAAACATGTCAAAGACCATATTAGGACATATTGAGCATAATTTTAACCTTTGACCAAGTTTTACCATATTTTACCAAGGTTGACTTTGGTTGACTATGCAAGTACAAGGAATATGGGCTTCAACAAGGACTAAGACAAGGCTAGGTAAGATGATAGACTAACATGACACACCCATGGGACAAATGGAAACCTATAAAAAGTTTAGAAATGTATGGGTTGACCCAATTTGAATAAAATTCAAAAAATTTCAACACTTCTGGTAATTCCTAGGGGTAACATGCTTGCCTATGTTAAGGACTAGTAGCTTTATCCTATCTATTGGGCAAAGGGAGTCAAATGCACTTGGAAAGGATAGGACCAGACCTTGACTTGACTAACAAACAATTGAATTACCTTAAAACACACTAAGAAAAGAACAACACAATAATCCCAAAGCAAACACACACTTGTGCTACTAAGCACTTAGGGAAAACAAGACATAACTGAAAACAAACTAATTATGTACACCTAATCAAACATACCTTCCTTCTTGGATCAAAAAGAAAGTACCTTGCATCTCTTTCCTCACTAAATGAATGAGGTTACCAAGCATATCTCTCTTTGAATGGAGCATTATATGAATCATGTTCCCTTTTTGCTCTTTGGATTGGCATGTCCTTTATTGGAATCATTTTAAACAAGTCTCCAAATAATATGAAGTCTTCTTGACTTGGGAAACATGACTCATACTTCTGTCTTTTTGTCTCATTATGGTAGATTTGCATTTCTATGCATGGGACAGCTTGTTGGAAGTCTATGTCTTCTTTAAGGACCCTATTGTACTTCTCATTTGTTATAGCCTCTTCCAAGTCTTCAAGAAGTGTTGTATCATGACGTTTTGGAAGTGTTTCTTAATCAAACTCTTCCTTGATATTGGTAGGATCAACTTCATGGGTGGTTCTAGGATCAAACTCCAAGTCATCTCCAAAAGCCTCATAATCATCATAGATTACCCCATCATGGTCTAGAGCCTCTTGATGATTATTCTCCTCAACACATAACTACTCTCCAACATATTGATTTTGTTTTAACAAGAGTTTTGACCTCTCACACTCCTCATACTCTTTAAACATTTGCATATAAGTCTGCCACATGTCATCTTCTTGAAACATGCCATCTTGTCCACTATTGCTTGTAGTTAGATCCAAAGTAGTTATAGGACCCTTGAGGCCTACAAATTCATTACATATGTCCTCAAATCTCTACCACAAATCATCATCCTTTGACTAGTCAGCATCATGGAAAGGGACAACAAGATAGGCTCTTTCATTTTTTCCTTTGGGTTCCAAAATAACCTCTTCCAATACCTCCTCCTCAACACAAAGAAAGTCCTCTTCCTCATCATCACAATCTGACGTCTCTTCACTTGAAGTCATCTCCTCTTCCTCTTCTACCCAATCTAAAATCTCTATATCATTCTCTCTCTTAGTAGTGCCAACACTAGGCATCTCAAAACTAGGAACATCAGCCCAAGAGGGCTTCCAAGGAGCAATGTGTTCTTCATCATTTGAAGGGTAGAATGGATAAGTTGTAGGGGATGGAAAGATAGGCTTAATTAATTTAGATTTATCTAGGATTAATGCGAGTTTATCTTTTTTGATTTTTGACTCCTCAATCCTCTTGGTAAGGCTCTCTTGAAATAACTTCTCTTGAGAGGAGATAGGATCTTCACTCGGAAAGGAGGTGAAAGAAAATTGAGATGAAGGACAAAATGTTTCTTGAGGAGGGGTGGGAGGGATTTGAATAGGCTCATGTTTCTCTCCATTTAAACATTCCTTCTCTTTTTTCTTACAAGATGCCACTACCTCCTTCCATCTTGGGAAACTAGACTTAGAAGCTTTTTTGTGAGGCTGAGATGTGAATGAAAGAAAGTCACTCTTAGGGACCTCATTTTCTATTGCCATGATGGTTTACTTCAAATGTTGGTTTTCCAACTCAATCTCCTTGTCAATGTGGGCTTCCAATATCAACCTTCTCTCAAAATCTTATTTAACAATGGTATCCCTCTTCCTTTGGCTTCTCTCTTGGATGGACTTCCAAGAAGGAAAGCTTTGGGGAATGCATGAAGGATTTGAGACATTTTGAAAGATGATAGTATTAACATTTTGAATATGCAAAATTGACACACTTGAAGGTTGATATGGGGTGAATAGAGGCTGATAAGATTGAGCTTGTGTAATTAGGCAGAGACATTTGTCTTTGTCTTCCTTGCATAGACGGTCTCTCCTTGATAAATCTCTAAATGGTTGATCTTATCAAGTGTAGATATATGTCACCTTGTTTGTGTCCTATTTATCTTACCTCAAGTGGTTTTTTATCTATTGAAAGTTGTATTTGACGTCACCAAGGGTCTCTTGTGGGTTTTGAAGTGGAATTAGTCTCCCCTCTCAGCCTTACAATTCCTTATACTTATACAAAACATTGATGCAATAGGTTCAATCTAGAATGTGTATATATTTATGTTGTCTTGTAAGTCTTAGTGTATTGTGCATGTGTGGTAGTGGTCAACAAAGTTTGGTGCATCACCACTGTAGTTAGGTTCATTTTAGTTGTTTATTCCCCTTTTCTAAGAAATCAAGTAGTGAAAGTGATCCTAAGTGATTTATCAAGGGGATCTTGCCCTTCAATCTAGAGGTTTACCCTTGTTATAGATAACCCACAAGTCTAGGGGTAATCCTATATTTAATCAAATTTAGAGAGGTCTGAACAACCTTCTACTAAGGTGTAAAATTTGGTTATAACAAGTTATATAGTTGGGGCCTGATTTATACATTAAGATTGATTGGCATCCATAGGGACATGTGGATTCATATTTCATCCTCTATTGTTAACCCCTAGCTTCACTTGATGGGGGGTGTTAGAGTATGTATCTCATGCTTGCTAGGTTTTAGCTATGTTATTTGTCTTTTCCTAAAATTTTCCTATGTGTGGATTAATCCCACATTACTTAGACTAGATTGTGTCTCGATTCTCCTTGCCTACTTAAGCAAGGATTCTCTATTGTATTAGATCATCCTTTTCATATGCTTTTTTGAATAACAATTGGTGTGTTTAGAGTTAGTTTATTCTTTGTGTGTATGTTGAAGTACTCATGGCTATGATAATGGTGTATTGGAGATATATTGGTTGAAGATAATTGTGAACTCTTTCATTAACTCTTTCACATGAAGACAACCATTCCATTGTTTACCACTTGTGAAGGAATGAGGAGGATGGCATATTTCTTCCTTGTATTTTTATCTCATATTCTCTCACATGTAAATGCTATATATATAGCATGCTTCTTCTTTGTATTTATTAATCCATTTGGATTCTAATTGAAGATCCATGCAAGCTTGGTTTTTCATGTTTGAAGGTTGAAGCTTGGAGCTCACCTTAAATGATTTGGTTGTAAGCATTGTATGCTTTGGTTGTAAGCATGGTAATCCTTTGGTGTGCAGCCTTGAGTCTTGTGAGATAGGATTTGTTGATGCTTTGTGTGTAAGCATTGGATGATTTGGTTGTAAGCATCATGAAGGAGGAATTAAATACTTGTGAAGTCTTTGTTTCAATCTTGATTGAGAGCTTGAGTTATAATCTTGGTGTAAGCTTGTATTGGTCTATTGAATACAAGAAGCTGAGAGGAGTTGGAGAGAGGTGTGATAAAGTATTATTGTTGTGTATTCTCCTTGTTGTTGCAAATATAAGGCTGAAAAATTCTCTATGGGCATAGCCCATTGGGCGAACCATGTTATCTTGATGTTTTCTTTCTTGTTCATGTTTTGTTTGTATTTTTGCATGTGTTTTATTTATGTTTTATATAGTTTATCTCATTATAATTTTGAGGATAGATTTTTGCATTCTATTATACTAATAAGTGGTATCAGAGCAAAGGTTATTTGTTTCTAAATATTAAATTATAGGAAGCTTAGGATTTTAGCTTGAGTGGGAGCTATGGCAGGTATTTCTCTCTATGGAAGATGCAAATGGAGAATAGAGGAGAAGCTAAACAAGCTTTTCCAAATGGTCAATAACCTACACAATTGAAGCAACTATACATCTTGTGGTGGATCAAGCTAGTCTCCATTGGTATATATGGAGGGTGATGACATGGCATGTACCTTGTTCTGTTCTTGATTGGTGAAGGGGTACAAGTTGTGAGATCCTACTACTAAAATGTTTTGGTTGATATGTTTAGAAATACATGTAGAGGAGGAGGTATAAGAAACCTGAATCTGTACCTATTGAAGTAATTCAAGATGGATGTAGAAGTATAAGAGACCTAAGGTTCTTTAGAAGGATAAGGTTGGTGTTTTAACCATCATAACTCAAATATGTATTGAGCGAAGTGCTCGGTGGTTATGATGTAGCAGAAGTAAGTAGCCAGGAGGGATGTAGTGTAGCTGATGTGAGTATCCAGGTAAATCGATGTATGGAGTAACTTTGCACATGAGTTGGTTTGGCATGTGGTAGAGAAGGATATAGTTTGACTGTGAGCTCAAAAAATTAGTAGGTGTAGTGATGTACTAATTAACATGATTACTTCCCAAGAACTGTTGATAGATACCATGTTAATCATGGTGGGTAATGATATGCTACATATGTTGAAGTCAGGTGTTGACTTCTATGGGTTCTTCTCTCCTGTTGATAACTATTATTGGAGTGTGGTGTGCACTTATTGCTATTCAATTTTAGATCAATTGGTTTCCTACATGGTAATTTCATGATGAGATGGAGTAGCTAGAGGGCTCTGTATTTAGGCAAAGAGTTGATGGTTTGGCATCTGAAGATTATACAGGCTAAAGCAGACGTACAAATGGAATACAATGGTAATTTCATAAAGAGCCAAGTTTTAACAAAGGTTGTTATTATGGATTGATGGCATGTTGGAAGTAGGCCCCAACATGATCACTATTTTGATGGCTCAGTGACTAGGACAAGATGAAGGTGGTAGGAGCAAAGCAAGAATGAAGATGCATAGGGACATGAAAGTAAGGAAGAAAGTATCCTTCTTCTCATATTATTTGAGTTGTCTTCTAGAGTGTCCTAGAAAAGAGGAGAAGACATGGATGTCCTATGTATTGTATTCATTGGGAGTATGAAGCCTCATGTATGCCATGGTGTGCACTAGATAATATACTTCCAAGTAGTGGGAGTTATGAGTTGGTTCATGGCAGAATCTTGGTTGGAGGATTGGTTTGTGATGAAGTAGAGAGTCACTTCAGTTGATCTTTATGGATGAAGATCAAGGTGAGAAATTTGTTCAGCAAATGCAACATAATATACAGTTGTGTATATTGACTTTAAGTGGGAGATTGTTAGGTGTGAAGTCATTATTCACAATCACTATTCAAGGTGATGAGGTGGAAATCACTATTCCTGGTGATGAGGTGGAATTCATTATTCACTATCACCATTTATGGTGATATGGTAGGTGATGTAGGTGATGATGTAAGAAGGTGATATGGCTATTGGTGAGGTGCCATGACCCACAAAGCATGTTACTTGTGATAAAGATGATGTGGAAGGAGTGGGGCACCAAGGCACATGGGTTTTTTGTCCTTGGTGAGTCACACATGTTTGTTTTTAGTGTGTTTGTAAGGGATAAGAAATGGGGCACATTTCTTAGGTGGCTTGATGATTTTTATGTTTGGAAAATTTATAAAGCTGATTTTAACATCCCTTAGATCTCTTGTACGCTTGGGAGGTAGAAGACAAAAATCTACTGTTTGCTGAGTAGTCTCTCAAGTGGAATGAGGGGCCATTTTGGATCCATATGAAGGTGGATGAGATACTATGTAAAGTGTTGATCCATTTGTAACTCTTGCACATGAAGACAAACATGTATTTCTTTACCACTTGTGAAGGCATGAAGAGGATGGCGTATTTCTCCCTTCCTTTGTATTTTTCTCTCATATTCTCTCACATGTAAATGCTATATATATAACATGCTTCTTATTTGTATTTAGTAATCCATTTTTTAATCTATTTGGATTCCCCTTGAGGAATCATGTAAGTTTGGGATTGCATGTTTGAAGCTTGAAGCTTGAAGCTCACCATGAATGCTTTGGTTGTAAACATGGTAATCCCTTAGTGTTGAAGCCATGAGGCTTGTGAGCTAGGCTTTGTTGGTGCTTTTTATGTAAGCATTGGATGCTTTGGTTGTAAGCATCATGAAGGAGGTATTGAAGAATTGTGAAGTCTTTTTTTTAATCTTGGTTGAGTGCTTGGGTTGTAAGCTTGGTGTAAGCTTGCATTGGTATATTCAAGATAAGAATCTGAGAGGAGTTAGAGAGAGGTGTGATAAATTATTGTTGTTGTGTATGCTCCTTGTTGTTACTGAAAATATAAGGTTCATAAATTCTTTGTGGATTTATCCCATTGGGTGAACCATATTATCTTGGTGTTTTCTTTCTTGTGCATGTTTTGCTTGTATTTATGTAAGTGTTTTATTTATGTTTTACATAGTTTCTCTCATTGCAATTTTGAGGATAGATTTCCGTATTCCATTATCATAGCAATATCATGAATCCATTCAAACCAGTTCTATTGGCAAGATAATTAACCAAGGAAATATCACGTATATTCCCAAATTAAGATATCTTGAGCTTATTACCAATTGGAGACCTATCACCCTTCTCAATGTATCCTAAAAGATCATTGTCAAGACTCTTGCTTTCTGGGTCATGTATTTTACACCCCTCATCATCCAGCCTAAACAAAGTAGATTTATTTGTAACGTATACATTCTTAACAACATCATTATTATCTGGGAGGGAATGGAATGAGCCAAAAAATCTCAACAAAAAGCCTTATTTGTTAATATTGACTTTTGGAAAGCCTATGATAGAATTGAGTGGCCTTTCATATTATTCATACTTTAGGATTTAAATTATGACTCTAATTTTGTTAGTACTCTTAAAATATTTTTTCAAGACATCAGAGCATGTATAGTCATCAATGGTGTTTAATCCAAAAAATTTATCCTTTTTCACTCTTTTCATCAAGAGTGTCCTCTTGCCCACTTCCTACATGTGTTGGCTGATAAATATTTAAATTATCTCCTAGTAGAATATACTTCATAGATTTGGTTAAGGATATCTTTCTTCCCAACTCGTCTAAACTGATGGTTAATGGGAACTTTGTATATATTTCCTCCCTCACCCTTATTGAGGAAGAAAGTTTTGTCTCCAATTCTATGGAATGCTTATATATATTTTGTCTAGCTTTAGGCCCTTCCATTCAGTATAAGAAAACCTAATGCTATATAAAATATATTTTCCTCATACCTCAATGGCGTGTATAATATAAGTGCTATGGATTCAAAAACCCCAAAATTCCTCGCCTTAGTGCAGCCCAGATCCATCCATATTTTAAACTATCATACTTATTACTATCATATTCTTTTTAATTTTTTTTAATGGGGTGGTGGGAATTGATAACCCTAGAAAATTGAAAATCTTATTAAATTTTAAAAAAAAGATTCTTTTTTTGGGTCTCCAAATACAATGACACATCACCGAAAGTGAGGAGGGATGGAAATAAAAATCTTGTCAACAAGATTTCATTTCTCTTTAATCATATCTTGGGTGTCATGTCTTCCTTGGCATATTTTACTCCTTTATAGCATATTCTAAATGCGGTTCTAAAATATTCTTCTACTACTCCTTTATTGCCTCTTATTTTAAATATAATTTTTACCCTTAGCCTTTGCATTAGAATGATTCATTTTGCCAATGTGGCTCTTGAAATGTGCCACGAGTGGTGCCACTATAAAACTGACGTGATAATGGGTTACTAACACGAAACCATTTGACATCTCTCATTTCAATATTTATTTTTATCTATAAAATAAAATAAGGTATGAAATGGCAAACGTTGTGGACGCTGATGAATTCTTTTTAAAATCGTGAAATAAGATGTAATATTTGTAAGCTTAATGTTTTGTTAAAAATGTTATTAGATTGCATTTGATCAATAGATTAATTTGAACATCTCAATCTTAAAATTTTAGACATTTTAAAGTTTCAAAAATTATAGTGCTTTTCTTGTAGGTCTTTCATCTTTTTACAAGTTAAAATTATTTTAAGAATTATTTTGATAAAATAAAAATGTATTAACTTATGATTGAAAATAGACAAGACAAGAACCACAAAACTAGATGATACTATTCAATATTAATTATATTTTAATATTTGAATTGTAATTATACATTATTTTTTAATATAATTGAAAGGTCATTAAGTTTAAATGAAATATTATATTTAATCTAATACATAAAATATAGTAATTAAAAATCTAATTTTTTGATGTCAATAAATAAATAAAATATGGTGAAAAATATAATTGCATATTTTTGACACAACTTATGTCATTGACGGAAGAATCACCAAGATTGGAGTGTTTTTCTTGCTAAATTTAGTGTTGGTCCATGTTTGACACAATTAGACTAGGAGAAATCACTAATGTATATTTGCATTAGAAATCATGAAAAAAAAAATTTAGTCAACACAAAAAGTTTCATAAATTCATCAAAATCAACTAGAGAATGCACCTATGTATTTATAAACTTATCAAATTCAAATTAGAACCTTGTTTATGTGCAAGAAGACACACAATGGGTGGGAAAGTCGACAAATCATGAACACATAAAATCAATCTCAAAACAAGGGTCAAAATGGCCCAACCGTAAAACCCCAAATTATATTTTCTGAGCTTCATAATCACACCATATACATTTCTAAGATCCCAGAACCATACAATATGATTTTATACTAAATTTAGATATTACGGTGATTGTGTGTTAATAGGGTCTTCTTGTCTTGTGATTATTACCAAATATATATGAAAAAAAATGTCATTTGGGACTGATTATTCATGGAGGTCATTTAGGTAATGACTAAGACATATACAAATAAAAATATCAAAAAAATAAAATTTTATTACATTATGATTAATGGAGTAGGCATGATGATGATGTTTCCTCCCATTAATAGGTTGGTGGTGTGTTCGAAGACCTTGAGGTGAGAGGGTAAAACGGAGTGGGTGCCTCCCCCTCTAGGGTTATTTAAAATAAAATTTGATGGGTTTGTTAGGGAGAATCTAGGGGCATCTAAAGCAGGGTGTGTTATCCAGGATTGCATAAGTTCAATTATTCAAGTTGCATCTAAGACACTGGTAGATGTTACTAATAATGAGGTGGAGGTGTAAGCTCTCATCTTGGGTTTGGACATCTTGACACATTGTGGGATTGAACAAGTCATTATTGAAGGTGAATCACAAGTCCTTATCTAGGCTTTATGAAATAGGAAATCCAAATCATAGAATATCAATAACATATTAAGTCGTGCCTATGGATTATTGGATAAATTTAATTTTTGGGAGGCTTCCCACTATTTTTAAGAAGCAAACTAAATGGTAGATAGGCTTGCCAATAAAAGAGTGGAATAGATCGACGAAATCATTATTGATAATGATTGGAGGAGTTGGATCTTTGAAGGGATGATGTATTAATGATCAAAAAAGTGGGAAGGTGTAGATTCCATGATGAGAGTAACACCTTTCAATGGATTTAAATTGGCATCGATGGGCTCATTCCCCATGTGCGACATTATCTCAATGGTGGTTTCTTAGAATTGGGGTGGTGGATGCTACATTCACTATAGGTTTTGTCCCTTCTCCATGTTTTCACCTTTATCCTGTTATTTTATTATTTTTGGGAAACTAATGTTTAATTCCTAAACAATAAAGGGTCTGGAGTAAGGGGTAAAATCTAATTTGATATGGTAAAATAAATATTTTGATAAAAATAAATTATATCAATTGCAGAGGGAGAGGAACAAACTTATCTAGAAAAATAAGCTGAAATAAATGATTTAGGGGTTGAAATCTGCCACATAGAACTGGGAAGATGTCAAGAACCTAGATCTGGATTTCATTCAATGAAAGGATAAAAGCATCGAAAATGGACACCCTGGGGTCTGATGCTATAGTCCTTTCTTACCATTATTGTCCTAGAGGTCTGAGTTTTTTGGGTTCTATCTTTTATCTTTGTGTGAGCCTGTATATGAAATTTCAGAGGTTGAATGTCAACAGAGCTTGTTGTAGGTCCATTTCAATCTCAAAACCTTGGGTCTATCTACACACAAAACAACAAATACATCAAAAACATAAGGGGAAAAAATTGGGTTAGGAGAAGTATGATCGCATGATATAGAACCCCTATTATCTTGATTGCTACCTACATTAACCCTTAAGCTAAGGTCTCAGATCAAATGTAGTTATCCCTTAGGGATCATGTATAATAATGCACATGGTAGATGTAAGAATGAACTTTCACCTAGGCCCTTCCTTGATCAAGCATGCAAGTCTATGTGTGATTCAGAAGACTGAGCTATACTATTGACTAATTTTTAATTATGTACTATGTCAAAGTAGTAAGTGCTAGATATAAAATGCCTTGTGAAGTCCTTTATATAGGAGACTCTTTATTTTGAATTTGAGAGCTTTATTCACACTTAGCCCACATTAAGAAAACTTAAGTATGAAGCTAATAAGGGAGGACTCATTAGGCAAGGGAAACTGATCATTAAAGTTAAAAATGTCATTGGATAGGAGTGCTATAAATGGACACCTTAAGGTCCATCGTTATAGTCCAATCCCAATGCTCCTGTCCTATAGGCTTGAGACATAGGGGATGGAATTATCATGGGAAATCTGACCTAGCTGAGGTGGAATGACCATTTGAAAAGCTTGAGATGATTAGGAATAAGCAAAAAGGTGTCTAGAGCATGAAACAAGACCAAGATGAGTAAAACAAAAGACATAGCTAATGTTAACAAGGTTCATATTCTCCAGTCAGAGTCTCCTATGAAAGGACTATGAAAAGACATGATATGTGTGGTTTCTTAACCAAGTTAGGGTGTATACATTCCCCCCCCTTTTATTTTAGTGATGCAATGAAATAAAGTACTAGAGTAAAATAAAGAAAATAAAATGCATACCTGAACCTACCTGCGTGGAAATGAATGAGCTACAAAGGGTCCAACTCACTTCCTAGTCAGGGAAGTGATGGAGAGTTGAATAGTGCCTAGAGAAAGAAGGAATCCCTAAAATGGATGCCCCCTGTACTGAATCTAGAAGTGGAATCTATGTAACATGGAGGAGGGCAATGTTTGCTGCCTGTGTTGAATCTGACTGGAATGAGAAATGCTCAGAGGCCCAAAACCAATGTCTGCCTTTTATCCCACATAAACTCATGTAATATGAAATGTGTGTATAGAATATGTATGTTGTGAAGAGCAAAATCTGTCATACCCCCACTCTAAATATCTAAACTAGAACTGAGAAATGCTTGAAGGCCCAAAACCAATGTTTGTCCTCTATCCCACACAAACTTGTGTAGTCTAGGTCTAGGTAATATAATGGACCAACCACTGTAGATAATTGTGTGATCCAACCTGATGACAACTTGGGTACAACTAAGTATAATCTAAAAATCTGGTCAATGTGTAATAATATAATGACATCTCTTTCCATTCCATCTGTATAATATTAAGTGATGAAGAATATGAATATCTATGCCATGCCCCCAAATTTGGTATGTGAGTGTTGCATCTATGTAATCTGGTAATCTATATAACCACATGTGATATGACATATCTTACCGTGCCTCATGTGTAAAACTGGAGATCAAAACACTGTGCTCTGCACTATGCCTATAATTTACTATCTGATTATATAAACTATGTTATGTTGTATGAAGTTGTATGTGTGAGACGTGTAGTATGTACATGCCCCCAAATCTGGTATCTGAGTCTGAATCTGTATCAAAGTCATTGTGAATCCATATAATCTGAACCATTGTATCTAGCTAGTCTATGCATCTATAAGCCAAAATCACTATGGATCTATATGATCTAAACCACTGTATCTGAATAATCTATGTATCTTTAAACTGAAGGTATATCCCTCTAAATGTCCTAAGTAATGTTGAGTGACCAATGTAATCTAAATCACTTTTATATTTTGATCGATCTAAGTTGAATCTGATAATCTGATTACTTGAGGTGTAAGAACCATGGTGGATCCACTTATGAGAGTGGATGGGTATGCTGGGTAAGTGCAGTAATAGGAATAGTAGGAATGATTCCCCTCTTTTTGGGAGAGGGATGAAATTTATGATAGATGAGGTTGAGCCAAAAGTGATGACTAGTGGCATAATAATAGAAACAAGGTTGGTATAGTTTGAATTGATTGAGAAGTTGTTTGATTGATTAGACTGAGTAATTGAAAGTGGAATGAATTTTGATTGGTGATAATCAAGGTGTGTGTCTGAGTATAAAAGGAATATAGAGATGTGTGTGCCATAGTAAGTAAATGAAGTAATAAGAGAGTAAAGCTGGTGTGATGTCGAAGGTATCATTTTCATGATTCTATTGAAAGAAATGGTTTGCAAAATAGAGTTATGGGGTTCTAGTTATGGGCAAAATGGTATTTTGTTTTGGATGAAAAAGTTGTTTGATATAGGAAATTGGATTGACTCTCAATTCATTTGTGTATTGACTAGGTTGAGATTTAGAGCTTTGGAGTAGGATATATTCCAAGGAGATGAGCACCTACCATGACCCAATTAGAGTAGTCGGTAGCCCAGATTGAGGCTGGTGGTGATGTTAGCTTGGGAAATAACCAAAATGCATGATTTTTATCTATTTGGAAACCTTTTTTGACATATTTGAGATGTTTTAAGAGTCCTAGGAAAATTTTGACTAGTTTGAGCATTCTTGTCCTTTCTCTATCACTGTTGTCCAAGTTCTAGCACTACTATCTAAATTGCAGCAATGTCTTAGAGGCTTGATTTTTTAGTGATGTTGCTTTGTTGTTGACTACTATTCTATTTTGGATTTTGATTTGGCATTGTTGATTGATATATATGTTGTTTCTAGTGTTTTTAGGGTGAGGTTTGGATGAGAGAGTTCCACAGGGGGTAGGTGATGGAGACATTGAGGCTATTGCCATTGTTTATTGATGAGAGAGTTGTGATAGATAGGGTAGGGTTAGGTTATGTATGTGACTTAGGCACTGTGCAATGGGATAGGTATCTGATTACTACCTTATGTGAGAGGTAGAATACAGACACATGTAATTTTTAGATTCTTATAGGGGAGATTACTATGACATTGGAGGATGTGTATCACATTCTACATTTATCAGTTAGTGGATGTTGTAACATTACAGGATGACATGGGTACTGATGTTATTGATTATGTATCCTTGTATTTTATTGGTGTGCCCTCAGGTATACATCATAAAGGTGGTGATAGTGATGTATTATTGTCATTTATTATGTAGTCAAGTGTTTCATGCCTACATAATTGGTTGGCCATATTGTTGGCTTTGTTTGTTGTAGTGGATGAGAGTCGAGTGTCGATTGCATATAAGATGCATAGGATCATGCATAATGTAGAGGTATATGGCACTATGTTCTCATATGGTAGGAATATGTTTTCCCATCTATAGAAGGATTTTTATAGGTTCACACAAGAGGTATTTAGTGGCGGTGTGAGTGCAACTACTTTATTGCATTATTGGGCTTATGAGCATATTGCAATTATGTGGCCGATAGGATTATTGAGGCTAGAGTGGGCACCTTCACGGCCATTTGGGAAGTAGTGGATGAGTTCATTAGCTATCTGATCTCCTAGGACATATTATTATAGATGAGTTTTAGATAGATTGATGGCTTGTGATATCATATGGAGGCCCTATAAAGGATTTCTTGGGTGGGCCGAGGATGGAGTGTAATTACAGTATATGAGGGTCAGTTGTTGGTTACATGACCATTGGGTTAGAGTGTACAAGTAATTTTAGTATGAGTATGGGACTAGATAGTTTGGGGTACCACAAGATGTGACCCCTATAGCATGGGTGTGGGTGAGCAGTGTGCAGGTACCAATGAGGGTAGGAGCTCATGCGAGGCCTACTAAGGCTGAGTTAGCACCATTACCTTTGGATGCATGGGATGCAGAGATAGATATTCCTAATGTAGATGATGTTGGATGTATAGAGGCATATACCACATGGTGAGATAGGCATCATTGGGATCTAATGTATCTTGTTGATGGAGGGGATGCTCCCAAGTATAAGGATCTTGCACTGATCTAGATGATGGGAGGTAAGCAACAATTTTATTTGAATTGTGTACAAATTTGTGTTTTAGTTTGATTTGAAAGTATATATCTAATTTCGTGTTTAACTTTGTGTGTAGGTAGAGTGGGAGGTATGTAGGATGAAGCACAATCTAGGGAAGGAAGTGGAGATGATGGGTTCTTAGAGACTATCATTGAGTCGACATTGAGAGCTCACATGACATGTTCCTAATGATACGATGGAGGAGGATTTGATAGAGATATTGATAGTGATAGTTGGTGTTTATACTCATTTATTTGATATAGCTGCTATAGTGACAATTGCATATGTTAGGGCAGTAGGAGAGAGAGATGAGCTAAGAGCTGAGCTAGATAGGCATAGGATGCCTTCACCTAATTTTGGATTGGTGAGTATGAAGATTGTGCATGAGTAAAAAAACCTTCAAAGGTGGTATTCAGACTTGCATAAGGAGCATGGTCAGCTATAGGAGTGAGAGAGTCATCACAAGAGGCATATGATAGCTCGAGGAGGTGTGGGGTCATCAAGTGTTAGGTTGGATTATGGGACTAGTACTAGAGGAGAGTGAGATTGAGAGTGAGAGCTTGATGCCCATTCATGATTGATTGTATTTTATGTAATGTATACATTTTGAAAATTTTATTATTATATATATGGATACTAGTTTTTTATTTTGACTCATGTGTACTGTGTTATGGATTTTGGACTTTATTGTTATATCTGTTACCAATGATTAATTGGAAATAGTTGATTTGGTATTGATTTGAGGTTGCATGTATTTTGGTAGATATCCTTTTGGGATGTGATGTGATTATTCGTGATATGTTCAATTGTGATGTTAAGTTTGATTTGTAATCATCTGTGAGCAAAAAATTTGTTGGCTTTTGTAATTGGTAAATTATTTTGATAAAGTGTACTAATTTAAGATTGATTAAAATAAGATATTGGTAAGGTCAACAATTGGATAATTAGGTTTGGATATGGACGGCTATTTAGAACTAGGAATGTTAGTTGTTAGTAGAAGGGGATGTAATAGAGTGTTATATGCTCAATTACATGAGAATGGCTCAAGAATACAAAGGATGGTCCTTTGGCTCCATCGTTGCCCCATAAAGTGAAGCTATGTAATCATGCATTTGATAATTAATGTTTGGATTGTGTGTTTAATCCCTCTGAGCAGGTGGCTCAAGAATATAAAGGTTGGCCCTTTGGCTCCATCATTTCCCTACTAAGCGAAGTTATGAAATAATATCGGTATGAATGTCTATTGTATCACTATTGAAACTCTAATGGTCAATTGAACAAGTACCCATACTGCTCATGTTGTGTAGGAACATATGTTCTATTTGATACTATCTTTTGTGCACTAACTGTAGCTATGCATGGATACTCTACCAAATGTAACCTTACTAGATGTGAAACTAAAACTATGTGCTATGAATAAGGCTCATCTATCTACAATAGTAGTGGATTACTGCATGAAATAATACTTTGTGACCTCTATTGTGATGCATATGATTGAGCAATAGGTTGAGCTAGAACTATAATCTATGATGGGGGTTCATCTAATCTTAACCGTAGTAGGTTGTTATGTGAGATAAGTCCTATAAAACTTATTTGTAGTGAATATCTCTTTAGAGAAATACTCTATGATGTGGGTTCATCTAATCTTAACCATAGTGGGTTACTACATGAGATAGGACCCAAAAAACTCAGTCGTAATGAATATCTCTCTGGAGCAGTAATCTGTTGCAGTGTCTATGAATGTGTTGGATATGTATATGGAACTACATGATGTACTCCTTGGACTATAGTGTTATATGTAGGCTATTCTTTTTGTACTAGTTTCCAAACCTTTTAAATAGGTGGAATATGAGATCTCTTGTGAGGCTATGTCCTAGAACCCACATTACTCTCATGATGAGTGATCGATTCCTATCAAGGAGTGCCCTAGGATGACTCAGTCATGGATGAAGGAGGTATATGGTTCAATGATGGAGGAGATATCGGTGCCCTCTATGTAAATTCTATAATTCCATTATCAACACATCTATTAATGCAATCCTTGAGTCCATAACAATCATTATCTCTATGTCCACAAATACGATGATAGTTACAAAAGGGGCGATGTGGCTATCTATGTAAGAGATGTGGATTTCATCGATGAGTAGAAGGTAATGTGATTAACCTCCTATCTAGTAGTGTTGATAATATGAAACATGGGCTATCCCGCTCTAAATCAAATTATAATGGTGCTTTTTTGTTGTTCTCTGTAATGCATACTGTAGGTTGTGCTCTAGAGATTGGCTCTATGTTCTTAACTAGTTATTTTTCTTGTTGAGATCTCTTATCTTATTTAGGACATGGTGGATGTTGTATACTAGGGGTTTTATATGGATGTGTTATTGTAAAATCTAGAGTAATTTGATCAACTGAATCTACCTCAATCAATCCCAATTTCTTTTCCAAAGCCAAAATTGTATAACACAAGTGCCTGAAAGAGGACTTTGTTTGATATAATAGATTCTCGAGGAGAGGTTGATGAATCCCATTAATAAAGATATGTTGAATCTCTAAATCTATTGGTTTATAGATCAATCTTAACATGTGCATCTTGAATCATAAGATATAATCACTAATTGGCTCTGAAGTATTCTAATGCAATGTGGCAAGTTTCTCATATGTAACACGAGGGCCCATGTTTGCTATGTATTGTTTGAGAAATACCTCCACAAAGTCATCATATGTATGCAAGGAGCCAATGGGGAGTGGATGAAAGAACCAATTTTGTGCTTCTCCCACTAATGCCTGCTGAAATAATTTTAGTAGAATCAAAGGACTCACATGAGATGGCAAAGACTTCTGAAAAGCTTGAAGGTATATGAATGGATCTCCAGTTCCATCAAACTGAGGAAATGATAGTATCTAGAAATGCTTAGGCAATGAAGATTTTAAAAATTTCTTCAGAAGAGGGTTACCATGTAAATCATTGGCATCCATCTAAGACTTATAAGCCTTATTTTCTAAGGTAAGGAGATGTACTTGGTGTTGCAATTCACCAATTGCATGCATAAAAGAAATAATCTCTTAGGATGGTATATTAGCATCTTGAAGTGGTTCATTTAATCATTGGATTTGATCATTAATTTTAGCCATGAAAATGCTACATTTTGTAATTGGATCATAGAGAGGGGGTGTGCTCACTTGAACCTTTGGAGGAATGGTAACTTGGACCTTGGTAGAGGGATGTGGGCTACCATTCTCTTTAGGTAAAGAGTGAGAAATAGGTGCTACTATAGTAGGGGGTGGCTTGGGAGATTCATTGGTATCTTTATGTTTTAATGAATCACATTCTAATTGAGTACAGGATGTGATGCTATCATTAACATGTGCATTATTTGAAATAGAATCATGCATAGAAGTTGAAACAGCATTTAGTAGTGCATTATGTTTAAGAGGAAGAGTGAGAGAAGAGTTATAAAAATGAAATGCATTTTCTTCTTCACTATGTACATAATAATCATCATTATTCCATGCATTATCTAGATGAAACATGATTCATAGTCACTCTCATTTAAATATACATTTGCATGTTCACTATCATATTCATTATCACTTCCATTATCACTAGGGAGAGGAGTAAGAGAAGAATTTAATTCTTTTTTAATATGCAATAATTTATCATGTGAATTTGGAATATTATGTGTATCTATTTAATCCATGGATGGAGTGTATGCATCATTTTCATTTGCAGTATGAGAAGTAAGAGTAAGAGAGTTATCATTTAGAAATTCTTTTGATAGAGTAGAGTTGAGAGCATGAGATGCATCATTTGAACTATGCATTGGCAATTTGATTATATTATGTTTATATTGTTGTATTTTGAACATGGAAGTAGCAAAAGAAAGAGAGAGATTAGGTTCACATGAAAGCAAATTATCACCAATAAGAGGTTCACTTGGAAGTGCATGACTAATTTATTCATTTGGTGCATTGTGCATAAGAGAATGAGGTGAAAAGTATCTTTCCCATTTATCAAAATTATTTTATTTAGAAGAGGGAATAAAAGAGATAGGTTTGAGAGAAGAAGATGCATCTACTTTTTCTTCACTATCATTTTCATATGTATCATCATATTCCTCATTACAATAATAGTAATTATCTTCATTGTAAATGAAATAATTTTCCACATTTTTAGCTAATGTGCAATTTTGCAAATTTGTCCATTCATTGTCATAATCATGAGAAAAATTTAGAAATTGATCTCTGGGATGAGATGGAAGAAGTGCCTTAGTGGTCATTTTATTTCTTTCACCAAAGAGAATATGTAAAAGTACTATTAAGCAAATAAATGCAATCATAACTACTAACATATAAAATTTGAAAATATTTTTGACACTCCAAACAATTTGCAAAAATTCCAAAATGTTTTTCTAAAAATTGTAAGGAAGGAAGGCTTGGGGTTTGAGGACCTAGTTTGGAAATCTAGGGTTTGGATTGGGATTTTAATTTTTTTTTTAAATTATTGCTATAATTTAAACTCTAAAATAAATTTGAGTAAGGTAAAATGCAAAAATTTATAAAAAAATCATAAATTTGAAATTTAAATTTTGCACAAAAGAAATACCAACATAGGAATTTTGAAAATATTTTTGACACTCTAAATGATTTGCAAAAATTTCAAAGTATTTTTCTAAAAATTGCTAGGAAGGCTTGAAGTTTTAGGACCTAGTTTAGGAATCTAGGGTTTTGAGTTGAGGTTTTAGAATTTTTAAAAATTATGACAATAATTTAAATTCTAAAATAAATGCACAAAAAATTATACAAAAATCAGAAGTTTGAAATTGAATTTTTGCATAAAATATGAAGGAAAAACACTAAGGGTACCTAGGGTTTTAGATTTATTCAAAGTAAGTTAGGTTCATCGAATGTTTTACTATTTTGGGGAAACTAATATTTAGTTCCTAAATAATAAAGGGTCTGGAGTAAGGGGGAAAATATAATTTGATATGGTAAAATATAGATTTTAATCAAAATTAATTACATCAATTGCATAGGGAGAGGAATAAACTTATCTAGAAAAATAGGTTGAAATGAATGATTCAGGGGTTGAAAAATAGGACTGGGAAGATGTTAGGAACTTGGATTTGGCTTTTGTTTGATGAAAGGATAGGAGCATTAAAAATGGACACCCTAGGGTCTGACACTATAGTCTTTTCCTACCGTTGTTGTCCTAGAGATTTGAGTTTTCTGGGTTCTATCCACTGTCTTTGTGTGAGCCTGTATATGAAATTTCAAAGGTTGAATATCGATAGAGATCGATGTAGGTCCATTTCAATCTCAAAACCCTAGGTTTATCTACACACATGAAACAAAAAATACATCAAAAGCATAAGGGGGAAAAACTAGGTTAGGGGAAGTATGATCACATGATCTAGAACCCTTATTGTCATCATCACTACCTACATTAACCCTCAAGCTAGGGTTTTAGATCAAATATAGTTCTCCCTTATGTAACATGCATAATCAATGTGCACGGTAGATGCAAGAATGAACTTTCACCTAGGCCCTTCCTTGATCAAGCATGCAATTTTGTGTGATGCAAAATGTTGAGCTATACTATTTATTGATTTGTAATTATGTACTATGCCAAAGTAGCAAGTGCTAGATATAAAATTCCTTGTGAATTCCTTTATATAGGAGACTCTTTATTTCAAATTTGAGAGATTTATTTTCATTTGATGTATATTAGGAAAACTTAAGGATAAAACTAAGAAGGGATTGAGACTCATTAGGCGAGGGAAACTAACATGTTAGAGATAAAATTTCCATTGGATAAGATCATTAAAAATAGACACCCTAGGGTGTAATGCTATAGTCTAATCCCAATGCTCTTGTCCTACAGGCTCAAGATCTAGGAGGATAGAATTATCATGAGAAATCTGACATAGCTAAGGTAAAATGACCGTTTAAAAAGCTCAGGATGATTGGGAATAAGCAAAAAGGTGTTTAGAGCATGAAACAAGACTAGGATGAGTAAAAAAAAAGACATAGCTAATGTGAACAAGGCTCATATTCTCTAATCAAAGTCTTCTATGAAAGGACCATTAAAAGACATGATATGTGTGGTTTCTTGACCAATTTAGGGTGTATACACTTATCATGCTTCCAACATTTTCAACACCATGGATTACATGCTCTATGTGGCACTGTGTGAACCCTTATTGCATGTTGAAGCTACCAAGTAGGAAATGGATTTTGGTGGTTACGTGATGGACTCACGACTAAAACATTTTTTTGTGATTTAATCTGGAAGTGTTCTGTAGGACATTACAGAAGCAATCATCTAAGTTGCCCTAGATACCAGTTACAGTGTAATGGTAAATTCCCTATTGGCATCAATGTTCATTGGGAACCTCCTCTTCATCTTGAAAGACAAATGATAAACAATGGTGGTGGCAAGTGGGATCATTCAACCTAGTTTTTAGGTTGGCCTGATAGAAGTGGTAGAGGGTATTATTTGGGGTGGGTAATGCCAACTCCCCTTCTCAGCCTAAAATGATGCAAGGTTAATCCCTTTGTGGGCTTTTTACAAGATGAAGGTAAAGTATTTTGAAATGGTGGAACACCTAGAATTTATTCAAAATTCTTTAAGAAACCTTGGCTCAATGGGATGTTTTTTATCAGAGTTTGATTTGAGCGACTTGCATGCCCCTATGGCTTCAATGGTGGTAACTCTTAGCTAGAGAAACTCCCCTAGTTGATGACTATAATTAAAACCCTTGTAAGGTTGTTTAAATATTTTCTCTAGTATCTATAGGTCTCTCCACCATAGAAGGGTGTTGGTCCAACAATTGAATGTAGGTCAATTACAACTCACATGTAGGCCCTTTTGGCTACCATGAAAGCAGTGCCAAGAAGTGGGGGGGTGTTGATGAAGAGACAAGTGGGCAAGTCAAGGATCCAAAGTGGAAGGTGACTATTCCATGTGTTGGTGGATCCAAGTGTATTTTGAATCTTGGTGAAATAAGTAGGGAAATAAACTTTGGAGGATGTGGCATGGATCAACTGGATCATGAACAATTAGCTCTAGTGGTTTTGGAAGGATCTCCCTCTAGTGGTGGTGATGTTAGTCCCCATTGTTTTTTATTTTTGCTCATTTCTTTTTGGTGCGGTTGGGTTATGATTGGTTATTTGCCTTTTGAGGCTTGCTTTTCTATAGGTTTTTTGCCTTGGTGTTCTCATTGTCTCAGTTTCAACCTTTTTTATAAACACTATTTTTTTAATTGATTTATTATTTTTGGGAATAATTAGGGTTTTATTCCTAATTAATAATCAAGTCTGAGTAGGAGAAATTAGTAAATAATATTCCTAATTAAAGCTACTAATTTGTGAAATTAAATTACAATTAGACATTTTCTAAAAATAGCAGTGAGAGAGAGAAAATCAAACTTAGCTTATTTTGGACTATTTTGACTGAGATAGGGTCTAGAAATTTGTGTGTAGGATTGGGACACTATCACAAACAAGATCATGAACTTCATTTTTTTATTGGATAGGAGCATCAAAACTAGACACCTAAGCTCTGACACTATAGTCCCTCCCTAACACTATTGTCAAAAGGATTTAAGCTTTCTGGGTTTTGTTCGTCTGCTTAGTGTGAGCTAGTGTACCAATTTTTAGGTCCTCACTATCAATAAGGATCCCTATAAAGTTGATTTTTTGTGTACTTATTTATTCTATGCAATTGAAATAAATTTTGATAAATGGGTAAAAGTGGTTAGTGTGTGTTAGATGCACTGGACGTGCTTCACACCCCATGTGTGGGCACACTACCTACATACCAATACTCTAAAGAGGGATCAAGCCATATGTAGTTCTCATTTTGAAAGTGCGTGGTGAAATTGTGATATGATAATGTAATAAATGCTAAATTGGATGTGCTTGAGATGACTAGGGACTAGTGTAAGGATTTGAATAAGCTTGGAATGGTATTGGATGGTTGTATGTAGAGAATAGGGAAGATTATTTAAGTAGTCTTATTTTATTCTTGCTTCCCTCATCAAAATGATTTCCAACCCTTTTCAAATGATATTTGAATGGGATTATATATGGATATATTGGTCATGGGTTAGATGAAACTAGACTAGGCTAACATAATGAACAAGAGGAATCAAGAAAAAATGGTAATCTAGGCTTGAATTGTGATTGGATAAGAACGTCAAAAAAGGGACATCCTAGGGTCCAACATTATAGTCTAACTTTGGTGCTATTATCCTAAGTAGATGAGACCATAGGGGGTGGATTAGTCATGAAGAGAGGGTCTTGTCTCAGTTGGGGTCAAGTCTGGAAGGCCACAGATGATTGAGAATCAGTGAAAACAAGCCTAAGAGGGTCATGAGAGCAAGCAAGAGGGACCTAAGGATTGGGTGTCTTTAGCCATGCTCAAGTTACCAATTTTTGCATTTTATATGACTACATTTTCCTCCCCTTTATTCTAGTGATGTAGCAAAGTGAAATACTAGGATAAAGGAAAATGGAAAGTGTGCCTAAACTTACCTGCAAAGGTGAAGCCTATGAAGCTTGTGTGATGCTAGATAGTGCATAAAGAACATGTTGTGTAAGTGAAAGGAAAAAAAAGAGTATATTAGTTTTTATTATATGAAATATAAAACAAGAACATACAAAGCTAGGTAAGAGAGAGAGAGAGGAAGAGAAAGGAATGAATACACCTCACTGGGTATGGGAACCAATACAAAACCTGTTGTGATACTAAGTAAGGTTGAGTAATGTTGGATGTGTTAGATAATGTTATACTAAAATTTATATTTTTAATGGAGCTGAGTGTTCAATTCCCCAAAAAGTGGCTCAAGAATGCAAAATTTGGCCCTTTGGCTCCATCATCACCTACTGAGTAGAACTATATGATCATGCATGTGTTAATCAATATTTGGACTGTGTGTCTAATCCTTTTGAATAGGTGGCTTAAGAATACAAAGGTTAGACCTTTGGTTCCATCATTGCTCACTAAGTGAAGCTATATGATCATGTGTGCATTGATCATTATCTGGACTGTATGTCAAATCCCTTTGAATAGGTGGCTCAAGAATACAAAGGTTGGCCCTTTTGCTCTATCATTGCCCATGAAGTGAAGCTATAAATTGATACCAGTATGAAGAAGTATGTCATATGAGATAGCTCTTGAAGCCCATGAATGATCTGTAAATTTTACAATGTGGTATGGATAGTCGAATGTGTACTGGAAACTAGGCCAGTGTTGGCTAACTCAGAAAAGATGGAGATTATACTTGTATGAAATCCACTCCAAAATTGAAAATTTGGATTATGTGGAAGCCACTTGAGAACTCATGTACTCAAGAATGTGGAGGTTAGACTTGTATGAAATCCACTCCAAAATGATTCCAACCACCTGCAGATGGAATAAGGCATGAAACTACTAAGAATGCTTGGGTAATGCTAACAATTGAAAGACAAGAAGTAAAAGTGCTATGCAATCTACCCCCAATCACTAGTGTCTGAAACATGGATTTTGATCTGGTAGTTATACCAATTACCGTATCTAAAAATGGAAGTGAGAACCAATCATGTCATGCATCATGCCCCCTATGTCTAGATTCTCTGAGAAAACTATACTAAAAATTGTTGATCTAAATTGGTCTGATTGTGAAAAACTATAATTGAACCTACCTTTCTGCCAACTTTTGGAAAACCTAGTTTTTTAATTATTTGGATAGGAGCACCTAAAATGGACACCCTAGTGTCTGACATTGAATTCCAAAATTGGTGTTGTTGTCCTAGGCTAAAACTGATCACTAATCTAAAATTTTGACTATCTACCTGGTCTATTTTGAGTGGTTTGATGATTGGTTATTATTCTGGTTATTCTGAAACTAGATTTTTTAACTGATAAGAGATTTGATCTTTGTAACAAAACCCCTATTTATTGCTCCCTCTTTTAAGGGTAGGAATAGGTAACCTAAAATGATTTCCCTCAGAAAAAGAATCCCTACAAGTGTGTTAAGCTAGAAACATACATGATATAACAATGATAATCAACAAGATATCTCAAGATATAGCATGGTTTGAATTGAGAGATTGTTAGATCAATAGGGGTATGCCTAGATAGATGTAACAATATAATAGCATGTGTAATGTAATGAAATATAATTTAAAGTTAGAAATTTTAGTTATTAGTTGTTAGTTAGAGGGATGGATCATGATGTCCATCATGGCATCCAAGAGAACAAAAAAATGCATGATATGGATCATGGCATTACAACAATCGAGAAGCAATCAAGAAACAAACACACAAATCAAGAAGCAAGAAACATACAAGGGTGGCCAAGGGGCCACAAAAACAAGGGACATGGGCACATGTCACTCAAACTAGAAAGCAAGCATAAAAGGCATTTTCAAATGCCACATACACATACAATTAGAGCAAGCAATGTTGGCACAAGGGCCACAAGCACATAGAAAAGTACAAACAAAGGACATTGGAAAATGTCCTATGGCACACACATGAATAAAAGCAAAGGACATTGGAAAATTTCCTAAGGCACATACATGAGACAAGCAGGAACTAAAAATAAAATCCAACAAGCTACGCTAAGCAAGAAGAGAAAATATGTAATAACTAAAAAGATATAATTAGATCTAATTAATCAAATCAAGAGTGAAAGTATGAAAG
Organism: Torreya grandis; assembly: GCA_037957365.1. Taxonomy (NCBI): domain Eukaryota; kingdom Viridiplantae; phylum Streptophyta; class Pinopsida; order Cupressales; family Taxaceae; genus Torreya; species Torreya grandis. Next base: position 961,102 of record JARHVA010000726.1, on the reverse strand, counting down.
ACATGTTTAGTATAATACTAGGTATATGCTAAGAGATATACAAGTGCTAGATAATAGTGAAATGCCAATATAGTAATATGTGTAATCTAGTAAGTAATGTACATTAACATGATAACTTAGAGTGTGTAGTGTAGGAATGACATAACCTGAATGGTGTAGTCATGTAGAATATGCCCCCAATGGGTATGTATATCGAAATGTGTCTCAAATGTAGAATTAGGATGCCCCTTAATGGGTAGAGTGAAGCAATCAAGTAGCTGGAAGTCACTACACACACTCAAAGAAGATCAAGTGGAGAATGGTAATGTAGATAAATCAACATACAATAGGATGAAACAATAAATGTAAGTCCTAGGATGATATTATCAATGTAAAACATAGATGATGCATACAATCGAAATGTTTTTAGTGTTTTGACATTTTTGAATGTTTTTGTATTTTGAAATATTATATTGTTTTTATATTTTTGGAATATTTTAACTATGTACAATCAGTAGAAGAGAATAAGTATAAGCAAAGCTAGAAAGAGACTATGTACAAGCATGTAAATAAAGCAATATGTACATAATGATATAAAAGGCTAGGCTGGAAGGGGGAAGGGATCCAAGGATGGAGCCCACTAGGGATGGAAATGGAGGAAAGGGTCATGACCATCATCAAATGGCTTGAGATCATCATCATAAGTATCATCATATGTTACAGATGTTGTGTTTATGATTTCATCATGTTGAAGGTGAACTAAAGGTTGATCTATTGGTGGAGATGATGACTCTGCTCTGGGATGTTTAGACTTGCTAGTAGATGAATTTAGTGGAAGTGGTGGAGCTGGTGCTACTGGTGGTGTTATAATTTAAATAATACCTTGATCATGTAGTTTATCCAATATCTACTGTAAAGTTGCACATGAGTTTGTATCATGGCTTGTAATCTTGTGAAAAGTACAAAATGGGTGACCATCCCACTTTGACAATTTGTTGATAGATCTGTGTCATACTATAGGTAATGTGATAAATCCATGATCAATTAATATCTATAACATAAACTATGGTTGATGTTGTGTGTTGCCTACCTGAATTTGAATAACTAGATCTATATCCATAAAGGTAACCATGTGAATTGTATGTGCCAAGTGATTTGTCTATGGTTGTGAGTGTGGAGTATATCCTAAGAGTGTAGTGTGAGATGATAAAAATGATGTAGGATGTGGAATGAGAGCTCTAGAGTCATATTGATACTCTCTTGGGCCAATTGGTATAAAGCTCAATCCACATAAATAGTCATTTGTGAGTGTGGGTGCTATATCATCATTTGAATAAGCCTATGAATCTGTATCAACATCATGTACATATGGTAACTCATAATTTACCACAAGGGGTAACTATGATATAGAATAACTAGTGGAGTAATTGTGGAATCAACTAAAACTATTAGTACTATAGTTAGTGATTGTGGAAGTGTAAAAAGTGTCAAAATTGTGATCGATGGAGTAGTTGGAATGGTTAAAGTTGCTATGACTTGTAGAATATCTGGAGCTGAAGGTATGATTATAAATGGAGAAGTGATAGTTTCTTCAAACGCATGTGTATGTATATGATTAAGATAAATATAATGAGGTGGTGGTTGTACTATGAGATAAGGTGTCCCATCTGATGAAATAGTCAAAGATGAATCTATAGTTTGATAATATCTGAATGTTTGGTTGTCTATTGGACATGTGTATAGATATCCCTCATAGAGAAACTTAATGCATCGATGGAGATTAGAAGGAATGGCCCCCATAGTATGTATCTAAGGTCATCCAAGTAAAATATCATAATGGAGAGGACCTGACATGACCTAGAACTGTGTAGAGAGGGTTTTGGGTCCTACCATGATTTCCAAAGTAATGGTGCCCAATGTCTATCATGGTATATCATCGAATCCTCAAATGTTATTATATGATTTTTTAATTGATGCCATATCTATGCCCATGGCCTGTAAGAATGTGATATTACATATATTAAGTTCAGAACCACTATCAACAAGAAATCTCTTGACTGCAATGGTTTTGACTTGAACTTGTATGAATAGTGGACAATTTTGATCAATAACTATCTAAGAAGGCTTGTCCTCACTGTCAAAATAAATTATATCTTCTATAGTTTTTAAAGTGTTGACCATTGATGCAAAATAAGAAGGTTTTGAATTAATAGGCATAGAAGTTGAGTGAGTGCTTGATAAAGAATGTCCTTGAATACATTAGCTTTCTGAAGTAGTTCTAACATGGAAATATTAGTTGGAGTGTTTATCATATGATCAACAATGTCATATGCCTTGTGCAAATCTACCTATTCATGTGGGTTGGGCTTGGGACAGGTAGGAATAAAAGGGTGATGGAGCTCCTGGCTAGGTAGAGGAGGCATAGTGGCACGTCAAGTAATAGCTCTAACCACATTAGTTACTATCTATATAAGAGTAGTAGTTACAGGAGGAGAGTGAATATAATCGACAGGTCGAGGTGGTGGAGGGACAAAAGGTGTCAACTGGGCTCTTTGGCTATGGGTAGTGACCTAGGGAAGAGTAAAATGGACCATGAAACATGACTTGACATGGGGTAGAGGCTCCAAGGGAGGTGATGCAATAGATGTATTAACATGTTTAAGAATAACTTGCTTAACATCATCCCATATAATAAAAAATAAGCATGAAATGCAAAGAATTAAGGTTTGTACTAACATATGATAGACTTCATCGTTTATGTACATGATAGGGCCCATTATGGTTTCCTTATTATTTGCAAGAAATATAAGAAAAGTTTGTAAATAAATGAGCATCATTTTTACAATTTGATTATGGATGTAAGGTGATACCTTAAGAATCAAATAGGTGCTAATACATGCAACTAGGGATTTTTCAAAAATATATTTGCAAAATACTATGAATTTTTGAAATTAAAATTGAATTTTTGAGTTAAGTATTGAAGATTTTTTTTTGAAATTTATGGGAAAGTGATTAATTTCATAGGACTTAGTAGATGCAACTAGGGTTTTGAAAAAAACAATTTTTTGAAAATTACTATGAATTTTTGAAATTTGAAATGATTTTTTTATTTTAATATGCAACTAAAAATTCAAAAAATTATTGGAAAATTACTAGAAAACTAATGGGAGATAGTTGATACAACTAGGGTTTGAAATAAAATTATTTTTGAAATTACTATTGATTTTGAAAATTTGAATCAAATTTTTGATTTGATAAGCAAGTAAAAAATCATGAAATTATTGGATTAATACTGGAAAATTATTGGGAGCTAGTTGATGCAACTAGGGTTTCAAATAAAATTATTTTTAAAATTTACTATGAAATTTTAAAATTTTTGAGGAATTTTTTATTTTAATATTTAAAAAAAATCAAAAATTAATGGGAAAAATCAGCTAGGAATTTACCTTAGGGTTTTTATGTGCAATTCGAAGTAAGTCAGGTTCACCAAATGATTTGTTATTTTTGGGAATAATTGGGGTTTTATTCTTAATTAATAAAAGTCAAGTTCACCAAATGATTTGTTATTTTTGGGAATAATTGGGGTTTTATTCCTAATTAATAATCAAGTATGAGTAGGAGAAATCAAAAAATAATATTCCTAATTAAAGCTATTGATTTTTGAAATTAAATTGTAATTAGACCTTTTCTAAAAATAGGAGTGAGAGAGAGAGAAAATCAAACTTAGCTTATTCTGGATTATTCTGACTAAGACAGGGTCTGGAAATTTATGTGCAAGACTGAGACACTATCATAAACAAGATCTTAGACTTCATTTTTTGATTGGATAGGAGAATTAGAACTAGACACCCTAGGTTGTGGTGTTATAGTCCCTCCCTAGTGTTGTTATCTTAAGGATTTAAGCTTTTTGGGTTTTGTTTGCCTGCTCAATGTGAGCTTGTGTACCAATTTTTAGGTCCTTTCTATCAATAGAGCTCCATGTAGAGTTGATTCTTCATGTACTTGTATTTTTTATGCAATTGAAAAAAAAATGGCAAATGGGAAAAAGGGGTTAGTGTGTGTAAGATGCACTAGACGTGTTTCACACCCCATGTGTGGGCACACTCCCTACATACTAATACTTCAAAGAGGGATCAAGCTATATGTAGTTCTCCATTTTAAAGTGCTTGGTGCAATTGTGATATGAGAATGCAAAAAATGCTAAATTAGATGTGCTTGAGATGACTAGGGACTAGTGTAAGGATTTGAATAAGTTTGGAATGGTATTGGATGGCTGTATGTAGAGAATAGGGAAGATTGTTTGAGTAATCTTGCTTGTATTCTTGCTTCCCTCTTGAAAATGATTACCAATCCTTTCCAAATGATATTTGAATGGGCTTATATATGTATCCATTGGTCATGGTTTAGATGAAACCAGACTAAGCTGACACAATGAATAAGATGAATCGTAAAAAATGGTAATCTGGGATTGAATTATGATTGGATAAGAGCGCTAAAAAGAGGACACCCTAGGGTCCAACGATATAGTCCAAGTTTGGCACTATTGTCTTGAGCAGAAGAGACCTAGGAAGTGGATTAGTAATGAAGAGAGGGTCTTGCTTCAACTAGGGTGAAGTTTGAAAGGCCATGAATGACTAGAAATCAGTGAAAACAAGCCTAAGAGGGTCATAAGAGCAAGTAAGAGGGGCCTAAGGATTTGGGTGTCTTTAGCCATGATAAAGTTACCAATGTTTGCATTTTATATGACTACATCATATAATAAATCAGGTGAGGAACCCCCATCCCTCATATCATCTATCAAAAAATAATAATAAATAAGTTTCTTATGTTGTAGCATAATAGTTAAGTGGATACATTTGTATTACAACTCATATTTAAATCCCATCAATAGTTAAATGATATCCAACAAAGACACCTTAAATCTATTTATAAATTGATGTCATAATTATAAATTTTGTTTGATAGTGAATACATTGATGAGCTCTAAGTGACCTACAATAGTGAATCCTAAGTAAATACACTTATTAAATGTTGTTGTAGATACAAATTTGACTTAATAATGAATATGTTTATTAACTCTGTGGGAATTAAGACATTGTTTGTTTCTAGTAAATCAAAACCCACCAATCCCTTCTTCAATAAATCAAACAATAATTATTATTATTATAATAAATCTAAAATAATATATTATGGGCTTGTTTATTGATAACGAGTTTATTTAAAAATTAAGTTGAGATGTTTGAAGCTTAGTTTTGGCAAAAGTGATGGACTGAGACTTTTTTTCACTCTACTAGGGTTTCTTCCATGCGTACCATTGAGTCAAACCTTGATTTTATATCACTCTAACTTATGTCATACCATGGCCCTTAGGTTGCTTGTGGGACTTACATTTATTGCCTTTTAGGATTTCTTGCCTTTGGGTGAGGCTAGCCTCTTTAATGACTTCTCATTCTCAGTTATTTTAGTTGCAAAGAAGAAAAATGAAACATTGAGCAATGTTCCCCTGCAAGTGCCCAAAGAAGTTTGTTCTGAAGGTCTACCATGAGGTAACTCTTCAGAGCCTGATGCTATTTTTCCATCTTTTCATATTCTTTATCCTTGTTCTCAACTTTAACTTTTACTTCTTTTGATAGATGGAATTTGCACAATAATGTATGTTTGCATGTTTTCCTCCATTTTACTCATTATTATGATAATGAATCACACTTTATCATCATTATATCTCTTTTTCATCCTTTGTCACATTTTTTTCAATTTGAAGTAATTCAAATTATTTCATGTGTCATTCATCTTGATTTCCCCTTCCTTTCATCTCCACATTGGATAAAAATAGGTCAAAGTCAAGATAGCACTTTTATTTCACCTAGATTTATGAGACTCTTAGACCCCATGCTCTTTGAAGCTCTCTCTCTTAGCAGCCAAGTCCCAAGTATTCAAATGAAAGTCATCTTTTAGCACCCATGTTTGGTTTTCCAAATCTGTATGGAGGAGGAAAAGAAAAAGCCATCAAGAAAGTTAAAAGCCAAATCATTTGAATCAAAAGGCAATGATATATAAAAGGCAAGATAAAAATCTCAAAAGTCAACATCACTCCAAAAGACATGATTACAAGCACATATCATATCTCTAATCGAAGCTCAAAATCCATAGTTGGCCTCACATAGATCTGAGGTCCATTAGGGTGTGGTAGTCCAGTAGATTGGAGTAGCAGAATTCAAAAAACTCTATGGTGCTACCTACTTTCTCACACAAGTACCCAATCTTTGCAATAAATCAATGGCTCTGTAAGGGATCCTAAGGAATGGGGAACATGTCAGGGGAAGCTAGGTCTATTTTGATTTTCATGTATATAGCATTCATAGGATGATCTTTATACTTCATTTATTGACCTATGACTTGTATGGCTAAGAGAAGTTCTTCAGAGTCCTTTAGGTTAAAATTTTTCTTATTTTGACAAACCTAATTTTAGTGTCTTGACTTCGATAAAGAGTTCCTCTACCTTGTTTTTTCCTTCATTCTCCCCTCCACCCATTTAATTTCCCCTTTTGATAGGCAAATTATGATTCTAAATATGTTTTCCCTCTTCTAATTATCTTTCTTCTTCACCTCTTAAAAACATGCTAGAATTAATTTGTTTTAATTTTATCTATCCTTAGAGCAAAAACAACATGTATAAACAACTATGGATTACACCCTTACACCATTTATTTACCACACCATTTCATTGTCACACTAGTCATGTCATTAGGTGGTTGTATTTTCTTACATTATATCTTAAAACAAGCATTAAGTTTGCATTTTCATCCTTTAGATATTTTGATTTTCATTTATCCATCATGAATCTTGTTTGATCTCACATATGACATTTGGAATTATTACATGTTTCTATTTATGTGTGTCTTCTTCATGTTTGTCTACCATCTTCAATAACATTTCAATTTCAGTCTTTCACATTTTTATTTTTGTCTATCTTACATGAACTTACTTTTCAATTTCTTACATATCTTTGTTCAAGTTTTCTTGCATTGATATTTCATGTGTCATTTATGTTTTACATGATTCTTGTTGACACAGTGGATTGCACCCTTGAAAGGAGGATGATCTCCTGTCTTCCACGCATCACAATGGAAACTCCTCTCTTGTCTGTGGGTCTGACAAAACTGAGGGTAGAGTCTCTAGATAAGGGCTAGCTCCCTTTGATGCATCTAAGTTATTCCAGTAAGTTGCTAATACACACACACACACACACACACACACACACACACAGATATATATATATATATATATAATGGTGGGGTGAAAAGAGAGAAGGATTACTAAAAAATAGAACCTAACCTAAGAGGGTGATGCACCAAACAAGTTTGATCTACTCATACTCACACTCTGAACCATAAGAACACATACATGCACTTTAACTGGTAAAAGTACCAGACTGTAGGGAGCTTGACAGGGAGGCTTTAATGGAAACACATAGAAAAAGAACTTACCATAGGTGCTATAGGAAAAGCACACTGTCTAGTAACCTCCTTCTATCTCTGCATTCCAGATACAACTCTTCTTGTCACCTACAGGAATGGTGCTTTGTATATACCAAGTGTGTTGGTATCAAGCCTGTGAAAGCATTAAGAAAGAAATGACTGAACACAAGTTTAACACTCAGACACACTCAGAGATATATCCAACTAGAATAGAGGTAAAAAATGCATATTTTATTGATTCCAAGTAAAATTAGCAGGGCTTCACCTTACAACATGAGAGATCATTTCTGAACATGAGAAGGTTTCCATATATAGAGGAAGAAAGAGGCCTTTTGGCACCCTTTTACAAATGGCCCATGTGCATTCTGAGCATTGGGAAGAGGAAGCCACTTGATAGATAATGTTGCGTTAGCTCCTATTTTGATTTTAGGTGTTTAAGATATATTAAATGTCATATGTGAAATTATGGGTTGTGCCATTTGTCTGCAAACAAGACCACTCCTTCAAGACATTCACGTGGTTTGTCTGCTCATCAATGTAGAGTGAAGAAAAATGGGTCATGTCATTCACTGTTTGCACCCCTTGATGACCGCTTGGTAGATACTATGCCAAATATTGGAGTAACTCCTTGAGTTGATGCCTTCCTTTGCCACTTGGACTGTTTTGTCCATTTTCACACTTGGCTCTTTTGCCTCTTCCTAGCTTTGTCCTTTTTGGTTCCTTCATCCTTCAGGGCTATCTTCTGCTAATTTTTCAGCTCTTTAGACTCCCTCTTCGATGATTTCTTCTTTTTGGCTTTAAGCCATTGAATTCCTTTGGGTTTGCACCTTTTATTTAAATATCAATAGCTACTTCATTGTCATGAAGTTGGCATTCACGTGCCTATCACCATTTGGTCAATTCCTTCAGCCTTTTCTTTGATCCCTTTGCAAGTGTTCCCTACCCTCTGTAAGGGCACTTGTCCTTCAGGATTTGGGAGACTCCCTTGAACCTTCTGATTAAACTAACTGATTGAACCAACAATTGGTTCAATGGTTCAATACTATGTTCTACTCATTCATTTGACCACTTGAACCAACCACTTTGAACCAACTGATTGAACCCTTTGATTGGACTGACCGATTGAACCAATCGCTTGAACCAACAATGGCTCAATACTTCAACGGTTTAATATTTCTAAGTTCAAAGTGATTTGAACCAAGTGCTTGAACCAATCTCTTGAACCAATTGCTTGAACCAACCGCTTGAACCAATCGCTTGAACCAACAATGGTTCAACAGTTCAACGGTTTAATGGTTCAATATTTCCAAGTTCAAAGTGAATGAACTAAGAGATTGAACCAAACCTTTGAACCAAATTGTTGAACCAAACCTTTGAACCAAGCTGATAAACCAAACCTTTGAACCAAGTTGTTAAACCAAGCTGATGAACCAAGTCATTGAACCAAGCTGATGAACCAAACCTTTGAACCAAGATGATGAACCAAACCTTTGAACCAAGCCATTGAACCAAGCCGATGAACCAAACCTTTAAACCAAAAATGGTTCAAAGTTCAAGTTTAAAGTTCTTGGAAAGCTCATGGCATTGAACCCCGACATCAAACCATTGAACTAATTCCTCCTTTTGCTAAAAGACTTGTGCAAAAAATCAAATTTGAAACTGGCTCAGAACAGCAAGGGAAGGAGAATGATTTTGGCCTGTAGGGCCAAAATGGTTAAAAAATTAGCGATTCCTAGGGGAAGTATGCCTAATATGCTTAGAAACCAATAGCCTCAAAGTCTATTGGGCATGGAGTCAGAACGCAGCTTGAAAAGTTAGCAACTGCCTTGAGATATCCAAGAATCAATCATGAAGTTCTTACCCAAAAGGAAACAAAACACACATAATATTAAGAAAACTACTAACATGTGTAAAAGCAATTAGGTAAAATAGCAAAAAATATATATACATGATGGGAGAAGGGCTCAGTGACAATGCTTAAGATGTATCCCATTTATTGGGATATACAGTTCTTCACCATCCAACCTGGAGAGTTGGAATGTATTGTGCTACTTGCACTGAGTGATGACATATGGACCACTCCATAGGGCATCAAACTTCACATGCTTTTTAGGCTTAGCTCAGTCTGCATCCCATTCCAAGATTATGTCTCCTTCAGAAAAACCTTTTGATGAAGATTTCTTGTCAAAGTATTTCTTCGTCTATTGTTGGCGGTTGGTCATAGAAGCCATAGCCTGGTCCCTTTTCTCTTGAAGCTCCATCAACTTGCATAGCCTAACCTCCATGCTATTGCCTTCTTCTAACTACAGCTGGTGAGCAAGGTCCAAGGCTAGCAACTCAAGTGAAATAGAAATCTTGGCTTCCCTTCCATACATGAGCATGTATGGTGAATTACCAATTACTCTCTTTGGAATGACCCTATCTACCCACAGGGTTGTTTTCAACTTGGCATGCCAAGTTCTTTGATTATCCTCCATTGTTATTTTGATAATCCTGATTAGATTCTTATTGGTGGACTCACTCAGCCCATTTCCCTGTGGGTAGTAATTTTATGAAGTGCTAAGATAGATACCATATCTCAATGCCTATTCACTTGTTTTAGTTCCCAGAAAAGCTAAAGCATTATCTAAGATGATGGTAGCTAGAAATCCAAACCTTGCCACCAAGTCCTCATAAAAACCCAAGACTGCACTTTCGTTGGCTTCCTTCAAAGTGATAGCCTTTACCCATCTTGTGAAGTAGTTTGTGGTAGTTAGGACCCACTTGTGTCTAGCACTGGAGGGAGGGTTAATCATCCCCATAAAATCAAGGCCCCATTGCATGAATGGTTGCTTTACTTGAATAGGTTGTAAAGGCGTCACAACTAACCATTGCTTCCCATCAAAGAGTGCACACTTCTGGCACTTTCATACCTAGGCATGAGTGTCTCTGAATAGAGTAGGCCAGAAGTAACTAGCTCTCATTATTCTCACATTTGTAGGCCTAGGAGCAAAGTGACCTCTAGCTGGCCCATCATGGAACTCAAACAGCACCCTATCAGCCTGACTTGGGTCTATGCACCTTAAAAGCACTCCTGAGAGATCCCTTCTGAACAACACTCCATCAATCAGGACATAAGGGAGAGATTGGAGTCTAAAATACCTCCTCTTGGTCCTATCAAGGCCCTGTGGGCACTCACTAGTGAGAAAGAAATGCCTCAAGTCTAATGTCCAATCCTTCATAACAGCTGGTTCTTCTAATGTAGCTGCATCATGAATTAGCAAACTATCTTCCTTTTGTTATTTAAAGTCTGTAGTAAGGTGTTCACATAGGCCTCTCCCTCTTACTAGCTTGGTGATCTTGATATCCATGTTGTATTCCATTACCTTAGTGATCCACCCTACTCTCTTTTCATTTAGGTCATGGTTGGTCAAGAAATCCTTGATGCCAAGATGTAGAACCATGAGGTGAATTTTGTTGTTGGACAGCATATGCTTAAATTTCTTCAGACTCTGTATGACTACAAGGACTTACTTCTCCACATATGTATATCTGACCTCAAAACACTCTAGGCCTTGGCTAAAAAATGCAAGTGGTTGTTCAAGGTTATCACTATTCACTTGGGTAAGCATGGAGGAGATTACCTCTTCATTTCTGAAGGTGTAGATGTTGACATCCTTGGTGAAGTCAGGACTGATCAAGGTAGGATTATGGGTGATAGCCTGCTTGATCTCTTCAAATCTATCCCTCCTTTGCATTGTCCATGTGAAGTTCTCATCTTTATTTAGCATGGAGGTCAATGGCTTGACTACCTCCGCAAAATTTGGAATAAATCTCTGGATAAAATTTATTTTGCCAAAGAAGCTTTGTAGGCCCTTCTTGTGTTTAGGCAAGGATAGCTCCAGGATGGAGTGAACTCTCTCTGGATCAATGTTCAAGCCTTCCTTGGAAACAACATGGCCAAGGAGTTTACCCTCATGGACAGTGAACACACATTTCTTCAGGCTAAGAGAGATATCAAACTCTCTACACCTCTCAAAGATTTGTCTGAGGTGTTTCATGTGTTGGCCTGCCTCCTTAGATAATACTGTCATGTCATCAAGATACACTAGCATAGTGTTATTTATCAAGCCTCAAAAGGCCATGTCCATGGCTCACTAAAAGGTGGCACCAGCATTAGATAGTCTGAATGGCATTTTCCTATAAGCAAATGTCTCCCATTTGGTAGTGAAGGTTGTCTTGTACTGGTCACAATCTTGCACCAAAATCTGATTATATCCTGAATACCCATCTAGAAGGGAGAAACACTCATTGTCTATCACCATTTGAAGGATCTGGTCCATGCTTGGGAGAGGATAATGGTCTTTCAAAGAGACTCTATTGAGGTATCTAAAATCTACACATAATCTGATCTCCCCATTCTTTTTCTAGATAGGAACAAGATTGGCCAGCCAAGAGGAGTGTTTGATTGGAAATATTATCCTGGACTCAATCAACTTGGTGAGTTACTTTCACATGAAAGGCTCAATCTTTGGGTTGACAGGCCTTTGCTTCTACTTGATTGGCTTGGTTCCTTCTTCTAGCTCAATGGTATGTTGGGCTAAACTTGGGTCAAAACCCTTCAAATCGTTACACTCCCAGGCGAAGACATCAACAAACTCTTGGCACAAAAAGGTGAAGGCTACCTTTCATGGTCTATGCACACTTTCCCAAGTGCAAAAAGATTATCTTTGAATATTTCAACCTTCTCATAGTTTTCCTCCTTAGTTGTGATGCTTTCCTTATCACTTTTCAACTAGTCATCTTCATTGAAGATACTCTCAAGAGTGACCAAGCCTTTGGGAATTTTATTGTTCTTTAGCTGAATAATTTGGCTGCCATACTACTACTGTAGTTTAGCTTGGTTTTTAATAGCAAACTCAGATTCTTCTTGCAAGAAGAGTGTTATTTGATGGTCATTGTTAAACACCTGCCAGTTAGTGATATTGTTAGGAACAAAGGGCCAAATTACTACCTTCAAGTGGTGTGAACTGCGGTCTCGGCCTATTTCCCTAGGGATATCAAATTGGGCACCAATTGCTGCCAGCCTATCTGATTGCTTGTTATGTTCTCTATGAATGGAGATAACATTGAAAGCAAGGAAATTCTCTACTAAGTCCCATACCCTATGTTTATAGGACTTAAGCAAAGAATTCTTTGTCAAATTTTGGCTCCTTACCTGATTCACAATCAGCTCACTATCACCAAAAACTTGTAGCTCTTTGATTCCTCTTTTCCTCACCCACTCCAAACCATGGATGAGGGATTCCTAATTTACAACATTGCTCGTGCAAGAAAATTGAAACTTGAAAGCCAAAAAGTATTTCTCCTTTGAAGGAAAAACTAGCACCACTCCATCACTAGCTCCCAACTTACTTCTTGAGCCATCAAAGAATAGCTTCCATAAACATGAGCTTTCTTGGCTTGCCTCAATCAGATTTGGTACAAGAGTACCCTCTTTGTGCATGTAATAAATCCCAAGGCCTACCTCTTCTATGAATTTTTAAGGATCATGCTCAAAGTTGTCACTTCCCCATTCATCTAAGAGCAGGTCAGCAACTCCTTCAAGGTCAGAGGATGGAGATTGATCCACTTGGAAATATTCTTGGTCAATAATGGCGTAGCTAACATTTGCTTCCTTGAGTGAGTATGGTTCTAGATGATCTCTGTGGAGTGGCTCTGATTCAATCTTAACCTTAGTCCCATACTTGGTTCTAAAAACTAGATAGGACCAGTTTGTTGCTAGGTAGCCACCTATTTTGGATGTGAAATCCCTAGATAAGCAAATAGCAAAGTAAGGAGGGACATCCACCACTACCACATCATGGGGAATTGAGAAGGTCAGGTAGGCATGTAGTATCAAGCTCAAACCTTTCACCACCCCAAGTGTCTTTGTTGGTGTTCCATCCAGTTGCAGGACTCTCTTAGTCATTTCTTCATATTTTAGCCCCAGCTTATCAGCTATGCATTTGGGCATTACTAAGGTGCTTGCTCCACTGTCAATGATGCAATTGTGCACCAAGAAATCTCCTATGACCAAAGACAAATAAAAAGGGGAAACCTTTTCCTCTTTATTAACCTATCCTGATGTGGAAGGTTATCCTTTCATCATCAAGACATTATCAATTTTTGTTGGGACAACTTGTTCATTCAGCCCATGCAATTCCTTTTGCAGCATGTCCTTTTGTCTTGGAATTGATAATGAATCCCACAAGGATATGTTCATGTTTAGCTTCTTAATTTGGTCTACCACATTGACTCGAGGGTTTCCTTCTTTCAACTTTTCTTTGGGATTACTTACAGCCTGAGGCACAGGCTAAGGGTCTGAAGGTGCAATCGGCGGTCTGAAGTTTGGAACCTTTTGGTTTACATGTGATGAAGAAGAAGGTGCTGACATTTGAGTAGATGTTTGAGCTTCTTCCATTGCTCTCCTTTTGGACCTTGTGTTGGCTGCAACATAGTCACCCTAATCGTTTGCACTACCCACATAATTGACTTCATAGAACTCACCTTCTAGGTGATTCATGAGAGTGGAATCGGGCTAAGTTTGACCTCTACTCATGCCGAGTTGCACTAAAGCCTCAAAGCTTGGGAATTGGGTGGCTACCTGATTGTCTTATGCATTTATGTAGTGACTCGGCATTTCATTTATATAAATAACCTGATCTTGATCATATCCCATGGTTGAGCAACTGGGTTGTTCTTATACCAGAATATTTTGAGCGGGCACTAGAGTCTTGGATGATGAAGGGGCACCTGGATTGTAGCCTTGAAAAGGTCTAGCCTATGCAAACTGACCCTGCCCTTGGTTGTGATTCTAGAAAGGGGGTCTATTTGCTTGCCCATACTATTGATATCCTTGATTTGGTTAGTTGCCTTGAGCTTGTTGCCTTTTAAGAGCCACTAGTTCATTTGTTACATTTTGTAATAGGCTTTTGACTTCATGGAGGTCATTGGATGAAGTAGCAGCTGGCTTCTCTATGCCAGGCAGAAGAGCCAAGGTGGGTGCAGCAGTCTGGATTGGAGGTAACAATTTAGGGAAGAGCGGCATATGAGGCCTAAGAGCTATTTTTCTAGCCTACACCAGGCAATTCTCAGCCACTATAGCTATGTCATAGGCGGCAGGCAACACATGTCCTCCTATGGACTGTATCATAATAGCGATGTCATTGTTCAACACTTTTAACTAATAGAGGAAAGCATAGCTCAGAGTTTGCCTTACCAAAATGGGGATTCTATCCCATGTCTTCTAAAATCGAGTGTTGAAATCTTGCATGAATTCATGTGGAGCTCTTTTCATAGTGGTCAGCTGCTTGGCAAGTGAAAGGTGGTCGCTCTTCTCTCCAAATATGTTCATTAAGAGGGTGCCCAATTCATTCCAAGAATTGACTAAATTCATGGGCAAAGTCCCATACCAATCTAGAACCTTGCCTTTGAAAGACAATGCCAGCAATCTGATCACAATGTTTTCCTCAGTGACATTGTGAATATTGCAGAGGTTAGCAATATTTTCGATATGTTCAATAGCAGTCATGGGCCCTTCTCCATTAAAGGGAGGCACACTTTTAAGGACTACCCCTAGAATTGGGTCATCATGTAGGAGATTCAAAGGACTCTAACCATGAAAGGCCATAAAAGGTAAAGCCATGGCTATGATAGGATTCAACTGGGGCCTTCTTGCGTGGGTGTATCTTATAGAAGGTCTAGGAAAGTGATTTGTTGAATAAGGATGGGTTTTTTAAAACCTCAGTCACTTTGCTTAGTTCAAAGGCAATTCAATGAATTCAAAATAGACACCCCTAGTATCAGATCATGTGGTGACTTTAGTCATAGGAGGTCAGACTGGTCTTTGATCAAAAATTGATGTTCTTACCAGTGGAGTCACCAGATGCTGAAAATGGTTGATTTTGTTGTAACAAGACCAGCATCAATCTTGGAACTTTGTTGAGGGTTAAAACTTAGTCCCATCGGGTGTGCCAAATACTGTTGATGTAGTGGATTACACCCTTGATAGGAGGATGATCTCCTATCTTCCATGCATCATAATGGAAACTCCTCTCTTGCCTGTGGGTCTAGCAAAACTGAGGGGAGAGTCTCTAGATAAGGGCTAGCTCCCTTTGATGCATCTGAGTTATTCCAGTAAGTTGCTAATACATATATATAATGGGGGGGTGAAAAGAGAGAAGGATTACTAAAAAATAGAACTTAACCTAAGAGGGTGATGCACCAAATAAGTTTGATTTACTCATACTCACACTCTGAACCATAAGAATACATACATACACTTTAACTGGTAAAAGTACCAAACTGCAAGGAGCTTGACAAGGAGGCTTTAATGGAAACACACAAAAAAAGAACTTACCATAGGCGCTGAAGGAAAAGCACACTATTTAGTAACCTCCTTCTGTCTCTGCATTTTAGATACAGCTCTTCTTATCACCCATAGGAATGGCGCTTTGTATATACCAGGTGTGTTGGTATCAAGACTGTGAAAGCATAAAGAAAGAAATGACTAAACACAAGTTTAACACTCAGACACACTTAGAGATATATCCAACCAGAATAGAGGTAAAAAATGTGTATTTTATTGATTTCAGGTGAAAATTAGCAGGGCTTCACCTTAAAACATGAGAGATCCTTTCTGAACATGAGAAGTTTCCCATATATAGAGGAAGAAAGAGGCCTTTTGGCACCCTTTTACAAATGGCCCATGTTCGTTTCGAGCATTGGGAAGAGGAAGCCGCTTGATAGATAATGTTGTGTCAGCTCCTATTTTGATTTTAGGCATTTAAGATATATTAAACATCATATGTGAAATTATGGGCCACACCATTTGTTTGCAAACAAGACCATTCCTTCAAGGCATTCATGCAGTTTGTCTGCTCATCAATGCAAAGTGAAGAAAAATGGGTTGCATTGTTCACTGTTCGCACCCCTTGATGACCGTTTGGTAGATACTGTGTCAACCGTTGGAGTAACTCCTTGAGTCGATGCCTTCCTTTACCACTTGGATTATTTTATTTATTTCTACACTTGGCTCTTTTGCCTCTTCCTGGCTTTGTCCTTTCTAGTTCCTTCATCCTTCGAGGCTATCTTCTGCTAATTCTTCGGCTCTTTGGACTCCCTCCTCGACGATTTCTTCCTTCTAGCTTTAATCCATTGAATTCCTTCAAGTTTATGCCTTTTATTTAAAGATCAATAGCTATTTCATTGTCATGAAGTTGTCATTCACGTGCTCATCACCATTTGGTCGATTCCTTTAGCCTTTTCTTTGATCCCTTTGGAAGTGTTCCCTGCCCTCCGCAAGGGCACTTATCCTTCAAGATTTGGGAGACTCCCTTGAACCTTTCGATTGAACTAACCGATTGAACCAATAATTGGTTCAATGATTCAACAGTTCAATGGTTCAATATTGTGTTTTGCTCATTCATTTGACCACTTAAACCAACTGATTGAACCCTTTGATTAAATTGACCGATTGAACCAAGCACTTGAACCAACAATGGTTCAACAGTTCAATAGTTCAACGGTTCAATATTTCCAAGTTCAAAGTGATTTGAACCAAGCGCTTGAACCAATCACTTGAACCAACTGCTTGAACCAACAATGGTTCAACAGTTTAACAGTTCAATATTTCCGAGTTCAAAGTGATTGAACCAAACCTTTGAACCAAGTCATTAAACCAAGTCGATCAACCAAGCTGATGAACCAAACCTTTGAACCAAGTTGATGAACCAAACCTTTAAACCAAGTCATTGAACAAAGCTGATGAACCAAACCTTTGAACCAAGCTGATGAACCAAACCTTTGAACCAAGCCGATGAACCAAACCTTTAAACCAAAAATGGTTCAAAGTTCAAGTTCAAATTTCTTGGAAAGCTCATAGCATTGGACCCTAACATCGAACCATTGAACTGATTCCTCCTTTTGCCAAAAGACTTGTGCAAAAAATCAAATTTGAAACTGGCTTAGAATAGCAAGGGAAGGAGAATGATTTTGGCTTATAGGGCCAAAATGGTTAACAATTCTCAACATGATTTAGTATGTTCTACATTCCTTTTTGTCATTTATGTTATACATGCTTTCCAATAAGTTTATTGTATTTTACAATCATTTTGTCATTCATTTACCATCATTTTGTCAATTATTTGATCTCGATCCTTTGGTTATAACCTTGCCTTACCAATCCTAATTTCTAAATTTTCCTAAAATCTCTATCTCTACTAACTACTATATGCCTATCTTCCAAAAAAATTAATTTTTGGCCATTTTTGGCACTAACTTTTACAGGTTTCCCTAGTGTCCTTCACATTGGACACCTTTACTTCTCTTGCAGCCTACTTTTTTATCTACAACACTAAGGTAAGTAAAGGTATGTGTTTTTAAATTCTATCTTTTGATTTACCTTATATGTTTCTTACTACACTTTACTTAGCATTAATGTTGTGTGTTATCATGTTATATTCCTGAAGCACCATATCATGTTGCACTTATATGACACGTGATGAGCTTTGAGTGGGGCATATGTATACACATAATATTTTCAAACTTTTATCACTTACTGACACTTTGTATCTTGTAGGAACCCATTGAGTCTCAATCTCTCTGAGTGCATGCCTTAAAGGCTGCACTAGAAAAGGTGTGGGCAGACCATTCGTGCTTCATAAGATTCTTGTCCCTTTTGCCACTTGTCATCTACACACATGTCTCTTAAAACCATTTACCCTAAGATTTTTCTTCTCAGTTGTACCCATTCTAGTCATTTGTCACATATTTATTTTCTTTTTTCTTGCCTTGACCTCCTTTCACCAGTTGAGTGTACTAGGTTGATTGGGTCAACCCTATATAGTTTTCAGCCTTTGATTACTATATAGTGTCAACTGGGTTGATCTTATACTGTTTAGGGTTATTTTTCACTTGGAGTTTTGTTAGCCCTTCATTTGACCTAGCTTGAGACCTAGTGATTTATCTCTCAAAAACATACAGGGTCAACTGGGTTGACCTCATATAGTTGACATATTTGGAAGGATTTAGGGTAAGATCCACCTATAAATACATGTTCATTTCCAACCATTTGTAAGAATAGAAGCAAAAAAGAATAAGTGTGAATGAACATCTGCTTATTGACCATTCTACTTAAGGAATAAAGCTTAGTGTTCCATACTTATTTTGGAGATACGTATCTTGTCTTGTGGAGAAGTCTTTTGGATGTATAGATAGGTTGTGTAGTCTAAACTGATTTGTCTTTGTTATCCTTGTTGGGGGATCAAACCAACAATAGATTACACTTGTGAAAGCAATATATGCGGAAATAAATCAGATAGATAAGTAACTGAAATGATAAATAGCACAGAATAAGATATACAAGAAAACACCCTGAAAACTTGTATTGAAACTCTTTACAATAGGAATACAATTTGAAGAAACTTCGTTCTTCCACACCTCTCTCAGATGCACACAAGATCTCTCACTAGATCTCTATTCCTCAAGAGCTCACTCTCAAGTACACTCAAATCCAACAACCTAGATTGATGCAACTCTGTACTGTCCTTCAAACATTCACAATGTTCTACTCTTACAGTTCTACACTTCTCTTACACACTACAATTCTAAGCTAAGAAGATCTTCCTACATATAGAAATAGGAAACTTGAGCATGCTCTTACAACAAACAGTTAAGCCTCTTGAACAAGGGCTCTAAAAATAATATTGCTAATAATAGAGACGCAAGCTTGAGTCCACGACTCAAACTTATCATGCAAACACTCGCTGCTGTCCACGGAAATAGATTTCTGGACACGCAGGTAACCGACGTCGGTTCCTGCCAGTTTGCCTGTGACCGTCACCGGCCGAGCCTACTGCCGACGTCGGTGCCTCTGCAACTGCTACTAACCGACGTCGATCGCTCCTGACCGATGCCGGCGTCTGTGTAGACTTGAACCTGTTTAAGTATGCTCCTTGGTGAAGCTTTTAGCTCCACACCCTAACAATCTCCCACTTGGAGATAAACCAGCTGCACCAACCTGTACAGCATCATCTTCTAGCTCCTCCATCTTCAACTCAATCATGAAGACCAATAGAAGTTGAATGCAAGTTCAACTTCTCCTTAGTAACCAGCTTTATTAGCATATCAGCAAGATTCTTGTCGGTATGGATTTTCTCCAGCTTCAACTCACCATCTTCCAATACCTGCCGTATGAAGTGGTACCTTAGTTGTATGTGCTTGGTTCTAGAATGAAAGGCCGAGTTCTTGGCCAAATGGATTGCACTCTGATTGTCACTGTACAATCTGCAACTCCCATGCTCCCTTCCAAGCTCTTCCATGAACCGTGTCATCCATATCATCTCCTTGCTAGCTTCTGTAGCTGCAATATACTCTGCTTCTGTAGTTGACAAGGCTACAACCTTCTGCAACTTAGATATCCAACTAACTGTTGTTCCACCTACAGTAAAAACATAACCTGTGGTGCTCCTCCTGCCATCCAAATCCCCTGCCATATCTGAATCTACATAGCCATGTAGAGAAGTATCTGAACCTCCATAGCACAAATGCTTGCTGCTGATTCCTCTCAGATATCTAAGGATCCATTAAACTGCCTTCCAATGTTCCTTACCTGGATTGGCCATATACTTACTTACTACTCCCACTACTTGGGCAATATCTGGTCTAGTACACACCATTGCATACATCAAACTCCCTACTGCGGAAGAATATGGAACCATACTCATGTACTCTACCTCATCATGTGAATTGGGACATTGTTCTTTGCTTAGCTTAAAATGTCCAGCCATAGGTGTACTTACAGGTTTTGCATCCTGCATATTAAACCTCTCCAACACCTTATTCACATAATCTTCTTGAGACAATATCAACCTGTGATTTTTCCTGTCTCTCCTAATGCTCATGCCAAGGATCTTCTTCGCTGCTCCCAAATCCTTCATAGCAAATGTTTGAGCTAACTTCTCCTTAAGCTCAGAGATATCCTACATGTGAGACCCTGCAACCAGCATGTCATCTACATACAACAATAGAATGATATATCTACCATTATCAAATCTCTTGAAATACACACAATGGTCTGATTGACACCTACTGTAGCCATGCTCAGCCATAAACCTGTCAAATTTCAAGTACCATTGCCTTAGAGCTTGCTTGAGGCCATACAAGCTTTTCTTTAACCTGCACACAAACTTCTCCTTACCCTTGACCTCGACACCTTCTGGCTGTTCCATATAAATTTTCTCATCCAAATCTCCATGAAGAAACGTTGTCTTAACATCTAGCTGTTCGAGATGCAAATCCTCAAAAGCAACCAAAGACAGTACAACCCTTATTGAAGTCATTTTAACAATCGGAGAAAAAATTTCACCAAAGTCAATACCTGGCTTTTGTGCAAATCCTTTTACCACTAATCTGGCCTTATATCGCATCTGTCCATCCTCACTTTCCTTCAACCTGTAGGTCAATCTGTTCTTCAGTGTTTTCTTACCAGCTGGCAATTCAACCAAATCCCATGTTTGGTTCTCTCTTAAGGACTCCATCTCCTCAACCATGCCACGCTCCCACTTACTCCTGGACTCCACCTGTAATGCTTCTTCAAAACTCTCTGGTTCTCCACCATCAGTTAGCAATAAATAATATAAGGAAGGAGAATATCTAATTGGAGGCTTACTTACCCTTTCAGACCTCCTGGTGGGTGTCTTGGACTTGTTTTCAACAATCTGTCCACCCAAATTTTCTGACAGTGACCGACCTCGGCCACCTGTAGACCTGTCACTCACCGTCGTCGGTTCTTCCTGACCGACCTCGGTGCCTGGTCTGCCGACGTCGGTCTCTGTATGACCGACATCAGTTTCTATACTGCCGACGCCGGTTCCAACCCTGCCGACGTCGGTCTTTGTGTTTTCTTGCAAGTGATTATTTCTTTTTCCCGCGAGCTCATTTTGGACCATAACTTCGTCCAATTCACTATTGCTCTGCCCAGATTGATCCAGCTTCCTTATCTGATCACTGTACATCACTCTTTCATTGAAAACAACATCACGGCTCCTGATTACCTTGTTAGTTCCTAGATTCCAAAATCTGAAACCAAAATCATCTGAGCCATAGCCTATAAACGTGCACCTCATAGACTTAGGATCAAGCTTCTTTCTATTTTCCTTATCTATATGCACAAAGGCTTCACTACCAAAAACTTTGAGATATGAGAGATCTACCTTTTTACCTGTCCATGCCTCTTCTGGAATTCCACCATCCAGAGCTGTAGAGGGTCCTCTGTTGATCAGGTACACTGCGGTGTCAACTGCTTCTGCCCAAAACTCTAAGGGCAACCCTGCATGCAATCTCATACATCTTGCACGCTCCATGATAGTTCTGTTCATCCTTTCAGCAATACCATTCTGCTGAGGTGTCCTTGGAACCGTCCTTTGCCTACGGATTCCTTGTGTATAACAATACAATTTGAACTTAAGACTGCAGAACTCACCGCCATTATCAGATCTCAGGCACTTTAACTTTCTACCTGTTTCATTCTCAACCATAGCCTTCCAAAACTTAAAAGTCTCAAAAACATCAGATTTCTTTTTAATACAGTAGATCCATACCTTTCTTGTGGCGTCATCTATGAATGTAACATAGTACCGTGATCCGCCAATAGAGGCTACCTGAGCCGGTCCCCACACGTCTGTGTGAACAAGCTGCAACTTCTGCCTTTTCTTAGTAGACCCGGTCTTGAGAAAACTAACCCTTTTCTATTTTCCAAATACACAGTGCTCACAAAACTCTAGATCCATACTTTTCAAATCTGAAAGCATACCTTTAGACTTAAGTATTGACATCCCCTTCTCACTCATGTGGCCAAGCCTTGAGTGCCACAATTTACAATCCACACCTGAAGTAGATAAAACTGAAGGAGATTTGTTAGTAACACAATTACACAAATAGAGAGTACCTTCTCTCTTACCTCTGGCCATAACTAGTGCACCCTTGGTCACCTTCCAAGAATCTGCTGTGAGAGTTACTGTACAACCCTCATCACCTAGCTTACCTGCAGAAATCAAATTTTTCTTCAAACTAGGAACATGCATCACTTCTCTCAACACCCATGTGTTGCCATTCTGCATCTTCAGCTGCACTTTACCTTTGCCAGTAATCTTACAAGGCTCGTCATCCCCTAAGTACACTATTCCAAAATCTCCATGGATATAGTCACTGAAATATTCTCTGTTAGGGGTAGCATGGAAAGATTCACCAGAATCTAATACCCAAGATTCTATGTTATTATGCAAAGAGAAAATTAAAGCATCCTGTGTAATACCTGCAACCTTGGCTTCTTCCTTTCCTTCATGCTGGTTGTCCTCCTTAGGCTTTGACCAACAATCTCTGCTTATGTGCCCCATCTTTCCACAGTTCCAGCATTGTGGCTTCCTGCCATTTCTGGATTTGGATCTTCCTCTCACCTTAGACTTAGATCTTGATCTCCTCTTGCTCTTTTTTTTTTGCCTTCCCCTGCTCTCAAAATTTAAAGCGTTCCCAGATGTCTCTTCTGTGCTTTTCTTGCGTATTTCCTCATTCAAAATAACACTAACCACATCCTCTACTTTCAAAATATTTGATGCAAATGCAGTATTAGAAACTGCCATTACTAAGCCATGCCAGCTTTCAGGGAAAGAACATAATATCAAAAGAGCTTTTATTTCATCTTCAAATACAATATTGACAGAACTTAACTGATTAACAATTCCATTGAAATCATTCAGATGAGTAGAAACAGATCCACCTTCATTCATATGCAAATTAAATAATTGCTTCATAAGATATACCTTATTTGAAGCTGAGGGTTTTTCATACATATTTGCTAACGTGGTCATCAACTCTACCGTTGTTTTTGCCTATGACAAATTAGATATCACAGTGGAGGCCAGACTCAGTCTTATAGACCCAAGAGCCTTTCTGTCAAGAACTTCCCATTCTTCATCCTCCATGTCCTTGGGCTTCTTTGCTATCCCACCTAACGGTAAGTAGAGATCCTTCTGATACAGATAGTCCTCTATCTGCATTCTTCAATGTCGGTAGTTCTTGCCATTAAACTTTTCCATTCTCAGCTTACTTTCTTCTGCCATTGCTTCTCCCACTCAAACAGAAATTCCTACAGAAACCCTGTGAGCAACCTGTAATCTGTAACCTGTAACCTGTAACCAAGGCTCTGATACCACTTGTTGGGGGATCAAACCAACAATAGATTACACTTGTGAAAGCAATAAACGTAGAAATAAATCAGATAGATAAGTAACTGAAATGATAAATAGCACAGAACAAGATATATAAGAAAACACCCTGAAAGCTTGTATTGAAACTCTTTACAATAGGAATACAATTTGAAGAAACTTTGTTCTTCCACACCTCTCTCAGATGCACACAAGATCTCTCACTAGATCTCTATTCCTCAAGAGCTCACTCTCAAGTACACTCAAATCCAACAACCTGGATTGATGCAACTCTGTACTGTCCTTCAAACATTCACAATGTTCTACTCTTACAGTTCTACACTTCTCTTACACACTACAATTCTAAGCTAAGAAGATCTTCCTACATATAGAAAATAGGAAACTTGAGCATGCTCTTACAACAAACAGTTAAGCCTCTTGAACAAGGACTCTAAAAATAATATTGCTAATAATAGAGACGCAAGCTTGAGTCCACGACTCAAACTTATCATGCAAACACTCGCTGCTGTCCACGGAAATAGATTTCTGGACACGCAGGTAACCGACGTCGGTTCCTGCCAGTTTGCATGTGACCGTCGCCGGCCGAGCCTACTGCCGACGTCGGTGCCTCTGCAACTGCTACTAACCGACGTCGATCGCTCCTGACCGATGCCGACGTCTGTGTAGACCCGAACCTATTTAAGTATGCTCCTTGGTGAAGCTTTTAGCTCCACACCCTAACAATCCTTACATATCACAACAATCTCTTATGAAGCACCTTGGCCAAGGGAGATATTGACGCTCGACGGGTTTGTCTTCAAGGTAAGTATTTTTAACTTTATTTATCCTTTGTAAGAGTAGATAGATAATGTAGTTGTGCTTTTCTTTCATGCATTAGGATTATGTATACATTAACGTGAGTATATGCCTTCTATGCATGTTTAATTTTTTATTTATAACCCCCACTTTTTGCCATAAGCTTTGGTGTGCACTAGATTAGATTTACTTTCTTGTTTATTATTATAGAATGAATAACAAACTTAAGACTTTTTAGGGTTGTTGCATGATTGTGTTATACTGTAAGATTTAGAACCCTTCTTAGCATGGTGTATTATGACAAGTGATCCCCTAATCAGGTCTAACATATCCCCATATTGGTAATGTTCCCACTTAACAAATGTACTCCTAATTGGAAGTGTAGGTATGTTCTATCTTCCCTGAGCCAAGATTGATTTATAGACATGATGAATTTCTAATTACATACAGGATCTTCTCTAGTTTGAAAATGACTCATCCTTCTTCATCTAGTTTTAGTAGCTTTGTCTAGGCTGACAATTTATGTCCAATGACCTTCTTCAACCAGGAAACATGAAGCATTGGGTGTATGCAAGATAAATGAGGTACTCCAACTTGTAAGCCACACTTCTAATTTTTTACAAAACCTTGTAAGCATCATAATTCTTAGGAACATGTTTTTTATCCTTTTTTTGTTGCTTCAAAGACATCTAATTGTAAGGCTACAAACATACAAAGACCCAATCACCCACATCAAAATGTTGCTCACTATGGTATTGATCTACTTGTTGCTTCATCCTATTTTGTGTCAATGACAAATTCTCTCTCAAACCAACCAAAACCTCTTATTGATGTTGAATGTGCTCCTCCACATATCAAACCTGGGTTTTCACCCTTAAGGAAGAAGTGATATAAGGTGTATGATAACCATATAGTGCTAAAATGGGGACATTTTAGAAGAGGTATGAAAAGATGTGTTATACCACCATTTGCAAGGGGTAGCCATTTAACCCAACATTCTTGATTATCTGATACAAAACAATGAAGATACCCCTCAAAACATTTGTTGACCACTTTTGTTTGTCCATCTGATTGGGGGTAGTAAGATGAGATGTGAACTAGCTAAGTACCCAAATAGGAAAATAGTTCAGTCCAAAAATTACTAGTGAAAATAAGATCATGATCACTTACAGTTATTTTTGGGGTTCCATGTAATTTTAAAACTGCCTCCAAAAAAATAGCCACTACTGTACTTGTTGTAAATGGGTGTGAGAGGGAATAAAAATGGGCATCTTTTGTAAGCCTATCCATGATTACCAAGATAACAATCTTACTTTCAGAACAAAGTAACCCCATGATGAATTCCATGGAAACCTCCTCCCACCTTTGACTAAGAATTGCTAAAGGTTGTAACGTACCTAGGGTTTTAACTATCTCACCTTTGTTTTTTTGGCATATCAAGCATTTTACACAAACTTTTATACATCTCCCTTGAGTCCTTCTCAAAATACTTCTCACTTGATTTTATAATAAGTTTTCAAGAACCCAGAGTGTCCTCCAATTGGATATGCATGCAACTCTATAAGAATCTTATGCTTCAACTCTGAATATTTGCACAATTATAACC